>CM060932.1:897910240-899390240 GCA_030765085.1 Allium cepa
TTCTACCGGAGGGAGGGTATAATAGAATTCCCTCTCCTTTTGGTATTCTAAATGGTTATTGTTTATGCTTGTATAGCATAAAAATGATTCATTGGGAGGACCATGAGAAATCAACTTCATACCTTCGTCATCAAAGCCTCTTCGCTACTCCGAACTCTACACCTATTTTGTTCTATTTTTGTCCTCTCTTTATTTGCTTTTCTTTCTAGTGCAACTTTCCTTGTTCAATTCAGTATTTAGTAAGAAAGTAGAAAGTAAGTGAAGTGTCCATTGGAAAGGAGAAATAAGGCTCATTTCATGTATATCTTTTTCTTCTACTTTATTCTTTTGTAAGGTTCTCTTTTGTTACTGTTGAATATGCGCTTATATGATTTTTGTTTGATGATAATAAACATATATACATTTGTTTAAATGTATTTGTTAATGTACTATTTTATTTTTCATAGATTAAATAAATATTTGCTGAATAAAATTAAATAACACAGAATTTGAATTCAAACAGAAATTTTATTCAAACAAATATTTATTTCATTTTTAAATAGTACAAAATTCAAGCTCTCACTATACATATACAATTTTGATTCTAATTACATCACAATTTAATTTAGATAAATTCCTCACTACATATCACTCACATTCGTATTTTATCTTCAACTTCATTCCAGTTAGAATCCAGCATATAAGCAATCTGCAAAAATATTCACTAATGCAGTAAAATTGAAAAAGAAATATTTTTGCAATATAAAATAAAATATGGATTTTGAAAATAATATTTACCTCAGTTATTTGGGTTGTTCGTCATGATTTATATTTGAATTCATAATATACGAACAATGTGACATGCACAGTGTATCACTGTACATGCCACAAGGCCGTGCACACCGATATACACTTGATAATGTTACAGGGACAGGTGAGCACAAGGTCAAACCCAAAATAAAAAGACGGGTTCAACACAAGTGCAATAAAACAATGTCATTCAGCACAAGGTCAAATCCAGTCCAGACTCAACTCAAATGCAAAGCTTCGACAAATCAAAACTGCATCAAAGCACAAATACATGGAACAATGCAACTCTTCAATGATCAGACATGAACGCAAACTAAATACAAGTGCCAAAATGATCAGAATGCTACACATAGCCAACAATGTACTCCATACCAATATCAAAGACTCAACAGTAAATCAAACACATGAACCACAATATTGCAAGTGGATGAACAGAGAGATATACACAATGAAGGCAAGTACAGTAGCCTCGACATTAGCACAAACACAAGTACACATAGGTGGTGAAATTACTCAACTAAAGAAAAGTGATCTCAACAAGTTGGTATGCCAGATTTTCAAGTGAGCATGATCATACCAGTAAAGACATAAATCAGAGAACAAGCTACATGAAGACTACTGGAAGTGTGTCGACCACCAACACACAATGACAACATCAAATATACATGGGTTAGTGACCAGTTTTTTGACCAAGGCTACAATGTGCACAGATGAACAGCTAAGGATAAGAACTCAATGCAATTCAAACTGCAAGTCCAAAACAAATGCACAATGCACTAAGCAAATGACAGAGACAGTTCAAACATGTATCAAAAAGCATGTACATGGGTAAACAGAAAATGCACCAGTTCAACTCAGAGATGCAACTCCAAGCTAAGAGCACGTGATAGTGAATATATGCAAGTGCAGTGCTCAAGACTAAGCAAGCCTCAGCATCAGATCAGAAGTGAAGCAAGAAGCTCTAGTCAATGCACAGTGCAAACAAATGCACCTAAGTGACACAGTGAACAAGACCAACTCCAGAATGCATCAGATTGCAAATGAAACATGTGCAGACAAATAAACAGAGGCAACAAAGGTCAGGGAACAGGGCAACATCAAGTGATGCAACATCACATAATAAAATGAAGCCAAAGCAAACAGAGGGATCAATATGGCAATATTGTTGCATCAATGAATTTATAAATATCAACTACAAGCCCAAGTGTACAAAGAAGACAATGACACATCAAATACTTCAGGACAAGGTGCAGACGATCAGTATACTTACAAGTATGTAGTAATGCAAATATACTCCAGACCAGTTCAATGTGGAACGACAACAACTCAACTGGACAGTACAGACGAATATACACAGTAAAATACAATATCAATGAATTGAATGAACAAAACTCAAGTGTATACAAAGAGTTTCAGTAAGAAACAGAATCCATCATAATGGAATAGATGGTACAGTTCGACATTACCAACAGATTCTATTTTATGATCTCAAGTCAAAGCCGAAGTCATGGAATAGCATATTCAAAGTCAAAGCCGAAGTCATGGAATATTAAACCAAGTCAGAATTCAACGCAAGAGAAGAATTGAAAAAGTCAAAAATAAAATAGGAAAGTAGCTGCCGTAACGATCAAGGCAGGATCGAACGTTCTCAAGCTAAAGCCGTAACAGTAAAGTAAGAGAAATATTCGAATTGAATTCATCAGTAAAATCTCAAACGTTCAAGCAGTATCAAGTGGCAAAAAAAATGTTTTGATGAATTTAAATATGAAATATACGATGTAAATTTAGGAATTCGACTCCTATAAATTACAATCGACATCATCGGCAATTATCGATCGAGTTCAAGCACTAAAACCCCAATCGTCATCATCGACAATTTAAAAAAAGCATCAGAGTTCAAACAAGCATCAAACCAGAAAACAAAAGGAGAAAAGTATATACCGAAATCGTATACGAACTCGATTCAATTGAAGTGCCGTGAGCTAATCAGAGAAATAAGTGATCGACAAGGCAAACTACCAGCAATCAAAAGCGGCGGTTTCAATTGAAGATCCCTAATTTCCACAAGGGAATGAAATGAAACCCTAATTTAGATCGAACAAAGAAAGCAACGGCCGCCATTTTCCACAAGGGAATGAAACCCTAATTCAGATCAAACAAAGAAAGCAACGGCCGCCATTTTCCCAAAGGAACGAATAAAAAAAAGGATCGGGTCTAAATAATAAAAGGGGCCGGCCTTTAAGAATTAGGGTTATTGTTTTAAAATAAGGGCTTTATTTTATTTTTGTTTTAAATTTGTTTTTAATTTTAAAACTCTTTTCAAACCGTTGTATTTGCTAGTCATGTGACTAGGGGACAGGCTATGTGGCATAGCTTGAGAATTCGCAACTCAGTGGCTGAGTTGTGGCAGGGTTTTGAGCGTAGAGTTAGGTTAGTCAGTAGCGGGTGTCGCGAGTTTACGTGTGTAAGCGTGTGACTATCTAATTTCTAGTAGAAACCTTGGGGACAGCACGTAGGCAGGGTTTTGCCGAAGCTGGGTAAATTCTGTGTCGTTCTATCTCTGCATTTTATTATTCTGCTATTTTTCTGTGCTGCTATTAATCTGTGATCTGTGATGAAATAATTTTATAAGCTTCCGCAATTAATTTTTATAATTAATACCATCACCCTATTCACCCCCCCCCCCTCTAGGGTGAAATCGATCCTACAGTTACGTCAAAGCAACGGTTCTCTCTAACCTTTTCTTACTCGCCTTACTTGAAACCGGTCCATTTTTCTTCGTATCTATATTCTAAAAACTTCTCGCTTCTGTGCCTTCTCTACTTTCCGGCTCAAGCAAGAGCTGTAGTGATTGGAACAATATGAAAGCCACCTTAATAGGTCAACCAACCAATTTGAATAGGGATTATGAGCACCTTGGCCTTACCTGTTTGATTAACTGTTCTACTAAAGTCGAAGCCGTTTCATTAAGATGAATTGAAAGGTGGGTTTTGTCAGTGAAATGGAAAGGGGGAGAAGGTCGGGCCTACTCTTTCACTTTTAGGCTAGTTAAAAACCGAAACAATGCGACCGAAGGGAGATGCATGTAACTGAGAAAGATGAGATTAGGTCAACAAAGGAAATTAAAACACTATCTTCATTCTGCTCACAATAATGTAAACCAAATCGAACCGTCAAGCCCTTCACTTCATTGTTCAAGCACTTTTTCATGGATTGAGTTCATACAGAATGCTTTCCTATTCAAGACATACACTACCAATTTCTTTGAAGCTACTACCATAATAAAATAACTGCTCTGGCTCGCTTGTTTTGGTTACCAGTTGTGGGGTTTTTAAACCAGATAAAGAAGAGATCCGGTTGGGCTTGCTAGTGATGGGAGATTAGTCATCGTAAGACATGCTGGCTTGTTCCTTCAGAAGGTGGCTAAGATGTATGGCCTATAGATATAGCTGGCAGAAGGACTATTATGCCTATTCAACATATTCCGATTATGATACAATTCCACTGCCTGCTTCTATTCATGTTTGTGCTTACCTGTATGCCGAAACGGTCAATAAATAAGGACACCTATCCTAGGTCTGAAACTCGGGCTACTTGCTCCTACAAAAGCTCATACAATGTGTCTCCTACTCCTCTCCCGATACGAGTTATTTCCTTACCATTTCCTCCTCCTTATTTCAGGAATCACTTATGTCACTCCAGTAAATATAAAGATTCTTTTACAGACGTCAAAGAGGTCAGGCCAATAGGACCTACTTGAACAATCGCCCTACTCGATCAAGATGATTAGCAAGTTGACCAACTCGTTTTCCTTCATTCGACCAACTCTTAAGATAAGACTGTTCCCCTTTAGCTTCTTTAGTAAATTCAAATTGTTCACTCTTAGTTGACCGTTCGCTACGGTCGTGATCCTAAAACCTATCAGCTTGGTCAACCAGGTATGCAGATTTGATCAAAAACACACCTTTTCTATACGAAGCCCGCATGAGTTTATCCTCCTAGGCAAGTCAGGGCAGCTGGAGCTTCAGTACTGCTTTTGTGCACTATGATCATAAAATATGTGCCGAAGAACTTGCAGGTATTTGCAACTGGGTCAATGAGGTATGGAACCTTGGTTATGTGCGACGAAATATCCACCCCTGGACTAGGATTGGGCTGAAAGTGATGTAGATGGGGTACCCACGGGTCGTCCCACACCCTAATGGATCAACCTCACTTGGAAACATAATCACTTCTCAAGCAGATTTTTCACCTTTAACATACCTTTCCAGCACTATGATGAAATAGAAGCCCTAGTGGCATGAAGAAAGGAAGTATTTCCCAGGTACTTTTCCTTTAGGGCTCTTCCTCGATCCACTCCTGAGGCTACATTCCAACAAAGTTTAGCAATTAATGCCCTATTTAGATCGAACATGCATCATAATCCAAGGCCCGCACAACTGGTTTATAGATGGACTCCAAAGCCTTCGGTGTATAGTTCCTCTATTTATCTTCCTTGAACCCCCACCAGATGTCCTTAAGGCTTTTCTCAATAGGCGCACATAAAGATCTGGGCAACAAATAAGTGGAATAATATAAAAGGGGGCTCGTATAGCGGATGAAACTGCCCTAATAAGTGTAGTTCGTCCCGCTTGTAATAGAACTCGAGCTTTCCACCCCGAGACCCTCTTTAGCACTCTTTCCATTGATGAAGGCCTCTAAAGGGAGGCAGACCAAAGTCCTTGGTTTGTGGTAAAGCTTAGTCTTTTTGTTGGTAGTGCCCCAATTCTTATTCAACTATCTCAAGGCTATACTCTTCTTTGTTTTGTCTGGGCCATGTCAGTATGTTTTCTGGAGCTTTTCTCGGTTAGCTAAGGAATGAATAATGAAAAAGTAATTCATAGCAAGGAATCAGTATACCGGTCTCTAGCTTTCTTACTATTCGAGGTGCGAAGCATAGTGGACTGTACTAAAAATCTTAATATCCTGTCTCTTTGGCTATTAAAGATATGTATCCCAATAGTAACTCCCAATTAATATGCCTCCCTAATTAATATGCTGGCGCCTCTGTTACAGAATTAATGGTCAATCCGTAGGAAGACGATTCAGTGCATCAAATCAAAGAGACGATTGAAAATACCATTTGAGCTAGCCAGTTCCAAATCATATTGAGGAAGAATCAAAGTCTTATAGGGTATCTAGGATCTATGCCTTTCGCTTTCGTGTGGCTTTGCACCTCGAGTTCTAATAACTAGGGAGGGAGACTTTACTTTCTAAGGAGATGCGGCGAATTGAGAAAAATATTGTTAGCTTATTCAAAATTTATTGATAGAGGCTTAGACTGTTATCCCAATATTCAATTCCCAAAATGGTGTGGTTCCTGATTGAACTGTCCAAATCCTCCACTCACTCCCTTTCGATTATCCATTGAGTCTTACTCGGGAGTTGGTCTCACCTCTTTATATCTTATTCCACCTCCCCTAGCCCTACCTCGCTTGTTTGGGCCAACCTCAGTCCTTCCCACCATAATTGGACATCGACTAAAGTCTTATTGGTCTCCTCCTCTTTTGTATCCCTCCTAATTAATATACTGGTCCTCCCTACGCCAAAGAGAGTCTAAGTGATTATAGAGACTCGAAGAGCCTCTCTGCTGTCGATCCACCCTATAAGATCTTCCGTCGTCTTAGCAGATCAGGTGCTTTTGTCTCTAACGTACCCTTTTTTCTTCCGTAGATCATCTACCAATTAAGAAGAGGGTCATACCAGTATTGATACTAGCTGGAAAATATAGATCATCATAATAAGTGCTTCCCCGGGTATATAAGTCTTCCCTCAGCTTAGTTAGATTTGCATTCTCAATTGATAGATTCGAGTCTATTATTAAGTCATTGAGGGCCAGTATAACTGAAGTGCAATGGCAAGTTCAACTAAATAGTGCCAAGTGAAGAGAGGAGATGGAGAGCGCTATCGCATACTTGCTTATCTATTTTCTTATTAGAGTTGACTTGTTGGAGCTTCTAAGGAGATAGAGCATAGCCTCCCCACAACTTGCTTACGACACAGGAGGGTAGAATAAATAATAGGGGAATTACATTTTCTACCAGAATATGAGCATATTATATTGTCTACTGGCTCAGCTGGGGGAAGTGTCTCTCTTTCTCTACCAGAAGATTTTAAAAATCACTCTTCGATACTGGGCAAATGCCCTACCTGGTGCAGGGGAAGAACTTCTATTTGTTACTGACTCATGATCATCTTTACTTATCTGACCTTAATAACCCAATGTTAAGGGTTACCAAGGGTTCTCTTTGCCTCCTCTAGTTAATGGGCCGTGTATTCTTGCCTATGAATAAGAACCTTTGGAAGGAAACACATTCTCATGCGTTTTCTATGAATACTTTGTTTTAGTTAAAGGAAATGGTATAGCCGAGATACCAGCTCTCTAAAATATCTCTCAAAGAACACCAAACACAGAGGAGGGTTGGAGCTATGCCCTATTGACCTTGCTGGGCAGTTCGAGAGTCGACCAGTCTTGAGTTACACATTGGGGAATCCGAGAAGGGGAACTAAATGCTCAAAATCAATTTTCTTTCTGTATTTTCTTTTTCAATGCGAGAGGTCAAGTTAAATGAGTAGCTAGTTGAAGCCCACCAGGAGGAGATCTAGGAGGAAGTCTTCCCAACTTTACTAGGATAGCAGCTAGGTACCCAGGAATCTCCAGTAGCGAACAGAGTCAGAACATTATGCATTGGCTTGACTAGAGAGATCTGATCTGTAAACCTCTGTGTATAATTCGTACACCCCGCTAGCGAGTCTATTTTCTAGTTTGTCCCTTGGGCCTCCCACAAATTTTACGTTCAACGTAGCTAGAAATTACGATCAAGGATTACTCTATCAATCACCATCTACTGAAGAAAGTATCTCTGAAGTCTTTTTCAAATCCAAAAAATCAGTATCTTCACACGAATTAGTGAATTAGGCAAGGTTCTTTTGTGCAGAATAACAAAGAGTCGGTCAAGTCAATCTCTAACCCTACCCGATTCTTTCTTTCCTGGAAGAACTGTATTTCTTTTCAACTGAGCTGCATTTCCAATCCGTTTCGTCGATCTTGTACCCAAAATAATATAAGGCTGGATTTTTGCGCAACACTATATTGAAACCAGAGAATAAGCTTACCTCTCTAAGTCGATCCATTATTCTCTTTCCCTCCAAACCTTTCTAGTCGAGCTTCCACCGCCCCTAAATGGGAGCACATCTGTAACTCAACGAAATGACTTACGGCTCATGGATACCCCTTCTGTTCTTAAGCCAGAGTTGGGGCATTTGCGACATCTAGTTCAATATCAAATAGAGCAGATAGGCTACACACCTTGGAAATGAAGGTTTACTTCTCTATCACTTTCATACTTCTGTAACTTCTCTTTAGCTTATTAATTGAATTGGTTAGAAAGTCTTTCCCTGGCATTGGCTAGAAGAGTGTTCCTATCTTCAACACTGACTTCTTTGTCGAGTTGTTCGCAAGGCTTCGGTTTTCTCAAAACTGGCTACTCCTTATGATATGACACCTCAACCCCCGATCTAAGAGCATCTAAGAACATCTCTGGTGAGGGAAACTCAGATAACCGAAATGATTGACCTTCACACTTATCCCCATCGATCGGAACTAGTAACAGATCTTTCAGCAAATGTAGCAGAAGATCAATATCAACTGTGTTCAGCCCCTGCTACTGGGTCAACTCCATACCAGCATTCAGGAAGGGAAGCCAAAGTACTTCTTGAACTAAACTACTTCTTCCTTTTCATTGATTGACTAATGCCCCTCGAAAGAGAATCTTGCTAGATCAGCTGAAGAAGAATTCAATTTTTCCTATTATAGATCACTTCCATCTCACAAATTGGATTTGAACCAATATGTCCGGGCGACTTTCCTTTTAGTCGATCATGATCCTACCCGCCCTCTTTTCCTTAGACAAGCATTTGGCACTGACTTTCATAGATTGCGGTATCGATCGATAAGCACCTGAAGCGCCTCTACATAATAGAGGCTATTGATCCCTTGCGAGCAGAGTGAGAATAACACGTCTTGAAGAAACACCGCATCCTCCACGTCATGATGGAGATGGGCGGTGACGTCTTGAATAGACAGTTGCGGAGGTAAGTTCACATTCTACGACAATAAGAGATCTTCCAACTTATCATCAATCAGTGCCTTTACACAATCAAACCCAAAATCACTAACCGATTCTTCAATTGCCGTGGACATCTCGTAAAGAGAGCGTCCATAGCATAACGATAAATAGATAGAGGTATGCAAAATCTGATCCCCATTATAATAGATACGATAATAAGATATGTATTTTGCATATGCAAAGCCTCGGTCGAAAATTATTTTAAACTCCCTCGTCATCATAGGTAAGGCAAAGCACTTTCTTTTAAAGAAGCATCTAGTTCACTCTTTCTTTCATGAGTTAAACCACTCTTTTCTTTTAAGTATTTGAGTAATTCGGGATCTATACTACTTGGAATGCCTCTCTCATATTGAGCCATTTTGTTTAGTGGCATTCGTTCACAGAAGCCCTTGACAGCAGCATAAATCACTACAATTTGTTTTTCAATTAGAAGTGGTGAATATTGTGGTTGTTTGGGCACTTCTGTAAGCCTTGCACCGCTATTGGGTAATGCCTGAGTCGCTGCATCAAGGTCTGAGCCAAATTGAGCGAAGGCAACTACTTCGCGATATTGTGCCAATTCCAGTTTTGAACTACCGCGGACTTGTTTCATAGTTTTCAACTGAGTGGCAGACCCGACGCGACTGACAGATAAGCCAACGTTAATTGCAGGTCTAATTCCACGTTAAAAGAGCTCTTTTTCAGAACAGATTTGTCCATCAGTAATGGGGATCACATTGGTATGGATATAGGCCGATATGTCTCCAGCTTATGTTTCAATGATGGGTAACACAGTCAAGCTACCTACACGTGTCTGATCCGATCGTTTGGCGACTCTTTCTAAGAGACGGGAATGTAAATAGAAAACATCCCTAGGGAAAGCCTCGCGGCCTGGTGGTCGGCTAACAATAATGACATTTGTCGATATGCCACCGCCTGTTTACTAAGATCATCATATATTATTAATGCATGCATGGAATTATTGCTGAAATATTCCCCCGTGGCACACCCATAATATGGGGCCAAAAATTGCAGAAGAGCAGGATCCGAAGCAGTGGCTGCTACAAGAATGGAATATTCCAAAGCATTCGCTTCAATTAGAATATGAACAAATCGCGCCACAGTCGATCGTTTCTGTCCAATCGCTACATAGACACAATACAATGTCTCACTGTCAAAGCTTTCGTTCATTTGCTTTTGGTTTAATATAGCATCTATAGAAATAGCTGTTTTTCCAGTTTGTCTGTCCCCGAATATAAGTACGCGTTGAATATGGCCTATAGGATCCTGCTATCTACTGCTTTTAACCTTGTTTGCATGGTTTGTGCATAGATTTACGATCAATAATCTATGGGGCTTTCACTTCGACAAGTCTTCGTTCGTGATTTCTTAGAGCCCCTTTTCCATTAATAGGTACCCCTAACGCGTCGACCACACTTCCTAACATGGCCTTTCCTGTAGGAAAATCCACAATGGGTCCAGTGCGCTTGACAAGATCCCCTTCTTTAATAGCGGTATCACTACCAAAGACAACAATACCTACGTTCTCATTCTCAAGATTTAAGGCTATTCATTTCACACCACTAGCAAATTCAACCATTTCCCCAGCTTGAATCTCGTTCAATCCATAAACTCGTGCAATCCCATCTCCAACTGAGACCACTCGACCGATTTCATCTACTTGAAATTTTGTCTAAAATTTGGTCATTCTACTTACTAATAGAGTCGTGAGTTCCGCTGCTCTAGGAAAGATTTCCATACTAAAAGAGGGAAAATGGGGAACTAAAATTATCTAGATGCTGGTAATGAGAGAAAGATGCTCGACTGCTTCCAACCAATACCAGCTCTGCGAACCATGCTGGAGCAGATCGGCCAAGATCCGGGCCAGATCCATAGGGTCTTGCATCGCTTCTTCCTCAATCACCTCCCGGGCAAATTCTTGGAGGGACCATTGTACAGGCTAGGCCAGTCCGCTTTCTTCCAGCAAGTCTTTCCATTTTTCCATTATGTTTTCAAAATGATTCATAAGAGAATCCAGAGCAATCAAAGATGGATTAGGATCATCCCCGGAAGCGGATGAAGCTTCAGAAGTCTTCATCTCAGGGACGCTCTCTAGAGCAACTAGATGAGACGATGATGTTGTTTCATCATCCAATTTCACTCGCTTAGAACAGGGCGAGGAGCCCCTTATTTGTTTCAATTCCCCTATAAGAAAAGCATAAGTGAGTACTGTGGCTGTGCTCGAAAGCCAGGCCACTAGTGTTTCCATAAGAAAGAAATTTGGGGTAAGTGAAATTATCTTTCTGAGAGATAGTACAAAGCAAGAACAAACCCTTATCTATGAAGACTTCTTCTTTCTTTGATCTTTTTCTCTTGCAGAATGGAACCCTATTCTGTCGAAGCAGGGGAAGACCCAATCCAAAGAGGAAATTGGTGCTTGCCAATTGGTTATTCGACGTTAGGTTGCATCGATGGTGTGTTCTTGGGTCTTATTGATGAATAAATCTTATTCGTCCGTCGGGATCGAAATCCTTGACTGGCGCTATTCAAGGCCTCTCATCAAGATGAGGAAAAGTAGAGACTGAATCCGAAGCCGAGAATGAGCGAACACAACCTGCCTATGTGAAAGAGGTGCGAAGTGGGCTAAACAGAGTCCTCCCTAGGAGAATCTAACTTTGTAATTATAGAGAACGACAGCACAGCTTAATTTTTTCGCAAAAAACATCTCAAATCCAGGCTAATTTTAATTAATTACTTATTATAAGTCATTTATCAATATCCTCGATTTCCAGGGAAATCTTATAAAAAAACGTGGGTTGGCACCAATGAATTCGGATAATGGAAATAGAGAGGTTTGATGCTTGACACATGAAAGTCAAAGATAGCTACTAATATAGAAAGGGGAAGTGCGAGAGAAACCAGGGGCCAAGTGTATATATAGGGCAGGTATACCAAGTCGGGTAGAAACATCTAGCCCAATATACTAATTGTGTGATCTAATAACCAAGACTAGATTTCGCTCATGCCAAGCATCGCACCATTCTAGAGGGAATATTTCCCGGCCTCCTTTTTACTAGAAAGTGCTATGACTTGGGAGTGCCCTGGCTAGGTATAATTAGTTTGGATTGGCAATGAATAGACTCGGTTTGAATACTGGACATCTAGAAGAGGTAGTTCTCTCCCGTTTCCCCAGTATCGCTGGGCTATCGGTCACCTTGTCAGTATACCGTCCGTTTTCTAAGGGAATTTGTTTCTTTCCTCACTTTGCTTGCCTAAGCCAAGGTGTAAGGTGCCCCTTCTTTCCAGAAAGTCCCATGTCTTGAACTTCCGTCTGAAAGTTCAGAGAAAGAGAGTAAGTACTGACATGAAAGCAAGCCAAGCAACAAGAACATGGTTTCATGGAGAATGAGAACGAAATATTTCAATAATAAGATAGACCAAGTGACTAAAAAGGCCATATCACGAGCCGGAATCGAACCTGCACTTCTGGGACCCAGCGAACTTTCGTTATTTCGCGACTTTGGTTACCCGGTTCACCTGTAAGCTACATCCGATCCGGGGGTCATTCTTTTTCCAGTCCGAAGGCGAATAAAAATTTGGGTAATTGCCTCGATGAAATTAATATACTAGCGGGTCATATCTAAAAAAATCCATCCATTTTTTTGGATAGTAAGTCATTCTCGTTCATCGTCATCGCTGCTCATTTATGCATTCTCTGTTTGATCCAACCGTTCATTCTGATCTTCCTTCTGTTAGGTTCTTAATAGCGCGACCTTTCTTCTTTTACTTTACATAGCTTTTCGTCTCTTTGATAGCTGGAAGTTCTCCAAAAGTATGAAAAGCCGGAGGACTTTGTACCATCCATTCAAGTGTGGTTGAATTCTTTTCTTCAACAGCCCAAGGGCTTGGAGCACATTTAGTGTTGTTTCTACTTCTTAAAGTGATTATGACGACCATGAAGAAAGAACGAATCCCAACTATGGATATATAAGAGCCGAAACTGCTTAGAGCATTCCATTCGGCGCAAGCATCTGGATAATCTGGAATGCGACGTGACATACTCGAAGGCCCTAAGAAATACATAGGAAAGAAGGTAAGATTCACCCCGAAAGAAGTGATCCAAAAATGGATTTGACCTAAAGTTTCCGGGTATGTCCAAACAAAGATTTTACCCACCCAATAGTAAAATCCTGCAAATAAAGCCAAAACCGTTTCCTTAGAAAGTACATAATGGAAATGTGCCACCATATAATAAGTATAATATAGAGCATTGTCTAGCCCAGAATTCGCTAGAATTATTCCCACGAGCCCGCCTACGGTGAAAAAAAAGATGAACCCTATAGTAAATAACATGTGTGTTTTGTATTGTATCGAACCTCCCAACATGGTAGCGATCCAACTAAAGATTTTGCTTCCAGTGGGGACAGTTGTGATTATGGTAGCTACGGTGAAGTAAGCATGCATGTCAATGTCTAAGACCACAATAAACATATGATGAGCCCAAACAAGAAATCCAAGAAACTATACCGATCATGGCGTAAACCATGCCTAGATACCCAAAGACCGGTTTTCCCGAAAAGGTCGATACGATCTGTTTAATAGTGCCGTATCCGAGCAGAATAAGAATATACACCTCTGGATGAACGAAGAACCGAAAGAGATGCTGGTATAATATAGGGTCTCCCCTTCTGCAGGATCAAAAAAGGTTGTATTAAAGTTTTAATTGGTTAATAACATTGTAATTGCCCCTGCTAGTGTCGAAAGTGATAATAAAAGTAGAAATGTTGTCACTAGGACAGACCACACAAAAAGGGGTAATCTATGCGTAGTCATTCCAGGTCCGCGCATGTTGAAGATAGTGGTTATAAAATTGATATAACCTAAAATTGATGAAACACCTGATTGATGAAGACTAAAAATGGTTGAATCAACTGCTCCTTCAGAATGGCTAGTAATACCACTTAAAGGCGGACAAACCGTCCACCCAGTGCCGCTACTCACTTCTACTAAGGCGGAGCTTAATAGGAGCAAGAGACTTAGTGGCAATAACCAAAATGATATATTATTTAATCGTGGAAATGCCATGTCATTGCGCCGATCATAATCGGAACAAACCAATTACCAAATACACCTATCATCGCTGACATCACCATAAAAAAGATCATTAAAAAAGCATGAGCAGTTATTAAAACATTATAAAGTTGATGATTCCTACCAAGAATTTGGTCGCCGGGTCGGGCTAATTCCATACAAATCAGTATGGAGAAGCATGTGCCTATCACTCCAGTATTGGCAGCAAAGATGAATAGACAGTACCGATATCTTTGTGGTTAGTAGAGAAGAGCCATTGAACCACCATATGAGGAATGGCATAACGCCAATCGGTCCACCCGCTGGTGTATATCCTGGAGTACCGAGAAGTACCTATCCCTAACGGGAACCGAACCCATGTCTTCGACATGAAAAGACGATGTCCTAACCACTAGACAAAAGGGACAAAAAAGAAATTCCAGCTACGCTGCCCAATTAATATACTGGCGTAGAAGAATAAGCAACCCGCATTGACGAAAGATTGGATCTTGTCCTACTGATATCACTTTACGCTTTAGAAGATCGAATCACAAACTCGTTCCGTTCTTTCTAAAGGAAGACACTTTAAGGGCCCAATATCTCAATAGCACCCACCTACTCACAAATAAGAAAGGGGTGAACGTCAACCTTTTTCCATGATTAGCCTCCGTTTATTCTGAATCTTCTTCTTCTGGGGGGTTGCATATTATCATCAGGTTCTTGATAAAGATATGCCATCTTTGCTTCTGAAACTGAATATAATTCTTATTGCTATTGAGTAGCATTGGTCCTAGGCCTTACCTATCATCTTAGGATTGGCATATCATCTTCCCTATGTGGAACAGTACTTGTATGAGAATCCGCATGTGGAACAGTATCTCAATTGTATGGCATCACTGAAGAATTCATTGATCACAGCTTGCACCGGTATATTTAGGACATCCACCGTCCCCATAGCTACTTCTTTAAGACATTTGGCATCTGTCTTATCTGTCTCCGCCACGGGCGGTGTGCGTGAGAAATGGCGCGCTAGTATACATGAAGTAGACTAAGGTGTATTCTTATGTTAGAGTCTTGTCTTGATTGAGTCTTTTGTTATCGAGAGGCTCGCCTGCTACAAAAAGAAAATCTCCTGGCACGATCAAGTTACTTTCATCTTCTGGGATGAGGAGGACAATTTCTTTCGACGTAAGGAACAAGATGAACAAGAAAATCTCTCGACAATCATTTCGGATCGAAAGAGGATGAGTATGAAGATAATGGCCAGTATATTAGGGGTATTATGACATCTAATATTTCCTAAGGGTATATACTAGAGTACGTGACTCAGAACCAGAGAAGAGCCCTGAGGTGCGTAGCGAGATTTTTGATATTGGGAGAGGTACGCTGGTGATGGAGTACTTTTAAGATAAGATGCGTAACTCAGGAAAAAGGTTCATACATTGTACCGTAACTTTCTGTGTCAACAACCGTAACTCGAGTGCATCCAACTGCCGTCAGCCTACTCTAATTGCTTTCTCTAGAAGTCTTGCAGACCATAAACGGGTCTAAAATAGAAGGCCCCCTTTTGTGATGAGATTTCGTAGTAGAGATTGTTTTCCGCCACGACTTCCCTGTTCTGCTATCTGGTTTCGGCTTTGACTTGACATACGCCTATGACTTCTATCAGGCTTATGACCTGAAGATGCAAGCCAGTTACCCAAGAAATGGTGCTAAGAACGTCTTTTAGAAGCATAGTGTACTATCTATTGTTCCTTCTTTCTTTAATTATGGAGTAGACGATTTTCAATGGAGATTGCAGAATGGAATCATCATCAGAATTGTATGATGCTATTCCATCTAGCTAGGGTTGGCTTTCTCTCACCAGGAAAGGGGGATACCAAATAAAGCAGATGAATGGGGGAGCAATATTAATGCCTTTCACGGACACCATTTCGAAGCAATGGAAAGAAGGCACCACAACGTAGTTAAATAGAAGAATAGGCAAGGAAGCCACACTCTAGATGGGAAGGAACTATCTAAAAATGAGCTCATTCAAGAATCACCTATTAGGGACAATGAATCTGAGGAAGGAATGGTAAGATATGACTCAGTAGTCAGTTCCCCTGTGAAGGCCACAAGCGAACCGAGGTTATTGAACCGCTAAGAGTTGGTCTTCCATAGTAGCGGGCTCGATGTACAGCAGGTCACTCGTTGAAGAGTGAGGAACGAACAGATATCGAGTCATCAATTTATTTTCAACCATTTTACAGGATGGTAAACTATGCATGACGGGGCATCTAACCAATTAATATACTGGCGGGGAAGATAACATAAAATATATATAATTCACTCATTATGCTTAACACATGAAAGGATAAGGTGTTGATCTAATAGTAACTATTTATGAAAGCGTACGTAGTTTCTACTGAAACTAGGAGCACTGCTCAACTATTAGTTTCGTTTCGTTTAGTAGAGCCATAGGAGGCTTCCTTCCTCAACTCTCGAGATGATGCATAATTTTTGATCAACCAGAGAGGTCTTCGTGCACCTATGGTCCTTCCTCAGGTCCCCCTCTAGTCTCGTATTTGAACAAGAGGAGGTATTATCCGTCAAAGCACAAGAGTTATGAACTATGCCACCTAGACTACTAGTGAAATTGTTTCAACAGGCATACTCAGCCTAAGCCACATCTAATTTTTTAGTTTAATTGCCTTGCGCTACGTACGTAAGGCCTCAGATCCCTCTTAAGGTTAGGGTCAGTATAAATATTGGTATCAACAGATCCTATGGTCGCCTTTGCCCGTTCTTCCAATATCAAAGAATAGAGGTCTAGTACCCGGTAATCATTGCACTTCGTGACAACTAACATGGTCAGTATATTAATTGGGGAGGAACAGTTTCCAAATCTTGAACAAGGAGTTGGACTGGTTCTTTCTTAGCTACCTCTTTCTTTGACTGCACCAAGTCGTAAGACCATTGAACCCTACATACATGCGAAGGCATTACCTTTTGCTTGTTGTCCACCTCATTGTGATTGATTAGAAAACCCTATCGCCAAGAAAGGTAGCTAATAGCGTAATTGACACTAATCCTGTCCCGTCAATCAATTAATGATCGCCTCGTCCCATAGACATATAGCACGATGTCCTATAACAACTATAGGTTATGTATCTTGGATCGGTCACCTAAAACCTATTAATTAGGGCATGTACGGCTTTTCCATAAGTGTTGTAGAGAATATCTCTTTAGCACATGGAAACCTTTACTAGATCCCTACGATTTTTGCTATTCGGCACCGCGTTACTAAAGAATGAAGATCAGTTACATAGATAAGCATGCAACCTCCAGGTCCAGTACATGGAGACAACTAATAAGGCGCCAGTATATTAATTGGGGATCGGTTATGCGTAACACTATCAAGTAAACGTGTGAAGCACAACATATAGTCCAATATTGCCTAGGGGGAGCATATGTGAGGTTGCTCGATCTTTCTCTTGCGGGGTAGAGTAGTAGCTCACAAGGCTAATAACCTTGATGTCGCAGGTTCAAATCCTGTCCCCATATCACACTTATTTTTTGGTATGGCTCTCCGCGAGCAAGGAGCACCGGGAGCAGAGCGAGAGAACGTAATGAGCTTTTTATGACAGAGGCAGAAATCACTTCCTTTATTTTGTTTGGCTTCGGCCTGACTTTCCGCATTGCATTTCGAACCCTGTGACGTATAAACTATGACTACTTGACTACTCTTCCTAGGGAGTACGCCATGGAGCACATGGAAGACATGGCAGACGATGTACTGATGGAAGGGATCCAGCAGAAGCTAGACGTCCTCTGCGAAAAGCTGGGTTCCGTTACCCTAAGTGATTTATTCATCCCACATTACAGACCGTATGTTCACTTCAGACCATGATTTTGATTATATCAACTTCTGTTACCATGATTTATTGGCGTACGGTCAAATTTCCAAGAGCATATGCGCTTGACGTCCTCACTCAGGCGCTGAATCTTCTTTAATAATAATGGCAAACACATATACCAGAAGGGGAGGGCCTCTTCCGCCATAGTACTTTACTTTATGGAATTCATTCTTAACTTAAAAAGTACAGGAGCTGGGTAAAAAATGGACCGAGAACTACATATGGTCTGAGACTCACTTCCTTGAAAAGTGGAGGCGGGCTATGTAGCTGTGGCCGTTCAAGAAATGTCATGGTTGCTCGACCAAAGCCGGTCAATAAATAGATTATTTTCTACTCTATTCCAGATATTGCCACAAGATCGGTGAGACTTACCAGAAGTGAAGTACAAAAGAGCAGGAAATTTCATATCATATTTATAATGAAGCTATCCCTTTTCTTCCTCATAAATACAAAGTAAATTTTGACAAAAGAATGGTTTGGTTTGCGGAGAGCCGTATATATTCTTACAGTTACATCTGCAATATCATTGCATTAAATGCCAATTGCACTTGTCAGCCTATTATTTGATGAGTTTGACATCATGTTTCTTCACATTTAAGATGGTTCGTATTTTTTGTTTTCGGTTGGCTTGATTTACCTGTTCAAGAAAAAGAGGGATGGTATATTTTTTTTAAAATTTGATAAACAGGTAGATATCATTTCTCAGATTATTAATATACTTCATTATTTTTCTTCTTTACATTTATTTTACTAGCAGATTTTTGTTGTTATACCTCGAAAAAATCATCGTACGATCCAGCAATTGACCAATCTAGTTAGCTTTGGCCCTTGAATGTGTAGGCTCTAACACACTGTAGAAATTGATAAGAAATAAATTAATTAATAATAAGCTTGAAAATAGAAATTTTGTAAATGTTAGAATTTGACCATGGAAGCTACACCATTGTGTTCATGATGATTTTTCAATCAATTTTCATATATAAAGTTTTGAAATCGGAGTAGTTCAAACGAAGAAGTTACTAGTGTTTGAAGTTTTAAAATTCAAAATAATTCAAATGAAATTCAAATTTATAATTAATATTAAGAATTGGAAATTTAAAGATTAACGTTAATTAGAAATAGAGTTAGGGAAAACATTAATGTTAAAAATTAATTAAGAAATTAAATAAAACATTAAACAAAAAATTAATACATTCCCAAAAATAATCCCTCCTAGGTAGGAGCGCTCAATCGGTGGGTGGTGCGGCAGCTAGGGTTATTTAGGACAAAAACAACCGAATTTTACTATTACAAACCGACTTATATCCAACAATTTTGTTGACTTCCAACCACTATAAATAAGAGCATAACCCCCTCACTTTTATTCATAAATTATTCGGCAAAGTAGATAGAACTCTGTCGGTCTCTTTCTTCCTTACGATTAAGAAAATTCCTAAGATCTTCAAATAACGAATTTTCGATATTAATATTCAATTTCTAATTTCATTCTTCTCCAATCCCTGAAATTCTAAATCTAATTAATATACAATCCAATTATTGTATATTCAAAAGGAAGAGGTCCGAAAAGAGGAAAAAGAAGTAGGCGTATTCAAATCCAAAGGAGGAAGTTGGAAATTATCTCTTAGTGGATATCTTAATTTTTTTCATTTTAGTAATTGTATAGTATATGTTGGATTTGATATATGCCTTTGATAATTTTATTCACAAAAACACCAAACTAAAACACTAAAAATTACCCCAAAGCGAAATGTCAATTCGTATGTTTTGAAGGATGTCAATTATTCTATATTGAAATAGCAAAATTTGTATAGTTATTACAATTTTAACTCTTTACATTGGTTCCACTTCTCACTTTTCTCTTTTCATGAGATTAAGGGTTTTAAAAGGAAATAAATTAAAAATGGTATGCATAGTATGGATCCTCCTATTTATAGTTTGCATTGCCTATTTTCGTAGTTTAAATATGAATCTCTTTTCATTTTATATGTACAGTTGAATATAGTGTAAAAGGATTTGAATTGTAAATAATACTTTTGTTGATTCTACTTTTTTAATATAAAACAAGCTTGGTAATCGATTTTATTTCTTATGCAAGTATATTGTTAGGCTAAGGATATTAGTTAATTTGAATGTTATGGTATGAAGTTAGACTTGTATAAATTGAAAGCTTTGACATTTAAACGATTAGTGTAGGACATATTCTTTAGTATGTGTGTATTTTTAACGTATAAATAATGCATAATTAATAACATATCAATTGCATGGTAAATAGGTTAGTAATTAGCATTAAAACCCCACATATGGAAGTTAATGATGATTATGATTAGTGGTGAAATAAAGAATCTTTCTGTAATGATCCCGGTTTTGTGTCAAATTTAATTTGATAATTAATATAAAATTTTGGATTAGGTTGTGAATTAATTTAAATTTTTCCAAAATTTAATAAGATATGTGTTTATATTTATATATATATATATTGAAATAAATTTTTTGATTTTTGAAATTCAAAGACAAATATCTTATAAATAAATTGGATTTATAAATTTTATATTTCAAAGGAACTAATATACATATATCTAAAGTTGGTTTGTAAAATGAGATTTAAATAAAAGATTTAAAATACTTTTCTTTTATATATAGTTAATATATATGTATAAATAAATAACAAACTTTAATATATATATATATATATATATATATCTTTTGAAATAAATATGGTTTGCATGATTTAAATAAAATTTGATTAAAAAAGGTTTAATGTACATTTTCTTTTAAAATGTGGATTATGTATATATATATAACATTTAAAACACATAACACGAATTTAATTATTTAAAGTATAATAGTTTGAAAATGAATAAAAGGATTAAATACTTTCTTTTAAAATTACATATACGTAAGGAAACATATTACATGATTTATAATAACACAAGGGTTTAAAAAAATTTATAAATTAAATCAAGTAGGGGTTTAAACATAACTTTAATGGTTTTAACAAGCGTAAATTTATAAGATCATGCATAAACAAGTGGTAGCCTAATTACATTATTCACGTACAAGTGTTAGCTTGATTTTAACGTACATTTACAAGTGTCTTTTGTCAAATATGAATAAAATTAAAACAAGAGTATATACATATACATCTTTCTTAATTCTATTCGAAGTTTATAAAACAGAAACTTGGAAATTAAAACAACAAAAAGCAAACTGAAAACCAAGAATCAAAACCCAAATCAAACTCAAGTTTTTTAGTCTAGAATCTGATTCAAGAGTAAATCAATTCAACAATGATTCAAGAAGCAATCAAAACAAATTCAAGCTTAGATCAAAAAAATTCAAGTTCAAAAGCAAGATCCGGATCAAAACAGCAACTTCAACATGTTTCAACCTTAGATCAAGTAACTAAAACAGGGATCAAATCATTCGATCAAACTTCCAGATTTTCAAATTTCATTTCCAAGCTTAAGTTTTTCCTGTTCTTCAATTCCAGGCTTTTGATCCCTGTACAACCATTCCAGGTGAGCAAACTACCTTTCAAATGTTTGAATCTATTTACATATTTGATGTTGTGATGAATACTTCAAGTTTGTTGTGAATTTTTTTTGAACCATACTGTTCCATGTATGCATGTTTGTGTGCATGTATGTATGCAAATATATGTATATATACACACACACACACACTATTCTGTTGAATCTCTGGCTCAAAGCCATTAAAAGAAAACTTAATTGCTTCTTAACTAATCAATTTTGGCTTTCGATTTCTTAATCAAAAATGATTAAAATAATGTAATTTTATTTTTAAAAATAATTTTAGGTAAAAATATTTATTAAACAGTGTGAAAATGATTATTTACAGTAAAAATTATTTAAACTTAGAAAATTTCGAGTATCTCAAAATCTTGTTCTAATTACATATCTTGATTCGCGTTAGAGAGTGATGAATTTCGGTGATAAAATTATGATTTCTAAGCTAGGGAATGTCAAGGATTTTCATGTCGAAAGGAAATACGTTTTCACTGATTCTCGTCGAACTACGAGGTAATGATTGTGGTGATCAGGGATGAAGGAGGCTAGGGGCCTGAAGATCATTAGAAAAATACGGGTTGAGTTTCTCGAACGCCGTGTTGGCCATGCGAGGTAGAAGTAGGGTTTTAGACCCAGTTTGATCAACGAAGTTTTAAGGGGAAATTCGCCGTCAATGGTGGATCGGGCTGGATCGGTATAGGTGGAATCGACGCCTAGGTCTACGATGAGGATTTGGTTAAGGTTACGTGGCCTCCGATGATGGGTATTGTTGTCGGCGAGGTGTTTTTTGATCAGGTTGTTCATGATGGGTTTCGAAAATTCATTCGATTTTGATGTCTAGACGATTTCGTAAATCTAGGTGCTTGGGTTAATTGTTGTGGACGACGACGATGTTCTGGTGTTCGCGAAGATGATCGTAGGAGGCTGGAACATTTATACACGTGCACGTGTGCACGGTGTAGTCTGAAATGGTTTGAATCTTTGAGGAAGAAAGGGTGTTACTTGGGTCGTTCTCGAGGAAATTTGCATGTTGACTCGAAGCAGTGGGATGGGGTCGAGAGACTCGAGTTTGGCTTGGGAAAATTTAAAATACGCTCGGGAATTTGTTTAGGTGACTCAGGTTGTTTATCTCAGGTTTTAAATTCCAAAAGAAAAATAGGTGCTAGGTTTAAAAAAAAAATTCGATCGGGTTCTGAAGCAAAGGAAAATTTTTAGCCAAGTTTTAAAAGTATATTTTAAAATGAATATGTTTTCAAGGCAATATTAATCAAGTTTTAAAGTGTTTTAATATATATATATATATTCATTAATTAATCCTTAAACTTATTTTAAATAAACTTTAATTATCTTAATTAAGACGTTAATTAAAAAGATAAAGATGCTTATAGTTGTGATTAACTTAAGGTTTAAGTTAATATAATAATAATAAATTTTATTTTAAAGGCTGAATTTTAAAGTTAATTGTTCTTAAAATTAATTGATTTGGGTTAATTACTTAACAAATAAAGGTTGATTGATTAAAGGTTAATTAAAGATTAAAGGATAATTAATTAATGTGATTAATTAATTAAGGTAATTAATTTGAGGGTAATGTTATTAATCAAAGGTTAATTAAATTTGAAAGTAATAAAGGATTAATTAGTGTAATTAATTAAAGGGTTAGTTAATTGATTAGTAATTAAGGTTAATTACTTAATAACTAAAGGTTAATTAACTAGTGTAATTAATCGAGGTGGTTAGTTAATGGATAATTTGTTAATGTGATTAATTAAAAGATAATTAATCAATAAGGTTAATTAAAGGTTAATTAATTATTTGAGGTTAACTAATTTATGTAAGTAATTAAGGGATAATTAATTACTTAAAGATTATTACTTAAGGTTAGTAATTGAAGGATAATTAAAGGTTGATTAATTTATGATTGAAAGATAATCACTTAATTAAGGGTTAATTAATTATGTAATTAATTTAGGGTTAATTAAATTATATAATTAATTAAGGATAATTAATTAACTAAAGGATAATTGATTAAGATGGATAATTAAGGTTGATTTATTAATTTCATTAATTAATATCAAATGGTTTTGTAATTATTTAATGTTAACCAAGAAGATTTAGGTAATTAATTCATAGATAATTAATCTATTTTAAGATTAATTTATAATTAATTATAAATTATGTGATTGATTAATCTTGATTATGGATGTTTGATTGCTTGAATTGATTGTTATCTCTGATCTGTAATACTCTGTGATGTAAATTATTTGAATTGAGCTGTGTGTAAATTATTTGTCTGTGTTGAATTTACATATTTATCTGAGAATCTGTGAATGATGATAAGCGTTATAGGATTATACAAAACACACAAATATATGGATTTCATGAGGAATTGGTTAAGTCATAGATATTTGAATTTAATATTATGAAATGGTTTTAAAAGATTGAATTTTGAATCTAAATGATTTGAAAATGGAATTGGGTTGAATATGAAAATCTTTTGAAAAGGAAGTTTTGAATTTGAAATTTAGTTTGAATATAATACGTCTTGTTTTAATTTTGAAACTATTTCGGAAACTATGGTTTGAAAAGTGGTGATACAAGTTATATAATATATATATGGATTTTTAAACCATCCTTAAAGTATTTTAAATGTACTATTTGGGAATTTAAATTTAACCCAAGCTTATACATTAAGGGCTATAACTTGAGCATATTGAATCGAATTTTCCCGAAACGAATGCATTTGTTTTCAAATGATAATGCCTTTCATATAATAAAAGAACTTCTAGTTTTTGTTGAAAGGATTTCGAGTTATGAAATGGAAATTGTTTTGAAAGCTATGAATGAATCTTTGTTAAAGATTGTTGAACTTTGTTTTCAAATTGAAGAGGATCTTTAAGGGTAAATCTTTTATTTAAAAGATTAAAGGTGGAAATTTTTTAAACCATTCAAAAGAAAGGTTTTTGGTAATAAGTTGTGACTTAATTAAGATCCAATTTACCTATATGGTTTTAAAATTAAGCGCTCATTATTCGGTTTAGCCGGGAGAGGACTTTATGTCATAAAACCCATTCCGAATAATGATACGACCTAATGGATTGCATTTGAAGATGGTGGTGAAGACCGAGTATTTTCGAAAGCGAAAGGATTACCTATCGAATGTCTCTACATCGAATGGCCCGGTGTAGAGATTTGATCACCCTATGTGATGGGAGTCCGAACGTGATTAGGGATTATCCGGATTTGTAAGGGCTTCTTTGTGAAGTGCCTTCGGTTCCGTTCGAACCCGAAACAGACTTGTATGGATGTATGTCTGACAATGCACTTTGAGATGTAAAGCTGGTTTCTATCAAATACATTTCTGTTTGGTGCCGGAGAATTTATTCTCTTAGCTTAACACCCTTCTCTGGGACGTACGAGCTCAGAGGTTATGTCATTGATGGTTACTAGTGATATATTCCCAATTTGGTAATGTGGCATGCTAAGTGTTCCTGATCATTTGTTGAACAAAGCATGGCTTTTGTGAAAAGCATAGCTTTGTGGACGAGATCTTGTCGAACCTCACACCCCGGAAATGGTCGAAATAGGAAGAACGCAGCAAGGTTATTGGGGGCGCTCCCTTTAGGGTATGTTCATTTCCCTCTGAAAAAGGTGGTGTCATGGTATGGAGACTAGATATTTAACCTATGTGGTTGTTGGAATTTGTTGCTGTGGAGGTACCTCGGATAAAGGTCGGTGACGACTGGGGGATGGCATACTCGTGTCAGTAGTTACACTAGTTACAGAGGTAACCGGGCCTCGTGTTGGCAGAGAGATGGTTAAGTTCTCGGAGTTTCCCTCCAAAGGCGTTCTCATTCGATGGGGAAGTTCCTTAGCCTGACCATTTGTTGGAAATCCAATCAAACAGTACGTGCCCTTTACGATTGCACTTGTATAACCTGCCATTCTTAAATGGTAGCTATAGAAGGCATAATATAATGGTACCTATACTAGCTAAGATAAATACTATACCTTTGAAATGTTTTTTGCACTATGCACTAAAAATAATATCAAAAAAGGATTTTGTGTATCAAGCATGTTTGACTATCATAAGAAGAAATCTCCCCCAAGTGTGTGATTGCATTGTGTGTGCGCCACGAGGCTTTATGGTAGTTTCATTTTCCACAAAGCATTGCACATTTATTTTTATTTATTTTGTTCAAATAAACTATTTTTGTTTACTCATACCAGTCCCATGACTGACCTGGAGTTTATTGTACCTTTTTTAAACTCCGGGTGCCCACAATTTTCCACACTGACAGTCTAGAGTTAGGTTTTCGGATAATCGGATAGTAGATGTAGATTCGGTAGCCTTCGATCTTTTGTTCGGATTGGATTTGCTACATTATAGCATGACGGTGGCTTTGAGCTTTCTGTTTTGAAAATCTTTTGAGTTTTGGATTGAAGATGCAGTATTGGATTCTCTCGCTCTCTCTCTTTCTATTGAAGACAATGTTTGATGTTCCTCTGTTGAAGATTTCTTTCCGTTGTTGTATTTTGGCTCTGATATTGATAATTATATTGTATCATTGTTGTATCAATTGTGGTGTATCAATAAAACTATTCTTCTGTTTCCACTGTGTTGTGTCATCTAATGTTGTTATAAGCTCCGACGAATCAGATTTCAACGTTTGAATCTGCGGCATTCGAATACGGGTGAAGTATGGGTGTCGATTTTTTAGCGTTGAAATTCGGATCGTGACACTTCCTTTGTCGCCTTAGTAAAATATGGTGAGGAGTGGTAGTATGATCAGGGAAGTGTAAATTATGACTAAGTTACAGAGATGCGAGGTCAGTCAAAAGCACACAGAAGACCGTCCAGCTAATCTGGGTATCAGTAGTGTGACTTTGAGACTGATATGAGACATCGCCTACAATAAGTACCTACAAAGGATGCATGATTAGCCCCAATTCTGTAAGGTAAAATTGCATAGTTAATCTGGTTACCAGTGTTTAGGAATAGTCAGACTAATGTAAGACATCGGGTTATTGTTGGATCATAGGTTTTGATTGCCGACAAGACACAACAATTCACGAATCTACGACTATGATAACATCCAGACTCATCGGCTTAATATATGGTTTGATAGTTGTATATTTTAACAAGAGTCATCAAATGTGTACATAAAGTCTAGTTTAGTGCTTTGTTAAAATCTTTCCTCAAGAATCATCATTCACATTCAAATAAACTTGCATGCATATTTTAATCAAAATGAAGTTTTTAAAAAATGCATGGAGCGGGGATCGAACCCTGGTCACTAGTTTGGAAGGCAAAGTACTCTAACCGAATAAGCTACTATAGTTTTTGGTTAATAACATAATTCGGTCGACTGAATACAGTTAGTCAATCCACCGAACCTGTGCGTTTTAATATATATGTGCATGTTCCTAAATTAAGTCGACTGAATGACCTGAGTCAGTCGACTGAATTCTGCAACAGTCATTTTTTGTAAAAAGACACTTCCTTTTTGAATAGCCTTCTTATTCCCCAAGGGTTGCAACCATTGCTATTCGCAGAGATATCTTCACCAGCAGTTGCAACTCCTTAACTACTATATATATACATGAACTTCAAGATCAAATCACTTCACTTACTTGCTTATACTTGAATCATATTTTCTGAATTAACTACTCTCTTGAATTCATACATTCATTGCTTATGTATTTATTTCCATGTTCTTCAAGCAATTTGAAACTTCCTAATCTTCATATACACACAACTACACACATCATACTTGAGGAAAATATTATAGGAAGGGTGTACTACAAGTGACAGATCCATGTTATTAGAACACACAAGGTCAAATCAATCTTTTGTATTTGTTGAAATCCTGTTCTACCGCTCAGGTCCCAGTTCGGCTGCTCAGGGGTTGTATAGACCTGTTCCTCTGGGTTAAGTGAGGGTTGTTTTAGTGAAATTCCAGAAGGAGTCAGGGACTGGAGTAGGATGGAGCTCCAAACCAGTATAAAAATCTTTGATGTTAATTTTTATTATATTGTTTTTATATTCCACACTATTTACTATATTGCTATCTTCACTATACTCTGTATTATCACATATCCATATTACACTATCCATACACACTTTCAGTTATGTGTTATAATAAGTAGGACTTACTTCAGGGAATGGGGGTAGTACGTAGCTGTCGTATGATACACCTCCTCCCTGATTAGGAAGTATTAAATGGTCAAAGATAGCATTTAGGCATGGTATCTGGAAACTTTGGAAAGGGTCTGCTTTGGGCTTGAGGTATTAAATGGCTATTGTAGGGTCTGCCTCTTCCAAAAAAAGTATTAAGTGGTTTGATGAGTTTCCATGCGATGTCATATAGATAGAACCATAGTGGGGTCCGCCTTGGGTTAGGTATTAAATAACGAGGACTTGCCTAAAATATAGGTATTAAATGGTCAGAGTATGCCTACTTCTCATTGAAAAGTTATTAAGTGGCCTTAGTACTTTCCTTCACATTGTTAGGAAATGATTGATGATGGAAGTGTGAGACTGGGAATGGCCTTGGGCTTATAGTTTAAAGTAGGTTATAGCGTTGGGTTAGAAAAATGTAAGTTATAGGATTGGATTGGGAGAGCCATCGGGATTATAGTCGGAGGTATTTATAAGAAATATAGCTTGGATGCGTGCAACATAACTAAATTATACTGCCTAAGTACTATTATGGAAAGACTCGAGATTTTATTCACTAGACATTATTATTCTGACTCCCTACTCATTACGACACAGGTTAGAGAAGATAGTGCGTATCTAAATGATGAAGGTGGAGATGGTGTCTTGCGATAGTTATCTATATACTTACATTTTTATATTTTGATGTACCCATGATGTTATTGTATTTTGAGATATTATACTACATATATTGGAATGTTATGTTTTGCTTTGAAATTTGAATTTTTGTAAAATGGGTACTATTTTTGATATTATATTTTATTCTTTTCCTGTAGGATTCTGGTAGCAATAGTAGATAGT
This sequence comes from Allium cepa, assembly GCA_030765085.1. Classification (NCBI taxonomy): domain Eukaryota; kingdom Viridiplantae; phylum Streptophyta; class Magnoliopsida; order Asparagales; family Amaryllidaceae; genus Allium; species Allium cepa. Next base: position 897,938,694 of record CM060932.1, read on the forward strand.
TTTGTGTATTGTTCAGTCAACAACTAGCGTTGGAATGGATCTAATACTCGATGGGCCTTTTCTAGGTCGAAAATTAGCTCCATTTCGAGATGGGTTGTTACATGCATTCCTACTCCATCACTCCTGTCTCTCAAGATCAACTGGTCCTCCGCCATCATCCATCTTTTGACACCATATAATCCTTGCATATCCCATAACTCTAGGCCAATCCATAAAACATTCTATATTTATCTTTCGAATTTCTGTATGGTTCCTAAAACTAACCAACTAGTCCTTTCCTCTTATCTCGTTCTTTTTTGACTTCCATCCCTTACTCAACCCGAGTATCCATTTTTTTGATGTCAACCTAGAACCTTTTCTTCTTGGCCGAAAAAGCCCACTTTTGCATTTTTATCACTAGATCGCCCATCTGTAACTCCAAAATTCAAATTCCATGGAACACCACTCTAGGGAGTGTTTTCCTCATCATTTCATGGGCATCAGTCGAACTCTCATCGAAACTGGACGTGAAATAAAGAGGTTACATTGCGTTGAATATTTCTTCCAATTGCTTATAGTACCAACGATCGGTACCGATCCATCCCTAAATGACCAATGCAAACTGATATCATTATTGATTGATATCGATCCGAACTAAGTAGACTGGTACAGATCCATACTGATTGGTACCGAGCCTGATAGATTTAGTGGTATGCCCTGAGGCAATTATGTAATTTGTTACATATATCTAACTCGGTGACCAATCTTGTTCGATAAAAGGTGTTTTCTTTCTATTATATATTTGATACAATATTTATATTAATTAATTTATTTACTTAATTAAAGGTATATTTAATAGAAAATCCATAAATGGTATGTTTTTTATAGTAGTTACACCTTGTTGTAATCACGAGTAATTTGTCACAATGAAAATAAATAAATCATTTTAAATACTCCTAGTCAAGATTTACCGAGACTAGATGTTGATACATCCTTTGAGACTAGAGAATGTAATGCTTTCCAAATGTTAGGCAGTGTATTACTCATGGTTGCTGGGGGCACCAAGAAGTTACGTACTGATAGTTATTAGATAATTATAAAATGGCTCACTCGATAGTTTTCTTTTAGTTAATATAACTATGGTCAAACAGAAAATATTAATGTGATAATTTTACATGTTTCTCTTGACTAGAGAATACTATCAAACTTTAATATAAAAGCTCCTCTTTGGTTATAGTTAAATCATGGCACAGGTCCATCGAGTGATTATTGCTGGGTCGAGTGGAAGTGTTAGAAGTGAAACATTATTCATAAAGGGGTTTGTCTCCTTGGTTTTATGAGGTTAGTGTCACGGTCAATTCTAGTCAACTCAAAGTCAAAGTTTCTTGCCAGAGTAGTTCGATTAATAATAATTGTTATTATTAAAACAAGGATTTTGTGCATGGACTATAAAGTTGAATATGAATAATACTAGAATTTTGACCATTACTAATTCCATAAGTTTAAGGTGATACAATTTGACGAAGAGAATTAGTGTAAATAAAAGTCACAAATGAGCAACGCTCAACAAAGTAAAATTGGATTTTACCAACACTAAGTAAGCCATAAATTTTCCTAAAATGTTACACCACCTACTAAGGATGTGTGAAAGTTAATATTCGAATAGTCTGAAATTAATCTTTAACCGAATTTACACTTAACGCGTCACATTACCAAAATGGTGAATACTTTTTCGACCAAAAGATTTAATTAATGTATAATTGCTATTAATTAATTAATAGTTATAAAATATTATTTATAAATCTGATTTTTGTTTGATAAAAAATATGAAATGTATTTATAAAAGCTATAAATATATTAATCGATATATGATATCGATAACCATTTTAAATTAGATTTAAAATGCAAAATATTTCTGTGGAGCATAAATGGGTTCATAGCCAATTAGAGGGCTGGAATATATGGCCATAATAGAGGTTACATGAGGTTCTATATAGAGAAAGATAGCTTGAATTGGATGGCTCAGATCAAGGAGATTGAGTAAAAGATGAGATCCTAAATTCTCTCCTTTCCTTCCTCTATTTAAGCATCTCTTCCTCTATATGATAGTGGATTTTTTGGTAGCCTCTAACCTGATCTATTGTTGGTTGATCTTCCCCTTCCATTAATCATGACATGGCATTCATCGAATGACTATAGTTGGGTCCAAGTTGAAGCATTCGAAGTGAAGCACTATTCAATAGAGAATTTACCTCCTTGGTTGTATAAGATTAGTTTCATGGTAAACTATAAACAACGAAAAGTCAAAATCTCTAGTTGTAAATGAACTGTTAATAATAAATGTTATATTTAATCAAGGAATTTGTTTATGAATAATCAACTTGAATGTGGATATTATTGCAGTTTTTACCAATACCAAATTCCATACATCCTAAAGTGATATAGTGTTAGCGAAGAGAATGTGTATAAATTATTGTTGCTATTGGTATCGCTTAAGATAATATATATTATAATTTCACTAAAAAGATCTATAAGCGATTATTAGGCCGAAACTATCACAATACTAGTTAAGGTGATGTGTGAACACTAAACTTTGAATTACTCGATATTAATCATCGAATAAATTCACACATCTAATTCTTACAACCGCACGCATTCTCCAAAAAATCCCATAATTTAATTAGTTTATTAACTGTTATAAATCGATTAAGCTAATTACTGTTTGAGAAATATTATTTAATAATTTATTTGATGCTTAGGCGTTGTTAATAATTATTTGCACACACACACATATAAGTTTTATATACATGTATCGATATACGACGTCAATATACATTTAACCAAGGTTTTAAATCGCAGATATCGGTCACGTTTCATCTCAAAGATTTTAGTGACTCGATCTCGTATCGGTGGAAATCTCGGATGAGATGAGTGCACCTTGGATGCCAATATCAGATTTACATATCGGAGCTTTAGTTCATCTCAGGACTATCTCGGAGTGTATGATATATTTAAAATTAATTTGAATACACAAAAATATTTATATATACTGAAATAAATAAAAATTACGCTTACTAAATATTTACTGAATTACTATATATTATTGTCAATGTAAACTTATCACTAATAATCATTTTTTCATCACAACGCTTATTAACCGGTAAAATCATTTATGGAAATGTTTTACGGTCTACTGAATTTTGCAGTAATAAAATATGGTAATCATTTTTCACCTGATCCTAGTAAACTAAAAACCATTTCATAACCTACAATAATCAAGTCCACTTATAGATTGCATTCAACTCAACTTCATTAAAAATTTCTAAACTTTTACTGTAATGACTTCACAAAAAATGAAAGCAAACTATACTTAATATACAAACTATTACTGTAAATGAGAATACCTCCCCTACTTCATAAAAAATCGAATTTCACTAAAATAAAAAAACCATATTTATATACTAGTAGAGAGAATGGTCGATAGAGAAGTTGCAGATTTCAAGAAGCAAGCGCAAACTTTTGGAAGCGAGAGCATAGTTATTGGAAGCCACGCGAGCTGTGGAAGCAACATTGAATAGAAACGGGGTTGGGGATAACGTTAAAATAAACGGAAACATTAAAATTAGTTAAGGAATTAAATAAATGTTAAACAAACAATCAATACATTCCCAAAAATAATCAACTGGTCGATCGCATACCTAGGGCCGATCGACCGCTAGTGGTTGACCTCTTAGGTAGGAGTGCTCGACCAGCGGGTATCGTAGGCTAGAGTTATTTAGGTCAGGAAAGGCCCAGATTTTGTTATTTTAAACCGATTTAAATCCAACAGTTCTAGTGACTTCTAACCACTATAAATAAGAGCATAGCTCCCTCGCTTTAATTCATAAATTATTTGAGAATGTAGGCAGAGTTCTGTCGGTCTCTTTCTTCCACACGATTAAGAAATTTCTTAAGATCTTCAGATAAGGGATTTTATATATTAATATTAAATTTCTAATTTCATTCTCCTTTAATTGCTAAAATTCTAATCTAATTAATATACAATCCAATTATTATATGTTTCAAAAGGAAGAGGTCCGAAAAGAGGAAAAAGAAGTGGGCGTATTAAAATCCAAAGGAGAAAGTGGGCGTATCAAATCTCAACTCCTTAATTACAAAGCTACGGTGAATAATATGTTACATATCATATTTTGATGTTTTGATTTCTAGATTAGAGCCGAATATTTTTGCAAAGTATATTGCCATGTTTTTTATTGTTTAAATGGATATATACGTATATACATATATATATATATATATATATATGCTTGTTGATGATTTATGTTATTTCATATAGATCTTACGATAAGTTTTAATGTGAAAACCCTAGTAGATAACATCCAAACGCCTTACAATTTTTGTATAAGGTCAAAAATAATATTTTGGAATTGGGTTTCAAATTTTATAATTTTTTGAATTAATATGGATTTATTATTAATTTTCTAGTGAAGAAAATATGTTAACTGGGTTTAAAATTAACTATGGCTAAATTATATTGTTTTTGGGTCAGAAATTTATATATAATAGAAAACATATTAAAAATAATTATGGGAATTTTTGTAGAATTGTAACTGTTTTAATAAGTATATAAAATTATTTAAGGTATTGGACTTAATTTTTTTATATATTTATAAAAGGAGAAGGGGCATTTTGTAAATATTTTAAATTACTTATTTCTGAAATTCGACAGCACATTTAGAAAATATTTTAGAAAAGAAATTAGCAAATAATTATATGTTGACAGACAAAGTAAGTTAATTGAAAATAATTACTTTTTAAAGTTAAAAATTAGTTTTACCATTTTTTGCTATTTCATCACTTTCGGCACCAACCTTTCGATCGGGTATTTCCGTCTTCGTCTCCATCGAAACCAAACACATGGTACCAAAGGCCTGGTACATAGTGAATTTGACATAGGCAGAATGTATTGGGTCGAAACAAGGGGTTCCGAAGGGGTCGAAGCCTTACTTTGTTTTTTAAAAGGAAATGTGCATGCTTTGCTTTCGAAAGGAATGCTTACGACTTAGATAGCTTTCGACTTGGTCAAATGGTTTTAAAAAATGGTTTCGAAAAAGGTTGCGCCTTTTGTTTTATAAAGAAGCTTTCAAAAGGGTCGAAACCCCTTGCTGTTGCCTTCAACCTTTCGAAGCAATGCCTTCAAATGGGTGCTTTTGCTTTAAACCCATAGTCGCTTCTCCAATGCTTTCGAAGGGATTGGTTTGGACACCGTTCACTTCTTTACTTATCAAAATTGCTTTCGAAAGAGAGCTTTCGACTTAGTTGTTTTACAGTGCTTGTGCCATTTAAAGCTAAACCCAAATGGTTTAGAAAGGAATGGTTTTAAATGGTTTCGAAAGGTTGTTCCACATGTTTTACTTGAACCCAACTGCTTTCGAAAGTTTTGATTTATGTAAGGACATAATGCTTTTGAAAGGTTTAAGATAAAGGTTTCGAAAGCTTGGTTTCCCAATGTCTTTGGATGATTTTAAATGGAAGGTTTCCAATGGTTTCGAAAGACATGTTTGAAGTGTTCTGAAAAGAGGATGTCTATGGTTTTGTAAAGCTTTCGAAAGAGACGATTTTAATGTTTTCAAAAGGTTTAATGTAAATGGTTTCGGAAGGTATGTTTTGGCCTTCGACCTAGGTTATAAAGTAAAGTAGTTTACTTGTATCGAAAGGGGTACTTTCAATGGTTTCAAAAGGGGCACTTTCAAAGGTTTTGAATGTCTTCATTAACAATGTTTTGTGTAAAGTATATATAACATAGCAATGAGATTTGAGTAAAGCGTATAATATATTTTCCCTGTTTAAGAATGATTTAAAAGGTTAAACCAAATTGAAAGAAATGTTTTCAATGAAAATTTTAAAGGTAGACGACCCCAAGTAAAATGAGTTAGATATTAGAATACTAGGTGGGACCGGTATGAGTTCGCGCCCTATACTTTAGCAAGTAGCCTTTAGCTAATATAATTCCAAAATTCCAATATGTAGGGCTTTGTCATAGATAAGACTAAATTACGTACAGAAAGGAATATACAAAGGAGGATAGGTTATTGGTGAGCCTACAATACCATTAGGTTCAGTTGACTCTGGAAGAAGTAAGTTTGGGACAGACCGTCCAAAAGAGGAGGATCTAACAGAAGTTAGGTTATTTGTTTATTTTGTCTAGTAGGCCCGAGTCAGCCAAAGGTTAGTAGTTAGCCAAACAAAACTATAATGTTCAGACAAATAGTCCATTGATTACCTGATTTGTATTCTTACATGATATTGATATTATTGTTTTAACTAGTTTGGTTGCAGGATTTGATTTGCAAAAGATATGTTTTTAAAAGGATATTATTGAGGGGAAACCCATTCTGTTAAGCAGCGTGGTCTCACTTGATATCATATAACCGAGATGTATAGTATTATTCACACTAGACTTTATGTTTGACTCTAAGTTTACGTTGTTCTCCTTAAACTCTTAGGTGCTTAAAATAGATTTGAGTAGGTTGAGGGTTGAGTATTTTCAAGTTTTAGTAGGTGGACGAATAAAGCTTCCGGAGACGAGCATGAGGCTGATGTTAGCTATAATTAGGAGCTTTTTTTTATTCCGTTGTGTTGTATTTGGATAGTTTATGTCCATATAGTACTCTGGCCATCCAAGGGGGCATCTTCATATGTCGCTCTTGGCGTATTTATGTAATAATAATATTTGATCTGAACCTGGGAAACGATTGGCATTATGTAATTGGATATGAAACGTGTTTTGTGAAATGTAATCAGAGAAATTGTTTTTGAATTCACAATTTTTTTTCATACTCATGTGCTACTGATATTATGGATACCATTAACATCACCGTATTTTGTCGTCGGAAGTTAATACTATAGAGGACTGCAGCATCTGTAGTACTTAGCTTTAGGCCATAGGATAGGGTATGTTACAACTTGGTATCAAAGAATAGGTTTATGAAAAACTTTAGATTTAAAATGATTTTTGAAAATATAATCCTAAGGGATTAGAAGAAAGATCAGGGTATGGGATAACGCTACAGTAACGTACTTGTATTTGCTCTATATAGGTATATGCTTTAGCTCTATTCTCCTATCTCTCTTAGGTTATTCTTCCATATCTTACGAAAACTCGAATGCAAATATGGATGCTAGAGGTGGAAGAGTTAACCTTGGAGGGGACAACACCACAACAAATGGAAACGCCAAACCAAATACGAGGAGGAATCAAGGTCTGGCACAAGCCACAAATGTGGGAGCTAGAGTCCCATAAGTTGAAATGGGAGCAATGTATCGGTTCTTCATAAATATGATGCAAGCGGGAGTTTCTACAGGAGTAGTTGGAGGAGGAAATCTATATGCTCCGGTGGCAAATAACTATGCTATTTTGAGTAGAGATTATGCCCGGTTGGGAAGAAAGCCGTTTACAGGTACCGAGGATGCAATCGAAGCAGAGAACTGGTTACTGCATTGTGAAAGGATTTTTGCTAATCTAGGACCCAATGATTAGCAGAGGAGGAGGCTCCCTTTTGGATAGGTACAAGGAGCAGCGTTGTATTGGTGGAACAATGCGACGATCGGAGTTATTGAGGAGATTATGACATGAGCTAAGTTTAAAAGGAGATTTGAGGAGATGTTTATGTCGGAGATCGCTAAGTACTCTACTCGAGAAGTTTGCTAAGTTAGAATAGGGAGACATGACCGTGTTGGAGTATGCGATGAGGTTTGAAGAGCTAGCAAGGTACGGCTATGCTACCATGGACACTGTGATTAAGAGAAATGAGAAGTTCGTTTGGGTGTTGAAGTCTGGCTTGCAAAGGCCACATTACCTCATATAAGGGATCCTTGTGATATTGTAGTGAAAATGGTTTTGATGCATGAGGAGATGCCTGCTTTTCTAGAAAGGAACAAGCAAAGGAAGTCCAAGTAAGGCAGAGTCAGAAAATGAAGTTTTTCCGTAAGAATGGAGCTTAAAAGGGTGGAGCTGCTAAGAAGGGAAAGTCGGAGGTTTTCTACTACAAGTGTGGCAAGAAAGGACATTTCGCTAATGAATGTTGCTTGGGAGATGGAAAGAAAGTGATTGAGAAGAAGAATATTAGACACTTCAACGGCGATCAAACTGGATATTACAAAAACCAGTGCAAGGGGTCAGCTAAGGATGGAAAGGGAAAAGTTTCGCATTGGAGCCAGCTACCTCGAGGTGAATAGCAGAGGAAAATGGAAAGGTTGTGTTAAAAGGTAAGCTTATGATTCGTGGTATTTCAGTTAGCACTTTGTTTGATACTGGTGTATCACATTCATTTATGTCTCGTTGTTTGGTAGATAAGCTTAACCTAGAACCCTCATACCTAGTTACTTTCTTAAGGGTTGCAAATCCGATAGGAGGTTATGCGACTCTTAGGAAGAGATGTGACCATCTAGAGTGTGATTTGTTAGGTCATGCCTTTGTTTACAGTTTGAATGTGTTTGAATCTGTAGGGTTTGGAATTATTTTGGATATGGATTAGTTAAGTAAATATGATGCTAGAATATTTTGCCATGATAGGAAGATATCACTTAGACATCCTGCTTGTAGTTACTTGATTATATACTTCGTAGAAAACCCTAATTTTGAGGTTAATGCTTTGTTGGGTCTTGTGAAGGTAGAAGATGAGTTGGATCGAGTTTTCATGGTTAGAGAATTTGCAGATGTCTTTGAATCTATAGTAGGATTGCCGTCGAAACTAGCCATTAAGTTTCAGATAGAATTAGTACCAGGAGTAGAACCAGTTAGTAGACCGCCAAGCAGGATGACACATATCGAGTTGAGGGAGTTAAAGGTGCAGTTGGTAGATGTGGAAGGTAATAATTTTATCAGACTAAGAAGTTTGCCTTGGGGAGCAACCGAATTGTTTGCTAAGAAGCCAAATGGATCATTAAGGTTATGTATCGATTATCATAAGTTGAATGAGAAGACGATTAAGAATCGATATCCATTGCCTAGAATTGACGATTCGCTCAACCAATTGAGTGGAGCCATGGTATTTTCCCAGTTGGATTTAGCGATAGGGTTCCATCAGCTTAAAGTGGTAGAGGATAGTATTCCTTTGATGACGTTTAGAACAAGATATGATTGTATGAATGGTTAGTAATGCCATTGGACTAACTATGCGCCAGCATTCTTTGTGGATTTGATGAACCGAGTTTTTCTAGAGCACTTAGATAGGTTTGTGTTGGTATTTATAGATGATATTTTGATATACTCTAAAAATGAAAGAGTGCATGGAGTTCATCTTACAGTGGTGCTTGAGACGTTGCGGCATCATCAGCTGAAGGTGAAGTTTTCGAAGTGTCATTTTCTGAAAAAGGAAGTGAAGTTTCTTGGTCATGTATCCTCAGAGATAGGTTTTTTTGTAGATCCAAGTAAGATTGAAGCAGTGAATAATTGAAAAAGACCCAAGACAGCGACTGAGATAAAAAGTTTTCTTGGATTAGCTAGTTACAATCGAAGATTCATCAAAGATTTTTGTGTATAGCACACTGATGACCAAGCTAACGTGAAAGAATGTGAAATTCGTTTGGACCAATAAGTGTGAGGAGGCATTCCAGAAGTTGAAACACTTATTGACTAATGCACCTGTATTAGTTGTTCCAGAAGGAAATCATGATTTAGTGGCGTATAGGGATGCATGTGGAACTAGGTTAGGAGCTGTGTTAATGCAAAGAGGTAAAGTGATTGCCTATGCATCTCGACAGCTTAGACCACATGAGGTTAGATATTTAACACATGATTTGGAATTAGCTACAGTAATTTTTGCATTGAAGGTGTGGAGGCATTATCTTTTGGGAGAAAGATTCGAGTTATATATAGATCATAAGTCGTTGAAGTATTTATTCTCTCAGAAGGAGTTGAATATGAGACGACAGAGGTGGTTAGAGTTTTTAGCCACTTATAACTTTGATATTGAGTACACACCAGGAAAATGAAACAAGGTTGTAGCTACATTTAGCAGAAAACATCAGAATGCAATGTTGGCGATGATAACTGAGTGGAACGATTTGGAAGCATTGACAACATGTAGGATACAGCGGAGATCTGAAGCTAGATCTAGTAAGACAACGGTTATGTTGTCCTGTTTAGAAGTTTAATCGATGATGATCGAAAAGATTGCTTCTAAACATATGGAGGATCCAGTATTAGTTGAATGGATCAGAAGGATAAGGGATGGAACTAAAAGCGATGACTTGAAAGATATTAGTCTTGACCAGATTGGGTGGTTAAGGAAGAAATGAAGGTTATGTGTTCCAAATTTGAAAACATTAGGAAGGAAGTTCTTGGAGAATGCCATCATTCAAAGTTCACTTTTCATCTGGGAGGAACTAAAATGTATCAGGATATGAAGAGGAGTTTCTTCTGGGAAGGTATGAAAAGGGATGTACGCTTATGGGTGAAGCAGTGTCTGAACTTTCAACAGATAAAAGCCGAACATCAAAAACCAAGTAGGTTGCTTCAGCTTTTAGATAGTCCAGTATGGAAGTGGGATTCGATCTCAATGGATTTTATGGACGGGTTGCCAACATTAAAAAGAGGAAATGAGAGTATATGGGTCATAATGGATAGGTTAACCAATAGTGCCTATGTTATTCCAGTTAAGTCAACCAGACGACACCTGTTTTGGCTAAGTTATTTATGAAGAATATAGTTAGACTGCATGGAATTCCTAGTAATATAATAAATTATAGAGATTTCTTATTCACTTGCGAGTTCTGGAAGAGTCTATAGGAGATTTTGGGAACCAATCTCAAGATGATTACCGCTTACCATCCGTAGGCAGATAGGCGAATGGAAAGAGTTAATAAGATCTTAGAAGATTTGTTACTGGACCATTTCATATTGTAGAGAGGATCGGGATACTCGCATATAGAGTGGAGTTACCAAACAATTAACTGGAGTCCATGATGCTTTTCATGTTTCTCATCTAAGGAAGTGTGTTCGAGATCCGCAGACTACTATAGCACTGACTATAGCACTGACTATATCCACATATATTTTATGCTGTAGCATGTGCTTCGAAGGATCGTAGGAAGACCATCTACAAATAGTTGAGTTTCCGTATAACAATAGCTATCGGGCTAGTATAGGGATAACACGGTTTGAAGTTTTGTATGGAAGGCCATGCAAATCTTCAGTTTGTTAGCTAGAGACGGAGGATGGGTTAGTTCTCGGTCCGGATTTGGTAAGAGAAGCTGCAGAGAAGATCTAGTTAATTAGAGCTAGAATGAAGGAAGCTTAGTTTAGACAGAAGAGTTATGCTGATAGAAGACGCAAGGACTTAGAGTTCTCGGTTTGGAGATCATGTTCTCGTCAAGGCATTACCGATGAAAGGATTCGGGAAATCGGGGAAATTTTCAACAGATTCGTTGGACCATTTCATATTGTAGAGAGGATCGGGATACTCGCATATAGAGTGGAGTTACCAAACAATTAACTGGAGTCCATGATGCTTTTCATGTTTCTCATCTAAGGAAGTGTGTTCGAGATCCGCAGACTACTATAGCACTGACTATGTTAGAGGACTTAGTAGTAGAGCCGAACGTGACTATATTTAGCAAGCCAGTTCGTATAGTCGTGAGAGATGAGAAGAGGCTAAGGAACAAGACAGTTAGATTAGCTAAAGCCCAGTGGAGTGGCGATGAGAGAGACTATATTTAGAAGACTGAGAGCAGGATAGAGAGGCTTATCCTTAATTTTTTCATGGTATGTTTTACCTTTTTGATTGATTTGATGAGTACCTTATCGTAATTTTGAGGATGAAATTCTTTAAGGAGGGGAGTCTGTAACGACCCTGATTTCGATTAACATTATTTAGAACATTTAATTAGTTAAATTAAATGAAATAGTGTAAATGCTTTAGAGATTGAGATTTGTATAATTTAAAGGTTAGTCGTTCCTAGTTAAACTAATAAAGTAAATGGAATTAAAATGAAATAGGAAGGGAAATTAGATAAGGGTAAAATAGATATTCATATACCCTAAGCCTTCATACCATTTCATTTTACACGTTCACAAATTAAAATCTAAACATAGAGAGGCTGGCCACCCTTAAGGAAAGTAAGAAGAAGAGAAGCTAAAAATCAAAAGAAGAAATCTTAATCAAACTTATTCAAAATTAAATCTCAACTCCTTAATCACAAAGCTAAGATGAATAATAAGTTACATCACATATTTTTGATGTTTTGGTTTCTAGACCAGATCAGAATATTTTTGCACAGCATATTGCCATGTTTTTATTGTTAAAATGGATATATATATATATATATATATATGCTTGTTGATGATTTATGCTATTTCATATGGATTTATGATAAGTTTTAATGTAAAAAACTCTGTTAGATGACATCCAAATGCCTTGCGATTAAGGTAAGAAATAATATTCTGGAGCTGGGTTTCAAATTTCATAATTTTCTGAATTAATGTGGATTAATTATTAATTGTCTAATGAAGAAAATGAGTTAATTGAGTTTAAAATTAATTACAGCTAAATTATATTTTTTGGGTCAGAAATTTATATATGTTAGAAAACATATTAAAAATGATTTGTGGGAATTTTTGCAGAATTGTAACTGTTTTAATAAGTATATAAAATTATTTAAGATATGGGACTTAAATGTTTTATATATTTATAAAATGAGAATAAGCATTATGTAAATATTTTAAAATACTTATTTTTGAAAATCAACAGCACTTTTAGCAAAGATTTTAGAAAATAAATTAGCAACCAATGATATGTTGACAAACAAAGCTGGTTAGTTGAAAATAGTTATTTTATAATGTTTAAAATCATTTTTACCATGTTTTGTTGTTCCGCCACTTTCGGCACCAACCCTTCGACCGGGTACTTCCCCCTTCATCTCCATCGAAACCAATGCGCATGGTATCAAAGACTTGGTACGTAGTGAATTGGACATAGACGAAAGGTATATGGTCAAAACAAGGGGTTCCTAAGGGGTCGAAGCCTTGCTTTGTTTTTTAAAAGGAAATGTGCATGCTTTGCTTTCGAAGTGGTTCGCCTTTTGTTTTATAAAGAAGCTTTCGAAAGGGTCAAAACCCCCTGCTGCTGCCTCCAACCTTCCGAAGCAATGCCTTCAAAAGGGTGCTTTCGCTTTAAACCCACAGTCGCTTCTCCAATGCTTTCGAAGGGATTGGTTTCGACACCATCCACTTCTTTACTTAGCAAAATTGCTTTCGAAAGAGTCCTTTCGACTTTGTTGTTTTACAGGCTTGTACTATTTAAAGTTAAACCCAAATGGTTTTCGAAAGGAATGGTTTTAAATGGTTTCGAAAGGTTTTTTCCATATGTTTTACTTGAACCCAACTGCTTTCGAAAGGTTTGATTTACGTAAACGACTTAATGCTTTCGAATGGTTTAAGATAAAGGTTTCGAAGGGCTGGTTTCCCAATGTTTTTGAAAGGTTCTAAATGGAAGGTTTCCAATAGTTTTGAAAGACACATTTGAAGTATTTTGAAAAGAGGATGTCTATACTTTTATAAAGCTTTCGAAAGAGATGATTTTAATGTTTTCAAAAGGTTTAAGGTAAATGGTTTCAAAAGATATGTTTTGGCCTTTGGCCTAGGTTATAAAGTAAAATAGTTTACTTGTATCGAAATGGGTACTTTCAATGGTTTCGAAATGGGTACTTTCAAAGGTTTTGAATATTTTCATTAACAATGTTTTGAGTAAAGTATATATAACATGGCAACGGGTTTTGGGTAAAGCATAGAATATATTTTCCTTGTTTAAGAATGATTTAAAAGACTAAATCAAATTGAAAGAAATGTTATCAATGAAAATTTTAAAGGTAGAAGACCCCAAGTAAAATGACTTAGATAATAGAATACTAGATTGGGACCGGTATGGGGCCGCATCATACAATTTAGCTAGTAGCCCTTAGCTAATATAAGTCCAAAATTACAATGCGTAGGGCTTTGTCATACGAAAGACTAAAATGATGTTACACACAGAAAGGAATATACAGAGTGAGGATTTAGTCTTTATCCTTTGGCTTATGCTATTATTGAGTCAAAATTATGTGATAGTTGGGGTTGGTTTATTTCTTATATGCGAAGGTTCATTCTAATGTTAACAATCGAGATATTACTTTTCATTTCAATTAAATGAAAGGAATGCCCACAGGAGTGGGGAGAAAATGGGGTTACCACATAAGCATAGATTCCATGCTGGACATTTGAAAACAAGTTTTCAAGCAACATGCTTTAGAGACAAACGATTGACGGGTATATTTTATGCTGTAGCATGTGCTTCGGAGGAGGTTGAGCATCTAAAGATTCGAGAGGAAACTAAGACCATCAACATTAGAACACACAATTGGATAGAGAGAAGTTTGACACGAAAGGAGGAAATCTGGGATTTGTGTAAGGATGATCGTGGCTTATTTCTTGTTATGATGAGTAATGCATCAAGGAAAGCTTTAACGGTGTACTTAGAGGTGCACGATCTTTGCCTGTTAGAGCTCTAGTTGCCCGTACTTTCTTTCAATTGGTGGATTACTATTTTTAAAGAAGGGCGTTTGCTAAGAATTTGACATCTCGATTAACTCCAAAATGGGAAGCAAAGACAGTAGAGAGAGCAAGTGAAGCAAGATGTTCAAGGTTTGTCTAATTCAATCAGGTCGAATGGAAAGTAATTCACTACTTTGATAATGAATTTAAAGCAAAAATCGATGGCAATACTTGTTCTTTCATGCGACATCCTATTACTTCAACAATTGCATCTCGCATATAATGGTTGCTTGTTCGTTAATGGATAATAATGCGAATAGAGGTCATCATGACTTTGCCTCGACTTGCTACTCGGTTCAGAACTACCGAGCGGCTTACATACTAAAATTTCATCTCGTTCGTGACAAACAGTATTAGAGCGCATAGGAAGGACCATAGTTTCTGCCACCAACAGCACGTAGAGCTCCTAAAATGTCTAGGTCTCCTAGAATTAAATGCACTATGGACGAGACGGCTCCAAAGGCGAATATGTGCAACAGATGTAGAGTCCACGGTTATAAAAGGAGTCATTGTAGTTCAACAACTTAGCATTTTTTAGGGTTGATGTTGGTATTATTGGTGTTGGTGTAGGTATTAAGTGTGTTTGTTTGAAGCGCATTGCTTGTAATATTACTTTTTACTCAAGTTGTTTGAAGCACATTTTTTATGTTTGTTTGAGAACCTATGTTGTTTGTGTCTGTTTGAGAACCCATGTTGGTATTAGATGTGTTTGTATTTATTTTAGAACCAAGTTACCATACAATACTAAAAGTCAATTCAGATACGATGTACACCAAATTACCATACGATACAACATATGCCGAATTAACATATAATACAATACGATACAACAAACGATACAACATATACGAACATACCATAAATTGCTTGTTAGGATATCTAGCCTGCATCTCAAGTGCTTTTTCCAACCGCTCAACTTTATCCTGCATCTCTATTGCACAATCAAGTCCTCTGCGACACATTGGAGGATCCATCCACTGAAAAACTTATAGCGGTCGAACGATTGAGGCATTCTCTACTCAACTTATATCGTGCACAAGCATAGAACCTATCACTTGGATTCATTTTATTTCTTGTAGAAATCACTCACACATAGATCTATAGTAGCATATTCTTGATGGGGGAGCCTCTCCAATAGCAAATTTTCTACCATGATTCTTCCACTTACCATCATGTATTGCGACAAAATATTGTTGCGACTGTCATTGACGTGTTCTAATCTTCAAGTGCTTCTTCCAATTCGATGCAAACTTCTTTGCCCAACCTACGCTGATTTGTTTCAACATTTAATTAAGTATCGGGACAAATCCTATTTGCACCAAAATTGGTAACAAACACCCAGTTGTATGTGAAAGCACCAATCCCCAAAATGATATCCAAATAGAAAGACAAGCACGTAGATCACAGAATCAATAGCAAAAAAGTAAAGGAACACATAATTTTTATAGTGGTTCAACAAACTCCAGCATACATCCACTCCAATGATCTTTTATTAGTTTATACTACCGATTATAGTTACAAATCCATGAAATTCAAGAGTAAAATTGATGGAGTATAGCCTAGGTAGAAGATGAATAGAAGCGGAAAGAAGAACCCTTTTTTTTAAGCCATGCCTGCTGTATTTATAGATGAAACTTCGCTACAGGGCCTTTTATCCATACGGGCCCACCATAGGGGTCACTCGGCCAAAATCTCCATAAGGAGAGATCGGTATCGATCCCTTCCTTAGTTGATTTTTAGGTTGCGATTCCTATGGTGGATTCTTCATGATGAAATATGTTAGCCTTTAATTTTCATCTCATTTGGATCAAAGGAGCTCAGGTTATTGATTGTTGAATGCAAGAGTGCACATGGTTCTTGACGTTACCGATCCCTTTCCAAAAAGTTGAAGTATGACTTTCCAAACCAATAAAACATACCGAGCCCTTTACCTTCATCCATGCCGAACCCTCCAAGTAAGCGCATGCCGAACCCTCTCTTTCGTATGAATACGAACCCTTCAAGATGGCACATGCTGATTCCTCTCTTTCATGCAATATGCCGAACCATCAAAGATATCACATGTCGATCCCTCTCTTTCATATGATATGCCAAACCCTCCATGATGTCGATCCCTCCTTATTCGACCATATCGATCCATACACTACCAATCATGCTAATCTGCACCTTACTTCGACTATACCGATCCCTTGTATAACCAACCACGCCAATCCCTGGGGTTCCACCAAGTCATGTCGATCCAAGCTACGCTGATCCGTAGCCTTCCACCAAGTCATGCCGGTCCAAGCTATGCCGATCCCTTTCCATCCATCAAGTCATAATTCTATTCCAAGCATCTTGCATTGTCTATCTACCAACTCCGTTCAAACTTGGCTTCTTGTTATTACATGTACTTGACTTTCGGGCCGTATAATCGTCACCTAACACTCATCGGCCTTGATAAACGTGAAGTTTATTGGGTTAAATCTGCCTGATACTGCTTTGACAGAAGGAAGGTTAACACTTTGCCACCTAAAACATGCCTTACGATAGGAAGGCGTGTTTTAAATTGCCTTAAGTCCAATATTTGAAACCCGTTGATGACCTAGGAACAAATCGGTGATCTTGCCTGATTGTTGGCAATAACTGTTTGGGACCATTAATCAAATTCATATTCGTCTTATGATGACGATAGCACATGATCGAGTGTCTGTTTGAGGTGAAATGCGATCATTCGAGATCGAGTGCCATTCGAGGCGATATGCGATCGTTCAAGATTGAGTGCCGCTCGAGCCGAAATGCGATCGTTTGAGATCGAGTGTCATTCGACGCAAAATGTTGCGATCGTTCGAGATCGATTGTCGTTCGAGGCGAAATGTGATCGTTCGAGATCGAGTGCCATTCGAGGTGAAGTATGATAGTTCGAGATTGAGTGGTATTCTAAGCTAAGTGTGATCGTTCAAGATCAAGTGTCATTCAAGGCGAAATGTGATCGTTCGAGATTGAGTGTCGTTCGAGGCAAAATGTGATCGTTCGAGATTATGTGTTGTTCAAGGCGAAATGTGATCGTTCGAGATCGAGTGTCGTACGAGGCGAAATGTGATCATCTGGATGGGCTCAAAATTTCCAATGTCAGATTTCACGTTCGAGTGAGTTTCATAACTAAGTACCAAAAAAGAAAGAAATAAAAACAAAGACTAAACACTACAATGCATGCATTTTCGGGTGTGGTGAACCATGCCTAGGGACCTTTCTCAATTCTGTACATGTATAAGTGACTTAGCCGTTTTATTTTGAAGTTTGCTGCTTATTCTTTGCCATTCTAGTCAATTGATGACAAGTTGATGCCTCGATCTTGAGCAGTTCCCACTCGACGTAGATAATGGTTGCTCATGTTCCACTGCCGCTACCCGAGTTCTCTCATATTATAACAACCTTCCGCTTTGGATATGTCCCTCAGTCTCAACCTTTTAGTGTCTGTAGTCGTTTGTACTATGCCCGTTCAACTCATTTTACAAGCATTATTTTTCTGATTACTTTTCATCATTTGTAGGCTCTCTCCTCATTGGCGTGCGATAGGGGGCCTACCCCCTAGTATCCAGGTATATCCATTCTAATGCTTCAGTCAATTCCATGTAAGTGGTGAATCTCAGTTCCCTTCGTGGATGCCTCAATCCATCAAAGCCATCCTCAGCTTTCCATTCTCCTTTATCCTCGTTTGAACCTTCCTCGGACGAACCTCCACCTTGCATAGCATTCACCTCCAATTTGTTTGCTCGTGCATATTCCTATCGCAGGAACCTTTCTGCTTCATTATAAAATTCTTGGAGATCCACGGGTGGATACCGCGCCAGTGAATCCTTAAACTCCATGCCATCGGCAAGTCCAAATAAAGCTACCATCAAAACCATGGATGGATCTGGACGATCCACCGATGCCGCCGCAGCATTAAACCGTGTTAGAAAACTCCTTAATGACTCTCCGGTCCTCTGTTTCAGTGTTGCCACTCATCATGTTTTTGGGTCTCGAGATGTGAAACCTAAAATGCCTCATAAACCTTCTGGTCATTTCCGTCCATGTGCCAATAAAGCCGCTTTTCAACTATCTGAACCATAGTGCGGCTATATCCACAAGGGGAAGCACCATGTCATTACTTCCTCTGATGCACCCAGTACTTCCATGTGTCTTATGTACCTCACCAAATGAACAGCGGGATATGTTTTTCCATCATATGTCTCAAGCGTTGGTATTTTGAACTCCGAGGATTCCTAGCTTGCTTGATGTTTGAAGCGAATGGACTTCTATTTACATCCTCGAGATCCCTGTTCACTAATCCTCCATACATAGCTTGCCTTATTATCTCCACAAACCTATCATTGTCTTCCAATGGGAGTCTCCTATCATCACGCCCAAGCCGCCCCTTGAGTCTACGAGGGAATTTTGGAATGTATTCCTTCGATCATGCATCCAAATTTCGCTTTGCACCAGGCTCCACGGAATTGATCGCAGGTCCTCCCGCATCACGATCACCCAGACCCGGAGGCATGCCCCCCGACCACTACAAAAATCATAATGTTTAAGACTCCTAATATTAGTCTTAACTTAAATTTTTCAGTCTTTAGTTTCTCTTTAAGACCCAGTAAAGACAGATAATTTGGTATTTAAAATCAAGTCCCTAATTTTGTAAAGACCAAGAAAATTTGTCTCAACAAAACTTATGACTAATCAATTTGTCTTAAGTAAGACAGAGAGTTTAAGACTCCCTAAAGACAATAATATGGTCTCCAATGTATATAGTAAAGATCGTAGACACGGTGATAAAAGAGTCACAAATTATCATATTAATAAGCATCTCTTCAGCACATATGAAAGAATCATAAACAGTGCAATTTCTATTTCACGTACAGATGAATAAGTAAGATACAAATCCATCTCATCATGCATTAAAATAATTACACATGGTACAACTTTAACACAATACAGCTTTAATGTAGTGCATATGCGTTACAAAGAGTTAATGCTCATAACATAATTCATAAACCAAACGAATACAAACAAACATAATTCATAGTTCACGTACAGATGTAAATAGGTGAAACACATAAAACAACTACAAGTAGATCACAAACAAAGATGTCTACTGTAAATAGGAGGAAAATAAAATAACAAGTACAAACCAAAATACAAATATTTTAATTAAAGTGGACAACTCCATAACATAATTCATAAACCAAATTACAGACAAAGATGTCCTAGTTTCCAAATCAAAGCCAAAACAAATGCAAAACACTAAACATGTTAAAGTAGGAAAGAAAAATAGTTTTATTCTAAGGTTTCATCATTAAGGGATTGCTGAAATGTACCACAATGGGGTATTGCTTGATATTGTCCAGGTTGCAGGTTATACTCATTTGTGATAGGTCCAAGTAGCTGCGTAAATGGCCCAGGTTGCTGTGAATAGTTTCCAAAAGTTTGTTGGCATGACATAGGAATAGATTGGAAGTTTGCTGGTGTTTGGTGATACGGAATGGATGGTTGCACAAACTGAAAAGATGACTGGGGAAATTGTCCAGGTTGTTGAGGAATATGATTAGCATGTTGGAGGAACGAAAATTGCTAGAGCATTTCTTGTGGTTGTTGTGGCTGTGGTGGTGCAGCAGAACCGTACTTGTTGGTTATTGCCAGTTGAACTTCCTTTTCGATTAACTTTTTGATCTCTGGTGTCAATATAACGCTTGTAGATGAATTGGGCGTTGTAGCATCTTCATAGTAAGTGATAATCTAGTAAAATTGAAGATTTGGAGCCTTTATTTAAAAGACTACTTGTATCGATTATGGTGCTCCATATACTTCGCCTCTTGTTAGTCCTCAGGAAGCCTCCACCCAAAGTCGTGGATTCCATTTCTCTACATTCTCATTTACTCGGCTTTCTTTTTCATGTATATTTCCTAGAAAAAACATATTTAGCATTGTTTTCATTGTAGTTAGCAAAGTTTCCCTAACAAAATATATTAGAATTTTTCTTTTTGTATGAACTTATATTTCCTTGTAAAAATTTACTGGCTATAGGTTCATAAGTGTGCCAAATCTTACGATATATGTTTAGGGTTTGAACTGAATTCAAATCATTGTAACTCGATTCAACTTTATACTACCATTTACAGTTATTGCTGACTTTATCGTAACTCTAAAATAAAAAAGCATATTTGTTTGTAGTATTACATCTGTATTTTGCAACTTCTTGGATAATTTACACCTTAGTGGTTGTAAACATGAGAAACATAAATTCTCATTATTAAATAAGTTGCTAGAAATAAAAAACTATAAAGATGTAGATTGGTGTTATAACAAAGTCAAACATCTACAACCGACCATTATTAATTTAATATCCATGTTTATCATGTGAGTAGATTAATTTAGTAAACTATCGACATGTATGTTGTTTGACACAATAAAATCTATAGTAATTATTATGATTTGTATATCACATAAATCCAATGTTATTACTACAGCTATCATAACTTCCTTAATTCAAGTATAACTGAATTCAAAAGTCTAGTGAATTAAGGGAGCTATATCCTTAATATTTATCACAAATTAAGTTGAATCACAAAAGTTATTAATCTATAATTAATATAGTTAAATCACAAATTCAGATTCTGGATTTACTATAGCTATACTTGAATTAAGGAAGCTGGAATAGTAATAAATCCAGTGAATACAACTATACTTGAATTAAGGAAGCTGGAAATAAAAATTTGTATAAGCTTTAGTAATAAATCTAATGAATTCAACTAAGTAATAAATTCAATGAATTTAAAAAAATCAATGAATGTAAAAATTCAACTATAGTAATAAATTTGTATAAGCCTTATTAACAAATCCAATAAATTCAACTATAGCAATAAATCCAGTGAAGATTTATACTTATTAATGTTATTAAGCTATAGTAATAATCCAGTGAATTCAACTATACTTGAATTAAGGAAGCTGGAAAAAACAAATTTGTATAAGCTTTTAGTAGTTAAATCACAAATTCAGATTCTGGATTACTCAAGAGATCGCTTGTCTCAAGGTCTACATTGTCAGACATTTACCCATTGCTACTGCCGATTCTAACATCATTTCCAAGTTATTAATCTCGAAATCAGAAATGGGACTGACTGATAAATCATTTAATTTAATAGCAAAGCTGGTTGTTAATAAATCTAATAAAGATGTACCTTATGTCGAATCCAAAGGGAAGGAATTAGCAGATTTTGTACTGAGCTTTCTTACATATCCTTTGGGATCCATCATTAGCTTTTAAACAAATATTCAACCTTAGGCTCTATAAGCAATCTATATCAAAGCGTTGACGCAGATTTTGTCAAGTATAAAGCAATATACTGTAGATGATGGCAAAGCTGAGTAATATTCATGAGTTTAGTATGTTGTAAACTTAAGTCTATGCAGTGTGCAACTTTCAATTCTCAGTCTATATGACTAATGTAAGAAAAAAAATTGTAGTTTTAATTACATCCTAACATTAAGGGGGCCTTTCCAACCTCCTTGAACACATGTCCCAACACATTTTGTAGTGCATGACTACTCTTCTCGGCTTTAGGCGTTGTATCCTTACTTTGCTTCTTAACCTCTCCTTTATTTACATTAAATTTAAAATAACTACACAATCAATTTAGTATTAACCGTCTAAAGAAGTATTAGCATAAATAATGCAGAAAATGTAGAAAAAAATCCCCTACCAAAAATAAGTAAACTTTGCAATGCGAGAAATTAATGCAATGACACCAGTTGATAAGTCAATCGTAGTTTAATGATGATTGTGAGTGAAAAGAAAAGTGTACCCAAAGGTAGATTTATCTAATACCTTAATATTTATAAGTCATGTGTAGCTGATGAGTCAATAAAAGATAGTCAACAACTGAATTTCCAATCAAAAAAACTTACATAAACTTTTTTTGATTTGCTATCAACAAATTGCTTCTTTGTACCGATGAATCTTCGCTCTTCCTTTCCCTTTCTCTCTTTTTGTATGCCAATAACATAAACTATCAGCAAAGGACACCAGATGACCTGTCTCAAGTTCCTTCAAAATTGGATACTAAAAATAATTTATAATGGCTAGTAAGCATGGTTAAACATATAATATGGCAAGTTTGCAAAACTAGCTCAAAGTATATTTTCAAAACTATGAGTTAATCTACAAGAAATTTAAGTTCAAATAAAATCACATCATGTGATCATATAGGAAATCATCCAAAAGTTTTTTGCATTGTTAAAAAGGGAAAATATTCGAGTTTCAATTGTTTACAATAAATATATGCCATTACTCTTCTGTAATGATTAAGAAAAATGATTTTAGCTCAACACATGTCATTATTCTCATATAATGAATATGAAAAATAATTTTGGCTTACCACTTGTGCATCATGTGATGCAATAGACACCAAACCAGCAGTATGACGCGTATGAGTCCCTTCTTATGGTGTCAAACGATTATTTCTCATAATGTTTCCTTTATCAACATATGTACTTTTATGCCATTCCATATCAATCATTTGATTCCAAATATTTGCTTGAATCCAACTTGGAGGTCTATCTCAACGGTTAATCATCCTAGTAGTTTATTTTGACTGCTTTGCCTTTTTTCGTGCATGATGTAGTTTCTTTTAGGATCAAGGAAGCTTTTTGTCCAAATCTCAAAAACCCTTTGCTCATAAACTACGTCATATGTGTATGCTCGTCGTACAAAGAAATGTATTTTAAATATATTTCAAGGCAAAGTATAATCAATAATTCAAACCGAAAGAACATAAATATACCTTAAACTCATTAAATAATATTATTCTTTTTTCATGGGCACTTTAAAAAACGTATACCAAGGTTTTGTAAGCCTCAAGTTCCAAATAATTCCAATACGATGTGAAGCAGACTTGTTTCTAAATCTAAGCATATTAAAATAGTTATTAGGATATTCATAAGAATGGTATATATAAAAAAGTATCATTAGTGTCCAATCAAGTGGACTTTTTTGTGTAACAGGATCAATTGGAGTGTCATATCCTCCAACTGGAATATATCCCCTCCTATAGACTTCTAGATCTTCTCCCTCTCCAGCCACTTCCACACTATACTCTTCGCTTCCTAGTGGACCATCTCTCATCTCTTGTTGTACCTTTTCAAGTCCCTCCTCGCCTCTTTCATCTCCAACTTCTATTCTCTCCTCATACATGTCAGTTGCTGCGTTTGTGGTTGGGTTGGGATTTAACTGTCTCGGCATGTTATTTGCAAGTTCGGATCATGTAGAATGTGTGCTTGTCATCTTTCTTATAAGACTTCAAAAAGCTGAACTAATCATGATGTCTTAACTATAGAGAATGATTTTTTTGGAAAAATATGTAAAACTTGTTACTATTATATGGTTAGAAATAAGTTCAAAAATATATTAATATACCGTTTAAAAATTATTGTTCAAGCATATTCTATACGACGGTTATTTTAATGAAATATAGATATTTACCTGTAGTTAATCTGAAAGTTGAACCACTTTATATTATGGTTGAAATCCACTTGAGAAATCCAAAATGATAAAGCAATTAAATAAGTTTAATATAATATGTGAACAACAAACTTAAATTACATACTATATTACAGAGCTAAAGAAACTTGATCACATATTTAATAGGAAAGCGATATTTTGTAAACTTAACTCATTCACCTATATTTCTAATAC
The DNA here is from genome assembly GCA_030765085.1 of Allium cepa. NCBI lineage: Eukaryota > Viridiplantae > Streptophyta > Magnoliopsida > Asparagales > Amaryllidaceae > Allium > Allium cepa. The sequence continues at coordinate 897,962,978 of CM060932.1, forward strand.
ACATACACACATTTTATATAAAAAAATGAACATGCAAGAAAATAGAGGCATAAACTAAAACGAACTGTGTTGTCCTTGACAACCGAATTATGTTGTGATGTTATTTGTCCTGTTAAAAAAGAATTATAAATAAATTGCTGCTTTCTGATTTATCAGTAACACCTGTGGCACTTGTAATATCTTTGTAATATTCAAATTCAAAGGGAACCGGACTGCACGGAAATTCTTGAATAGACACAAGGCAGGACTGAGTGGAAATTTTTGAATCGACACAAGGTTGAACTGACTGGAAATTCTTGAATAGACATAAGGCGGGTTGATGTATTTTTAGATGTGATGTTGTCTTTTTCATTAGCTAGATTATAAGGCTATGATGACGAAGGCATTAAAAATGAAGATTCTTGTAGAGACATAGGCCAGGTTGATGTATTTCTAGATGTGATGTTGTTGCCTTCTTCATTAACTATATTAGAAGATTGTGATGAAGGCATTAAAACTGAAGATTCATGTGAAGGCACAAGCCGGATTGATCTATTTCTAGACATGATATTGCTGCCTTTTTCATAAGCTACATTAGAGATTATGATGATAAAAGGCATTGAAATTGTTGTAGTTGGAAAAGATAACCATATTTTTATTTCCTAGCATAATCGCTACACACTTTTAACTTTGATACAAACATTTCAAACGAAGCTAATGTATTGCATAAAAATATATTAAGGCTAGTTAATGTATTTTATCGTGATATGTACTGTAGAAATTACCTTGTGAGGGTAGTTACTCAGAGAATGCCTATTGGTTCATCGAGATAAACACAAAGTACTTTTCACATCCAAACCTATATGTGTTGATGTAGATTTCATCAGAACATTTTGCAAAGTATTACATGTCAATTTCATGCCAAAACAAAGAATCAGACTACTTGAACTTGACATATAGCAAGTAAACATACTTACAATGAATTCACGGTTTCAATGTCTACCAACCAATTGTCAAATTTCAGGGACAAAAGATAGGAGCTAAATATCTTGTACCTATAATTCAAACGGAAACACTTTTCAAAATTTGCATGGTTTTTAATGAATTGTTATTACGTTCAAAAATAAAACTGCAAAACTTAACAGGTTTTTAATGCTTTCAATCAAATTACAAAATAACACTCATGACATCATCCAAAACTATTCTTGAACTAATAATTAGAATATTCAAATTCAGTAGCAACTTCGTCGTCCTTTTCTACTACATCATCGTCACTCTCTTCAAATTCATCGCCGTCATCGTCAACTTCTATGTTATCTTCCGAATCATCTTCTTATTCATTGTTGCTTCCCATTGCAAGCACTACTTCTTCATTATCAACAAACTCGTAATTCCAAATGTTACCGGATGATCAAGACTATAGTCAAGGTGAACCGTAGAGGGTTAATACATTTCGTTTACTAGCTACATCCTCCTCTAAGTTGAGTATATTATGCGCAAAACGACTTCTTACAGTAGTTTTAATAACTATTAACCATTCTCTTGATGCATCAACGTGACAATTGAAATAAACTTGCTGGCACTGCTGAGCAAAAACAAAAACATCATTTGTGCGAAGTCTAAAATTTTTCCTTAGTTCAATCAACCCATTTGTATGGTGCACCATTATTCCATCTCTTGTCAACGTGTCAAACCAGTCACAATTGAATAAAAGTATTACATTTTTGTCTCCAAGATATGTCAACTTAATAACTTCTTTAATAATCCTATAATAATCACTTTCTAAATCATCATAACAAATTCCTTTCACACATACACCACTATTCATTGTTTTCTTGTTCTTTCCATATTGCAATGAATGAAATTTTAAACCATTTACGAAAAACCCATTGTAACACTTGACTACAAAATTTGGCCATTGTGTAAGTAAATACAATTGATGTTCAAAATCATCTTGATGAAATGGAACCTATTGAAAATAATTAAAAAATTCGTCAAACATTAGCAATTAGTATTCTTAAACTATATGAAATAATTTAGTTTTCTAACTAGACAACAAACTTACACTTGATTTTAACCGATCGAGAAATAGTGTTTCCAACAATGTGTCGATGGAATTCTCATCCTCGTGGGGATGTTGTCCTCGTAGTTCTTCTTTTCATTTTCTATACATCAAAATATAAATAAAAAATTAAATTATGCAATATTATATTTGGTTATGATAAAATTTAGTATTGCTTACATCATTAAATCCTTTAATTCAGGGCAATTCAATAGTACATATTTATGTATAGCAAGGTGTTCTTTTGGGGTGAGTTTCCTCTTAATGAATGCATTTGATAATACCTTACCCAGATGATGAAAAATTGATAATCTTTCATCAGACATAACTTCTACTCCATCATCATTTCTTGGTGCTTGATTGCACATTGTTTCGACCTTTGGATCAAAGTAACATGTTGTGAAGTTTGAAATCTCATCAATAAGATATGCTTCGTCTATAGAGCCTTCAACATGAGCCTTGTTACCCACTTTCTTTTTAATAAAATAAGTACCTACATTATATAAAGGTTGAAAATTGGACGATAAAACGTAGAAAAAAATAAACTAGCATACCTTTCAAAAGGATACATCCATCGATACTGAATGGGGCCGCTTACTTTAGATTCATAAGGAAGATGAATGGATAAATGCTCCATAGAGTCAAAAAGAGGAGGATTTTTTTTTTTCAAGTTTACAAATTATTTCAACAATGTTTTTTTCTAGTGAATTCATATTTTCAACACTTAGATTTTTTGCACAAAGATCACGAAAGATATTATCGAGTTCAGTTAATGTTTCCCATATATTTTTTGGTAAAAATGAACGAAATACAATTGGAAGAAGTTTTTGCATGAACACATGACAATCATGACTTTCAAATCCGGGGATTCTAGTTTCAGAATCGTTGACACATCTTCAAATGTTTGAGGCATAACCATTAGGAAATGTTATACTTTTACCCATTTACAAACCATTTTTTGATCTTTTTTGAGAGACGATAAGGAGCTTTTGGCTTGTAATAATTGTCATTTGAACGTTGAATTAAGCTCATCCATCGTAGTTTGTTACAAATTTTTCCAGATCAAGTCTAACTTTTAAATTATCTTTTGACTTCTCAGTATCCATTAATGTATGGAATATGTTGTCAAAAAAATTCTTTTCAACGTGCATAACATCTAAAGTATGACAAATCAAATTTGAGTCCTAACAAGGAAGGCCCCAAAAAATACTCCTACATACCCAATTATGTGATTCCCTAAATCTTGTTATCTTATGATTTCCTGATTTAAATCCAAACACAACATTAGGCAAACTTGACACTATATTTTTTATCTCAGCACCAGAACATCAGGATAATGGTATGTCACTTTCAATGATTATCCCTTTGTCTTCTAAATGGATGATCCAATGGTAGGAATTGACGAACAATAAAAAAACATGTTTTTCCACCATGTTCAAGAGTGAAGGATTTCTCTATATAATAAGGGCATGTTAATCTTCCATGAGTACCCCAGCCGGACAACATACCATATGCAGAAAAATCACTAATAGTCCATATCAAAGCTGCTCTTAGAATAAAATTATCTTTTTATACACATTATAAACTAAAATACCTTCCATAGCTCTAATAGTTCATTAATCAAAGGTCGTAAGAATACATTTAAATACTTTCCAGGATTTTTAGGTCCTAGAATAACTATGTTTAAGAATAAAAATGGTTGTTTCATGCACATCCAAGGTGGTAAATCATAAACTGTCAAAATTACTGGTCAACATGAATAAAGTTTCGCCGAAACTCCTAATAGGCTGAAACCATTGGTATACAAGCTTAATCAAACATTTCGTTCAGAAGAAGAAAATTATGGATGTCGACGATCAAACTCTTTCCACGCCTCACCATTAACTGGACGAGCCATTGTACCATCACTAGATTGATTATAATAGCGCCAAGTCATGTCTTTAGCAAGATTTGTGATAGGAACAACCTTTTCAACCTTGGGATGATGGGATAATAACGAACTTTTTTTTCAGAAATAATTTCAATTAATTTTGAGTATATGCATGTTTATAACGAGGACTTTTACAAATCTCACAAAAAAGCTTTGTAATATTTTCTTTGTAATACAACATGCAAAATTTGGGACAAACATCAATCTTTTCATAACCAAGCCCAAGAGGTTTCAATATTTTTTATCTTCATAAAAATTTTGAACTAGTGTAGGCCCTTCTGGTAACATATTATCAATCAATGCACTCATATCTTTAAAACTTGCCTCAGTTAAACCTCTTCTAGGGCCATCATCTTTGCACAAGCAGATAATTTTGTCTCTTTTTTGCATCCATCCCATAAAGGTTCATTGGCTGCTTTTAATATGTCTAAAACCTTCTGTGCTTTGAGATTGGGTTGTTGCTCTTCCATATTATGATCAAGACCCATTACATCTAAAACCATATCCCTATATGGCTTTGCATCTTTTAAATGACAAGCTTGTGATTCAGACATTGTTGACTCATCGGCTTCTTCCTCTCCATGAAAAATCCAAGTACAATAAAATGGAAAAAAACCTTTTTGTAATAAATGCTTGGAGACTTCTTCCTTTATTTGAAATTTTCCATTTTTGCAAATAGAACATGGACATCTAATAGTTGCACCAGATTCTACTTGTACAAATGCAAAATCAACAAATTTGTTGACATCGTCGACAAATTCTAGATTTGTGTATCCTTTATTAAGCTTTGATATTAATCCTATAAACATTATAAATTTTACTCAATTCTTGTCACAATTAAACTTTGTAAAATGAATAAAAATATAACACATCATTTATCTGTATAAACGAAAAAATGAAAAAATGGGCAATTCAAGCTAATAGATCCTCTTGAACTAAAAGTTTGATTAAAGGTGATTTTATGCAACATGTGTATAGTTTTATTTTTGATTATTCATTTAATGTGGATCATTAATTGACATTTAAGCATGTGTCAGTATGAGTTCCTATATTTTCATACTATAATAATCATAATTATATCACAAGTTAAAACATAAAATTTAACACGATAAATATTGACTGTTGAATATATTTGTTTTTATATGAAACATGGAAACCAGAGGGAGATCTAATTGTTAATATATCTCATGTCACGTTTTGTGTAATAATGTGTGTCTAAGTAGAATTTTCCATTGGTAAAAAGTTCACAACTGGGTTGTAAGCAATTGTTTGAAAACAAGCATCTTTAATAGGTAGTAAACCGTTAACTTTTGATTGAAAAATGCAAATTTGAAATTTCTTGCAAAGTGTACACTATGTTTTTTAAAGATATAGGTTGTAGGTATCTTGGGAATGTAGTTTGAAGTTTGAATAATTTACTATAATTTTTGTCTAAATATTGCTTAAGACAGTAATTTTTGCATACACTACTGAATCTCATTTTTTTTCTTTTTGGTTAATTAGGTGTTGACAAATGATAATGACACAAACTTTGATTTCAACTGGGATACTGATGGAGGAGAAGTGCTTCCTTCTCACGATTTGGTACCTGCTCCATCCGAAGAGGTATTGGGCTCTCTTTGATGACTCTATACTATATGTTTATATATTAAAAAGTATTTAGTTGCAAGTTTATTTTTTTCTTCCACTCGCTTAAAATATATTAGTCATAAATAATATTGCAACAGTAATTTTTTATTCATTCCGGCAATAGATTTGTTATTTGTTTTTGGTCTTTCTAAAATGGGAAATTTCCAACTTTAAGTTAACATACATGGAATTTAGCGGTTCTTTCATATTGTAGAGGCATAAAATACTTTTAAGTCAAGTTGGAACATTTTACTTTTAGGTTAGCAAACAATATATTATTTGCTTAAACTTTCATTTTGTTTAAAATTTAATAGTCTAAAATTAAATTATGAATTTTATTGGAAAATTTTTGAAAATTTTGATTTAACGATAACTAATGAAATTTCAAACGTGAGATAAATGCAAATATTTGTGGTGACCATTTCAAATAGGTGATTGTGTATATTTCCAATTTCTACTTCAAGTTACGGATAACTGTTAGTATATCCAGTTTCCTTTTCAAACCACAAGTATTTACACCAGCAGGTTTTAGGTTACTACAATGGATGGTATTTTTATTTCAGACTTAATATGATATGAATATATCACAAAAAGGATCAACATAAATAACAGCTTTGTAATTATTGTTGTATATATAGAAGCGTTATAGGATTATCTATGAAGTGTGGAACACCTAAAATATCAAAAGGAACTCATAAATCCTTAATTTTTTGAGAGAAATGAATATTATCCAAAAACATTGCTAGTTATAGTCAAAGAGTTAGACCAGATGCTTCATAAGATGATTAAAGGATCTGTACCAAAATAAATAAATTATCAATAATTGACAAAGTCTTAATCAACATAGCATGGTTGCAGCCTTTCACAAATACCAATTCTTGCATATTGCGCTCATCCAACAGTGACCATACACCAATTCTAATTTATCTACATATATATGTATACAAGACAAAGTTGAAAAGAACAAGAACTTCAATTACTTAAAATTTTGGCAATCGTGTAAAGGATATAATGAAAAAAAATCAAGAATGCTTCTCAAGTATTTAACCTAGTCAGCCATTGTACAAAATCATTTGCTTGTAAAAGAAAACAAAGCTTAAACTCAATATTGGAATAGGAACAGAAACGCTATGGAACCGAAATGAATGTGAAGTTTTAGGAAAAAAAGCTTGAACTAAATAGAACGTAGGATATAATACAGTTTTATACTGTAAAGCTCAATATAGGCGACATGATTCTCTTCACAGATAAGCAATTGATGCAAAAAAATGCAAAATGTGATTGGTTAATATTTAAGGATGAAAAATCAAATTTTATGCAGAAATGTTAGTAAGAAAACATATAAACCATACTTATAATACTATTGGTGAGCATGACAATCAGACCATCAATGATAATAATCGTGTTATAAAGCTTTGGAATTCTTTCAAAAACTATTCAACGCCGCAGAAAGTACAAATGACCAACCAGATATAACATGCAATGAGCTTATTTTAGAAGAAGGCAAGTGCACGTTGTTGACGGTAAAGCAACGGATTATAATTTGAATCCTGACCACAAAGTTCTGGACTAATTAAAAAGGTTTGGGTATAAAAGTCTTACAACACGTGGAGTTGAGAACCTTGAAGCTTGCAGTATCATAAATGATAAGAAATGAATAGAAGAAAAATATGCACAAACAAGAGAATTTAGAAATGAAGCATCAAATATTGCAATTCATTCAAATGCGCAAACAAATATTTTTGGCCTTGGAATCTTACCGATGATAATAACTTCTCATTCAAAAGTTTTTGGGTACAGGTTAGGACTAAATATCAAATGGCAAATAGGTGTTTCGAATAAAATAAATTGCCATATATGGCAATTTTCACGTTTATTAACTGCAACAAATTATTTGATTGAACAAAGTCTAATCTACATAGGTATATATTTTGATTCTAACTGCATTTTCTACGACCCATTTAAACTTTGTTTACGAGTACACTTAGTACTTTAGAAATGGTATCTACTGAAAGTAGGTAGACCTATCGATGGATATTTAAAAAATTAATTCATTATGTTGGTTATAAAGTGTGGATCGAACTAACAACAAACATTGAGGCATTGGTAGGAGGACCCTATCATTATGCTAATTCTTTCAGTTTTGATTTTGTTTTTTCCCATATAGTTTTGATTTCCATAAATCTATATTATGCATACTTATCTTCCTCTTCCAGTAATAAGACATAGTCCACTGCTTTCGCTTGCAGCAATCAATTGGTGGAAAGTTCAGGATTTGAGAGAACTTTTGAAAAGGAGTATTTTCTAGTCCTAAAACATGATAGGACGACTTCTAAAGAGTCCTAACATTGATTTCTCATGCAAATTATGATCACCATATATATTTATATATTTGTTTGTGGGGTGCAGAAGTGGATTTCAGAAATGTCAGCTTGCGCAGATTTGATAGATAGCAACCATAGAAGGCTTTTATGGAGAATCAAACCCTGGTAGGAAAGAGTTCAACCCAGGCAATGATGTCGGTTCAGATTTCATAGCAAATAACAAGATCCCTGAAATCAATTTTGATGTCATTCACATTTGCCCTAACCAATGTTAATAGTCCCATTATAACCACATATATCAACTTCAATTAATCATTAACCACTAATAGCAAGACTATACTTCATCTATCTCTCTATTATATAGGAAATTTTATAATCAATATAAGTTTGATATATGGAAGAAAGTAACTATATTTTTAATGATTGAGTTCATAGGAATCTTAAAGTTTTGACATCAAATAATTTATGAAAAATATTAAGGTATACTTGCATGCTAAATATCGAACACAAAATTTATAAACGCCGACTTCAATTTATGGCCCTGAAATTTCTAATTTACCGATGTTATGAATATGTCTGTGGTATACTACTTGCGAATTTGAATTAATAAAATCAATCAATGATTATACTACTTGCTAATTTCAATTAATAAAATCAATCAATTAATAAAATTAATCGATGAAAAAATTAATTTAATAGAAATAGTTTGAAACTGTTTTGGACGTTGATTATACTACTTGCGAATTGCTCGACTTCCATAAATCGAAAACAAGGAGTTAAGATTTTTGCAACAAGATGACTACTTGCGAATTGCTCAACTTCCCCAAATTGAAAACATGGAGTTAAAATTTGTTCAATAAAATGAAAAGAAAGAATGAAGTACTTAAATCTATTAGATATCAACTAGAAATTGGAAAAGCAAACCTCTTTCTTCTTCACTTCACAATCGCTTGCAAGTCGCCATTAATATATCAGTTTGATTTTCGTATTTGTTTCTTTTTTTTCTTGAAGACCCACGTTTTGACTGAGAGTTAATACGAAGTAATTGAGATTTTGTAGCTAAGATCCATAATTTGATATTAAAGGCCGGTTAAAAACCTTACGCGGTCATTTTTGTTCTAGGTTGTGACTCTATGATTTAGGCTTTATCCTTTGGCTTATGCAATTATCGAGTAAAAAACATGTGATAATTGGGTTGGTTTTTTCTTATATGCGAAGGTTCATTCTAATGTTAACAATCGAGATGTTACTTTTCATTTATATAGAATGAAAGGAATGCCCATGGCGTTGGGGAGAAAATGGGGTTATCACATTAGCATAAATTCCATGCTGGACATTTGAAAGTAAGTTTTCAAGCAACAGGCTTTAGAGACAAACGATTGACGGGTTTATTTTATGCTGCAGCATGTGCTTCAGAGGAGGTTGAGCATCTAAAGATTCAAGAGGAAACTAAGACCATCAACAATTGAATACACAATTGGATAAAGAGAAGTTTGACATGAAAGGAGGAAAACTAATCTTATGTAAGGATGATGGTGGCCGAATTCATGTTATGACGAGTAATGCATTAGAAAAAGCTTTAACGGTGTACTTAGAGGTGCACGATCTTTGCCTATTAGAGCTCTAGTTTCTCGTACTTTCTTTTAATTAGTGGATTACTTTTTTCAAAGAAGAGCGTTTGCTAAGAATTTGACATCTCGATTAACTCCAAAATGGGAAGCAAAGATAGTAGAGAGAGTAAGTGAAGCAAGATGTTCAAGGATTGTCAAATTCAATCAGGTCGAATGGCAAGTAATTCACTACTTTGGTAATGAATTTAAAGTAATAATCGATGGTAACACTTTTTCTTGTACTTGCAGCATGCCATTACTTCAGCAGCTGCCTTGCACATATAATGGTTGCTTGTTCGTCGGTGGCTAACAATGTGAATAGAGGTCATCATGACTTTGCCTCAACTTGGTACTCGGTTTAGAACTACCAAGCGGCTTACATACTAAAATTTCATCCCATTCGTGATAAACGGTACTGGAGTCCACAGGAAGGACCATTGTTTCTGCCACCAACACCATGTAGAGCACCCAAAAGGCCTATGTCTCTTAGAATTATATGCACTATGGACGAGATGTAGGCTCCAAAGGCGAATATGTGCAACAGATATGGAGTGCATGACCATAAAAGGGGTCATTGTACTTCAGCAACTTATCTTTTATTAATGTTGGTGTTGGTATTATTAGTGTTGGTCTTGGTATTAGGTGTGTTTGTTTGAAGCGCATTTCTTGTAATATTACTTTTTACTCAAGTTGTTTGAAGCGTGTTGTTTATGTTTGTTTAAGAACCTGTATTGTTTGTGTTTGTTTGAGAACTCATGTTGGTTTTAGATGTTTGTATTTATTTGAGAACCAAATTACCATACAATACTAAAAGTCAATTCAGATACAACATACACAAAATTACCATATGATACAACGTATGCCGAATTAACATATAATACAAACGATACAACATATACGAACATGCCATAAATTACTTGTTAGGATATCTAGCATGCATCTCAAGTGCTTTTTCCAACCGCTCAACTTTATCTTGCATCTCTATTGCACATTCAAGTCCTCTGTGACATAATGGAGGATCTATCCACTGAAAAAAATTATAGCTGTCGAATGATTGAGGTGTTTCTCAACTCAACTTATAACATGCACAAGCGTAGAACCTACCACTTGCATTCGTTTTATTTCTTGTAACGATCACTCTCATGTAGATCTGTAGTAGCATAATCTCAATGGGAGAGCCTCTCCAATAACTAGTGCTTTACCATGGTTCTTCCACTTACCACTGTGTATTGCGATAAAATATTGTTGCAAACTGTCATTGACGTGTCTCAATTCTTCAAGTGCTTCTTCCGATTCGATGCAAACTTCTTTGCCCGGCCTGCGCTGATTTGTTTCAACATATAATTGAGTATTGGAACAAATCCTATTTGCACCAAAATTGGTCACAAACACCATGTTCAATGTGAAAGCACCAAATCCCCAAAACAATATCCAAATAGAAAGACAAGCACGTAGATCACAGAATCAACAGCAAAAAAGTAAAGGAACACACAAGTTTTATAGTGGTTCGACAAAATCCGGCATATGTCCACTCTAATGATCTTTTATTAGTTTATACTACTAATGGCAGTTGCAAATCAGTGAAATTCAAGAGTAAAATTTATAGAGTATAGACTAGGTAGAAAATGAATAAAATCAGAAATATGATTCCCTTTTCTAAAGCCATGTCTGCTCTATTTAAAGGTGAAACTTCGGCTGTAGGGACTTTTTATCCATATGGGGTCCACCATAGCGGTCACTTTGCCTAAATCTCCACAAGGAGAGATCGGTACTGATCCGTTCGTTAGTTGATTTTTGAGAAGCGATTCCTGTGGTGGATTCTTCATGATTAAATACGTTAGCCCTTCAATTTTCGTCTCATTTGGACCAAAGGAGCTCGAATTATTGATTTTTGAATTCAAGAGTGCACTTAGTTCTTGACGTGTACCGATCTATTTCCAACGAGTTGAAGTATGACTTTTCAAACCAATAAAACATACCGATCCCTCTACCTTCATCCATGCCGAACCCTCCCTGTAAGCGCATGTCGATCGTTCTCTTTCGTATGAATTTCGAACCCTCTAAGTTGGCACATGCAGATCCCTCTCTTTCATGCAATATGTCGAACCCTCCAAGATGTCTCATGTCGATCCCTCTCTTTCATATGATATGCCAAACCCTCCATGATGCTGATCCCTCCTTACTACGACCATACTGATCCATACACTGCCAATCATGCCGATCCGCACCTCACTTCGACCATACCGATCACTCATATAACCAACCATGCCAATCCCTGGGGTACCACAAAGTCATGCCGATCCAAGCTACGCCGATCCCTAGCCTTCCACCAAGTTATGTCGGTTCAATCTATGCTGATCCCTAGCCTTCCACCATGTCAATATTCATATTCCAAGCATCATGCATTATCTATCTACCAACTTCGTTCAACCGGGCTTCATGTTATTACCCGTACTTGACTTCCAGGCCATACAATCGTCACGCCGCACTGATCAGCCTTGATAATCATGAAGTCTATTGGGTTAAACCTGCCTGTATACTGCTTTGACAGAAAGCAGGTTAACACTTTGCCACCCAAAACATGCCTTACGATAGGAAGGCATGTATTGAATTGCCTTAACTCTATTTAAAACCCGTCGATGACCTATAAATAAATTAGCGATCTTGCCTTATTGTTAGTAATGACTATTCAGGATTGTTAATCAAATTCGTACCATCCTAAGCTGATGACGATCGCATGAGATTGAGTGTCGTTTAAGGCGAAATGCGATCGTTCGGGATCGTGTGTTGTTCGAAGCGAAATGCGATCGTTCGAGATCAAGTACCGCTCGAGGCAAAAGGCGATCGTTCGATATCGAGTGCCGTTCAAGGTGAAATGCTTTGATCGTTCGAGATCGAGTGCCCTCGAGGCAAAATGTGACCGTTCGATATTGTAACGACCTGTAATTTCGCTACTTCGAAAATGAGAGATTTCGTTTATTTCAAAGGTTTAAAACTTAAATAAATAAGTTAAATATAATAGATAATAATAGAGAAATTATTTATTCTTATAGCTGATAATTTAAAAAGTATAAATTTGGATTTTAGAACAAATCAACAAAAGTTAAGTTTTATTAAAAATAAATAAATGCTTAAATAAATAGGTTTAAATATTTATTTAAAAAGATAAGTCTTCTTGAAAACATCTAATAAAGATAATAAAAGTATATTAAAATATTTATAAGTATGTTAATAATCATTTTACAAAAATAATTAAATTTGTCGCATTTTGTCAGTTTTACATACACCGTAAAATTAGAGATTTTGGTATTATTTATATATGATTTTAAAATATAAAGATACATGTTTTAATTTATTTAAAGAAGTAAAAAGTTCATTTTAAATTTGGTTTACATAAATAAATAGTTTGACTAAAACGTCAAAATATGACCGTAAAACATTTTATCGAAAAATGATGTTTTGTCGATTAAAAGTTGTCGCAACGTCGTCGCACCTTTATTTTCTTATATAGGAACATATACTCAAATAGTATAAGTATTAATGAATTCACCAATCAAGTTTACTTTTACTAAATAAGGTTAGAAACTTCTAGAAAACAATTAAGAAAAAGTAAGCACAAAAAGACAAAAATGTCATTTCAAAGCAAAAGGTAAAACATCAAATCAAAGAAACATAATTATTACTTACTTTATTTAATATCTAAGTGCAAATGATATAAAGTAATTATTTAAAATGTGATGTTAAGTATTGAAAAAAATAAGATTACTTTATAAGTAAGGGTATTTTGGCCTTTTTACAAAATATTATTTTAGTTCAAAACTTTTCTATAAATAAGACTACCATTCTTCACTTTCTTTCACACCATTTTCTACCTTCTTCTTCTTCCTCAAAGCTCTCTTTAATGGCTTCTTCTTCTCTTCCAAATGTTTACTAACTTTTTCATAACCATATCAAATCAACTCCAAACACCACCAAACTTTGCCAAAAAGCTTAGAATACCATTAGAACATGGTATAACATCTAAGAAGTGAAGAAATGATGGACGAAGGAGTGGAATAGGGCATGGCCGAACCTATGGGGAAAGAGGAGCAAGTCGTGAAGCTTTGGAGCAAGAAAAAGAGAAGCAAGTGCCGCCGATTTCATTCCAAGGAGCCAAGAGAAAAATTCAAGGTGTTGCGGAAGCTCTGTCGAATTTTCGAGAGTTTAAAAGAAGAGGTTGATGGCATAAAGTAAAAGAAATGGAGTAGAGGTTGATTAGCTGAAGTTTAAGTAAAGTGCTGTTGCAAATGAAAGTTGGTAGGAAGAATTGGTTAAGTTAAAGGTGAGTACTCTTATTTACTAATAAATCCATAAATTATTTCAAGATAATGATTGAAAAGTTTAAATATGTTGAAAGATTAAATGTTTGATAACTTGGTTGCAAAATTGGTTGATTATATGATTGTTTATATGGATGATAACTTGGTTTGATAAATGACAAAAGAAATGATCTACAAACATATTAATTTAATGAGAAGTAAATTCACAAATATGTGTATGGAAGTCTTTTATCCTCTCAATGATTTTAAATGAGTTAAAATAGTTTAAATATGGTTTAAAACATATTTTAAGTGTTTCGGACAAGTTTCGAAGCAAGTCATAAAATTGGTCAAAATCGAGCTTGTCGTGTAGCGGCAGTTCATAAATTTCGACCCGTAATTTCAAATCAACATAGAGAATGATTTATAAATCGGATTTCTTCGAAATTGGTTCACAATGATAATAGTTTTCCAATGAAGAAATAAAATCAAGATTTCATCAAGTAGATTTTGAAATATGTCCAAAGGAAATTTCTAAAAACATCGCGGTTTTGTAGTTCGGAATCCAAAACAGGATTTCTTTATAAATGATATTTTTAAATGATTAAAAATATGAAATAAATTTGATAAATCTATTAAAATGGTTTAAAATATATTTGTAAAGGAAAATATGAATTTTCAAATATTAAAAAGTTGTTTAAATCAAGTAAGCTTACATAGCACTTTCCGCAGCACTTTTACGCTGCGAATTCTATAACCTTTTGAATATGAGTTTAAACTTAACATTTCTTTCCTAAATCTTTTGTGAATGATTTTAAAGGAATAATAAAGTAATGTAAAGATGATTCGAAAGTTTTAGTAGGAGTTTGAATAAATGGTTAAGGCGAATTGTTTATACCACTTAAACAAAAAGTGAAGAATATTGAATATAATAACAAACTAAGTATGCGAAAACGACTAGTACATTTGTCCCACCTGTGAGATCTAGGAAGGTAAACAAGGTGTTTAACTAAGGTTAGGGGTGGAATAACCAGTGCCCTGAACTTACCTGCCCTATGTTTTTTCTTCTTAGGCGAGGGGTGGAACAGATCGAAAGGAAAGCCTGGATGCTCTAAAAGATCATATTATAGTTTTTCCAAGCTAATTGACAAAGGTATTCATGATGTAGGATTACTTGCCATTAGTCCTTGGAGGTGAAGCTTGCCATTAGTCCATAGAGGTGAAATTTACCATATCTAAGATGGCAGTAGTGCGCTGTTATGAAAATCTTCGATTTGCAAGAATATGATCTGAAGTTAAGAAAAAAAATATTTGATTAAGATTTAATGAATGATTTGGGAATATTTTCCCTAAGTTTAAAAGTTATAACTTGAATATAAGAAAATCATTGATTTAGATTAAAAGAATGATTTGGAAAAGTTTTCCTAAGTAAAAGAGAAAATGAATTAAGATTTTAGAAAGGTTTAAATAAATCATATAATTTGATAAATGAGGCTTAACGATGCCATATACATTTGAAAAGAGATTGGAATAACTTGAAAAGATTATATCCAAGAAAGATATTTGATTTAAAAGATGAAGTAATTGATTTATGATTGATATCCACGTATGAACTTAACATCTTTTAAAGCGGTGATTGGCTTCGAAGGAACCAGAATCAAATTTGGGTAATTCATATCCGAAAACCACTTCAAACCAATGTATACGTTCGAAAGTGAAGATATGTTGAAGATGATGATTATTGAAGACCGTGGATCTTCATAGCGTGAAGACGCTTGTTGAACATGCTCTGGTTGGCCACCATTACAGAGTTACTTATAGTAGTGGTCTCCTCGTGATGGAGATTTTTCAGATTGCAAGGGCTTCTCGCCCAGTAATGGCCGAGGAAAGTGCCTTCGGTTTCGTTCAGTCCCAGAACGAACTTGTACGGATGTTTGTTTGACATTGTATTCTAAATCACATTTTAGTGGTTTCTATAAATGTATATCAGTTGGTGGCGGAGAAGGCAACTTCTCTTAGCTTAACACCCTTTTTGGAGACATACAAGCTCAGGAAGTTATACTTTTCTAGAAATCAGTCGTGTAACATGGAATGACAATGTGGCATTCTAAGTGGAACATGTTATCATCAAAGCGTGGTTTTGTATGAAATGTGTGGCTTTGAAGAAACTGAGCATTGCCTCACGAGCCTCACACTCTGGTTATGATGGGATTCTACATGGTCAGATGTAAGCTCGCATTTCAGATAGTAATGATTTGGGTCGTCAGATGTTCTGAGCCCCAGGTACCAGATACATCTGGGCCTCATGGCAGCGATATGCGAAGTCCGAGTCCTTGGATGTTATTTGCAGATTATATCCAATTTTAGCCATTTGTGTTGTTTTCAACGACATCGGAGTCATGAACGTAAGCCGTGGATACAGATTGATCTTTCCACTAATTTCCTATCATGTTGGAAATCCAACCTCAATACGAGATTTACGGTTTTGATTGTACTCCAAAAGTAGCTGTAATGACTTGCAAACATTTCAGCTACCCCTTTGGGTATTATATATTCCGTTCGGTATATTCCGTTGACCCAGTCTGGATATATACCGTTAGACTTAGTCCAGATATTGATACCTTATTTGAATAATTTTATTTTCATATGTTTTCAAAGAGATGTAATTAGAAATAATATCAAAGGTGTTGATATAAAAGTATTTTGGTTATCATAAGGTAAAAACCCGTCCGTGTTTATGTGTGGCCGTGGTCTTATGAGATACCATTCCTTTCAAAGGTTTTGATAACATCATCATGATCTATGCATCATAAATTTCAAGTATCGCACGCTGGTTTATCAAGCCTGATCCAGGTATTTTTTTTAATACTTGAGTCAGATTCGAGTAGTTTCAGGTTTAGTTGAAGACGGTTGGAGTTTCCAAAGGAGAGCTGGAGATCTTCATCATCGTATGGACGTAATCTATTGTCCGCTGTGGTTTGTTATTTTTAGTTTGTTGTATATCAACAATTGTAAGGACGGGTATGTGTAACTGTCCAAGCTGAGTTTATGTTAGACTCTGATATTGTATTTAAAATTTCCACTGTAAAGATTATTATTGAAATAATGTAACGACCCAAATTTTGAATTGAATTTAAATTAATAAGTAATGTAAATTTGGTATAAAATTTTGGCATTAATTTGAAAATTTCAAAATAAATAAAATAAGTGTTGATTTGTGTGTGTATATATATAGATAAGATTGTAAAAATTCATTTGAGTATAAGAATTCAAAATAATAAATGTTTTAGAATTATTTGAATTTGAAATATATATGTATATGTATATATGAGTAAATTTTAATTTGACTTTAAAATTTGAGTTTGAATATTGAATTTGTATTTGAATTTAAATGACTTAGAAAAATAATTTGGGTTTAGAAATATTGTTTACGTAAAATTATTTAATGAGTAGTTAGTTTTAAAAGCATTTTTTTTAAATAGTATATATATTAATATAAGGAAAATGTGTTTATATAAGGAATATAATATAAAATTTTATTTAAATCATATAAATATAAGAAGGGGACAAGTGTTAAGCTTTTAACACATCAATTAAACAAGTGTAGTGATCTTATCAATATAATTAACAAGTGTCAATATCTTGTATTAATTTTTAAATTTTTTTTATTAAAATGAGAAACAAGATTATATAAACCATTTTTTACTTCTTTTTCCATTTCTTTATCAGTTTTAAAAACTTTGATAAATCTGAAGTTAAGAACAAATTAAGATCTGAAATAAAAAAACACAAGGAGAAACCAGAAAAGTTCAAAAGCAAACAACTTCAACAATTTATTTCAAAATCTAAAGATTTGAAAACAAAGTCTGGAATCAGGCAAATCAACTTCAAAACTTGAAACCAGAGATAAAGTAATTGAAGAAAGCATATAGATCGTCAGAAGCAACTTATATTAATCAAAACCTGATCAAATTTAAACCTGGAAATCAACTCAAACCAGGTCAACACTGTCTCTGTTCAAACAAAACAATGTGAGTAAACCCTTTGATTTCTGAATTTAAATCTGTTGTTTGAAAAACATGTTAATGTAGGTTGAAAAATAACTTGCATGTGTATAAATTTGTGAATATATGTGCGTATATAGCTCTGCATGTCTGAGAACAGACATTATTCTCTGTTTTAAGTATTACAGGCTGTTTGAAAATCGAGAACTCATCCTCTGATCATTTATTAACTTAATGTTCAAAGAAAATTTGTTAGAATTGTCAAGATCTCTTCCCTAAAAATATTTGTAGGCACTAAATATAAATAGGTTTTCTGGAAAATAGCAAAACACACTGGAATCTCATTTTTGTACAAATGTAAATGATTAAAATTGAAGTTTTGAATGTATGATCTTGTTCACATTTATAAATCATGATTTTTAAAATAAAAATCCAGATTTTTAGTTGCGAGTTAAGGGTGTAATCGTGGGATGAACGGAGGATGGGTTTTCCCATTTTTCTAATGATCGGTTCATTTTCAAAGTTTGAAACTTGGCATGGAGGTGCCGGAATGATTGTAGATTATGGGAAAATTGCAAGAATTTTTTCATATTCATGGTGGTTGGAGATTCCTGGCGATTTAGGGTTTAAATGTTCGATTTCATCGACGACATTCGCGAGGCAATTAGGAAGGCTTGTGGAGACCGAAAGTCATCGCGACTAAGGGATTGGCCGCGTAGGTCGCTGACGAGGCCGAGGTCAAAGAGACGAGGATTCCGGTTGCTTGGATCGTCGTGGCGATCACATTTTGTCAATGCGGGTTAGTTCATGGTGGAGCTAGAAGCTCGATTTTCGAATCAGAGATACCTGGGTACATTAGGTTGTTCAAATCGATGCTAGAGATCATTGGTGATGTTTTGGTGAGTTCGTCGTCGATAGGCGATGGTCGTCGTGGTTGTGCACGTATACATGCATCGGTTGGTATCAACGATTTGTGGTGTTGGGGAAGAAAGGTAGGAGCTCGAGTTCAAGCGCGTGCAAATAGGGGACTAACACAAAGCAAATATCGGGAGAAAAGGGTTCGAGCTTGAGTTATACCTCGAGTGGAAATTTTAATGCGCCGGGTAAAAATACGTAGAAAAACTTTCAAGTTTGAAAATGTGGCACTCGGGTTGATTTTCAGAAAGACTCAAAGTGAATAGGCAATGTGCTCGGGTTAAACTGAAAGCGGTCTCGAGCTTAATATGTAAACAGTTTTTGTTTTCAAAATTCTCAAACTTTTTAAAATTTTTAAATCATGTTTTAATATGATGATTTTGATTTAAAAGATAGAATCAATTAAGGATTTAAATAAGATATTTTTCAAAGTGATTAAATTTTAACCTTATTACATTATTAAATTATTATTTTTATTAAATAAATAGTGTAATAAAAAGGGTAATTAAGAAAAAAAAGTTATTTAATCTATCTTAACCTTTTTGAAAGCAACTAATGTATGAGGATAATGAGTAAACAAGATTTATAAAATTTCCAAAGTGATTAATAAAGATAAAAAGATTTATCTTTTAATTTATTAAGCAATTAATGATTTGTTAATATAATTATTTTAAAAGTAGTTATTTAATATTAAAGATTAATTTAATAAATAATTAAGGTTAATTAATTTGTAATTAATTATTAATTAATTAAGGAGTAATTAATTAATAAAAGTAATTGAGAGTTAACTAATTAACAACTAAGGGTTAATTAATTAAGATAATTAATTAAGGAATGATTAATTTATGAAGGTGATTAAGACTTAATCAATTGAAATTAATGATAATAAATCATTAATTAATGATTACTGATGAAAGTAATTATGTGGTTGATAAATTTAAAACCACATAATTTATTCATCTTAATTAAAGATGGTTGATTGTTATTGAATGCTGTGTGATGGATTGATATATTTGATATGTGATGTGATGCTATGTAATATGAAATGCTTTGTGCTGAGTGTTATATCTGTGATGAATATACTGTTGTATGAATATGAAACCCCTTGGGCCGTAAAACGACATTTGAATTTCGATGCGACAGGGAGTTGGATTCCAGTTGGTTATCCGAAACCCACATCGAATCATAATGATGAATCTTTGTGATTGATAAATTTACTTTATCTATGAATCTGTGAATGAAGATAAGCGTTATGGGTCATATCGCTTATCGATATTGATATGTTTGAATTTGTTATGATTGATGATGTTGCACCATTGTGTAAAACCCATGGACTACACCATACACACACAAATATGGATTTCCCGAGGAAATCGGTTAATTCACAGATATTTGAAATGGTTTTGAAAGATGAATTTTGAATCCAAATTGTTTTGGAAAAGGTTTTGGGTTAAATGTGAAAAGCTTTTGAAAAGGATTTTTAAAAGGTAAAAGTTATTTTGAATAACTTGATAAAGTTTTAAAATCTAAATAATTTAATTTGAATTTAAATTCAAGATTTGAAATTGAATTCCATGTTTGAAAATTATGGTTTAAAGATGTTATACAAAGTTATAAACGTATTTATAAGGATTTAAACCATTTTAAAAGTATGGTTTTGAGAATTTGAATTTAATCCAAGGACTTTAGCGTGTATAAATGAATCGAATTTTTCCAAAATGAAAACTATTTGTTTTCAAATAATAGAAGCTTTCATATAAGGAATGAATTTCCAATTTGTGTTAAAGGGATTTCAGTTTGAAATGAAATGGTTTTCGAAGTTATGAACGAATCTTTGGACACGATCTTGAAAGCTATGAAATAAATCTTCGATTTAAAGATTGGATGAATTAATCCAATTTGAAAGGGAAATTGTTTTGAAAGGCTATGTATGAATCTTTGTTAAAGATTGGTATACTTTGTTTTCTAATTAAAAGGGATCTTAAAAGGGCAACCTTCCTATAAAGATTTGAAAGGGAAATTGTTTTGAAAAAGCTATGAATGAATCTTTGTAAAAGATTGGTGAACTTTGTGAAGTGAATCTTTTTGTTTAAAGATTTGGAAATGGTAATTTGTTTAAACCATTTGAAAAGAAAGTTTGGGTTTCAAGCGGTGACTTAACAGAAATTCCATATCCATATTTTTTTAATACTGCGCTCATTATTCGGTTTAGCAGGGAGAGGACCTTGTGTCATATAACACATTCCGAATAATGATACGACGTTATGGATTGCATTTGAAGACCGGTGGTGAAGACCGGGTATTTGCAAGAATGATAGGATAACCTATTGATTGCCTCTGCACTGAGTAGCTACGGTATAGAGATTCCCTAAGTGATGGGAAGTCCGATCGGGATTGTGAATACCCGGATTGCAAGGGCTTCTTTGGAAGTGCCTTCGGTTCTGTTCGAACCCGGAACAGACTTGTATGGATGTGTGTCTGACGTTACACTTTGAGATGTAAAGCTGGCTTCTATCAAATACATTTCTATTTGGCGGCGGAGATTTATTCTCTTAGCTTAACACCCTTCTCTAAGATGTACGAGCTCAGAGGTTATGTAGTTAATGGTTACTAGTGATACATTCCCAATTTGAAAATGTGGCATACGAAATGTTGCTGATCATTTGTTGATCGAAGCATGGCTTTGTAAAAAAGCGTAGCTTTGTGGACGAGAGTTCGTCGAGCCTCACAACCCGGTAATGGTCGAAACAGGAATGTTGCGGCAAGGTTTTTAGGGGTCGCACCCCTAGGGTATGTCCAATTTCTTCTGGATAAAAGGTGATATCATGGTATGGAGCCTAAATATTTAACCTATGTGGTTGCTACATACTTATTGCCATGTGGTTGTTGGTTAAGAGGAGCCTCGGATAAAGGTCGGTAATGACCAGGGATGGCATACTTGTGTGGTAGGTACCTATGTTATAGCTTAGTTAAAGCGTGAGGTAGCGTCGGTCTTGTGTTAGCAGTGTTCCAGTTAGGTTCTCGGGGGCGTCCTTCCAGAGGCATACCCATTTCGGTGTAGGAAGTTCCTTTGCCTGACCATTTGCTGGAAACCCAATCATCCAATACGCGCCCTTTACGATTTTAATTGTATAACCTGCCATTCTTAAATGGTAGCTACAGTAGGCGTACGACGAAATGTGGTATGCTGACTAAGATTAATATTATACTTTCGAAATGTTTACTGCACTATGCACTAATAATAATATCAAATGGTTTTCGTGTATCAAGTATTTTTAACTATCATAAGGAAAAATCTCCTCCAAGTGTGCGCTTGCATTGTATGTGTGGCGGGAGGCCTTATGACAGTTTCATTTCCAAAAGCATTGCGAATTTCATTTTAACTTCTTTTTTCAAACCACATGTTTTTGTTTAATCATACCAGTCCCATGACTGACCCGGAGTTTATTGTTCCCTTCCTAAACTCAGGTTGCCCATAATTTTACATACGAGCAGCCTAGAAGCAGGTTATCCGTATTTTAGGAGCTAGCTTGGATTCAGAAGTCTTTTGGAAGCTGTCAGATTTTAGAAAAGCTTTTGGATTTGGAAAACTTTCAAAGCGCTTGGAGTTTTGGAGTTTTTGAAGACCTTATCGAAGTTCGTGTATGTTGGAAGCTTTTTCTTTGAAGTCTCTATTGTTTCGCTTTGGAGTGGTCATTTTGTTGTAGTATCTTTTGTATATCACTCTGATATTAGTGACCGATGTTGTAATGGATATTGTATCGAAGTTGTATCTGTGTTATGATCAATGATATTCATTTTGTTTCCGCTGTTTATTTACATCTAATGTCGTTATAAGCTCCGACGATGCGGATTTCGATGTCGTTTGTCGGGCGTCGAGTTCAGGTCGTCACAAGTGGTATCAGAGCTAAAGGTTGAGTAAGAACTTTAGCTACGAAGTATAACACATTAGATGGCTCATTGGAGATAGGGTGAAGTATACCCTAGAATGAGTACAACCCGTGAACCGAAAATTCGAATTACTCAGTCTATTTATTTAAACTGTTGATATCCCTAAGATATCTTGTCCATATGCCTAAATAAAGTTTTCTTACTATTTACAGATAGTGAGAATGAGCGGAAGAAGAGGACAAGGTAGGGGATGGGGAAATACCACTATAGCTGGTCAAGTCCCTATAACAGCAGCTATTCCCACTCAACCTCAGCCGGATCTGGCTGATTTGTATTGAAGTTTTTCCAGATTGAGTGGAAAGCTGTTCACTAGCAAAGAATCCATTATCGAACCCCAAGCGTGGATCCGATCATGTGAAAGGATTTTCAGGGGACTGAAATTGGAAGATAATCAGATGCGACTAATAGCTTCTTGGCAACTCCAGAAAGAGGCTCTAGCATGGTGGGAGACAGTTACCGTGGATGAGCCGGAAGATGAGTTTAGTTGGAATCGATTTAAGGAAGTGTTTGAGAAACGCTATATGCTTTTGGCTGGTATCTCCCGAATGTACCAAAAATTCATGGACTTAAAGCAGGGGAGTTTGTCATTTGAGGAGTACTTAAACAAATTTAACGAATTATCCCATTTCGGCCTAGAATTGGTGAACACGCCTCTAAAGAAAAATGAAAGATTCATTCGTGGGATGAATAAGAAATTCCACGAAAGGATGACAGCACACGTCAAAGAATCTTTTTCAGATTTGATACATATGGGGTACAGATATGCTACCCTGGATATATAGGAAGTCCCAAGGGTTGAAGGAAATACGAGCAATCAAAACTGGAAGAAAAGAAAGTTTGGGGACAAGAAACCATATCAAGGCAAGAAAAAGAAAGACAAAAAGGGAAACTCGACGAAAGATATAACTTGTTACAATTGCCAAGAAAAGGGCCACTATTCAAACAACTGCAAGAATCCGAAGATACAAGTTAAGAAAGAACAAACTGTGAAGACTGGTCAGGGAGTTAAGGAATGCTAGTACAGTCACAAGCCAGATCATGAAGTAAAAGATTGTCTGAAAAGGAAGCAAGCTCATGTAGCAAAGGTGTATGCAATCAAAGATGATCCTTCAACCTCAAAGGCTGATGAGGGAAAAGGAATTTTAGAAGGTAACCTTCTCATTTAGGATAAACTTTTTCGAGTTTTGTTCGATACGGGAACTACACATAGTTTCATTTCTCAGCAAATCGTAAGTGAGTTAAATCTTGAATTTGAAATCGTAATCCAACATATTTTTGTCTGTTTCATTGGGTTTCAGTATACTCTACGAACGGTTAGTTATTCCTTCGAACTAACCAATGCCCCAATGCCCTGCATATTTCATAGATCAGATTACCCAAATATTTCATAGAGTGTTAAGTGAGTTTATTCTCATATTTGTGGATATTCCGGCTTAATCTGATAAGCCATTTCTCTATCTTTCTATGTGATCTCATATTCTTTGTTTGTCTTTCTCTCTCTTTCAAATTTCGAGGACGAAATTTTCTTAAGGGGGGATCTGTAACGACCCTAATTTTGAATTGAATTTAAATTAATAGGTAATGTAAATTTTGGTATAAAATTTTGGAATTAATTTGAAGTTTTCAAAATAAATAAAATAAGTGTTGTTTTTGTGTGTATGTATATATATAAGATTATAAAAATTCGTTTGAGTTTAAGAATTCAAAATAATAAATGTTTTAGAATTATTTGAATTTGAAATATATATGTATATGTATATATGAGTAAATTTGAATTTGACTTTAAAATTTGAATTTGAATATTGATTTGTATTTGAATTTAAATGACTTAGAAAAATGATTTGGGTCTAAAAATGTTGTTTATGTAAAATTATTTAATGAGTAGTTAGTTTTAAAAGCATTTCTTTTAAATAGTATATATATTAATATAAGGAAAATGTCTTTATATAAGGAATATAATATAAAAATTTATTTAAATCATATAAATATAAAAATGGGACAAGTGTTAAGCTTTTAACACATCAATTAAACAAGTGTAATGATCTTATCAATATAATTAACAAGTGTCAATACCTTGTATTTATTTCTAAAAAAAATTATTAAAATGAGAAACAAGATTATATAAACCATTTTTACTTCTTTTTCCCATTTCTTTATCAGTTTTGAAAACTTTGACAAATCTGAAGTTAAGAAAAAATTAAGATCTGAAATAAAAAACAATAGGAGAAACCAAAAAAGTTCAAAAGCAAACAACTTCAATAATTTGTTTCAAAATCTAAAGCTTTGAAAACAAAGTCTGGAATCAGGCAAATCAACTTCAAAACTTGGAATCAGAGATAAAGTAATTGAAGAAAGCATACAGATCGCGATTTTCTGATGACCTGTTCATTTTCGAAGTTTAAAACTTGGCATGGAGGTGCTGGGATGATTGTAGATTATAGGAAAATTGCAAGAAATTTTTTATATTCATGTTGGTTGGACATTCCTAGCGATTTAGAGTTTAAGTGTTCGATTTCGTCGGCGACGTTCGTGAGGCAATTAGGAAGGCTAGTGGAGACTGGAAGTCATCGCGATTGGGGGATCAACTACGTGGATCGATGACGAGGCCGAGGTCAAAGAGACGAGGATTTCGGTCGCCTGGATCGTCGTGGCGATCGCATTTTGTCAATGCGAGTTGGTTCTGGGTGGAGCTAGAAGCTCGATTTTCGAATCAGAGATACGTGGATACATTGGGTTGTTCGAATCGATGTTGGAGATCGTTGGTGATGTTCTGGTGAGTTCGTCGTCGATCGGCGATGGTCATCGTGGTTGTGCACGTATACGTGCATCGGTTGGTATCAACGATTTGTGGTGTTGGGGAAGAAAGGCGGGAGCTCGAGTTCAAGCGCGTGCAAATAGGGGACCGACTCGAAGCAAATATCGGGAGAGAAAGGTTCGAGCTCGAGTTATAACTCGAGTAGAAATTTTAGCGCGCCGGGTAAAAATACTTAGAAAAAATTTCAAGTTTGAAAATGTGGCACTCGGGTTAATTTTCAGAAAGACTTGAAGTAAATAGGCATGCTTGGGTAGAACTCAAAGCACGTCTCGAGCTTGATATGTAAACAGTTTTTGTTTTCAAAATTCTCAACTTTTTAACATTTTTAAATCATGTTTTAATGATGATTTTGATTTAAAAGATATAATCAATTAAGGATTTAAATAAGATATTTTTCAAAGTGATTAAATTTTAACCTTATTACATTGTTAAATTATATTTTTTATTAAATAAATAATGTAATAAAAAGGGTAATTAAGGAAAAAAGTTATTTAATCCATCTTAACCTTTTTAAAAGCAACTAATGTATGAGGATGATGATTAAACAAGATTTATAAAATATCCAAACTGATTAATAAAGATAAAAAGATTTATCTTTTAATTTATTAAGTAATTAATGATTTGTTAATATAATTATTTTAAAAGTAGTTATTTAATATTAAAGATTAATTTAATAAATAATTAAGGTTAATTAATTTGTAAATAATTATTAATTAATTAAGGAGTAATTAATTAATAAAAGTAATTGAGAGTTAATTAATTAACAACTAAGGGTAAATTAATTAAGATAATTAATTATGGAATGATTAATTTATGAGGGTGATTAAGACTTAATCAATTGAAATTAATGATAATAAATCATTAATTAATGATTATTGATGAAAGTAATTATGTGGTTGATAAATTTAAAACCACACAATTTATTTCATCTTAATTAAAGATGGTTGATTGTTATTGAATGCTGTGTGATGGATTGATATATTTGATATGTGATGTGATGCTATGTAATATGAAATGCTTTGTGTTGAGCTGTTATATCTGTGATGAATATACTGTTGTATGAATATGAAAACCCTTGGCCCGTAAGACGGCATTTGAATTTCGATGCGACAGGGAGTCGGATTCTAGTTGGTTTCTGAAACCCACATCGAATCATAATGATGAATCTTTGTGATTAATAAATTTACTTTATCTATGGAAGATAAGCGTTATGGGTTATACCGCTTATCGATATTGATATATTTGAATCTGTTATGATTGATGATGTTGCACTATTGGGTAAAACCCCAGGACTACACCATACACACACAAATATGGATTTCACGAGGAAATCGGTTAAGTCACAGATATTTGAAATGGTTTTGAAAGATGAATTTTGAATCCAAACTATTTTGGAAAAGGTTTTGGGTTAAATGTGAAAAGCTTTTGAAAAGGAGTTTTAAAAGATAAAAGTTATTTTATATAACTTGATAAAGTTTTGAAATCTAAATAATTTAATTTAAATCTAAATTCAAGATTTGAAATTGAATTCCATGTTTGGAAATTATGGTTTAAAGATGTTATACAAAGTTATAAACGTATTTATATGGATTTAAACCATTTTAAAAGTATGGTTTTGAGAATTTGAATTTAACCTGAGGACTTTAACTTGTATAAATGAATCGGATAATTCCAAAATGAAAACTATTTGTTTTTAAATAATAGAAGCTTTCATATAAGGAATGAATTTCCAATTTGTTTAAAGGGACTTCAATTTTAAATGAAATGGTTTTTCGAAGTTATGAACGAATCTTTGGAAACGATTTTGAAAGCTAATTGACATAAAGATTGGATGAATTAATCCAATTTGAAAGGAAAATTGTTTTGAAAGGCTATGCACGAATCGTTGTTAAAGATTGGTATACTTTGTTTTCAAATTGAAAGGGATCTTAAAAGGGCAACCTTTCTGTAAAGATTTGAAAGGGAAATTGTTTTGAAAAAGCTATGAATGAATCTTTGTAAAAGATTGGTGAACTTTGTGAAGTGAATCTTTTTGTTTAAAGATTTGGAAATGGTAATTTGTTGAAACCATTTGAAAAGAAAGTTTGGGTTTCAAGCTGTGACTTAACTGAAATCCCATATCCACATGTTTTTAATATTGCTCTCATTATTCGGTTTAGCCGGGAGAGGACCTTGTGTCATATAACCCTTTCCGAATAATGTTACGACGTTATGGATTGCATTTGAAGACCGGTGGTGAAGATCGGGTATTTGCGAGAATGATAGGATAACCTATCGATTGTCTCTGCACTGAGTAGCTATGGTATAGAGATTCCCTAAGTGATGGGAAGTCCGATCGGGATTGTGAATAGCCGGATTGCAAGGGATTCTTTGGAAGTGTCTTCGGTTCCGTTCAAACCCGGAACAGGCTTGTATGGATGTGTGTCTGACGTTACACTTTGAGATGTAAAGTTGGTTTCTATCAAATACATTTCTGTTTATTGGCGGAGATTTATTCTCTTAGCTTAACACCCTTCTCTGAGACGTACGAGCTCAGAGGTTATGTAGTTGATGTTTACTAGTGATACATTCCCAATTTGGAAATGTGGCATACGAAGTGCTGCTGATCATTTGTTGATCGGAACATGGCTTTGTAAAAAAAAGTGTAGCTTTGTGGACGAGACATCATCGAGCCTCACAACCCGATAATGGTCGGAACAGGAATGTTGCGGCAAGGTTTTTAGGGGTCGCGCCCCTAGGGTATGTCCACTTTCTTCTGGATAAAAGGCGATATCATGGTATGGAGCCCAGATATTTTACCTATGTGGTTGCTACATACTTATTGATGTGTGGTTGTTGGTTGAGAGGTGCCCCGGATAAAGGTCGGTAACGACCGGGGATGGCATACTTGTGTGGTAGCTACCTATGTTATAGCTTGGTTAAAGCGTGAGGTAGCGTCGGCCGTGTGTTAGCAGAGATCCGGTTAGGTTCTCGAGGGCGTCCTTCCAGAGGTGTATCCATTCGGTGTAGGAAGTTCCTTTGCCTGACCATTTGTTGGAAACCCAATCATCCAATACGCGCCCTTTATGATTTCAACTGTATAACCTGCCATTCTTAAATGGTAGCTATAGTAGGCATACGACGAAATGTGGTATGTTGGCTAAGATTAATATTATACTTTCTAAATGTTTTCTGCACTACGCACTAATAATAATATCAAATGGTTTTCGCGTTTCAAGCATTTTTGACTGTCATAAGGAGAAATCTCCTCCAAGTGTGTGCTTGCATTGTGTGTGTGGTGGGAGGCCTTATGGCAGTTTCATTTTCAAAAAGCATTGGGAAATTCATTTTAACTTCTTTGTTCAAACCAAATGTTTTTGTTTACTCATACCTGTCCCATGGCTGACCCGGAGTTTATTGTTCCCTTCCTAAACTCTGGGTGCCCATAATTTTTCACATGGGTAGCCTAGAAGCAGGTTATCCGTATGTTGGGAGCTAGCTTGGTTTCAGAATTCTTTTGGAAGCTGTCAGATTTTGGAATTCTTTTGGATTTGAAAATCTTTCGAAGCGCTTGGAGTTTTGGAGTTTTTGAAGACCTTATCGAAGTTGATGTATGTTGGACGCTTTTTCTTTGAAGTCTCTATTGCTCCGCTTTGGAGTGGTCATTTTGTTGTAGTATCTTTTGTATATCACTCTGATATTAGTGATCGATGTTGTAATGGATATTGTATCAAAGTTGTGTCTGTGTTATGATCAATGATACTCATTTTGTTTTTGCTGTTATTTACATCTAATGTCGTTATAAGCTCCGGCGATGCAGATTTCGATGTCGTTTGTCGGGCATCGAGTTCGGGTCGTCACAAATAATATATGTTATTCCATTCGTGAGATTCTGTTTTGTCTTTATTTTCTTTATACCTATATGATCCGCTTATTCTTACAATTTGAGTTGAACATGTGTAGTTTATTATCGATTCAAACGGTACGAAAAAACGGGCTATTACATTTGGTATCATAGCTTAGGTTGAGCAAACACCTAGGCCTTGTTGGGGTAAGTCTCATCAGAGATAGGGTTAGTAATACCCTAGGATGAGTGACTCATTAGAGATAGGGTTAGTAACACCCTTAAATGAGTTTGAGTGTATTATATATGAGCGTGTATTTGTTAGTGACTAATAAATTGTTTTGTGTTGATTTATCTATTGAGTGATTTATGGATTCTAATCGATGCGCCCGATCACCGTTATCGATGAGGGTTCCTAAACACTTGAATAAGGCGAACCGACACACTGATTTTGGAAAGATTGGTAAATGAAATAATTTTACCTAGGATTATATTTTGAAAATAAAGTATATATTTTGAAAAGTTGTATAGTTAGAAATCAAGATTAGTGAAATTTAAATATAAACATCTTGTGATTAGAATTTCACAATTTGACTATAAGATGTTTCATAAAGATAGTCAATAAGCAAGAAATCTGATAAGGAAATTAAAATATTTAATACTTATTCTAAAAATAATTAATTAAGAAATGATAATGTTAAGTTACTATCATAAATTGATAAATTGTTTGATTTAAAAGTTTAAGTACAAATACCTTATGAATTAAGTTTCACGATTTGACCATAAGGTATTTGATAATAAGATTAGTTTGAAGAATTAACATATAAGATAAAATGTATTTAAAAAATAGAAAATGATTTTGTAAAAGTTATATATAAACGGAATGAGAATTTAAATTCGAGTAATTTTGGTAATTTAAATGAAGTTAATTAATGTAAAATAAAATGAAATTATAAGATAGGTTTCATAAAGTAATCTTTAAAGGATTTTGAAAACGGTATTATTTCAAATAAAAAGAGGTATATGATAACTAATTCGATTGGCTCGAAAATAAACTAAAAATGGGAAGTAATGTGTTCGGATGGTAAGCCTTTCTCTTAGTATTACTCTTCTTGTTAAGAGAATATCTGATACTATTGGTAGTACCTAGTTCCTTGGATTGTTTCGAAGTTACTCGATCTACGTAATTTTCTTAAGTTAAAGGAATAATGTGAATCATTGATTAGTAATCTTTATAAAAGTGTTTAAACCAAAGTTAAATTTGGATCTCTAATTGATAAGATAAAGCGGGATTTCTGACAATTTTGGACAGTCGAAAAATAACCAAATCATACGTAACTCAAAGATAAGGAAATTGTGAAAACTTTTGGTAAAAGATTGTGAAATATTCCGAGTAAATGATATTGGATAAGTATAATTTATAGATATGATTATTAACAAAAAAGGAAATTATAACCTAGAAAATGTTTTATTAATGAATTCTAGCATTAATTAAGAATTGGAATTAATCCTTTAGAAGTGATTGATTTACATAAGTTATAAGATGTAATAAACTCAAGTAATAGATTTATAAAATGGTTCATAAATAATATTAGCGTTAAAGTAAATATACTAAATTAAAGTATTGTAAAAAATAATATGATAAAGATAAATATCTTTTGAGTGAAAAATGGTTTCTTTAGAATATTTTCCTTTAATAGGAATATTTGAAAATAAATAACTAAAGGGATTATATAAAGTAGCACATATATAAAATATTTGAAAAAGTTTATGAATTTTTTTTGAAAGTTAATAAATACATATGTTATATGTAAATCATTTCATCACACAAATTTTGATCTAAGAGTTCGAAACTTTGAGGTGTTTACACCATTCCGAAAAAGGATTTATCACTTGATTCTTGACGATGAACATTGATTAAGGTTTATGGTTGGGTACTTGAGTTTTCTATCATAGTTGAGAACTATGCAAGGAATGCAAAGGTTTTGATTTAGAAGCCTGATCAAAGTCCCACTAGAGAATTGGGAGATCGATACTAGTTTGGAAATTAAGTTGTGTATTCCAATAAGAGATTGAATAAGATATTTCATATGGATGATCTGTGTATATAATATGGAATTAAGTTTGAAGATAAAGGTTTTGGGTAAACTTTTGTTTGGATAATTTCGAGGACGAAATTCTTTTAAGTATGGGAGAATGTAACGACCCGTAATTTCGCTACTTCGAAAATGAGAGATTTCGTTTGTTTCAAAGGTTTAAAACTTAAATAAATAAGTTAAATATAATAGATAATAATAGAGAAAGTATTTATTCTTATAGTTGATAATTTAAAAAGTATAAATTTGGATTTTAGAACAAATCAACAAAAGTTAAGTTTTGTTAAAAATAAATAAATAGGTTTAAATATTTATTTAATAAGATAAATCTTATTGAAGACATCTAATAAAGGTAATAAAAGTATATTAAAATATTTATAAGTATGTTAATAATCATTTTACAAAAATAACTAAATTTTATCGCATTTTGTCAGTTTTACATACACCGTAAAATTATATATTTTGATATTATTTAAATATGATTTTAAAATATAAAGAGACATGTTTTAATTCATTTAAAGAAGTAAAAATTTTATTTTTAAATTTTGTTTACATAAATAAATAGTTTAACAAAAACGTCAAAATATGACCATAAAACATTTTGTCAAAAAACGATGTTTTGTAAAAGTTGTCGCAACGTCATCGCACCTTTATTTTCTCATATAGGAACATATATTCAAATAGTATAAATATTAATTAATTCGCTAATCAAGTTTACTTTTATTAAACAAGGTTAGAAACTTCTAGAAAACAATTAAGAAAAAGTAAGCACAAAAAGACAAAAATGTCATTTCAAAGCAAAAAGTAAAACATCAAATCAAAGAAACATAATTACTACTTACTTTACTTGATATCTAAGTGAAAATGACATAAAGTGATGATTTGAAATGTGATGTTAAGTGTTGATAAAAAATAAGATTACTTTATAAGTATGTAAGGGTATTTTGGTCTTTTTTCAAAATATTATTTTAATCCAAAACTTTTCTATAAATAAGACCACCATTCTTCCACTTTCTTTCACACCATTTTCTACCTTCTTCTTCTTCCTTGAAGCTCTCTTTAATGGTTTTGTTATTTTCTTCCAAATGCTTACTAACTTTTTCAAAACCATATAAAATCAACTCCAAACACCACCAAACTTTGCCAAAAACCTTAGAATACCATTAGAACATGGTTTAGCATATAAGAAGTGTAGAAATGATGTAGGAACGAGTGGAATAGGGCATGGCCGAACCTATGGGGAAAGAGGAGCAAGTCGTGAAGCTTCAGAGCAAGAAAAAGAGAAGGAAGTGCCGCCGATTTCATTCTAAGGAGGTAGGAGCAAATTTAAGGTGCTGCGGAAGCTCTACCGGACTTTCGGAAGTTTGAAAGAAGAGGCCATGGCATAAAGCAAAATAAATGGAGTAGAAGTTGATTAGTTGAAGTTTAAGTGAAGTGTTGTTACAAATGAATGTTGGTAGAAAGAATTGGTTAAGTTAAAGGTGGGTACTCTTATTTACTAATAAATCCATAAATTATTTCAAGTATAATGATTGAAAAGTTTAAATATGTTAAACGATTAAATATTTGATAACTTGGTTGCAAAATTGGTTGATTATATGATTGTTTATATGGATGATAAATTGGTTTGATAAATGACAAAAGAAATGATTTATAAGCATATTAATTAAATGAGAAGTAAATTCATACAAATATGTGTATGGAAGTTATTTAGCCTCGTAATGATTTTAAATGAGTTAAAATAGTTTAAATATGGTTTAAAACGTATTTGAAGTGTTTCGGATAAGTTTCGAAGCAAGTTATAAAATTGGTCAAAATCGAGCTTGTCGTGTAGCGGTAGTTCATAAATTTCGACCTGTAACTTCAAATCGACATAGAGAATGATTTTTAAGTCGGATTTCTTCGAAATAAAAATTCTTTGGTTCATAATGATAATAGTTTTCCAACGAAGAAATAAAATCAAGATTTCATCAAGTAGATTTTGCAATATGTCCTAAACAATTTTCTAAAAATATCGCGGTTTTGCAGTTCGGAATCCAAAACAGGATTTCTTTATAAATGATACTTTTAAATGACTAAAAATATGAAATAAATTTGATATTAAATTGGTTTAAAAGAGATTTGGAATGGAAAATATGAATTTTAAATATTAAAAAGTTGTTTAAATCAAGTAAACTTACATAGCACTTTCCGCAGCACTTTTATGCTGCGAATTCTATAACCTTTTGAATATGAGTTTAAACTTAACAATTCTTTCCTAAATATTTTTTGAATGATTTTAAAGGAATAATTAAGTAATATAAAGATGATTTGGAAGTTTTAATAAGAGTTTGAATAA
The DNA here is from genome assembly GCA_030765085.1 of Allium cepa. Lineage (NCBI taxonomy): Eukaryota > Viridiplantae > Streptophyta > Magnoliopsida > Asparagales > Amaryllidaceae > Allium > Allium cepa. The sequence continues at coordinate 897,996,752 of CM060932.1, forward strand.
ATGGTTAAGACGAATTGTTTATACCGCTTAAACAAAAGTGAAGAATATTGAATATAATAACAAACTGAGTATGCAGAAACGACTAGTACATTTGTCCCGTCTATGAGATCTGGAAAGGTAAACAAGGTGTTTATCTAAGGTTAGGGATGGAGCAATCGGAGTCTTGAACTTACCTGACCTATGTTTTCTCTTCTTAGGAGAGGGGTGAAACAGATCGAAAGGAAAGCCCAGATGCTCTAAAGGATCATGTTTAAGTTTTTCCAAGTTAAAAGACAAAGATATTCAAGATGTAGGTTTACTTTCCATTAGTCCCTAGAGGTGAAACTTGCGATTAGTCCCTGGAGGCGAAACTTGTCATTAGTCCCTGGAGGCAAAACTTGCCATTAGTCCCTGGAGGTGAAATTTACCATATCTAAGATGGTAGTAGTGCTCTATTATGAAAATATTCGATTTGCAAGAATATGATTTGAAGTTAAGAAAGAAAATATTTGATTAAGATTTAATGAATGATTTGGGAATATTTTCCCTAAGTTTAAAAGTTATAACTTGAATATAAGAAAATTATTGATTTAGATTAAAAGAATGATTTACAAAAGTTTTCTTAAGTAAAAGAGAAAATGAATTAGGATTTATGAAAGGTTTAAATAAATCATATGATTTGATAAATGAGCCTTAATGATTCCATATACATTTGAAAAGAAAATGGAATAACTTGAAAAGATTATGTCTAAGAAAGATATTTGATTTAAAAGATGAAGTAATTGATTTATGAATGATATCCATGTATGAACTTAACATCTTTTAAAGGGATGATTGGCTTCGAAGGAACCGGAGTCGAGGGTAATTCCTATCCGAAAACCACTTCGAACCAATGTATACATTCAAAAGTGAACGCATGTTGAAGATGATGATTATCGAAGACCATGGATCTTCATAGCGTGAAGACTGCTTGTTGAACATGCTCTGGTTAGCCACCATTATAGAGTTATTTATAGTAGTGGTCTCCTCGTGATGGAGATTTTTCGGATTGCAAGGGCTTCTCGTCTAGTAATGGCCGAAGAAAGTGCCTTCGGTTTCATTCAGTTCCGGAACGAACTTGTATGGATGTTTGTCTGACGTTGCGTTCTAAATCACATTTGAGTGGTTTCTATAAATGTATATCAGTTGGTGGCGGAGAAGGCAACTTCTCTTAGCTTAACACCCTTTCCCAAGACATACGAGCTCAGGAAGTTATACTTTTCTAGAAATAAGACGTGTTATGTGGCATTCAAAGTGGAACCTGTTATGATCAAAGTGTGGTTTTGTATGAAAAGCGTGGCTTTGAAGAAATTGAGCGTAGCCTCACAAGCCTCACACCACGGTTATGATAGGATTCTATGTCGTCAGATGTATGCTCGCATTTCGAATAGTAGTGATTTGGGTTATCAGATGTTCTGAGCCCCAGGTACCAGATACGTCTGGGCCTCATGGCAGGGATCCGCGAAGTCCGAGTCCTTGGATGTTATTCGCACATTGTATCCACTTTTAGCCATTTATGTCGTTGTATAACGGCGTTTGAGTCATGGATGTAAGCCGTGGATACAGATTGATCTTTCCACTAGTTTTCTATCATGTTGGAAATCCAAGCCCAATACGAGATTTACGGCTTTGATTGTATTCCCAAAATAGCTGTAATGACTTGCAAACATTTTAGCTACCCCTTTTGGTATTATATATTCTATTCGGTATATTCCGTTGACCCAGTCCGGATATATACCATTAGACTTAGTCGTGATATTGATACCTTATTTGAATAATTTTATTTGCAAATGTTTTCAAAGAGATGTCATTAGAAATAATATCAAAGGTTTTGATATAAAAGTATTTTGTTTATCATAAGGTAAAAACCCATCCGTGTTTATGTGTGGTCGTGGTCTTATGAGATACCCTTCCTTTCAAAGGTCTTGATAATATCGTCATGATCTATACATCATAAATTTCAAGTATTTCACGTTGGTTTATCAAGCTTGATCCGGATATTTTTTTAATACTCGGGTCAGATCCGAGTAGTTTCAGGTTTAGTTGAAGATGGTTGAAGTTTCCAGAGTAGAGCTGGAGATCTTCATCATCGTATGGACGTATTCTATTATCCGTTGTGGTTTGTTAGTTTTAGTTTGATGTGTATCAGCAATTGTAAGGACGGTTGTGCATAGCTGTCCAAGCTAAATTTAGGCTAGACTCTGATATTGTATTTAATTTTTCGCTGTAAAGATTATTATTGAAATAATATATGTTATTTCATTCATGTGAGATTTTGTTCTGTCTTTATTTTCTTTCTATCCTTAATGATCCGCTTATTCATGCAATTGAGTTGGACATGTGCAGTTTATTGTCGATTCAAACGGTACGAAAAAACGGGCCATTACAGAGATCAGGTTCTGTTTGAGGCGAAATGTAATCATTCGAGATTGAGTGCCATTCTAAACTAAGTGTAATTGTTCGAGATTGAGTGTCGTTCGAGGCGAAATGAGATCGTTCGAGATCATATGCCGTTCGAGGAGAAATGTGATCATTCAAGATCGAGTGCTATTCGAGGCGAAATGTGATCGTTCGAGATCGAATGCCGTTCGAGGAAAAATGTGATCGTTCGGATGGGACACAAAATTTCCGTTGTCAGATTTCACGTTCGAGTGAGTTTCATAACCAAGTACCAAAAAAGAAAGAAACAAAACAAAGACTAAACCTGCAATGCATGCATTTTCGGGTGTGACGGTTCATTGTCATCTCAGAGCATGCCTAAGGATCGTTCTTAATTCCATAAATGTATAAGTGACTTAGCCATTTTATTGTGAAGTTTACTGCTTATTCTTTTACATTCTGGTCAATTGATGACAGGTTGACGCCTTAATCCTGGGCAGCCACTCGATGCAGATAGTGGTTGCTCTTATTCCACTACCGCTGTCCGAGTTCTCACATATTGTAACAGCCTACCGCTTTGGATATGTCCCTCAATCTCAACCTTTAAGTGCCTGCAGTTGTCCGTATTATGCTCATTCAGCTCATGGAATAGACATTATTTTTTCGATTCCTTTTCATCGTTTGTAGGCACTCTCCTTACTGGCCTTCCATAGGGAACCTACCCCCTTACATCCAGGTATATCTATTCCAATGCTTCAGCCAATTCCATGTAAGACGTGAATCTCAGTTCCCTTCGCGGACGCTTCGATCCATCAAAGCCATCCTCTACTTTCCATTTTCCTTTATCCTTGTTCGAACCTTCCACGGACGGACCTCCACCTTGCATAGCATTCACCTCTAATTTTTTTGCTCGTGCGTCTTCCTATCGTAGGAACCTTTCTGCTTCAAGATAAAACTCTCCGAGATCCATGGGTGGATCCCGTGCTAGTGAATCCTTAAACTCCATGCCATCAGCAATTCCGGATAAAGCTGTCAACAAAACCATGGATGGATCTAGACGATCCACCGATGACGCCGCAACATTAAACCGTGTTAGAAAACTCCTCAGGGACTCTTCGGTCCTCTATTTTAGTGTTGCCAAACTCATCATGTTTTTGGGTCTCGAGATGTGAACCCTAAACTGCCTCATAAACCTTTCGGTCAACTCCTTCCACGTGCCAATAAAGCCACTTTCCAAATGTCTGAACCATAGTGCGGATATATCCGCTAAGTACAAGGGGAAGCACCGAGGCATTACTTCCTTTGATGCACCCACTACTTCCATGTGTCTTATGTACCTCACCAAATGAATAGCGGGATCTGTTCTTCCATCATATGTCTCAAGCGTTGGTAATATGAACTCCGGCGGATTCCATGCTTGCCTGATATTTGGAGCAAATGGACTTCTATTTACGTCCTCGAGATTCCTGTGCACTAATCTGCATCTCAACAAAACTGTCATTGTCTTCCAATAGTAGTCTCCTATCTTCATGCCCAAGCTTGCCCCTGAGTCTACAAGGGAATTCTGGAATGTATTCCTCCGATCGTGCATCCAAAATCCACTTCGCACCAGGCTCCACGGAGTAGATCGCAGGTCCTCCAACATCGCGATCACCCAGACCCGAGGGAATGCCCCCCAACCTTTGGGGATCGGTACCAATCCCTCTTCAGGGATTGGTCCTGATCCCTCTTAAATGGCTGGGGACTTCCCCCGGCTGCTCTATTCCACTCCTCTTCCTCTTAGCTCTGTTTCCATGGTTCTTATTCTGGATTTCCTCAGCTCCTATTGCTCCAACTCCATGATCCATATTTCCAGTATTACATGCTCCTTCATTCCTTGGTTTTTCACTCCAGCTTGTCCAATCTATCGGAGCAAGCTCTGCATAGCATCCATCATTGTTTCCATATCGTCTCTAAAATGAAGATTGAGGTTTGATTTCCTCTTGAGGAAGCCTCCTGACCCCTTGCATGATGGCTCATATTATTCTCTATCTCCTTGTTGATGGCCTAGCCATTGCTTCCTAGATCCAAGTTTCTAAATCTGAGATCCTTATTTCCAAATCCATGGGTGCAAGTCTTCTCAGTGAATGCACCAAAATGTTTGTGCCAAAATCGGTCACAAGCACCTAGTTTTACATGAAAGCACCATATCCCCAAAACGATACCCAAATAGAAAGACAAGCACGCGGATCACAGAATCAATAGCAGAAAAAGTAAAGGAACACACAAATTTTATAGTGGTTCGACAAACTCCGGCCTACGTCCACTCCATTTTTTATTAGTTTATTTTTTGATTACAGTTACAAATCCATGAAATTCAAGAGCAAAGTTGATAGAGTATAGCCTAGGTAGAAGATGAAGAAAAGTAGAAAGAAGATCCGTTTTTCTAATGTCATGTCTGCTATGTTTATAGGTGAAACTTCGGCTATATGTCCTCCTTATCCATAAGGCCCACCATAGGGGTCGCTCAGCCCAAATCTCCTTGAAGAGGGATTGGTACTGATCCCTACCTTAGTTAATTTTTAGGTAGTGGTTTCTATGGTGGATTCTTCATGATGAAATTTGTTAACCCTTCAATTCTCGTCTCATTTGGACCAAAGGAGCTTGAGTTATTGATTATTGAATGCAAGAGTGCACTTGGTTCTTGACGTATACCAATCCCTTGCTAATGATTTGAAGTATGACTTTCCAAACCAATAAACCATACCGACCCCTCTACCTTCATCCATGCTGAACCCTCCAAGTAAGCGCATGTCGATCCCTCTCTTTCGTATGAATGCCGAACCCTCCAAGATGGCACACGCCGATCCTTCTCTTTCATACAATATGCTGAACCCTCTAAGATGCCGCATGTCAATCCCTTTCTTTCATATGATATGCCGAGCCCTCCAAGATGCCGATCCTCCTTACTATGACCATACCGATCCATACACTACCAATCAGGCCGATCCACACCTTACTTCAACCATACCGATCCCTAATATAACCAACCATGCCAATCCCTAGGGTTCCACTAAGTCATGTCGATCCAAGCTACACCGATTCCTAGCCTTCCACCATGTCATGCAAGTCCAAGCTATGCTGATCATTAGCTTTCCATCAAGTCAATAATCATATTCCAAGCATCCTGCATTGTTTACCTACCAACTCCATTCAAACCTAGCTTCATGTTATTACATGTACTTGACTTCTGGGCCCTATAATCATCGCTCTACACTTGTAAACCTTGATAAGCGCTGACAATTACCTTTGAATGTGCCACAAATATTAAAAAATTACTCAATTTGGATGAGAAATGATTAATTGCAGAAGGTAATTATAGATTTGGTTTTGTTTTTCTTTTTGTTTGGAGTTTAATAAAGAATGAGAAGGGAGAGAGAGAGGAGGGGTTTATGTAATCTACTTGTTGGTGTAGTGTAGGGTGAAAGTTTCTTGGTTTTTGCTTTAAGCTTGGATGTCCTAGGGCGACTCTTCAATAGTCACAAAAGGGAGACTTCACAAAAGTCGCATATAGGTGACTTTTCAAAGTTGGCCCTAGTTTTTCTAGGTTTCAAATAAAAACCTGGAAACTTTTATCCTACACAACATCAACAAATAGATACATGTTTCCAACAGCGACAGTCCATATCAAAAAATTACAACATCTGATACATCAATAAACAAACCATTCGATACATCAGTACATGCAATACAACATCCAATGTATTAGTACATAGATTACAACATCCGATACATTCGACACAATGTCGGATGAACCAATAAATCCATAACATCAAACCTAATTTCATAGGTTGCGTAGTTCTTGAGGAGTTCATTTTGGCTTCCCCCGTATTAATGATACATAGTCCGCAACTCCTCGTCCTCGGTTGGTTGAGTGGCCTTCGTAGGTAGTGAAGGCCTAGGAGCAAATTTCGCTTGCGAAGGTTGCGAGGATGTAGTACTTTATCGATGTTTAGTCTATGGTATTATCGAGTCAAAAGAGGAGGATAAAACTCTGTTTGCGAAGCTTCGATGGGCACATGAGGAGGAAAATGAGGCGGATTGGGTCATGATAGCTTGTTCTTCCCTAAGACTGATTCCAAAATGCACTTCACGCTAAATCATTTACCCTGCGAATGCTTTGGCTCTTCTTCTGATAGCTTATCAACCAACTCCAGTGCATGGTAAATGCCATTTTCTTGCCAAAACAAAGTAATTAAAATTTATATTAATTAACCATGCTAAGTTAACCACAACTATACATATCATATTCCTCTCAAGAGGAGCTATAGGAGTGTACGGGTCCATCGAAATAAGAGGTTCGTTGGCACGAAGAACATAGCAACGTGTGATGCTTCAATATCGAGTATAATATTCTTAAACGTTAACGTGAGGTCTCATTCTTATTGCGTGTGCATAAGGCGATGTCTCCATGTCTCAATCGTCATATCATAATCCCCAGATGTAGTATCAATCCCGTATCAGAAGCTTGTTCGGGCAAATGCTGTAGCATACCAAACTGTCGCATCACTCTATTTGGAAGATGATGTGCTACATTACTCAAACAAATTAGTGGAACCTGTGTTGCCCATAACTGAATATAAGCCGTGCATAAATTTGGAAGCTCTCCTAAACGCATGTGCATATAGGGACCATATCACCGAATCGTAATCAAGTGCATCCAACTCGTTGAGGTAGAACGTAACATTGCACCTTAGAGATTTTGCCATGCTTTTCGGTCCTATCCACCCAAGAAAGGAGAATACTTTGAATTATTGGATCAAGACATATGCATAAAGTCAACTAACGTGATACATATACCTAGCACCATACGGCTTAGATAAATCGACATCCTCCTCTTTATCGATATTCTTTCGACCGGAAGATATGTCCAACACCATAATTGCGAACATGTGTACACATTAAGTTACATTGCATAAGATCGTACTAAATAAATTCATATGAAGGGTAATAATGCTAATACCGATACTAGACTCAAACAACCACTAATGGATGTGTTCTTTAGCAAAGCAAGCCCCGTCAACTCCGTGTGTGTATAGACTAAGACTGCAACCCAAGAGTACTGGTGGTAAACATCAAAGTCCTTTAGAAATTGAAGCCTTCTGAGCCAGATGTGGATCTTTGAATGATCGTAAATCAGGCGCGAAGTGATGATATGCAATACAATGGCTCAAGCACGTTGCTCAATCTGAATCTCTAATGTGTTTGATGGAATGTTAACGGCAAGCTCCTTCCTGAATCATGTAGTAACTATCATCTCGTTACCCTATCACTGTTCGACATGAAGAGATATATCTAAGAGTTGCTCACACAACTCCATGTAATCTACTGCCTCTGGGTTGCTCAACGGAGCGCCATCTATAGGTAAACCAAGCAAAACAACAACATAACCCTGTGTGATGATCATCTTCCCAACCCAATGGTGAAATGTAGATGTCTCTGGCCTCCATCTATCCACCAAAATGGTGATAATACAATTGGGTGCACCCCAACCAAAAGACAAGTGAGAAGTCGGCTCGATCTATCAGCTCTAGCCGACATGATAAAACGAAGTCTCAATTCAATTTAGACGAGTGATCAATAGTCCTAACTGGAGTATTGCACTATTAAAGAAACAACAAAATATAACTACTATGTATACCCAATGTATGTTTTTGTTCGATAAGAAAATGTATTAACTACATCCAAGCGTCGTTACCCATTCGATGGCATTCTTCCAAGTACAGTGCGCTAGCCCCAGTTACATCTCCAAGTAATCTACATATAATTCAAATATTTGCCAATCATAAATTACATTTCAAATATAAATCCAACAATGTTCAATATCTATTCAAATAGGGTAAAAACAAAAAAAATTCATTCTAGGGTCACATAACTAGTTCTACAACTACAAAACATTAAATTATCAAATTTAACAAAACTCTAATTTGTAAAAAATTGTAGATTGATTATAGAATACATACCTATAAGAGCTTTTTGTAATGAAGAGCAAGCCATGCTTCGAATTAGCGAAGAAATCTGCGAAAATTACAAATTTTATTTTGATTTTTGTATAATGGAAGATGGATTTTCAGTTTTGAATGTTTTTCCCAAATTGAGAAGTGAGGAGAAAGGGGCTGCTTTCTATTTTGAACTTGAACACATTTGGGCAACTTTTCAAAAGTCGCCCACTAAGTAACCAAATTAAAAAAGTTCACTAATGCCATTTGAAATGGCGCTAATGTGTTTTGACCGGTTCAACGTTGAGTTGGCCAAAACAGGGCTATATTTAATATTAGTTTCAAAACAACATGCATAATATGTTTCAAAAATAGGGCTAAAACGAAACATTTTTTTGTTGGTTGGCCTGATTTACCCTTTCAAGAAAAACGGTGATGGTATATTTTTAATAAATTTGATCAAAGGTGGAGATCATTTCTCATATTATTTATATACTTCACTTTTTCCTTCTTTACATTTTATTACTAGCAGATTTTTGTTGTTATACCATGGGAAAATTTATGTACGATGCAGTAATTGACCAACCTAGTTCGCCTTAGATGTGTAGGCTGGTGAAAATTAGTAAGAAATCAATTAATTAATAATAAGCCTAAAAATGTAAATTTTGTAAATGTCAGATTTGACCATGGAAGTTACACCTTTGAGTTTGAGGTGATTTTCCAATCAATTTCCATACATAAAGTTTTGAGATTGGAGTTTAAATGGAGAAGTTACCGACGTTTGAAGTTTTCAAATTCAAAATAATTCAATTCAAATACAAATTCAAATGTATATTTAATGTTAAGAATTTCAAATTTCAAAATGAACATTGACTAGAAATTGGGTTATTTAGGTCAGGAACGGTCCAGATTTTGATATTTTAAACCGACTAAAATCCGACAGTTCTGGTGACTTCTAGCCACTATAAATAAGAGCATAGCCCCCTTACTTTTTTTCATAAATTATTTAGGAATGTAGGCAGAGCTCTGTCAGTCTCTTTCTTCTACACGATTATGAAATTTCTTAAGATCTTCAGGTAAAGGATTTTAAATATTAATATTCAATTTCTAATTCCATTCTCCTCCAATCGCTACAATTCTAAATCTAATTAATATACAATCTACTTATTGTATATTTCAAAAGGAAGAGATCTGAAAAGAGGAAAAAGAAGTAGGCGCATTCAAATCCAAGGGAGAAAATTAGGAATTATCTGTGAGTGAAGATCTTAGTTTTTCTCATTTTAGTGATTGTAAGTATATGTTGGATTTGATACATGCCTTAGGTAATTTTATGCACGAAAACACCACACTAAAATCCCCAAAATTAGCCCAAAGCGAAAAATCAATTTGTATATTTCGCAATCTCAATCATTCTATATTGAAATAGCAGAACTTGGGTAGTAACTGCAATTTTAATACTATACATTCTACTTCACTTCTCACTTTCCACTTTTGATGAGATTAAGGGTTTTTAAAAAAAATAGAAAATGGTGTCCAAAGTATGGATCCTTCTATTCATAATTTTCATTGCCTAGTTTCGTAGTTTAAATATGAATCTCTTTTCCTTTTATATGCATAAATTGAATATAGTGTAAAAGGATTTGAATCGTAAATTCTATTGATGTTGATTCTACTATTTTAATATAAAGTAAGTTTGGTAATTGATTCTATTTTCTAATACAAGTCTATAGTTAAGCTAAGGATATTAGCAAATTTGTATGCTATGGTATGAAGTTAGACTTGTACAAATTGGAATATTTGACATTTAAATGATTTGTGTAGGATGCAATCTTCGCACGCTTAGGAATGTTTTAGTATGTACATGTATGTATGTATGTATGTATATTAGCACATAAAGAATGCATAATTAGTAATGTATTAATTGCTGGTTAGTAATTAGCATTAAAACCCCATAGATGGAAGTTGACGATGATTATGATTAGTGGTGGAATAAAGAATCTTTTTTTATAGCCTCAGTAGAATGCGATGAGATATGTGGTGGTACGATTAGGGAGTGTAAATTATGACTAAGTTAAAGGGACGCGAGGTCAGTTAAAAACATACGAAAGTCTACCCCACTAATCTGGCTACCAGTAGTGTGACTTTAGGGTAGATGGAAATCTTGGAAAGGGTCTGTTTCGGGTTTGAGGTATTAAATGGTCAATATAGGGTCTGCATCTTTTGAAAAGAAGTATTAAGTGGACTGATGAGATTCCATGCGATGTCAGCTGGATAGTACTAAAGTGGGTCCGCCTTAAGTTAGGTATTAAATAACGAGGACCTGCCTAAGATAAAATGTATCAAATAGTCAGAGTCTGCCTAATTCCCATTGAGAAGGTATTAAGTGGCCTGGGTACCTTCTCTCACATTGTTAGGAAATGATTGATGGTAGATGCACGGGACTAGGAATGGCCTTGGACCTACAATTGGAAGTAGGTTATAGAGTTAGGTTATAAAAGTGTAAATTGTAGGATTGGATGGGAGAGCCATCAGGATCATAGTCGGAGGTATTTATAAGAAATATAGTTAGGATGCATTCGACATATTCTTATTTGAATTATACTTCCTAAGTACTATTATGAAAAGCCTCGAGGTTTATTCACTAGACATTGTTATTCTGACTCCCCCCCTCATTACGACATAGGTTAGAGAAGACAGTGCATATCTAAGTGATAATGGTGGAGAGTCTTGCGGTAGTTATTTATCTACTTATGTTTTTATATTTTAATGCACCCATGATGTTACTGTATTTTGAGATATTGTACTGTAGATATTGGGATGTTTTGTTTTACCCTAGGATTTGAATTTTATAAAATGGGTACTGTTTTTTATATTATATTTTATCCTTTCTGCTGTGAGATTTAGATACCATTAATAAATAGCTTTGTGTATTGTTCAACCGACAACTAGCTTTGGAATGGGTCTAATGTTCGATTGGCCTTTTCTGGGTCGAAAATTAGGCCCGTTTCCAGGTCAATTGTTACATGCATTCCTATTCCATCGCTCCCCTCTCGCAAGATCAACCGGTCCTTCATCATTATCCATCTTTAGACACCATATAAGGCCCTCATATCTCGTAACCCTTGGCCATTCCATAAAACATTATATATTTATCTTTTGACTTTCCACACAATTCCTAAAACTAACCAACTGGTCCTTTCCTTTTATCTCATTCTTTTTTGACTTCCATCCCTTACTCAAGAAGAGTGCCCATTTTTTGATGCCAACATAGAACCTTTTTCTCTTGATAGAAACACCCACTTTTGCACGTTTATTACTAAATCGCCCATCGGGTAACTTCAAAACTAAAATTTCATGGAATACCACTCCATGGAGTGTTTTCCTCATCATTTCCTGGGCATCGTTCAAACTCTCATCGAAATTGAATGTGAAATAAAGAGGTTACATTGCCTTAAATATTTCTTCCAATTGCTTACGTACCATCTATCGATACTGAACCATCCCTAAATTATCAATACAAATCGATATCGTTATTAATCGATATCTGTAACAGCCCAAAAATTTTAACATATATTTTATTCTTTTATTTAAAACTTTATGGTTTATTTTATATAAGTTTGAATTTTAAATTTATTATAAATCGTTGCCCAAATTTTAATAAAAGTAAGTAAATTCTGTAATTTTGATTTTTGTTTAAGACTAGTTTTAATTGGAATTTTAAATTAAGTAATTAATATTTTGATATTTTTTTAGTTTTACATTTCTTTTACACACCAGTTTCTTATTTAAATGATAAATAAATCAAATCAATGTAAACAAATCAAAAGTAAAATTTAGTAATAAATAGGGTATAAATAAGCTATTAAATTTCACGTTTTTAAATTTGTACGTTTATATCCGTTTTTGTTGATTTGTTTGATGCTATAAAAGGTACGTTATTTTTCTGATTTATTTTTAGCATATATACTGGATAAATAAGGAATGTATAAATTTTTAATACGTTACTTTTGTTAAATATTGGACGTACGTTTTGTTTATTTATTGCGTCTACAGTACGCACTTCTAAATTGCTTACCTTAGCTAAGTAAATCAATCAATCAGTAGACATGCATTTCAAAAGAGGGAAGGGATTAAATATAGCCGTTCAAATTTATTACTTGCACTGTCATTTACGTACAACCTTTCTACACTTTCTTTTTCTCCTTCTGTTTTAATAGGAACCAAATCCATCTATTTTACTAACATCTAAATCAAATATTTCTTTCCGTTTCTTTTCCCTCAATCAACGCAAGTTCTTCTTTTAAATATAAACACGTTCAAAAATTCCATTTACCTCTTGTGTATAATAAGAATAAAGTCTTCCACTTTCCCTTGCTTCATTGTTTTAATTGGTATAAAATATTGGTTTTTCTTGGCCGTTAACAAGGAATTTAATTCTTACCGTTTGCTTCTAGTCAATCAACGCATACTTCCCCGTTAAATTCAAACATCACGTACATTTGTTTCCTTACGTTTCAAAATAAGATTCTTTGCCACTTTTTACACTTGATTTACGCAACCCTAATATAAATACACCAACATGTTCCCATTATTTCATCACCACATTTTTGGCATTCGTCTTCCTTATTTCGTGCGAGAGCTCTGTATCAGGTATGGCTGCAAGTTCTCTTCTTCTTCCTTCCTTTATTTTCTTTTTCTTCTTGTATTTTTCTTTTATCTCCTATTGACTGCTCCACTTGTACTTGGCCACTCCACCACTTTTAACGACCGCATATACACTTCCTTCACCACAGCCGCAGTACAACCACCTCCTCTCATCTGACATAACCGAAGCACTTGCATGTGGTGTTAGGCTAAACTATGGTGAGCCCATGCCTTACCGAGCCTTGCAGTTGTGCCGTGCTCTTGATGATCTGGACCATGTAAGAGAAAAATAATATATTAAGTAAATATAAATATTGCATGCGCCACCCTGAGTTTAGCCCAGCCCAAATTTTTTTCCAAACTCCTCCGTTTGCGTGTTTCGATTTTTTTTTTTTTAAAAAGGATTTCATTTGTGCACCACCTTTGCACTTTAATCACAACCGAACACTGTGTGATTGAGCCAAACCCTTGAACCATATTGCTGTGCATATATCAGTTTTGCTTTTCAACACATCACTGCCGTGACTTGGGTGCGTGCATGCATTCAGATCTTCAAGAATGGGCAGGGCCGAGCCTTCGTTATGATTGGTCGAGTCGTGTGGTGAAGTGATCGAGCATATTATGTCAATTATCCTCTTATTTAATCTCGTTCCAGTTTTGATTTATACAAAATTTGCTATAATCGTAATTGGATTCGCATACTTAGTTTTATTTATTTATCTTGTTTCAAGATTTGGATCGGATTGGCTCATCTTCCAATTTTTTATCGTGCCTTCTGTACATTCTCGGTGTGGATATCGTTGTTTTGAATAAAATCTTCAGCGGCGAAAAGGTGAGTATTCTCACCCGACAAACATACTTACAGATCTGTAAATTAATAACAAGCGTAATTGTAGAATGGTTATATTATATTTTACTTGCCTGTGATATAAATTTATGATGTTAAAAATCCTATTATTAAATTGACACATCATTAGTTATATTATATACTGTTATATTTATGTTGTTATACTATTTATTTATTTACTGTTTTATCACACTGCAAGTTCCCTGTAGATAGAATCATTACGGGCTGAAATGATAGGCCTGAACGATATTTATTTATTTATTTAACTTGGGATTGCGGGTTTGAAATGATAGAACCCGGATTTTTCTTTGTAAATTACGGATTGAAATGATATATTATCCGTATCACTTGACCTAGGGTAGAAAATATTATACAAACCCATGGTTATATATATATATATTTTTGGGAATTTTAAGTATTTTTAAATGTGTATATTATAAAATTTTGGTTTAAACTGAATTAAAAATGATTTTAGTGATTTTTCTACAAGTTAAAATATAAATAAATAAATGGTTAAGTGGGAATTTGAAGCATAAATTTATTTTGTAAATTTTGATTTTGTAAAATATAATGGGATTCAAGTTATGAAATAAATATGATAATTTGGTATAAATATAAAGTAAGTAAATAAAGGGTTAACTCTTCTACGAATTAAATGGTTAAATAAGTAGATACTTAAAAAAAATGGAAGTTGAAATATAACTTAATTTTGAAACGTGAAGTTGGTTTTGGAATAAAGGTAAGTTAAGAAATAAATTGGAAATTTAGTTATTTTTGAAACGGTAATTAAACTTAATTGTTAAGTAAAATTTTATAGAAATTTGTGCACTTGATTTTTATAAGTAAAGCCTAGAGAATTTTGAATTTATTTGTGAAATTTACTTTATTTAAAATCATAAATTATTAAGTAATTTAAATGACTATTTCAAAGTGGAAAATATGATTTTATAAGTTAAATTGGTTTAAATTAAGGTTTAATTATTACTGAAATTATATTGAAGTCTGAAATTTAATTAACTTAAATCTGTTATGAAGGATATTACCGCACTTTGCAAGTGCTATAGTTGATGCAAATAAACTAAGGCTAAACCTTTGGGATTTATATTGGATTTTGTAAGAATAATAACTTTACCTTTAAATAGTTTAAATAAATTATTTGGATTGAAATATAAACTATTCTTGGAATTTATAACCACGGGCAATAATAACGTTGGTTGGTAAAGTGACCGGGATCGGATATGGGCATACTCTCTGTCGATACCGAAAGCCACTTTGACAACCGTGTACGCGGTGGAGATTCCATAATGAAGTAGGATGGTGGTGATGTTCTATTGAGGTATGTACGTGGACCCGACTCCCGTGGGTTGGCATAAGGTGGCTAAAATAGGAGCGATTCTCGGGCTAATGAGGTAGCACCTTTGATCGAACGTACTTCTTCGTATGTCATTCCATTACTTTGTGATTGTTTGGTGCGCACCTTTGATTTTGGGAGTGTTGTTCGAGGTGGGCGGTAGTAGCAGCTATGCGTTACCACCGATCCGGATAGCAATTGGAATATCTATCTTGGCATTGCCTAGATGTGCCGTGTCACCTACCCTAGCGAGCCTTGTACGATTTTGGTTTTGTACCATACCTATGGAGTGCCCTCTAACGTCGCCCAGTACGGGGGAGATTATGGTACTGTATAGACTATGGGAATATATTATGTGTTAAGGGGAATATTGGGTCACTCCTTAACGCTATTTTAAAGTAAGTTTATTTTACTATTAGACACTATTATAATAGCGAAGTATTACTACATAGTAAATAGTCTAACGGATCCTTAGAGGATGGGCAGTCCCAATCATCCTTTAAGTTACTTGTACTTTATTACAATTCACTTGAATTAGCTTACACTATATAAGTATGTATGTCCTGACTCGAGTGTTTATGTTTTATTTACGCTCGGGTCAGCTTGAGTATCAGTTCGGACTTCATTTCCTGGAGCTAGGACTTCTGAAGATCATCTTTTCGAGCTGCTGTCTATTTCCTATTCGGTCTTTTATCTTAACCTATGTAATGGAGGCAAATAAACTTGGGATTTTCCGTTGTTAATTCAACCATATTTGGTTTAAGACTATGTAATTTATACTTATTTTGAGACTATGTGATAGTGGCTTAATAAACCACTAAGTTTTTTTTCCGCTGCGAGTATTCTGATTTCTGTATTTGTGATTCTGTGATTTGATTTCATTTTCCCTAAATTTTTATTACAATCTATTGTTTTGAACTATTCAAGTTTGACATGTTTTAATTATTTGTCGAATTGAATGGTGCAAAATAGTGGGTTGTTACAGTTGGTATCAGAGCTTTGGTTTTTAGGCAAACCATTGCCTGAGGAGCAAAAACTCATTAGAGATAGGGTAGAAATACCCTAGAATGAGTGAAGTCAATCTTAGAATCCTTTCTTTGTGAGAGAGCATATTTTAAAGTATAAAATAAATTTTAAAGGATTTTTCAAAGAAGTATTTTGATATAAAACTTTCTTCTTTTAATTTTTTTTTTCCAACTACTTTTTTCCATCCTCCACCCTTTGTAATTAGGTCCTTTGTTAAATGCCTGTTTAGTTAAACTTTATCTTATCTAATATATCCTGGCCTTTATTTTTCCTCTGTCCTTAAATTCATTCTTGATTTCTCAGGATGAATCGAGGAAATGCCAAAGGTAGGGGACGAGATGTTGCCCCAGCTCCTGCACCCGCTGCCCCAGTTAGGTTTACTAAGCTTTGCAAGGAAAATACCGAGCATGGTGGCACCAAGTTCACGGGATCTGAGAGCATAATTGAAGCTCAACAGTGGTTGAGAGACTTGGAGAGAATCTTCTCCGAACTCGAGATCACTAATGCCTAGCTGCGTCAACGGGCAGCTTGGCAATTAAAAGGAGCAGCTTTGGATTGGTGGCTATCCGTTAAAGCTCACACCGCTGAGGCTGACATCACTTGGGAACAATTTAGGTATCGTCTCCGATTGACCAAGTATGGTTCAGTTTCCTCCCTTTTGAAATCTATCTTATATCACTTAAAATGCTTTAGAGATGCTTTTCTCGAGAAATGGATGCCTGAAGCAGGTAAGTCTCAGCTGTATCGGGACTTCATGGATTTGAAGCAAGGCGATATGTCCTTTACTGAATATGAAAGGAATTTCAATGAGCTATCGCAATATGGCCTTAATCTGATAGACACTCCGCTGAAGAAAAACAAGAAGTTTATTGCTGATGCACGCCTCGATTACTATGATCGCCTTATTACCCACATGCATGGTATGTTCACCGCTCAGATGGACATAGCTATCGGATATGAGAACCCTACCTCTATGAACCCTCCAGCTGCCCAGTCTGCCCTATCTCAGTCTTCTGGTAGTTCTAAGAAAAGGAAGGCCAATTTCTACCGTCATAAGAAGAACTGGAACAAGACCCTAGGTTTAGGATCGGCTTCGTCATCTCAGAGGCAGCCTATGGACCTATCTGCCATTTCTTGCCATAGATGCCACCAGAAGGGACACTATGCTAATAGCTGTCCTACCTTGGGTGTTGCTATTCCACCTCCCGCTCAGTTGGCTAGGCGAGACCTTTGCCACAATTGCCTTCAGCCGGGACATTTCAAGTGAGACTGCCCTACTCAGAAGAAGAGCAAGGCATCAGGGATTTTTGCTATCATTTCTGCATCCTCCCCTGCTCCACAGCCCGCACCCGCTTCCACTCCCGCTCCTAGCGATTCTCAAGGTACACTTCAGGGTTCTTTTACCTTGTTTAAGTTTCCTGTCCATGTTTTATTCGATACCGGAGCTTCCCATAGCTTTATTTCCTCGAATCTCTATAATAAATTTGAGCATCTCCTTTCTCCTAAGTTTGCCTCTATAGCTTTATGTGTTTCAAATCCCATTGGGGGTCCTCCAAATCTAAGTAGAATTTGTAAGCGAGTAAAGCTTCTCCATTTCAAGCAATGTTTCACTGGTGATTTTTATATCTTGGATTTTGACGCTTTTGAACTACTGCTTGGGGGTGATTGGTTGGATAGGCATGATTCCCATATCTCCTGTAGTTCTCGTATTGTTGCCCTCAAAGATTATTTTGGTAATTCCTTAAAGATCCAGTGCAGTCTGCCTCAGGATTTCGCTGGTAGCTTCATTTATTCTCTCGATACTTTCCCTGGTGATATCGAGTCCACTCTTATGGTCAAATTATTTCCCGACGTATTTGGTGAAGTAAATTCTCTACCTCCGAAACGAGAAATTGATTTTCGGATCGGCCTCATTCCTGCAGTACGACCTGTAGTTCTTCCACCCAGAAGAATGGCACCCCGGTAGAAGATCGAATTAAGGAAACAAATTGAAGACTTGTCCTCCAAAGGTTTGTTTAGACCAAGCTTTTCTGAATGGGGAGCAGCTGTGGTTTTCGTCTCCAAGTCTAATGGTTCTCTCCGGATGTGTGTTGATTATAGGGAGCTGAACAAGCTCACTATGAAAAACAGATATCCTATACCTCGCATAAATGATATGTTTGATCAACTCTATGGAGCCACTATTTTCTCTCAGCTTGATTTAGCCACAGGGTTTCACCAACTCAGAATTACTGAGGAGAGCATCCCCAAAACTGCTTTTCGTACTGAGAATGGTTTCTTTGAATGACTAGTTATGCCTTTTGGGTTGACTAACGCTCCTGCCTTCTTTGTCAATTTGATGAATCGTGTCTTTCGCGATGTGCTCAATAAATTTGTTCTAGTCTTTATTGATGTTATTCTTTTGTTCTCTAAGACTGAGGAAGAGCATAAATTTTACTTGAGCTTTGTGTTGGGGACCCTTAGGAGTCACCGGTTAAAAGCTAAATTCTCTAAATGCCATTTTTGGGAAGAGGAGGTCCGATTTCTTGGATATATTGTTTCTAGGGATGGAGTTTATGTTGATCCAGTCAAGATCGCTACGATCAATGTAAGTCTTTCCCTTCTTCCTTTTCTAAATTTCTCACTCTATCTTTCTGGGTTTCTTATTTCTCTGTATTCCGTTACAGGATTGGGGAACTCCTAAGACTCCAACTGATATTTGCAGTTTTTTGGGCCTCGTCGGTTACTATCAAAGGTTCATTGAGAACTTTGCTCAAATCTCTGCACCTCACACTGCTATAACTCGAAAGAATGCTAAGTTTATTTGGAGTGATAAGTGTAAAGCGGCATTCCAAGAGTTAAAGAATAAGCTTACTTCCGCACCAATGTCTTACCGTTCCGAATGGAAATGAGAGATTGACGGTATACACCGATGCTTGTCGAGAGGGTTTGGGAGCGGTATTGATGCAAGATGGGAGGGTAATTGCCTACGCTAGTCGTCAGTTGAAAACCCATGAGGCTAACTATGCTGCTCATGATTTAGAATTGTTGGCTGTTGTCTTTGCGTTGAAGCTTTGGAGACATCATCTCTTGGGTGCTAAGTTTGACCACTTCATTGATCATCAGTCTTTGAAATATATCTTCACCCAGAAGGATTTGAATCAGCATCAAGTTCGATGGCTTGAGTTTCTCGCTTCTTACGATCTTGACATTAATTATACCCCTGGGAAAGCTAATGTGGTGGTGGATGCTTTAAGTAGGAAGAAGTCTTTGTTGTGCCAGCTTGTTGTTTCTTCTCCTCTTTTGGATCGTATCAAGGCTGAGCAGGATGAGGATGTGATGCTCAGAAGTATGAAGGAGAATGTTCGTAGCAGAGGTGGTAGAAATTCTAATGCTAGTGGAGCTCAGATTGATGGTGAAGGGATTTTAAGGATTAATAATCAGATTTCTGTCCCAAATGTTAATGCTTTAAGGCAGGAGTTACTTCGAGAACATCATCAATCCAGACTTTCCATTCATCCTGGTGTAGTAAAGATGTATCAGGATTTAAAGAAGCTCTATTGGTGGAGGGGTATGAAACGTGATGTCTCTATTTTTGTTAGTAGGTGTGCAACTTGTCAGCAAGTCAAGGCGGACCATCAGAAGGCCTTGGGTTTGTTGCAGCCTCTGGAGATTCCCAATTGGAAGTGGGAGCAATTTTCTATGGATTTCATAGATGGTTTACCGAAATCTAGGAGGGGAAATGAGAGTATCTGGGTTATTGTGGATAGACTGACCAAGTCCGCTCATTTTATTCCGGTCAAGTCTACCCATTCAGCTTCGAGCTTATCTGAGATTTATATGAGAGAAATTGTTTGCCTTAATGGTGTTCCCCTTAACATTGTTTGCGATCGAGACCCTATCTTTACTAGTCAATTTTGGAAAGCTTTCCAGGAATCCTTGGGTACTCGCCTGAATCTGAGTACTGCTTACCACCCACAGACTGACGGTCAAACGAAAAGGGTGAATCAGATTCTAGAAGATCTTCACCATGCTTGTATTTTGGATTATGGAGGATCTTGGGAAGATCATCTACATCTTATGGAATTCACCTATAACAATAGTTATGAGGTATAATTCCAATCCTCTGTTCTTATCTTATCTTAATCCCCCATCTGTCTCATTGTATCTTTTCCAGGCTAGTCTTAAGATGTCCCCATTTGCTGCTCTTTACGGGAGACCCTGTAGATCTCCGTCTTGCTGGATTGAATCCAGTAATCGCTTAGTTCTGGGTATTGATATGATTTTGGAAGCTTCGAAGAAGGTTGAGGAGATTAATAGGAGGTTAAGGATTACTCAAGATAGGCAGAAGAAGTACGTTGATTGTCGTAGAAGGAGTTTGGAGTTTGCTGTCGGTGATTTGGTTTTTCTTCAGGTCTCTCCTTTAAGGAACACGATTCGGTTTGGGCATATAGGGAAGCTTGCTCCTAGGTTCATCGGTCCATTCCGCATCTTGGAAAGGATTGGGTCGCTTACTTCTCGACTGGATTTTCCCGAGAAATTCACTGGAGTACACAATGTATTCCATGTGTCACACCTTCGTCGCTGCTTGCATGATCCATCTCTTATTATCCAGCCTTTTGCTCTTGATAGTTTGGATATCGAGCTTAATCTAACTATTGAGAGGAAGCCGCTTCGTATCATCGATCGAGGTACGAAACAACTTAGAAGAAAATCTGTCCACCTGGTCAAAGTGCAATGGAGCACTGATGAACGGGATTGCACCTGGGAGACGGAGGAGAGCATTCGTGCTTCAAATCCAAAATTATTCTTTTCAGGCACTTTGCTCTATTTTCTTATCTTCCTTTGTTTTCCTTCTTTAGAAAATTTTCGAGGACGAAAAGTTTTGAGTGGGGGAGAGTGTAACAGCCCAAAATTTTTAACATATATTTTATTCTTTTATTTAAAACTTTGGGGTTTATTTTATATAAGTTTGAATTTTAAATTTATTATAAATCATTGCCCAAATTGTGAAGACCCAAAATTTTTGGGAATAAAAATTACTTTAAAGAAAAAAAAAACAGGAAATGGAAAATAAATACCAAGAGTGAATGAAGTAAATAAGTGAGAGAATGATAGTTACAGAAAATAAAAATGGGGAGAAAAAAATAGCTGAGTAAAGAGGAGCATTATATTCACATATTTTATGTGTGTGTATATATATGTATTATATAAATAACCAAAGAATAAAAATAGCTTGAAAATGAATATCAGAAGTAAGCGAAGTAATTATGCAAGGGGATAATTATTTTTTATATATACAGTGATGAGAGGAAAATGATTAAGTATAAAATGAATTCTAAAATTCACATGACTTGTATATATGTGAATATTGTATAGAAAGTATATACATATGATCAGAGAAGTATGGGATGATAAAATAAAAATCCTCTTGATAATTAAAATGCATAAAAATCAGTCAAGAAATATTTATGAGTGTGAATGCATTTTTGAAATAAATCAAGAGAGAAATAAATGATAAAATAGGTCAACTGAAAATTAAACTTATAAAAAGAAACATGAAAAATAACTCGGGTATAATAAAAATACATTGTCAAGTTGAGTCATAGGAAAACAATGTGCAGGTAAAAAATCATGCAAATAGCATGCATTCAGAAAAGAGAAAAACAAACTGTTTAACCAGAAATAGAAATCAAAAGAAAATGGCATATTTAGCCACAACTGCACACACCTAATTCTTTGAGTATTGCAAGGTTAAAATGGGTTTTTCCTTTAGTAAAACCCTAGTAAAATGATTTAAATCAAAAGGGAAGGCAGAGGTTTTCTCTGAGGGAAAAACAGAAACGCATTAAAAAAAAAGGAAGAGCTCACACTGTTTTCAAGCTTAGGCATTCTTGGGGAAACGAAGAGAAAGGTGACTGATAATCACTTATGAGATTTAAGGCATTAAAACCGAAGTAAGGGCAGCCAATTATTTTATATGAAAATCATATTATGATTTCTGTTAATCTTTATTTCTCTGAATAAATATATGATGATCATGAATGGCATTTTGGTTGAATTTTTGGTTGCTGTTTTGATTTGTTTTTTGTATTGACTATTTTTGTTTTGAAATTTGTTTAATCAATCATACAACCTGATTACAGAACTGAGTTTATGACTCAGTTTTATATGAGAATAATTTGATTAATTTACTGAGAAATTGGGTATTAAATAAAAATGGATTAGGCAGTATGAACAAAGAGGTTTATGCTCATGTCTAGTTCATTTAAAAAATTGATATGAACAAAGTAATATTGTGAAAATGTGCTGATTTGTTCAAATCAAAATCCAATATGTTTATGGGTTTTTCTCAAAAACCATATCCTATGTTCACAGTAAAAACAAATATGGTATTTCTTATAATTTCAGTAGATTTATATAAGCAAAGAAAAATTTCTAGAAACCATTATACTAGCAAGTTTTAGAAAAAGGTGATCTAGCAGAAATGACTTTGAAATGGGTTGTGAAATTTTGCATGAATGTTTGGTATATTTGGATATGATTTTTAAGGAAATTAAAATTCCTAACTTATGAAATGAAGAAAGGAATACAAAAGTATTTCTGGAATTAAAAAGGAAAATTCCTCAAATGAATATATAAACATGGTCTCTAAATTAAAAAATAATTTAGGAGTAATGCCTTGATCTATTCATCATTAGGTGGATGATGGGTATGTGCATGACTTGTTCAAGTCCTGAAAGCCTCTATGCAAGGGTTAACAGAATTGAGTCCTTTGCAATGCACACTTTGTGTTCAATTGCAAGAGTTTAGACCATATAAAAATGTAAAATGGAATTGGAAATGAAGGCTGTGGAATTTAAGAGTTTAAATCCATAGGAGTTTTGTACATGTACAATTGAACAAATTGGATGAATGACTGCATGAATGTATGCTTGATGTAAAAGTTTAATTATACATATGCTAAAGCTTATTATGGAACTGGAAAGCATCAAACCCTATATGATCTCTGCACAGTCTTAAAAGAATTTTACAAGTTATTTTTAATATTAATTTCACTTATACCAGAATTTTATTCTGACCCTATGTATTGCCCTTGCAATATTTGGGGTGTCTCATTTTATTGAGACAGCTCAAAATATTGTTGCAGGTAGAGATGTATGAATAGCTTGCTTGCTTGGAAAATTAGAAGACCTACTTGAGTTTTTCAAAATGCAGTAATTCATTGTAATAAAGATAGCCAGGCAAACTTTCTTAAGTCTATGCAGACCTTTCAGTATTGTAGTGGCTTTGTTCATTTGAAAAGAATTTGTAAAACTTAAATATTATATGTGTCTTGAGCTACTGATCTAAGTAATTGACTTTGATGGTTTCTGGTGGGTTGTGATGGAGAAAATTATGCCATGTAATTTAATATGTGGACATGCTTTCTTTATCAAAGTTTGTTAAATTTTTAAATAGAAAAGTTACAGTAGTTTATGGATAAGCATGTAGCTAAAAATTGTTAAGTGATAATTGAATCTGGCATTGGTAAACCAAAAGAGCTTGACCGTGACTTATAACTGATATAAGACCATGAGAAGCTTGAAATCTTAACCTGTTAATTCTCCTTGAACATCTTATTTCCCAGTAAAGAATTTGCATTGTATTGTATAGTAAAAATGAAATACATGCTTTATACTTATAATCTGGAGTGCAACTATATTGAACTGAGCTTAGCAAACCACCAATTTGGTTTAATTTAAGTGATTTTTGTCTTTAACAAATCTGTTGAAAAAAAATGCATTGCCATGTAGTCTACCTAGATATTAAACATGCTAATAGTCCCACTGTTTGATTGATCACTATCATTTGTTTTATAATCTGAGAACCTATCAGTACCCTTCTCAAAATGTTTATATGAAAGTTTGCATTAGACTGGTTTTGATATTGCTCCAATCGTTCTGTTTTGATATACATGCAAGTCTATATCTGGTATGCAAGATTAAGTTAGCATTTTGTTTGCCTGTAGTTTTTCTTCTGCCTGGTTTATAACATACTTACCACCAAATGTTCATAAGATTATTACCAATATTATAAATTAAGACATGAGTTTATTTACCTGACATAAACATTGTTTGAATAAGTAATATGCACCCCGGGATAAATTCTCAAACTTGAGTTGTTTTAGTACTTTGCATAAATTCAAAGGAAAAACAATAGGCAACAAACTCCTAGATTCCCAGACATTAAAAGCATGAGTAGTTAATCCAGAAATTAAATTATTGGGCCATGAAATAAGTTGTGAAGTAAATCAATTAAATAACTGATTTGAGAAATAAAAAAAAGTGCTTATATCAGAATTAAATAATAATCAAAGAGATGGCCATGTGACACAAAATCTCTTGAATATGAGAAACATTGTGTGATTGAATTTCTTTGCTAATTTAATTACTCTGATAGGCAAAGAAACATTTATATATCTTCATATATATAAATGACATGATTGGATTGAAATACTGATATTTTTATATTGGTAAAATATGGGCCTTGGGGAAATGAATTAAAGAAGTGACCAAAAAAAAAAACTCACTAAAAATCACTAAGACAAATGCTAAAAGAAGTGGGTCACTTCATAAATTTTAATAGAAGTAAGTAAATTCTGTAATTTTGATTTTTGTTTAAGTCTAGTTTTAATTAGAATTTTAGATTAAGTAATTAATATTTTGAATTTTTTTTAATTTTACGTTTCTTTTACACACCAGTTTCTTAGTTAAATGATAAATAAATCAAACCAACGTAAACAAATCAAAAGTTAAATTTAGTATCAAATAGGGTATAAATAAGCTATTAAATTTCACGTTTTTAAATTTGTACGTTTATATCCGTTATTGTTGATTTGTTTCATGCTATAAAACGTACGTTATTTTTCTGATTATTTTTATTATATACACTTGATAAATAAGGAACGTATAAATTTTTAATACGTTAATTTTGTTAAATATTGGCGTACGTTTTGTTTATTTATTGCGTCTATGGTACGCACTTCTAAATTGCTTACCTTAGTTAAGTAAATCAATCAATCAGTAGACGTGCATTTCAAAAGAGGGAAGGGATTAAATATAGCAGTTCAAACTTATTACTTGCACTATCATTTACGTACAAACTTTCTATACTTTCTTTTTCTCCTTCTGTTTTAATAGGAACCAAATCCATCTATTTTACTAACATCCAAATCAGATATTTCTTTCCGTTTCTTTTCCCTCAATCAACGCAAGTTCTTCTTTTAAATATAAACACGTTCAAAAATTCCATTTACCTCTTGTGTATAATAGGAATAAAATCTTCCACTTTCCTTTGCTTCCTTGTTTTAATTGGTATAAAATGTTGGTTTCTCTTGGCCGTTAAAAAGGAATTTAATTCTTATCGTTTGCATCCAGTCAATCAACGCATACCTCCCCGTTAAATTCACACATCGCGTACATTTGTTTCCTTACCGTTTCAAAATAAGATTCTTTGCCACTTTTTACACTTGATTTACGCAACCCCTAATATAAATACACCAGCACGTTCCCATTATTTCATCACCAAATTTTTGGCCTTCATCTTCCTTATTTCGTGCAAGAGCTCTGCATCAGGCATGGCTGCAAGTTCACTTCTTCTTCCTTCTTTTATTTTCTTTTTCTTCTTGTATTTTTTTTATCTCCTATCGACTGCTCCACTTGTGCTCGGCCACTCCACCACTTTTCACGACCGCATATACACTTCCTCTACCATAGCCGCAGTACAACCACCTCCCCTCACCTGACATAACCAAAGCACTTGCATGTGGTGTTAAGCTAAACTATGGTCAGCCCATGCCTTACCGAGCGTTGCAGTTGTGTCGTGCTCTTGATGATCTGGAGCATGTAAGAGAAAAATAATATATTAAGTAAACATAAATATTGCATGCGCCACCTTGAGTTTAGCCCAGCCTAAAAACTTTTCCAAACTCCTCTGTTTGCGTGTTTCAGTTTTTTTAAAAAAAGGATTTCGTTTGTGCACCACCTTTGCACTTTAATCACAGCCGAACACTGTGTGATTAAGCCAAACCCTTGAACCATATTGCTGTGCATATATCAGTTTTGCTTTTCAACACATCACTACTGTGGCTCGGGTGCGTGCATGCATTCAGATCTTCAAGAATGCGCAGGGCCGAGCCTTCGTTATGATTGGTCGAGTCGTGTGGTGAAGTGGTCGAGCATATTGTGTCAATTATCCTCTTATTTAATCTCGTTCCAGTTTTGATTTATTTAAAATTTGCTACGATCGTAATTGGATTCGAGTACTTAGTTTTATTTATTTATCTTGTTTTAAGATTTGAATCGGATTGTCCCATCTTCCAATTTTTGATCGTGCCTTCTGTACGTTCCCAGTGTGGATATCGTTGTTTTGAATAAAATCTTCAACGGTGAAAAGGTGAGTATTCTTACCCGACAAACATACTTATAGATCTGTAAATTAATAACAATGTAATTGTAGAATGGTTATATTATATTTTACTTGCCCGTGATATAAATTTATAATGTTAAAAATCCTGTTATTAAATTGACACATCATCGGTTATATTATATACTGGTATATTTATGTTGTTGTACTATTTATTTATTTACTGTTTTATCACACTGCAAGTTCCCTGTAGAATAGAATCATTAGGGTTGAAATGATAGGCCTGAACGATATTTATTTATCTATTTAACTTGGGATTGCGGGTTTGAAATGATAGAACCTGGATTTTTCTTTGTAAATTACGGATTGAAATGATATATTATCCGTATCACTTGACCAAGGGTAGAAAATATTATACAGACCCGTGGTTATTATATATATATTTTTCTGGGAATTTTAATTATTTTTAAATGTGTATATTATAATATTTTGGTTTAAACTGAATTAAAAACGATTTTAGTGATTTTCTACAAGTTAAATATATAAATAAATAAATGGTTAAGTGGGAATTTGAAGCATAAGTTATTTTGTAAATTTTGATTTCGTAAAATATAATGGGATTCAAGTTAAGAAATAAATATGATAATTTGGTATAAATTTGAATATAAAGTAAGTAAATAAAGGGTTAAGTCTTCTATGAATTAAATGGGTAACTAAGTAAATACTTAAAAAAAATTGGAAGTTGAAATATAACTTAATTTAGAAACGTGAAGTTGGTTTTAGAATAAAGGTAAGTTAAGAAATGAATTGGAAATTTGGTTATTTTTGAAATGGAAATTAAACTTAATTGTTAAGTAAAATTTGATAGAAATTTAAGCACTTGATATTTATAAGTAAAGCCTAGAGAAGTTTGAATTTATTTGTGAAATTTACTTTATTTAAAATCCTGAATTATTGAGTAATTTAAATGACTATTTCAAAGTGGAAAATATGATTTTATAAGTTAAATTGGTTTGAATTAAGGTTTAATTATTGCTGAAATTATATTGAAGTCTGAAATTTAATATACGTAAATCTGTTGTAAAGGATATTACCGCACTTTGCAAGTGCTGTAGTTGATGCAAATAAACTAAGGCTAAACCTTTAGGATTTATATTGAATTTTGTAAGAATAATAATTTCACCTTTAAGTAGTTTAAATAAAGTATTTGGATTGAAATATAAACTATTCTTGGAATTTATAACCACGGGTAATAATAACGTTGGTTGTTAAAGAGACCGGGATCGGATATGGGCATACTCTCTGTCGATACCGAAAACCACTTCGACAACCATGTACGCGGTGGAGATTCCAGAATGAAGTAGGATGGCAGTGACGTTCTATTGAGGTATGTACGTGGACCCGACTCCTGTGAGTTGGCATAAGGTGGCTAAAACAGGAGCGATTCTCGGGCTAATGAGGTAGCGCCTTTGATCATACACATTTCTTCGTATGCCATTCCATTACTTTGTGATTGTTTGATGCGCACCTTCGATTTTAGGAGTGTTTTTCGAGGTGGTCGGTAGTAGCAGCTATGCGTTACCACCGGTCCGGATAGCAATTGGTATATCTACCCTGGCATTGCCTAATTGTGCCGTGTAACCTACCCTAGCGGGCCTTATAGGTTTTTGGTTTTGTACCATACCTATGGAGTGCCCTCTGACGACGCCCAGTACGAGGGAGATTACGGTACTGTATAGACTATGGAAATATATTATGTGTTAAGGGGAATATTGGGTCACTCCTTAACGCTATTTTAAAGTAAGTTTATTTTACTAATAGGTACTATTATAATAACGAAGTATTACTACATAGTAAATAGTTTAACGGATCCTTAGAGGATGGGCGGTCTCAAGCATCCTTTAAGTTACTTGTACTTTATTACAGTTCACTTGAATTAGCTTACACTGTATAAGTATGTATGTCCTGACTCGAGTGTTTATGTTTTATTTTACGCTCGGGTCAGCCTGAGTGTCAGTTCGGACATCATTTCCTTGAGCTAGGACTTCTGAAGATCATCTTTTCGAGCTGCTGTCTATTTCCTATTCAGTCTTTTATCTTTACCTATGTAATGGAGGCAAATAAATTTAGGATTCCTTGGTTGATTCAAACCATATTTGGTTTAAGACTATGTAATCTATACTTATTTTGAGACTATGTGATAGTGGCTTCATAAACCAGTAAGTTATTTTTATTCCACTGCGAGTATTCTGATTTCTGTGTCTGTGATTCTGTGATTTGATTTCATTTGCTCCAAATTTTTATTACAATCTATTGTTTTGAACTATTCAAGTTTGACATGTTTTAATTATTTATCGAATTTGAATGGTGCAAAATAGTGGGTTGTTACAATATCGATCCATACTAAGTTGTTAAGTATTGATCCATATTGATTGGCATCGATCCTGATAGATTTAGTGGTATGCCTTAGGGCAATTATGTAATTTGTAAAATATATCTAACTCGGTAACCAATCTTGTTCGAAATAAAAGGTGTTCTCTTTCTATTATATATTTGATATAATGTATTATATTAGATAATTAATTTAAGTAAAAGTATATTTAATAGAAAATCCGTAAATTGTATGTTTTTTATAGTAGTTACAATGTGTTGTTTATGAAGACATTGTTTAATGTAAACCCAAAATAATTAATTTTATGTAAAAGGATCCATAGGAATTAAAATAATTCCAAATCATTTATTTAAATCTAGAAAAAAGATTTCTTATTTCCAAACATATATTTTTAATAGGTTGAAACCATGTTATCTAAGATGGTAAATACGAATTAGTTAGTATTCGAGTAAAACGATCCAAAGAAATTATACTAATTCTACTCAACATCAATTTCTGTATGCAACCTTTACTATCCGCCGAATAGTGGTGAAATCACCTTTTAAATTCAAACGAATAATATGGGTTCCAACCTTGTAATTTAATACCAAGTATAAGAAGATTATTTCTATACAATCGAAGTTGTAAGTAATTAATTTTAAAAATTAAATCTTTATACTTGTCCCGTTTAGAACATTTCGACCCTATCTAATCCTCGTCAAGGAAAAAGGCTCGGTGAGCTAAGCACCGATTGCTCCTTAACATCTCCTTAGTTTAACGACCTCATACTCTGATTTCACAAATAGAAAAATCTAGTATACTCATCGGCTTTTAGAGCCAAGATGAAATCACTTGATTATAACAGCTTTTCTTTAAGGCTTATTTGATCAAAACAACTTTTCTATCTTTTAGAAATCCATTTTTATAACTCAAATCTTTTTTAAAATTTTTTTAAAATATTTATAAAATTTATTTCGTACTTTTAAATAATTAAAATATCATTTACAAATAATTTATCACTTTGGTTCCGAACTACCAAACCGCGACTATTTTGAAAACTTGATTTGCTCATATTTCAAAATCTACTAAATGAAATCTCGATCCTTTTCTTTTATTTGAAAACTATGGTTATAAGAGTTCAAAAAATTCTTATTCCAAAGAATTCTGACTTTGAATCCATTGTATAAATGGATTTAATTTCATATGGTGTGAAATCGCGAACTACCATTACACGACGCGCCTATTTTAACAAAAATTTCATATTCTTTCCAAACTTTTGAAAAACTTTAAATGTTTATGAAACATTTCTAAACAATTTTAAAGAGGTTTAAAAATCCCATATACACCATTTCATTCAATAAAGGAAACTGATTTCCTTGGTGATATTCGATGTGTATTTAACATGACTTGCTAACACCATTAAATAACTATAGTAAACAACCAAACTTAACGATCAAAGCATAGTAAACACCCATGGCAAACATATCACATCATCATTATCATATATGTGTGTGTGTGTGTGTGTGTGTGTGTGTATCTGTGTGTGTGAAGTTTCATAGAGTTTTCTCACCTTTATTGGATATCAAAATTAGTAAAACAGACTATAGCTTCACTACGATCAAACCAAAGTCTATGGAGTTGAGACCGAGACCTTAGGAAAGCTCGGTCTAGCTTGGAAGGAGCTAGAGTGCTCGACCAAAGTGATGGATGGTGGCGGCCGTGTGTGGTAAAGGAGGAAAGGTGGTGCTTTACTTGGTTTTTGAGGTGGATTGACATGATATATACATGTGTATATGTTTTATTTTATTTTGGAAAACTTCACCACAACTTTGCTAAAAAAATTCTATGAACTAGAAGCCATTAAAGAAGAGCTCTTAGAGCTTTAAGAAGAAGGAGGAAGGAGAAGAGAATTGTGTGAATGAATGTGTGAATATAAGTGGGCATTTATAGATTTTTGAAGCCCTAGTTCTTAAGCAACTTAGCCAAAATATCTCACATCCACTCGATCACTTTTTTGGCCATGAATTCTACCCTCCATCACCCTTTAGGTTCTTGGCCCACACCCCCTTCCATCACCACCATCATACCATCATATGTGATGTGTTATGAGAAATATCATGATAATTGTTTCATTTGTATACATGTATGTATGTATGTGTGTATGCTTATTTGTATGTGTATGTGTATGTATGACATGCATATGTATGTGCATATGTGTGCATATTTATCTTATAAGGTTGCAATGACTTAAAACAACTTCTATTCGTTAAATCGTTACAAAATCCAATTCCAACCTCCGGTCTTATTTATACTTCTTAGTTAACATACATATATGTGTAAAAAAAATTGAAAACTATTTCTTATAAATGAATTAAAATGGTCACATTTGAATTATAAAACTATATAAATTAATATTAAACAGTTGTTTGCAAAAAGTACTATTATATCGATAAAGCGATACGAATTTTCTTATATTTTCAATCACGTATATATCTTTATAAAACTGTTATATAAGACTTATTATCGCTATTAAAATGAATTATTATTATTCTAAAGCAAATATTTGAATTTGCAATAATTATTAAATCATCAAATCTCAATTTAAATTCATATTTCTATTATTAAATACGATGCCATTATTGATGAAGTCATAAATATAATTTATTTCCCAAAAATTAAATAAATAATTTTATTTCATATTATTATTTAAATATATAAATAAGTGTATGTATCTAGGTCCGTATGCGACTTCTGATAATTATAGAGTCATTTATCGATAAAACGGTTTTTGGTCATTTTGTCGATATTTTTCCAAAGTTTATACTTTTTTAAATAATTTCACAAAATAAGATTACCATCAGTATTTATTATTCTAGTCAACATAATCTATGTTAAGAAAACTTATATTTGAATATTAAAAATAAATATAATATATCAAAACGATAAATTTGCGAGTCATTACATTTATTGTCATCTTTGTGGGTCGTTACTTTCTCAACCCCAACCCCATAAAGAATCCCAACCCGATGCATAAAACATCATATCATCTCATATTTTTAACTATACAAAATATGGGGAAGTATATTAATCTCAACTAACTCTTTTTAAAGTAGTATACGATAACCGCATATCACAATCAATCATGACGCAATAAAATCTATTCACAACAACCAATGTAAATTTCTATACAAACATGCTATATCACACATACATTTCCCTAACCATGCAATAAAAACTGTAGTACATAAAATAACACTCCATCAACAAAGAGTGAAACAATCTCATTCATAGATCAACTGTATTCACAAGTTATATCATGCATCTCAATAATGCAACCATAATACCCCATAACAAAAGTTCACAACAAATTCACATTGGTTCAAACATGCATGCACAAACAAATATATACACCAACATTTTGTATAACTCAATCAAATAATGCACACAGACTCGAAGTGGTAGCATCACAGTATCATATCAACAAACAACACATGTATGATAACCACTATGCATGCTAACATCCAATATAATATGTGTATCTTCAAACAGTTGATGAACTTCCTCATGGTGTCATTTTTAAAATATTTGTGCGCTATCTCATACTTACATACTCCTAAATATCATGTGTACCAACTCAAGGTTACACCCTCATGGCTTCATCCTTAAAAGAATCTGCACACTCATGGCTATATCCTTAAAATGATATGTGTCTACACATGACTACGTACTCAAAATAATATTGCCTTCCACCCATGTTGTAACTTCATTAATCCTTAATTCCTAGACTTGCTCAAATGGTTGATAAGTCTCGACCCACGTTTTAAAGTCTTGTACCAAATACCTATGAAATATGATGACACGAATGACCATTATTATAATGTGAATCAACAGCTTACATCGTAAGGGAATCGCATCTACATAAATGCACAAATCCTTGATTGTAAGGTCCAGGAATGATCTCATCGTAAGATCCACGGTGAGCGTCCCTAAGTACACCATCTTTACGAGCATATATCAAAGCCTTTGGTCATCAATGATCCATTGGTATATATCCATGTTGGAACCCTTCTCTTTTGAACCTTTAAATCACGTCAAAAATCAGATTCCAAAATCCTCTTATAGTGATTCCTTCATTTGATGAGACGGATGACTCACACAAAATACCAAAGAGGAAACTTTCAACCATCATTCGCAGTGAGAGTTCTGATAATTAAATATTCAAATCAAAAAAATTACGAAAATATTTTCATTTTCAAATTAAATCTTATATGTTCTGCTCAAATAAAATTTCTTTTTGTTTAAAATATCATCATTTTATTTTTTCTTTAAATTAATTTTAGAATAATTATGGAAAACACCACTTTATTAAAGTTTCAAATTGTGCAACTCCTTCAAAAAAGACAGAAAAGGAGTCGATATTGAAATTAAAACACTTATGGAAGCTGATAACCACTTGTATAAATATAGATTTTAAAACATACATATGTAAACGTCATACTTTCGTAAAGGTGTGATGAACCTCCCACCGAATACATTATTCCCCAATGGTACCCACCATGCATTTAGTCACCAATACACTTCATTCACTATTGTTCATCCTCAAGAAACATAATTATGTCTCTTAGTCAAATCGAACACCTAGTTTCTCTCAATCCAGGAAACTATGTCATTACACTATGACTAAACCAAATATGTTTCTTAATACCCGAGCAAAAGTCAATATTGGGTAACTACCCCATCATACAATTATCATACATAAACAACAATATACTCTAGCATACAAGAGAAACAATCGCACCAAGCTAAACAAACAAACATGTAAATCAAGGTCAGACAAACAACAAATCTACAATGTAAGTAGTAGAAATCAATTCAAGCAAACATGACATAAATTATATAGCAAACATATCAAACAAGACATTACAATTTACCTAACGAAATAGCTCACTTAACAGGCATAAGAACAATGCAATCAATTCAACCAAAGGAAATATAACTAATGTAAAATGTGTTTTTTCCCATATGTCAAAATGGGCAACTGCAAAATCGTAACCCAACTCTCTTTGAAGGGAACAGTTAGACATTCCTACAACTCATTATTGAAAGTTACACATAATAGGCATAAAGGTTACGTCACCGTAATGGATGTTGGACAAACTCAAAACTCATATCATCTAGTCATCTCGCATCCATGCCACTCATTCTAGTTTCGTAGATTTTAAAATGTTCTTCATTAAAATTCACCAAAATAAAACATCTTTCCAATAAAATAATTTTTAGATCAAGGACCACTAGTTCAACTAATTAGTTGTATGATGCTCACGGCCTAGGTTTTAAAGGTCATGAGTTCGAACCACTGAGATATCAAAATGAGTGCTCTACTTAAATAAAGTATCACTTTTACTATAAACAGATACTTTTTAACAAACACATTTAAAGTTTGTTTCTCAAATTAATATTTTACACTTCTTACTATATATTTCTGAATCACATTGTTCTCATTGTAGTATAATATTCTTTGATGTATTTTAAAACCAGATACACTATAACTCATTCTTCCTTAGTAAAATAATTTTATAATATATTTCTAATGAAACATTTTTCCATGTTGAATATTTTCCAACCAAAGTACTTACAAAATAATGTTCTCTTTCCGCATATCTTTATAAAAAGCTTTTATTTTGGTCAAAATACTTACAAACAAAACTAACTTCAAAATAAAAGGATTTTCAAACTCAAACATGTTCATCGAACGAATTTTTTTCTCAATCAAAAATGTTTCTCGTACATTTTATTCAACCATGCATATATCAAGTAAGTATATACTGCTTTCATTAACAAAGTATTTTCTCAAAATATTCTTCCAATACAATCAAATATTTTTCTAACAAAATAATTTTTTCATAAAACATCTTTTAAAGAAATACCCCTAAATTATATTGTATTTATCATAAATATTATTTAAATACATGCATTTTCTTCTTTTTGAATAAGAGTTCCAACTAAATATTACTCAACAAAATTATTTAGCTTGACGGTTTTAGACTAGGACACACACTATAAAAATTTTGTTTTCAACATACACTTTCAAAGATTGTTTTCAAACAAAACCAATTTTTAATCAAAATATTTTCTACCAAATATTTTTTTCTAAACGTTGAACGTAAATATATATAATTTATAAAGGATTTCATAAATTAATCATCCTTCTTCTGAGAATATCACTACTAAGAAAATATCATTGTTCTCAAATTAAGTAATTTATTTCTACCGATGTAAAATTTTCAAAAATTCACTTTTGATCCAAAACATTGTTTTCCTTTTTAACAAAGTATCTTTAAAAGCAAAATTGTATATTTTAATATAACTTGTCAGTGAAAAAAAATTTCACATAAGCTCTACAAAATCAAATAACAAAATCGTTTATAATACTAGTTCGAATTACAAAATTCTATCATCTTGTGTGTGTCACCCAGTTCATAACCAACACTCAATCCCTATTTATGTCTCACATGAATATTACCACAAATAAACATGTCTTAGGGTGAGGTGATGGTTACACATACATCCCATATACACATAAATCACATAATCGTCAATAACAACGCTCTCTCATTCTATATTTAACCAAACCTAAGGTGTAACTTAAACTAGTCTAAATGGTTCTAATATACCAAAGGCTCGGGAAAACATTAACTTAATCCATGATACCAAGTGTGATATCCTTCAATTAGCATCTTAAATTTGTGATAAACGCCATCAAAATATGCTTGCACACTAATATTAGATGTAAAGAACAATGGATTATGTGATATACAATTAATAATCTAGAATTATAAACCAGATGGGAGAATCTTATGATAGATTTAGGAGTATGCCCTAAAAGTAATTGCGTAATTTTGTTACATATATCTAACTCTGTGACCACTCTTGTTCAAAGTAAAAAGTGTTTTTCTTTCTATCATGTATTGTTTATATAGTGATATAAATAATTAAGTAATTAATTTAAAGTGTATAGATGGAGAATCCTTAAATGATGTGTTATACGATGGTAATTACAAAGTTTTGTAATCATGAAAGTTTTATCACAACGAAAACAACATATTGTTTTAAATATTCTTAGTCAAGATGTTTCAAGAAAGAATATTAATTCATCCATTGAGACTAGAGTATGCAACGCACTCTAAATAGTGGATAGTATTTCTCATGGGTTATAGGGACACCAAGGAGTTATGTACTGATAGTTATTGGATAACTATGGAATGACTTACTCAATGGTTCTTTGTTGGTTAATATAACCAAGGTCAAACAGACAATCTTGAAGCGACAATGTTACATGATTCCCTCGACTTGAGAATACTGTAAAACTTCGCTATGGACACTCCACTTTGATTATAGTTAAATCATGGCATTACATCATTGGAATGACTATAGTTGGATCTTAGTTAAAGCATTTGAAATGTACCTTATTCAGTAAAGAATCTATATCCTCGATTATATGGAGTTAGTATCACGATCAACTGTGGCCAACTCCAAATAAAATTCCCTAGCAAGAGCAATAAAGTTAATAATAATTTTTATTATTAAATCAAGAATTTTTTTACTTGGAATCACAATACTGAATATGGACGATGTTGGAGTTTTGACCACAATCAAATTTCTTAAGTGTAACGACTCGAAATTTTATCACTTTGATTAGGAATATTTAATTAATTTTAAATATTAAAAAAAATTTAAAAAGTTTAAATAACTCGTTTTTATTGTTTAATAATGATAGTAAACTCATTTTGGATGTTTTTTTTACAAAAAGAGGTAGTTCGATAAAAAATTGAAAATGTGACCAAAAATCATTTTTAGGATTTCGAATT
This sequence comes from Allium cepa, assembly GCA_030765085.1. Lineage (NCBI taxonomy): Eukaryota > Viridiplantae > Streptophyta > Magnoliopsida > Asparagales > Amaryllidaceae > Allium > Allium cepa. Next base: position 898,033,620 of record CM060932.1, read on the forward strand.
TTTATCGAAGGGAACTTGTTCTATTTGTTGTTGTATGCATATGTATAAATATGTAACATACACTTATATATATATATACATATAATAAGCAATTTAATAAAGTAAAAAAGGATTAGTAAAGTAAGTATACTTAAAGGATTCAAAAAGGTAATTAATTAAGGTAATAAAGTAAGAAAAAACACTTATCTTATTTTAAGAGCAGAGTACTTAAAGGACATACGAAAAATGTTTGTATATACTAATAGGTTGGAAAACGGTTTTATAAACGAGTTTTGTATTAAAAGTAGAGTTGAAATCATTTTGATGAAAGAGTTTTGATATTTACTACTAGTATAGAAACCTTTGTATTTTGAAGCGACAAGTCACTAAAATGATTGTAGAAACAATCAATCACCAATTATTCACATACAAAGACGTGAATCAAATCCATAGAAATTAATGCCGGAGCCATCAAAATGGATATTCTCAAAAATCCAAAATTAGAAGTCGCCAAAGTCGATAATAAATGATAACAACAAATCAGATAATCATGAACCGATAAAAATTGGAATCTCAAGCAAAATAGGCAAATTGAGCTGAAGCAAGCAGGTCAGTCGACTAGACCAGGTGGTCAGTCGGCTGACCCAGAGCCTGGAAACTTTTGAGTTTCCAGGTCAGTCGACTGGACTATAAGGTCAGTCGACTGATATGGGGACAAAGAGTTTTCTGCCCCCTGGTTCAGTCGACTGACCTCCTGGTTCAGTCGACTGAACCTGCTTCATCAGCAGTTTCAGCCTAGCCCCCCTGTGGGGCAAAACCCATAACATGGAACGGAAGCGAACGATCGAGAAACGACGACTAAGGATTTACGTCTAGCAACAATCCAGCCTTGTATGGCCCTTTGAAACACGCCACTAATGTGTTCAAACATCAAAGATTGGATTTTTAAAGATTTGACCTCAAAACACAAAAAATTGGAATATTCACCAATTTAATCCAAATCAAACGCAAATGAATATAAATAAGTGTTAGGAATTCATACCTAACAACAATGATAGCTATAAAAGTAATTGTGAGTATAAAAACTCATCTTTTTCTCAAAAACAAGGAAGGAGAAGCTTGAAAACAAGGAAGATCAACCACTCTTCAAATCTCAACTCTAAAAGCTCCGCTCCAAGATCATAAGCAAATATTTCCTAAGTTAGGTTATAGGAAATTTCTGAAATTGGAGAGAGATTGAGATGAAGAAGAAGAAGAGGATGCTTACCTACGCTTCTCTTTGATTTTGGAGATAGAACTTGAATTTGCAAAAGAAACTAGGGCTTGGGATTTTGAACTTCCAATCTCTCCCCCATTTTTTCTAAAGCTTGAAGTGTTAGGAAAATAATAGAATGAATGAAGAAGATAGGGGATGGAGTTAGGATATAAGATGAGTTGGGTTAGTGGGCTGAAAGCCAAACCCAAACCCAAAGACCTAAGTGAAAACATGAAAATTCTACTCAACTCCAAACATATCAATGTTTATACTCAAAAAGGTCGCAAACACCATTTTGAACTCAATGGAAATGGCCTCGAGTCCTAATTTGGTTGTTGGCAGAAAGTAGTTTTTCGGACTTTAATCAGACTAACGATGCTATATTTAAATAAAATGTTTAAATATACAACCGTAAAATATACGGGTTGTTACAGACTCTCCTCCTTAAAGAAATTGCGTCCTCGCAATATTTAAAAAGAAAATAAAGAGTAACAACCATAAAAGCATAACAACACAAAAGAAATTTGAAGTAAGAAGTTCACCTCTAAGGAGCACGAGAGTGTAAGTTCGGATGTGATCGCTCGATGAATTCTCTACATTTCCAGGAGCAATCTTTAGGATTTGAGGACCATTAGACTTCTACAAGAGGGACATCTTTATTACGAAGACGTTTAACCTCCATAGCAATGATACGAATAGCATGTTGCTCATAAGTCAAACTAGGAGAAACTTTAATTTCTTCCACAACACCGGGCTCAAGAATAGAATCGGAATCTTGAAGGCATTTTCGTAGTTGAGAAACGTGAAATACGTCATGTATAGTAGAAAATCGAGTCGGTAATAAAAGGCAATAAGCCACGGAACCAATGTGTTCGGTGATGGAAAACAGACCAATATATCGAGGCGCTAATTTTCTCGACCGACTAAAACGCACAACACCCTTCGTAGGTGATACACGAATAAACACAAAATCTTCCACACAAAATCCTAATTTCCTTCATTGGTTATCGGCATAGGATTTTTGTCTACTTTGAGCTTCTTTCATCCTATGACGAATAAGGTCAATCTTTTCTATGGAATCTCGAGTAGAATCTGGACTTAAAACCAGCTTCTCACCGACCTCAAGCCAACAAGAAGGAGATCGACATGGCCTTTCATAGAGTGCCTCGAAAGGTGTCATATCAACACTAGATTGGAAGCTATTATTATAGGAAAACTGAACAAGAGAAATATGATCTTCCCAACTTCCACCAAAATCAAGAACACATACACGAAGAAGATCTTCAAGAGTTTGATTCACACGCTCGGTTTGTCCTTCGGATTAAGGATGATACGCGGTGCTAAAATTAAGCTTCGTTCCTAAAGCTTTTTGAAGACTCTTCCAAAATCCACTAGTAAACAATTGATTACAATCGCTAACAATAGAAGTAGGAACTCCATGCAATCTAACAATTTCTTTAACATAAAGTTTGGCCAAAAGAGGTACGGTCTGATTAGACCGAACGGAATAAAATGGGTGGATTTTGTAAGTCTATCAACTATCACGCATAAACTATCATGGCCTGAACGAGAACGGGGAAGACCGTCAATAAAATCCATGGAAATTTGGTCCCACTTCCAAATTGGAATGTCCAAAGGTTGCAATAACCCACCGGGCCTTTGATGCTCGTCCTTAATAAGTTGGCAAGTCATGTAACGCTTAATGAAGTTAGAAATATTAGATTTCATTCCATCCCAATAATAAATTCGCTTCATATCCGTATACATTTTACTAATACCGGGATGAATGGTAAATTTAGAACGATGAGAATCTTCTAAATTGTCTTTACGAAGATTACCAATATTTGGCATGATAAGTCTACCAAGTTTTCGAATGCCGCCTCGAGCATCGATATCAAAATCTTTCAAACCTTCAATATTAATTTTATCCCTAAAACTTTGGCTAAGAAGAGCCAATTTGGGATGTAGCTTTTGAGCTCAAGAATGCGGTCTAAAAGAGAAGGATGAGCCTCAAGGCTACATAAAATAAGAGATGAACATAAATCGGATTCACAATCTCAAATCTCGCAAGTGGACAAAATCCCGAGATCATTCCATTCGAATATCATCATAGTAACAACCGCTTGTTGCTTACGACTAAAGGCATCGTCAACACGATTTCCCTTTCGTGAGTATAAAGAATATCAAGATCATAAGATGCAAGGAATTCAAGTCAACGTTGTTGACGCAAATTAAGTTCCTTATGAGAAAATAAATATTTCAAAGATTTATGATCGGTGTAGAGAACAAATATTTCTCCCAAAAGATAATGACGCCAAATTCTAAGGGCGAAAACAATAGCCGCGAGCTCTAAATCATGAGTGGAATATCTAGTCTCGGCGGGCTTTAATTGTGTAGTAGTATAAGCAATAACACGTTCCTTTGCATGAGAACGGCTCCTAGACCAACACGACTAGCATCGGTATAAATAATAAAATCTTGGTTCCCTTCGGGAATCACAAGAATATGAGCGTCGGAAAGGAGTTCTTTTAATTTCTGAAAAGAAGCTTCACATTTCTCTTACCAAATGTACTTAACTCCCTTCTTTGTCAAACTAGTAAGAGGCACGGAAATTTTAGAAAAGCCTTTTATAAAACGATGGTAATAGCCCGCCAATCCAAGAAAACTACGAATTTCAGTCACATTCTCCGGTCTCTTCCAATTTTGAATCGCTTCGATCTTTGAAGGATCCACGGAAATTTCGGATTCGGAGATAATATGACCAAGAAATTTCATACGAGATTGCCAAAAGTGGCATTTAGAAAATTTTGCTTTCAATTGATTGCTCCTAAGAGTTTCCAACACAATCCGGAGATGCTTTACATGCTCTTCCTCGGTTTTAGAATAAACAAGAATGTCATCTATAAAGATGAGAACAAACCGATCGAGGAAGTCTTTGAAAACTCGATTCCTGAGGTCAACGAAATAAGCTGGAGCATTCGTTAAACCAAATGGCATAAAAAGCCATTTATAAGATCCATAACATGTACAAATGATGTCAAAGGAATGCTATCCTCTGCAATACAAAGCTGATGAAAACCGGTTGTTATGTCTAACTTTGAAAAGACTCGAGCACCACTAAGTTGATCAAATAAATCATCAATTCAGGGTAAAGGATATTTATTCTTGATAGTAAGATCATTAGGCTTGCGGTAGTCAACGCAAAGCCTAAGTGTACCATCGGATTTCTTCACAAAAATAGCCGAAGCTCCCCAAGGAGGGGAACAAGATCGAATAAATTGCTTCTCTTCCAATTCAGATAATTGTTTACGCGTCTTCTCATTTTCTTTATTGGACATACGATAAGGAGGACGAGTGATAGGTAGGGCTCCAGGGACTAGATTAATTCTGAACTCAATTGCTCTCTTAGGTGGTAATCCTAAAACGGGATCAAATAAATCGAAAAATTCACGAACAACGTGAATGAGAGAAATGACATCTTCCTCATCATCATTATCGTCATCACGAGGGTTTAGAGGGCTGCCAATTTAGAATCCGAATCTTTATAAATCTTCTTAACAAATTGAGGGTGTCGAAGATGAATAGTCCGCTCAAGACATAGGATATAAGCTTGATAACGGTTAAGCCAATCCGTTCCTAAAATCATTCTGAAGCCTAAGTAACGCATGACATGCAAATTGGCTTGGAAAGGATAATCACATAAAATAATCTCGACATCTTTACAAAGTAAACTGAGTGTTGCGGATCCACCGACCGGATTCGTAATTCTTAAAGAAGTCATCAAATCCATAACACTTAAAGAAAAAGTATCAACATGTTCTTTTGATGTGAAAGAATGGGATGCACCCGTATCAAAAAGAACACAAATAGGTTGGTAACGAAATAAAATAATGCCAACAATGATAGAATGAGAAATATCTTGACTACGAGAAGTGTTACTAGGGGCTTGCACAGCATTTAGCTTTCCCTCCTTCTTGCTTTTAAGTTTTGGGACATGTAGATATATAATGACCCAAACTTTTGCAATAGCGACAAGCAAGGGGCTTTGAATACTGATTTGCATAATGGTCCTTAGAACCACAATTGTAGCATTGCCCATCACTAGAGGTGGAAGTCTTTGCTACCAGAGTTGCCTGCTTCCTTTTTTGTTGGGATAAGCACCTTTGAACTTATTAGGCCTCTTCTTGTTGTTGTTGAACTTCGGTTTGGCACTCTCAACTTCAACGTCACTCTCTTTATCTGCCTCTTCAAGTCGAAGAGCGATATCAACAAGTTAATCAAAAGAAACTTCCAGCTTCAGAAGTAAACACTTTTTAAGATTCTTATTCAAGCCGTGGATAAACCTCTGATTTTTCTTCAATGGGGTATTTTTATACTCGACCCTATATTTAAAGAGGGATTCAAAAGATGCGACATAATTTGCCACAAAAGATTCATCTTGAACAAGGTCAATAAAACGACGGGCCAAAGTCACTTTTCCAGCTTCTAGTACAAACATCGATTCAAATCTTTCCCGGAATTTCTCCCAAGTAAGATCCGCTTCAATAATTTCAGAAATCAGAAGCTCATACCAATCTAATGCTCTTTCTTGGAGCATACTAGAAGCCACTTGGACACGATGAAGATCAATAAGATTCATGCGAGAAAAGATGCGATCGCATGTTCTAAGCCAAGCTTGAACTTCTATAACGCTCTCGGAACCCTTGAATGGCATTCCACCCAAATTGGTATAATCATTGCACAAGCGTGCAAATCCGGATTTTTGGTGAGTAGGCTCTGAAATGGGTCCGACAGCTTGAGCATTCTTTACAAGATCTAGAAGCTGTTAGGCAGACATAAATACTCCATCCTGAGGAGTAGCACTAGATTGACCGACACTGGGACGACCTGGTGTAACCATTTCTCTTCTTTAAGAAAGAAAGAAAGAAGAAGGAAAAGATTATTCACAAAATGAATTTCAAACAATCATGATTGATAAAACGTGGTATCATAAAAGAAAATAGGACAGAACGGGTCCTATGACTCGGATAAATCCTAAAGCACGATTCCTAAGAAGAACTTTGGACAATGATCCTTGCTAGATTATTCTACATTGTTCCGAAGTTTGGCCCTGATACCAAACTATGACGTCCCACCTCTATACTTAACTAGCCAAGGACAATACGAGGTAATGCCGTCAACTAGCAAGAAGAATAAGGCAATTGAGGAGCGACCGTCCGTGTAATTGCTTTGTGCGAGCACTATGTTAGATAGTATAACATGCATTTCAATTCAAGGGAATCCGACATACGGATACAAACTCAAAACTACTACATAGTGGCTATATATAATCTTCGGAAACAAATATATAAGTAAACATAACACAAATAAGTCATGGATTATCATATCACAAAGGCGGAAATAGATATGAATATAACACATAGAAGTATATATCAGAGTAGTGGTCAAACAAGATCCACGATATCACAAAAGAATAGATGCAAGTGCTACACAAAAATAATATGTATACATCAAGGAGTCTCTATCTCATATGTATAACAACAAAAACTACTAAACTAGAGTAGTTAGTCAAAATTCAGATAATGTTCCCAGAAGATGAGTCAAGAAGAAGCACCTGTAACATCTCGGTCTGACCCGAGTATTATTTAATAATAAAATATTAAACGGATCAGTCTAGCTATAAATATAAGATAAAATGAGATAGAATAAGAGATATGATAAAAACGTATGATAACGATAATGCCATACTGCGACAAGTATACATTAACTAACACAAAAATCATACAATATCACAAGAAATCTCAAAATACAGAAAAGAATGTCATATTCTTTATTTTATTCACCAAACCATAAATATTGATAAATATATCAATGACAATCACAAAATTCGTGAATCATAAATTCTAGAAATCCAGAAATCACAAAAGGTGGAGGCCTATCACAAATCGGGAGCATGAAAACTCACCAACACGTGTATCACAAACGGAACGCTATTCCATGTTTGCTAACCATAAGTTTTGGGCCGAGGCTCCACAAATGGCCTGAAGACCATGGATCGCTACCCCGCCAATTTTGAGCCGAAGCTCCATAGATACTGGGTTTAGTCTCCCTCGCAGATAAAGAGACATCGCACATTGCTAGTCTAAATCACAAAATGATCATCATTGATCATCAAGAAGTGTCAGTTACACTAAGCTAGTAAATAAATGAGTTTAGCTTCATGTCCCTAACCACTGGCTTAACTTAAATATTTACGAATAAATTGTAAATTTCCACTCAAAAATTATCACAAGAGTTTCAATCGAACAAGTCCAAAAATTAACCGATGAAGTAAATGCAAGTGTTTCATAGCACTTGTTTTACTAAGCCGTTTAATTAGATTTCTCAAACGAATGAGGAAAAGGTTTGTATGTACTAATATGTTGGAAAACGGTTTTATAAACGAGCTTTGTATTAAAAGTAGAGTTGAAATCATTTTGATGAAAGAGTTTTGATATTTACTACTGGTATAGAAACCTTTGTATCTTGAAGTGACAAGTCACAAAAATGATTGTAGAAATAATCAATCACCAATTATTCACATACGAAGACGTGAATCAAATCCATAGAAATTGATGCTGGAGCCATCAAAATGGATATTCCTAAAAATCCCGAAGTAGAAGTCATCAAAGTAGATAATAAATGATAACAACAAATCGGATAATCACGAATCGATAAAAATTGGAATCTCAAGCAAAATAGGCAAATTGGGCTGAAGCAAGCAGGTCAGTCGACTGGACCAGGTGGTCAGTCGGCTGACCCAGAGCCTGGAAACTTTCGAGTTTCCAGGTCGGTCCATGGTCCAGTCGACTGATATGGAGACAGAGAGTTTTCTACCCTCTGGTTCAGTCGACTGGCCTCCTAGTTCAGTCGACTAAGCCTGCTTCATCAGTAGTTTCAGCCTAGCCTCCTTGCGAGGGCAAAACCCATAACACGGAACGGAAGCGAACGAACGAGCAATGACGACTAGGGATTTACGCCCAGAGACAACCAGCCATGTATGGCTCTCCGAAACACCACACTAATGTGTTCAAACATCAAAGATGAGATTTTTAAAGATTTGACCTTAAAACACAAAAAATTGGAATATTCACCGATTCAATCCAAATCAAAAACAAATGTAAATAAGTGTTAGGAATTCATACCTAACAACAATGATAGCTATAGAAGTAGATGTGAGTTCAAAAACTCACCTTTTCCTCAAAAACAAGGAAGGAGAAGCTTAAAACAAAGGAAGATCAACCACTCTTCAAATCTCAACTCTAAAAGCTCCACTCCAAGATCATAAGAAAATATTTGCTAAATTAGGTTATAGAAAATTTCTGATATTGGATAGAGATTGAGATGGAGAAGAAGAAGAGGATGCTTACCTAAGCTTCTCTTTAATTTTGGAGCTAGAACTTGAATTTGCAAAAGAAACTAGGGCTTAGGATTTTGAATTTCCAATCTCTCCCCCCATTTTTGCTAAAGCTTGATGTGTTAGGAAAATAATAGAATGAATGAAGAGGAGAGGGGGTGGAGTTTGGATATAAGATGAGTTGGGTTAGTTGGCTGAAACCCAAACCCAAAGCCCTAAGTGAAAACATCAAAACTCTACTCAACTCCAAACATATCAATGTTTACACTCAAAAAGGTTGCAAACACCATTTTGAACTCAATGGAAGTGGCCTCGAGTCCTAATTTGGCTGTTTGCAAAAAATAGCTTTTCGGACTTTTATCCGACTAACGATGCTATGTTTAAATTAAATATTTAAACATACAACCGTAAAATATGCGGGTTGTTACAGGGTGAATTGTCAAAATGTCAAGGAGGGTATTAATAGGTTAGTTTAGTATTTACCACTTTTCAATTTCTATAAAAGCACACACTCTTTACTTTTTCACTTCTGTTTTCATTTCCATTTTTCACTTTCATCTTCTCCTTTTACTTTTTCATGTCTTCCTCTATATTCATAAAAAGGAAATTCACTTCAAAATCACTTCCTTCGTCCTTCACATTCATAAATAGTTTATAAAATTATTGTCATGCATCACAAAAGTCCAAACTTTAGCAACCAAATCCACATTTGTCCTTGGTCCGTGAGCACTAATGAGGCCATGTGCATGAGCTTCTTGGTGGAAAGGGAGGGCTTTGGTCGATTTTGAAGCAAGGAAGGATGTGACGACCCATAATCCATACCCTTTGAATCAATAATAATCCACACATGTTCAAACCAAAAAGCACAGACTGACGAAAAGTCAAGAGAAAGAAAAGAAGAGAGAAGAGGAGAAGAGAAGAAAGAGAGAAGAGAAAACAAAACCGAACAATACAAAATCTCACATCGCAGCGGAAAACGTATAATATCATATCAATGATCTTTACAAAATAGAAACTATGTATACATACATCAATCAGAGTTCAACAATCAATCAATAGTTATCAGCCTAGATAGTTATAATAACCTATCCTCACAATTGCCGATAATATACAACAATTAAGCAGCGGATAATCAAAACAGATACGTGTATATGAAATGAAGATCTCCAACTCCCCTGTTGAAGCTCCGAAAGCACCAAATCTAAACCTGTAAATATACTCATTCTTCCCCAAGCATTGAAAGGAAGAATGCCTGGATCAGTCTAGTAAACCACCGTGAGAGACTCACCCCACTGAATTTATTAAATAACCAAAATTTTATTTTAGCTAAACAAAAGTATCTCGTAAGACACGCCCACACATAAACACAGACATGTTTTTACTTTACGATAACTAAAACTTTTCATATCTAATCATATGATATTATACTAGTGTCTAGTATACAAATAATATTAATCAGAGCCGAAATGGTTACCCATATAGCATTTCGAGGCTATTCATTACGCCTTTACAAACAAAACCACAAGCTCGTAATGGAGTTTGGATTTCTATACAAATGACCAGGTGAAGGGACTACCTTCCGATGGGTACACCTCTAGATGGATGTCCCGAGGTACAGAACATCTTCCTTCTACCAACACAAAACTAGCCCACCTCTATAACTAGATGGTACCGAATATGTCATCCTTCGATCGTTACAGACCTTTTTCGAGGGCTCTCGAAGCATACAAACCACAATAATCAGATACACGATGTCATAGCATGTAAATATATATCTAGAAGAGGATGAACATATCCTAATTGGGAGCGACCCACTTAGCCTTACTGCATCTAACCCTATTTTGGTCATTTTCGCTAGATGAGGCCTGAGGTAAGGATTACCTTTCACAATCATATGTCACATCGCTTAGAATGCCACTAGACCATTTCCATTGACTACTAATTGCCTTTCACAAAATACAACCCTTAAGCTTATACGTCTCAAGGAAGGTGTTACGCAAAGAAAAGTTGCCTTCTCCGCCACCACTGATGTACGTTTGTAAAAACCAATGTACGTAATCTTCAGAAATGCAATGTCAGACAAACATCCATACAAGTTGTCCAGGAACAGGACAAACCGTAGTTACTTTCCTACCACATCCTGTCGGGAAATCCCTAGAATTAGTAGCGAATAGTCCTTGCATTGGATATTTCATAACGAAGAGACTACTGTTATTGGATGTATATCGGGATTTTATACCCAAACGATAAACAAGCAGTCCCCCACTATGAAAATCCTAAATGTCAATATCATCAATAACCTACACAATAGAATGCATATATGTTAGCCCGAAGTGGCTTTCAGATAAATCTGATCCCGACCTCTTTACACCAACAACGCAAAAGCGTTTCTCAACTTTACACAGAAACTAAGTCTCATAGACTTATCACGTCTCCAACTTTCAACTTGCTATCCTTCAAGCCAAGAAAGAAGCTCGATAGATTGGAGTAATACTCCACACTACACGAATCAACATCCTCAACACAAACGATAATCACACCTACACAGAAGGCTACCTACTAAGTGTACGACTAAATAGTTCCCACATCAAGTCGAGGAACTAAAATGGTCAAATTTGATAGTCGGTTATTTTAACTATCAAAGCAAACAAACAAATATTTAGCACCATAAGCAATCACTAGGCCCCTTTAATTAATTAAATCACTTGCCAAATATTCACTTTAAATTATCTTTAAAAACATATAATCTCAAAACATTTCAACATTTCAATATTTGAAAACATTTCCAAATACTTATTTAATAATAAGTAATTCACAAATAAATTTATTTTCAACACTTAGAAAATATTACATACACTTAAATCGGGATTAAGTATATATTTTAATCTTCAAGGAAAATATCCTCTTAAACATTTTATTTGGGTCAAAATGAATGTTGCATAAAACATCGTTGCGACAACCCAAAATCACTAATATAGGGATTCCAAAATTAGATAGATATATAAATCCCAATACTATACAAAACTTTTCCTTTCGAAAATCATTCACTATAACAACAATGTTATAGTCCATCATTTCCTTACTTCTTGAAAACGTCTATTTTAACAATAAATGTTGAAATCTAGGTATTCGGTACTTAACACATTTTAAAACATCTTCAAATCATTTAACTTCATTTAAAATATCACTTTTCAAAACATTCATTCAATTTAAAAGATTATTCACTATCCAAAATCGTGAATATATTTTGTTTACCCAAATCCAATATTTCTACACATTTATTAAAGGATAATCCATTGTCCAAAATCGTGGATATATCTCCTTTTACCAAATTCATTACTTCTACATATTTATTATAGGATTATCCACTATCCAAAATCGTCGATGAAATTCCTTTTAAAAGCTTCTATATCTAGTTTATCAATTTTAAATTGATTTCACATTTATAAAACAATGTATATAAATTCACATTTATATTTTATAATAATCAACTTATAAAATCCCTTTATTAACCAATTCTATTTAAATCTCATTTATATGCCAAAAATCCAAATTATAAGTTAATTGCTTATAAATATATTATTTTACAAAATCCATTCATTTTATAACTTCACAATTCGTAAATCTTATTCATTTACAAAATCCATTTATAACTCCATTTTAACATTTATAAAAACTCCTTTACAATTCCATTATTTCGATCTATAAAAATTCAATTTTACAAACCTTACATATAAAGCATTTATAATAAATCAAAAATATCAATTTAAACTATTTTACCAACTAATTAATTCCATATTTCAAAAATCATATTTTGAATTATATTACCCAAACATCATAATTTTTATAACATAAAACATATAACATTTATTTATTTAAAATAAATTCCTTCTTTTAACAAATTCGAAAATCAATACAACATCTACTTTCAAAAGTCACTTTAAAATCCTTTTAAATTTAAAAATCATCACTTTAACATTGTCAATTACCAAAAATAGGCCCAATGCTGCAACAACACTAAATATATCAATCACATCATCCAAAACATCATATATCACATGATAACAGCATATATATCACAATATCTGTAAATAAATCAACAGTGGTGAGGAATCCAGTTGGATCCCTCTAACCTGTCACCTGCGACAAATACATATTAGAATATGTGTACAATGTCTACTTCAAGGCAGACGCGCATACAAAGGGTCATCCGCTCATACACGGGAATGTATAGGGTCGCATCTGCTCTAATAGGCTGGAATATTTCCAAATACCAATCAACATATATACAATATATCATATATCATCCAAACATTCATCGGCTAGCATAAATAAATTTGTGCTCACTTATATAAAAATATCAGTGAGTCAGAAAGAGTGAATTGTACTCACATTGCTTCCAATAGCAATTCTAGTGTTTTTGTGACAACCCGCCCTTCTACTACCAGAAAGACGTATCATCATTAAGAAAGAAAGGGATAGAAATAGAAAAGAAAAAGAAAGAAAGAACAACAACATCAGAATCTCACAGCGGAACGGAATAAAATATAATATATCACATAAATATTACATAGTTTTTACAAATATCAGAGTTATACAATATCTGTACATATGTCAATCATACATACATCTATCACTATCACTACATACATCAGAGGTACAATACACATCAACTAATATAGCGGAACTAGGTAGATATCTACATACGTCTGGAAACTCCTGCTCGAAGCCCTCCAGAAATCAAAGTCCAAAACCTATCACTTGGCTACTCATAAAAATTTGAGTACCCAAGAGTTTATGAAGAAAAAAAAATATAAACTCCGGGTCAGACATGGGTCTGGTATGAGTAAACGGTTTAAAATATTTAACTTTGAAAAACATTTGAAAATAAAGGTATCACGTAAGACTCCCCACAAATAAATACGGGTAAGTTTTTACCTTACGCTAACCAACCAAAACATTTCATAGGAAATCCAGTGATATTATAATAGTGTCTAGGGTTTTCAAGTAAATAGAAAATAGCCGAAATTGTTACATCTATTAAATTCCAGCTACTAGCCACAAAAGTGGGTAATACAAATCAAAACCGTAGGGTCCCGTAGGCAAAATGGATTTCCAACAATGGCAGGGCTACTAGGGTACCGCCCATCACAGTACGGGGCCTAGATCACCGTACCGAGGATCACTCCCGACCCCCTACAACACAAGGTCGGAACCATTCCTTACTGAATAGTCCCGGACAAGATAAACCTCGCGGTTGTAGCTAGCAACCGCCCACACAGCCGAAATATAAAGGGACATCTAGACAGGGGAAATATCTTGTCCTTCTTGGGCATGACCCACCTAACCTTGCTGCATCTCCCCTGTTTTAGCCATTCCCGGTTGATGAGGCTTGAGGCTACGATTACCTTTATTGAACATACCACTTAGAATGCTCATCGTCCGCCTGACGGTGTGCTGAAAGCATTCAATCTATACAAGTTCGTTCCGGGTTCGAACGAAACCGAAGGCATTATCTCGTCACACTCGTTTTGGAATCACCCTCAGAGTCAACGACGATAACCCTTGCATTAAAAAAAACACCATCTCGATCTTCATTTCAGGATTCATGACCTAAGTTTAAATTGGATCGATGTGGTTTTCGGAGAATTAAAATTGATTTTTCCGATCCCGATCTCATCGAATCCAAACGCCATTTTAAGGGCCAAGTTGTCTAATTAACTTAAACAGTTTAAATAATTTAAATTCAACAATTGAATTAACTTAGCATTTATCACAGATAAAACATATACAAGTATCATAGATATAACACAGCATATCACAGAGTAACATAGGATATCATCACATAAATATCCAAATCAGATATTCAATCACAACAGTCCATAAGCAGTCACCTTCAAGTCTTATTTGTAATTAATTCAATTTAGAATTAATTAATTGAGAGTTAATCACTTAACTCTACTTAATTAATCATTAATTAATAATTAATTACCAATTTCATTTCAAATCATCTAATTAATGATTTCTTAATTTATTATTAAATCTTAATTGTTCAATTAATTAATTATTTCATTTATTTAATTAGTTACTTTATAATCAAGTTGTTTATCTTTAATTACTATTCCTTATTCATTAATTGATAACCTTAATTATTAATTAATGAAACTTAATTACTTAACTATATAACTATTAATTACTTAATTAATCAATTATAAATGCATAATTCTTAATCACTTAATTAATTAACTATTAATTCATAATTAAATTATTTGATTAGTTACTATTAATCATTCATTTATTAACTTAAGTAGTTAATTATTCATTTATCAATCACTTAAACATCCTTAATTACTTCCTGCAAGTAATTAAAAGAAGTTTCTTTAAAATTTTGAAGCTCAAATTACTACTAACTGCAAACTTAAACGTTAATCGGTTACACTTCTAGCTTAAAGTAATTTCTTCACTTATACTGTAATTACTTGATTACAATAATAATAATTAAGGCTTAGACATCGTTAAGTATTAACAAAAACTAATTAAACATGTAACCAGCTTCTAACTTACAACCATTTAACAGTTATTTATATTTCAATCTTAATCTTGATAAAAAAAATTCATTTAGCTTCATCTTAAAAATTCAATACTGCAATTACAAAAACCCGGGTCTCCTCCTATTTAGTCTCGAGTACAACTTCGGTTTGCATGCAAACTTCCCCGAGTTCCCCCCCCCCCGAAACCCATTCTTCTCCTTCACTCTCTTTTTTTACAGTAAGTTTGAAAAAAAACTTAAATATATAGCAAACATCAAAAAGTAAAAACTGGCATACGATCGAAACTCGAAGCAACTATCAGTAACTCTCGAGCGCGACACAAGGCGATCGTTCTCGTTCGTCACAGATACGTCACCCCACTCCAACACCACCGTGCACGGGCACGGTGGTTCGCCATGACTCCGGCCACTTCCATCACCTCCAACAACCCACAAATCGGCCCATCCCTCGAAATCAGAACTCAAATTAACACGAACAGATCGAATTCGAAAAATCACCTGACGCTCGAACAAAAACTCGAACTACCCTGAGACATTGCTTCGCCCCTACCACCACTGACCATCGGAGGCGAAGATGCTTCACCTATACCTCGTCCACATCCTCCCCTAACACCCCCCAGAATTGCGATCAACTCGAACACACGATGAGGCCAAACACCACTATTTTACAGACATGAAAAAAACTAGAACACAAGCCCTAATTTGCCTTCATTCGACAAATTCTGGAATCTGAAAAATTATTCAGTATTTTTCCCAACATCTTGTATGTTCGAACTACCTTCAAAACAAATTTCAACAATTTAAATTGTATCATTAACTAGGAATTTGCAAAAATATAAATTTTGTCTATTTACAAACTGCTATTCAAATATCAATCCATAAGTCTTGGATTTTGTTGTAAAAATTAGGACTTGCGGTACAGATTCAATATAAAATCTTGAATCAGTAATTTGCAACAATTAAATATCACACATTATCACTTGGATCACCTGTTTTCTAATATTACAGTGAAGTGTGATAAAAATGACTGTAATTCCCCTTTTTAAAATCTTAATTTTAAATTTAATACCTTGTTTGATTGGAACATCAAGACTCAACATAGGTTAGCAGCAAATAAATTTAAGTTTGAACCAAATGTTCCCCTGCATAAATCTCAAACAGAGAAATACATACCTCACAGGCAAATATTTAAGATTAAACATATATCACAAGATCACAAAACCCCTTAAGTGTTTAATTAAACTAAAACTTTAAGAATTTAGTTTACTCACTTGTCAAATTACTGTTGAACAGGAAGCATCTTGTTGCCTTGAGAGTTGCAGTTGAGAACTGCCTGGAGTTTTGTTCTTGAATTTGTCCTGAATTTCATTTTTTTTCTCTCTGCATTTGATTTTAAACTAGAGCTTTTGTTAGCTTTTAATCTTTGCTTTTTCTCAAGTCTTTTTTTTCTTCTAAGGTTTATGATCAAACTAAAGCAGATGCATATATTTAAGTACAAGATAATTGTGCTTAAAGGAGGTGTTATCTGGTTATACTGTTTTCTTGGCTTTACTTTATTTAACCAGATCTGATTAACATTTTGAAATGACAAAATAATGGGCTGAAATGAAAGTCATTAATGCCTGGTTTCCTACTTAGTTTACATTTTACAGTCATGTTGTAATAGATAGAAAGATATTGGTTTGTTGACTATTCACCTTGGCTTGCACATGAAGCTTTATTTTGTCTTGTTATTTTTATTTACATATGTTTATAAATATTTTCTTGAATATCTTCTAGTTTTAAATTTGCAGGCAACAGTGAAGATACTTTGTAAGTGCAAACTGGTTTTAGCTTAAAAATTCATACACATTTTTTTTTAGATTCGTACTTTATACTTTTGGTCTTGCATAAACAACAAAATATTTGTTTTGTTATTTATATCCCAGTTTATTAGTGTACAACATATGTTTGTGGTTACATTTGTATCTTGACTTTGTCTAACAATATTTGAGTTATATTCCCGATGGTGACTTAAATTAGCTTTATACTTTTGTTTGATTTGCATTTAAACTATCAATATTTAAATGATATTCATCTGCTTGCTTATCTATTTTTATTTGTATTTTATATTTGATTATCAATATTTACAATATATTCTTAAGTTTTACTTATATTTAGTATTTATTTTTATATTTATTTCCAATTATAATTTATTCAAATTATATACATAAGTTTGACTCATATTTTACATTTATATTTTATATTACTAGAATTTGATTTTAAATTTTAAACATTATCATCTATAGATATTACTATCAAATGTTAACAAAAGTAAGTATTTTAATTTGATGGTATAAGATAAATATTATAAAGAGATTTATTTAAATTTCAAACATTATTATTCATATGTATATTTATCAGAGGTAAACAAAGTAAAGTGTTTTAATTCAATTATATAAAATAAATTTTATTATAATATTATCAAAAGATTTTATTTTGAATTCCCAAAGTCCAATTCCTTTTTGAAAATACAATTTAAATATGTAAATTGGCAGTATTTCCAAATAAAAATCATTTTCATATGGTCAATTTACATTTTATTTAATTTAGATTAAACATTTATAAGAATAAACGGGGCCAAAAATCCAGGGTCGTTACATTCCTCCCCTCTTAAAAGAATTTCGTCCCCGAAATTTAAAACAAAGATAATTTAAAAGCTATTATTCCAACCATTCAAACATACATATCATTCATATATTAACAGACACCAAACAGTCTATCCTAACTAACAACACTAGTTATCCGAACATAAATTAGGATAAGCTTCCCTAAAATTACTCAGAGTTGTCTCTCGATGATCAACAATCCAAACTGGATTCCTAACCACAGTTAAATTTGATTCAACTTCCAAATTCCTGAATTACTAGTTTAACAACTAATGGTGAATCATGAACAAATTTCTAAGATGGAATATATGGAATACACAATGAATTCCAGACATCCATTCTGGAAATTCAATTCTGAAATCTACAATATTAACTCTTTCCAAATTTTATTGACTTCCTTACAGAATTTCAATATCTATTCAATCAAGCCCGTACGATGTAATATATCATTCGTACGCAATATAAAATTCGATCGCTCGCTCAATCACACAACTTCACTTCCGAACTAGTATCGTCCACCCGACTTCCTAGTGCGGACTCAGAACTGGTTTATTGATCAGAAACTTTCATTCTCCTTGCATAGTCACAACTGTGATAGAAAATTCCCAGAATCAATCAAAATCCATATCCATGGTTCGTCGTCGAAATCGAGTGAAAAATCCTAATTCGGATCGATATAACTATCTCGAAATTCTATGCTCGAATCTGGATCAAATTGTCATGCGAATAAAATAATATAATATACGTACATCCTACGTATTTATATCCATTGATTTGCAACTATATCAATTTTATTTTATTCACGTTATTATGATTTCTATCCACTTAGAATAATTCTCTCAATATCAAATTTACTTAAGAATTTCACCATTCATTTCTTAAGTTTAATATAAGCATTATATATCTCTCTCATTAATACTCTACCACTTTAGCCTTATATCTTTCATTTAAATCTGAATTTCCAATTTTCTTGTGAATTCAATTTATCTTTAATTCTGAATATTGAATTTTATTGATTATTTTTCCTTTTATAACTGATTCTTATCATATATTTTAAATTAGTTTCATCCACTAATTTACCTTCAATTTTCAATTTGAAATTGTTTTGTTGCTAAATTTTTTTTTTCCAAATTTTTTTTTTGAAAAGTTTGGCAGAATCTTCATTTGTTTAGCATTACATATTTCCATAAGCACATATGTAAGGTTTCAATACTTATTACTTCCACCCAATTCTCAATTAATTCTCTTCAGTTTAAGTGATTTACAACTTACTTGCTTATATATGATCTATTTATTCAATCAATTGTTGTGGCTATGACAACTTATTGGACTAGGCACTATATTCTCCCAGTTAAACTAATTAATATGATTTCTTGTGCCCTTAACAAATTCCTCTGGCATGGTGACCCTTTTTCCAGAAAGCTTATTCCTATTCCTTTTTATAAGCTGTTTGATGCTAAAAGATATGGTGGACTTGGTATTACTAATATTTCTCAATGGAATAAGGCTGCTATTTCAGTGTACTTCAATAAGATCTTTGCAACTGATAAGAACTTATGGTCTCAATGGGTTAATCACAATCTTATAGGCAAGAGAAATTTTTGGACTATGCCCATTTCACAAAACTGCAGTTGGAGTTGGAGGTGTATTCTCAAGCTTAGGGAGACTTTTGTTCCACTCTTACAATGTAATTATGTTTTGATTAAAGGTTTTTCCTTCTGGCATTCTCCATGGGCTAAACAAGGTTTGATCTTAAGTTCTGTAGTTGATTATAATCTGAGAAGAAATTCAGGAATTTCTGAACAGGCTACAGTTGATGAGTTTATACATGATGGTTGCTTAATTTTACCTTATTCCAGCTCCTTTCAACTAAGGAATTTATGGAATCTCATCTCTACTAACCCTATTAAAAATAATGACAATGTTCTAATCTGGTAAGATAAGGGTAAGTATCATTCTATTAGACTTGTTTACAATTTTCTCTGTCAAAATGGTTTTCAGTTTCCTTGGTACTCAAGAATTTGGAAAATTGGTGGTAATGCTAAAGAAAACTTGTTGCTGTGGAAAGTGATGGAAAATGCTTTGAACACCAAGGATAAGCTTTGTAAAATGGGTATTATTTCAGAGGATTTATGTGTTTTCTGCAGATCAGAAACTAAGAACAATACTCACTTGTTTTTTGAGTGCACCTTTGTTTATTAAATATTGTATAGGCTTCTATCTAATGGTGGATTTTACAAACCATCATCAGTCAGTTCAATTGAATGGTTTAATGTTTTTAAGGCAACAAGATGGAAGACTCATATGACTAGGTTATTGCTAAAGCTTCTTAAGAAATTGATTTATGCAGTGTGGTCTGAAAGGAATAATAGAATTTTTGGAATTGGCAGTAAGAATTCATCTCAGCTGTACAATTTGATTCATGGCAGTATACTCAGAGACTTAAAGGCTGATCTTGTTTGAAGTTTTGAAAGGATTTAAACACTTCTTGTAGATGGTTTTCTACTGGATTGTCAGATATACTTTACTGGAATATCACTGCTCAAGATTGTATGCAGTGAATTATGATGCATGTTTTTGTGTTTCCTAATTGTAAATTTGTATTTTGGTTGTTTTATTTACATTGTACTGTCAAGATGGTTGTAACAGGTTGTCAGTTCTGTGGCATTGTATTTGTTGTAATGTTGCTTAAGTCAATAAAATGAGTTTATGCTCTTGCCTTTCAAAATGATCTATTTAAGCAAAACAAACTCATATTCAAAATCATCCTATTTTTCTTCCAACAATTCATAAAATTTTATCTAATCTCATTTATCTCAAAAGACCCATTTCCTTATGCAATTTGACAATACTATTGTGAATAAATAATTATTTAAGCTTTATAACAAATCTTAAATTGATTCCATTTCAATTTACACTTGACTCCACCACAATTAATTTATTCACAATCCTTTCATTGCATTTCTTTCATTTCAACAGGTTTGATTCCAAACCATTTTATTAAACTCGACAACCAATATTTTAAATAATCATTTCACAATTTACTTAATTCATTTATTTTCTTCAAACTGTTCCACCCAATAACTTAAGTTTATTCTATTCCACCAATTCCCATTTAAATCTTTGATTTGATTTTCTTTTAATCAAATCCCAACTATTTACTAATTTACTTGATTAGTTATTCTTTTATCCATTCTTAAATTTACACGAACAATTTATTGTTGAGTTTATAATAAAGTCATTTAATTGATGCTTGAATTAGATTTATTTACACTCACACCAATTCTGTTTTAACCAAATTCAAGACTTACTTGGTTTACATTTACTTATTTACATAAGAATTTTATTCTATTCAATATATTTATAACTCGATTGAATTCATTTAAGTTCAGTTTTATTCCAAATCAATTTCAGTTAAATTTGG
Source organism: Allium cepa (assembly GCA_030765085.1). Lineage (NCBI taxonomy): Eukaryota > Viridiplantae > Streptophyta > Magnoliopsida > Asparagales > Amaryllidaceae > Allium > Allium cepa. Next base: position 898,054,872 of record CM060932.1, read on the forward strand.
CTACTTACCATTCTTTAAATTTTATTTCTCAATATATGAGCTCAAAACTTATTTATCAACTTAACCACTTATATTACTCATTTGAGTCATTTCATCTTATAATCACAATTCCAGATTACATATATAACACTTACCATCTTAAGGTATAAATTTCCACCTTACAATTACAATCATTTTACCTTCAAATTTTATATCCAATTAAGTTCATTTTGAACTTCAATTCCATTTAACTTATCTCAGGTTAAGCTCCAATATGTTTTCTTATTTTCATTTACTTAAGTTAAATTTTAATTACGGGATTAAAATTCCCAATTTCTTCTTATTAATATCAACTCTACTTTCTAAGTCCCATAGTTGATTCATTTAAACTTTTCACATTAATAAATAGAATTTTTAGAATTCAATTGCCCTGTTTTCATTTCCAAAACCATTTTGAAAGGATAACTACACTTACCCACTTGGTATTTCCAATAAAAATTTTAAATTCCAAACACTTGTTTTCACCAAAACAAATTTTCCCTTTGAAGTTTCTAAAACGACTTGTATACCGAACAAGCCCAAACAATATCATGACCAACTACCCTGGTAGCAATCCATCACTTTAGAAACTCGAAAATGAATACTGATGATGTGGCCATCATCATCAGGATTATTTTCCAGTGACTGAAGTGAGTTCAGTGCTTCCTTACTTTCACAATTTCCTCCCAAAACAATTTCCATTCAACCATATTTTTCAAAACAATATCCCATTATTGCCTTCAAATCTTTGGAAAAACATTTCAAACATTCCCAAGATTTTAAAATTCCCAAATCCTTTGTTTAAATTCATTTAAACACCCTTCAAATTTTCGGGACTTAAATTCTGTTTTAATCTAATTTTAGTTATATTCCTTTTATTAGATAATTTTATTTGGTTATAAACAATTTAAATTTTAAATTTTAGTATTAACAATCAAACATCCAAATATATATAATAATTTCAGAAAAATATTTCTTTTATATCAAAATATAATTTTGGGTGAAACTATTTCATTTACCCTACTTTTAAAACAATACTGTGTCGGTCTACCTTGTTTAAGAGTTTAGAAATCCCTATCGATGAAATGGCGTCCCACACATCGACCAGAATCCATAAACACTCAACAGATAAGTCAACACAATATAAAAACAATTTTATATTCACTAACAAATACGCGCTCATATCTATTTATACACTCAAACTCATTTTAGAGTTCTACAAACTCTATTCTATAAGTAATTCCTACCAGAGCCAAGGTTATCACCAACCTATGCTCTGATACCAATTGTGACAACCCACCCTTCTACTACCAGAAAGACGTATCATCATTAAGAAAGAAAGGGATAGAAATAAAAAAGAAAGAGAAATAAAGAACAACAACATCAGAATCTCACAGCGGAACGGAACAAAATATAATATATCACATAAATATTACATAGTTTTTACAAATATCAGAGTTATACAATATCAATACATATGTCAATCATACATACATCTATCACTATCACTACATACATCAGAGGTACAATACACATCAACTAATACAGCGGAACTAGGTAGATATCTACATACGTCTGGAAACTCCTGCTCCAAGCCCTCCAGAAATCAAAGTCCAAAACCTATCACTTGGCTACTCATAAAAATTTGAGTACCCAAGAGTTTATGAAGAAAAAAATAATATAAACTCCGGGTCAGACATGGGTCTGGTATGAGTAAACGGTTTAAATTGTTTAACTTTGAAAAACATTTGAAAATAAAGGTATCACGTAAGACTCCCCACAAATAAATACGGGTAAGTTTTTACCTTACGCTAACCAAAACATTTCATAGGAAATCCAGTGATATTATAATAGTGTCTAGGGTTTTCAAGTAAATAGAAAATAGCCGAAATTGTTACATCTATTAAATTCTAGCTACTAGCCACAAAAGTGGGTAATACAAATCAAAACCGTAGGGTCTCGTAGGGAAAATGGATTTCCAACAATGGCAGGGCTACTGGGGTACCGCCCGTCACAGTATGCGGCCTAGATCACCGTACCGAGGATCACTCCCGACCCTCTACAACACAAGGCCGGAACCATTCCTTACTGAACAGTCCCGAACAAGATAAACCCCGCGGTTGTAGCTAGCAACCGCCCACACAGCCGAAATATAAAGGGACATCTAGACAGGGGAAATATCTTGTCCTGCTTAGGCATGACCCACCTAACCTTGCTGCATCTCCCCTGTTTTAGCCATTCCCGGTTGATGAGGCTTGAGGCTACGATTACCTTTATTGAACATATCACTTCGAATGCTCATCGTCCGCCTAACGATGTGCTGAAAGCATTCAATCCATACAAGTTCGTTCCGGGTTCGAACGAACCGAAGGCATTATCTCGTCACACTCGTTTTGGAATCACCCTAAGAGTCAACGACGATAACCCTTGCATTCAAAAAAAACACCATCTCGATCTTCATTTCAGGATTCACGACCTAACATTTAAATTGGATCGATGTGATTTTCGGAGAATTAAAATTGATTCTTCCAATCCCGGTCTCATCGAATCCAAACGCCATTTTAAGGGCCAAGTTGTCTAATTAACTTAAACAGTTTAAATAATTTAAATTCAACAATTGAATTAACTTAGCATTTATCACAGATAAAACATATACAAGCACCATAGATATAACACATCATATCACAGAGTAACATAGGATATCATCACATAAATATCCAAATCAGATATTCAGTCACAACAGTCCATAAGCAGTCACCTTCAAGTCTTATCTGTAATTAATTCAATTTAGAATTAATTACTTGAGAGTTAATCACTTAACTCTATTTAATTAATCATTAATTAATAATTAATTACCTATTTCATTTCAAATCATCTAATTAACGATTTCTTAATTTATTATTAAATCTTAATTGTTCAATTAATTATTTATTTCATTTATTTAATTAGTTACTTTATAATCAAGTTGTTTATCTTTACTTACTATTCCTTATTCATTAATTGATAACCTTAATTATTAATTAATGAAACTTAATTACTTAACTATGTAACTATTAATTACTTAATTAATCAATTATAAATCCTTAATTCTTAATCACTTAATTAATTAACCATTAATTCATAATTAAATTATTTGATTAGTTACTAATAATCATTCATTTATTAACTTAAGTAGTTAATTATTCATTTATCAATCACGTAAACATCCTTAATTACTTCCTACAAGTAATTAAAAGAAGTTTCTTTAAAATTTTGAAGCTCAAATTACTACTAACTGCAAACTTAAACGTTAATCGGTTACACTTCTAGCTTAAAGTAATTTCTTTACTTATACTGTAATTACTTGATTACAATAATAATAATTAAGGCTTAAACATCGTTAAGTATTAACGAAAACTAATTAAACATGTAACCAGCTTCTAACTTACAACCATTTAACAGTTATTTATATTTCAATCTTAATCTTGATAAAAAAATCATTTAGCTTCATCTTGAAAATTCAATACTGCAATTACAAAAACCCGGGTCTCCTCCTATTTAGTCTCGAGTGCAACTTCGGTTTGCACGCAAACTTCCCCGAGTTCCCCCCCCCCCGAAACCCATTCTTCTCCTTCACTCTATTTTTTTTTACAGTAAGTTTGAAAAAAAACTTAAACATATAGCAAACATCAGAAAGTAAAAATTGGCATACGATCGAAACTCGAAGCAACTATCAGTAACTCTCGAGCGCGACACGAGGCGATCGTTCTCGTTCGTCACAGATACGTCACCCTACTCCAACGCCACCGTGCACGTCTACGGTGGTTCGCCATGACTCCGGCCACTTCCATCACCTCCATCAACCCACAGATCGGCCCATCCCTCGAAATCAGAACTCAGATTAACACGAACAGATCAAATTCGAAAAATCACTTGACGCTCGAACAAAAACTCGAACTACCCTGAGACATTGCTTCGCCCCTACCACCACTGACCATCGGAGGCGAAGATGCTTCACCTATACCTCGTCCACATCCTCCCCTAACACCCCCCAGAATCGCGATCAACTTGAACACGCGATGAGGCCGAACACCACTATTTTACAGACATGAAAAAAACTAGAACACAAGCCCTAATTTGCCTTCATTCGACAAATTCTGGAATCTGAAAAATTATTCAGTATTTTTCCCAACATCTTGTATGTTCGAACTACCTTCAAAACAAATTTCAACAATTTAAATTGTATCATTACCTAGGAATTTGCAAAAATATAAATTTTGTCTATTTACAAACTGCTATTCAAATATCAATCCATAAGTCTTGGATTTTGTTGTAAAAATTAGGACTTGCGATACAGATTCAATATAAAATCTTGAATCAGTAATTTGCAACAATTAAATATCACACATTATCACTTGGATCACCTATTTTCTAATATTACAGTGAAGTGTGATAAAAATGACTGTAATTCCCCTTTTTAAAATCTTAATTTTAAATTTAATACCTTGTTTGATTGGAACATCAAGACTCAACGTAGGTTAGCAGCAAATAAATTTAAGTTTGAACCAAATGTTCCCCTGCACAAATCTCAAACAGAGAAATACATACCTCACAGGCAAATATTTAAGATTAAACATATATCACAAGATCACAAAACCCCTTAAGTGTTTAATTAAACTAAAACTTTAAGAATTTAGTTTACTCACTTGTCAAATTACTGTTGAACAGGAAGCACCTTGTTGCCTTGAGAGTTGCAGTTGAGAACTGCCTGGAGTTTTGTTCTTGAATTTGTCCTGAATTTCATTTTTTTTCCCTCTGCATTTGATTTTAAACTAGAGCTTTTGTTAGCTTTTAATCTTTGCTTTTTCTCAAGTCTTTTTTTCTTTCTTCTAAGGTTTCTGATCGAACTAAAGTAGATGCATATATTTAAATACCAGATAATTGTGCTTAAAGGAAGTGTTATCTGGTTATACTGTTTTCTTGACTTTACTTTATTTAACCAGATCTGATTAACATTTTGAAATGACAAAATAATGGGCTGAAATGAAAGTCATTAATGCCTGGTTTCCTACTTAGTTTACATTTTACAGTCATGTTGTAATAGATAGAAAGATATTGGTTTGTTGACTATTCACCTTGGCTTGCACATGAAGCTTTATTTTGTCTTGTTATTTTTATTTACATATGTTTATAAATATTTTCTTGAATATCTTCTAGTTTTGAATTTGCAGGCAACGGTGAAGATACTTTGTAAGTGCAAACTGGTTTGAGCTTAAAAATTCATACACATTTTTTTTAGATTTGTACTTTATACTTTTGGTCTTGCATAAACAACAAAATATTTGTTTTTTTATTTATATCCCAGTTTACTAGTGTACAGCATATGTTTGTCTTCACATTTGTATCTTGACTTTGTCTAACAATATTTGAATTATATTCCAGATGGTGACTTATATTAGCTTTATACTTTTGTTTGTATTTGCATTTAAACTATCAATATTTAAATGATATTCATCTGCTTGCTTACCTATTTTTATTTGTATTTTATATTTTGATTATCAATATTTACATTATATTCTTAAGTTTTACTTATATTTAGTATTAATTTTTATATTTATTTCCAATTATAATTTATTCAAATTATATACATAAGTTTGACTCATATTTTACATTTATATTTTATATTACTAGAATTTGATTTTAAATTTTAAACATTATCATCTATAGATATTACTATCAAATGTTAACAAAAGAAAGTATTTTAATTTGATGGTATAAGATAAATATTATAAAGAGATTTATTTAAATTTCAAACATTATTATTCATATGTATATTTATCAGAGGTAAACAAAGTAAAGTGTTTTAATTCAATTATATAAAATAAATTTTATTATAATATTATCAAAAGATTTTATTTTGAATTCCCAAAGTCCAATTCCTTTTTGAAAATACAATTTAAATAAGTACATTGGCAGTATTTCCAAATAAAAATCATTTTCATATGGTCAATTTACATTTTATTTAATTTGGATTAAACATTTATAAGAATAAGCGGGGTCAAAAATCCAGGGTCGTTACAGTTTTATTCTAAATAAAATTAAACGATTTTTCAATTTTACCAAAAATTTACACTACTTCCAATCAACTCTATACCAGCTCTAAAATGAAGTGCTCATCAATACGGACCCAACGCAATTCATTTCGTCAAAAAGGGACCCCGTATGACAAAGTTACAACATTTTAAAGTTTGTATGAATTAAAATATAATTAACTACACAATTTTCTTTTTATTAATCCTCAATATCGTCACAGTCGCACGATTAGGATAACCAAGATCTGGCCGCTCCTTTTCGTTCTTCTCCATCGCATGATACCTTGGTCGAAAACAACCTATCGGCCGCCGTTTTATTCTAATTTTTTTCTCCCTCCACGATGATCGAACACTGCTACACCGAAGTCTAACCCCAGGCGCACCTCCATCTTGAAAGTCGACAAACTTGGTCACCATCTTTTATCGAAAATCGTATGCAAAGGTCAAACGAATGCGAGCATTTTGCCATCGATCCATCACGTGAAATCCAATCATAACCGTTGGATTGATAGGTCGTGCCAAGCTCTACAATCTTCTAGTTGAAAGTTTTTCGTAATTGCTTTCGGATTTTGAGGAGAGAAGAATCGAAATATATCAGCCATTAAAAGGAAGGTGGCGGCTGCAACCCTAGCTTGGGTTTTGTTTACAAATGGAAAAAATAACATCATTTTATAGAAAAATTTACGACACTATTCACTTGAAATTTTTTCGAACTTCAAACGAAGCATGACGCCTGGTGTTTACAATACCCCTATTCCGAACACAATGGAATATATATCGAGAGCCAATTTGATTGTATTTAGAAGATAGGTTTTCGAATCGACTATTTAAATTTAAAATTCACTTAAATGAATTCCTACGCCTCTCAGCTTGCCATGGACAAACCGTAAATTCGATTGACAGAAAATTTGAAATCCTACAAAAAAATAACATTACGAATCCAATGAAATTGGTTTCGTCGAAATCCAAGACCGATTGAAAAATGGCTATTTTTACAGATTAATTAAATATTAAAATATTCATTTTCCGTAAATTAACTTTTAATTCAATTTTAAAAGTTCTCTAACATCATTCTAATTCAAATAGAATTTAAAACAACTTTATAAATCATTTTCATTCACATTAAACCCAAATTTCAATTATTTCAGCAATTTCAAATTTCAAATTAATAATTTAATTATCCAATTAAATCACTATATTCGAAATATAAGTTACTCAGCTTATAAAATTAACTTTTGAATATTTAAAATCAATTAAATATCTGAATTTCAAACGGCTAAAATTCTGGGTCGTTACATTCTCCCCCACTTAAAAGAATTTCGTCCTCGAAATTACCAAGTGAGAAAAAGTCTCAAAACCCATTTACTTTTCGAAACAACTCGTTCAAATTAGATATCAACATCATTTAAACATTTTAACTTTTTCCAAAACTCCATTAGTTAAACTTCTTATAAAATCTTTTCTAAGTTTTCAAATCCATGTATAGTTAACTTTTCAAAACCAACTAATATCGTATAACTCTTAACTTAATATCAAAAATTTAGTTATCAAAAATTTTCCAATTTTCTCAAAATTTCTAACGCCTTAAATTTTCAAATTTTTTTGTCGTAGTCTCCTTTACGCGGTTCGATCATAGTAGGATCATAACATATATATCACAAATATACATCTCAACTTCGAGGATGAGGAATCCCGTAGGGAAAAAAATATAAAAGTAAAATATGTAATCTGAGATACATATCTTATATTATTAAGGAGCATATACGGCTAATATAGCGTGGAAGCGAGCTCCAAATGCGAAGAAAGCGCCATACGCACCTACTAAACACTCAACAAACCATGAGAAACATGTATATAGAAACTAATATCAATATACAACATATACCAATACAGCAACTATATATACCAACATAGCAAATGTAATCAAAAGCAACAAACTCGACCATCAAACAATTATCATTCAGCTAACATCCAACAAACCCATAACCAAATCAATATACATTAATCTCTTATTAATATTCATTGAATTGGTTTTTCAATTTAAATCACACTTGATTCATTAATATTGTATTTTACTAACATTCATTTATTCGAGTTCAATTAGCTTACATTCACTAATTCATATTCAAATTTGTTTATTCTAAATCAAATTCAAATTAAATTCTATTTAGATTCACTTACTTCCAATTTGGATTCAATTATTTTGCTTTCAATTTCATTAACTTAACTTCATATGAATTTCTATTCAATCAACTAACATCCATCTAACAATCAATGTATAATCAACATTACCAAATTAATTTACTTCGCTTATATTCAATTTGGTTTAAAACATTTACTTTCAATTGGTTTAATATCTAATTGACTTTCATCAATTATTTAATTCTCAATTTCATTAACTTTTAATGAATTAACACTTACATTCATTAATTCCATATCAATTCATTAACATTCGATTTCTTATCATTCATTAATTTAATTCAATTGCTAATTCATTTTGCTCTTCAAGTTGAATTTCATTATATAACTCAAATTCACATTCATTAATTGCTTCATTGTTAATGCTAATGCCACCTTCATTCAACATTACTTAAGTTACATTTCATGTCACTATTCAAATTCAGATTTTGTTTTGCTTAACAAAATTGTCTAACCATTTTAATATTTGGTTTTACTTACATTTTCTCATTTTATAGGTTATACAACTTATTCATTTAAACTTTCAAATTCATATTGTGTAATCACTTACTAATTAAGTTTAATTTTTTTCATTCCAATAACTTATCTAATCTAGTTCAAATTATTTAAATTTGCTAAAAAAAATTTTTTTTCATCTTATAAGTCCAAAACTCATTTCACTTATATTTATCAATTTCAACTTGGATTTTAAATTCACATTTATTTACCACAATATAACTTCAATTTCAATTTACTATTGGTAGCAAATCCATCACATAAAACTCGAAAATGATACTGATGATGCTGCAGTCGTCATCCTTATTATTTCGAAGCAACGGTAGTGAATTCAATGTTTTATAGTCTTTTATATTTACAAATCACATTTATAAATCTTTTACTCATATAATTTCACCATTTTACTTTACTTATATAAGATCATTCCAAATTTATTTATCTTATCTAGATTTATAACAGTATAATCTCTTTAACTTTGAAAATTAACTTTCAAAATCAACAGGATTCAAAATTTTCAAATTCTTAGTTTAAATTCATTTTATTTACAATTCATATTTATAAATATATTCATTTCTTATATGTAAAGATTATTTCACAATTGTAAATCATATTAATTATAACTCTAAACTTTATATAATTCATTTGCTTGTATAATTTATCCTTTTACCATTGTTATTTTTATTTTGATTACTCAAATAACTTTATTTAACTTATGTATATTTACATTTTCAAATAACCAACAATCAATTTATATATACTTCAATTATTCCTGAAAAATTATTCCTTTTATATATAATATATAATCGAGGTAAAATTATTTTATTCACCCAATTTAAAATGATACTATGTCGACTAGCCTCGTTTAAGTGTTTAAAAATTCCTATCGATAACATGGCGTCCCACATACCGACCAGAATTCACAGACAGCTCAACGGATAAGTAACACAATATAAATATTTTATATCACTAGCAAATACACTCACATACGTATAATACATTCAAACTCAATCTAGGGTGCTACTGTCCCTATCTATACTAAGTACACATCAAAGCTTAGGAACATACAAAATCTAAGCTTTGATACCAACTATGACGACCCATAAATCCGTACCCTTTGAATTGACAATAATCCACACATGTTCGAACCAAAAGCACGGATCGACGGAAAGTCAAGAGAAACAAAAGAAGAGAGAAGAAGAGAAGAGAAAAAAGAGAGAAGAGAAAACAAAATAGAGCAATACAAAATCTCACGTCGTAGCAGAAAACATATAATATCATACCAATGATCTTTACAAAATAGAAACTGTATATACATACATCAATGAGAGTTCAATAATCAATCACTAGTTATCAGCTTGGATAATTATAATAACATGTCCTCACAATTGCTGAAAATATACAACAACTAAGCAGTGGATAATCAAAATAGATACGTGTATACGAAATGAAGATCTCTAGCTCTCCTGCTGAAGCTCTGAAAGCACCAAATCTAAACCTGTAAATATATCTGGTCTGACCCGAGCATTGAAAGGGAAGAATGCCCAGATAAGTCTGGTAAACCAACGTGAGAAACACACTCCACTAAATTTACTAAACTACCAAACTTATCTTTAATCAAAACAAAAGTATCTCGTAATACACGCCCATACATAAACATGGACATGTTTTTACCTCATTATAACTAAAACGTTTCATATCAAATCACCTGATATTATACTAGTGTCTAGTACACAAATAATATTAATCATAGCCCAAATGGTTACTCATATAGCATTTCGGGGCTATTCATTACGCCTTTACAAACAAAATCGCAAGCTCGTAGTGGGGTTTGGACTTCCGTACAAATGACCAGGTGAAGTGACTACCTTCCGGTGGGTACACCTCTAGATGGATGTCCCGAGGCATAGAACATATGCCCTCTACCAACACAAGACCGACCCACCTCTATAACTAGGTACTATCGAATATATCATCCTCCGGTTGTTACCGACCTTTTCTATGGGCCCTCGAAGCATACAAACCACAATAATCAGATACATGATGTCATAGCGTGTAAAGATATATCTAAAAGAGGATGATCATATCCTACATGGGAGCGACCCCCTCAGACTTGCTGCATCTAACCCTATTTTGGTCATTTCCGGTTGATGAGGCCTGAGGTAACGATTACCTTTCACAATCACATCACTTAGAATGCCACGCACCATTTCCGTTGACAACTAATTGTCTTTCATAAAAATACAGCCCTTAAGCTCATACGTCTCAAGGAGGGTATTAAACTAAGAGAAGTTGTCTTCTCTGTCACCACTGATGTACGTTTGTAAATGTACGTAATCTTTAGAAATTTAATGTCAGACAAACATCCATACAAGTTGTCCAGGAATAGGACAAACTGAAGGTACTTTCCTACCACATCCTGTTAGGAAATCCTTAGGATTAATAGTGAATAGTCCTTGCATTGTGTATTTCATAACGAAGAGACTACTGTTATTGGATGTATATTGGCATTTTGAACCCAAACGATCAACAAGCAGTCCCCCACTACGAAAATCCTAAATGTCAATATCATCAATAATCTACACAATCGAACGCATATACATTGGTCCGAAGTGGTTTTTAGATAAATCTGAACTCGGTCTCTTCGCACCAACAACGCAAAAGCTTTTCTCAACTTCACATAGAAACTAAGTCTCATACACTTATCGCGTCTCCAACTTTCAACTTGCTATCCTTCGGGCCAAAAAGGAAGCTCGATAGATTGGAATAATACTCCGCACTACATGAATCAACATCCTCAACACAAACGATAATCAAGCCTACACAGAAGGCTACGTAATAAGTGTATGACTGAATAGTTCCCACATCAAGTCAAGGAACTAAAATAGTCAAATTTGATAGTCGGTTATTTAACTATCAAAGCAAACAAACAAATATATAGCACCATAAGCAATCACTATGCCCTTTTAATTAATCTTTTATTAATTAAATCACTTGCCAAATATTAACTTTAAATTATCTTAAAAAGATATAATCTCATAACATTTCAACATTTTAATATTGGAAAATATTTCCAAATACTTATTTAATAATAAATAATTCACAAATCAATTTATTTTCAACACTTAGAAAATATTATATATACTTAAATTAGGATTAAGGATATATTTTATTCTTTAAGGATATTTCTTAAACATTTTCATTTGGGTCAAAACGAATGTTGCGTAAAACATTGTTACGACAACCAAAAATCACTAGTATAGGGATTCGAAAATTAGATAGATATATAAATCCCTATACTATACAAAACCTTTCCTTTCGAAAATCATTTAATATAACAACAGTGTTATTCCATCATTTCATTACTTCTCGAAAACGTCTATTTCAACAATAAATGCTGAAATCTAGCTTTTCGGTACTTAACACATTTTAAAACATTTTTAAATCATTTAACTTCATTTAAAATATCACTTTTCAAAACATTCATTCAATTTAAAAGATTATTCAATATCCGAAATCGTGAATATATTTTGTTTACCCAAATCCAATAATTCTACACATTTATTAAAGGATAATCCATTGTCCAAAATAGTGGATATATCTCCTTTTACTAAATTAATTACTTCTACATGTTTATTAAACGATTATCCACTGTCCAAAATCGTGGATGAAATTCCTTTAAAAAGCTTCTATATCTAGTTTATCGATTTTAAATTGATTTCACATTTGTAAAACAATGTTTATAAATTCACATTTATATTTTATAAAAGTCAACGTATAAAATTCCTTTATTAACCAATTCTATTTAAATCTCGTTTTTATGCCAAAAACCTAAATTATAAGTTAATTACTGATATATCCTTTATTTTACAAAATCCATTCATTTTATAACCTCACAATTCATAAATCTTATTCACTTATAAAATCCATTTATAACTCCATTTTAACACATATAAAAACTCCTTTATAATTCCATTATTTCGATTTATAAAAATTCAATTTTATAAACCTTATATATTAACCATTTATAATAAGCCAAAAATCTCAATTTAAACTATTTTACCAACTAATTAATTCCATATTTCAAAAATCATATTTCAATTATATTATCCAAACATCATAATTTTGTAACATAAAAATTATAACATTCATTTATTTAAAACAAATACCTTCTTTTAACAAATTCAAAAATCAATAAAACATCTATTTTCAAAAATCACTTTAAAATCCTTTTAAATTTGAAAATCATCACTTTAACATTTTTAAATTACCAAAAATAGGCCCAATACTGCAACAATACTAAATACATCAACCACAGCATCCAAAACATCATATATCACATGATAACAGGATATATATAACAATATCTGTAAATAAATCAACGGTGGTGAGGAATCCAGTTGGATCCCTCCAACCTATCACCTGCAACAAATATACATAATAGAATATGTGTATAATATCCGCTTGAAGGCAGACGCACGTACAAAGGGTCATCCGCTCATACACGGGAATGTATAGGGTCTCATCTGCTCCAATTGGCAGGAATATATCCAAATACCTATCAATATATATACAATATATCATGTATCATTCAAACATTCATCAATCAGGATAACTAAATTTATTCACACTTATATAAAAATATCAGTGAGTCAGAAAGAGTGAGTTATACATACATTGCTTCCAATAGCAGTTGTAGTGTCTTATTCTGAATAAAATTAAACGAGTGTTTATTTTTACCCAAAATTTACACTAGCTCTAATCAACTTCAAACCAGCTCTAAAATGTAATGCTCACCAATATGGACCCAATGCAATTCGTTTCGTCAAAAATGGACCTCGTATGACAAAGTTACAACGTTTTAAAGTTTGTATGAATTAATATATAATTAATTACACCTTTTTCTTTTTTATTAAACCTCAATATCATCACAGCCGCACGATTTGGATAAAACCATGATCCGGTCACTCCTTTTCGTTTTTCTCCATCGCGTGATACCTAGGTCGAAAACAACCCATCGACCGCCGTTTTATTCGAATTTTTTTCTACCTCCATGATCGCCTATACGATGATCGAACACTGCCACATCGAAGCCTAAACCCAGGTGCACCTCCACCTAGAAAGCCGATGAACTCAATCGCCATCTTTCCTCTAAGTCGTATGCAAGGTCGAACGAACACGAGCATTTTGCCATTGATCCATCACTTGAAATCCAATCATAACCGTTAGATTGATAGGTCGTGCCAAGCTTTACAATCTTCTAGTTGAAAGTTTTTCGTGATTTCTTACGGACATAGGGATTTTGAGGAGAGAAGAATCAAAAGAGATCGGCCATTAAACGGAAGATGGCGGTTGTGACCCTAGCTAGGGTTTTGTTTGCAAATGGAAAAAAAATGTCCTTTTATAGAAAATTTTGTGATAATATTCACCCGAAAATTTTCGAATTCCAAACAAAGCGTGCCACCTAGTATTTACAATGTTTTACTCCTATTTCAAACACAATGGAATATATATTGAGAGCCAAATTGATCGTATTTAGAAGATAGGTTTTCATATCAACTATTTAAATTTAAAATTCACTTAAATGAATTTCTACGTGTTTCAGCTTGCCATGGACAAACCGTAAATCCGATTGGTACGAAATTTGAAATCCTACGAAAATATAAAATTACGGATCCAATGAAACTAGTTTCGATGAAATCTGAGACCATTTAAAAATGGCTATTTTTACACGTTAATTAAATATTAAAATATTCGATTTCTGTAAATTAACTTTTTAATTGAATTTTAAAAGTTTTCTAACATCATTCTAATTCAAATAGAATTTAAAACAACTTTATAAATCGTTTTCATTCACACTGTATCAAAATTTTAATTATCTCAGAAATTTCAAATATTAAATTAATAATTTAATTAACAATTAAATCACTATATTCGAAATATAGTTTACTCAGCTTATAAAATTAACCTTTGAATATTTAAAATCAGTCTAAATTTCAAATGACTAAAATTCTGGGTCGTTACAAAGGAGGTGATTTTATGTTTGGTTTGAATTAAAGCGAGATATCTCACTTTAAATTTTAAAATTCATAAATGTTTTAATAATTTAATATTATCCTATAATGTTGTATGTATATATTTGTGATGTGTATATATTGTTGTTGTTTATTCCTGCTTGAAATTGGATGGCATAAATAACCATTGTGTTGTTGGGGGAAAAAGCAAAGTGAGCGGGAGTCGGAGTGTCTTTGTAGCGAATAAGTCGCTATGTAAGCATTTCAAAGAATGAAAATTTTATAGAGAGATCCTAAAGGATTCCTCGCCTTGTTGATTTTATTTAAATGTAATATTAGTTATGTAAATATTTATGTATATGGAAAGTAAATTTTGCTTAGCTATAGTTAACTTACTTGTTGTTCTTTTTATTGTGACATTAAAAATCCCGTGCCCACCTTTAAGTGATTACCGCTTGTTTTCAAAATATTTTTTAAATGATTTCCGAAATTGACTTTTGTTTTCAAACCTTTTTGCAAATTTATTAAAGTGATTTAAAAAATAGAAAGAAACCGGAGAGTAAAAGTTATTTGATTTACAAAACAATTTTTAAAATTTACGGTCCGTACAGTGATAGTCACTATGGATGCAGTTTGGAAATTGATGATTTTTGTAATGTAAAAAAGGGTTGCCTATTTTAGATATTTTGAAAATTCTTTTCAAATGTGTTTATATGTATTTAAAAAGAAGTTTGAAATTTTAAATATATTTTTAGGAATTTACTTATTTATTTAAACAAGTGGTTTAAATTTTGCTCCTTTGTTTCAGAGTCAAGTCTTGTTAAAACGACCATCTTTAAAGGGATGTCATAAATACAAGTTTCAAACTTGTTTTAAGAGTTTTAAAATTAGTTTTTAAAAAATGATGGAAGCTTGATTTCAACACTAGTTTTCTAATAAATGTTTCCGAGAAAATAAAAGAGATTATGGATTATAACATTTTTGTCATAGTAAATACTTTTGGCAAATTGGAAAGGAAGTTGATTTATAATACTTTATTGTTATTAAATAAGTTGTTTTCTCTTGCAAAGGGAAGATGTTTTAGAGTGGTTTAGAATTTATCACTTAAAAAAGATGATGCCTTTTTAATCAAACTTTGGTTTAAATAAGTGATTTTGGAAAATGTTTTTAAGAACAAGTATATTGAAACTCTGAAATCCTACTTTAATTTCTAGACTTCGAGGTATGAAACTCGTTTCTATTTTGAAAGTTAGATGTGTTGTCGAGTCAAGGTTTGAGAGGTAATGATATCCCAACTTGAACGGTTTTATTTCTATTTGAAGAATAATATTAGTTTGAAATTTAAAACTAGTAATAAATTTATGGAGTTGGTTTCCAGGCTAATTTTAAAAGGCTTTGATTTATGCAAGGGATTTCTCTGTTAGTGCTATTAAGTAACATAAAATGAATATGATAAGTAGTGCTAAATGTTGACACGTTTACGGAAACCAAGTCATCTTATATTTAACAATAAAAGCTGATGAATAAATTTTTCCTTTACTATGAGATCTAGAATCATGGTATTTTAACCCAGGCAAGGCTAGGGCAACCAATGCTCTGACTTGCGTGACTTCAATTCTGGATGAGGGATAGAGAAGTTGAAATGTTGGATACATGATAATTATAAGAGGGTTAATTTCTATAAAAAGGTCATGATTAGTTAAGTATATGGATGGTACTTCATCTTATACATGACACTGAATTTCGAGGTATGGAAGCATGTTTCTACCCATGAGAGTTTAAGAATGAATGTCGAGATAAGGTTAGTTCTCTAACTTGTCCGAATTCATTGTTAATCGAGGGATAGCATGAAGTTGAAATTGAAAAGTGGTGACGAGTATATGATGTTTGATTTTCCATATGCACACTATATACTTACATTAGACAGTGGTTCGTTCATTATCGATAACTTGACCTATCTTGACTTAGGAGGTATATGAAATTATCAATTTCATATGGTTTGAGTTTCCTAAGAGAGGACTCATTTCTATGAAACATAGTTTGCTTTTAAGAATGTATATTCGAGATCTCGGCGGGGACTCTTATATTTCTTCACATACTTCTAAAGAACAGGGTTGAGTCAACCGAAGGCTATAAAATGTTAGTTTGGAGAGACCGAGGTCGAATAAGCACGAGTATCTGAAAACCATTTTGAACCACATAAGAAATCGAGTTGAAGACATCTTGAAGATAATAGAATCGAAGACCGAGTTTTTTGAAGTGCAAGGTCTACTTGCTACATATCCTTAGGATATAGTAGAAGTACTGCTTTCGTTTTGTTCAATCCTAAACAACATGTATGGATGAATGCTGGCATTGCATTATTTCTTGAAGGGAAGCTTTTGCATTCCAAGTGGGATTTGTTAAAAAGATAAACTGTAGCCTCAAGCCTTACAACTTATAATGACTAAAATGGAGTAGATGCGGCAGAGCTATGCTGGTCACACCTATTAGGTTATGGTTATTAACTGATCTAGATAGATATTTATGTATTTATGTATACTTAGGGCCCGTTACAGTTGTTGGCTGCAACTGGGATGGTGACATATTTCGTACTATCCATAAATTGGTAGGCCGGTTTTGTGTTAGCGAGGGGTCGATGTTGTTAGTCCTTGAGATGATGGTTTTAATGACAACAACCTTAGGACTTGTAGTAAAATATAAAAACTAACATTATAGTATAGAAGTGTATATGCAGGATATAAACATGCAGGTACCAAGAATGAAGATAGCACAGTATATATATTCAAGACTGAGATATCAAGATTGAAGACTCATGAGTATCAAGATATCAAGAGTTCAAGATTTCAATAGTACAAGATACATATAGAGTCTAGAATTATGTTAAAACTTATTGAAAGCACTTACATCTTTATTAGAAATTTATTCGTGGAATGGAATCCACTTAGAGCCTGTTAAAGGGATGGAACCCACGACAATATCTAGTGGAACATATAATGGTCCTATTTTGATATCCACTACTTTTATAAAAATGCTTTTCAAAAACATATCTCTTGTTTTCAAAAAATGTTTTCAAAACTATCTTTTCAAAAATCCATCACTCTTGGTTTTAAATATTTTTGTCTCAAAACAATTTTTATCATTTTTAATATTTTGATTTCAAATTGTCCTTGTTTTTAAACCACCTCTTATTTTAAATACTTAGGTTTAAAGTATATATATACTCAAATTTTAAATCACTTTATAGATTAAGATTATGTATATTAAAAATTACCTTCTAAACTCTTTTATATGTTTAAATTATATTCAAATATATTTATAAAGTTTAGAATTTTTTTTGATAAATTATAGAAACCAATTTTAATAAGAAAATCAAAACATCAATTATGCCTTGAGCATGTCGACATCCCTCAACCCCTTATGTCGACATGGTGTCTGTTATTTTCAAATCTCAATTTTCAAAAGAAGTGTCTATTCGTAGTATCCTTTCACGAATTGATATGGCTGTTGCTCTACTATAAATACCAGTAAGTTCTACACGAATTTTTTACCAAATTTCATTTATTTTCTCTCCTCTTCATCTTCCACATTTATTCTAAAGAATCCTAAACTATGCTTTGCCGAAATACCAAGTGAATCAAATTTGATTATCCCTTTTTTGATTCTTTGCCACTCTCTCCATAAGATCTCAGTGCTATTCAGAGTTATAGAATCTTTTGTAAATCAAACTGTTGAGCTAAAGGTGTGGTTGAGCCTTGAAATCAATTAGGTGTGATTGTAGCCCCGGAAATCAATTAGGTGATCTTGTAGCCAGGTTAAATCAAGAGAGTTTACCCTGGACTCGAACACAGGATGGTGTACCTCATAGCCCTGAAACCGAGGGTGTAATCTGGGAGATTATTTTGATAAGAAATCTGTACGATTGTACAGGACTGGATGTAGGGTAACTTCGAACCAGTATAAAATCCCGGTGTGTACTTTCCTTTATTGCTTTTATTTAATATTTGCATCTGTGTTTGATTCTGTGATTATATCTGTGTCTGTGAATTGCATTTGTTGGTGATTAATTACAAAAGTTTCAAAAAGATTTAGAAAATCCACAAAACGCAATTCACCCCCTTGTGTTATTCCAGCCTCAAGATCTGTAATCCACATTTCTCACATTTGGTATCAGAGCATTGGATTTCAAAGTTTTCATAATCTGAATTTTGAAAAGTTTTAAAATGGCTACCAACATTGGTTTTATTAACACTATCACTAGTTCATTTGTAGAGGGTTGGTCTACTGTCAGACCACCACTTTTTAATGGCAGTAACTATGCATATTGGGCATGTAGAATGAAAATATATTTACAGTCAATAGGATTAGACACTTGGAATATCACACAAACTGAATATTCTGAACCCACAACTAGTTTTGCACAGTGGGTTGCTGAGCAAAAGGCTATTGCACAAAATAATTCCAAAGCCATGAATATTTTATTTTATTCACTTGATAGGAATGAATTCGATAGAGTATTTGTTTGTAAGTCTGCATATGATATCTAGAAAACTTTGCAAGTCACTCATGAAGGAACAAGCAAAGTCAAATAAATCAAATTATCCATACTCACAAATCAGTTTCAATTATTCAAATGAATTCTAATGAGTTCATTTCAGATACATATAGTAGATTTCAGGATATTGCGCATTCTCTAGTATCATTGGGAAAAATTTTTCTGAAGAAGATCAAGTAAGAAAAATTCTAAATTCCCTTACTTCGGAATGAGATCAAAAAACTCTTGCAATCGAAGAAGAAAATGATATCAGTACTTTAAAGATTGAGGAATTGATTGGAAATCCAATGTCGTTTGAAGTACAAAATGCAAGGTAAAAGAGAAAGCAAGGCATTCGAAAAGAAGTCAATTGCGTTCAATGCATTAATAGATGGATCAGACTCGGGAAGTGATGATGATGAAGAAATAGCTTTCATGACAAAGAACTTTTCAGAAATTTCTGAAATACAGAAAGATGAAAAACATCAAAAAGAATGATCACAAGAATTCTAGAAATCGTAATAAAGTACCAAAGCACGTCAAATGTTTCGACTATGACGAATCATGCCATCTCAAAAGAGACTGTCCGCATTCTGATAAGCAAAAGTTTCATGCAAGCAATGATTATACAAAGAAAAGGAAAAGAGTGTATACCGCTACACTAGACAATTCAGACTCAGGCTCATCCTCAAGTGATGATGATCAAAAGACGGAAAATTCAATTATGTGTTTTACGGCTATTCATGATTCCGATGATCTCGAAGATACGAATCTAGAAAAATGTACACGTTTACAATATATTGGTCGAAATTGTTTGCTTAAAATTGTTTGATTGTTTTTGAAATTATGTGCTGTTTGAATTTTAATTTTTTTTATTGTTTTGTTTATTTTTATTTTTAATATTATAATATATTTTTATTAAAAGAGTATTGTTATATTTAATATTACCCTAGAAAATATATAGACATTAAAAATAATATATGTATATAGATATTAAAGTATATAGGAAATATAAGTAACATGAATTCTCTGACCCATGTCGACATGGCCCTACCCATGATGTCGATATCCATGTCAAAAATTTGAAATTCAAATATTTGAATTTCCCTCCACCTTTTCACCAAATCCAATGTTCTCGAAAGGTACCTCTTGACCAGAGAACATGTCTATTGAATATCTATTTATTTCCATTATCTTATCATACCTTTTCACTTTCATTTTAAAATTCAAACTCTCTTTCACTCTTTCAAACTTTCTACTCTCTTTAAAAATGGCTTCTACAAGCACTCCATCCATAATGAGGTTGTCTGAAACCATTAAAGAGTATATCTATCATGATCCGGAAGAAATCAAGGCTTATATATGCTATGCTAATTTCGAAAAAGTTCATACGGGAAAATTTGCTATCTTTCACGATTTCTCTACATATGAAATCAATACTCTTCTTGAAGAGAATCATATCCTTAGTCATTTTGACAATTCTCAAAATGATTTTGTTTGTTACCCAAATCATATTAAAATGTTTTGTGCGAACTTGAATTGCGGTTTTATGAAGGAAATGAAGATGAAATTTGGAGTAATGTTATAGGCACTAAAATTGTTATAAATTGTGAAATATTGGGTAAAATTCTTAATTGCAAGAATTCGAAAACAGATCTTTCTACTTTTAATATTGATGAACATGATCGTGAGACATTTCATCACATTTTCGAATGAGATGACAACTTTGAATTTAAAAATCGTAACTTTCGTCCGAAAGCACGTATTGTCAATCTTCTTTTGCAATATACTATCACTCCAAGATCGGAATATTTCAATAACCAGAAGTTAAAAGTTTGTAAAGCTCGTTTTGCTATCTTTGGTCATTATGACATTAATTGGACACAAGTGATTATGGATGAACTTCGTCCTAAGAATTTGGAAATGGGTGAGAATGCCTTGTATCATGGAATCTATCTCGCTCGGATTTTTAATTATTTTGGTGTTGATTACAAAAGGGAAGAATTTGTTTCAAGAAAAGTGTTTAATCATGCCAACATTTCTCTCATGAAAATACCTTTAATATTTCAACAATATGAATCTCTTGCCGAAAAGGTTGAAAGGTTGGCACATGAAGATATGGAGGAAGAAGAAAAAGAAGGGGAGGAAATGGAAATTAAAGAAGATAATGAAGAAACCTCTTTGGAAAGTATTGAATATCCTACCAATACTAAAAATCCTTCCAACAAAACTCTCCTCAAAAATCAAAAGATTATAGTGGAAAATCAAAGGATTCTCAATAGATCCATTAGTAAGAAATTGGATAAAATAACTACTAATATGAACAAATTCTTTGCTAAAGTTGGTCAGAAACTTGGCTTATCATGATCCTCCACATCCTCTAGCACATACTAAGAACTAGGTTGTGATGTATTAGTTTGTTTTGTGGGAGCTTATATTATTCTTTTTATCATATTATGTAGTATCTTATGTATCAACTCATCTATTTATCAAAATCATCTATCTTATGTTTTTCTACCTTATCGTGTCTCTCGAATAAATCTTAGTATAGTACATAAGTTTTTATATATATACATACTTAATCACAAAATAAACAAGACACATAAATTAACAGACCCATGTCGACATGCCTGTACCCCCCTTACGTCGACATATAACTGTCAAATTTGGTTATTTTTTAAATTTTGAAATTAAAATAACCAATTCATGTTTATTCAATTTAAACGAATTTCTGCCTATTTAAACACCTGTTTCTTCCAGAAATTTGTAATCATTTCATTTCTACTTATCTCTATTTGCATCTCTTCACTACTTATCAAAAATGGCTTCCTCTTCTCGAACTCTAAGTGATGATCCTGAAGAAACTCTCAATTCATTCATGAATATACTTACTTTTATTCCCCGCAATCAAAGGGCACTTAGAACTAAGTCAAATGAACATGATAAAAGAACAACAGAAGCATTTCGATGCCCTCCATTTGATGATTTCTGCCCACAACAAAGATGATCTTGATACAAATCCTGTAGGAACTTTGATTCAAGATAATGAAGATTGGGAAGTTATTAAAAAGGATCCTATCTTTGGAGAAGAGGATGGGTTGAAGTTCCTAGAAATATTTGATCTCCTTATGGTTTAAATTGCTTGTTTTTGAATTATGTGATTTGATTTGATTTGATTTGCTTTATTTGATTAGAATTGATTTGGTTTAACATTATATGGAACATAGTATATATTTATTGGGTTTAAACTTTTATATTTGTCATCCAGTATAAGACTAAGGAGCAGTTATATTAGTTTAGGATAAGTTTTTTGTTAATGACAAAGGAGGAGAAATATAAAATAGAGTAGTTAAAGTAGTTACACATAGATTAATGGGGAGTTATTGTGAAGGAGAAGTATATTTTATAAACATAGGTTGGTTAGGCTTAGATTGAAAGGGAGTTATTGTGAAGGAGAAATATATTTTATAAACATAGGTTGTCATCATCAAAAAGGGGGAGATTGTTAGTCCTTGAGATGATGGTTTGGGTGATAACAACCTTAGGACTTGCTACAAAATATAAATACTAACATTATAGTTTAGATATATATGTATATGTAGGATATAAACATGCAGTACCAAGAATGAAGACTAGATTGAACACTAAAGATATCAAGATTGAAGACTCATGAGTATCAAGATATCAAGAGTTCAAGAATTCAATAATGCAAGATAAATATTGAGTCGAGAATTATGTTAAAACTTCTTGAAAGCACTTACATCTTCATTCGAAATTTATTCGTGGAATGGAATCCACTTCGAGCCTGCTAAAGGGATGGAACCCTAGTGGGATGGAACCCACGATAATATCTAGTGGAACATATAGTGGTCCTATTTTGATATCCACTAATTTTATAAAAATGCTTTTTAGAAATATATCTCTTGTTTTTAAAAAATGTTTTCAAAACTTTCTTTCAAAAAGACATCTCTCTTGGTTTTAAGTATTTTAGCCTCAAACTATTTTTATCATTTTTACTATTTTTATTTCAAAATTGTCCTTGTTTTCAAACCATCTCTTGTTTTAAATATTTAGCTTTAAAATATTTGTATACTCAGATTTTAAATCACTTTACAGAATAAGATTATATATTAAAAATTACTTTCTAAACTCTTTTATATGTTTAAACTATATTCAAATATATTTACAAAGTTTAGAAATTGTTTTGACAAATTATGGAAACCAATTTTAATAAGAAAATCAAAACATCAATTTTGCCTTGAGCATGTCGACATCCCTCAACCTCCCATA
This sequence comes from Allium cepa, assembly GCA_030765085.1. Lineage (NCBI taxonomy): Eukaryota > Viridiplantae > Streptophyta > Magnoliopsida > Asparagales > Amaryllidaceae > Allium > Allium cepa. Next base: position 898,078,490 of record CM060932.1, read on the forward strand.
TCGATATGGTGTCCGTTATTTTCAAATTTCAATTTTCAAAATAAGTGTCTATTCGTCATATCCTTTCACGAATAGATATGGCTGTTGCTCTACTATAAATACAAGTAAGTTCTAAATGAATTTTTATCAGATTTCAATTATTTTCCCTCCTCTTCGACTTCCACATTTATTCTAAAGAATCCTAAACTGCACTCTACCGAAATACCAAGTGAATCGTACTTGATTATTTCTTGTTTGATTCTCTACCACTCTCTTCATAAGATCTCAGTGCTATTCAAAGTTATAGAATCTTTTGTAAATCAAACTGTTGAGTAAAAGGTGCGGTTGAGCCTTGAAATCAATTGGGTGTGATTGTAGCCCCGGAAATCAATTAGGTGATCTAGTAGTCTGGTTAAATCAAGAGAGTTTGCCCTAGACTCAAATACAGCAGCGTGTACCTCGTAGCCTTGAAACCGAGGGTGTAATCTGGGAGATTATTTTGATAAGAAATCTGTACAATTGTACGGGACTAGATATAGGGTAACTCCAAACTAGTATAAAATCCTTGTATGTTCTTCCTTTACTGCTTTTATTTAGTATTTGCATCTGTGTCTGATTCTATGATTATATCTGTATCTGTGAATTGCATTTATTGGTGATTAAATTACATAAGTTTCAAAAAGATTTAGAAAATCCACAAAACACTATTCACCCCCTCTAGTGTTATTCCAGCCTTAAGATCCGTAATCTGCATTTCCCATAGATGTAAGGCCCTCGGTACATTTTTCTAGAGGTGTACTGTGGCAGGAGGTACCTAGTAGCCTTGTCATTGTATAGAATCAATTTTCTAATATGTGCCTTCACAGACTTAGTTATATACAAAATATGATGTTGAATGTAATTAATCTAACCATTTCAGTTATGATTAAATATTTATTTTAAATCCTAAACATTATCATAAGATTTCTTATACAAATGGTTTGGCCATCATAAGGTAAAAACCTACCAGTGTTCACGTAAGACGGCGTGGTCTTACGAGATACTTTTATTTTTGACTAGGTTTTATGAATATAAAAATACGTATGATTCGAATTTCTCACGCTGGTTTACCAGACTGGTCCGGGTGTTATTTTTCTATAATACTCGGGTCAGACCTAAGTGCTTTCCCAGATTTACTGATGAATGCTTGGAGCTTCAGGATGTAAGTTGGATGCTTCAAAAACTTGATGTATTTCATTTTTCGCTGTATTTCTTGTTCTGCATTTATCAGTAATTGTAAGGACAAGCTTTATAACCATCCAGGCTTGTGATAAATTAGTTTACTTTAATTGTTGAAAAATTTCATTTTGTAAAAATCATTTGGATATTATATATTACTCATTACGATATGAGTTTTTTTTTCTTTTTTTCCTTTCATCCCAACAATTTTGCTTTTTGACACTTGGATGATCGACACATGAATATCATGGATGTACTAGTGCCGAATTTTAAGGGTCAAAAAAGTGGGTCGTCGCACTTGGTATTAGAGCCGAAGGTTAAGCAAGAACCTTGGCCTTGGTGGGGTACACTCATTAGACATAGGGTAAGTAACACCATATGATGAGTTTGAGCGTATTATATATGAGAGTGCGTATTTGGTACTGCTATAAAAAAATTGTTTTATATTGTTTGAAATTGATAAATGAAATAATTGTAGCTAGATTTTTAAATTTTATATATTAAAGAATAACTTCCAAAAACTTGATATACTTATTTATGATGTGATTGTTTATTAGGAAATGATAATATGCAATTATTACCATTTATTATTTGATTAATCATAATAATATATGAGCATTGGTTATTGTTTGTTGACTAATTACTTATGCTTGGCCAATTTATGAGCAATTGTTGTTTGAATTAAATAAGAACGCTTTGTGAATTTAGTTTCACGATTTGACCATAATATGCTCGTGGATAATTAGATTTAACAAGTTTACTTTATTAAAATGGTTACTATAAAGAAGCAGTGATTTTATATAAAGAGGATTTTATAAATTGAGCTTATAAAATGTGCTTTGTGAATAAAGAGGATTTTCAAGAATTTAAATCTTGGTATCATTAAAAAAGAGTTCCAAAGATTTTTGGAAAAAGTAATTACGGTATTACTTGAAAGAATTTTTAAGTACAGATATTTCAAAGCGAATTTTTAAGCAAGGTACTTTTCTTTGGATAGTTTGGCGAAAGCATCTAGATTAGTTTTCTTGTAATCTGAATAATCTTCTAAGTGACAATAAGATGTTTGCTGCGAATGTTGTAGTGCACTTGGTAAAACATTCCCTTTGTCATTGTACGATTGGAAGGAGTTTGTATCCAAACGAACCCAAAGCAGGTTGGTAATATATATTTTTGTTAAAATTATTTATATGAGGAACATATTAGTATTGTTTCAAAATGGGATTCAAAAGAAAAGAAGTATTTTTATGCTAACTAGTTCAAGGGGCTCAGAAATGACTAAAAATGGGTAAGAGATGTGTTTGGATGGTAAGCACTTCTCTTAACTATTACACTTCTTTATAAGTGGGTGTGTGGTACTATTTGGTAGAACATAGTCCCTTAGTATCATTTTGGTATTAATCATTCTATGTTTATATTTTCTATGGATTAAAATATATCACATCATTTCAAAAAGGTTTTGAAATAAAACTAGGTATTTAGTTCTTAAGTTTCCTTAAGAAGATGGATTCAAAATAAAGTGTATTTTGATAAAGGAGTGTGTTGGTACATGAATGTTTTCTAGCATAGATAAGAATATTTTAACAAACTATTTGATGTTATTGGGTCGACTAATAAACATATTTACCTTAGAGGTGTCGAAGGAAAAGTAGACTCTAGAACCGAGTTTGCATACAAGCATCCTACACTTCTTAGCTACTTACCAGACCGAATGGATAAATAAGTCAAAGAGATCGACTTAGTTTTAAGATCCGGATTTATTTTAGGCTTGCATTTGAATCTAATAAAAGATAAAAGATTAAATTCGATAACTGTATGCAAGTTAAACTTAAGTTATGTTTTCACAAATAATTTTAGGAAATAAAAAAGAATTGGAGTAGTATAATTATTATGTTATCCTAAAGGGATAAAACCGTAAGTTGGACTTGGATCATTTTATGCAGATAACTGTTTTTGATCCAAAGTTCAGGTATATGATTTATAAGTGGTATACACCAGTCCAAACTAGGCATTTTCATTTGATTCTTGTATATGAGTACTTGAGATGGATCCTTGGGATGATGTGAGTGTTTTCTACCACAGTTTAGGACTACGTAAGGAAAAAAAGTACCAGATCAAGGTTTCGCAACGGAGAAGTTAAGTGATTTATACGAGTTTGGAAGAGAGATTTATGTATCCAAGCATGTGATCGGGTCGGATATTATATACGAATGATTTTTATAGGCGTATGGGATTAAACATATTTTCCTTTAATATTTTATGGCTTATGAAGAGTTCGGTAAATGACTACTTAATTTTTCATAAGGTAGTTTGAATAATCGATTGAGTAATAACCTATGCATTTAAGCATGAGGTATGCTTAGTAGATTATTTAGCATCCTTGTGCGATGAGAAGGTTGTGAACCTGGACAAACTCTAAGTTTGTTTGTTAGTCATTTACCATTTTTGGGAACTGTTAAGAATTAATATAGCTTGTTTCTTCAGTGTTTGTTTGGGTGAAATTTTGGGGTCGAAATTAAGCAGGGTAGAATGTAATGATCTGAAATTTTATCACTTCAATTAGGAATATTTAGTTAACTATAAATTTTAAAATGATTGATTTAAAATCTTAAATAATTCATTTTTATTATTTAATAATGATACTAACTCATTTTGGAAGTTTGTTTACAAAAATAGGATTTTCGATGAAAAATTAAAAATATGACCGAAAATCATTTTTCAGATTTACGATTTTTTATCCAACGGAATCAATTTTCTAGAGGTGTACTTTAGCAAGCAGTACCACATTAGCCTTGTCATTGTATGGAATCAATTTTACAATATATGCCTTTACGGACTTAGTTATATATTAAATATGCTATTGGATGTAATTACTCTAACCATTTCGGCTATGATTAAATATTTATTTTAAACCCTAGACATTATTATAATATCGCAAGATTTCTTATACAATATGGTTTGGCTATTGTAAGGTAAAAACATATCCGTGTTTATGTGTGGTATGGACTTATGAGATATTTTTATTTTTGACTAGGTTTTATAAATATAAAATCCATATGATTTGAGTTTCTCATGTTGGTTTACCAAACCGATCTGGGTGTTACTTTCTTATAATACTCGGATCGGACTCAAGTACTTTGTCCAGATTCAGCGATGGACGCTTGGAGCTTTAGGAGACAAGCCGAATGCTTCCAAGACTTAATGTATTTTATTTTCCACTGTATTTCTTGTTTCGTATTTATCAACAATTGTAAGGACATGCAGTTATATATGTCCAGGCTGATAACAGGTCGGTTTACTCCGATTTGTTGAAAAATTTCTTTTTGTAAAGATCATTTGGATATTATATATTACTTGTCACGGTGTGAGAATATATTCTTTATTTTCTTTTATTTCACCCAAATAATCTGTCTTTCGAGTGCTTGGATATTCGACACGTGGATACCGTGGATGTATTAGTATTTACTTTTGAGGGTCAAAAAGCGGGTCGGTACAGTAAGTCCTAAGGTGATATAGTTTTTGACGAAGAGAACTGGTGTAAATAATCATGACTGTTAGGTACCGCTTATAATAGTAAAATTACATTTTTACTGAGAAGATGTGAAAGTGATAAATCCGACCAAAGTGTCACACCACTAGCTGAGGTTACGTGTGAACGTTAACATGCGAACTATTAGATATTGAGTGCTGACTGAATTTATACATTTGATCACATAAATGTAATGATGAATTCTTTAGAAAACACACGATTTAATTAATTTATAAAATGCTATAAGTTAATTAAATTAATTACTATTTGAGAAATATCAATTGTTATTTAATTTATTTGATGTTTGGGAATTGTATACAATTATTCGAGTGCATATATAAAAGTTATATTTGTGTGCATCGATATACGGTATCAACGCATTTTTAAAATGGATTAGAATAAAAGAAAGTTGCATGAAGGGATTTATAGAAATCTTATGTCGTATGGTGGAAGGAAATTTTGGCCTTACCATGGAGGAGTGGAGAGACAGAGAATTAAGTGAATTAATTAGGGAAGTTTTAATTAAAAGAATGAGAAAAGTTTCATTCTTACGAGTAAAACATATCCAATAATCTATTCCCTAAGAGATTCATTCTTCTTGACAAAAATCCATTTCCTTTTTCTCTTTCTCCCCTCATCTCCTCTAATGACTAAATATCCACGCCTTCATGAATGAAAAAAAACCCTGAACAATTCAAGCATCAGATAAAATAAATACAAAGGTGGTTCTTCATATCGTTTCAATTTATAAAAATGATTCAATCGAATATTGGAATCTTCATATATTCAAGGAGTGATTTATTGTCCACGTCCAAAAGTAATTCTCTGATTTAAATTCACCAATATATTGATATAATTGATATAATTAGAATTTATATGATTTGCCTCATATTTTAGTCAATCATGTTTTCATACGTAACTTAAACCTCCCTTATTTCTATTTTGATTAAAATATGTTTGTTGTATTGTTTTTCTCATATCTATGCTTGTTCATCATCTCCCTTTAGTATATGCTCATGAAAAATTGATATGTTTTGGACCCCATGTTACTTTTGGTAACTTGATATTATTCTCTGTGTTGTTTATATCAGTATGTTCTTATCACAAATTTACCTATAACAACTTGTTAAATTTCTTTTAGTTTGTTTTGGAAATTTGATGAAATTGAAAGTTTAATTTTGAATGAGATTTTTTAACAGTTTATAACATTTGCATACGCAAATGCAAATGAATTGTATAACTTAAATTATTTGTTATTCTTTGAAATGAATCTTTAATTTTATATGGTAAATACTTGAATATAGATGTTTCAATAATTATTTAAAAAAATTATTTTAAAATTAATGAATGAAATTTAGTGCAAATTCGAATTCTTTGTGGTTTTCTAAATTTAAAGTCTCGTGTAAAATCCTAAACTCTAGTTTTATTCCTAAATTAAATGTTTAATCAAAATTGTTAACCTTAGTATCAAACTTATTTGTATATATGTACATGTACATATATCATATGCTATAATGTTTGCAAATACATACTATTTTAAATATAAGTAATTAAATTGTAATATTCATTTATATGGAAATATATATGTTTAGTTTAGTTCAAATTTATAAGAGGATTTTGTGCAAATATAATCTATTTTTCAAAGCTTTCTTTAATTGAAATCAATTTCGTTAATGTTAATTTTGGATTTTAAATTGTTTAATACAATCGATAGGATTTCTATATATATGTGTGTGTGTGTGTGTGTATATTTGTGTGTATATTTGTGTGTATATATACACACATCCATAACTATTATAGATGTACACATATATTTAATTTGTCAAAAACTTGGACAGCAAAGGCATGTGTAAATTTAGTTAATAAGTTTAAAATGTCATTTAATATATCAATTATTACAATTAAAGAGAGAGAGAACTATAAAAGATTTCTCTCTCTACACATGTTGAAATATCTTCCCTCTACTAATTTTACAGGTTAAGAGAGAGAAACAAAAAGGTTTCCTTCTTTGTAGTCATTTATACATGTAATAAACCAACTTTACGACTCTCAAATGTCGATATTAATACATCCACGGTATCACATGTAGAGCTACCAAGTGTCAGAAAATCATATGGTTAAGGTAAATGAAAAGAAAAGACAAAAAACAAGGAAGAAATTGCACAATATTAGAATCACATAGCAGAACGATAATATATAATATCAAAAGGTAGTACAAACTGTCACTCTAAGGTACATTGCATTTCAAAGTTATAATCCTAAGTACTATTATCAGCCTGGACAATTATAACAGCATGTCCTCATACTTATTGATATATAAACTATAGCAGTGCAGCAAAAATAAAATACTATGATAGGAAAATAAAAGCATCCAGCTTGCCTCCTAAAACATTAAGGAATATTAATGAAAACATGTTTTTCTCAAATTATTAGAAAGAGCACACATGGAATTAAGGAAAAGATAAAACCATCAGTCAAACATAAGTCAAGTACGAGAAATCAAGAAATGTGTAGCTAGTATATAACAGTACTTTTGAGACCGCTCGAATCGCCATAATGGTTATCCTCTTAAAAGAACCAAACCCATCTAATAAGTACATAAGATGATATAATAGATAATATCTAGGATGTAAAATATAAACCAAAAAATAGTTGAGCTTCTTGCATCTCACAACATAATAATATTAGAAGTATAATTAAAACTACTAAGGTACGTTCACATATGGATTTCCTTTGGAGGCGCCCCTAGTAAACTGAAGTGGACCTCCTCAAAAGGGTCAGAAACTACCTATAGGAACCAGGCATATCTCTAGATAAAATTGCCAAAAAGAAAAAGATAACTGGTCCACATCAGAATACATCATACCGAATACCATTAACTCTAGGATCCCTCAGTTCGAAAGCTTCTCTAGATATTTGGAGTTGATGCACCCTTGGGTTAGCTAAACCACTGGCTATGCCCTTGCTCTGTTTTATGTCATTACCGATGGTGAAGCCACGTTTAACATCTCAACACATGAGTCTTCATTACTCGTACAAATCTCGAATCTCTCTCTAGATGTCAGCATCATAAAAAGTCACAAATTCCTCCATGGAATTACCTCTTTCTAGGACATAACCTTTGGATAGATAGTTCAACCCTATTGCTTTCCACTCTACAACCTCTTCCAAAACAAAGAACTCGCTTATCATTTTTGAAGTTATTTTTGGTATGTAATACACTTTCCAATCCAGGAATCTTTAAAACCAAATTGGTAAATTTCCAGTTAACTCAATTTCAATTCTTTAATAAGTAAAGGAACAGTATATAGGAGTCCACCCTCGGATATTCGTATATATACGTTCATAAAGCAAGAGACGGTTCATACGAATGAGTCCTCCATGGGGGATCTCAAACCGTGTCGATAGGTGATGCTTATGTATACTTCCAAAGTTAATTTGGTTAAACTAGATGATCGACAACCTAGTACAAGGTAGAAACAATCGTACATGGAAATACTTATCACGTTTTCGACTTTCTTAATTTATACCTGTTATCCTGCTTTTTGGCAAAGCCGTGATACCAAAAGATCGGTCAAAAACAAAAGACAGTTCGTCTCAGAGATTGGTTGTACTTCACTTCGCTATGGCTATCGATGAATTTTGTCCGAGCCCGGATCAGGCTACAACTAATAGGACACGGCAAGCAAAGTCATGGGAGCCAGCATTCTAAATTTCAGGTTAATTGGAAGTCGTATGAACGAGATATGATCGATGCAAGTTAGCCAAGGAGTGCCGTTCGAACCCATCGAAAAGTTGGGGAGATGCTCACTTCGAATCCATGGGTTCGAATCCATCACTAATTGTCTTGATCGAATTCGTTGGTTTACACATGCTTCGAATCGATCGAGTTCGAATCGATCGAGTTCGAATCGATCGATAACGTGATGTTGATCACATCGAATCGATCGATTCGAATCCATCAGATGGGCATCCCCTGAGCACGTTCGTATCCATGCTGAAGCACTGTTTCGTATCCATCGAGTCCGGAGCACTTCGAATCCATCACCATATACCCTACTTCGAATCGATCGGTCTCATGCCCAAGCACTACTTCGTATCGATCGTCTCACATCCATCAAGAATGTCATATCATTCCTTCGTATCTATAAATTCTTCCCTGTTCGAATCCACTCGGCTCGTCATGATCCCCTTCGTATCAATCCATTTCGAATCCATTGATGCGAACTAGATCGTGGCATACGATACGAACGAGGCAAAATCCATGGGTGCGAAGCGGTCAACTCGGAGATAAAACAGGGTCGATGCGAGGAGTGCGCGCTACGACACTTAGTACCATGTGCATCCATCGATTCGAATATACGGATTCGAAGTGATCGAGTCGAACGCAACGGCCCTCACGAAAAACCACAACTTGAATCGATCATATCTCCTAAACCGCTGATCCAAATGCAATGAAATTTTCACAGTAGTTTCCATACAAGGTAAAGATTGTTCCTGCCAAATTTTAGCTCGATTGGATCATTTTTGATGGATTCGAAATCACTTCGAATCGATCTCGGATCGAGTTGAAACTTGGCGGGATCGGTCGCGTGGGCCCACTCACGTGCCAGAAAAAGTCTCTCGAAGTTTGAGCGAGATCTGGACCTCCAACGCATATAAATAGCACCCTGAAGCCTTCAGAAAAGGGGATCTTCCGCCATTGAACATCCAGACTATGCCGAATCAAATTCCATACTTCATTATCCCTGTTGTAATCAGATTTGAGAGCAATCATCAGTTGTAATCTGCCGTAATCGATTGAAATCATCAAGTGAATCAATAAAGACATAAGCTTCAGAGTGGACGTAGGCAAGATCGCCGAACCACTATAAATCCTGTGTTTGTGATTGTTATTTGTGAATTATGGTGGTTGTTATTGTTTAGATCTGAGTTCTATATTGATTGTTGCTGATTTGTGTTCATAAACGGGTGCTTTCACGATATTGGGTGTCTGTGGTCGATTTTGACGCAAACATTTTGGTGCTTTCATTGAGAGCGCTAATTCAGAAGATCTATCAATTAGAAGTTGATTCAGAGAGTTTGAAAGTTCAGATTTGAGAAACCATAACGAGACAAACAAGTAAGAAAAAAAGGCCAGAGAGAAGTGAACACCAAGGAAGTCAAGAGGCTTCTTCAGGAGCGAATCAACCGTCGATCTTCATCACTAGGGACGAGATGGAGACAATGATGAAGAAACAAGAGGAGTTAATTCAGAGTTTATTTCAACAGATAGGACAGCTTGGGGCACAGAATAGAGTAGCGGATGGAGTCCAGAATGGAGCAGGACCATCCGGCGTGGCACCTGAACTAGAGGCACACCAATGGAGAACGTTGGTCCAATCTTGGAGAGAGAAAGAGGAGCATCTGCACAACCTGGGAGCAGCAGAGGAGTGAACGTTCAGTCAAGGGGGCAGATCCCAGAATTCCCTCGTGGACTCGGGGGGCAGGTCGAAAGTAATGAACAAAGAATGCATCTCGAAGACAATGACAGGTTGGCGGAGATGGTTAGAAGAGCTATGAGAGGCGGTTTGGTAAACAAAAATTTGGAGGATGTTAATAGGAGTCCTTTTACTCCAACAATTAGACAAGCTAGGAACCCACCGAATTTCAAGTTACCATCGTTGGACATGTATGACGGGAGAACGGACCCCACGGTTCATCTAACGAAATATATAAGGCATATGGAAGTGCTGGGGGCATCAGAGGAGGTTATGGCCCGGTACTTTCCATTGTACTTGGCGGATATTGCAGCATTGTGGTTTAGACAATTGGAGAATGGATCCATCGGAACGTGGAATGATTTAATTGAGAGATTTATGAGGCAATTCAGGGTCCACATCACAAGACCCAAGAATGTGATGACGTTGGCAACTTTAAAACAGAAGGCTGGAGAGACTTTGAGGAGTTTTCTGACGCGATTCAATGCGGCAACAGCTTCAATGGATTGACCGGATCCATCCATGGTTATGATGGCGGCTGTGTCCGGAATAGCTGACGGAACAGAGTTCAAAAATTCATTAACTAAGGATCCACCCGTGGATCTAGGAGAGTTCTATCATGAGGCAGAAAAGATTTTACGATTGGAGGATGCGAATGCAGAAAGAGAAGAAGGAGAGGGAATAGAAGTTTACGCACTTAATGACAAAAAGCCTCTTGAAAAGGACTCAGGCAAGGATAAAAGTAAAAGAAAGACTGAGAGTGACGGGGACAGGTCAAAGCGGCAACGGAGGGAGCCGCGATTCACCACTTACACCGAACTGAACGAGAGTCTGGAACGAATTTATCAGGACACCAATGAGCAGGTTCCGTATCGTAGACCAATGCGAAGGGATCCAACTTCCGACGAAAGAAGATCAGATAAGTTTTGTGTATTTCATGAATTAAACGGTCATAACACTAATGATTGTAGGCATCTGAAGGACGAGGTAGAAGGACATATCAGGAACGGTATGCTCCTTCAATATGTGAGGAGACGAACTCCAGTGGTGGAACCAGAGCGACCACCGTCTACATCAGCTAGAGGCGACCCTGAACCAGGACATCGTTTGGTTATCAATTAATTAAAATAACGATGAATAAGTCGTAAGCTTCCACTAACACAATTAAATCATTTACACATGTACGAGATCGCGAATGTTCTCCAGGCATGCTCTGAATGATCATTGACCGTTTAGTAGTGGGAACTCACACTTTGACATCCTTGCTTTGCTTTTGTTTTGTTTTGATTTGGACATTTGGACTTTGTTTGTTTGGACATTTCTATTTAAAACTCATCTGTTGAATAGATATTTGATTCTGATAATTCTGAAATGGCTATGCTACGTACACATGTACGGGGTCGCGAACGGTCCTTAGGCATGCTCTGAGATGGCGATAAACCGCCCTGACAAATGATCCAGGGACCCACTCGAACGTGAACCTGGTATCAACAATACCAAGCCCTCCCGAGCGCACTTTCTCGCCTCGAACGGTCACAATTCGCCACGAACGGCACCCGACCTCGAACGGTCACAATTCGCCACGAACGGCACCTGACCTAGAACGGTCACAAAATCGCCTCGAACGGCTCACGATCATGAACGATCACAACTTGCCTCGAACGGCACCCGACTGCGAACGATCACAACTCGCCCCGAACGGCATAACTCACCTCACCTCAAATGGCTCAATCGCGAACGGTCGTCATTTGAGATCCGCCACTTGACCGCGCACGGTCGCACTTCACCTCAAATGGCTCGATCCCGAACGATCGTCATTTGAAGTTAGGCGCTTGACCATGAACGGTCGCACTTCATCTCAAATATCTCGATCCCGAACGGTCGTTATTTGAGGTCGCATAAAACTATAAATTCCTTTGCAGGACATCAACAGGATATGAACATCCAGCTCATGGCATTACAAAACACGCATTCCTACCGCAAGGCATATTTTGGGGGGTAAATGTTATCCCGCATTTTGGCAAAGCCGTGATTCCAAAAGATCGGTCAAAAAAAAAAGACAGTTCGTCTCAGAGATTGGTTGTACTTCACTTCGCTATGGATATCGATGAATTTTGTCCGAGCCCGGATCAGGCTACAACTGATAAGACACGGCAAGCAAAGTCATGGGAGCCAGCATTCCAAATTTCAGGTTAATCGGAGGTCGTAAGAACGAGATATGATCGATGCAAGTTAGCCAAGGAGTGTCGTTCGAACCCATCGAAAAGTTGGGGAGATGCTCACTTCGAATCCATAGGTTCGAATCCATCACTAATTGTCTTGTTCGAATCCGTTGGTTTACATATGCTTCGAATCGATCGAGTTCGAATCGATCGATAACGTGATGTTGATCACTTCGAATCGATCGATTCGAATCCATCAGATGGGCATCCCCTGAGCACGTTCGTATCCACGCTGAAGCACTGTTTCGTATCCATTGAGTCCGGAGCACTTCGAATCCATCACCATATACCCTACTTCGAATCGATCGGTCTCATGCCCAAGCACTACTTCGTATCGATCGTCCTCGCATCCATCAAGAATGCCAGATCATTCCTTCGTATCCATAAATTCTGCCCTGTTCGAATCCACTCGGCTCGTCTTGATCCCCTTCATATCAATCCATTTCGAATCCATTGATGCAAACTAGATCGTGGCACATGATACGAATGAGGCGAAATCAATGGGTGCGAAGCGGTCAACTAGGAGATAAAACAGGGTCGATGCGAGGAGTGCGCGCCACGACACTTCAGTACCACGTGCGTCCATCGATTCTAATATACGGATTCGAAGTGATCGAGTCGAACGCAACGGCCCTCACGAAAAACTACAACTTGAATCGATCATATCTCCTAAACCGCTGATCCAAATGCAATGAAATTTTCACAGTAGCTTCCATACAAGGTAAAAATTGTTCCTGCCAAATTTCAGCTCGATTGGATCATTTTTTGATGGATTCGAAATCACTTCGAATCGATCTCAGATCGAGTCGAAACTTGGCGGGATCGGTCGCGTGGGCCCACTCACGTGCCAGAAAAAGTCACTCGAAGTTTGAGCGAGATCTAGGCCTCCAACGCCTATAAATAGCACCCTGAAGCCTTCAGAAAAGGGGATCTTCCGCCATTGAACATCCAGACTCTGCCGAATCAAATTCCAAACTTCATTATCGCTGTTGTAATCAGATTTGAGAGCTATCATCAGTTGTAATCTGCCGTAATCGATTGAAATCATCAAGTGAATCAATAAAGACATAAGCTTCAGAGTGGACGTAGGCAAGATCGCCGAACCACTATAAATCCTGTGTTTGTGATTGTTATTTGTGAATTATGGTGGTTGTTATTGTTTAGATCTGAGTTCTATATTGATTGTTGCTGATTTGTGTTCATAAACGGGTGCTTTCACGATATTGGGTGTTTGTGGTCAATTTTGACGCAAACAATACCATCCCACGGTCAAGAGTGAAGCCGGTAGGCCAGATCACTGTTTACTTATAAATCCTACTCGAAGATCGTTCTTAATTCTCATAAATGGAATAAATGTATTTTGTCCGCTTTCAGTGCCAAGTATAGGATTAAATACTTTCCTTAAATAAGTGAAAAAACAAAGCACATTTAAGTCACACAAATCTTGATTAAGTCACACAAAGCATGATTAAGTCACATAAATGACTTCTAATCCCATTTTTATTTAATTAATTATTTTATTAATTAAAACTTCTTTGTACATACTAGTGTGTGTGTGTGTGCATATATATATATATATATACAATATCTTTATAAATATATATATATACATGTATACTACCATTTCCATATTCATTTATACTCTTTCACTATTTATTTCTACACTTTAACTATTCATTTCTACACTTTTCAATACTTAGAAATGTATTTATATTCTAGCGAAAAATTATCCAACCTATTCGAAGTTATCCCAAAATCCAAAACAATCCAAATGCATTGAAAAATGTAATTCCAAGTAAGAGTGCAACTTATAATTTGGTGAAATGGAACATTTTTTGGTATCCCTTTTATAACTCCTTTTTTAGTTATAAAAGTTTATTTTGATCAATTATCCATCTATGAAAATCAAGTAAAATGATTAAATTGACATTTTTATAATCTTCTTTCTTTTTCATGTATATCAATCCTGCTAAAACCACATATCTCTTCATCTCTAGACCTAAAAATTATTTCCCTAAATTAAAGAATAAAATTACTAAAAAAAATTGATGATGACAGGGATCTCATCTCAATCTTTATTTTCTCAACACTAATTCTAGTTTACCGAAAATATATTTGTCAAAATCTGCAACTTAGAAAGAAATAAATGGGATTCATTATAAATAAACATATAAATCTAAAGCTAACTGCTATGAGATTTTTGACCACAAACATCGACATTATTTTTATTTGCAAATTTAAGTTTGAGAACTAAGATATGGAATAATTAAATCAAAAGAGGACAAAATCAAAGAGTGTAAATAGACAACACCGCGACCAATATAAAGAAAGAGTGCATGGAATAAATAACAGTCGATTTACGGCGGTACTATATATACCATCTTACATCCAGATTCTTATTATTGTCTATCTTCTTTGTAATATTTATACATCTTTTACATGACATATATATTATTACAAAAGTTGAATGTATCATTTGGCACAGGAAAGAAATGTTGACATTCTTTGAAGGAGAATAGAGGTTATGAAGTTTCCTACAATGCTGTTAGATATCCTTGCATGGGTGAATGAAGACATAGTGTCACATCGCCAAAAAAAAGAAGTTTTCATGTTTATATACTCTTTCCCATCAACTTATATTGGAATACGTGTCAAGTAATTTTGTGTGAGAGGGAGGACCTATATGACCATGGTTTGACACACATACGCAAGTCATCTATCCGTACCAAACCGGGCCGGACGCGGGTGCGTGTTACATACCTCATTTTAGAACCCAAAAATAAGCGCTATTGATGCTGCAATCATCAATAATATTATTCTCTGGTGACAAAATACAGTTATGTTAATCATATTAATAACATCAAAAGCATGTGAATATGAACTTTTTTCAATCATTTATTATTAATTAAACTTTCACTATATCTCGGTAGTAACATTTTCACATTCCTTACATAATCTCATTCGTTGCCCATATTCAGATAAAATATAATGATTACAAAGTACTTTAAGAGAGACATATGAAGATGTCCCTTTGGTTGATCAGAGTTTAATACTTGATAGTTATAAATTATGGCATTACATCCACTCAAACATAGCATAAGCTTTAAAGAACACATCAAAAATAAAAACTCCTAACATTAATTAGCTTGCCTCGTGCAAGTCTCCGAAAGCTTATTCCTCTAACCTGAAAACCCCTACTCACAATCTACTCAAATGAGTATCCGAGAGTTTAGAGGGAAAATAGAAACTTTGGGTCAGAAAAAAAGTTTGGTATGAATAAAAATATTCCAACTTGAACCAAATAGATAATTAGCGAGACTATGCCACTGAGCGGAAAGAGTTTTCCCCTCACTAATATTTTTTCAAAATATGTCAATCATAAATCATGAACCACCTATCACAATGATTAGAACAAAATATAAAACATGATCATATGCTTGCTTTCAACATAGGTAAGTTTGACTAAGTTGTCATCCTAGGGTTATGTACACCAAAGGTTCACCCTTCCCAGCAATAGGCTATTTGTATCAAATCATAATTTTCCAAGGGTCACTACGAACCTAATGGTTTTGCAGGCCACCAATAACCTATCGGGCTGACTCGGGACAAAACATATCCAGATGTCCACAAATCCTCAGAAATAGTTAGGAGTAAAGAAACTTAAATAATCTGGTGAGCATATAGAGCTCGAGTTCTGTTTTGTGTGTGAGAAAGCCCTACGCACTGGAATCACTGACCTTTACCAACCGGGGGCTAATGGCTGAAGCATAGGATGCGACCTTACACCAATCCCACCCATGGCATCAACATTGACGATATAGGTCCAAATAGGTGTCATTAACATTGATGGCATATGTTTAAAGAGGTGGCATCAACATTGAAGACATAGGTCCAAACATGTGGCACCTACGTTGATGACATATG
Source organism: Allium cepa (assembly GCA_030765085.1). Taxonomy (NCBI): domain Eukaryota; kingdom Viridiplantae; phylum Streptophyta; class Magnoliopsida; order Asparagales; family Amaryllidaceae; genus Allium; species Allium cepa. The sequence goes on from CM060932.1 coordinate 898,094,839, forward strand.
TCCAAAGAGGTGGTATCAACGTTGATGATGTATATCAAAAAGGGTGGCATCAATGAGGATGCCATACTGTGGCGTCAACAATGATGCTGCATGGTGGCGTCAATGATGATGCTGCCTAGTGGCATTGAGTAAATTGCTTAAGAACTGAATATTTCTTTTCAAAGACAACACTTACCACCAACTCTTGTTCTTTGTCAAATTTCTATTGGATGATGACTTTCTCTACTAGTATCTTTTTAGAAAAACTGCAATAGCTCAGATCTTACCATTCTCAAATTATTTGCAAACCCTTTATTATTTATTATTATTTTAATATAATTATTAAGCTTTTCTAGCCTAATAAATTCATAATAAATCATAAGCACTTGGGAAAAATTTAAAAAAATTCACCAAGAATAAAAAACAATATATTCTTTAACATATAAAAATTTCAAGATCAAAATTATTTTTTAACTTCTTTGAAAACCCGATATAAATGCTCTTTCTTCTTTAAGAAATTCATAAAATATTCCTATTAATTTAGAAAATAATGAAATTAAAAACACATCTTCAAAATTATGTTTTTACAACATATTCAGAAATCATGTCATTTGGAGATCAATTACTAAAGTTTTGTCTTATAACCCTACCATAATAATTTCATAAAAATTCAAACAATTTGTTAGTTAACCAAACAATTGCATAATCATACATGGTATATCATAAAATCATCAAGCAACCCGGATATCCACAAAGTCTAAAATAACACAATCATAAATGAGATGGTTTCTTTATTATTCACCTTGATTTGATAATGAGACTTGAGATTTGAAGGCTGATTTGGTTTCCTTAGCTTTTTTCTCTTGATTTCTACAGCTTTCTTCCTCTACTCTTCTTGCTTAATGGCCAGCCACCCTTTTTTTCTTTTAATTGTTTTGATGTTGTAAAAATGAGAATAATATGGGCAGGGTGGATTTACGGCATAAAAGATAAACCCCTCTCATATATTCTATTCTACATTAAGTTTTAAAACAAATCCTATTAATTAATTAGTAAAGGCCCGACCTTGTTGGTTATCAAATCTTAATCCCCTTATTGCACAATACATCACATTATTCTATTTAATTTATCTAATTAAATCTCCTGAATAATGTTAATCAAAATTAGGGGTTTTATAGGCTCCCCTTCTTAAAGAATTTTGTCCTCGAAATTCAGTAAGGACTATGTAGTAAGCAAATAAAACATGCAAACATTTATAACAACGGATGCTAGTATATCCTACCGGCAACAAAGTCAGTATAAAAAGTGTAGAATATACCATCATAATAACTTAGGATAAGTTTCTCTAATCATGTCCTCTGTCTCCCAAGTACAGTCCTTCTAATTGTCACTCTACCGACTTTTACTAACTTGACAGTCATGTTCCTTACTTCTCATCTCTTGTAACAACACGAACTAGTTTCCTCACAAAAGTCATATTCGGTTCCACTATTAAATCTTCTGATGCCATCTGTACAATGTAGTCACTGGATCTTGAACACATTTTCTAAAATGAGAAACATGTAAAAAATTATGAACTCCTACCAAACTAATCAGTAACTCTATCCAATAAGCAAGCTTCCCAATCCTTTCTATGTTAGGAAATGGACCTACATATCTTAGTGCCAATTTTTACGTCTTTCTGAACCGCATCACACCCTTCATCGGTGATGTTTTAAAAAAACATGGTCTCCAACCGAGAACTCTAAATACCTACGCCTTTTGTCTGTGTAACTTTTTTACTTAGACTGAGCTTTCTTCATCCTTGTTCGGATCAATTCAATCTTTTTTGTGGCTTTTGTCACCATATCTGGACCAAGAGCCAATCTAACTTCGGTCTCCGACCAACATGCTAGTAATTTGCATGGCCTTCTGTAAAGCGCTTCGAAAGATGTCATTTCTATACTAGTTTATAACTATTATTATAGGAAAATTTGACTAAGTGCAAATAGTCTTTCCATGACCCTCCAAAGTCTACTACACAAGCCCTTAACAAATCTTCAAGAATTTTGTTGACTCTTTCAGTTTGCCCATCCTTTTGCGCATGGTAAGCGATACTCATTTTTAGCTTGGTACATAACACTTTTTACACACTACTCCAAAATTCACTAGTGGATAAAGTAACTATATCACTAAATATACTAGTAGGAATTCTATTCAGTCCTATAATATTCTTTATACACAAGTTCGCTAAGGTAGGTGCCATCCGTGCCGACTTAGCAAGAATAAAGTGTATGCTCTTGGTCAGTCTATCTACCACAACCCATATGCTTTCATTTCCCCTATTTGACCTTGGCAATCCGTCAATAAAATCCATGGATATGGAATCCCATTTCCAAATGACCCTTATAAAGGTTGAGCAATCCACTTGGTTTCTAATGCTCGGCTTTTAATTATTGGCAATTCAAACATTATTTTACCCATAAGCCTACGTCTCTCCTCATTCCTTCCTAACAGAAACTCCTCTTCATATCCTGATAAATTTTAGTTCCTTCAAGATGAATAGTAAACTTCGATCGATGACACATCCCAAGAAATTCCTTCCTTATGTTAGAAACATCTGGAACACACAATTGTCCATTCTTCATTAACCATCCCTTTTGATCAAGACTAAAACCTTTTAAATCATTAATCTGAGTTCCCACTTTAAGACTTCCAATCCGTTCAGCTAGTAATGGATTACCTTTTTGCTTAGAATCAAATATTTCGATCATTACTGGTCGAACTTCTAAACATGACAACATTATGGTATTCCGACTAGACTAGTCATCGACCTTAAGCTTACACCACAAGTAGTCATTGCCTTCAAATATTTCCATTCTGCTAACATAAATAACACCACACTCTGATGTTTTCTGCTAAGTGCATTTGCAACTTTGTTTCCTTTTCCTGACATATATTCAATATCAAAATTATAAGTGCAAAAAACTCTAGCTACCTTTGTTGTGTCATTTTCAACTCCTTCGGAGAGAATAAATACTTCAAAGACTTATGATCCGTAAATAAATCAAATCATTCTCCAAAAAGATAAACTCTCTACACCATCAAAGCAAAGATCACCACTGCCAACTCTAAAATTATTAGTCAGATATCTAACTTTATGTGGTCGATGCTGTGAGAAGCAGAGGTAATCACTTTACCTCTTTGCATTAACACAACTCCTAACCCTGCCCCACATGCATCAGTATACAGAACTAAATCTTGATTCCCATCTATAACAACTAACATGGATGCATTGGCCAATAAATGTTTTAGCTATAATAATGCTTCTTCACGTTTATCATGCAAACATACTTTACATCCTTACTTGTCAGTTTAGTCATAGTTATCGCTGTAGGAGAGAATTCTTTGATGAATCTTCGATAATAGTTAGTAGCCCTAGAAAACTTATTATCTCGGTCACAGTTTTGAGTCATTTTCAGTTATTAATAGCTTCGATCTTAGTTGGATCTACAGATAACCCATTTTCTAAATCTGTAGACCAAGGAACTTCACTTCTTTTTTTAAAAAATGATATTTCAAAAACTTCGCTTTTAGTTGATGCTGCCTTAACATCTCTAGCAATATTCTAAGGTAAATCTCACGATCTCTTTAACTCTTAGAATTTAACAGAATATCATCTATAAATACTAACACAAATCTTTCCAAATGCTCTTGGAAGATCCGATTCATCAAATTTGCAAAGTAAGCATGCGTATTAGTTAGTCCAAAATGCATGACTAACCATTTATAAGAACCATATCTTGTTCGAAATGCCATTAATGAAATACTATCCCTGCTACTCTCAATTGATGGAACCATGTTGCTAAATCCAATTAGAAAATTACTTTGGCTCCACTCAACTGATCAAACAAATCAACTATTTTTGGCAAAGGATACTTTTTCTTTATCGTCTTCACATTCAACTTATGATAATCAATACAAATCCTCAAAGACCCGTCCAGTTTCTTCACGAACATCACAACCGCTCCCTAAGGTGACCTGCTTGGTCTAATAAAATTCTTTCATTTTATGTCCACTAACTGCACCTTTAACTCTTTCAATTCAGTAGGTGTCAATCTACTTGGTGGTCTACTCATGGATTCAACTCCAAGAATAAGATTTATTCAAAACTCAATAGCTCAATTCTACGATAGTCCATTTACTAGCTCAAAACTTAGCCCAGTCAATTCTTCCTTGGATACGTCTACAATCACACTGTTCCACCAGTACAGAGAACATCCTTGCAACTGCCTAGTAGCCAACCTTCTCTTCCATTCATCATTCAGACCTAAGTCAGCAAAGATTCTCTCATGGTGCAACAGCCAATTCTCAATTTCAACGACGTCCTCCATTCCTAGAAAAGGGTTTCTTCCAAGACTAGGATAATCACGGCTCAACCTAGCAAAAAATTTATAAGCAAGTACCTTATGATTAGCACCACCTGCATTATTAGTGTTACCTCCAACCACACTAGTAGTAGCACCAGCTTGCATCATATTCACGAAAAGCTGATACATAATCCCCATATCTATTAGTGGGGTTCCAACACTCACATCAGCATTTGCATTTGAATTAGCATTTGCTTGTCGACCTAGGCTCCTGCTAGTATTAGGCCGAGCATTTCCATTAGTTTTGATGCTTCCTCTACCTAGATTCACCTTCCATTTCCTGCTTCCATATTTTACTTCCTTTGAATCTGCATATGGATCTTTGTAAGATGCAGAAGAATGGTCTAAGAGGGAGAGGAGAGTAAAGATAGGATATATACTTATATATAGCAAATACAAGTATGTTACAATGGCATTATCTCATGCCCTAATCTTATTCTCTGATTTATTTGAATTATGTTTTCGAAAACTTTTTAAATTTTACATAAATCTATGCTCTAACACCAAGTTTTACTATTCTCCATATTGAGGTCTGAAAATAAGCACTATTGATGTTGCATTCATTAATAATATTATTCTCCAGTGATAAAATGTGGTTATATTAATCATATCAATAACATCATAAGCATATCAATATGAAAAAATTTAAAACATTCATCATTAATTAAACTTTCATTCCATGTCAAAAGTAACATTTTCACATTCATTGTATAATCCCATTCTTCGCCTATGTTTAGAGAAATATAATAAGTATAAAGTACTCCAAGAGCAACATATGAAGATGCCCCTTGGTTGATCGAAGTCTAATACTTGACAGTTATAAATTTTGTTATTACATCCATTGAAACATAGCAGAATCTTTAAAGAACACAACGGAAATAAAAACTCCTAATATTAGCTAGCTTGCCTTGTGCACATTCCCGAAAGCTTATTCGTTTAATCTGAAAATCCCTACACTCGACCTACTCAAATAAGTACCTCAGAGTTTAAAGGGAAAAAAAAACTTCGGGTCAAACAAAAAGCATATGTGAATAATAATATTCCATCTCGAACCAAATAGATATTTAGTGAGACCACGCCGCTAAGCGAAAAGGGTTTTCCCCTCACTAATATCTTATCGAAATATGTCAGTCATAAATCGTGCACCTATAACCAAAATAATTAGAACAAAACATAACATGATCATATACTTGTTTGCAACCAAGGCAAGTCTAACTTATTTTTCATTCTAGCGTTATGTGTAACCAAGGTTTACCCTTCCCAACAATAGGATGTCTATCTCAAATTATAGTTTTTCCATGATCACCATGAACCTAATGGTTTTCCAGGCCAACCAATAACTTATCGGGCTGGCATGGACTAAAACATATCTAGATGTCCACAGATCCCCAAATATAGTTAGGAGTAAATCAACTTAAATAATCTGGTGAGCATATAGACCCACGTGTTCCTTTTTATGCGTAAACATCATTTTAGTCTCATTACTGACAAAGCCTTATGCATCGAAATTGTGGACCTTTACCAACCAAGGACTAATGGCTGAAGCATAGGACGTGACCATACACTAGTCCCGCCTAAAATCTTATCTGGTTTTAAATTCATGATTCATACCTCTAGACTAGTTCGTGGAATCCCAACACAATTGATCTATCTAATCTCCTAGATGCAACTCTACTCAATCTGAAGTTTAATCTAACCATACTCGTTATGGGGACAACCTAACTGGTAATTCTGCCTTCCAAAATACCAAGATGTGGTGTTGGGTCATGAAATGTGAGCATAACAATGATAAGATATGTATATTTAACTGATCAATTGATGATAAGAACATATATCATTATTCGGTAAAATATGTTCAATCAATAGACACATACATGACAAAATTACTTATAATTAAGTGTGATTCCATTAACAAACTTCACACAAAATTGGGCTAAATCACCATTTATTTCCTCAAAACTAATTATCTTTAACATTGATAAACCACTAAAAATCATTCTTTAAAACAAGGAAAATATCATCCACTAATGTCGCAGGTTGTAACGACCCGTAAATTTTAACCGGTTTTAGTAACGTATTTAATTGAAATTTTGTGGAATTTTACAACGATAAAATTTTGTAATATAAATTTGATATTTGGAATGCGTCTAATTAAACATAGCAACTGGTAAATTTTCGTCTGAAAATATGAAAGTTTATTTCGTACGTAAATTTACTTCAATTTAATCAGTTAAAAAGCGATGAAAATAAAACATTTTCGAAACCTAAATAATTTTATACAGAAAAATTTTAAATCGTCTTTTGAGCAAGATGTCATTTTTCGTTTTTCCAAATTTTGACATTTATTACTTCATTTATCCTATTTCTAGCGAATTAGCAGCTATTTCGGTACCGATTATTGACTTTTGGTGGGATGATCGTACTACAGATATTTATGCACCGTTTTGATCGTCTCGTCATGCTGATCACCGCAGTTTATTTGTTTCTGTGTTTTGTAGTCCGGTTCAAAGTGGAATCCACGAAATGAATAACCATATCGGTACTCGTTCTTTGCCCTTTTGCTTCTATGACCATTGGTTTTCTATCGTGAACTGTGAAACACCAGCCTTTTAATATTCCTTGAAAATTTAATAATTTGACTTTCAACATTCTGGTTTCAGTTTATTATCAATCGGTTCGTGTGCATTTTTTTTGTTATTCAAACTTCTAACTTGCTTTATAATGAATAAAAAAAATATACATATGATGCTTGTTCCATTTAAGCTGCATATGGGAAAATAAAGAGAACAACCCGTTCTCCTTCCCACGCTCGGCCATCCACTAGCTACCGCGTTGCTTCCCTCTCGAGCTTCCCGCCTCGTGAACCAACTCCTCCTCGCCTCACGCACAGGCAACTCCTCATCCAAAGTCAGATCTGCTGCCACCACCGAGTTGTTCACCGCCCAGTTCGCCTCTCCTCTCTTTCTCTGCTCCTTCTCTTCCCGCTTCACCCTTCCCAACCAACTTCCTCCACCCTCCGACCAAAGCAGCCTCCTTCCACCCGAAACCAAGCCGCACTCAGCGCTCGCCGGCGCACCGCCTCCAAGCCCACCCTTTTGACTAAATCCTTCCTCTCGCCTAGCCTATTTTCATCCACGACATCTCAGCCATAAGCGCCGAAACCCATCCCCTTCGACCCGTCCACCACCAGCAGCCATCTGATGTCCCATCACCTAGCGGTCCTCTTTCCGCGTTTATATATGGTAATGGTGTTTTTTTTCTGACGTCAGTTTATAGTTTGTTAAAGTGTTCGCTTATATATGTAATTAACTTATACATATGTGTGTATTGGCATTGTTTATATAGTAAGTTATACAGTTATAAAGTATAAAAACTTATAAAAAAAATATACTCTAACATGGCATTGTTCTATATATGTGATATACGGGTATTTTGGGAAAAAGAAAATATATATTTAAGTTCAGATATATTGAATCTGTTTGTATAACTATATATTTACCTATGCTATATATATGTGGTCTGGAATAAAGATGAGTTAGTTTATATTGTTGATTTTCCAATTATATTATATATTATGGTTTCATATGTTACTGTATGGGTTAATATATATATTAAGTGATGTCAGTCAGTATATATGAGTTTAGAAAACTTTGTTTGTAGTTTTATTTTATAATTAATATGTACTAAAGTATGTATGGTGATTTTAAAGTAAGTATTGTTGAAAGAATTTTTCAAAAGCTTTAGTATATTCATGTTCTGCCTGAGCTTGTTTGTATATAGACTTTATAATATGTAATTATAGAGGTTATAACATGAGCCTTGAATTTGTAAGGCAACATATACTCAGTTTGAATATGCATGGGGAGTTTGGTACACCTCAGTTTTACAGAAATATGGTAAGTGTTCGAATAACAAAAGTGTGAGTATAGATATAAAGTTTGTCTGCATGTGTTTATATATATTGTTTTTTTTAATACTAAAATTCTGTGTTGTACGTACATAAGGTTATTTGTTATAATATGATATGTTTATATAAGATTTATTGTTTTAAATTTTAATTTGAATGTAAGGTTATATCTGTAGTTGCATATTAGATTATATATAGTGTACGATATATATAAAAGTGTATATTTTATTATAGGTCGGCTTATACATTATAAGTTACTGGTATGTATTTTGTTACAGAATGCTATATAATTTCATATAAAAGCATAAAAGTTTGGCTTGCTTTTGGAAAGTTGTCAGAGAAGAATTTATATAATTTTAGTGTTTCGTGTATATAAGGATGTAATACTGAAAAGAATGTATATGTGTTTAAATTCAAGTATTGATTTTTTTAAGTATAATATGATGATGTTTTGTTTCAATATGTGTTTCAAATTTTATATCAATTTCGAACTATGTGAATATTTTATTTGAATATTTGTCTTAAATTTAAATATTAATTGTAAGGCAGTATAAATAACAAATAATGATATATATAATGTATGTGTTTTAAATTTAGAATATTGTTTTATAAATATAGTTATATACAGTTATATACAAGTTCACTTATATCAATTAACTTTATCAATTTAGTTCTCATTCGTTCCTATCACTTCCTATTATCAGCTTGTTCGTCGAATTCGTGCCCATCTCACATTACTTTGGGATTCGTGTTGGGATTCATAACTCAATTTCAGTGTCATCTTCTCGATCATCTCTAGCCTCGAAAGGTGAGCAATCACTCACGATTAATATTCTTTTATTTATTAAATTTGATTTCAATTGAAGCGACAATTGAAATATGCTGCTGTTAGTTAATTGCACTGTTATTTATGTATCAGTTCACCTTTGACATCTGACACCATTATCTGTTAATTATACGATGATAATCCAGTTTGGCTGATGAATGATTGATTGTTTATTGTTTATATTGGATGTAAATTGAAATGCGATAAGTGATAAATATTATGCAATTGAATTTGACGTAGGATAGTTTAAAAATGTGAATCGACATATGTGTTGAATTTGATTAGTTAAATTTGTATAATATGACCTCTTTTAAACTGTTAAATTTATTTGACATATAGAATAGTGATAATTACACTTTGAACCATTGAACGTATATTGGATAAATTGTTGTAGTATAAAATTGAAATTGAACGACAAGTGGAAAAACCGTAATGTAATAATCTTTAATCTACATGAAATGATAGTGTAGATTCTAGAAATAATTATATTAATTCGCACAAACAACAATGTGAATTAATACGATTATTTCGGGATTATTTGAATTGATTATTGGATTGTGTTTGTTTGTTGTTATTGCTTGTTTATTTACTATGACACCATCCCAGTTATCACACTGCAAGTTCCCTTTGTTATATTTGATTTTTGAATTGGAATTGGAATCGGGTTGAAATGATAAATACCCAAATGAACTTGACCTAGGATAGAGAACTAAATAAAACCCGATTGGTCAATAAATTGATTCTAAATAAAATAATGATTTTATTCGAGCAAAGAATAAGTTTGAAATGAAATCAGAATTTGAAATTTAGAAAGGAAAATGTAAAGATTGAAATCTGAGGCAAATATTAACGTAGTAATTGATGAAAGAACGTTGGTTGAAATTTAATTATTTAAAAATTAAATTTGCATTAAATTTGGAATTATTAAGAAATAATTTGGAATTAGTAATAATTGAGTTTTGAAATTATTAAGTTTGAAATCATTTCATAATTAAGTTTGAAATTATAATTAAGTTTGAAATTATTAAGTTTGAATTCATAATTAAGTGGAAATGATTTAATAATTAAGTTTGAATTTATAATCAAGTTTGTAGCTATTAAGTTTTGAAATTATTAATAATTATGATTGAAATTATTTAATAATTGAATAAGATTTAATTATTTGATAATTGAACAAAAATTGAATTCTTTGATAAGAGAAGTTGAACTTTTGAATAAGTGGATTTGAACTTTGTTAATAAATGAAATTGAGTTTCTTTATTTATTAAAATTTTGGAAAAATTATTTAAGCAAGTTAATAAGTGAAATTGAACTCCTTGAATATATGAAATTTAGTCTCTTTATTAACTGAGTTTTGAAATTCGTAACTAAGTAAATAATAAGTGAAATTGGATTTCCTTAACGAGAAATAAAATGTGATTTATTGAAATTAATGTAAGACTTGTAATTTAGAGAATTTGATTTGACGAATTTAGTTTAATTCAAGTTGTAGTTTTGATATAATGAAGGTGAACGTAAGAAATTGATTTAATAATTTGGAAATTAAATGGAAATTGTTTTAAATGACAAATTTACTTAACAAATATTGAATGAAATCGATAAATGAATTTGAATTGATTTGAATGTTAAATTAAATTAAATTAAATTAAATGATTTCGGAATAAAATTTATATATGAACTAGAATCAATATTTGAATTGTTTAAATAAAAATTGAAATTGAATTGTAAGACTTTGAAATGGTTATTTGGAAGATTTTGAAACGTAAATTTTGGAAATTGATAGTGAAAGACAAATGAAATGTTGATGCATAAATTCTAGTTGAAATTGAAATTGATTTGGTTTGAAATTTATTAAACGACCAATCGGTGTAATAATTACGAAAGTTATTAAAGAGACCGGAATCGGTTATGGATATACTCTCTATCTAAACCGAAAACCACTTTAATAACTATACGCGGAGTGATGATCCAAAATGAAGCAGTAGGAATGATGTGCGTGATGACTGAAGAAAGAGAACGATAATGGATAGCCTTGACACTTGTGTCAAATTAGAAATGACTAAAACCAGGAGCCGTGCCGGGCCAAATGGGGTTAGCCACCTCGAGCGGACACACTTCTTCGTACTACTACTCATTACTTGTGATTGATTGGTGCACCCTCGTACTTTTCAGGAGTGTTGTTTCGCGGTGTTGCGATCGCTGCGGCGATGCGTTCTCACCAGTCCGGATCAGGCGAACGGTAGTTTCACTACCTTGGGTATTGCCTCATGTGCCTTGTCATACTTGTATCCCTATATACGCAACCACTACGAATTTGTTTTGTGTTATACCTATGGAGTACTCCCTGATATCCCACTAGTTTACGGTGGAGTTTACAGTGCTGTATAGACTATGACATTTATATAAAATGTGTTAAGGGGGATAATGGTAACGCCTTAACACTATTTTGATACATTATGTTACTGATAGACATTATCTATTTAGCGTATACTACTACATAGTAGATAGTTTAACGGATCCTTAGAGGATGGTGATTCCAACATCCTTTGAGTTACTTGTATTTCGATTGCTATTTCACTTGAGTTGAATTTATTGATATGAGAATATTAATCCTGACTCGAGTGTTTCGTGTTTTGCATTACGCTCGGGTCAGACTGAGAGTACCAGCTTTCGAGGCTCATCTTTGGAGTTGGAGCTTTGTTTGAAGATCCAGCCATCTATTCTGTTTCCAGTATCCGATGTTTTCAGTGATGTATTTTGATTTGTATCTGATGTATCGTGTTACTCGCCTGTTGTAAACTCTGATGTATCTTATATATTTATATAGTAGCTTCATGAACTACTATCTCTTTTACTTCCGCTGCATATTATTACTCTGTGTCTGTGATTCTGTGATTATTTATTTACTGTATATCTGTGTTTTGCCAAATTTAAATTAACAATTCGGTATTTTGAATTATTCAAGTCCGACATGTGCGGATGCGAATAGTACAAAATAGCGGGCCGTTGCACAGGTCCAAAATGGTGGCATCAACATTGAAGACGTATGTCCAAATAGGTAGCATTAACGTTGACGACAAATGTCCAAAAAGATGGCCTCAATGCTCACGACGCATGTCCAAAAAGGTGGCATTAACATTGACACCATATGTGCAAAGGGGTGGCATCAACGTTGACGATGTATGCCTAAAAAGATGGCATCAATGTTGATGACATTCATATGAAGGGGTGGCATCAATGTTGACGACGTATGTCCAAACAGGTGGCATCAACGTTGATGACATATGTTCAAATGGGGGGCATCAACTTTGACGACCTAAGTTCAAAGAGGTGGCATCAATATTGATGATATATGTTCAAAGAGATGACATCAATGTTAGTGAAATAGGTCTAAAAAGGTGGCATTAGCGTTGACGACTATATCTAAAGAGGTGGAATCAACGATAACGACGTATGTCGAAAAAGTTGGCATCAACATTGACAACACGTGTCTAAATAGGTGGCATCAACGTTGATGGCATATATCCAAAAGAGTAGCATCAACGTTGACGACATATATCCAAAAAGGTAGCATCAATGTTGACGGCGTATGTCCAAACAAGTGGCATCAACGTCAGTCATGTATGTCCAAAGATGTGGCATCAACATTGATGACGTATGTCTAAATAGGTGGCATCATTTTTGACGACATATGTCCAAACAATTGGCATCAACGTCGATGACATATGTCCAAAGATATGGCATCAACGTTAAGGATGTACGTCCAAATGGGTGGCATCAACGTTGACGACGTATTTTCAAAGAGGTGGCATCAACGTTGACGGTTTTTGTCTAAACAGGTAGCATCAACGTTGATGACATATGTCCAAAGAGGTGGTATCAACATTAATAACGTAGGTCCAAACAGGTGGCATCAAATTTTACGATGTATGTTCAAAGAGGTAGCATCAACGTTGACAACCTAGCTCTAAACGGGTGGCATTAATGTTGATGACATGTGTTCAAAGATGTGGCACCAACGTTGACAATATAGGTCCAAACACGTGGCGTCAATATTGACGACATATGTCCAAAGAGGTGGCATCAACGTTGACGACGTATATCTTAAAGGGTGTCATCAATGATGATGCTGTATGATGGCATCAATGATGATGCCACCTTGTGGCATTACTGTAAATAGTATAAAAACCGAATTATTTCTTTTTAAAGATAGCACTTTCCATCAACTCTTATTCTTTATCAAATTTATGTTGGATAATAACGTTCTTTATTAGTTTCTTTTCAAAAAAACTACAATAGCTCAGATTTTATCATTCTCACACTAGTGCAAACTCTTTATTATTTATTATTATTTTAATATAATTATTTAGCCTTTCTAACCTAATAAATTCATAATAAATCATAAACATTTGAAAAAAATTCCCAAATTTCGCCAAAAAACCAAAAATAACATATTATTTAACATATAAAATTTTCAAGGACCGAAATCAATATGCAATTATTTTTAATAATTAAAACCCAAAATAAAGGCCCTTTCTTTCTTAGAAAATTTATAAACTATTCCTATTAATTTGAAAATTATGAAATTAAAAATTCATTTCCAAAATTATGATTTTCACAAAATATCCAAAAATCAAGTCATTTGAAAATCAATTACTAAGGTTTTGCTCATAAACCTATCATAATAATAAAATATAAATTCAAATAATCAAATAATTAATCAAACAATGGCATAAACATACATGCATATCATAAAATCATCAAGCAACCCGAAAGTCCATAAAATTTGAAATAAAACCAACATAAATGAGATGGTTTCATTATTATTCACTCTGATTTAATAATGACACTTGAAATTTGAAGGTTGATTTAGTTGCCTTAGCTTTTCCTCTAGATTTCCTAAGGTTTCTTCCTCTACCCTTCTTGTTTAATGATCGATCTCCCCTTTCTTTTCTTTTACTTGTTTTTATGTTGTGAAAATGAGAATGATATACGAGGGGGATAGTTTAGGACATAAAAGATAAACCTATACCTACTTTGCCCCTCTCATACATTCTTTTCTACTTAAGTTTTAAAACAAATCTTAATAGTTAAGGCCCGACCTTGTTGGTTATCAAAATTCAATCCTCTTATCACACTACACATCACATTGTTATATTTAATTAATCTAATTAAATCTTTTAAGTAATGTTAATCAAATTTAAGGTGTTACAACGTGGGTCCAATAAGACTTGACTATGTTTTTAATTTTGATGAGCATAAATAGCTTTTTCGCTTATTTAAATTCAAATAGTGTGACTATAAAAAGAAGGGGAATACTGATCACATTCCCAGTCATTTTTTTGCACCTTGTTCTTCGTTCTGTTCTCAAATCAAGCTAGACTCATAGCATAGAGCAATTATACTCATCACAATCTCATGTAGATCATCATTTCTTGCATCTTGGGAGACTTGAAATAAACTTTTAAGAAAATTCACTACTAGAACAACAATAAATAGTAACGGAGGCTTCCCACGGTCGTCGATGGCAGTTTCCAACTGCAAGCGACGGATGCCGAACTTTGTAACGCTTTTGTAAATAATATATAATAGCTGTCGAAAACCGAAAAAACATCGCCTGCCGTTGAAAATTATCGTGCATACATTCCCCTGGCTGAGACCTACTACTTCATTTTTCAACTTCGCCCAAATCCACTAAAAATCCTGCCGCTTCCTCCTCTCCATCGTCAGTCAACCGCCGTGCCTCCCCAAGCTTCTCCAATTTCATCATTCTCCACTCTCAATAAGCATAGCCCATTTATCAATCTCCAATTAGGTTTTATTCCTAAATCTTATCTAATTTTTATTTGTTAAATTAGGGTTAATTTATTGTTATAGTTGTATAATACCCCACTGAACGTTTGGTATACCCTATTGAATGTTAATTAGTTTGTTATTATAATTGTTTATCATTGTTATGTTGAAAGAAAAATTTTGTTCAGCGTATTTGTGTGTTAATCGGTGTATATGCATTGATTAATTAGTAGATACGTGCGCATTTGGGCTACTTTGGATTGATTAGAGTCGATTCTTAAAATTTGGTGTATATGTTTTCAACATGACAAAATCGACGATTTAGTGTATGCGTTTCATGGAATATAAATAAATTATTGTACAAATTGTTGCATAATACGCTTTACTTTTTGTAAATACTTAGAGAGTTTTTACCCCGTTTGACAAATATTATATATGATCGTTGTATGGATATTCGTTTTTATCATAAAACAGACATATATATTCATCCGATACAATATTTTTCAGATTTCTTCCTGCATTGGACAAGTTACAAACACAGTAGTATTTTTATTTTACAAATCATTTTATTTTAAACGGTTCACAAAATTTCTTCAATACTTTCTTTTTGTTCTTGGTGTGCATACATATGTGTACGATACATGAAACAAAAGGGAAGTGCTGCTGAAATTTTGTTGAATCATTTAAAGTAAAATATTTGCAAAATATTATAACTACCGTGTTTGTAATGGGAAGTAGGATAACCAACCATCAAAGTGTAAAACAATAGCCTAAAAATTATAGATTATATTCATATAATAATTTCTGTAAATTCGTTTGAAAATAAAATTAAAAAGAATAATATTATATATTTGCGAAAATTTAAATGTATGATTTATTTGAAGTAAATGTCAACGCGTAAATGATTAATGCATTTTTACGTTTTAAAGTAGGAAAAATGATCAATTATTTTATCAATCGGAGCTGGATGTACCAACAAAGAAGAGAAATTGAAGGCTCAATAAGTGAACATTTTTAAAATGGTGCACATGTCTTTATTGAATTCTCTTTATATAATAATGCAAACGACCAAAAAATTCATTGTCCATGTAGTAGGTGCAAACTATTGAAGCATTTGATACCGGATATGGTAATAGTTCATTTGCGCCAATATGGTTTCGTGCCGAATTATTTGGTGTGGAATCGTCATGGAGGACTTATAGCACCTAATCCTGCACATTCGAACGAGGAGGTGGATAATGAACTATTCATCGACGGAAATTCTATCGGTTTAGAAAACCGTTCGAACGAATTTAAATTAAAAATAATCGCAAGCGCACAGCGTATTGTCATAGTACATGGCGAATATGGATCGATCCGCAGGGAATTGATGATTTTAAATTTCTATTCAATCAAATTAACCAAAGTTGAAGAAGTGATTAGCTAAAAATGTAGAAAACTAACACAAGAAAATTGATAAAATATGAGAGTAAAGAAATAATTTAGAGAATAAATCCACTCTCAAGATCATGTAATTCAACACATATGAAATCATGATCTCTCTTTCATAGTCATTAGTGAGTTTAGTTGATGCATTTATCATAAGCATGGCCTAATTGTGTTATTAATTAACACATTTAAACCATCAAACTTTAATGCACCCTCCAACCCACTTACTAACTCTCATGAAAATGAAAACAAGTTGAAATCTATTTTAAGCATGGCTTATTAACTATTAATTAGAAATATAAGCCATCAAATTTTAATTTCAAATCACTTTCTTTTGCCATAATCGTATTTTGATGAAGAGGCAGTTAGTGTTAGTGATTGTTTAAGCATAGCCTATTTGGTGTCAATAATATAGGCTGTCAAATTCAAAGCAAAAACAACAATTAAACTACTTCATTGATCATCATTAAGCATAAAAAGAGAGCATGAATTAACACATAGTTGAAGCTACATAATTGGAGAGCTTCATTACCCCTGAATTGAAGGGGTTTAGCCTCTCATATTTGTCTTCTGATTAACAAATGTAGCTAACAACATGAAAATAAATGAAAGCAAAAATGAAAGCTAATGGAAAAGAGATCTATTTTACTTGCATAAAAGAAAAGAAATCTACACTACAACATAAGAAAGAGAGCATGTACATGTAAAGAGCATATATTGAATTGCATAAGAAAGAAAAGAAAAATTACAAGAAATAAAAATTGGCTAAGTAGCCATTAAAAAAGAAAGAGAGCTTTCTTTTATTTGATCTAAACTAAACGAAAGCGAAAGAGGCCTAAGAGAGACTAAGAGAGAGAGAGAGATTACATGAAACATATGGGTATTTATACATGTATGAAACCCTAATTCATATTTTTGGGGAATGCCCAAAATGCCATTAAGGTAGTGTGGCCACCAAGTAATCATTAGCATGTCATAATTCCCATTTAAGTGTACATGAAGCCATTAATTCCATAAGCATGTGCATTAGCCTCTAGTTTGTACGTTAAGGGGTGGGTAGGTGGGGTCCTCCATGTTCTTCACTTTGAATTACTTCCATCTTCATTCTTTTGTATCTTCTTTGTGCATGCATATTCCTTCATGAACCCACTTGTAATTGAGTTTAATCTCCTACAAAATAATATAGAAATTTCTAATTAAATTTTCTCAATTAATATATGCACAAAAATGACCATTTTACCCATAGATGAAGATGAATATGTGACAATTTCAAATAATATGAATTTTGGTTTAAATAAGTTAAATTTACGTGCACATCAAATACCCCCACACTTATCTTTTTATTCGTCCTCGAATAAAGAAAAACTAAGATAAAATCCATTTTCGTAGGGAGTATGATTGCATCGAGCGTATGCAACAAGCCGTTAAACCTCTGGGTGTCCCCAGTAGGACGAATGTTGTCTCGTGAGGGTTTTCAGCGGATACTACCTACAAAATCCAAATGCATGATGAAAATATTTACAAAATGCAAGATTTATTTACAAAGAGATGAATGCAAGTTTTTGAAAATATTTACAAATGAAGGATTTATTTTTAAATTGACACGAATAAGTTAAATATAGGTTTTGGTTGTTATCTTGAAAATTTATGTCATTTACTCGTCAAAATTTCCAATAAAAACCAAGTTATCATAACAAATAGACTATAGTTTAACTCGTTGTTTTGTTAATCACACAGTGTAGCTATGAAATGGATCCTTAGTTGATTATCATAGTTTAACAAAGTGGTATTTTCATTTCTTTTCAATAACAAATCAAATCAAATAAGTAAAAATAGTGCTAGGATTTCAATTGCTTGCTCTCTCATTATTTTCAAGAAAAATTACACACCTAGCTCAGGTAAACTGAGGCCAGATATACCACCCATGCACTGCCTTTCGGGCTTATGTGAGGGGAGTACAGAGCATGGCGAGTGCACACACTTTCGTGCATACACCTATCATCTGTAGGTGGTTTTTATTAAGTCTATTCTTTTTTTTCTTTTTTTACATGTGTTCCATACATGCATAACCGTGAGGACTTTTAAATAAGTATGAAAGCACATAATAAAAGATTCCAAGTAATTCACTCATGCATAACCGTGAGGGCTTTTAAATGAGAGTGAATACTTTGGATGTTATTATTTTTTTTTATTTTTTTTAAGAGAGAGATTTTTGCAAAATCATCTTAGCACCATTTAACTTAGAAGACAAAATAAATGTTATATCTTTACTTTAAATCAACCACATTTTAAAACAAAGATCTTCAATTAGGACGTATTTCATAATTAACACGTATGAATCTTCCAATATACTAGTTAAACCATTGTTATTTGTAATCAAACTTCATTTTTATTTTTTTTATGATAAATAAACTTTCTAAAATTTCAATTTAATAAGCCAAAACCATATATTTATCCTATAGTGTTTCTTTAAAAATAAATCAAAAATTATTAAATTAAATTTTTTTTTTTGATATTTTTTTTGAGATTTTTTTGTTTTTTTGTAAAGAAAACGTAAAAATAAATCATGAAAAAACAAAAATGAAGATGAGCCTCCCCCCACACTTGATTTTGACTGTGTCCCCACAGTTAACCCAAGTGGAAGGAGAAAAATAAAATAAAAATCCTATGAAAGATTATTATTTAGAAGAGATGAGAAAGTATACGGTCAAAAAGTAAATGAAATGGTCTTCTAAAGACCGATTCATTTGTCTCGTCAAATGTGTGAGACGCAGCTTAAGCATGAAAAACCAAATCGTAAAAGATTTCGAAGTTGATCATTGATTTGGAAAAACGAATGTTGTTTTATTGAAAATTATACGAGTTGTTTTGTTTTTGATGATTTTTGGGGTCGATAAAACAATTGATTGAAGTTCAAGTTTATTTTCACCAATTTGATATTCAAGCTTATCGTTGAAAACATTTTCAGAGTTATTGATTTCAAAATCAAAATGGTGATTTTCATCTTCCCCGTCGGAATTTAACAACCCGTCATCCAAAAGTCCAAAAAATTTGTGTTCATTAAATTCGTCTCCCTTTGTTGGATTATCAACAAATTTATTACATGTCTCAAGTTCAAAATTCATAGTTGTTGCATTCAAATTTTCGAAATTGAGAAAAGGAAGATCGAATTTTAAATTTGGTTCCACACCCTTAAAAGAATTGAAGTCCAACTCAATTACAGTGTTTTCAATAACTTCTGTAAGATCATCATTTTCAGTTTCAAAAGTTGTTATTTGAAAATCGTCAATTGTGGTAAAAGATGGATTATTTTTTGACTCATCACACGTTGGGATTTGATTTTGCTTTTCACGTTGTTTCATATATGTTTCAAACAACAAATCCGTGTGATCATCGTAAATTTCGTTCATTTGTTCAACAAAATCCAATTTGTAGTTATTAACTTGAGAATTTTCGATTTGGATTTATTGAGGACAAAAATTTTCAATCTCATCGTAGTCGAGATTATTCCCATTGCCAAAATTATTTGAAAAGTGGATCACATTTTCGTTTTGATATTGAAATTCATTTTGGAGTTCAAAATTGAATCGGCAAGTGTTATACCCGAAATCGTTTGAATTTTGAAGAGAATTCAAATTTTGATTATTTTGATTATTTTGAAAACTTTGATTCGAGTTATCGCACAAATATGAATTACACAACTTATTTATCATTTGATTTTGTTGTGCAGCGATTTCAAGTAAAGATGAAATGCTATTTTCAAGATTTGAAGGTTGGTCATCATTTTGAAAATTTTGTGGTTCAAAATTCGAATCGTTTAAACAATTGTTATTTTTGAAATATCCTTAAGAATTTGAAGTGAAATTATGTGGATTATATTGATTTTCACAACTATTGTACAATTCACGTAAGTGAGGAAACTCGGACATTTTCAAGAATTTTTTTTTTGGTTTTTTTATAAAGGAAAAGTATTTACAAATAAAATTTATTTTTCAAAAAGGGAAATCGATTTTTTTTTTGGTTTTTCAATTTTTTTCTTTGTTTTTGAAAAGGTTTTATATATATATTTTTTGGATTTTGGTTTTTCTAAAATTTTTTGGATTTTTGAAATTTCAAAGAAAAATGATTTAAAAATTTCAAAGGAGAAGGAATATTTACAATTTTTTTTGTTTTGG
The DNA here is from genome assembly GCA_030765085.1 of Allium cepa. NCBI lineage: Eukaryota > Viridiplantae > Streptophyta > Magnoliopsida > Asparagales > Amaryllidaceae > Allium > Allium cepa. Next base: position 898,115,356 of record CM060932.1, read on the forward strand.
ATTTTGAATTTTTTTTTGTTTTTTTTTTAAAATATGCATGAACTAATGCAACTAAATGAATGCAGTGGTTAATTACAAATGATTTATCCTAAGTTAACCCAAAATTGTATAATCACAGATTGTCTTAGATAAACAAGATAGTTCTCAGCCAGGTAATGGGCAGGAGTTATCGGTGCACCACGAATCACCGTAGCAGTGTAGCCGAAGGTTTAAGTACCTTCAGAGGAACAACCACTATAATGTTTACGAATCACCATAATATTTATAAATGGTTATTACTCTGCCGTAGCCTAGACACTAAGAAAATAAATAGTTCAAAGAAGACAATTCGTCAATATACAATTTAAGTGTTATCGATTTCTAACCGTTATTATTAACAAATTCTAGGACACCACGGTCTTCGAACCATTCGTGTGTCAAAATTTAATGGTTAGCCACCATGAGATAGCGTCTCGTTTTGTGATACCGGTTGGTGAGTTTTCATGCTCCCATTTTGTGTTAGGCCTTCCCCTTTTTATGATTTAGACTAGCGATTGTGCGATGTCTCTTTGTCTACGAGGGAGACTAAACCTCGTTTGTGTGATGTTGCGACTCACATATGTGGGGTAGCGCCCCACGGTCTTCGGACCATTCGTGTGTCAAAATTTAATGGTTAGCCACCATGAGATAGCGTCTCGTTTTGTGATACCGGTGTGGTGAGTTTTCATACTCCCGTTTTGTGATAGGCCTCCCCCCCCCCCTCTTTGTGTTTTTTGGATTTCTTGTGTAGATTTCTAGAATTTGTGTTTTCTGGATTTCTTGTGATGATTTCTAGAATTTGTTCTTCACCAATTTTCATGATTTCTATTGATAAGATTTATCAATTTTTGTGCATTGGTGAATTCGTGTGTCATTGACTTGTTATGAATACAAGTTTAGGGTATGATACTCCCTTTCTATCTTTGAGAAGATTCTTGTGACATTTTTTATGAATGAAAATTCATTGGTATTACATTTTGATGCCAATTATTTTGATGAGATTTTGACGTATTAACTTCAGTAACTGTCAATTTTAAAATGGATTTTCAAGCGGTTATCCCACGATGCTTATTTTGTTGTCTGTTTTTACGGTATTTTGAGAAGTACAATTTCCTTGTCGAAGTTGCTACTGATGTTGCTGTTTTAATCACGTGCTTTAAAAATTGTTTCAAAAAAAACCGTTTCCAAAATTTTTACGGTTTACATTTTCGAAAGAATGAGGAAGCGATTTAAACATTTCAGCAAAATCGAGGACTATGACCACTTTCTTTTGCTGATTCACTTAATTCCTGACTTGTTCGTTTGAGAATGTAAATTATTATTTTTATAAAATAAATGAATATTGTTTTCAGAAGTTTTGCACTTTGCGCTTTCAAAAGAATGAGGAAGCGATTTAAACGTTTCAGAAATATCGAGGACTATGACCCCTTTCTTTTACCGATTCGCTTAATTCCGGACTTGTCCGTTTGAGAATGTGAAATGTTATTTTTGGAATACACAATTTTGCACTTTCAAGAAAACGATGAAGTGAATTAAATGATTTAGTAAAACTCGTGGTTATGGGACATGTGCGTTTGCTATTTCGGTTAATTCCGGACTCGTTAGTGGTTTCTGATTATCGTTTTTGATAATCGGATAATTGTGGTTTCTGATTATCATTTTTGATAATCGGATATTTGTGATTTTTGATTATCGTTTTTGATAATCGGATATTTGTGGTTTCTGATTATCGTTTTTGATCGGATAATTGTGGTTTCTGATTATCGTTTTTGATAATCGAATAATTGTGGTTTCTGATTATCGTTTTTATAGTCGGATAATTGTGGTTTCTGATTATCGTTTTTGATAATCGGATATTTGTGGTTTCTGACTATCGTTTTTGATAATCGGATAATTGTGGTTTCTGATTATCGTTTTTGATAATCGGATAATTGTGGTTTCTGATTATCGTTTTTGATAATCGGATAATTATGGATTTTGATTATCGTTTTTGATAATCGGATATTTGTGATTTCTGATTATCGTTTTTGATAGTCGGATATTTGTGATTTCTGATTTATCGTTTTTGATAATCAGATATTTGTTGTTTCTGATTATCGCTTGTGATAATTAGATATTTGAGATTTAATTATCGTTTTTGATAATTAAATATTTGTTGAATTGAGATTTGATTATCATTTGTGATAATTAAATATTTGTGATTAAGATTTGATTATCATTTGTGATAATTAAATATTTGTGATTTAAGATTTGATTATCATTTTGATAATTAAATATTTGTGATTTAAGATTTGATTATCGTTTTTGATAATTAAATATTTGTTGTTATCGATTATCGTATTTGATAATTGGATATTTGTTTATTTGAGATTTCTAATTATCGTTTTTGGTAATTAGATATTTGCAATATTGCGACTTGTGATTTTTGTTTTCTAATTATCTTTGTTGATAATTAGATTTTGCTGTCTTCTAATTATCGTATCGATAATTAGATATTGCTGTTTTGTGATTTCTGTATTCTAATTATCTATTTGATAATTAAATTTTGTAGAGAATTTGTGAATTTCTATTATGAAATTAAAAGATTTCTTTGGTGTTTATATTGTACTACGCCGATGTACCGGCTAAATTTTCTGTTATTCATGACGTTTTCCAAGTCTTCCAATTACGGAAATGCCTTAGGGATTTTCGATTTTTATTCTTGAGCCCAGTGTTATTGAAGAAATGGAAGTTTTTCCTATTTGACTTTTGAGCAACCTTCTATTCACATCATTGCTTCGGGGGTGTAGCACCTTCGAAATAAAGATTTTTTTCTTTCGGAAGTTCAATGGTTCTCAAATCCTAAGGATTGCACTTAGGAATCCAGAGAATTCATCGAGCAAACACGTTCAGGCTTACTCTTTCAAACTCTTTATGGTGAACTTCCTATTTCAAATTTCTTCATCTTGTGATGATGTTCTTTATGGTTGTTGCCATTTGTTCATTTATTCCTTATGATTGCGAGGACGCAATTTCTTTACGGAGAGGAGTCTGTAACAACCTAGGAATTTCTCACCAATTTGTAATCATCGTCATTTCGATTAATGGTGATAGTTATTGCTGTTGGAATTTTATTGGGTTGAAATTCTTTGAAAAATGGGTTAGTGGTTATGCGGGCATAAAATTTATTTGGCCTATTTCTTTTGACTTGTTGCCGTGATAATCATTTATACCGTTCCCCTTTTCTTTCAATTTCCCATTCACTAACCCTAAAACGAAATCGAATGAAAAAAAACAAATGGCGGCCTCGTCCCCATTGCTAAATCTAGGGTTGCTCATTCGTCGCTCGTCCCCGTGTGCTCAGATGTTAGGGCTTTTGATTTTCGTAGGCGTCGTCTTCAAATTCTCGATCGAGTGAAGGTGAGCAATTTTAATTACTCACAACTAGTTCGAATCTTAAGTTGTAGGGTTTGTATCCACTTATTTCGTTTGTATAATATTTAATTTAATTCGTCTCTGTGATTTCGTATGTTGCTTTGATTTTCGTTCGAACAAATATATTTGAATTCGCCCCTTTTATCTCATCAACCACTTGATTTTCGTATAGTTGTTGGTGATGATTATTGACTTGTTAAAGTCATATAATTTGTTTACTTGATTAACACAGTGTTCAGTAACTTCTTGGCTACCATGATGTGATATCCCGGAAATTTGGCAATATAAATTTAATAATCTGTGTTTGAAAATTAATTTGATTAGATAAACTTTGATAATAAAATTTGAATTGATCTAATATTCATCTTTTAATAAATATTTAAATTGGTAGATTTTATCATTTTAAAGCTAATAAACTGTTTTCTGTTTATAATATATATAATTGTATACATTGTAAATTGATAAACTTTGATTTAGAACTTAATAAATGAATCAATTTTCTAATTTTAATTTATAATTGATAAATTGGAAATTTGATTTAAATTTAACATCTAACTTTTCAAAGCAATTTAATAAATAATTATATGGTTTATATTAAAAGAAAATCTTATTTGTTTAAACTTATATTTTAATTAGCTTAAAGATGAATTTAAAATTTGATTAACATTTATGCCTTGTTTTATTTTATTTTTAATATTACTTAAAATTTTAAATAAGAGTTAAAATAAAATTTACATATGGTCTTAATTTATTAAATAATAGAAGTAATTTATGATATCTTTTATAAATCATTTTAAATATTGTTTAATTTGTTATTTTCAAATGATATTGAGAATACTTAGTTTTTATAAACATAAATAAATTTTGTTAGAAATAGGATTTGATATTTTAAAATTTAATAAGAGTTATATATGCACACATATATAACTTGATTTATATTTTGAAGTTTATAATTTAATTTGAATTTGACTTTGATGTTTTGAAATGTAAAAGAAACAAATGTTTAAAATATTTGAATAAGCTTATATTCATAATTTGTTTGTCTCATTTCCTTTTTAATGAATTAAAGGGGAGGAACTCATTTATTTATACATAATAAATAACAAATTTAGAATTAAACTTCTTTTAAAACAATTTAAATTAAAGTAAAAATACTCTTAATACATATGTTAATTTATTTATACCTAATTGACATATGTAAGCATAGCATGAACTAAAGTGACAAATGTTAGAATTATAACAAGTGTCCCCTTTAATTTCAATTTTCTTCAATTAAATCAAAAACTTGTTTATGTAAACATTTCTCCTTTTTTCTTCAAAAACTTAAGAGAAATTTCAGTTAAAGATCTATAATCAAAAACTTGAACCAAGTTCCAAAATCTGCAAATTTGCTTCTTCAAACCAAACCTATCAATTTCCCCTCTCAAACAAATTTGATAACCTATAATCTCCTCAAACCTGAAAAGAAAATCATGTATAAACTTTTAATCTCTTCAAAAATCAGTAATCTAAAAAAAATCAATTATGCAAATACATAAAGCCTGCAGTCCTCTGTTTAAAAACCACATCCAAATTTGCATGCACTGAGAGCCTACAATTCTATTTCCTGTAAAGCATGTGTGGGTAGTGCATGCATGAAATTGTATATCTGGGAACATGCAGATGAGATCTGGAAGCTAGCATTTGCAGTTAAAATAAGATGAGGGTCTTAAAAAAAAATCTGAAGCTTTCAAATGTAAAGCACAATTCAAATTCAGGATTCAAAGCATTTTCTGTACATGGATACTCTGCTCAGGGAAATCAGTGAGTAACAATTTGTTTTCTCTAACTAAACTTAATTAATAATTAGATGCTTGCTATTTCTAAAACTCTGTGTGTTTGCATGTCATATGTTAATGTTTATTACTGGTATAACATATGAGTTGGAAGTTATACATGTTGATATGAATTTATCTTTCTGTAACTCAAGATTTTGGAATTGCTTAGAAATATTTACTCCATTTAAATTGATGTATGTTAAGTTTTAACATTTAAATCAAAACAAGGTTGTTAACCTTGTTTACAGTTTAAATTTTACTTAATATGAAAATTTTCTGTAATGGTATTTGTAAATTCAGAGAGTACAGAACCAAACTTTTGAAAATAGGAATTCGACTTTCCAGATTCTTTGATTTGAGATTAAAAACAGATTTCATGATCAAAGTTATGAATTTAAAAAAAAATATAAAATAGAAATTATAGTTTGAAAGGGTTGAGTATTCTGGTAACCTGTAACCATAGTTGGGTTTGAACTGATGACCTAGAGGATCGGGGTGACCATGGTTTTCTGTGGTGATGTGGTGATGATAAAATAATCAGGGAAAAATAGTTGGAGATCGATCTAAGCATTTTGGTAGTGGTAATTTTGGATTGAAGATTTGTTTTAAACTGAGTTTTCTGTTCATCAGTAATTTGACTTTCGCGACACATAATGGCGACCGAGCCTTCTCAAATTTGGGGAAATGATTGATGGGGTGTGGGAGAAGTAGAGGCTGGAGGTGGAGTTCCTCTGGTGGTCGGATTACGGTGGTTGAGGCAATTTCTGGTTTCGACATTGCTGCTGTATTTTTGAGCTCGAATGCTCAAATTCGATTTAGGGCTTCTGCAAATTCTCTGTTGGTCGGGATAGCATTGGAAGGAGATCGCCGACATGTGTGGGTGGTCGCGAAGGGTAGGTGGTGGTTGTTGCGGCGGTGCAGGTGCACGGAGGGTTTTGGGTGTCAGTTGTTTTGGGAAAGATGGATTCTCATGATTGTATCGGGATTTTTCATGGGTTGCTCGAAGTTTTGGGGTTAATGTCTCGAAGTAGCTACTGTTGTGGGCTCGGGAAAGTTGGTTTGTTACTGGTTTGTATAAAACCTGTCAGTTTTAGTTTAATAATTTCAAAATGAAAATGTTACTCGAATTATTTAGTAAGTTACTCGAGTTATATTAATAATTGGTTCGAGCTAGAATAGGATTTGCTCGAATAATTAATTGTTGTTTGAATTAGAATTTGTTCAGGCTAGAAAACATGTTATGCTTTCAAATTTTAAAACTAAATTTTTAATATTTAGCAAGGATTTAAAATGTGTTTTAAATCTATTTTTGTATTATGAATTCAAGTTTTGATTTGAATCATAGTTGGAAATAATTAAGTTTTAAATTCAAATTCTTTAAATAAACTTTAAAAGGGTTTATTGTTTATAAATGATTTAAAGAAATTTAAATTTAAATTGGGAAATTGAAATATAAAGTAATGTTTAAACAAAGCTAAATTTGATTCAAATTTGGATTTGAATCTATGTTTCAAATTAAATTTAAGTTTTATAAATATAAGTGTTTGAAAACAAATTTGAATAATGATATAAAGATTAAATGGTTTTCAATTTAAAAGAAAATTTGTTTTAACTTTTGAAAAATTTATTTTTTTGTAAAAGTATTATTTATCATTTAAAGGTTTTAGATTGATTTTTAAAACTTGTTAATGTTAAATTATAATTTAATAATTTGTTTTTCATTTAATTATCAGGGTAATTAAATAAATAATTAATTTATTTAATAAATTAATGAAATGAATAGTTACTCAAAGTAATTAAGGGTTTAAGATTAATTATTCTTAGAATAATTAACTTGTAATTTAAGAATAATTAATTAAATAAGGTTTGATTTTAATTAATGATTATTAATTAATTAATCAAGTAATAATGGAGTAATTAAGTTTAATTAACACTTACTTACTTAAATAATTAAGGGTTAACTAATGAGTTATCAATGATTAATTAATTTGAAATTAATAATGATTAAAATAAGTTAATTATTTTAGAAAATGATTAATGAATTGTTAAATAGTTAATGAAGATCATTAACTAAGGATTATTTAATAATTAATTAATGTGATTAATTTTAATAATTAATTAGATTAATTAATTTAAGGATAATCATTTGTGTAAATTGTTAAGTATAATTACTTATGGAAGTAATTAAGTAAATTAATTACTAATTGTAATTAATTGAGTTTAAACTTGATTAGATTAAGTTAATTAATTCAGTTTAATTAATTTAAAATAATCATTTGATGATTTATGGAGTATATTACTTAATGTAATTAAATAAAGAGAAATTACTTAGAAAAGTAATCAATGGGTAATTACCATATGTAATTAATTGAAGGTGATTTGATAGTTGAAGTAATTTAAGTATAATTACTTTGTGAATTAATCAAGGAATTAATTCGAGATAATTAATTATGGAGTAGTTAATTTTTTTGGTTAAGTAATTAAGGATAATTAATTACTGAATAGAGTTAATCAAGGGTGATTAACAATTATGGTTTAAATTAAGATTAATTACTTAATGTAATTAATTTAAATAAGGTAATTAATTTAAATACGGTAATTAATTTAAGTATAATTAGAGATCATTAATTAATATAATTAATGATGTAATTAAGATTGATTAATTAAGACTAATTAATCAATAATAAGTTATTAAAGGTAATTAATTAATGTAATTAATTAAGAATTAATGTAATTAATTATAGTTAATTAATTTGTGAAGTAATTAAGGTTAATTACTTAATTTGGATAAGTATAATTAATTTGTGAAATTAATTAAAGAATGATTACTTAAAGGTAATTAGGAATAATTAATCAAAGGTGATTAATTAAAGTGATTAATTGGAAGATGATTAATTAATTAATTTGTAATTAATTAATAGTTATGAAAGCAAGATTTATATTGATGAAGTAATTAATTTAATTCACTTTAAATTAATTATAGAATGATGTAATTAATTTAATTCATTTTAAATTAATTATATTTGACATGGTAAATCATTGCTTATATGGATAGATGATATTGTTTACCTTGATTAGTTTGAATCTCTGAAATGAGATAATTAATGTTGAGTGATATGGATGCATTGGTTGCATTGTGATGATGATTTGGATTATCTTTTGATAATGATAATATAGATTATCTGTTGTGATGATAATGTTGATTACCTATTGTGAATCTATGATTTATATATCTGTGTGTAAATAGATAATGAAATTGAATTGTTTTAAACCTTTAAAACAACTTGGCCTTAAAAGACACGCTTTGGATTCGATGAGACCGGGATCGGGTTTCCATATTTGGATATCCGAAAAACCACATCGATCCAAATTAACGTTAGGTCGTGAATCCAAGTGGAGCGAGTGGAGCTCGAGGTGTAAGGGCTATACGTCAGTATAACTCTGTGGGTGATTCCGTAATGAGTTTGACGGAATAGTACTTATAGATTCGAGATATAGATTCGAGATGGTGATTCAGAGTGCAAGGGTTATCGTCGTTAACTCTGAGGGTGATTCCAATACGAGTGTAACGAGATAATGCCTTCGGTTTCGTTCGAACCCGGAACGAACTTGTATGGATTGAATGCTTTCAGAACATCGTCAGGTGGACGATGAGCATTCTAAGTGATGTGTCCTATAAAGGTAATCGTAGCCTCAAGCCTCATCAACCAGGAATGGCTAAAGCAGGGGAGGTGCAGCAAGGCTTCGTGGGTAGCCCCCACTTGAGAGCAAGATTTTCCCCGTCTAGAGGTCCCTTTTATTTCGGCTGTGTGGGCAGTTTGGAGCGTACGCCAACTGCGGGGTTGTCTTGTTCGGAACTATTCAGTAAGGAATGGGTCCGGCTTTGTGTTGCAGGGGGTCGGGAGTGATCCTCGGTACGTTGATCTAGGCCACGTACTGTGACGGGCGGTACCCCAGTAGCCCTGCCATTGTATGGAATCCAAAATCCAATATGTGCCAACGGTTTTGATTGTATTACCCACTTTTGTGGCTAGTAGCTGGAATTTAATAGACGTAACAATTTCGGCTATTTCTTATTTACTTGAAAACCCTAGACACTATTATAATATCATCGGATTTCCTATCAAATGTTTTGGTTAGCGTAAGGTAAAAACTTTTCCATGTTTATGTGTGGGAAGTCTTGCGTGATACCTTTTCTTTCAAAGGATTTTTAAAGTTAAGCAACTTTAACCTGTTACGCACACCAGACCCATGTCTGACCCAGAGTTTATTTTTATTTCCATAAACTCTTGGGTACTCAAATTTTTATGAGTAGTCAAGGGATTCAGGTTAGGATTCAGTTTGGCTATGACGAATACTGGAGGAGCAAATGGAGCAGGAGGCTTCTGCGTTAGTTATATAGTATTCCGCTGTGTGTTCTGTGTTGTCTCTGGATTGTATTATGTTGTAAATACTAGACAGGTGTTTATAACTGTCTAGTATGTGTTGTATATCTGAGTACTCTAATAGTGATTGTAATCTATTTAATATTCTATGTTATTAATATAATTTAATCGTTCCGCTATTTAGATTCTGATGTGTTGTTTCTTTCTTCTTCTCTTTCTTTCTTATTAACGATGCGACTTCCTGGAGTCTGGAAGTTGGGTCGTTACAGTGGTATCAGAGCATTAGGTTGAGTGAATACCTAGGCTCTGGAGTGGTGTCTATCTTGAGAGAGCGTATTTGTATTTTTAATATATATAGATATATTTATTTCTACCTATCTGTTGGGTTACCCATACAGGTTTTCCAATATAAGTTATAAAGGTAGAAGGGTTAGTAGTGTGTGTAACACGGCTACCAATGGTTGGAGTTTGAGTGTTAAAGTTGGGAGTGTATCTGTCGAGATTGTAGACCTAATACCGTCTCGAATGAGCTTTGTAGTGATGAAGGATTTCATTTATCTCTGAAGGTAACCTGTAAAGGTTCAGAGATCATCTCTGAGTTAGATGATTAGAGTTTGGATCTGTCAGTTTGGCAGAAGTGAGTAATGGTATCTTGGTACCTCAGGAAGTAGAAGTTGCGTGATGAGATGTAGTGACTATGGATGTTTCCGAAGAATTTTCTTTGGAACAAGTTTAGGAAGTATGTCTGCTTTGATGTTGTGGCTGGGTTCTGCAGGATGTTTCTGTCCAGTTTGAGGTCCGAGTTTCTTGAAGAGCTTTGGATTAGGAAGTCTTTGGCATTAGTATTAACAGTGCAACTCGGAGTGTTCTGAGCTAGAAAGAAGTCTTCTGGTTATCAGTTTTTCTGAAGGAGTTCAGAAGCAGCAGAGTGGATTCATTTCTTTGACGGGTTGGCTAGTTAAGCATTGACTGTTCTGATTGGTAAAGAGAAAACAGTTTTCTTTATATATTGGACTGGTTGATCGCAAAAGTGACTTGCGATAGTTCAAGTGTTCTCTTGAGCTATGAGAAGTTTGTCCGCACCTGGAGGCTAAGTTTTTTTATCGGCTAGATTCTAGGAGTGATGCCAGAGGTTTAGTGAAGCAGCTTTGGATCAGATGGGGCATCTGAGTTTTCTTTTATGGATCTGTTGAACCATATTCCTGTGATGTGTTATCCAGTTTGTGCTCAAGTTTTTCTTCTGCTACAGATCAGAGTTGTGCAGCGGAAACAGATGGAAGTGCTTTTGTTTTGTCTTTTCCGGATAGGAGGAGTAAGTTAGTCTTCTGATATTTGTGGAGTAGAGTTGGTGTTCTTGGTTTGGAATTGATCTTGAGGAGATCATTCTATTGAGTTGTTTTGGTCCAGTATGTTTCTAGAGACATCAGCAAAAGTTGAGCTGATTGGTAAGGATGAAGGCAACCCAGGATCATCAGAAGAGATCAGGGGGTAAGAGACGAAGGAATTTGGATTACAGAGTCGAAGATCTGATTTTTGGGTAAGTTTTCTCTGATCTAAGGAGCTTTAAGATTGTGAAAGACTGGGTAAGTCAGCTCCGAAGTGTTTTGGATCTTTTTTGTGTTTTGTGAGGATTGGTGTTTGATTTTCAAGGTTGAATTGTCACTTTGGATAACTGGAATTCGTTGTGTTTCACGTATCTCTGAGGGAGTACGAGTATGATCTATCTCTGGTTTTGAACCAGCAGTTCTGAAGTTTTGGTTGTTGAGTCAGACTCGTTTGTAGTCTGATATCTTGTCTAGTGTTGTAGATATTGTTGTATAGGAGCTTTGTAGCTTAATAGTATTGGTTGTTTGAATTCTGTAAAGCGAGTATCCCGATATTTATACCGGGAAAACTCGTGAAAATTCTATCTAGAATTTTTCTGGATAATTAGGTTTGTTTTGATTGGATGAATTGGTTTCTATGGTTGTTAGCATATGTTTGATATATGCTTGTGTTTTTAAAATTAAATCTTAGGATAGATTATTAAATTACCTTTGCTTTTAAATTTCGTGGACGAAATTCTTTTAAGGAGGGAGGAATGTGATATCCTGGAAATTTGGCAATATAAATTTAATAATCTGTGTTTGAAAATTAATTTGATTAGATAAACTTTGATAATAAAATTTGAATTGATCTAATAATCATCTTTTAATAAATATTTAAATTGGTAGATTTTATCATTTTAAAGCTAATAAACTGTTTTCTGTTTATAATATATATAATTGTATACATTGTAAATTGATAAACTTTGATTTAGAACTTAATAAATAAATCAATTTTCTAATTTTAATTCATAATTGATAAATTGGAAATTTGATTTAAATTTAACATCTAACTTTTCAAAGCAATTTAATAAATAATTATATGGTTTATATTAAAAGAAAATCTTATTTGTTTAAACTTATATTTTAATTAGCTTAAAGATGAATTTAAAATTTGATTAACATTTAAGCCTTGTTTTATTTTATTTTTAATATTACTTAAAATTTTAAATAAGAGTTAAAATAAAATTTACATATGGTCTTAATTTATTAAATAATAGAAGTAATTTATGATATCTTTTATAAATCATTTTAAACATTGTTTAATTTGTTATTTTCAAATGATATTGAGAATACTTAGTTTTTATAAACATAAATAAATTTTGTTAGAAATAGGATTTGTTATTTTAAAATTTAATAAGAGTTATATATGCACATATATATAACTTGATTTATATTTTGAAGTTTATAATTTAATTTGAATTTGACTTTGATATTTTGAAATGTAAAAGAAACAAATGTTTAAAATATTTGAATAAGCTTATATTCATAATTTGTTTGTCTCATTTCCTTTTTAATGAATTAAAGGGGAGGAACTCATTTATTTATACATAAGAAATAACAAATTTAGAATTAAACTTCTTTTAAAACAATTTAAATTAAAGTAAAAATACTCTTAATACATATGTTAATTTATTTGTACCTAATTGACATATGTAAGCATAGCATGAACTAAAGTGACAAATGTTAGAATTATAACAAGTGTCCCCTTTAATTTTAATTTTCTTTAATTAAATCAAAAACTTGTTTATGTAAACATTTCTCCTTTTTTCTTCAAAAACTTAAGAGAAATTTCAGTTAAAGATCTATAATCAAAAACTTGAACCAAGTTCCAAAATCTGCAAATTTGCTTCTTCAAACCAAACCTATCAATTTCCCCTCTCAAACAAATTTGATAACCTATAATCTCCTCAAACCTGAAAAGAAAATCATGTATAAACCTTTAATCTCTTCAAAAATCAGTAATCTAAAAAAAATCAATTATGCAAATACATAAAGCCTGCAGTCCTATGTTTAAAAACCACATCCAAATTTGCATGCACTGAGAGCCTACAATTCTATTTCCTGTAAAGCATGTGTGGGTAGTGCATGCATGAAATTGTATATCTGGGAACATGCAGATGAGATCTGGAAGCTTGCATTTGCAGTTAAAATAAGATGAGGGTTTAAAATAAAAAAAAAAGAAATCTGAAGCTTTCAAATGTAAAGCACAATTCAATTCAGGATTCAAAGCATATTCTGTACATGGATACTCTGCTCAGGGAAATCAGTGAGTAAAAATTTGTTTTCTCTAACTAAACTTAATTAATAATTAGATGCTTGCTATTTCTAAAACTCTGTGTGTTTGCATGTCATATGTTAATGTTTATTACCGGTATAACATATGAGTTGGAAGTTATACATGTTGATATGAATTTATCTTTCTGTAACTCAAGATTTGGGAATTGCTTAGAAATATTTAATTTAAATTGATGTATGTTAAGTTTTAACATTTAAATCAAAACAAGGTTGTTAACGTTGTTTACAGTTTAAATTTTACTTAATATGAAAATTTTCTGTAATGGTATTTGTAAATTCAGAGAGTACAGAACCAAACTTTTGAAAATAGGAATTCGACTTTCCAGATTCTTTGATTTGAGATTAAAAACAAATTTCATGATCAAAGTTATGAATTTTAAAAAAACAATATAAAATAGAAATTATAGTTTGAAAGGGTTGAGTATTCTGGTAACCTGTAACCATAGTTGGGTTTGAACTGATGACCTAGAGGATCGAGGTGACCATGGTTTTCTGTGGTGATGAGGCGATGATAAAATAATCAGGGAAAAATAGTTGGAGATCGATCTAAGCATTTTGGTAGTGGTAATTTTGGATTGAAGATTTGTTTTAAACTGAGTTTTCTGTTCATCAGTAATTTGACTTTCGCGACACATAATGGCGACCGAGCCTTCTCAAATTTGGGGAAATGATTGATGGGGTGTGGGAGAACTAGAGGCCGGAGGTGGAGTTCCTCTGGTGGTCGGAGTACGGTGGTTGAGGCAATTTCTGGTTTCGACATTGCTGTTGTATTTTTGAGCTCGAATGCTCAAATTCGATTTAGGGCTTCTGCAAATTCTCTGTTGGTCGGGATAGCATTGGAAGGAGATCGCCGACATGTGTGGGTGGTCGCGAAGGGTAGGTGGTGGTTGTTGCGGCGGTGCAGGTGCACGGAGGGTTTTGGGTGTCAGTTGTTTTGGGAAAGATGGATTCTCGTGATTGTATCGGGATTTTTCATGGGTTGCTTGAAGTTTTGGGGTTAATGTCTCGAAGTAGCTACTGTTGTGGGCTCGGGAAAGTTGGTTTGTTACAGGTTTGTATAAAGCGTGTCAGTTTTAGTTTAATAATTTCAAAATGAAAACGTTACTCGAATTATTTAGTGAGTTACTCGAGTTATATTAATAATTGGTTCAAGCTAGAATAGGATTTGCTCGAATAATTAATTGTTGTTTGAATTAGAATTTGTTCAGGCTAGAAAACATGTTATGCTTTCAAATTTTAAAACTAAATTTTAAATATTTAGCACGGATTTAAAATGTGTTTTAAATCTAGTTTTGTATTATGGATTCAAGTTTTGATTTGAATCATAGATGGAAATAATTAAGTTTTAAATTCAAATTCTCTAAATAAACTTTAAAAGGGTTTATTGTTTATAAATGATTTAAAGAAATTTGAATTTAAATTGGGAAATTGAAATATAAAGTAATGTTTAAACAAAGTTAAATTTGATTCAAATTTGGATTTGAATCTATGTTTCAAATTAAATTTAAGTTTTATAAATATAAGTTTTTGAAAACAAATTTGAACAATGATATAAAGATTAAATGGTTTTCAATTTAAAATAAAATTTGTTTTAACTTTTGAAAAATTTATTTTTTAGTAAAAGTATTATTTATCATTTAAAGGTTTTAGATTGATTTTTAAAACTTGTTAATGTTAAATTATAATTTAATAAAAAAAAATTCATTATCAGGGTAATTAAATGAATAATTAATTTATTTAGTAAATTAATGAAATGAATAATTACTCAAAGTAATTAAGGGTTTAAGATTAATTATTCTTAGAATAATTAACTTGTAATTTAAGAATAATTAATTAAATAAGGTTTGATTTTAATTAATGATTAATAATTAATTAATCAATTAATAATGGATTAATTAAGTTTTAATTAACACTTACTTACTTAAATAATTGAGGGTTAGCTAATGAGTTATTAATGATTAATTAATTTGAAATTAATAATGATTAAAATAAGTTAATTATTTTAGAAAATGATTAATGAATTGTTAAATAGTTAATGAAGATCATTAACTAAGGATTATTTAATAATTAATTAATGTGATTAATTTTAATAATTAATTAGATTAATTAATTTAAGGATAATCATTTGTGTAAATTGTTAAGTATAATTACTTATGGAAGTAATTAAGTAAATTAACTCCTAATTGTAATTAATTGAGTTTAAACTTGATTAGATTAAGTTAATTAATTCAGTTTAATTCATTTAAAATAATCATTTGATTATTTATGGAGTATATTACTTAATGTAATTAAATAAAGAGAAATTACTTAGAAAAGTAATCAGTGGGTAATTACCATATGTAATTAATTGAAGGTGATTTGATAGTTGAAGTAATTTAAGTATAATTACTTTGTGAATTAATCAAGGAATTAATTCGAGATAATTAATTATGGAGTAGTTAATTTGTTTGGTTAAGTAATTAAGGATAATTAATTACTGAATAGAGTTAATCAAGGGTGATTAACAATTATGGTTTAAATTAAGATTAATTACTTAATGTAATTAATTTAAATAAGGTAATTAATTTAAGTATAATTAGAGATCATTAATTAATATAATTAATGATGTAATTAAGACTGATTAATGAAGACTAATTAATCAATAATAAGTGATTAAAGGTAACTAGGAAATGTAATTAATTAAGAATTAATGTAATTAATTATAGTTAATTAATTTGTGAAGTAATTAAGGTTAATTACATAATTTGGATAAGTATAATTAATTTGTGAAATTAATTAAAGGATAATTACTTAAAGGTAATTAGGAATAATTAATCAAAGGTGATTAATTAAAGTGATTAATTGGAAGATGATTAATTAATTAATTTGTAATTAATTAATAGTTATGAAAGCAAGATTTATATTGATGAAGTAATTAATTTAATTCACTTTAAATTAATTAGAGAATGATGTAATTAATTTAATTCATTTTAAATTAATTATATTTGGCATGGTAAATCGTTGCTTATATGGATAGATGATATTGTTTGCCTTGATTAGTTTGAATCTCTGAAATAAGATAATTAATGTTGAGTGATATGGATGCATTGGTTGCATTGTGATGATGATTTGGATTATCTTTTGATAATGATAATATAGATTATCTGTTGTGATGATAATGTTGATTACCTATTGTGAATCTATGACTTATATATCTGTGTGTAAATAGATAATGAAATTGAATTGTTTTAAACCTTTAAAACAACTTGGCCTTAAAAGACACGCTTTGGATTCGATAAGACCGGGATCGGGTTTCCATATTTGGATATCCGAAAAACCACATCGATCAAAATTAACGTTAGGTCGTGAATCCAAGTGGAGCGAGTGAAGACTCGAGGTGTAAGGGCTATACGTCAGTATAACTCTGTGGGTGATTCCGTAATGAGTTTGACGGAATAGTACTTATAGATTCGAGATGGTGATTCAGAGTGCAAGGGTTATCGTCGTTAACTCTGAGGGTGA
This sequence comes from Allium cepa, assembly GCA_030765085.1. NCBI lineage: Eukaryota > Viridiplantae > Streptophyta > Magnoliopsida > Asparagales > Amaryllidaceae > Allium > Allium cepa. The sequence goes on from CM060932.1 coordinate 898,132,153, forward strand.
TTCCAATACGAGTGTAACGAGGTAATGCCTTCGGTTTCGTTCGAACCCGAAACGAACTTGTATGAATTGAATGCTTTCAGAACATCGTCAGGTGGACGATGAGCATTCTAAGTGATGTGTCCTATAAAGGTAATCGTAGCCTCAAGCCTCATCAACCGGGAATGGCTAAAACAGGGGAGGTGCAGCAAGGCTTCGTGGGTAGCCCCCACTTGAGAGCAAGATTTTCCCCCGTCTAGAGGTCCCTTTTATTTCGGTTGTGTGGGCAGTTTGGAGCGTACGCCAACTGCGGGGTTGTCTTGTTCGGAACTACTCACTAAGGAATGGGTCCGGCTTTGTGTTGCAGGGGATCGAGAGTGATCCTCGGTACATTGATCTAGGCCACGTACTGTGACGGGCGGTACCCCAGTAGCCCTGCCATTGTATGGAATCCAAAATCCAATAAGTGCCAACGGTTTTGATTGTATTACCCACTTTTGTGGCTAGTAGCTGGAATTTAATAGATGTAACAATTTCGGCTATTTCTTATTTACTTGAAAACCCTAGACACTATTATAATATCATCGGATTTCCTATCAAATGTTTTGGTTAGCGTAAGGTAAAAACTTTTCCATGTTTATGTGTGGGAAGTCTTACGTGATACCTTTTCTTTCAAAGGATTTTTAAAGTTAAGCAACTTTAACCTGTTACTCACACCAGACCCATGTCTGACCCGGAGTTTATTTTTGTTTCCATAAACTCTTGGGTACTCAAATTTTTAAGAGTAATCAAGGGATTCAGGTTAGGATTCAGGTTGGCTATGACGAATATTGGAGGAGCAAATGGAGCAGGAGGCTTCTGCATTAGTTATATAGTATTCCGCTGTGTGTTCTGTGTTGTCTCTAGATTGTATTATGTTGTAAATACTAGACAGGTGTTTATAACTGTCTAGTATGTGTTGTATATCTGAGTACTCTGATAGTGATTGTAATCTATGTAATATTTTATGTTATTAATATAATTTAATCGTTCCGCTGTTGAGATTCTGATGTGTTGTTTCTTTCTTCTTCTCTTTCTTTCTATTCTCTATCTCTTTCTTTCTTATTAACGATGCGACTTCCTGGAGTCTGGAAGTTAGGTCGTTACACCACGATTTGTTAATTTGTTTGTTTTCTAGGCTATCACGGTTTTAACGAGTTCGAACTTGCTACGTGCATTTCTTCTGTTGACATCAGCCTTGACTTTTAAACTTGATATTAATTTGAAAACTGCTTCTGACTTTTGTAGTTCCACATTTTTATGATCTTGTGCACTGCTATGTATTGGTTTCTCGAGACTTGTCACTGCCTTGTATTTGCAGTGCCTTATTGTCACTGTCTTGATTTGGTTTCTTGATGTATTGATTTTAGCTTGCTTCTGATTTTACTGAACTTTGATTGTCTTGGCTAATTTGGTTCGAGACAGTTTTTGTTGCATTGTGATCTTGTGGTGGCTGTAGTTTTTAGTTATAGTTTTCCCTTGTATCCTTGTGGCCTTCATTGCACTGTCCACTGAAGTTCAAGTTTTGTAGTTCATGTGCAGTTTGTAGTTTCTGACTTGTATTCAGCTTTTTTAAATCTCTGGGTTGCAATGTGTTGGCTGTCACTCTGTTGTATTTTGTTCTTTGTGCATTTGTGTGCACTTTCGATTGTTGCATGCTTCAAGATTTGAAACTGCCGCCATCATTTTTTGTTCACTGGTCTTCGATGATGTTGTGTTGAGCTCATCATAGTTTGCTCTTAGTATATTTGTGTTAAGCATTGTTTGAGTTCCATGAATCTCTGGCATGACTCGAATCTACTTGATTACATGATTTCTGCTGTTTGAACTTGTCTAAGCATTTGTGGTTTATCATTGTTTCCAGATCTTGTTCAGTGCATTTTGATTTGGTCGAGGCTTGATAACATTTCTGGTTGCTTGGGTAGTTGCCACTATCTTCACTTGAATTTCATTTATGTATGCTTGCAAATCTTTGGGTTTCACTGAGCTTTGGCATTTGTTTGTTTGTTCATGTCGGTATCCATTTGCTCGACCTGATGCATTTGGGTTTGAGCATACCTGATGCACTTACTTGAGCCAGGATTCAGATTTGCCCTTTTGTTTATCTATTGAGTTTGTTGGCACTGGTAATTTGAGTTTGAACAGTTTGGTTGTTCACTGGTATTCGAGGGTAGATGCATTCATGTGTACATCACTTGTTGCTGTTACATATGTTTGGTTCCCGACCTGTTGCATTGTATTCTTCATGTGTATATTTTTATAGCTTGCACTGTTTTGTTTCACAGTTGCATGATTATATGCATTTCTTTGGACTGTTAACCTTCGGGCTATAATTTCTGATTCATTTTGTTTGCAGTAGTGCTGAGTCACAATTGTCGTGACTTGACCTCTGTAGTTTCGTTTTGCTGATTTACATTTGGTGTTGTGATGATTTTATATACTATGGTGGTGAGGCAGTACACGCGTGCGTGTACCGCAGCCACACAGTTTTAACATTTTAATGAGGCTGTGGCATTGATATTTGAACCTTCATTGATTTTGGTTCATTGATCTTTTGTGTACATCATCACTGTAGTGGCAAGGCAGTGCACGCAAGCGTGAACTGCAGCCACACGGTATTGATTTTATTGGTATTTCTTTTTCTTTTGATGCGTTGATCTTTTGTGTAATGCATATTGTAGTAAGCAAGGCCGTACACGTGTGCGTGTACTGCAGCCCTACCCGAGTTGACATTTTAATTGATATTTCAATTGTTTGAATAGTTTCTTGTGTCCAATTCAATAATATTGAATCATGTTGTGTTTTGGTTTGATTTGATCATTTTGTTGTTGTCTAATTATCTATTTGATAATTAGATTCTGAGTTTCTAATTATTTATTTAAATAATTAGATTTTGTCGTTAATTGCCGTTTAGGCAATTCCGATGTTTTCTAAATTATCTTTATGGATGATTTTTTCATTTATCTTTGTTGATGATTTGAATCTGTTGATTTGTTGCTTAACACTGATACGTGTTATATTTACCATTATCCGATTTCCTTGTTAATGGATTGGATAGCCGAGATTTATTCTGACTGTCGTCTAATTGTCATTTCATTATTATTGCTTCCATGCATTAATAACTGAGTTTGATTTAGACTGACCCGTGTATTATTTTCTTTTGAATTTAATACTCGGGTCAGACCGAGTATTTACAGGTTGTTGATACCTTACTATGGGTTACTGCAAGAGCTATGAAGACTTTTCATACCTTTTGGAGTTGTCGTGTCATAGCATAGGTTGATATGTATTCACGTATATTAGTCGATAATGTACTTGTATATATAACTTCCTGCGTCGACAATTGTAGTTGTATCATATGTATTGTATCACATGTATTGTAACTGACATCAGTTATTATATATATGAGACTCTTTGTTTTATCTGTGTTCTGCATTTATATTATCTGTGTTATTATTCTATATTTTGTCCTAAACTACTATAGCCACTGTGTAGTAGCTTTGAGTTTGTATCGGTTTGTCGGATTTCCTCTAAAATGCATGTTATACTATCTGACATATCGGTGCTCGTACAAAACAATTACACGGATGGTCGCTCCTCAACAGCCTTATTCTCCGTGCTAGTTGATAGCACTGCATCGTAGTGTTCTTGGCAAGCGTGGGCATAGAGGCGGGGCGTCACAGGAGAGGTAGAATTGAGATGAAATGACTGATGTGTATAGGAAATGTGTGGCATTGAAATCAGATAGCACAGTTGAGCAGTTTGATGGAGGCAGAGAAATGATGCTTGCTATGGGAGGAACAGAACAGAAATAGACAGTGTTGCATAGGCAGAAACCAGTGAATGTAAAAACTATAAATGAATGCAAATGCAAATGTAATTAAAACAGAAATTATAAATAAAAATGATTTTTTTTTAATATGCAAATGCAATGCTAATAGAAAACTAGAACAACATACACACAAAAATTCACACACACGTTTTTTTTACAAGGAAAATGCAAAAACACAAAAAATAAAAAAAAACACACAAAAGTCAAATAAAGAAAAATAATCCAAAGAATAAAAATTTAAAATCAAAACAAACTCCCCGGCAACGGCGCCAAAAATTTGTTCGTCGACGGAAATTCTATCGGTTTAGAAAACCGTTCGAACGAATTTAAAATTAAAATAACCGCAAGCGCACGGCGTACTGTCGTAGTACGTGGCGAATACGGGTCGATCCACAGGGAATTGATGATTTTAAAATTCTATTCAATCAAATTAACCAAAGTTGAAGAAGTGATTAGCTAAAAATGTAGAAAACTAACACAAGAAAATTGATAAAATATGAGAGTAGAGAAACAATTTAGAGAATAAATCGACTCTCAAGATCATGCGGTTCAACACATATGAAATCGTGATCTCTCTTTCATGGTCATTAGTGCTTGATGTGCTTATCATAAGTATGACATATTTGTGTTATTGATTAGCCAACATAAGCCATCAAACTATAACACATCGCTTAAAGCACTTACTAACTTTCATGAAACTTGACAAAGAAAATGAAAATGAAATCTATTTTAAGTATGGCCCATTAACGATTGATTAGAAATATAGACCATCAAAATTTAATTTCAAATCACTTTCTTTTGCCATAGTCGTATTTTGATGAAGGGGCAATTAGTGTTAGTGATTGTCTAAGCATAGCCTATTTGGTGTCAACAATATAGGCTGTCAAATTCAAAGCAAAAACAACAATTAAACCACTTCATTGATCATCATTAAGCATAAAAGGAGAGCATGAATTAACAAATAGTTGGAGCTACATAATTGGAGAGCTTCGTTACCCCTAAATTGAAGGGGTTTAGCCTCTCATATTTGTCTTTTGATTAACAAATGTAGCTAACAACATGAAAGAAAAATGAAAGCAAAAATGAATGCTAATGGAAAAGAGATCTATTCTACTTGCATAAAAGAAAATAAATCTACACTACAACATAAGAAAGAGAGCATGTAAATGTAAAGAGCATATATTGAATTGCATAAGAAAGAAAAGAAAAATTATAAGAAATAAAAATTGGCTAAGTAGTCATTAAAAGAGAAAGAGAGCTTTCCTTTATTTGATCTAAACTAAACTAAAGAGAAGGAGGCCTAAGAGAGACTGAGAGAGAGAGAGAGAGAGAGATTACATGAAACATATGGGTATTTATACATGTATGAAACCCTAATTCGTATTTTTAGGGAATTCCCAAAATGCCATTAAGGTAGTGTGGCCACCAAGTAATCATTAGCATGTCATAATTTCCATTTAAGTGTACATGAAGCCATTACTTCCATAAGCATGTGCATTAGCCTCTAGTTTGTACGTGAAGGGGTGGGTAGGTGTGGTCCTCCATGTTCTTCACTTTGAATTATTTCCATCTTCATTCTTTTGTATCTTCTTTGTGCATGCATATTCCTTCATGAACCCACTTGTAATTGAGTTTAATCTCCTACAAAATAATATAGAAATTTCCAATTAAATTTTCTAAATTAATATATGCATAGAAATGACCATTTTGCCCATAAATGAAGATGAATATGTGACAATTTCAAATAATATGAATTTTGGTTTAAACAAGTTAAAATACCCAATATGATCATTTATTCAATTTAAGTAGATTAAATGTGGTGGTAAAATTATGCAAATTTACGTGCACATCATGAACCTGTTCCAACGAATCTCATAAAAGATATGGTTGAAGATGCAGCACATTCAATGTTCCCTACTGTTGAAGTTGACGGTAATAACATTAATATCGAAGAAGAACCAAGTATTGGAGCAAAAAAATTTATGATTTATTAGAGGCTGCTAAAAAAAACTCTTTGGGATGGTTGTACAAGAGATGCTCAACTATCAGTAACTGCAGAATACATTGTGATGAAATCAAATACAACTTCATAGAATCCGGGTTTACAGCTATAGTACAAGCTGCAAAACGGCATACACCACCCGATAATTTAATTTGCAAAAATTATTATGAAGTGAAAAAACTTATGTCCGCTTTTGATATGCCATATCAAAAAATAGATACATGTTTAAATGGTAGCTTGTTGTTTTGGAATAAAGACACCAGTCTTAGGAATTGTAAAATATGCAATCAGGAAAGATACAAACCAAGAAAAAAGAAGGGAAATGAAGTTTCATACAAGCATATGCATTACTCACCCATAACTCCTAGGGTTCAAAGATTATATGCATCTCCTATAACTACGCATCATATGAGATGGCACTATGTGAGAACATAAGAAGAAGGTACGTTAACACACCCAACTGATCGAGAAGCATGGAAGCAATTTGATAAGACATACCCTGCTTTCGCAGCAGAGAGCCGTAATGTTAAATTTGGTTTATGTATGGATGGATTTTCACCGTTCTCTCAATTTGGTTCAAAATATTCATCTTGGCCTATAATCGTAACACCTTACAATTTACCTCTGTGGATGTGTATGAAAACATATATGTTTCTCATTATTGTTATCCCTGGCCCTTACAAGGAATCGAGGTATATTTTACAACCGTTGATTGAAGAATTGAAAACATTGTGGTATGAAGGAGTTGAAACGTACGACATTTCAAAAAAAATCGTATGTTTGCTTCTCTACCGTGGACTATAAGCAATTTTCCTGCGTATGCAATGCTATCGAGTTGGAGTACGGCCGGTCGTCTAGCTTGCCCTTATTGCATGTAAGAAACACGAGCATTTTATTTACCACATGGAAGAAAATTTCGTGGTTCGACTATCATCGGTATTTTTATCTTTATTAATCATCCTTTTAGAAAAGATAAAAAAAACTTTATAAGTAATAGAGTTGAGACCTTGCGACCACCAATGATTTGGTCAAGCGAAGATATTTATGAGCTTGTAAAGGATTATCCAAAGATACATGAAACCGACGAACAAATTGAAATTCAAGGTAAATCGACGATTCATAATTGGTGCAACTAAAGTATATTTTGAGAGTTGCTTTATTGGAAAAATATCCTAACTCGTCATAATATCGACGTGATGCACAATGAGAAAAACGTGTTCGATAATGAATTTAGCACAGTTCTGAATGTTGAAGGAAAGACTAAAGATGATTTGAAATCAAGACGTGATATGGAAGCAATATGCAATCATCTTGAACTTCATATGAAGCCAAATGACACAAAAAAATACAAAGCATGCTACGACTAGAGATTAATCAAGTTAAAGTACTATTTAAGTGGGTGGAAGGATTAAGATTTCATGATGGGATTTCCACTAACTTTCCTAGATGTATCGACTATAAAAACGATAAACTGAGCGGGATGAAAAGTCATGATTGTCGTGTAATGATGGAACATTTGTTACCCATCGCTTTCAAAGAACTATTGCTCATAAAAATTTGGACGGTTGTAACAAAACTTAGTTTGTTTTATAATGATCTTTGTTCAACTACCTTAAAATTTGATCGTCTACGCAACTTGAGGAAGAAATTCCTATACTGATCTGTAAACTGGAGAAAATATTTCCCCTGGTTTCTTTAATGTAATGGAGCGTTTACCAATTCATCTTCCGTTTGAAGCACGTTTTCGAGGTCTTGTGCAATATGGATAGATGTATCGATTTGAAAGGTATTAATATTGAGTTGTTAAATTTTAGTTTAATCAAATGTAATAAAATTAAATTATATTTATTCTTAACAGATACTTAAATCATCTAAAGGAAAAAGTGAGACAAAAAGCACGATTTGAACGTTCGATATGCAAATCATATATCGAAGAAGAAGCTTCGTTCTTTTTCTCTCATTATTTCATTGACCATGTGAACTTATCTTTTGAAAGTGCTATACAAAATTATAAGGGCATTGAATAAGATTCTTCTGAATCAGTCCTATCTATTTTTAGACAGCATGGACGCCCTTTTGGGAAATGTATGGAAGTATGGTTAGACGATAGAGATTACCATGTTGCCCACACATATGTTCTTCTTTACCGTGCAGAAGTTGCGCTATTTTTTAGGTACTAATGAATAACACAACTAAAATTATTTACTTGAATAATACATGTGTGTATTAATTATTATGCAATATATTATATGTATATGCAGTATTTATGAATCACGGCATCCAACAGGGGATATCGGTAAAAATTGCTACTTTGTTTTCGAACTACGTATATGATCCGGTAAATTGTGTGGTCGACGAAGGGTTGAAACTTCTTGCGATGGGACCAAAAAGAGAAGTCGAGACATATCCAATATTTTTTTTCAATGGATACAAATTCAACACCAAAGAATATAGGGCCGAAAAATTAACTAACAATACCCGTGTATATGTTAAAGGTAGTGATAATCCAAATGATCGCATAAATGATTTTTATGGCGTGTTAACTCTTATTTTGCAAATAACATTTTCACCAGACCTTTGATATCCCGGAAATTTTGGCAAAATCAATTTAATAATCAGTGTTAAAATTAAACTGATTTGATAATATTTGTTAATAAGATTCGAATTGATTTAATAATTTTCTTTTAAATAAATATTTAACTGATAATTTATTTTTCAAAAGTTAATAAATTGATTTCTATTGATGATATATATATTTGTATATATTCTAAATAGACGAGATTTGTTTTAAAATTTAATAAATAAAGTTATATTTTCTAATTTCAATATTTTTGGTAATTATAATTTGATTAATATATATCTTTTTAAAGGCTATTTAATAAATAAATATAGGGTTTTAAATACATAAGATAAATGTTAAAAATATTTTAAAAACTTATTCTAGCTTAAGTTTTAATTTAAATTTCATTAACAAAATGATTTGTTTTATTTTTAGTGTAGCTTGATAAAAATATGGTTTAAAAATATATATGAGTTTTAAATGCAATTTTGTCAAACGATACATTAATATATTTTAAAATAAGTAGTTTATAATAAAAAGATAATTTCTTTTATAAATCATTTCAAATTGATAAATGTGTTTTATAATATTAATAGATAAAAATACAAGACAATAAGATTCATTTAGATTTCAAACAACAAAACAAAAGAAATAACATTCCTTTACACTTAAAAATATATATATATATATATAATAAGAAAAAAGAGAAATATAGAGTGTACATATTGAAAAAAAGGTATGTAAGTTTGCAGGAAGGAACCAGATAGATATATGGTTATACAAACAATATTAGTTATATATGAACAAATGAAATATATATCAAAGTGTGAATGAAGACAAACAAAATATATAGAAATTTAGTACAAACAAATATGAATAGGTGTGCAGGCTGAAATCAAAAATATATATATACTACTTGTGTACAAAACAATATAAATGTATGCTTGACATGAGTACAAACAAGCAAGATGTGTAGCTACAAATAAAGTATGCAGGTTAGAGAGGAAATGCAAAGCAAGTATCTAAACATGGAAATAAAATTAGTTAAGACACATAGTACTTAAGCAATTAAATGCTAGCACAACTTAAGTCAATTCGAATTGTTCTAAAAAACTACTCAATCCCCAAAATAAAAATCTTGCCTCATACAAACAAAAAAAAGGAATAATTGTACCTGCATTTGCTTAACCCAGATATCACCTACCTTGTAACTTGTTTTTAAATACCACCCTGTAAGCTACTTTCCCATATCACCTTTCCATTTCAGTTCGAGCTGAGTAAAAGCTAAAATAAACTTCATTTAAAAACCTAAACAAACATCCAACAACATCAAGCAATCCAACAAAACAGACGAGAGTTTCAACTTGTATTTTTCAAGGCTGTTGCAATGAAAAGTAGGCTCTGTTCTTTCACAAATTCAAGTGAGTAACACTATTTTTTAAAACTTAAGTAAATATATCTGGTTGCATGGTTAAAATCTGGAATAAGTATGCTTTGTATATATGTATTCTTCTATGTATATATATGTGAATATTTGGTTGTTTGCATTTGCTATATGTTGGATGTTCTATCTGATTTCAATTTCCAGGTTCTAAATTTAATCTTGAACCAATCTCTCTTGATCAAATCTTTATTAGTACTTAAGTCTTAAACCAAATATGTTTGTTATAACATTGATTTTAGTTTAGAAATTTGGTTTAAGTTAAAAATAGCCTGAGTGTCTCTGAAATATCAAAACAACAGTGTATGTCAGTATATGTGAAAAATCCAAACTACGAAATTTGTAAATTCATTATTATAAATTGAATACATAAACAAAAATATGATTTTTAAAACAAGAATCACTATTTCTAGTTAAGCATTGAATGTGTAGTTCTGGGTTTACCAAAATAAGAGAATTTGGGTTTTTCTGATGATTTGGGTAACTGGAGAGGTCAGGGTTCTTCTGGTTGATGGAGGAGTGATCATAGATGCTAGGAAAAATGGGCGATGGTGATGAAGTTCACCAAGGAAGATGCGGCAGTGGATTTTCTTCGAGAAACCTAGTTTTTGCTGTGGTTTTGGTTTGGTCTCGTTCGATGACTAGAGGCGATCGAGTGCAGCGAGCTTCAGGGAGGTGGAAGTTGACGTGAAGAGGGAGGCGACGCTGGAGTTTCAGATGTGACGATGGTCGGAGTCACGAACACGAGGTGACTTCAGGTTTTAACCTATACCCAGTTAACAGTTTTAAAAAAATTTGTTTTAAATTAAAACAAAGTTAAACCAAGTTCTAAATCAAAGATTAAAAATGAATTCAAGTTAGTTTTGAAACTGAGTTGGGAATAATAAAATTTTATAATTTAAATTATTTTAATAACTTAAAAGTGTTTAATATTTAAGTGTATTCAAAAAGAGTTGAATTCAAAAATGAAATTTATATTGTTAAGGAAAGATTTAAATAAAGTTAACTTCAAAAATTGAAACCAGAACTTAAATTTGAAATTCTAGATGTGGAAATAAAATAAAGTTTTATAATTTAAATTGATTTAAATAAGTTTTAAGTGTTAAAATATGCTTTTAAACATGTGAGTTTAAAAGGGTTTTGAAAAAAAATTAGTTTTAAACTTTATTAAGGATAAACTGGAATTTATTTAGGAAGTAATTTGAAATAAATGTTTTTAAACATATTGAAAGTGAAAATTTAATCAATAATAAGAATAGTTTACTTTAAGTAATGAAGATTTAGAATTTATATTCATTAACCTTTAAGTTAATTAAGTATGAATAATTAATGATTGATATTAATTAAATTAGTAATTATAAGTTTAAATGTATTAATTAAAGTTTAAAAAATGAATTAAGTAATTAATATGTAATTAAGAACCATAGATTAGATTTTTATTTGAATTAATAAATTTTAATGGTTAATCAAACTTATAATTAATAATGATTAATATAAGTTAATAATTTTAGGAAAATAATTAAATAAGTGTTAATGAAGATCATTAACTAGATTATTTTATAATTAATTAATGTGATTGATTTTTTTAATAATTAATTAGATCAATTAATTTAATAATAATCATTGTAATATTTTTAATGTAATTATTTATTTGGAAAGTAATTAAGAAATTAATTACTTATTAATTGAGTAAATTGATTTAATTTGAGTTAATTAATTTAGTTTAATTAAATTGGATTAATCACTTGATAATTTTGGAAGTAAATTACTTAGTGAAGTAATTGATGAAATTATTGGATGATGGGTAATGGAAGTAATTGGAATATATTACTTAAAGATAATCGAGGGATTAATTAAGTTATTTATTTAAGAGTAATTAAAAAAAAAGGGAAGTTAATTACTGTATGAAATTAATCAAAGATGATTAATATACGTGATTAGAAGATTAAGTTTTTCTTAATTTAATTAATTAATAAAATAATTGATTAGAGATCATTAATTATTATAATTAATGATGTAATTAGGAAATTGATTAATTTTGGAATAATAAATCAACAAGGTAATTAAATTGTAATAAACCTATATAAATGTAATTAATTAGTGGATTTATTCAAAGATTAATCTCTGTAAATAAATTAAAGGAAACTACTGGAATGTAGCAAAAGTTATTTAAATCAAAGATGATTAATTGGAATACATAAGTAACTGATGATACGACTAAATTAAGTTAATTAATTTAGTTTAATTAATTTAAGATAGTCATTTGATTAATTGAAAGTAAAATTACTTAGTGTAATTAATGGAGCATAATTACTTAAGGAAAGTAATTAGACGATAATTACTTGATGTAAATAATACAAGATGATATGTAAATGAAGTAATTTGGGTAATTACTTTTGTAATTAATCGAAGGATTAATTAATGGAGATAATTAATTATGCGAAAATCAATTTATTTAATTTGTAATTAAGGATAGTAATTACTGGTTTGTTATTAATCAAGGGTGATTAATAATTATGTTTAATTAAAGATTAATCACTTAATGTAATTAATTTAAATAAAGTAATTTAATTTAAATATAAATTAGAGATCATTAATTTATATAATTAATGATGTAATTAAGAATTGTCTAAATAAGAAATAATTAATAATGGGGTGATTAATTAATGTAATTAGTTAATGATAAATGTAATTAATTATATTTAATTAACAAATGAAGAAATTAAATGTTAATTACTATGAGTGATTTAGAATAATTCATTTGAGAAATTAATTAAAGACTAAATTACTTGTTGTAATTAGAGAATGATTAATTAATTTGATTTATAATTAATTAATGATTGTGTGAGCAGGATTTATGGAATGAGTAATTAATTTAATTTACTTTAAATTAATCAAAGATAGAAGAAATTAATTTAAATTCATTTTAAATTAATTATAGATTGTGATTCATAAATCATTACTTATGGATGATATTGATATTTCATTGGTTGATTGTGATCTCAGATATGAGATGAGTAATATCTATGTGTGGTTTAAGTATGATAATATTTAATTATCTGTTTGGATGATGATATTAATTATCTGTTTATGATGATAATGTGATTATCTATTATAAGATGTGAATTATCTATCTGTGTGTATATTGATAATATTAAATTGAACTGTTAAGACTAAATAGACAACTTGGCCTTAAAAGATACGTTTTGGATTTCGATGAGACCGGGATCGGGTTTTCATATTTGGACATCCGAAAACCACATCGATCTAAATTAAACGATAGGTCGTGAATTCTGAAATGAAGATCGAGATGGTGTTTTCAGAATGCAAGAGTTATCGTCGTTGACTCTGAGGGTGATTCCAAAATGAGTGTGACGAGATAATGCCTTCGGTTTCGTTCGAACCTGGAACGAACTTGTATGGAATTAATGCTTTCAACACATCATCAGGCGGACGATGATCATTCTAAGAGATATGTTCTGTAAAGGTAATCGTAGCCTCAAGCCTCATCAACCGGGAATGGCTAAAACAGGGGAGGTGCAGCAAGGTTAGGTGGGTCATGCCCAAGCAGGACAAGATTTTCCCCTGTCTAGATGTCCCTTTTTATTCGGCTTAGTGAGCGGTTGGTCGTGCCAACTGCAGGGTTATCTTGTTCGGAACTGTTCAGTAAGGAATGGTTCCGGCCTTGTGATGTAGGGGGTCGGGAGTGATCCTCGGTACGGTGATCTAGGCCCTGTACTGTGACGGGCGGTACCCTAGTAGCCCTGCCATTGTATGGAATCCAAAATCCAATAAGTGCCATCGGATTTGATTGTATTACCCACTTTTGTGGCTAGTAGCTGGAATTTAATAATGTAACAATTTCGGCTATTTTCTATTTACTTGAATACCCTAGACCTATTATAATATCACTGAATTTCCTATCAAATGTTTTGGTTAGCGTAAGGTAAAAACTTACCCATGTTTATTTGTGGGAAGTCTTACGTGATACCTTTTGTTTTCAAAGGGTTTCAAAATTAAGCAACTTTATCCTGTTACTCACACCAGACCCATATCTGACCCGGAATTTATTTCTGTTTTTCCTAAACTCTCGGGTACTCAAATTTTTACGAGTAGCCAAGGGATTCAGGTTGGCTTCAACGAATTCTGGAGGAGCAATGGAGCAGGAGGCTTCAGCGTTGTAGATATATATTTAGTTCCGCGGTGTTGGTGTCTATGAGTTATTTGTTTGAGTTGTATCGAGTTGTATTAGCTCGACAGGTGTTTATAACTGTCTAGTATGTGATGTATTATCTATATAACCCTGATTGATGTTGTATATTATGAAAGTACTCATGTGATTAATATAATTTATTCGTTCCGCTGTGAGATTCTGATGTTGTTATTCTTTCTTCTCTATCTTTTCTATTTTCTCACCCCTTTCTTTCTTCAAGATGAAATGGATTTCTGGGTCAGAAATTCGGGTCGTCACAGTTGGTATCAGAGCGCTGGGTTGAGTGAATACCTAGGCTCTTGAGTGATTTCTTTCCTGAGAGAGCGTATTTGTAATTTTGTTATATATATATATATATATATATATATATATATATATATTTCTACCTATTTGTTGGATTACCAGTTCTGGTTTTCCAATATAGTTATAAAGGTAGATAGGGTAGTGGTGTGTGTAATACAACTACTAATGGTTGGAGTTTGAATATTTGAGGTTGGAAGTGTATTTGTCGAGACTGTAGACCTATTATCGTCTCGAGTGAGTTTTGGGTGGTGTAAGGATTTCATTGATCTCTGAAGGAAGCCTGTTAAGATTCGTAGTTCATCTTTGAAGCGTATGTTTGGATGAGCTAGAGTTTGTATCCGTTGGTTTGTCAGAAGCACGTCCGGATATCTTGATACCTCAGGATGCAGTAGCTGTGTGATGAGACACAGTGACTATGGATGTCTCCGAAGATGTTTCTTTGGAACAAGTTAAAGAAGTGTAACGACCCGGAATTTTGGGTCGCTAGATTTGAACATTTAATTCATTTTAAATGTTGAATATGTGGTATAATTTGAATTTTGAAAATAAAATACTTTGGTTAAGTTAATAAAATTAGTCAAATTTCAAATACGAGAATTAAATTGGAATTTGAATAATAATAATTTAATATTAGAATTGGAATAATTAGTAATTTTGAGTGTAAATAGATATAAAATTTGATTCTAAAGTTTATTTTGAGTCCAATTGGATTTGAATTATAATATTGGACCATTGGATGGAATTAATTGGCGATAGATTGAATTTGGAAATTTATATTAATTTAATAATATAATATTGCAAATAATCAGATTTTGATTTAAACTGAACCATATGATTTTAAATGTGATTTATTAATTTTATATGATTTATTATTAAGGTAATAAAATTTTAAAGGTAAGATTTTAAGCGTTTTCGATTATTGTAGAAATCGCTCGATCTAATAGACGAGTTAAAATAGCTTTCCGGGTCACAGTCGCGGAATTCGACGAAACTAGTTCCATTGGATCCATAATAGTTAGTTATTATCGGATTTCAATTTTCGTAGAAATCGGAGTTTTCATTTGACCCCGGCAGCTCAAAACGCTTAGAAATCGATTTAACCGATTTAATTTTAAATTGATCGTTTAATTCCATAACTCGCACATATAACCGAATTAGCTTACGAAACCTATTCCATTGTGTCCGGAACGCGGAAAAACCCTAGGAATGCCTATTGGTGCGTGAGAATTGGAGTTCGTTTGAAGTACGATGTTACATAGAGAATTTTATTAATAAAATAATATTAAAACAATATATATATATTAAATTTTAGTCAAAACCCTAGTATGTTCGTTGGCCGCCGTTTATATCGTTTCATGGCCGAAAATGTTCCTCGTTCCCCCTCAATTTACCCTCAATCCTTGCATCTATTCAAGAAATTTTCTACTGGAAGATCGAAGAGTGCATCGAGTACTTTTCATCCAACGGCGGATCGTGAGTGTTGTCGTCGTTTGGAGAAGTTATGGGCTCGCATTCGTACGGTTGTTGCGTGTGATTTCTGGTAGAGGGGGACGCCGAGCTCGACGCGAAGCTTGGTGGGGGTGCGTGGCGGCTAGGGCAACACGATGGTGGCCGGCGATCGAAGTGCAGACGATCGTAGGAGGAGTGAGGCGAAACCCTAATGGGCGGCGATGGGTTTCCTTTGCCTATACATGCGCATTGAGGAAGAAGGGCAATCGCACGGTCTTGATTTATTCTTTCTAGTGTACGGCAGATCTGAGGTTAATAAAATAAAAGAATTGTTTATAAATTTTAGTTCAAACTTTAACAATTCGTATCTAATGCATACGTTGTCGAAATTCGACGAAACAGGAAGCGTTGGAATCGCAGCGACGGAAAGCACGCTGTGGCGTAGATCTGAATTTGATTCAAGCAAGTAGAAATTTTGAATTAAATCGAACGCTTCGACTTAATTTAAAATTTCGAACGCTCGTCGAAACTCAAGGTAAGTTATTCTCACTCACATCTGGATGCTAGACAATTCAAATAGTCAATATTTAAATATTTGTGTGATTGGTTGAATATAATTATTGCTATCAGTCTGGATGGATATTTATATACATGATGTGCTAATATTTATGATGCAGGGCAAACAGGTTGGAGGGATCCAACTGGATTCCTCACGATGTAGAAATTATTTTTATAATTGATAATGCAATCTGTTTATATGTTATGATTGATAAATCTGAAATTAAATTGTATTGGGATATTGTTGGATAAATTATAAATCCAGAATTTAATTATAAATGGATAAATTGTGTTTTTAGGAAATAAAGGGTATTGTTAAATAAAGAATTTAAAAGAATTAAAATTGAAATCTGTTTGGGATGAAATTGGAAATTGGTAAAATTTGGAATGATAAATGAAGAGAAAAGTTATCAGTTGATAAATGTGAAAGTAAAAATATTTGGAGATAAATTCAATAGGAATTATAAATGGTTATAAAATAACGATGGGATTATTTGGTGATGTTTCCAGGAAATTAAAGTATATTTTCAATGAGGCTTTCCAAATATAGATTAGCAGTTTAAAATGTAAATAAAATATTTTGAAATGCATTTTTACAATTGGAATTTTATTTAGGAAATTTGTAAGTATTATTTTCCTTTAATAATTCTCACAAGTTTTATATAAAAGATTTGTAAAACCGAATTTTGAAAGTGAATTTCCGGGTACGGAAATTGTGTTTAAACTCCAAAGGAGTTTATTTTGAAAACCTGGGAAGGAAATTTATGTTATTAAAACAAAAATCTGAATTGAAATAAATCGACAGAATTTATAAGAAAGATTTTCTGGGTTGTTTGAATGAGAGTGAGTTCCCTAGAAAATCGAGTTCGAGTTTTAAATGGATTTTAATAATAGAAAGTTTAAAGTTCAAACTTGTATAAAAGAGTGTTTTGAAAATTATTATTTTAAAAGTAACTATTAATAAATTAATAATAGTAAATTTTTATGAATACCTTAGTAATTATTTTACGAATGGATTTGTTTAAAGGGCTAGCTTTGACCTAAATTATTGAAATTAGTATTAACCTTTTAAACTCTACTTATAAGTTTAGTTTAAACTAAACCCTTATTTACAATCAGAATTTATATCCTAATAAATGGTTTAACTTTACATATTTGGAATTTTATTTTTGGGTAATAATTAGTAGTAAATTTCCATATTTTAAAATATATTTCAGAATAAAGTGTTTTAATTGTTTTAATTCTAAATTGTTTTGAACTTGGTTATTTCCAATGGGAATAAATGGTAAAGGACTTACCTTGTAAAGGAAGAACTTTGGGAAATTGTTTTCAAACGAGTTTTGAAATTTGGAAATATATCTTGAAAGATATTTGAGGCAAATAAATAATGTGGAAAATTATTTATTGTGTGATGGATGTTTATGAATATTAATTGATAGTTAAATCACCGACTATCAATATTGGGCAAATGCGTTGATCGTTTCGAAGAGACCGGGAGCGAGATTTATTTCTCGAAAACCACTTCGATCTGGTTTGTACGTTTTGCGGAAAAACGTGTTCGGAGTCGAAGATGGAGCAGTGAAGTGCAAGGGCTAGTCGCTACTAATCTTGAGGATATTTCCAAAATGGATGTAGTAGGAGTAGTGCCTTCGATTCCGTTCGAACCCGAGACGGACTTGTATGGACGAATGCTTTCGGAACATCGTCAGGAGGGCGATATGCATTCTAAGTGAAACGTTCTAAAAGGTAACGCTTAGCCTCAAGCCTCATCAAATGGGAATGACTGAAAATCAGGGGATATGCAGCAAGGCTTCGTGGGTAGCCCCCACTTGAGAGTAAGGTCATCCCAGTCTAGATGTCCCTTTTTATTTCGGCTTAGTGGTGCGGTTGCTGATCCCAACCGCGGGGTGATCTTATTCGGAACTGTCCAGTAACGGATGGGTCCGGCCTTGTGTTGCAGGGGATCGGGCGTGGTCCTCGGTACGGTGATCTAGGCCCCGTACTGTGACAGGTGGTACCCCAGTGCCTAGTCATTGTTGGAAATCCATTCTTCCTACGAGCCTTGTACGAGTTTTGTTTGTATTACCCACTCTGTGGCTAGTAGCTGGAATTTAATCATGTAATGATTTCGGCTATTTTATAAGTATTTGTATATAAACCCTATTATAATATCAGAGGATTTCTATAAAAAGTGTTTTAGCTATCGTAAGGTAAAAACCCGAAATGTTTATTTGTGGCGTGGTCTTACGAGATGCTTTTGTTTTCAAAAGGATTTTTGAAACTTTAATAATCAATTTATGTGCATTATTATCAGCTGGTATTCCAGACTGACTCGGGTGTTATTTCATTATAATGCTCGGGTCAGACCGAGTATTATATGTTCAGGACAGGATGCTTTGGAGCAGGAAAGGAGCTGGAGTCCGAGATGTATTATCCGTACTTGTATATATATCCGCTGCTGTGACTGTATTGTATTGTCTGACTGGTAATTGGTGATGTATGTGATATTCTGATGATATGATGTATAAAACAGATATAGTTTTCATTTTGTGTAAAGAGCTATTATTTACTATTATATTTTATTCCGCTGCGACTATGAGATTCTGATATTGTTTAGTTCCTTCTTCTTCTATCTCTTCTTCTTTAACCCTAATGGTTCGTATTTATGTTCTACTTGAGTTAATTGATGTAGAATAGTGTTGACTTAAGGGGTTTGGATTTGCGGGCTGTTACAGGAAGTGTGTCTGATTTGGTGTTGTGGCAGAGTCCAGTAGATCTTCTGACTTAACAGTTTTTCTGAGTCAACGGTGCAGCTCGGAGTGTTACGTGTGTCGTCAAGGAGATCTTCTGACTTAACAGTTTTTCTTGAGATAATTTCAGAAGTAGCAGAGTGGTTCCATTTCTTCGATGGATTGGCTAGATTTAAGCATAGGCTGTTTTGTTTGGTAAAGAGAGAACAGTTTATCTTTGGAAGTAGGCTGGGATGATCGCAAAAGTGACTTGTGATAGTTTGAGTGTTCTCTTGGGTTTACAGAGATTTTTTTGGATGTCTTCAGGAAGTCAGAGTTTTGTCAGCATTTGGAGATTGAGTTGGGTATCGACTGGATTTCCAGAAGTGGTACCGATGGTTCAGCTTAGTAATAGGATGATTTTTGAGTTGGTGGAGTAGCTCAGGTGTTGGAGGAACTCCTGAGTTTTCTTTTTGATCTGTGGAACCCTAATGTTGGGATGTGTTGTCCAGTCTGTGTTTGACTTCAGCGTTTTCATCTGTTCAGTCAGAGTGGCGCAGTGGAAGCATGGTGGCAGCTGTATTAGTTCGGAAGCAATTGAATATTACAATATTTGGATTAGAGAGTTCTACAAGAAATTTTTCAGGATCTTAAGGCCAGTTTGGAGTGCACCTGTTTTATCTCTTCCGGATAAGAGAAGTGAGATCAGTTTTCTGATTTGGAATAGAGTTTGTGTTCTGAGTTTTGGTTGATCTTGGAAAGATCATTTTGTTAGATTATTTTTGGTTTAGCTTATTTCTAAGAGCATCGGCAAGGATTGAGTTGATCAGGAAAGATGTAGGCAGCACAGGATCGTTCGAATAGATTTGTGAATAAGAGAGGAAGGAATTTGGATTCCGAAGTCGGAGATTTGATTTTGGATAAGTGTTTGGTCTTCATGATTGAATTGCCAGTTTGGATAACTGGAATTCAGTGTGCTTCGCGTATCTCTGAGGGAGTACGTGTAAGATCTATCTCTGGTTGTAGAGCCAGCAGTTCAGGGAGTTTTGATTGTTGAGTCAGACTTCTTTGTAGTCTGATATCCTGTCTTGTTTTGTAGATCTAGATGAGTGGAAGCTCTGTAGCTTAGTAGTATTGATTGTTTGGATTCTGTAGAACGAGTATCCCGGTATTAATATTCGAGAAACTCGAGAAAATTCTATCCGGAATTTTGTCTGGATAGTTAAGATTTGTTTGATTGGATAAATAGGTTGCTATGGTGGTTAGCATATGTTTGATAATATATGCTTGTGTTTTAAAATTAAATCTTTAATCAGATTATTAAATTACCTTTGTTTTAAATTTCGGGGACGAAATTCTTTTAAGGGGGGAGGAATGTGATATCCCGGAAATTTTGGCAAAATCAATTTAATAATCTGTGTTAAAGTTAAATTGATTTGAATTGATTTAATAATTTTCTTTTAAATAAATATTTAACTGATAATTTATTTTTCAAAAGTTAATAAATTGATTTCTATTGATGATATATATATATTTGTATATATTCTAAATAGACGAGATTTGTTTTAAAATTTAATAAATAAAGTTATATTTTCTAATTTTAATATTTTTGGTAATTATAATTTGATTAATATATATCTTTTTAAAGGCTACTTAATAAATAAATATAGGGTTTTCAAATACATAAGATAAATGTTAAAAATATTTTAAAAACTTATTCTAGCTTAAGTTTTAATTTAAATTTCATTAACAAAATGATTTGTTTTATTTTTAGTGTAGCTTGATAAAAATATGGTTTAAAAATATATATGAGTTTTAAATGCAATTTTGTCAAACGATACATTAATATATTTTAAAATAAGTAGTTTATAATAAAAAGATAATTTCTTTTATAAATCATTTCAAATTGATAAATGTGTTTTATAATATTAATAGATAAAAATACAAGACAATAAGATTCATTTAGATTTCAAACAACAAAACAAAAGAAATAACATTCCTTTACACTTAAATATATATATATAATAAGAAACAAGAGAAATATAGAGTGTACATACTGAAAAAAAAGGTATGTAAGTTTGCAGGAAGGAACCAGATAGATATATGGTTATACAAACAATATTAGTTATATATGAACAAATGAAATATATATCAAAGTGTGAATGAAGACAAACAAAATATATAGAAATTTAGTACAAACAAATATGAATAGGTGTGCAGGCTGAAATCAAAAATATATATATACTAATTGTGTACAAAACAATATAAATGTATGCTTGATATGAGTACAAACAAGCAAGATGTGTAGCTGCAAATAAAGTATGCAGGTTAGAGAGAAAATGCAAAGCAAGTATCTAAACATGGAAATAAAATTAGCTAAGACACATAGTACTTAAGCAATTAAATGCTAGCACAACTTAAGTCAATTCGAATTGTTCTAAAAAACTACTCAATCCCCAAAATAAAAATCTTGCCTGATACAAACAAAAAAAAGGAATAATTGTACCTGCATTTGCTTAACCCAGATATCATCTACCTTGTAACTTGTTTTTAAATACCACCATGTAAGCTACTTTCCCATATCATCTTTCCATTTCAGTTCGAGCTGAGTAAAAGCTAAAATAAACTTCATTTAAAAACCTAAACAAACATCCAACAACATCAAGCAATCCAACAAAACAGACGAGAGTTTCAACTTGTATTTTTCAAGGCTGTTGCAATGAAAAGTAGGCTCTGTTCTTTCACAAATTCAAGTGAGTAACACTATTTTTAAAACTTAAGTAAATATATCTGGTTGCATGGTTAAAATCTGGAATAAGTATGCTTTGTATATATGTATTCTTCTGTGTGTGTATATATGTGTATATTTGGTTGTGTGCATTTGCTATATGTTGGATGTTCTATCTGATTTCAGTTTCCAGGTTCTAAATTTAATCTTGAATCAATCTCTCTTGATCAAATCTTTATTAGTACTTAAGTCTTAAACCAAATATGTCTGTTGTTATCCCGCTTTTTGGGCAAAGCCGTGATACCAAAAGATTGGTCGAAAACAAAAGGCAGTTCGTCTCAGAGATTGGTTGTACTTCACTTCGCTGTGGATATCGATGAATTTTGTTCGAGTCCGGATTGTGCCAGAATTGACAAGACATGATGAGCAAAGCTGTAGAAGCCAGCGTTTCAAGTTTCAAGCCAACCCGAGTTCGTATGCTCAAGATATGATGGATTCAATTTGAGAAAGATAGCCCTTGTTCGGTTCAAACCCATAGGAAACCCCATAGTTCAAATCGATGGCCAGAAATTATGTTCGAATCCATTGATTCGACTCCACCTACTTCGAATCCATCACTTTGGAATACTTCGAATCCATGAAGTTCGTACCCATCCTCATGTCTCAGCTCGACTTCATCTAATTCGACTCCATGCTACTTCGTGTCCATTGCGTTCGCACCGGTTAGAAAGGAATTAGCCTCGCGTCTACCTAGTTCGAATCCATCATCCTCGCATTAGTTCGAACCCATGAGATATAACCGTGTCTCGAATCCATCAAGATAGCAATAGTTCGAATCCACCCTCGTATGCCTTAGTTCGAATCCATCAGGTATATATTGCTTCGAATCCATGAGAAGTTCCTCTACTTCGACTCCATCGGGCAAGCCCTCACTTCAAATCCATCCTCGCATGTCTATGTTCGAATCCATCCAAAACCCTCCCTAGTTCGAATCCATCAGTATTCCTATCTTCGAGTCCGTCAAGCTGAAACCCTTTGAATCCATGTAGTTGTAGGGACTTCGACTCCATCTAATAACTGTCTTCGAATCCACCCTGTTGAGGCAAATTCGAATCGATCAATAGTGACTTGCCCTGATCGATTCGAAGGAGCATTGGTTCAATTAATACGAAGGAGGCACGTCTTCGAATCGATCACCTCGAATCCACCAAGTCCATGCAGATAAACCAAGGATTAGACCCAGTAAACTCGGAGGAAAAGGAGGATTGACCCGAAGCACACGGACCACATCATCATCTTCACATGCAGAAGCATGGATTCGAACCTGTGGATTCGAACCATATCGATTCGAACGAATCCATAGGACGAGGAGCACCATCTTGAATCGATCATAACTCGAGATCTGAAAGTCCAAATGCTATGAAATTTTCACAGGAGCTTGCGTATACATAGAAGAATGTCCACGCCAAGTTTCATCGCGATTGGACACTTTCTCGATCGATTCGAACCAAGGGTCGAATCGATCCCAAAGTGGGCCCGGATCTCCAGAATTCGGCCATGTGGGCCCCCTCACATGCCAGAAGTGGTCTACCGGATTTTTAGGAGAAATATAAGCCTCCTACAGCTATAAATAGAGCCCCAGGTCATTCAGAAAAGGGGATCGGAATTCTGAAGCGCTAAGACTCTACCAGATTCAATTCTACACCTTATCATCGTTGTTGCATTCAAGTTTCAGAGCTACAATCCATTGTAACTTGCTGTAACCATTATAATCACCAAGAGAATAATCAATAAAGATGGAAAACTTCAAAGTGGACGTAGGCAAGATCGCTGAACCACTATAAATCCTGTGTTTACGATTGTTATTTGTGAATTATTGTGATTGTTATTGCTTAGATCTGAGTTCTATATCGATTGTTGCTGATTTGTGTTCATAAACGGGTGCTTTCACGATATTGGGCGTTTATGACCAATTTTGGCGCGAACATTTGTTATAACATTGATTTTAGTTTAGAAATTTGGTTTAAGTTAAAAATTGCCTGAGTGTCTCTGAAATATCAAAACAACAGTGTATATCAATATATGTGAAAATCCAAACTGTGAAAATTGTAAATTCATTATTATAAATCGAATACATAAACAAAAATATGATTTTTGAAACAAGAATCACTATTTCTAGTTAAGCATTGAATGTGCAGTTCTGGGTTTACCAAAATAAGTGAATTTGGATTGTTCTGATGATCTAGGTAACTGGAGAGGTCAGGTTTCTTCTGGTTGATGGAGGAGTGATCATAGATGTTAGGAAAAATGGGCGATGGTGATGAAGTTCACCAAGGAAGATGCGGTAGTGGATTTTCTTCGAGAAACCTAGTTTTTGCTGTGGTTTTGGTTTGGTCTCGTTTGATGACCAGAGGCGATCGAGTGCAGCGAGCTTCAGGGAGGTGGAAGTTGACGTGAAGAGGGAGGCGACGCCGGAGTTTCAGACGTGACGATGGTCGGAGTCGCGAACACGAGGTGACTTCAGGTTTTAACCTGTACCCAGTTAACAGTTTAAAAAAAAGTTGTTTTAAATTAAAACTAAGTTAAACCAAGTACTAAATCAAAGATTAAAAATGAATTCAAGTTTGTTTTGAAACTGAGTTGGGAATAATAAAATTTTATAATTTAAATTATTTTAATAACTTAAAAGTGTTTAATATTTAAGTGTATTCAAAAAGAGTTGAATTCAAAAATGAAATTTATATTGTTAAGGAAAGATTTAAACAAAGTTAACTTCAAAAATTGAAACCGGAACTTAAATTTGAAATTCTAGATGTGGAAATAAAATAAAGTTTATAATTTAAATTGATTTAAATAAGTTTTAAGTGTTAAAATATGCTTTTAAACATGTGAGTTTAAAAGGGTTTTGAAAAAAAATAGTTTTAAACTTTATTAAGGATAAATTGGAATTTATTTAGGAAGTAATTTGAAATAAATGTTTTTAAACATATTGAAAGTGAAAATTTAATCAATGATAAGAATAGTTTACTTTAAGTAATGAAGATTTAGAATTTATATTCATTAACCTTTAAGTTAATTAAGTATTAATAATTAATGATTGATATTAATTAAATTAGTAATTACAAGTTTAAATGTATTAATTAAAGTTTAAAAAATGAATTAAGTAATTAATATGTAATTAAGAACCATAGATTAGATTTTTATTTAAATTATTAAATTTTAATAGTTAATCAAACTTATAATTAATAATGATTAATATAAGTTAATTATTTTAGGAAAATAATTAAATAAGTGTTAATGAAGATCATTAACTAGATTATTTCATAATTAATTAATGTGATTGATTTTTTTTAATAATTAATTAGATAAATTAATTTAATAATAATCATTGTAATAGTTTAAATGTAATTATTTATTTGGAAAGTAATTAAGAAATTAATTACTTATTAATTGAGTAAATTGATTTAATTTGATTTAATTAATTTAGTTTAATTAAATTGGATTAATCACTTGATAATTTTGGAAGTAAATTACTTAGTGAAGTAATTGATAAAAATTTTGGATGATGGGTAATGGAAGTAATTGGAATATATTACTTGAAGATAATGGAGGGATTAATTAAGTTGTTTATTTAAGAGAAATTAAAAAAAAGGGAAGTTAATTACTGTATGAAATTAATCAGAGATGATTAATATATGTGATTAGAAGATTAAGTTTTTCTTAATTTAATTAATTAATAAAATAATTGATTAGAGATCATTAATTATTATAATTAATGATGTAATTAGGAAATTGATTAATTTGGGAATAATAAATCAACAAGGTAATTAAATTGTAATAAACCTATATAAATGTAATCAATTAATGGATTTATTCAAAGATTAATCTCTGTAAATAAATTAAAGGAAACTACTGGAATGTAGCAAAAGTTATTTAAATCAAAGATGATTAATTGGAATACATAAGTAACTGATGATACGATTAAATTAAGTTAATTAATTTAGTTTAATTAATTTAAGATAGTCATTTGATTAATTGGAAGTAAAATTACTTAGTGTAATTAGTGGAGCATAATTACTTAAGGAAAGTAATTAGACGATAATTACTTGATGTAAATAATACAAGATGATTTGTAAATGAAGTAATTTGGGTAATTACTTTTGTAATTAATCAAAGGATTAATTAATGGAGATAATTAATTATGGGAAAATTAATTTATTTAATTTGTAATAAGTATAGTAATTATTGGTTTGTTATTAATCAAGGGTGATTAATAATTGTGTTTAATTAAAGATTAATCACTTAATGTAATTAATTTAAATAAAGTAATTTAATTTAAATATAAATTAGAGATCATTAATTTATATAATTAATGATGTAATTAAGAATTGTCTAAATAAGAAATAATTAATAATGGGGTGATTAATTAATGAAATTAATTAATGATAAATGTAATTAATTATATTTAATTAGCAAATGAAGAAATTAAATGTTAATTACTATGAATGATTTAGAATAATTCATTTGAGAAATTAATTAAAGACTAAATTATTTATTGTAATTAGAGAATGTTTAATTAATTTGATTTATAATTAATTAATGGTTGTGTGAGCTGGATTTATGGAATGAGTAATTAATTTAATTTACTTTAAATTAATTAAAGATAGAAGAAATTAATTCAAATTCATTTTAAATTAATTATAGATTGTGATTCATAAATCATTGCTTATGGATGATATTGATATTTCATTGATTGATTGTGATCTCAGATATGAGATGAGTAATATCTATGTGATATGGATGTGTGGTTTAAGTATGATAATGTTTAATTATCTGTTTGGATGATGATATTAATTATCTATTTATGATGATAATGTGATTATCTATTATGAGATGTGAATTATCTATCTGTGTGTATATTGATAATATTAAATTGAACTGTTAAGACTAAATAGACAACTTGGCCTTAAAAGATACGTTTTGGATTTCGATGAGACCGGGATCGGGTTTCCATATTTGGACATCCGAAAACCACATCGATCCAAATTAAACGATAGGTCGTGAATTCTGAAATGAAGATCGAGATGGTGTTTTCAGAATGCAAGGGTTATCGTCGTTGACTCTGAGGGTGATTCCAAAATGAGTGTGACGAGATAATGCCTTCGGTTTCTTTCGAACCCGAAACGAACTTGTATGGAATGAATGCTTTCAACACATCGTCAGGCGGACGATGAGCATTCTAAGAGATATGTTCTGTAAAGGTAATCGTAGTCTCAAGCCTCATCAACCGGGAATGGATAAAACAGGGGAGGTGCATCAAGGTTAGGTGGGTCATGCCCAAGTAGGACAAGATTTTCCCCTTTCTAGATGTCCCTTTTTATTCAGCTAAGTGAGCGGTTGGTCGCGCCAACTGCGGGGTTATCTTGTTCGGAACTGTTCAGTAAGGAATGGTTCCGGCCTTGTGATGTAGGGGGTCGGGAGTGATCCTCGGTACGGTGATCTAGGCCCTGTACTGTGACGGGCGGTACCCTAGTAGCCCTGCCATTGTATGGAATCCAAAATCCAATAAGTGCCATCGGATTTGATTGTATTACCCACTTTTGTGGCTAGTAGCTGGAATTTAATAATGTAACAATTTCAGCTATTTTCTATCTACTTGAATACCCTAGACCTATTATAATATCACTGAATTTCCTATCAAATGTTTTGATTAGCGTAAGGTAAAAACTTACCCATGTTTATTTGTGGGAAGTCTTACGTGATACCTTTTGTTTTCAAAGGGTTTCAAAATTAAGCAACTTTATCCTGTTACTCACACCAGACCCATGTCTGACCCGAAATTTATTTCTGTTTTTCCTAAACTCTCGGGTACTCAAATTTTTACGAGTAGCCAAGGGATTCAGGTTGGCTTCGAGGAATTCTGGAGGAGCAATGGAGCAGGAGGCTTCAGCGTTGTAGATATATATTTAGTTCCACGGTGTTGGTGTCTTTGAGTTATTTGTTTGAGTTGTATCGAGTTGTATTAGCTAGACAGGTGTTTATAACTATCTAGTATGTGATGTATTATCTATATAACCCTGATTGATGTTGTATATTATGAAAGTACTCATGTGATTAATATAATTTATTCGTTCCGCTGTAAGATTCTGATGTTGTTATTCTTTCTTCTCTATCTTTTCTATTTTCTCACCCCTTTCTTTCTTCAAGATGAAACGGATTTCTGGGGTCAGAAATTCGGGTCGTCACAAGACCTGCGGAAAAAGTTTATTTGTTTAGATGCAACTGGTTCGGTAATGTTTCAGGTTCTGGAATTAACATGCACCAAAAATATAATATTATTGAAATAAAGCATACATCACTTTATCATAAATACGTTCCGTTTAGACTAGCAAAACAAGCCCTACAAGGTTATTATGCTCCTTATCCATCTATAAAAAGAGAAAGCAGATTCGTCGACGGTTATGAAAACGAAGGCAAGATTTACGTTTGATGAAAAGAATATTCCAGACGAACAAGCATACCAAGCGGATATCGAGAAAAACGGAAAATTTGCAATAACAGATGATCAAGCCGATTTAGGGCCTCTAAATGATGAATCAGATGTATTTGTAGAAGCATTTGAGACCACAGAGGAAAACAATATAGAGTACGAGACAGAGTCTGAAACAGAAAACGAAGAGGACTAATTTAATAGTATACATGTTGAAAAATGGTAATTTGTGGAGTATTGATGTTACACTTTTTTTGTATGTTACATGCGATGATTGATGTCAAACCTTGATATGTTTATCCATAATTAAATGATATATTCTGCCACAATAAAATAATATATATGGAACATGTATTACAGATGTTCTTCTTTAGGTGGCAGAGTTCTTTACAGTTTGGTTCCCCCTCTAGGTCTTAGAGAGGAATAGGTCGCAGCGGTGGTGATGGAAGCTGCCCTTTGCAGGAGGCGCCGCATACGGTTGTCAGATTGCTACCAAAAGCTGATGGCTCAAATTGAATTTACTTTAGCATTGTAAATATTTTGTATAATACATTAGTCATGATTTCTCTATATCATATTTAATGCATGGGTTTTGAGCTTGAGCCTTCTAACATTGTGCTTAGCGTATCGAAGTAGGCATACAGGATCCGTATGACTACATGGTAGCTAAAGTAAAGCAGGATCTTGGACCACGTATGAGGCAGTGTATGGCAGGACTTTCTGGTAAGTGTAAAATTATATAGCATTATATATAATCAGTTTATGATTTGCTGACTAAGTATAAATGTATAACTTATATTTTTTCAACATACATACATGAGGCAGTAGACTTACAAGACAAGGATGTGTCTCTTTGCCGGTGCCACTAGAACTCAAAAGTGGCAAAGAATTATAGGGATACGATGTCTACCATAAGAAAATCTAAGCAGAAGCCACAATGGATGGGCGCTAGTGTCTAGGATGCTTGGGTCGCATGATGGAGTAGCGACGAATTCAAGGTAAGTCTATCAGATATCACCTTAATTCATTAAATATAAAATACATAATTTATACTTGTAAAATATAATCTTAATTTTTAATTTACAGGCGGAGTTAAATAGGAACTCTGCGAACAGGCTGAAAAATCCAACCACACACCGTGGTGGCTCAAAATCATTCCAGCACCATCACGAGGACTCGGGAAATTAATTAATTGCAATTTAGGACAGTTA
The DNA here is from genome assembly GCA_030765085.1 of Allium cepa. Taxonomy (NCBI): domain Eukaryota; kingdom Viridiplantae; phylum Streptophyta; class Magnoliopsida; order Asparagales; family Amaryllidaceae; genus Allium; species Allium cepa. The sequence continues at coordinate 898,161,684 of CM060932.1, forward strand.
TTACATTTTTAGTATAAATTTGTATAAAAAAAATAATATGCATCAATTATTGCAGAAAAGAACACGTGGGGGTCCCGTCTCGTATATGGGCATGTTTGAGCATACATATGCTGTTAGGCAGACAGACGACGAGGGATCAGTGTCGTATGCCTTGCATGAGAATGATAGAGCGTACGCTACACATGTAAGTATATTTTAATTTATTAAAAATTATAATTTTAATTAATTTGTTATAAAATATTACAATGATGTCATGTAACTTTTATTTTTATTTAACTTTGAGATGTAGGAAAAATTTATGAATGCACGTGCGTAGATGCTTGAGCATTCCGGACGCGAACAGTTGACCACTAACGAGGAGGACGCGATCTTTGACTCTATTATGGACCCGACTTAGAGAAACATGCGCTACGGGTACAGGAATCAATCTGTAATTTATAAAATTAACTACGTTATAAAATTTGCTTAACTTTTATAAAAGTTACGTAATAAATTAAACATATTTTGACTTGTTTTGTAGGCTCAGACATCACAAACGGCTTACCAAAGGGATCATAAAAAGATAAATGAGCTTCGACAGCAGATTGCACAGCTGAAGGAACTGGATCGCCTCATATGTAGCGTCACGGATTTTGCCCGCTCGAAAATCGACATCCATACTTCATATCGTATTCGAATGCCGTAGATTCGACCGTTCAAATCCGATTCGCCGGAGCTTATAACAACATTAAGTAAATAACACAGCGGAATAAAAGAATAATATATTGATATACAGCTTTGATACAATATCTGATACAACAGATGATCCAATAGATATCAATATACATCAGAGACATGATATAAAAAAATAGCAGCGGAAAAGGAAATGATAGATAACATCTAGCAGCGGAATAATATAACTCTGAGATAGTCTTCAAGGAAGAACTCCAAGAACTGCAACTCCATTTCCAAGAACCAATCCAGCTACAGCTCGAACTCCCAATAACGATGCACAAAGATAAGTAAGTGCGGTGTGATCCAGAGACTAAACTAGATTCAGATAACCTACTAATCTGACTATCTGAAAAACCCAACTCTAGACTGCTCGTGTAGAAAATAATGAGCATCCAGAGTTTAGGAAAGAAACAATAAACTCCGGATTAGTCGTGGGACTGGTGTGAGCAACAAAAATAGTTTATCTTTTAAAACATTCAACAAAAGATTTTCAAAGTCAATTCGCAATGCTTTTTAAAAATGAGACTACCATAAGGCCTCCCGCACACACACACACAATGCAAACGCAGAATCGGAGGAGATTTCTCCTTATGATAGTCAAAGATGCTTGATACGCATTAAAAAGAAACATTTGATATTATTACTAGTGCATAGTGTAGAGAAAATCATTTCGAAAATAAAGATATAAATCTTAGCCAGCATAGACATTTCGAACTATGCCTACTATAGCTACCATCTAAACAGTGGTGACCACCATAAGTAAATGGCAGGTTCTACAACTAAAACGGTACAGGGTTTCGTATTGGGAATTAGATTTCCAACGAATGGTCAGGCCAAGGAACTTCCCATTGCCACATGAGAACGCCTCTGGAAGGACGTCCCCGAGAACCAAACCGGATCTCTGCCAACACAAGGCCGGGTTACCCCTAACTGGGTAACAACTGACACGAGTATGCCATCCCCCGGTCCTTTAGGACCTTTAACCGAGCGCTCGTCACCATCATCACACAATCATAAATAAAGTGTTTCGACATGAGTAAGTATCTGGGCTCCATACCATGATACCACCCTTTTCCAGAAGGAAATGCACATACCCTAAAGGGAGCTACCCCTCATAACCTTGCCGCATCTTTCCTGTTTTGACCATTCCGGGGTGTGAGGCTCGACGAAGTCACGTCCACAAAGACACACTTTATACAAAAGTCGTGCTTTGGGTCAACAAATGATCATAGAAATGATCACAAAGATAAACGATCAAACAAATGATCCTATCACAAATGATCAACACAATGATCATTTCACAGCAACACTCAGCATGTCACATTACCAAATTGGGAATATATCGCTGATAACATTCAACTACATAACCTCTGAGCTCGTATGTCTCAGAGAAGGGTATTAAGCTAAGAGAATAAATTCTCCGCCACCAACAGAAATATATTTGAAAGAAATCAGCTTTATATCTCAATTTGTAATGTCAGACATACTATCCATACAAGTCTATTCCGGGATCGAACAGAACCGAAGGCACTTACAAAGAAGTCCTTGCAATCCGGATATTCACTAATCACGTTCGGACTTCCCATCACATATGGAGTCTCTATACCGGGGCCATTCGATGCAAAGACATTCGACGAGTTGTCCTTACGTTTTCAAAAATATCCGGTCTTCAACACCGGTCTTCAAATGCAATTCATAACGACATATCACATATTCGGAATGGGATATATGACACAAAGGTCCTCTCCCGGCTAAACCGAACAGTGAGCGCAGTATTTCAAAAACATATGGATATTAGGATTTCAATTAAGTCACAACTTAAAACCCAAAACTTTTCTTCAAATGGTTTAAACCTATTACCATTTCAAATCTTTATATTACAAAAAGATTTATTTCACAAAGTTCCATTTACGGATTTCAAAACAATTTATATTTCATTTGGATTAACTCGTTAAATCTTTAAATCCAGATTCAACTTATAGCTTTCAAAATTCGATTAACTTGTTGAATCTTTAAATCAAGATTCAACTTATAGCTTTCAAATCGTTTTCATAACTTGGAAATTATCTTCATTTTCAAACTTGAAATTCTTTTTAACACAATTTGGACGTTCATTTCTTATATGAAAGCTTTTATTATTTGAAAACAAACAGTTTCCGTTTCAGAAAAATCCAATTATATTTACACGAGTTAAAGCCCTTGAATTCTATTCACATCCCAAATCAATACTTTTAAAATAGTTTAACCCATATATAACTGGTATAACATTTTTAATCCCTAGTTTTAAATCATAGAATTCAATTTCAAATCTTGAATTTAAGTTCAAATCAAATTATTCAACTTCATATTTTATCGAGTTATTCAAAATAAATTTCATCTATGAAATTCCATTTCAAAAGCTTTTCACTTTAAACCCAATCCATTTCCAGAACATTTGAATTCAAATATTCAAATTTAAAACTATTTCAAAAATCTGTGACTTAATCGATTTCCTCGTGAAATCCATATTGGTGTGTGTATAAGTGTGGTCCAGGGGTTTAACACACTAGTGCAACATCATTCAATCATCACAGATTAAAAACACAGAAATATAGTTGATAAGCGATATAAACTATAACGCTCATCGTCCATTCACAGATTCACAGATAATATACAGATGCAATAAATATACACAGTTCAATCTATAGAACAAAATATCACAAATCAGATAGGATAATCAACTCAAGGCATCTCATACAATACAATCATTCATAAGTAAGGTTAAGCATTCAATTGTCATTTATAAGTAGGATTAATTAAATTTATTAATCCTAATCGATTCAATTTATTTCCAAGTAAAATAAATTTCTTATGAATTTAACTATCTAATCCTGATTTATTAATTACAAATCATTTTATATAAATTAATTTATCAAACATTTTGATTAATTAATTTATTCTTAATTAATCATATTAATTAAATTAACCTCTGAACCAATTACATAATTAATTAACCTCTTAATTTATTATCTTAAGTAATTAAACTTTTAATTACTTCTCATTAAGCAATCACCTCATAACCATTAATCATTAATTACCAATTAAACTTTATCATTAAGTTAATCAAAATATTCAAATTCAATTACAATTGGTAATTTGCCCCTTTATTACTTTCATTAAGTAATTACAATTTATAATTGATTTTCGTATTCAATTAATCTAATTAATTATCAAAATTATTCACATTAATTTAATCACTTAATAATTCCTAGTTAATTATCTTCATTTACTAATAGCATTTCTTTAATTACTTTTAAATTAATCTCTAATTATAAATTAATCTAAATCATTAATTTATAAATTCGATAAATAAATCATTCCTTAATTATCTTATTAATTGAATCATTTAATACCTTAATTATCTCTAATATAATTCATTTCTTATTGATGACTTCATTAACATTAGAGTGAAAAACATTTCACTTTTGAATTTAAATTAAATTTACATTTTGAATTTAAAATTCAAAATGATTATTCTTTTAAACATTAATCCAATTTAAAAAAATCAATTTATAATTCTTTAAAATAAATGTAAATAACATTTATTACTTATATAAGAGAAAGCTTTTAAACTAATCTACTTAATTCTTATTTAAAAATTAAGCTTTCAAAATACATTAATATTCTTACTTGCAAATTCAAGTTAAGACCAATCATTTAACTTCTCATTAAAATTTAAGAAACCCTTTATAAAAGAATTTTATCAAAATCAAAATAAATATTTATTTTTAAAACCTTGATTGGAAACTTTAATTTAAAGTCCAAATTCCATTTAAATTTGCTTAAAAATTCAAATTTGCAGACAGGTTTATAAAACCTGTAGCAATGCAAAAGCAACTCCACTCCACAACTACTTCGGGTTTCCCTCATCCTCGCTTCGAGCAAATCAACCAAGTCCCCGTGTATGTCTTCGAGCCTCCCCCTTCCCTTTCTTCCCTTTTAGTTTAAATTTAAAAAAAACTGTTGTCATAAAAACACTCACGCGCATACACGAAGCAACCCAAGTAGCCACACGAGCCAATGTTCATCTTCTCCAAAAGTGTTCAAACCCAGATATGTATGCGAGTGCACGTATACGTGCACAACCACGTCGATCATCGCTGATCGACCTCGAGACCACCGAAGCACCATCGTTGATCCCTGAAACCCAATCGAACAATCAAAGACCCAAGATCGTTGCTTAATCGAAATCGAGCTTCCCAGTAAAAACTGGAACCAACTCCTCAACCTGTCACCACCTCGACTCTGCTCCTCCGACCATCGGAGCTCCAGCACCATCGGCTACATCTTCAACAACCCACAAACCAACACTTCCCCGAGTATCATCGAACTCGATCCACTATTGACCGTACACGAGCACGAGAACCATGCCGACCAAATATTTCGCATTAAACCCTATTTTGACTTCAATTGATCATCACAGTGAACAAAAAAATCAATGATCATTTTTCTGACAATCCATGACCCCCAAACATGCTTTCCTTTCAATCACGAGATTAATCATTTCTTCGATCACCCGGATTTGACAAAATTGACAATTCCATTCAACTTTAAAATTCGCAATATTCCCTAGCTTAAAAATTATAATCTTAACATTAAAATTCATTGCTTTCTAGTACAAATCAGGATATGTAATCAGAACTTAAAACGGAGATTCTTGAATTTTGTGATTTATGATGGATTTACTGTAAATAAACATTTCACAGTACTTGCTTGATATATTTTTTTCTGAAATTATTTTTAAAGGTGAAACCATGAAGTTGTAAACAACTTCTCTTTAGCATTAGAAGCTTAATTTTATTTAAACGGATAGATATGATTTTTCCTATATGTGGTTCTTTACTTTGTTGCTATAACAGAGGCATTTTTTTTCAGTCATATACAAACATTTATATATATGCAGACATGCAATACTATTCATACTATTATATTTCATTCATTAAGGTATTCAACCATCCCAATTCAAACAATCATCATGCTATCACCATATATCAACAGAATTAGGCTTTTAAAAAGAGAGTTGCTCACTGTTAACCCTATCTCGTTCACGAGTTAACAGGTCTATGAGTTAAGCAGCTCACGACTCAAAAGGCTTCACGACTTAAGGAAATGAATGGTCTACGGCTTAAAAGGATTGTGCGGCTTTGAACATGTTACGATTTAAAGAAACACACGACCTAAGGATTTGTACGACTTAAGGCCTCTACGGGATAGGAAGCCTTACGAGTTAAGCTTCCTACGACTCAAGGCATCTACGAGTTAAAGGATACACGAATTAGAAACCTCCTACGAGTTAAAGCCTCTACGAGTTAAGGAGTACCCGAGGTAGGCTGCTTACGAGATAAGCGGCTCACGAGTTAAGAAGAGATAACGACTTAAGACCCTGATGACCTAAGGAGTCTATACGACTTAAGGGAGCTACGACATAACAGATTAAAGCTTGACCGAGTTAACAAGTGTTACGACTTAAAAAAGGTGTACGACCTAAAGACACTGTCTCTTAACTCGTCTACGAGTTAGGACTCGCCTTCACAAAGCCTGAACTCAGCTTTAAGCCGGAGGCAGCTGGTTAAGTCAACCACGACCTACGACTTATGATGAGTCGTATACGACATATACAAACAAGCCAGAAACTACAACCAGATAACTCGTAAACGACCTAGTACTTGAAGCGTGGGTTCGAAAAAGGCAGGAAGCTCTCTACAAACCAGAGACTCAGCTCAATGAGTCGGTCACGACTCATCCTAAGTCAGCAACGACTTACCTTAAGTCGGCCACGAGTTAGGACTTAGCACTTTTTCCACCCAGAACTCTCTATAAATATGAAACCATCTCCAACATGCAAAGGACTTTTGGGGGGCTCATTCTCTTCAAGCGCCATTACTCTGCCAAATTCCAGACGACTTCAAAGCTTTTTAGATCCAACAAACTTCTAAAGGAACTCCATGAAGGAATCATCCACATTCACCATGGATTTGAAGATGATTGTCAACATCAAAGCTTGAGCTACTTGTTTCACATATCCTATCACTTGAAGTGTGTTGTAATTGAAAGATCTTGTAAAGAATTGTAATCAAACTAGTGATAAAAAGATTAAAGTGGACGTAGGCTGGATTATAAGCCGAACCACTATAAATACTGTGTCTCTTACCGTTTTTCTACATACTTTCTGCTTATTTCTGTTTCCCGTACAAACGGGTGGTGCTTTCACAATCACATCTTATACACCAGGGTGTTAGCGTTTAAATTTTTTCGTTAACATTTTGGTGCTTTCACTGAGAATTGAACTCAGGACATCTATCATCATTGTTTCAGAAAGATTTGTAAATAGAGTTTCTTTAAGAACCAGAAGTCTATCCGAAATCATGGCTCCTGGAAGGAAAAGTAAATCTGTGAGATCTGCAAACATTCAAGAGGGAACCTCCACTTCCCCAACACCAAATCAAGCCACTCCAGCTGTTGGAGTTTCAAAAGCGGAATTGGACGCTGCTATCTTTGGGTTGAATCAGCAAATAAATGCCCAGAACGCGCAATTGGAAGCTCAGAATGCTCAGAATGCTCTGATTCTGAATAGGTTAAACGATCTGCTCGGGGCAAACCGTCAACCTGCGAATAATGAAAGGAACTTTGTCGGTAATGTCCATGATGCTGAAACTAGAAACATTCCCGAAAGGGCTGCTAGCCCCTTTGAACAGACATTGCCTGAGGCTGGAGGATCCAGAAATAGGAATGACGAAGAATATCTTTCTGGTATGGTTCGACAGATTATGAAAGAAAGTATGCAAAGGGTCGAAGATGAGAAAGAGTGGGGTTTCGCTCCGAGCAAGACTCCGTTTACTGAAAAGATCCTAAAAGCTGAATTCCCAAGGAAGTTCGTCCCTCCGACCATTCCAGCTTACAAAGGGACAAGTGATCCAAATGAGTTCCTGTACAAATATGATTGGCACATGACAGGTGCCAGAGCTTCTGACGAGATAAAATGCCGCTATTTTCCTGTGTATTTGGAAGGGGTAGCTCTGCTTTGGTTCACAAAACTACCTGTCCGGTCCATCGATCAGTTTTCAGACCTAACCAGGAAATTTAAAGAGCAATTTAGGCTATATGCTTCAAAGGCAAAAGACATCATGTCGTTATCCGGTTTGGAACAGAATCCGGGGGAAACTATCAAGTCTTTTTTAAATCGCTTTAATATAGCGTTAGCTGAGGTGGATAATGCAGAACCCCGCATGGTCTTGACCTATTTGATGAGAGCTATTGATAAGTCAAGTGAATTCGGAAAGTGGCTGAACATGAAGGAGCCAAATTCTCTGGAAAAGTTCTACAAAAAGGCGGATGAATTCATGCGTTTGGAAAGCCGTCCTGTCCCGGCAAAGGCAACAGTAGAGAAAGCTGAAGACAACACTGCTGCGCCACGTAAGAATGGATCTGTGGGACAGAAAAGAGAAAATAATGATGGAAGGAAACAACACAATTCGAAGAAGCCTCGATCCTTCAAGCCATCAGAATATACTCCTTTGTTAGAAACACCAGAGCGCATCTACTTGGCTACAAAAGATTCTTTTGAGTATCCCAAACCTCCTGTTCTCAGAACCGGAAGAAAAGCTGTGCAAAGTGGGAAGTTCTGTCGCTTCCATAATCAGCCTGGTCATGACACAGACGACTGCCGTCAATTGAAAAATATAATCGAAGAATTGCTAAGAGAAAATAAGCTGCAGCAATTTGTGAAGAAGAGTGGTAATGATCCTGCTTCGTCAAGTCAGGGGCAACAAGCTCTTGCTCATCAGCCCAGGACAAATGAGAAGGCCGCAGGACATGAATCTGGAAGGCCAGTTATTAATGTCATCACAGGAGGACCCCACCCAGCAGGCAGAAGCTGGGGTGAAATGGAGAGGTACACTCGAGCTCTGAAACATATGCCAACTGAAGAGAATGTCTTTGTTTTAGAGGACTCTACACCCCTGAAACAACAAAGGACTTTTAATGATGATATTGTGTTCAGGGCTAGAGATTCCACGGGCATTGAGGCCCCTACTTTGGACCCGTTAGTCATCTCGGCCGGTATTGGACCGGCTATTGTCAGAAGAGTTCTTATTGATTGCGGCGCATCTTGCAACATCCTCTTCAAGAAAACGTTTGACCAGATGAGAATCCCGATGGCGGATGTGCAAGCCTCATCTCAGAAGATTGTTGGCTTCACTGGGGAGCCAAAGCAACCAGTAGGAACCATTGACTTGCTTGTGGAACTCGGAGAAGGAGAAAGAAAAGTAGTTCGCAAGCAGACTTTTGTGATAGTAGATGAATTTTCTGCTTATAATGCTTTCTTTGGTCGACCTATTCTTGCTGCATTCAAAGCTGTCCTTGCCCCATGGTGTCTTACTATTAAATTCCCTACAGACAATGGGGTAGGGGTTATTAAAGGAGACCAGAACGCTGGGCGAGAATGTTATATGACAGAGCTGCGAGAAACAAGGAAGAGAGAAATGGGGAAAGATGCGGCAACCCCAATCCGCATCAAAATACCAACCCTATAGCAACTACAGGGCGGACCCTGCACTGGCGAGCATAGCGGGGCACGAAAAGTGATGGATCCTAGAAAGGCCAGTGCGGGGGAGAGTAGGGTGGTACCAGCAGAAACAACGATACCGGTGCCCGTTGATCTGAAGGACCCAAACAAGGTGCTGAATGTGGGTTCACAACTTAATGTGTCAGTTCAGAATGCCTTGATATCTTTTTTGAAAGCAAACCTGGATGTTTTTGCTTGGACCCATGCCGATATGTGCGGAATATCCCCAGAAGTTGCGGTACATGCTCTGAATATTGACCCAAAGTTCACGCCAGTAAAGCAGAAAAGAAGAATCCAAGGTCTAGAAAGGTCGACAGCATTGAAAGAGGAAGTTGACCGGCTCATGGAGAATAATTTCATCAGAGAATCTACCTATCCAAATTGGGTTTCAAATCCAGTGCTAGTTAAGAAAGCCAATGGTAAATGGAGAGTGTGCATCGACTTTTCAGATCTAAACAAGGCCTGTCCCAAAGACTGCTTCCCATTACCCAGGATCGATCAACTGGTAGATGGAACAGCGGGTCATGAATTGTTGTCTTTTATGGATGCCTACTCCGGATATAATCAGATCATGATGCATGAGCCAGATCAGGAGGACACAAGCTTTATCACCGATGTCGGTCTTTACTGTTACAGAGTTATGCCCTTTGGGTTGAAGAATGCGGGGGCAACATACCAAAGACTGGTTAATGCTATGTTCAAACCGCAGTTGGGAAAGACTATGGAAGTTTACGTTGATGACATGCTAGTAAAATCTAAGAAAGCAGTGGATCACATCGAACACTTAGCAGAAATGTTCGCAATTCTCCGAAGATACGGAATGAAGCTTAACCCTTTAAAATGTTCTTTCGGGGTAGAATCTGGGAAGTTCTTGGGTTTCATCGTGAGCGCTAGGGGCATTGAAGCTAGTCCAGCTCAAATCACTGCTCTAAAAGAAGTCAAAGCTCCTAAAACAAAGAGGGAATTGCAAAGTCTCAATGGAAAAATTGCCGCCTTAAGTCGGTTCATATCCAAAGCTACTGATAAATGCATTCCATTCTTCGACGCTCTAAAGAAAGGAAAGAAAAACTTTGACTGGGCTCCCGAATGCCAGAAAGCTTTTGAAGAATTGATTCAACATATGGAAACGCCTCCAATACTTTCCAGGCCCGGCGATGGCGAGGATCTTCTTATATACTTGGCAGTTTCATCTCATGCTTTAAGTGCAGCGCTGGTACGGGAAGACAAAAGGATTCAACATCCAGTTTACTATATCAGCAAAAGACTCACTGGGGCAGAAATGAATTACTCCAAGTTGGAAAAACTCGCCTATTGTCTATTGATTGCCTCAAGAAAGTTGAGGCAATATTTCCAGGCTCATCCTATCAAAGTCCTCACTGATCAACCTTTAAAGCAAGTCTTGTTTCGCCCTGAGACTTCGGGCCGCCTTTTAAAGTGGAATATTGAATTGAGCCAATATGACATCACTTATCATCCTAGAAAAGCGATCAACGGACAAGCTTTGGCAGATTTTATTGCAGAATTTACAGATAAGGGTAACAGCGAGGAAGAAACAATCGAGAACTCCCCAACCCAATGGAAGTTGTTTGTAGATGGCGCAAGAAATGATTACTGTTCAGGTGCTGGAATTGTTCTTGAAACTCCTGAAGGCCGGTCATTATGCTATGCGCTAAGATTAGAATTTCCTTCAACAAACAATGAAGCAGAATATGAAGCTCTGATCGCTGGTTTGAAAATTGCTAAAGAACTAAACATTCGAGCGTTACAGATCTTCAGTGATTCTCAGCTTATAGTATGCCAAGTCAAGAAGGAGTTTCAAACGAAAGGAGGAAATCTGCCCGCTTATGTGTCAAAGGCTTGGGAACTTTTATGTGAATTCGACCATTACACGATAAGTCATATTCCTCGAGAAGAAAACATGAAAGCAGATTCTCTCGCAAAATACTCAAGTTCTGGCGAAGCCCAATCCTTAGGGTTAGTTCCAGTGGAAGTTTTGTCAAATCCGAGCATTGATGAAATGGATATCGATTGGGTTATGAGTATGTCGCAAGAGCAAGAATCATGGATGACTCCAATAACAAAGTATCTACTCAATGGCTCTTTACCAGAAAACTCTAAAGAACGACAAAAGCTACTGAGAAAAGCTTCTCGATATATAATCCAGGATGGTCAATTATACAGACGAGGATTCTCAATGCCATTGCTTCGATGTGTATCCCGGGAAGAGTCCAAAACAATCCTAACTGAAGTGCATGGAGGAGAATGCGGTGATCATTCAGGTGGTCAAACATTAGCAAAGAAAATTCTCCGATACGGATATTTTTGGCCAGAAATTAATCGGGATGCCGCAGATTACTCCCGAAAATGTGACAAGTGCCAAAGATATGCCAAAATTCCTAGAGCACCTTCTACCGAACTCACACAGATGATCAGTCCATGGCCATTTGCAATTTGGGGAATGGATCTCATTGGGCCGCTACCAACCGCTAAATCAGGGATTAAATATGCTATTGTTGCGGTTGATTATTTTACTAAGTGGGCTGAAGCTGAACCATTGGCTACTATCACTTCTAAGAAAGTGATAAGCTTTGTGACCAAGAATATCATTTGCAGATACGGTGTGCCTCAAAAAATAATCACAGACAATGGTACTCAGTTTGAAAGTGAGGAATTCCAGGATTTTTGCAAACGATTCAAAATCCAGAAAAGCTTTTCGGCAGTAGCTCATCCGCAGGCAAACGGGCAAGTGGAAGCAGTGAACAAGATCATCAAATCAACCATCAAAAAGCAACTCGAAAGAGCAAAAGGTGGTTGGGTCGATAAACTACCACTTGCACTATGGGCATACAGAACTACTCACAAAACTGCAACTGGGCATACTCCTTTTTCGTTAGCATACGGATCGGAAGCAATGATCCCGGTTGAAACAGAGGTCCCTTCGCACAGAAGAATCCATTTCAATCAAGCAGAAAATGAAAAGCTGCAACTTGAAGCGCTGGATCTCCTTGATGAAAAAAGAGATGAAGCTAACCTCAGAGTTGCAGCTCATCAGCAAAGGATAGCCAGACATTTCAATTCCAAAGTTCGTCAACGCAGCTTTGAAATTGGAGATCTAGTCCTAAAAAGAATTATGACTGCGACAGGTGTGTTTGGGCCAAATTGGGAAGGACCGTATGTGATAGGTCAGAAACTTCTTGACGGCACATTCAAGCTCACCACAGTTGATGGAGATCAAATTCCAAGGGCATGGAACAGCAATCACTTGCGTCCATACTTTACTTGAAAATTTTGTTGAAACATTGTAAAAAGAATTATGAATGTATGATTCCTGTAATTGAAAGCAATTGTGAAACTGATGCAAGTAAATAATGAAAGAATATAAAGTGGATGTAGGCCCAATTTCATGGCCGAACCACTATAAATCTTGTGTTCCTTATTATCATTATATGTTTGCTTTGTTTTCGATATAAAAATACACAAAATGTATTGCTGAAATATCGATTTAAATTTTTGCAGACAGTGGAGATAAAACTTGCGCATAATAAGACCGAGCGATTCTCACCATCATTCAACAAACAAATTTCAAGTCACAAAGACCCCGAATTCAAATCCTAGATAGGAAATGCTTCAATTGAACGGCTAATGATTTCGATAGGAACGAGCCCTTGCTGATAAATTGAGATTGTTTAAACAAACAAACATCCAATGAGGAAGCTAGTGCCCGTTCTCACGAACTTGCCTGGCAATGAAGTACACTTCCTTGGATTAAACAAGCCACTTGTGAGAAAAAGGGGGATGAAAACTTGAAAAAAAAAAAAAAAAAAAAAAAAAAAAAAAAAAAAGGATCGCTGAAAAGGCATAAGCAAGTGAACAGAGGAACAACCAAAGCTACCATCAGCGCCACAAGTCCTCTTCGGAGGTGCAACTCTTCGGATAATAAAAGACCTCTAATGGGTCATATGCCACAAAAAAGAAAGTTCTCTACTCAACAAAAAAGATTGGAGGAGTCATGACCCTCCAACCATGAGAGAGTAACTTCCAGGCGATGAAAACCCTCTCTGAGGCACATTTCACCAGGAGTTGAAGTGTTATAACCGCTCTTCGGGATTTCACTTCACCAGAGTTGAAATGTAAACAAAATAAAAGCCCTCTTCGGAGGCCCATTTCACCAGGAGTTGAAGTGTTATAACCGCTCTTCGGGATTTCACTTCACCAGAGTTGAAATGTAAACAAAATAAAAGCCCTCTTCGGAGGCCCATTTCACCAGGAGTTGAAGTGTTATAACCGCTCTTCGGGATTTCACTTCACCAGAGTTGAAATGTAAACAAAATAAAAGCCCTCTTCGGAGGCCCATTTCGCCAGGAGTTGAAGTGTAGCAGCCGCTCTTCGGAATTTCACTTCACCAAAGTTGAAATGTAAAAACAAAGACCTTCTTGAAAGCACACGTTTCACCGAGATTGAAATAAAACTTCCAAGTGTTGAAACGTGAAAAGGCTTTCTTCAAAGGCACAACTCTTTGGGGGTACACGTTTCACCAAGATTGAAATAAAACTTCCAAGTGTTGGAACGTGAGAAATCCCTCCTCAGAGGTACAACCCCCTCCCGGGAACACAATTAAGAAAAAAGACCTCTTTGGAGGTACACGTTTCACCGAGATTGAAATAAAACTTCCAAGTGTTGAAACGTAAAAAAAAAAAAAAAAAAAAATCCCTCCTCAGAGGTACAACTTTCTATAAAAAAAAAAAATCCTCATCAAAAGCGTACTTTAACTTTCAAAGGAAAAGTAATTTGCCTACTGTGGGAAATGATCGTAAAAAGAAAAGAAGTTAAAGTACCCTTCAGAGGTCCGCTTTACCACATAGAGGAATTCACTTGATGAGATATGCACATAAGCAAAAGAAAAAAGTGATTTCTTCGAACGACCAAGCGTAAAAACTTATACGAAGGGAGTTGTACTCTATAAAATTTTCTTTAAAGAATAAAATAATTATTCTTTAGCAAATAAGAGTGTAAGTCCCCTCGAGGTATAGAATATTGCAGCATACTTATGGAATGGGGGCAATATAGTATAATTACACACAATATGGTATAACTAAACCAGCAAAAGGTAACGCTCAAGTAACATACCATAAGCTCGCTGCAATATCAAATAAACTCATGCCAAAACGAATAACAAATGTATTCTTTAATTCAAACAAAAGTTTGTACAAACGAGGAATCATTTTATTCAATTACAACGCAGGTACAGGTTTCAAAATAAAGAAAAGCGGGGGCCGGTACCCGCACAATTCTCGGCCAGTACATGCAAAACACAAAAAACTAGAAACTGAAGATCTTCACTTCTTTTTGCTGCCTTTAGACCCTTTACCCGGCCGAATGATCAGCTTTTCAGGTCGGCCAGTGGGTATAAGGGAGGAAGGAGAGGTAGGCGCAGCTGGCCCAACTTCCGGCTCCTCTTCAGTGGCAATGATTATCTTCCCTCTCCTCCTTGATGCTCCTTGCTTCCTTCTCCTCTTTGAGGAAGACTCACTTCCTGGAGTGACAAGTTTAGATAAAGTTGTATCGTCAGAAGGAGTTCGCTCCGGAGATATGTCACCTCCCTCAAGTCCCTCATCTTTTTGCTCTTGCGAAGCAATGGGATCATCCAGGCCATGGAGAGCTTCTATTTGTTCTTCTTGTGACCCAGGTTGCGAGGCAGAAGGAGGCGCTACTTGAAGAGATGGAGGAAGGATCACCGGGGGAGAAGAAGCTTGAGTTTGACTCGGTGCTTTCTCTACAAAGGAGAAAAAACTTAAAATATCAGTATCTTTCGAAAAGAGAGGGGATGACGGCTCGTCAAAAGTCGGGAATTCATTAACATTTGAGGAATAATCAAAAGTCGGGAATTCATTGACATTTGAAAAATAATCAAGAAGATCGTCAAGTTCACAAGGAGCGAACGAGCAGTTCACCACTTGGGCTGGTCCGGTGTCAAGTTTACCTGGGGTAGTTGGATCTCTGAGGCTGATTTCATATCGCTGTGCTTCGTTGCTTTCACCACCTTCATCCCCGCCTTGTGCACTTGTAGTTTCAGTTACTGTCTTAGTTGCAGGCGGAGTAGAGGAGCTAGAACCCGTGATGTCAACCACAGGAGAAACTGGAGGTTGGACAGAGGAAGTAAGCGTTAATTCCTTTCCAGAACGTTCCTCTTCCGCCATTCCAGTTCTCATCCTGGCAAGTTGTTCTCGCCCCTTCGCAAGAGCAGCGCGAGCTCCCTCATCCAGGTAACGCGCCTCAAAATCTTCATCGCCATACCCGGCGTCTTTAAACATGTTAAGAGCAGCTTCCCACACCTCGGCCAGGGTGATTTCATACTTAGGACCAAGAAAAGAGAGGCTGCCGCGTCCCAAGACACAATGTAAATAAAAATCGAATAAAGTCGAATTGATATCGTTTTCCATGGTCTGAGCAGTTTCTTCGGCTGCAATTTTGCCAGCCATGGCCTCATCTCGATCTTTTTCGGTCTGAGCAAGTTGGGCTTTTAGCGCTTCAATCTCCATGTCCCGGGCGCTCAGTTTATTCTGCAGCTGGGTGACATCAGTGCGGTGGTTCTCTACAGCTTGTTCCAACCTCTCAGCTTTAGCTTCAGCGTCCCTCTGGCTGGCGTGCGCATCTCGCACTTGTTTTTGCAATACCTCTTCTCTTTGGGTGTAAGTATTAGTAGAAGAGGCAAGATCATCTTTGAGCTGCTTTACTTCAGCTTCGAGTTTTTCATTGTATTCGGCTATCTCCTTCATCTCAGCGTTGTGTTGATCAAGAATCTTCTGCCATTCTGATTTGTCATTTTCCATGGTCAGCATTGCTTCGATGTTAGCCCGATTAACTCTTTGAAGTTCATCAACCAGCTTTTGCCATCCAGACATTCTATCGATATCAAGCTTGACAGCATCGAGATTTCTGTACATAGCTTCTTTGTCGATGGGGACCAAATCAAGGTCGAAGCGTACCCCCCTCAAACACCAGTTCGGGAATCGGCTCTGCAAAGTAGGGGGCCCCCTTTCAACGTGGTATGAAGGCCTGTTGAGAAGTGTTTGGATGGCACTTCCTTCAAGAGCAGGAGATTCGGAAGGGATGTCAATAGAAACTGAGGCACCAGGTCTCTCAGATGTCACGGGCACGTGCTCCTCGCCAAGTTTGGTCCGCTTTCTCGAATCCTCAATATGGCTCTTCCCCCTATCATCGTGCGTTTTACGTTTATGGGAGTCATCATCCCTTGGGAAGGATTCATGTCGCGTGCCCGCTCCCTCATGACGTTCTTCATACCTTCTCCTCTCTTCAGCTTTTCGCGCAGCTCTCTGCTCATTGGTTTCTCTGGGATCGGCATAGTATTGCTTGTAGTCATAGCTGCCACGCCCTCCATAGCGTCGAAAGTCCTTGTAATAAGAACCGCTGCCGCTGCGCCCCATAGAGAAATCTGAAAAGGCAAAAATAGCAAGTCTTAGAAACTCCCGAAGAAAAGAAGTTAAATATGAACAAATGCCGAAAATTCCTAAGTGTTGTGTGATGTGCAAGCTACGCGCATTAAGCTACAAACCACTCATTGGTGTAGGGGTGATGATAGCTTGGGTATGAGGAGTTGGTGTTTGTGTTGGTGTTAGTCGAAGAAGGGACGTCGCCTCAATCATAGGAGAGATAGTTTTAGACACGTCATCTCTAAAAAGCTCCTGTGAGGTCACTATTATGTCGCTCAACCCATCATAAACATCGTCACCATCATGCTCGGTGAGACTTGTTTTCTCAGTTCCTACATCAGCTAATCCCCCGAGAGGCTGTGAAGGTTCTTCTTCTTCCTCAATCGGGGCAAGTGCCGTCTTACTAGATGACCCCATAATGTCGGTAGGGGTGGAACATTTCACCAATGAAGCTTCGATGTTAAACTCTTTTGATGAAGATTGTTCGATAGTAACGGGGGCATCCGATGCTTCAGTCGGGGAATCGGGAACCTCAGTCGGGGCTTCATGAGGCTGAGTATAGCGAGAAGAGTGAAGAAGCCCGTATTGATGTAAAAAGTCATCTCTCAGCAAAAACTTTATATTCCTCTCTTCTACTGGCACAGCATTCAATCTTTCAAAAATTTGCTTATAGCCTGGGTCTCTAGAAGGAGGTGGAAGCGCTGAAAAGTAAAAAGGGAAATTAACATCTAACTACTCAGGCTATGAAAAGATTTTATAAGGAAAACATGTGTCAGGAATAAAGCTGAACGCCCTTACTTCCAACTCTCCACACACCATAAAACCCCGGAGGGCAACGAACATAGAAGAATTGGGTTAAAAACCCGTGAGCAGTATCAGGGAGGCCAACAATCAGTTTGCGGTTTCGGGCGCTCCTCACAACAGTAATGGAAGGATGATCCTTAGTCCGAGAAAAAGAGCATAGATAACAAACTTCACCAAAGCTTGGAAGTCGATCAAGTGTTCTCCTAAAAAGCACACACAACCCCATTAGAATGGCATAGCCATTGGGGTGTAGCTGGGATGGAGCAATGGACAGTTGACGGAGAAGTTGTTGGAAAAAGTCGTTGAAAGGAGGAATGCCTCCACTTAGGCACATTTGCCGGTTAATTGTCACAAAGCCAGAAGGAGCTATATCGGCAGTGTTATTTCTTTCGGGAAGAATGGCATCTGATTCAACGATACCAAACTGAGCACACAACTGGCGAAAAACTTTGTATGATAGTGAAGTAGGAGCTCTTTCGGGAGGATTAACCAGTGGAGCCGGAAGAACAGTTACCTCTCCAGTCCGAACTGTTGTATCACCTTCCTGAGAAGTCATTCTACACAAACAACTGGATGTTCAAATGCGAAGGTGCACGTTTCCTAAAAAGTGTGAAGTGTCGTGCAAAGCTAATAAAAAAATAATAATAATAACAAGTAAAGATAACTGGAATTAAACTGGTTGACGATTGATTGACTACGGTAATTTCGGAACTTGTTATTTAAAGCTCAAGCGTAATACTAATGAGGGCTGGTCAGTTTCAATTGACTAATCCAGTGCTGCTTTAATATTCCACTTGAAATCGATAGCACTTCGTTCACACGATTTATTTAAGTTAATCATCTATCATTAACTAATCTGTCGTTCGATGTGGGCAATCAATGACAGTATATTCGTCCCAGTTTTCTGTGAATGTTATATTAACAGGTTATTAGCTTACAAGTTAAAGCAATCTGTAAAAGATTCAAGCAGCAGTTCAAGGTTCAAGTGGAGTTTAAAAAAAAAATACATGTGCTAAGTCGTAACCGACTCAAGAGTTAAGTCGTAACCGACTCAAGAGTTAAGTCGTTCCTGTCTTAAGTCGTCAACACATCAAGCTGATTATGCTCTAAATCCTAGGTCGTAACTCAAGGAACAGAAGAAAGGCTCTGATTCAAAGCAACTGGAAATCCCTTAAGTCTTAACTCGGCTACGGCTCATGAAAATTGCTAGGTCGCATGGAAAATCTCTGAGTTGTATATGGGACGATTCCTCACTCTATTCGAATCAAGTTTTTCAACCAACCTGCCTTCCCTTCTAACTTTCAACCTGTTCACCCACGGCCTCCTCAACAGCAATAGCCTTAACCTATCACACTACAAGTCGCCTCAAATCGCGAATCACCTTATGTCAAGCCAAACGAGTTTAAGTTCGTCAATGACCGATTTGATAAAGCTCGTAGGATTTGAAAGGACAAGCCAAAAACGAGGGACTGAACATGTAAGGTAACAATGGCTAACGGTCGAAGAAGGAACAAGATCACTTACGATTGTATGATGCTAGAAGGAATCGGACGAAGTTTGGATCGAAATTGCCTTGGAGAGCTCAGAGATGCGTTAATGGCAGAAAACAGTTTAAAAGTTAAGTGATGAGAAGAAGGAAAGAGGAAGGACGACTCAGGCTTTTATATCTGGAAATGTTGGAATTTGAATCGGCATGCCCGGGTTATGATAAGTCGAAGCACACGACTTACGACCTAAGCGTGTGCTTCGAGGGGCAAATGTTAACCCTATCTCGTTCACGAGTTAACAGGTCTATGAGTTAAGCAGCTCACGACTCAAAAGGCTTCACGACTTAAGGAAATGAATGGTCTACGGCTTAAAAGGATTGTGCGGCTTTGAACATGTTACGATTTAAAGAAACACACGACCTAAGGATTTGTACGACTTAAGGCCTCTACGGGATAGGAAGCCTTACGAGTTAAGCTTCCTACGACTCAAGGCATCTACGAGTTAAAGGATACACGAATTAGAAACCTCCTACGAGTTAAAGCCTCTACGAGTTAAGGAGTACCCGAGGTAGGCTGCTTACGAGATAAGCGGCTCACGAGTTAAGAAGAGATAACGACTTAAGACCCTGATGACCTAAGGAGTCTATACGACTTAAGGGAGCTACGACATAACAGATTAAAGCTTGACCGAGTTAACAAGTGTTACGACTTAAAAAAGGTGTACGACCTAAAGACACTGTCTCTTAACTCGTCTACGAGTTAGGACTCGCCTTCACAAAGCCTGAACTCAGCTTTAAGCCGGAGGCAGCTGGTTAAGTCAACCACGACCTACGACTTATGATGAGTCGTATACGACATATACAAACAAGCCAGAAACTACAACCAGATAACTCGTAAACGACCTAGTACTTGAAGCGTGGGTTCGAAAAAGGCAGGAAGCTCTCTACAAACCAGAGACTCAGCTCAATGAGTCGGTCACGACTCATCCTAAGTCAGCAACGACTTACCTTAAGTCGGCCACGAGTTAGGACTTAGCACTTTTTCCACCCAGAACTCTCTATAAATATGAAACCATCTCCAACATGCAAAGGACTTTTGGGGGGCTCATTCTCTTCAAGCGCCATTACTCTGCCAAATTCCAGACGACTTCAAAGCTTTTTAGATCCAACAAACTTCTAAAGGAACTCCATGAAGGAATCATCCACATTCACCATGGATTTGAAGATGATTGTCAACATCAAAGCTTGAGCTACTTGTTTCACATATCCTATCACTTGAAGTGTGTTGTAATTGAAAGATCTTGTAAAGAATTGTAATCAAACTAGTGATAAAAAGATTAAAGTGGACGTAGGCTGGATTATAAGCCGAACCACTATAAATACTGTGTCTCTTACCGTTTTTCTACATACTTTCTGCTTATTTCTGTTTCCCGTACAAACGGGTGGTGCTTTCACAATCACATCTTATACACCAGGGTGTTAGCGTTTAAATTTTTTCGTTAACACTCACCTTGCTTTTAAAATGAACAGAGCACATTTTTGCTGAACCAGGTTTTGAATTTCCAGTCAAAATCATCACTTGATTCTCTGGTTAATCTGTTGTTATATTGTTGAGGTTTTGTTTTAGCTGAAGTTTTGCTTCAGATTTTAAAATGATGCTTGCATTTTCCTTCCTCTGGTTCAAACTCTTTTTTTTTCTTCAGCTTGCTAAGCTATTTTCTTTTCTCAGGTTTGCTTATCTTCTTATTGAACAAAATGAAATAAAGTAGATGCATGTAAAGAGAACAGTGATAATATTTTGTACAATATTTCAAAGATATTTTCCTTTGCTTTGTTGACTAAGCAAACGTTTGGTGGCTGAAAATACATTATGGCATGCTAAAGATTTAAGCATTAAATGCATAAGTACTTCTTTCCCATGCTTGCCTACATGTTCTTTTCTTGCCTGCGTACTTGTATATTTTTTTTTTTATATTTGTTTTATAAGCTTGTACAGTTTGTTTATGTTTTTCAAACTCTATAGGTTGCATATGATAATGTTAGGGTGGCTGCAGCTTTGTCTTGACAAAATGCTTTTGTTTTCTATTTTACTTTATGTACTTATATTTATTTGTTTCATATTGTTAAGCTCGTTTTTATTTGGTGGCTGCATATGTTTGCATTTTCTTGTAGTGCAAGTGTAAATGTTAATATATTTTGTTTGGTCATATACTTTGAAATCTAATGAAGTTTCTTTTATTATTATTATATGTTAGATTTTTATTTAGTATGTTTACTTACCTGATATTTTATAAAACTATATATATATATATATATATATTCATTTTCAAAATATAGATGAATTTCTAGGTTTTTATTTTGTTGTTTAAATCTTATCTAATTTATTTACTTTGTAGTTATCTTATGTATATTTTTAAAACCATTTATTTAAGATTTTATTTCAAATCCAATATATACATATATATACAAAGATCAAATTTTGATTTATACAGAATTTATTCAAATTCAGGGAAACTCGCTTCCTTTTAAAATTAATTTCACAATTTTTATTCAAAAATTCATTTAATTATCAATTTAAATTAAATTAAAATCTAGGGTCGTTACAAACTTCCCCCCTTAAAAGAATTTCTTCCTCGAAATTCGCAGGCACGAAAACAACACAGAGATAGACATATTCGATCTCCTATAATTCCTCAAACTTTAGATATGAATTCCAAACTCAAGTCGGAATATCTCAAAATACATACCAATTTGTCCCTCTTCGGACTTCGACCAACCCAAGAAATTACAACAGAATTTCAAATTTGGTTTAAACGAAATCGTTTTATTGATTTAATTCAACTTTATCCTCATATTCTATTAATCAATTTACCTCAAATTAAAATTTCCAATTTCTTTTAAAATTTTCAATTCTAAATTTCAAATTCATTAAAGTTTAAAACGAAAAAACTGATAAGAAACCGATGAAGATACAAAGTAAGAATTTCCAACAACGATTCGTAGGGCCATCATCGCACTGAAACTTCTTTCGGAAGCTGTCACGAAGAAATCAAAAGTATTTGGAAACGAATCAAAAGAGATTGAGAAGAAAGTTGTTTCCACTGTTGTTACAGAGTATTGACCAATTATAGTCGTATTTCCCCGTCCCCTATCTCGTTCTCTTCTTGCACTCATACTGACTATCAATGAATAGTAAGAGAATTTACTGAGGCATTCAAACGGATATCTTAGGGATTACTCATTCTAGGGATACTTCACCCTATCTCTAATGAGCTACTCGATGTGTTACACTCCTGAGCTAAAGTTTAACCTTAGCTCTGATACCAAATGTAACGTCACAGATTTTGCCCGCTCGAAAATCGACATCCATACTTCATATCGTATTCGAATGTCGTAGATTCGACCGTTCAAATCCGATTCGCCGGAGCTTATAACAACATTAAGTAAATAACACAGCGGAATAAAAGAATAATATATTGATATACAGCTTTGATACAATATCTGATACAACAGATGATCCAATAGATATCAATATACATCAGAGATATGATACAAAAAAATAGCAGCAGAAAAGGAAATGATAGATAACATCTAGCAGCGGAACAATATAACTCTGAGATAGTCTTCAAGGAAGAACTCCAAGAACTGCAACTCCATTTCCAAGAACCAATCCAGCTACAGCTCGAACTCCCAATAACGATGCACAAAGATAAGTAAGTGCGGTGTGATCCAGAGACTGAACTAGCTCCAGATAACCTACTAATCTGACTATCTGAAAAACCCAACTCTAGACTGCTCGTGTAGAAAATAATGAGCATCCAGAGTTTAGGAAAGAAACAATAAACTCCGGATCAGTCGTGGGACTGGTGTGAGCAACAAAAACAGTTTATCTTTTAAAACATTCAACAAAAGATTTTCAAAGTCAATTCGCAATGCTTTTTAAAAATGAGACTACCATAAGGCCTCCCGCACACACACACGATGCAAACGCAGAATCGGAGGAGATTTCTCCTTATGATAGTCAAAGATGCTTGATACGCATTAAAAAGAAACATTTGATATTATTACTAGTGCATAGTGTAGAGAAAATCATTTCGAAAATAAAGATATAAATCTTAGCCAGCATAGACATTTCGAACTATGCCTACTATAGCTACCATCTAAACAGTGGTGACCACCATAAGTAAATGGCAGGTTCTACAACTAAAACCGTACAGGGTTTCGTATTGGGAATTAGAATTCCAACGAATGGTCAGGCCAAGGAACTTCCCATTGCCACATGAGAACGCCTCTGGAAGGACGTCCCCGAGAACCAAACCGGATCTCTGCCAACACAAGGCCGGGTTACCCCTAACTGGGTAACAACTGACACGAGTATGCCATCCCCCGGTCCTTTAGGACCTTTAACCGAGCGCTCGTCACCATCATCACACAATCATAAATAAAGTGTTTCAACATGAGTAAGTATCTGGGCTCCATACCATGATACCACCTTTTTCCAGAAGGAAATGCACATACCCTAAAGGGAGCTACCCCTCATAACCTTGCCGCATCTTTCCTGTTTTGACCACTCCAGGGTGTGAGGCTCGACGAAGTCACGTCCACAAAAACACACTTTATACAAAAGCCGTGCTTTGGGTCAACAAATGAACATAGAAATGATCACAAAGATAAACGATCAAACAAATGATTCTATCACAAATGATCAACACAATGATCATTTCACAACAACACTCAGCATGTCACATTACCAAATTGGGAATATATCGCTGATAACATTCAACTACATAACCTCTGAGCTCGTACGTCTCAGAGAAGGGTATTAAGCTAAGAGAATAAATTCTCCGCCACCAACAGAAATATATTTGAAAGAAATCAGCTTTATATCTCAATTTGTAATGTTAGACATGCTATCCATACAAGTCTATTCCGGGATCGAACAGAACCGAAGGCACTTACAAAGAAGTCCTTGCAATCCGGATATTCACTAATCACGTTCGGACTTCCCATCACATATGGAGTCTCTATACCGGGGCCATTCGATGCAAAGACATTCGACGAGTTGTCCTTACGTTTTCAAAAATATCCGGTCTTCAACACCGGTCTTCAAATGCAATTCATAACGACATATCACATATTCGGAATGGGATATATGACACAAAGGTCCTCTCCCGGCTAAACCGAACAGTGAGCGCAGTATTTCAAAAACATATGGATATTAGGATTTCAATTAAGTCACAACTTAAAACCCAAAACTTTTCTTCAAATGGTTTAAACCTATTACCATTTCAAATCTTTATATTACAAAAAGATTTATTTCACAAAGTTCCATTTACGGATTTCAAAACAATTTATATTTCATTTGGATTAACTCGTTAAATCTTTAAATCCAGATTCAACTTATAGCTTTCAAAATTCGATTAACTTGTTGAATCTTTAAATCAAGATTCAACTTATAGCTTTCAAATCGTTTTCATAACTTGGAAATTATCTTCATTTTCAAACTTGAAATTCTTTTTAACACAATTTGGACGTTCATTTCTTATATGAAAGCTTTTATTATTTGAAAACAAACAGTTTCCGTTTCAGAAAAATCCAATTATATTTACACGAGTTAAAGCCCTTGAATTCTATTCACATCCCAAATCAATACTTTTAAAATAGTTTAACCCATATATAACTGGTATAACATTTTTAATCCCTAGTTTTAAATCATAGAATTCAATTTCAAATCTTGAATTTAAGTTCAAATCAAATTATTCAACTTCATATTTTATCGAGTTATTCAAAATAAATTTCATCTATGAAATTCCATTTCAAAAGCTTTTCACTTTAAACCCAATCCATTTCCAGAACATTTGAATTCAAATATTCAAATTTAAAACTATTTCAAAAATCTGTGACTTAATCGATTTCCTCGTGAAATCCATATTGGTGTGTGTATAAGTGTGGTCCAGGGGTTTAACACACTAGTGCAACATCATTCAATCATCACAGATTAAAAACACAGAAATATAGTTGATAAGCGATATAAACTATAACGCTCATCGTCCATTCACAGATTCACAGATAATATACAGATGCAATAAATATACACAGTTCAATCTATAGAACAAAATATCACAAATCAGATAGGATAATCAACTCAAGGCATCTCATACAATACAATCATTCATAAGTAAGGTTAAGCATTCAATTGTCATTTATAAGTAGGATTAATTAAATTGATTAATCCTAATCGATTCAATTTATTTCCAAGTAAAATAAATTTCTTATGAATTTAATTATCTAATCCTGATTTATTAATTACAAATCATTTGATATAAATTAATTTATCAAACATTTTGATTAATTAATTTATTCTTAATTAATCATATTAATTAAATTAACCTCTGAACCAATTACATAATTAATTAACCTCTTAATTTATTATCTTAAGTAATTAAACTTTTAATTACTTCGCATTAAGCAATCACCTCATAACCATTAATCATTAATTACCAATTAAACTTTATCATTAAGTTAATCAAAATATTCAAATTCAATTACAATTGGTAATTTGCCCCTTTATTACTTTCATTAAGTAATTACAATTTATAATTGATTTGCTTATTCAATTAATCTAATTAATTATCAAAATTATTCACATTAATTTAATCACTTAATAATTCCTAGTTAATTATCTTCATTTACTAATAGCATTTCTTTAATTACTTTTAAATTAATCTCTAATTATAAATTAATCTAAATCATTAATTTATAAATTCGATAAATAAATAATTCTTTAATTATCTTATTAATTGAATCATTTAATACCTTAATTATCTCTAATATAATTCATTTCTTATTGATGACTTCATTAACATTAGAGTGAAAAACATTTCACTTTTGAATTTAAATTAAATTTACATTTTGAATTTAAAATTCAAAATGATTATTCTTTTAAACATTAATCCAATTTTAAAAAAATCAATTTATAATTCTTTAAAATAAATGTAAATAACATTTATTACTTATATAAGAGAAAGCTTTTAAACTAATCTACTTAATTTTTATTTAAAAATTAAGATTTCAAAATACATTAATATTCTTACTTGCAAATTCAAGTTAAGACCAATCATTTAACTTCTCATTAAAATTTAAGAAACCCTTTATAAAAGAATTTTATCAAAATCAAAATAAATATTTATTTTTAAAACCTTGATTGGAAACTTTAATTTAAAGTCCAAATTCCATTTAAATTTGCTTAAAAATTCAAATTTGCAGACAGGTTTGTAAAACCTGTAGCAATGCAAAAGCAACTCCACTCCACAACTACTTCGGGTTTCCCTCGTCCTCGCTTCGAGCAAATCAACCAAGTCCCCGTGTATGTCTTCGAGCCTCCCCCTTCCCTTTCTTCCCTTTTAGTTTAAATTTAAAAAAAACTGTTGTCATAAAAACACTCACGCGCATACACGAAGCAACCCAAGTAGCCACACGAGCCAATGTTCATCTTCTCCAAAAGTGTTCAAACCCAGATATGTATGCGAGTTCACGTATACGTGCACAACCACGTCGATCATCGCTGATCGACCTCGAGACCACCGAAGCACCATCGTTGATCCCTGAAACCCAATCGAACAATCAAAGACCCAAAATCGCTGCTTAATCGAAATCGAGCTTCCCAGTAAAAACTGGAACCAACTCCTCAACCTGTCGCCACCTCGACTCTGCTCCTCCGACCATCGGAGCTCCAGCACCACCGGCTACAGCTTCAACATCCCCCAAACCAACACTTCCCCGAGTATCATCGAACTCGATCCACTATTGACCGTACACGAGCACGAGAACCATGCCGACCAAATATTTCGCATTAAACCCTATTTTGACTTCAATTGATCATCACAGTGACAAAAAAATCAACGATCATTTTTCTGACAATCCATGACATCCAAACATGCTTTCCTTTCAATCGCGAGATTAATCATTTCTTCGATCACCCGGATTTGACAAAATTGACAATTCCATTCAACTTTAAAATTCGCAATATTCCCTAGCTTAAAAATTATAATCTTAACATTAAAATTCATTGCTTTCTAGTACAAATCAGGATATGTAATCAGAACTTAAAACGGAGATTCTTGAATTTTGTGATTTATGATGGATTTACTGTAAATAAACATTTCACAGTACTTGCTTGATATATTTTTTTCTGAAATTATTTTTAAAGGTGAAACCATGAAGTTGTAAACAACTTCTCTTTAGCATTAGAAGCTTAATTTTATTTAAACAGATAGATATGATTTTTCCTATACGTGGTTCTTTACTTTGTTGATATAACAGAGGCATTTTTTTCAGTCATATACAAACATTTATATATATGCAGACATGCAATACAATTCATACTATCATATTTCATTCATTAAGGTATTCAACCATCCCAATTCAAACAATCATCATGCTATCACCATATATCAACAAAATTAGGCTTTTAAAAAGAGAGTTGCTCACCTTGCTTTTAAAATGAACAGAGCACATTTTTGCTGAACCAGGTTTTGAATTTCCAGTCAAAACCATCACTTGATTCTCTGGTTAATCTGTTGTTATATTGTTGAGGTTTTGTTTTAGCTGAAGTTTTGTTTCAGATTTTAAAATGATGCTTGCATTTTCCTTCCTCTGGTTCAAACTCTTTTTTTTTTCTTCAGCTTGCTAAGCTATTTTCTTTTCTTAGGTTTGCTTATCTTCTTATTGAACAAAATGAAATAAAGTAGATGCATGTAAAGAGAACAGTGATAATATTTTGTACAATATTTCAAAGATATTTTCCTTTGCTTTGTTGACTAAGCAAACGTTTGGTGGCTGAAAATACATTATGGCATGCTAAAGATTTAAGCATTAAATGCATCAGTACTTCTTTCCCATGCTTGCATACATATTCTTTTCTTGCCTGCGTACTTGTATATTTTTTTTTATATTTGTTTTATAAGCTTGTACAGTTTGTTTATGTTTTTCAAACTCTATAGGCTGCATATGATAATGTTAGGGTGGCTGCAGCTTTGTCTTGACAAAATGCTTTTGTTTTCTATTTTACTTTATGTATTTATATTTATTTGTTTGATATTGTTAAGCTCGTTTTTATTTGGTGGCTGCATATGTTTGCATTTTCTTGTAGTGCAAGTGTAAATGGTAATATATTTTGTTTGGTCATATACTTTGAAATCTAATGAAGTTTCTTTTATTATTATTATATGTTAGATTTTTATTTAGTATGTTTACTTACCTGATATTTTATAAAACTATATATATATATATATTCATTTTCAAAATATAGATGAATTTCTAGGTTTTTATTTTGTTGTTTAAATCTTATCTAATTTATTTACTTTGTAGTTATCTTATGTATATTTTTAAAACCATTTATTTAAGATTTTATTTCAAATCCAATATATACATATATATACAAAGATCAAATTTTGATTTATACAGAATTTATTCAAATTCGGGGAAACTCGCTTCCTTTTAAAATTAATTTCACGATTTTTATTCAAAAATTAATTTAATTATCAATTTAAATTAAATTAAAATCTAGGGTTGTTACATCATAGCAATGCCAATAGAGCAACTCAACCAACGTTTGGCCGAGAATGCGGAGCATCATGGAGCATTCCTTTCGTCTTGTGGTTTCGGAGCCGATGGTGAGTCTTGAGGTATGATTTGCAGTTTTTTTTAAACGGGTGCATATAAACATTAAGTGATGGTGAGTTTAATTTTTGGAAATATGATGTTTGATATTGATTTGTGTGGTTGATTTGGTGGTTGATTTGTGGAGTTAATAGTGGAGTCTGATGTTGGATGTATATATTGTACATTGATGTTGGATGTAAATATTGGAGTTGGATGGGTGAGACTGATGGTGGAAGGTTTGTTTTGTATTGATTGAATATGTTTGTGTTTGATATGATGATGTTTGAGTTTTATATTGGTATTAATATTCAGCTTATATATCTAACTTATAAATTGATTTTGATGAGTTGTGTTATATATTTGTATGAAAGTGATGTTGTGCTGCAAAAAAAAATTATCCAGATTTCCGACGGCTTAATGGCCAATATTTTCGACGACTATCTGGGAGAAATTTGCGATGGTGAGTGACGGCTTAATGGAAAATTTCCATGTCATGTGGTCATCTTTGCCGTCGAAAGAGCCGTCACTAACCGTCCTAAATACTTTCGTCGAAGCCGCCGGAAGTGGATGAAATGCATGGTCCGTATTCCGACAGCATTTCCGACGGCTTGCGATGGTCGCTGATGGCTGTGAGTCGTCGGAAATTACCCTATTTCTTGTAGTGATTGTTTCGGCAAGACTCAGATGAAATTTCCTTATCGTCGGTAAGATTGTTTTATTTTTGAATTTTTCCATTATAATTTGTCTTCTATTTTTTCTATTCATCTTCTCATTTCTACTACATTGTTATCACTGCACTCTTGTGCACTGTTTTTGCATCTTTGTGCACGAAATCTATGCATCTGTGTACACTGAGTATTACTGTTTTTGTAATTAAGGACTCATCGTAAGACTTTTCATTTTTTCCCGAAATAAAAATGGTAGCGATTGAGTTGTCAGCAAAAACTACTTCTCACAATAGACTTGATCAATTCAAAGGAGATGGTAATAATTTCCGAAAATGGAAAAGTCAGATGCAATTCTATCTGACTACATGGGGTCTGTAAAGGTATCTCGAAGAGTTAGAACCTATGCCAACCAGACGAAACAAGAGAAATACATAAAGATGTGTTTCTAGCTGTTGATGCATAGAAACATTTAGACTTCTTGTGCAAGAATTACATTCTGAATTGTCTGGATAAGGTGTTGTATAACGTGTATCAGCCTCATCAAACCACAAAATCTCTCTGGATAGCACCCACAAACAAGTACAAAACGCAGAATGTCAGTCTGAAGAAGTTCATAGTCGATGAATTCATGAAACAAGATGGTAGATAACAAATTAGTGACTACTCAAGTATAGAAACTTCAACTTATCATTCATGAACTTGAATCAAAAGGACATAAAGTTGGAGAATCGTTCCTTATTGAAGTGATAATAAGAAAGTTGCCCTCATCATGGAAAGACTACCGTAACTAATTGAAACACAAAAATGAGGAGATTTCCTTAGAAGATCTCATTGTTAAATTGAAAATTAAGGCGGATAATCATAGAGTGACATAACCAAAAATGAGGAGGCATTTATTACCGAAGGGTCAAACAAGAAAGGACACTTCAACAACAAAAAGAAGAATTTTCCACATATGAGGAAAGCACCAGAAAACAAACCCAGAGAAAATAAGTAGTCCAAAATTTTTATTGGTCAGTGTTAGGTTTGTGGAAAGAAAGGACACGCCACTAAGAATTGCAGACATAAGAAGGACAACAATTCAGAAGCAAATATAGTGGACAACATGGACATTATTGGTTCAAATTTCTTTGGAGTTGTAACAGAATGCTACTTGGTCAAAACCCTACACAATGGTGGGTAGACACAAGCACTACTCATCATGTCAGTTCTGACAAATCCATATTCTTCACTTATAATAAATTTGATCGAAAGGAAAAACTCTACAAGGGTAATTTTGCAGTTTCAATGATCGAAGGCAGTGGCACCGTCTTTCTCAGATTTATCCATGGAACAACAATTACAATTAATGAAGTCCTTTATGTTCTAGATATAGTACAAACCTAATCTCCAGATCTGTGCTTTCAAAGAAAGTATTTCAAATGGTTTTCGTGTCAGATAGGATGGTTATATCTATGGTTGGAATTTACATAGGAAGGGGATAATTATGTGATGGCCTGTCTAAGGCAAATGTAGTTGTAGTCTGCAATAATACTGTGTATTCTGATTATGCAATGTATAAAAATGAAGTTTCTTATGTGGCTACGCATGAAACTTTATTATAGTATGATAGATTAGGACATATAAATTTTCGAAAAATGGAAAAACTCGCAACTTTAGGACTAGTTCCGAAATTTCAAGTAGATAAAAAATACAATTGTGAGAGATGTGTATAGAAACAATGGTCAAAAAACTGTTTCATACTATTGATAGGAGTACTAAACCATTCGAGATGGTTCATACTGACTTATGTGATTTCACATCATTACCTACAAGAGGTGGGAAAAGGTATATTATCACATACACTGATAATTATACAAGATATTGCTATGTATACCTTTCAAATAGTAAAGATGCAGCCATTACATCGTTTATAAATACAAAGTGAAGTAGCAAATCAACTTAACAAAAAGATCAATATATTGAGATCAAATCGAGGTGGAGAATATGAATCCCCATTTGAACAATTCTATGTAGATAATGGTATAATTCATCAAAGAACAACAGCATATTCACCAAAAAAAATGGTATTGTCGAAAGAAAGAATAGAACGTTAAAAGACATGATTAACGCTATGCTTTTAAATTCAGGCCTACCAACAAACTTGTAGGGGAAGCCTTAAATATGTCTAATCGCTTACTAAATAAGGTTCCTCATAGAAAAACGGGAACAATCCCATATGAATTATGGAAATGACACTTACTAAGTTTCAAATACCTCAAAGTGTAGGGGTGCTTGGCAAAAGTTTCGGTTCCACCTCTTAAGAAGGTCAAACTTAGACCAAAAATTGTAGATTGTTATAATCTAGGACCTGTTGAAAATAGTAGTGCCTTTAGTTTTTTAGTCTTCAAATTTGATATAAATGGTGTCAGTATAAATACAATCACGGCTCAAGCGATGCCTCATTCTTTGAAGATGTATTCCTGCACAAAAGGAATGATGGAACTTTTGTCCCCAGAAAGGACAAAAGAAGAAAGGAATCAACCACATGAAGATGAAACTCATCGTGATAAAGATGGCACTGAGCTCAGAAGAAGCATAACAGTAAGAACTTCCAGGTCATTTGGTTTGGAATTTTTAATATATATGTTAGAAAATGAGCCTCAAATGTATAAAGAAGAAATATCATCTTCTGAATTTTCCTGTTGGAAAGAAGTAATCAAAAGTGAAATTGATTCAATTCTTAGCAATAAAATTTAGGCAATAGTTGAAATCCCACCTGGGACAAAACCAATTGGTTGCAAATGGATCTTTTAGAAGAAGAAAAAACTAGATGGCTCTGTTGACAAATATAAAGCCAGATTGATAGCCAAAGGATATTGCCAAAAAGAAGGTGTAGACTTCTTTGATATTTATTCACCGGTCACATGAATAACCTCTATAAGAATGTTAATAACAACCGCATCTATCTATAATCTAGAAATTCATCAAATGGATGTAAAGACAACATTCTTAAATGAATATCTCTATGAGGATATGTATATAGAGCAACCTGAAGGTTTTATGTCCAAGGGAAATGAGAACAAAGTCTGTAGATTAGTGAAATCATTATATGGACTTAAACAAGCTCCAAAACAATGACATGAAAAAATTGATAGTGTCATGATGAAAAATGTTTTTCGTATAGATGAATATGATAAGTGTGTTCATTACAAACAAGTTGGGCAATCATATGTGATAATTTTTCTATATGTGGATGATATGCTAATCTTTGGTCCCAACATTAAGGCTATAGACAACATAAAGAAAATGTTAATCAAAATTTTCAACATGAAAAACTTAGGAGTAGCAGACGTTTTTTTGGGAATCAAAATAATAAAAACACCTCATGAAATTGAATTATTTCAATCACACTACGTAGACAAAGTGACCGAAAAAATCAAAGAATATGGAATTAAAGGGGTAAGAACACCTTTTAAGCCATCGGGAAGTTTTGCATAAAAACACTGATGAGAGTGTAATGCAACTAGAGTATTCTTATGTAATAGGATGTCTAATATATCTCATGAATTGCGTAATATCAGGCATAGTTTATGCAGTAAGTCGACTATGCAGGTATACAAGTAACTTAGGGAAGGAGCACTGGAAAGCACAAACGAGAGTGTTGCGATATTTAAAGAATACCACAAACTTTTCCTTATAATATTACAGAAACTATCCCACCATCTTAGAAGGATATAGTGATACAAAGTGGATTTCAGATTTAGATGAATCAAAAGCAACAAGTGTTATGTCTTTACCCTAGCAAGAGAAATCTACTAAACAAACATGTAGCCCGATCCACTATGGAATCTGAGTTCATCGCTTGAGATTAAGCAGGCAAAGAAGCAGAATGGCTTCGTCAAGTTTTAGAAGATATTCCATTTTTTCCAAACCTGTACCGCCATATGTATTCACTGCGAGAATCAAACAGCGTTAAGTAGAGCATAATACTTTGTGTGTAACAAAATTCTATGTACATTCGTCAATGCCATAACATAGTAAGACGGTTACTCTCAAATAGAACTATTTTTATGGATTATGTAGTAACAAATGATAACCTAGTGGATTCATTTACTAAAGAATTATCAAGAGAGAAAATTCACTGTGCATCTAGGAGAATGAGTTTAAAAGCCTAAATCAACATGAGTTACTTTATATGGAAACCTATCTTAGCGATTGTTATCCCGCCTTTTGGCAAGTCCATGAATCCAAGAACTTGACTGTGTTTGTATCAATTCATAGCCTATCAGACCACTAATTCGTACCGATCAGATTACCCACAATCGAACGATACAAACAAAACTATGATCGATCGATACGAACAATACATCATTCCCTTATAAGTGATCGATACGAGTAGCACCGTAGCAATCGATACAAACGAGGCAAGCGCATAAGGAAGACTCGATCGTTCGGCATAACCCAAAACATGTCTTTCGGTGAAAGGCGTGTTTTGAATAGCTTCAACCAATGTCAAGAGTTCATGTTTTATCCATAGCTATAGTATTCTCAACCAAGTTCGTGGCTGTTTGAAGCCAAATAAGTATCCAATTCAACTTGTAGAAATCAGTAATCAAATCTCATGGCCTTTCTGGACCATTTACAGCCACTTCGGACCCTTGCTAAGTCCATTCCGAACTTAACGATCGAATAGAAAGATCCTGTCGCGCTCCGGTGCTGCTTTCTATCCCTTGCACTCTGGCCTCAGCGAGGGCATAAAGCGATGTCTTGGTCATCCCAGACCGACCATAGTCTCTCCGGGCTCTTGCTGGATCCTATCCTGTCACTCTCCGGTGAAGGGGAAACAGCATCGAGTGAGCCGATCTTGTCGCTCTCTAACGAAGCGGCAACACCCTCTGCTCTCCGGTTCAGCGTCCCTGAACATTAAGCGATGTCATGGCCTAAATCCTAGGCCGGTTACAGCCAATCCGGGCTCTTGTCAAGCCCCAATCCAATCAATCTCTGTTGAATGGGGAACGACGTTAAGTGAGTTGAACCTGTCGCTCTCCAGTGAAGCAACTCACTTCTTGCCCTCCGGACCCTGTCTCTCCCGGTAGCGTCATAAAGCGATTAACTTCAAATTGACTTCCAATATTCATCCCATAACTTTCCGATCAAAGGTTTATTTTGGGGAATTCAAGTTCATTTATTAAATTTAAATACCAAATGTTCAATCATAAACAAAGGAAAAATATAGATACAGCCTCTCCGGGCAGAGCGGTCTATTACCATCTTAGAGCATGCTTGGGGATCTCTTCGGTTCCCTTACATATGTAAGTGGAATAGCCATTTTATTTTGAAATAAAATATGAGAATTTTATGTAATTGACCAATGTTCAAGTCCTGAACTTGGCCCTTTCCATCATGATCAATTGATGACAAGTCGTGATCCCGATCTAGGATTAGTTCTGTTGGGTGCAGGCGGTAGTTGCTCAGGTCCTATGGCCGCTGTCCGATTTCTCACATATTGTGGCAATCTTCCACTTCTAACATGCTCTTCCACCTCATCCTTTAAATGGCGGCATTCATAAGTAGCATGCCCTTCCAGCTCATGGAATAGGCAATACTTTGCACTTCTACATTCCCGTTCCATGGGATCTCTCTTGGGTGGTTTCCGATAGGGGAGCTGCTCCCAAGTCTTCGTGTAAATCCGTTCCAGATTTGCCGTCAAGTCAGCATATTGTTTGAATCTTGGTTCTCGAAATTTCTTCCATTTGTCAGGACCATCGTATCTGTCATCCTGCTTCCGCTTTCCTTTGTCTGTTCCAGACTGTTCTTTGGAGGTTCCTTCGCCTTGCACAACGTTTGTTTCCTACCTCTCGGCGCGTGAATCCTCTAGCCGAATAAATCTTTCAACTTCATGATAGATTTCTCCAAGGTCTTGTGGCGGGTCTTCTGCCAGTGAATCCTTGAACTCTGTGCCTTCTATAACCCCTGCAACCGCCGTCATCAAAATCATCGATGGATCCGGGAGATCAACTGAAGCGACCGTTTCATTGAATCGTAATAGAAAATCTCTTATGGACTCTCTGATCCTCTGTTTCATCGACGCTAAGGTCATCATACTCTTGGGTAGCGTCACGTGGACCCTAAATAGCCTCATGAAGCATTCCACTAGCTCGCCCCATGTTCTAATTGATCCATTCTCTAGCTGATTGAACAAAAGCGCAGCCAAATCTGTCAAATATGGAGGGAAACATCGTGCCTTCACATCGTTAGAAGCTCCTAGCACTTCCATATGCCTGATATATCTGGTAATATGCATGGTCGGGTTTGACTTTCCATCATAAGCTTCCAGCGTGGGTAACTTGAGTTTTGGAGGATTCCTTGCATTTCCGATATTCGAAGTGAATGGAGACTCCGGCTAACTTCCTCTAAGCCTCTGCTCGGCAATCCTCCCATAAATGTTATCCCGTCTTTTGGCAAGGCTGTGACACTATGAGCTTGACTGGAAACCAAGGATGGTTCGTCCTGGAGATCGTTAATACACAAGTTCACTATGAATATCGATGAATTTTGTCCGAATTCGAATCGAGCTACAATTGACAAGACAATATAAGAAAAGCCATAAAAGCCAACATTTCAAACTTCAAGTCAATCCGAGTTCGTATGCTCGAGATATTATCGATACAAGTTAAGGAAAACACGTCGTTCGTATCCATCCCGACACCTTGTTCGAATCCATCCAGAGAGTCATCGCATCGCTTCTGTTCACAATGTTTTTTTCACACTCCTCAAGAACTGCACTGTTCGTATCGATCCATTGAGGGTCTTATTCGCATCCATCGAACATTGGCTGTTCGTATCGATCCATAGCCTATCAAACCACTAATTCGTATCGATCGTATTACCGATAATCGATCGATACGAACAGAACCACGAACGATCGATATGCAAAGTACATCATTCCCTTATAAGTGACTGATACGAATAGCGTCGTAACAATTGATACGAACGAGGCAAGTGCACAAGGAAGACTCGATCATTCGGCATAAAAAGTGGATCGATCCAAGAATCCCGCACCACGTCAACTTACATGCACATGTTCGAGATCGAGTCGAACAGATCGATAGAAAATGTATCGATGCGAACGAAGCAGCTTAATGAAAACACAAACTTGCATCGATCATGGCTCGAGATTCACAAGTCCAAATGCTACCAAATTTTCATAAGAGCTTACGAACAGCCTAAGGAATGTTCACACCAAATTTCGACTTGATAGGATCAAATCTTAATCGAAATGAAATTAGTTCGTATCGATCACGGATCGGGTCCAAATCACCTGGGATCGATCATGTGGACCCACACACATGCCAGAAGAAGGCTCTCGAGATCTGAGCGAGATATTTGCATCCTACGCCTATAAATAGCACCCCAGAGCCTATAGAAAAAGGATCTTTTGGCTCTCCGACGTCCAGACTCTGCCGAAAACATTCTTACATTCCAAATACACTGTTGTACTCGAAATTTACCATTGTAATCCGCTGTAATCAGTTGTAACCACCGGGCAAAGTCAATAAAAGATTAACTTTTGAAGTGGACGTAGGCCGAAGATAGCCGAACCACTATAAATCTTGCGTCTTTGTCTACTTCTTTCCATTTTTAAGTTTATTATTCTTCATTTTTATTCTCTACATTATGTTGATCTGTGATTTGTGATCACATACTGCTGATCTGTGTTCATACACTGGTATTTCACGATATTTGGGGTTTGTGACCAATTTTGGCGCAAACAGCAATTAGAGATCCCGTAGACAAGGATCAAAAGGCAAACCAGTTCTATGTAACTCAAGAAGTGCTGCATTTGTTTGGACTAAGTCCTACTGCAAACCTATGATGCACAATAAAATGCATGCCTACAAAGTATTAAAAAGGTTAAGCTACGCTTTTAATGATGTCCATATCTTGAAAACGTCAAGTGGAGTATACATAGGATATTCTTTATGGATGCGATCACCTATGTAAGTGTGAATTGAGTTTGCTCTATGGGAATATTAAGGCTTAAATTATCTAAATACACTCGCAAAATTAAGTTTGTTTAGGACCAAAATGAACGCAACTAAGAGATTGGATGTGAAGGGGAATAATGCTTTGTAAAACATATTGTCCAGTTATACACTAACGGGTGACGGTTCAAAATGAAATAATTCATCGATTAGCCAAGTATATCTTATAAGTTTTAATTAGGGAAATATCAAAGTGAAATATCTATTTATCCTCGATATAGGATTTTTCCATATGTTCTCTGTGATATTCCCCTTTGTGTGGAGGAGACAATTATCGTCATTCGTGTGGGGGATTGTTAGATATCCATATACAGGTAATGAAGACATAGTCCTATATCACCAAAAATAAAGAAGTTTTTATGTTTATATACTTTTTCCTACTAATCTATATTGGCCCTTAGGATCAAGTAATTTTGTGCGAGGAGGAGCTCTTATATTATCGTGGTTGAACACACACGCTCACCCGTATTGAACTGAACCGGACCAGATGTAGGTATTTTTGCTGAACATAAATCGTTTTTCGCATATTTAAATTCAAAATATGTAACTGTTTGAATGGACGTGTTTTTCCCAATGGAAATGGGCATTGCAAATATTTGAATGGACGTGATTTCCTAATGGAATTAAATGTGGCATATGGCTATTGGTTCAAAATGAATAGACGCAACCTCAACCTTTCCAAATGGATATAACCATTGTAAAGAAGACTATAAAAGGAGGGGAATACTGATCAAATTCCCAATTTTTGCATCTTCTTCTACATTCTATTATCAAATCAAAGCAGACTTATAGCATAGAGCAATCGTACTCATTAGTTCTTGTGCAGTTCATCGTCTATTGTATCTTGGGAGACTTGAAATAAAGTCTTAAGGAAATTGTAACGACAAGCCTTGGACGAAATTTCCTTGTAACCAGTTAGATTGTTTTATTTCTAAATTTCTATATTATAATTTTTTTCTGTTTTTTCTATTTATCTTCTTCACTCTACCACATTGTTATCACTACACTCTTGTGTAGTTTTTGTGCATCTTCATGCACAAAATATGTGCATCTGTGGCACTAATCATCATTGTTTGTTGGTGTTTCTGTAGTCAAGGACATACAGTTTCTTCTATTCTAAGCGCTCTGCTTTTGTTTAGACGACTTCTTCTAGCTGAAAATTAAGTTTTTGAAGTCCAAAGCACTGGAGTGCTTTTTCCCTTTTAACTTTCTATTAATATTGTTTTTTTATTAGTGGAGTGCTAAGCTCAGACATTAAGCATCGGGCTTTATTGTGGAGCACTAGAGCTTCAACTTGGAGCATGTGATACTCAAATTTTTTAACATTTGTGCTCCAAATAGAGCCGCTCTATTTCTTGTCTTTTTTCATCTTTGAGCTTTTTTCGAAGCACTTCCAAATGTTTTTTGTTTTTGAATTTACTGTCTTTCTCTGAAGTTATTGTAATTGTTTTCTCTTTATTTCTCGTTGACCATAACGTTTATAAAACTAACTTAATCTGTCCATATATTTTGACAAATTTGATTTTCAAATATAACATCGTTTTTTATTCTTTTCTTATCTTTCGTCATCTAGATAAATATGTTATAGGGTTTAAAGAATGAAATAATGAAAATAAATGCGAATGGAAAGGGAGAAAATGAAATGGATATGATTGGAAAATAAGTTAACGTTTTTAGGAAGCAAATGACCATAATTTCTCCCATTAGGGAATTAGTTTAAAAGAAAAGGTCGAGATTGATTTTAGTCTAAAAGATCGGGGTTTAAAAATTTAGTCTGAAGGACACTGAATGTTATGTTAATATAGCATTGGTAAAAGAGAATGTTATATTAAATTAGCATTAAATGAACGAAATGCTAAATCAAACTAGCATCGGATGAACTACCTTAGATGAAGTAAAATACCATTCATTTTCACAGTTAAAAAAATGCCAAATATGTTAGAATATATGTAAATTATAAAAGTGAATATGCTAAAAATGTGATATAACGTTTATTGTGTTTTTATTTCGTCTCATACCGTGGGATAAGTTCAACCCCAAGCTCCAAAGCCTATATATGAAGGAGCCTGTGTAATGGAAATGGATGTACCAAAATCTGTAATGAAGAAAGTCTCTTCTCTCTCTTTCTCTAATGGCTTCTCATCTTTATATAGTTTACAACACGTTATCAGCGCAATCTCTAAACAAAAATTGTAGATATAGAGTTATGACAATTTAGAAGATCAGATCCACTTATTTCATGTAGATATATATATATATATATATATATATATATCTTAATCAATTACTAAGATCAGATCTATCTCTTCCTTTTATTCAATTAATGAAATCAGGTTTGAA
The DNA here is from genome assembly GCA_030765085.1 of Allium cepa. Lineage (NCBI taxonomy): Eukaryota > Viridiplantae > Streptophyta > Magnoliopsida > Asparagales > Amaryllidaceae > Allium > Allium cepa. Next base: position 898,201,439 of record CM060932.1, read on the forward strand.
ATTTCTAGATCTACTTTTCAAGGTTTGTTTTGCAATTAATTTAGATCTAGATTTGAGTATTCTTGGTACACAATTGTAGATCTATTTCCTAACTTTTGGGATTTGGATTTGAGTTTTAGTATATCTATTTTTAAGATCTCATTACAACAATCTTATCTTTTAGATTTCATTCTACCATAGATTTAATTTTCCAGATCTCATTCCATTGCACATCCTTTTTTTTAATTCTTATTGTAGATCTTATTTTTATTATTGCTTATTTTCTAAGTCTCATTATATTGTAGATCTGAACATCATGCTTAAATGATTATATTTGATTTCATCATTGATTTCATTTGGAATTTTTAATTTTTACATTTGAGTAAGCTTTGAATAGATTTTGTTTATTAGTCATTGAAATCGTGTATTATCTTACTCAAATTACAGATCTACCTGATCTATGTAACAAAGATTTGTGCTTGATATTTGGATTTATCTTGTGACGATCCACCTACTCGATCCTTCGAGATCGGCATTAATACATCCTCGATATTCATGTGCCGTAATTCCAAGTGCCAGAGTGGCAGATTATCATGGGTTAAAGGAAATAAAGGTAGAAGACAAGAAAAAATAGAATCTCACATTGTATTTAACACATAATTATACATATGAATAGTACATGCAATTACTCCAAATTGTTCCATCCGAGTTCTAGCAAATACTAATCCAAAAGAAAGTTATAACTACCTATCCTCACAAATGCTTGTAGATATTTAATTCAAAATACAACAGAATTGATAGATAACTTCTACAAAGAACCCAAAATTCTCCATGCTTCATGCACCAACCTAAAATGCTCCAAACAAGCTAACTACTTGGTTGCTCGAAAAATTGGCCACCCATAATTTAAGGGAAAAGGAAAATAAACTCCGGGTCAATCATGAGACTGGTGTGAGAAACTCAAATACAGATCTTTGAAAACTAAGGTATATCATAAGACTATGCCGCATCTAAATACGGAACAGGTGTTTACCTTATGATAATAAAAACATTTTCTATGCAAAATCTGGGAATATTATTTTTAATGACATTCTTTTGAAAATACTTTTCAAATAAACTTATGAATCTTAGCCGAAATCGTTACATTGATTAAATTCCAGTATAGTAGCTACAAGGTAGGTTCTACAATCAAACTCTTACAAGGCTCATATTGGGAGTTGGATTCCATACAATAGCAAGGTAATGGACTACCTTCTGTACAGTAATTCTCTAAAGGAATGTACCGAGGATCGACATCTTCGAAACCTCTACGAATCAGAACCGGCCTACCTACAGACCCATCTAATGGTGGATAGAACCGAATATGACATCATCCCGGTCATAATCGACCTATCTGGGATTCTATAGCATACACCACATACTCGACATATAGAGAGCAATCTAGAAAGGTAACGACCATACCCTAATGGCTGCATACCACATAGCCCAAAAGCAACCATGTTTTAGCCATTACCGGTTGATGAGGCCTGAGGTAACGATTACCTTTCACATAGCACACATTCCACTTTGAATGTCGCACTGTCATTACATGATCACAAAGCTGATTTCTATAAATGTATAACTCCTGAGCTCGTATATCTCAGGAAAGGGTGTTAAGCTAAGAGAAGTTGCCTTCTCCGCCACCAAATAGATGATGCGTTTATAGATATCAATCAATATGATTAGAAATACAACGTCAAACATTCATCCATATAATTTGTCCAGGAGCAGAAAAAACTAAAGAAACTCTCCTACCACATCCTGTCAGGAATCACTCCTAGGATTTGTTGCGAAAATCCCTTGCATCGAAGATATCAAATGAAGAACTACTGCATCATATATATATGATATAGGGGAAATTCCCTGAGGGTCAGTGGCAAGCAGCCCTACATTCCATCTTCTAAATAGTTAACATTCCATGTTATTGCTGTAGAACACATATAATGGTTCAAAATGGTTTTTTGGTAGGAATCGCCCAAATCCGACCCTGGTTCCTTCGAACCAATAATCAATAAAAAGTTATTTAGTAAATAGGAAATTATTTTTTGATTGATTAATTTCTATTTATAAAAATATCTTTTAGAGATATATATCTTTAAAACATTTTTTTGGTATATACAGAATCATTAAACCTCTCTTTAACTTTTAAATCATTTTCATAAGTCATAGTGGAAAACATTATTGAGTTAAAAAGGGTGGATAGAAATTATACTAATTCTACTCAATAAAAAATTTTGTATTCAACCTTACTATCCATCAAATACGGTGAAATCGCCTTTTAAATTCATATGTATAGTATGGGTTCCCTCATCTGAATTTAATACCAAGTGTAAGAAGATTATTTCTGTACAATCCAAGTTGTATTAAATTTGGAAAATTAAATATTTATATTTGTCTCGTTTTCGACATTTTGACCTTATTTATTCCTTGTCTAGGAAAAAGGACACATGAACAAGGGCACTGGTTACTTCTAAATATCTCTTTATTTTTAGTACCTCACATCTGGATCTCACGATTAAAAAAAATCAAGTATACTTATCGGCTTTTTGAGACAAGATTAAATCACTTGATTTTAACAGCTTTTGGTTAAATCATTTATTAAAATTATTTTTAAAATAATTTATAAAACCTTCAAATCATCTTTAAAATACTTAATTACTTATTTAAAAATATTTATAAAACATTTCAAAGAAAATACTTAAGTTTAAATCCATATTTCAAAAGTGATTAAAAGTGCTGCAAAAAATGTTGCGAATAGTGCTTTTAAAGCTTATTTGATAAAAACAACTTTTCTATCATTTAAATATCCATTTTACAATGCAAATCTCTTTTAAAACATTTAAACATGTTTATAGAATTTATTTTATATTTTTAAAGAATTAAAAATATCATTTAGGAAGAATTTGTGGCTTTGGTTTTCAAACTGCCGAACTGTGACTATTTTGAAAATTTGATTTGCTCTTAATTCAAAATCTACTAAAAAGATTCTCAATCCTTTTCTTTTATTTGAAAACTATGAGTATGAAAGTTAGGAAAATTCTTATTACAAAAAATTCTGACTCTGAACCCATCGTTTAAATGGATTAAACTTTCTACGGCACGAAATCGCGAACTACCGTTACGCGCCTATTTTTAACTCAATTTTCATAACTTGTCCAAACTTTATCGAAACATTTTAAATGTTTATAAAACATTTCTAAATCATTTTAAAGAGGTTTAACAATCTCATGTACACCGTTTTATTTACTAAAAGAAAGTGATTTCCTTTGTGATATTTAACGTGTATTAAACGTGACTTGTTTCAATATCAAAATAAACGTATAATCAACATCCAAACTTGATGATCAAACCATAGTAAACTACCATAGAAATCATATCACATCAACTATTATATATGTATACATATACATATATATATACACACACACACGCATATACATACATACGTACATACATACATACATACATACACACACACACACACACACATATATATAGTTTCTCACTTTAGGTTTATATCAGAAGAAAGACTAAGCTTTGCTAACTCGAACTTTAAGCTCACGAACCCTTGCACTAATACCTCTAGATGGCTTAGCTATAGGGGAAATAAGGTGGTGGTGGTAATAAAGGAGAAGAGAAGGAGTTTGCTTTGAGTTTTAAGTATTTATATATATATATATATATATATGTATGTATGTATGTATGTATGTATGTATGTATGTATGTATGTATGTTAGTTTAATTTATATTTGAACAATATTTTTCCATTATTTTGCTAAGGCTAGAAGACATCAAAGTAGAAAAGAAGAATCTTAAAGATGAAGAAGGAGAAGTGAGGAAATGAAGTGGAGATGGCGTGATATTTATAGGGAAAGAAGAGGGAAAAAATATCTTAGATATTTTATGCACATACATCATCTCCTTCATCGCCACCCACCTCCCTCCTTACATCATCTTACATGGCTATGTACTCCCCCTCCATGTGCTTGTACTTTGATGGTAAGTGTTAACTTGGAGAAAGCCTAAGTGTTAAGGAGTTTTAGGAAATATCTTAGATATTTTAGGTTATGTATATCTAAATGTAAATATGTATATGTGTGGGTGGGTGCATACGAACATCTTCATGAATGTGTACATGTATATTTGCATATGTATGTCACATTAAATCCACAACATTGCATAAATTTTACAAGTTGAATCGCTACGAATTTTGATTTAGATTTACAGTCATATTTTTACTTCTTAGTTAACATACATATATTTATAAACAAAATTTGAAAGCTAATTTCTTATCATTTTTAACTAATTAAAATGATCGCATCTAATTTATAAAACCATATAAATTAATATTAGATAATTGTTTATAAAAAGTGCTATTAAATCGATAAAGCGATACGAATTTTGTTATATTTTCAAATCAAATATATATCTTTATAAAACCATTATAAATGATTTATCATCGCTTTATAATTAATTAAAATGTATTATTATCATTTATAAATAATTATTGGAATAATTATATATAATATTAAATCACTAAATCTCAAGTTACATTCATTAGTCAATTATTAAATATGATGCCATTATCGATGGTGTCATAAATACATTTTATTTTACAAAACTAAAATAAATTATTTTATTTCATATTTTTGTCTATATGGATAATGAATGTATGTATCTAGCTCCATGCATGACTTCTAACAATTGTAGAGCCGTTTATCGATAACACGATTTTCGGTCATTTTATTGATACTTTTCCAAAGTATACATTTTTATGAATACTTATTCAAAATAAGATTACCATCATTATTTATTGTTTATGACAACATAATCTATGTTAAAAATCTTATATCTGAATATTTTAAAAATAAATATAATTTATCAAAGTGATGTTATAGACTTCCTCCTTGAAAGAATTCGTCCTCGAAATTACAATGCAAAACCCAAAGGCGTTTGCTCAAAATATTTATTTTTTAAACTTACACTTGTATAATGTACATAGATTATATGTACACAATATTTGATTCAATATACTATTCAAATATACAAGTTTACTTTCGAATTAGTATCGATCCCCCGGTTCTCTAATGCGGACTCCGATCAGGCTCTTTGATAAGAACTTTAGTTTTCTTTGCATAGCTCTCAACTATGATAGGAAACCTAAGTATCCAAAAACGAACCCTAATCAATGTTCGTCGTCAAGAATCGAGTGATAATTCCTTTTTCGGACTAGTGTTAATACCTCTCTGTACTCGAATCTTAGGTCAAACAGTCATGTGAATAAAATGATTTCTGAATAATTTACGTATTCAATTGGTTTTCTTAACTATCACGATCAATTTTATATCACTATCAATTTATGAACCATTTCATAAAACTACTTCTTAAGTTTATAAACATTTATAAAACACAATTTTGGTTTAATTAACACTTTTAAGTTTCATAACCATCCATTTCAAACTAAATCCAATATTGAATTACCTCTTACAATCTTACTTAAGTGTATAAATAGTTCCCGACTTAAGTTTATATTCGTATAAGACTCTATTACATCCTAAGAGTATACGTACAAATCCTGAATTTCAGCTTGGTTTTACTTACCTTAGGGTATTTGACAAATTTAAAACTTCTTGTAATTTACTATCATCCCAAATTCATAATTTATAAAACTTATCTCTTATACTTTTATTCAAAAATACTTCCAAATAATACTATTATTGTTTTCTCAATTTTAAAGAACAATTTTCAAAATAACCGTGATTTAAATTCTCGAATTCTCAGCTTTTAAATCCTTTTTATTTATAAATCACATTTATAAATTATACTTGTATAATTCTAATTACTCAAAACATTTCATAATTGCTTATCTTTTATATTTTCAAAATTTCTTAGTTCTGAGGTAGGTATGATTCAAAAATTTCCAACTGTCCAAAATCGATGAAAATTCTATTTTATTTTATCAAGTAAGGATCAAAATTATCTTGGGTTTAACACTTTATAAAGATGTTTATAATTACTACTAAATTTATCAGTTGATGATTCGCATTACTTTTAACTTAATTTTTTTCATAGATCGAGTAACTTCAAATTGATATCAAGGAACTGGGTACTACCTATATTATCATATATCACCTTAACCAGAAGGGTAATGCTTAAGAGAAGTATTTACCATCCGAACATATCTCCTGCCCCTTTTTAGTTACTTCCAAGCCACTCGAACAAGTCATCATAAAATTCTTCTTTTCAATTCCTTTATTTATAAAACTTGATTTATACATTCAATTTTAGGATCATCTTATTTCTACTATTTTAGGCTCAGAAATTCTTTTATTTTAATTAAATTTCTTAACTTTAAACCAATATCATTACTAAACACCATATAATCAAATCATGAAACTTACTTCACTAGAGGTTTGTGTTTCAAACAATCAATCAATGATAATAACTGAATATTGTTATTCCTTTATTTGCAAAGTAATAATTATACATTTCTTCTTTATATATAAAATATCATCTTAGGTGAAATTATAGCATTTACCCAAATTTTTCAAAACATAATCAATTTTTTAGCATTAACAAATTCACGCTCATATATAATACTCTTAATTCACTCTAGGTATCACTTACCCTATCTCTAATGAGTTAATCATCCTAGGGTATTACTAACCCTGCCTCTGATGAGACACACCCCAACCAAGCTCAGGTGTTCTCTTAACCTAAGCTTTGATACCAAATATGACGACCTACCTCCTTGACCCTCGGAGATCGACAATAATACATCCTAGATATTCACTTGTCATAAATCTAAGTACCAGAGAGGCAGATTATCATGGGGTAATAAAGATAGAGGACAAGACAAAAAATAGAATCTCACATCATATTTAGCACATAATTATACATATGAGTAGTACATGCAACTACTTCAAATTGTTCCATCAAAGTTCTAGTAAGCACTAATCCATCTAGGATAGTTATAACTACCTATCCTCACAAGTTCTTGGAAATACTTAATATAAAATACAGCGGAGTTATAAAGAACCAAAAATGCTCCATGCTCTATCCCAAAATGCACCAAACAATCTAACTACTTGGCTGGCCGAAAAATAAGGAACCTAGAGTTTAAGGGAAAAGGGAAACGAACTCTGGGTCAGTCATGAGACTAGTGTGAGAAACTCAAATATGGATCTTTGTAAACAAAGGTATCCAATGAGTTTTTATCTTATGATAACCGAAACATTTGCTGCGAAAAATATGGAAATATTTTTTTTTTTAATGACATTCTTTTGAAAATACTTTCCAAATAAACTTATAAATCTTAGTCCAAATTGTTATTTTTTATTAAATTCCAATATACTAGCTACAAAGTTGGTTCTCACTTCGGTTTTATATCAGAAGAAAGACTATAGCTTTGTTAACTCGAACTTTAAGCTTACGAACCCTTGCACTAATGCCTCTAGATGGCTTGGCTATGGGTGATATAAGGTGGTGGCCGTGAGTAATAAAGGAAGGAGGAGGAGTTTTCTTTAAGTTTTGAAATGTTTTGATATATAAATGCATGCATGTATGTATGTATGTATGTATGTATGTATGTATGTACGTACGTATGTATGTATAATATTTGAACTATATTTTGCCATTATTTTGCTAAGGCTAGAAGACATCAAAGTAGAGAGGAGAGTCTAAAAATGAAGAAGGAGAAGCGAGGAAATGAAGTGGAGATTTATAGGGAAAGAATGCACTTACATCATCTCCTTCATCAACATCCACCTCCCTCCTTACATCACCTTACACGGCCATGTACTCCCCCCGCTATGTGCTTGTACTTTGATGGTAAGTGTTGACTTGGAGAAAGCTTAAGCGTTAAGCAGTTCTAGAAAATATCTTAGATATTTTAGGCTATATTAAATGTATATATGTATATGTGTGTTTAGGTGCATATGAATTCATGTATGTGTACATGTATATGTGCATATGTATGTCACATTAAACCCACAACATTGCACAACTTTTGCACGTTAAATCGCAACGAATTCCCATTTTGATTTCCAGTTATATTTTTACCTCCTAGTTAACATACATATATTTGTTAATGAAATTTAAACGATAATTTCTTGTTATTTTTAACTAATTAAATTGATCACATCTGATTTATAAAACCTTATAAATTAATATTAATTAATTGTTTATAAAACGTGCTATTATATCAATAAAGCGATACAAATTTTCTTTTATCTTCAAATCAAGTATATATCTTTATAAAAATATTATAAATGATTTATTATCCCTTTATAAATAATTAAAATAAATTATTATCAATTAAACACAATTATTTGAATAAGTAATTAATTATTAAATCATTAAATCTCAATGTAAATACATTAGTCAATTATTAAATATGATGTCATTATCGAATGTCATAAATACATTTTATTTCCAAAAATAAAATAAATTATTTTATTTTATATTTTTTTATATGGATAAATGAGTGTATGTATCCAGCACCGTGCGCAACTTTTAATAATTATAGAGTCGTTTAGCGATAAAACGATTTTCGATCATTTTATCGATATTTTTCCAAAGTATATATTTTTGTATATACTTATTCAAAATAAGATTACCATCATTATTTATTGTTTAAGACAACATAATCCATGCTAAAAAGCGTATATTTTAAAATTTTAAAAATAAATATAATTTATCAAAGTGATAAATTTGCGGGTCGTTACATACCTGGTACTAAAGTTGTTCTTCCTAGACTAAAAGTTAACTTTGATGTAAAATGAAAGATCTAAATGATCCGTATATCGATTGTGTAATGAAATAAAATTTTTAAAATGGTTTTATTTTTAAGAAATAATCTTAATTTTGTAAATTTTTGAAATAATTTGTGTTGATTTAAAGATCTACATGTTTGTTTTTATATATTTGGTAAAAGATTATGGAGTTAGTTTTCTTCTGAGGAAAATAATTTGGATATGAGATATCTTATTTTTCTGTTTATGAATGATATTAATAGATCAAGATAATTTAGAAATATTTGTGTAAGAGAACATAAAAACCTAGTTCCCTGATTATATGACTTTTCTCAACTATTTGATTGAGCATTATATATAAGAGTTAGTTATTTTAAAAATTTTGATTATTGAGAAATAAAGTTTCTTTTACAATACTCACTTTGGTTTTATTATTGAGTAATATTGTAGCTAGACCAGAGTGAAATTTTGTTGCTTCAAGTAAAATTTATTCAATTGATTCATATATTTGCAAAGAAATCATTTTATTGTGAGAATAGTTTATATTTTAGACCACATGACAGTTAATTGCATTCATTTTTATAAATGCATTAAATGTGGTTGTTATGGCAATAAATTAAATTACCTTATTATCATAAATGTACTAAATGCATTAGTTGTAGTAAATTAAATGATGTTATTTATTTCGAATAAGAATAGCCATATGGTTATTATTTGATGAATTTATTTTGACGAGTAATGTCTGATGTATTGGAAGAAATAAGTTTGAACAACAACCTGAAGTTGTGTAATGAAATTTTTTTGAACCAGAAGTTATATATGTCAAAGACTCGAGGTCCTGAATTATAAAAAGAACTTTGTTGATAAAGTCTATGAACTTGAATCTTATCAATTTTCTTTTAATCAGCCAAAATGTATAAGTTGCTAGACTAGAAGTTTGCAACCAGAAGGTCATTATAAATTAATGAACTTGATACATATATATACGTTGCAAGAACCTGAAGTCCGTCAATTAATAAACTTGAAATACTTCATGAATAAGATTGTACTTCTTATTAAAAGAGATAAATAAATTATCATATGAGATAATGGTGGTGTTTTCAAGAGATTTCAAAAATCTCCAAATGTGTTATATCTTACTGACATCTTTTCATTTACATATTATATTGACCAAGTATCTAGAAGAAATTATGCCATATGACATTTCGAACATCACCCAATTCAAAAATTATTATTAATTTAGCCTTGGAAAGGATACTCATTATATTTTTATATATAGTATGAATTCAAATGAAATTTTAGTTCATATTTCTCATATTTGATTTCATTTATATGTTGTAGTAAGTTTAAAATGTTTTCCCCCATTATGTACTTCCAATTATGTAAAAGTATACATGGTCAGTTTATAGACTTTGTGCAATGCAAAGTCTAATTTCATTTTAATAGGTATAGCTTCAATTTAATTATTCTCATTATTGCTTTCTTATTGATAAATCTACTATAACTCAAACTGGAAGTTTGGTGTGTACCATTAAACAATTAACAGATCTAGTTTTTACTAATCTTGTTATGCTGTAAAAATCGATGTTTTGATAAATTACTTCTACGTACATATGGGTAGCTATTTAGTTAAATAAATGCATTTTAGTATTCTCCAAAAGAGATTGCCCTTATGCCATAGCCGTGTGTGTATATACTAATGTCTTAAAGTGATGTTTTAGAGTTTTATTGCAAAATCAAACATCTCAGAATAGATGTTATATAAATTTTATTTTTCCTAAATTACGATTTCTTAAAAAGAAACGATATATCCCTGAAGGAACATCATATAAAACACTAAATGTGGTCAAAATAATTTATCTCCAAAAGAGATATTCTATAGCAATACCACACTCCAAAATTAATGGTTTTACCTCTCACATCTAGTTTTTATTTAGCGCACCTAATTTTGTTATTGTATTTAGAATTTGATACAACATTTCAAAAGTAATTCAACAAAAATCTCCAGTAGAGACATTTTATGCTACTATAAAGGTAGAAACTATGTAATTTATGTTAAAAAAAAAGGATATTGTATATGTGACGCTCTAGAAGTAGTGATGGTAAGATATCTTTATAAGAAATTTATGAAATGTCCTTAAAGGAGAAAATAAAATCTACCATTGTCATGGACCCGTAGTTCCATTAGACAAATTTAAGAGTAAATAGTGATTTATGATCTATTACTTTTCAAAAACATACTATAAATTGAATATCATATGCATAATGATTCTTGAAAAAATATCTTTAGATATTCTCCTGAAGAGATAAACTAAATGTCATATCATAATATTCACAGAAGCTATAAATACGGTCTTGAAAAGACCTCTATGTGTAACTAATTTAACTACATATTTTTATAACACTTGAAGTGTCGAGAAGATACCCATTTTCTGTTATAAATATATCTTTTTTATCGAACTCTCCAAAAAAGATGTCTACATGTATTTCAAATTATGTGTTATTCTCTGATAAATAATGCTCAATAGTTGAAATATAACTGAAGAATAAACCTTAGCAACTTAAAGTTCTGTACATGATTTATTTGAACCAGAAGTTCAACATGGTTTCAACTAGATGTTTTGAACATTATCATGCGGTCGTTAAGAATTCACGTTGACATTGATTGATAAACAAAAATTAGCAGTTTGGATCCTTATATTAGTTTATTCTAAAATCACTAACTCAAATGAGAAAGACTATGCAAATCTATAATATACTTGTAATATATGGACGCACGTATATATCCATATGTAGATATTTAACTAACAACCTGAAGATTATCTGACTAAATAGATATGAGCGCATCTTATAGATTATGCACAGATATCAGTCAGTGATTTAAAATTCAATCAACATAAATGTTGAATGACCTGAAGTAATGCATGTATTCTAATGATCCACATAATAATTAAATTCCTCCATGTAGGTAGATCAATTAATAAGAATAAGCGATATTACTTGGATGTATCATATTAGTTAATAAAAGGATTATCATCCTATAATTATATGTATGATAAATTTGCTAATAACAATATGATAATAGATCAAAATGAGAATCCAAAGATGATAATTATTCAATATGACAATGTTCGCCAGCATGAGGGGGAGGATAAAAGGGATATAAGTTTATTTTAATTACCAAGATTAATTATTTGTCAACATAACAAATGATGCAAAAAATCAAGTAACTTGAATGAATTATGTATAATATTCCTTGTAAACTTGCTCCAATATAAATTTGAATCCTTGAAGGATCAAAAGGTATAGTCCATGCCTGAAGCATGGTAGCGAAGTTAGTTCGAAATATTTTTGGAGTAAGTAATAAAAATGTCAAATAAAAGAGGTGGGTGCTCAAGAAACACCGAACGTGCTCTAGAAGAGACATATGACATAATTGTCTAATTATTTTAGTAGTTACCTAAAACATGATAAATAAAGAGATCTCCAAAAATCATATCGAGAACTGGTAAGAAATAATCATCGATGATAAATTTGTAAATAATAAAGCTCTTAGGTTTATAAATATTGAATTAAGGCAAAACATGATTGGCTACCATGAATCATTTTCTAAATGAGAAATGCGGACCTATAGTCCACAAAATATAATTAAAAACATATATATATAGTGGAAAAACACACTGAAATTACTGAAGCGCATGCAATATCAATAGCATGTTGAGTTCCATGGGCATTATATTTTTAGAATAACTGAATTGATTGAAGTAGTGAAAGTGCTTGAAATACTAAAATTACCCTGAAGGAATAAATATTGTTTAAATCATACTAACAATGAAAGCATACAAATTCCTGAAGAATATAAATAAATTTGGTGGTTATAAAGAATGCAAGAAAAGGAGCGTATATTACAACCTACTTTAAGTATTGTTGTAACGAAAATCTTAACATAATTCAGATCACTAGATTACTCCCTACTTTTAAGTATTGCTGTAATGAAACTCCTAATATCGATTGAAGTGGTAGTTATGATATGCAAAAGTTATTAAAGTATACGGGTTCCTGAAGAATATAAATAAGTTTGCTGGATGTAAAGAATGCAAAGAACAAGGTGCGTAGACTACAACCTTCTTTTACGTATTGTTGTAATGAAAATCTTGATATAATTCATGATGAGTTGATTACTTCCTGCTTTTAAGTATTATTATAATGAAACTTAATATCCATCAAAGATGTAGTTGCAATAACCAAAATTGGTATTTGGCACCAAAATGAAAGCACACGAAGTCTTTTCATAAAAGGATATAAAAATGCATAAAATCCAAATCTTATTTGAAAGAAACAATCTTGAAAAATTCGACTGTATCGAAGGACACTATTTATAAATGATGTCATCCAAAGGAGCGAAAGTAGAATTATTGTCTTTGGATTTTAATTTTCTTAACGCTTGTCTATGCTATGTTACAAAAGTATAGCTTTAGATAAGTATCCAATAAGAAGAATAGCTGGGATTATGGCATCAAATTTCTTAGTAATGGTATCTATTAAATACGAATTCTTTAACATTTTATTCCTTAGAGCCAAAGAATTTTTTAGTACACTTGCAAAATAACCCAAAAAATGGAAGGAATAGTTTGTAACTGGTTTGAATTATGATGATATATATTCAAACTTAAAGGGAGAAATATAAAATCAGGGAGAGCATATATAAGCATATCATAATGTACTCTTTTTTCTTCACTAAGATTTTTCCCGTAGGATGTTACTTAGTAAAGTTTTAACGAGACATTACATTGATCCAGAAGTATCGAACTCCCTTTGATGCACTAAACTATTAAAATATGTCATACTATATTATACTCCTTTTCATTCACTAAGATTTTTTTTTCCAATGAGTTTTTTTAAAGTAAGGTTTTAACGAGATATTGTTTTGATCCTGGGGTATCATACCCTTTGAAGGAATATCATTTTAATATGACATCTGTTGTACTATTTTCCTCGTTCAAGGTTTTTTCAGTTGGGTTTTCCTAATAGAGAATTATAATGAGACAATAAACAATACTTATATTGACTGAATTAATATATGCAAGAAAAATAATAATGAGGAGTATCAATCATCATATACGTTTCAGAATGGACTATTTCAAGTTAGCATATGAGCATCTAAGAATTTGAAGACGCATATTCAAGAGAAAATGTTATAATCCATGTAAATTATAAGAGTGAATATGCTAAAAATGAGATAAAATGTTTTTTATGTTTTTGTTTAGTCTCACATCGTGAGATAAGTTCAATCGCAAGCTTCAAAGCTTATGTATAAAAAAGTCTATGTAATGAAAATGGATGTACCAATCTTTGTAATGAATAAAATCCCTCCTCTCTCTTTCTCTAGTGGCTTCTTATTTTTATACAGTTTACTACAAAATATATATTATTACACATATAATGCTAAATTTATGTACCATCACATCACACGTATATAATGCTAAATTTATGTACCATTATGTGTTGATGTGATTCAATTCATGTTATAGTCTCTTTAATTAGCTTTTTGAAAATGATTATCCTGCAATGAAATTTTAAGTCGATGGACTCTTTGGGTGTAAAGTCTTGACAAATAGTCCAAATATGAATGAAATCGTAAAAGAAGCAACGTGACTTTGAAATTGGAAGAGGTAAATGAGTCTATGGTCTGGAATCTTTGACGTCTCTAGCTTGTAAATAAAAGCCAAATTATGAATGTCATGGTCCACACGGCAAATAATTGTATTATGACTACAACTATGCACACGGATCCATAACCCCATATACGCCGTTAACTTAGTTTTTTTGGCTTAACTGTTTTGTGTGTCTGGGTCACCTGACAAGAATGTACTTTTCCTTTTTGAAGCATACTTTTCCTTTTTGAAGCATGGTTCTCGGTAGAAGACTACAAATTAGAAAACTTTTGATAGTTGTAATAATTTTGGTGTCACATTTTTTTTTTATAAACGTGAACTATCAAAAAAATTGCTCTATATATTATCAAATCTTAATTACTATCTAACATTAAACATTTTTTACAAATTTACCCCTAAAAGTACGCTAATAATCAAACATGCTTTACAAATTTAAAGCGTTTCTGAAAATAGGATTTAAAATTAAACTTGTTTTACAAATTCAAAATACTTTTTTACAAATATACAAATCTTAATATTACTTAAGTAAAAAAAAAAAAAAAAAAATCATTTTTGACTAATTTATACATGTACGGTTTATAAGGAAAATAATTCACACGCGAAGTGCGTGCCGTAATACTTGTAATAATAATAATAATAAACTTAATTCAGTTTAGGTCTCATCCTATTTTTTATGAATATTAATCATGTTTTCAGTTATTCATTAATTTACATTTGATTGTTTTGAAATTGGACAAATACAAAATTTTAAGTTGTTGCATTTGCGCATTATCAAACTGAGTATGTTTACTCTCCTAATAAGTTTCAAATGGTTCATGTAATAAGTTCTCTGACCTGAAATGAAAATTTATCTTAAGAAACATGATATTTGCACGATAAAGTTGTGTTCTTTTGTTAAATTAAAGAGACAAGAAAGACTATTTTATGAAAGGAGAATGTGTTCTTGCTTTGAGGAAGAGGTATTTGAAAAACCTATTTTAATTGTTTTGTTATGATTAATTATTTTTGTTATTGTTTTATTTAAATAATATAGTTTAATGAATTTGTATTATTTATAAATTATGAAATATTGAAAAAAAATATTAAAAAAAAGACAAATTTTATTATATGCTAGTACTTCGGAATACATATACAATAAAATATCTCTACTAAATCTTCCTATGAAATATATCACAAACCGCCTAAGCTCTTCGGCTTTGTTCATAAGACAATGGACAGATCTATACTTTACCTTCTAATTATTCAAAATGTAATTGATTTCCCATTCGAAATATGGGCCATCTTCCCTCTCAACAGTTAGACATCTATCAATGCTTTGTGTCATACGGAGAAGAGCAGTTCGATTGACGTCTACGAGGAGTGAAAATAGGAGCAAAACAATGTAGATATTAAAGAACTCGAAAGTGTTGAGTGTTGATCTCGGTAGCATCACCCTTGAGAAAGTCGTATACATATGGGTGTCAAATTAGACATCAGAAGATGTAGCCTTCAGAACTATGAACTTGCAGAAGGGAGTTCTGGTTGGGTGAAGGAGATGTGATTTGGTGACCAAAAATGAATGAGAAAGAGAAATTATAAATAAGGGTAGAGGTGACAGTTGGAATTAGACGGTGGTGTCGCCCGAATGTAAACCGTTCAATTTCAATGATTCACGGATCGAATTCGTGGCGTCTCGGATGCATCAACATTTACTGTATCAAAGTGTGTGTAACTATACACTGAAAAACATCTTGGAATTAAGTGCCTCAAATCCTGTGTATGACTATTTCTTCTGTTGGACGCCTTGTGCACGTTTGGTATTTTTACGGGACTTAACTAGATAAAAACATTGAAGATAGGTTGCTGTCAGAAAGTAAAAGGTTTATTTGTCAGGGCATTATCCAACGTAAGATGGATCTTACATTGGAAAAGTAAACATATGAATCACCGTAAAACTAGTATAACCGTATAACGGTGGAGAAATCGACCGTTCGATTGTATAACTTTGATAAGAAATATACATTTAAAATTTTTGTTAATATTATTTAAACATTAAGTGATAATATGTTGGAAAAGAATAAATTGAGATTTGAATCTGAAAATATGAATTTTAAATTTAAATATTAATCAAAGCATTCAAAATTGTCGATTTGAAATTGAAATTTTAGAATTTGAAAATCATAATAGATTTGAATTTGGAATCTTTGATGCGCGAAATAAAAGGAGAAAGTTTAGCGAAACCGCGATGAGACAAGATCCACTTTTTTTGGCTTCAGAAAAATTGATTTTGAACAGTGACAGTAAGCAAACCTCCCTAACGGTCGGTTTGATTAGTTTTTGAAACGTGTCAAATGTTAAAAACGGATTTCCGCAACTCCTCAACTACTCACTTTTGAAGCATATTCAATCGAAAAAAGGGAAATTCATCACGTATTTATAACACACATATCATTTATTCTTATCACTTATAACACACAAATACATTTACACCATTTATCCATTTAAACTAAACACAATAGACGCGGCACATTACCACTAAAATGGTATATGCGGTTTTAAATCGAGGTTTTGACATTCCGTCACTATGACATCAATCACCAAGCATTCTTAATTATTTTTTTAAAACAACACCAAAACAGACTAAAATAACGAATCACTTCATGAACCCAGAAGCAAATTTCATAACACCGCCAAAACCAGAATCATCACTCTCCTCTTTCTTCCCTGCAGTTGTGTTCCCTTTCACCTCGTCCTTCTTAACCTGAGAGTCCGAGTGAGAATCCGGGTGCCCTCCTTCTGATTTAAACTTATGAAGGTACGTATCTGCCTTATCTACGTAGGAACCGTAGCCCTTGTCGTCTAACTTTCCGTACTCCTTTGCAGCGTGAAGCACGTTGTCTGCTGCCTCTGCCACCTTTGTTTTGTCGACTGCTTCGTGCTTGAGCATCGACTGTGCTGCTCCTGATAAAGTTTGAGCGCTTGCAATTAACTCCGTAGGTGAAACTTTGTGATGTTCTGAAGGAGGAGGGGCCTTTTTTTGTTCATTCGAAGACATTTTTATCTTTTATTTGGCTTTGGTTTTGTTTTGAAAATGTATGTGTTTATATTGTTGGTAGATTGTATATGTTTTTTCTTATTTTTAATTTTTATTCTGCTTTTTGTGTGGAGGACAATGGGTTGATGTTGTTGTTTCAGATATAGAAAGTATTGAATGACCTATTCAAATCCAAGACTTAAGGCTATATAATTGCGTATTTATTGTACCGGAGCACAAGGAGGAAGATTATGTAGCCAATCAACTTATATTGTATTGGGAAGTGAATGTTTCAATTTACAAATTTATATTGAAGTACCATGCACGTTAATACCATCATAATTATCTATACTTTTTTTCATATTATCCATAGAGAAATTGTAGGTTCAATGTTTATATTTGTATAAAAAAAGGGTTTCAATTTTGAGATATGAGATAGACATAGCACTAAACCAAAACGATGAAAATTAATAAGAGCAGGTCAGCATCAGAAATCAAAGAGTTTGCATAATTGGTTGGGTGTTATATATTGTGACAACTATCAATTGTGGCATGTATAATTGAGTAGGTTGGATGTAACTATTATCTTTGGATTCTTTGTTCATGGACTCAATGGTAGAAAGGCTATAATGATGAGTACGAGCATTGAAACAATTTCGTCCATCCACGATCTCTTTGAAAATCAATGCGCAAGTAGATGGTCGTCCATGCTTCACACCTGGACAAGTATTTTTTAAAAAAATTAACATGTAATTAGATGGACATCCGTGCTTCACACATGGATAAATATCTCTTTAAAAATGGATACTCGTGCTTCATAGGTGGACAGATATCTTTTTGAAAATTAATATATAACTAGTTAGGCGTCCGTGCTTCATATCTGGACAGATGGTAGGGTTATTTGGTACGTATGAATTAACCCATGACGCTAAAAATTGATTTGAAACCAATGGTTTTCAAATTTGAGAATGCGCGACAACTGCTTCTTTGTGGTTGTTATACGTCTAATATATCAAAACAGAGACTAATCAATAATAAATTGTCTCACAAGTTTACAAATCAGATTTACACTACTTTGAAATTCGATATTAGCTACTTTTAATAGTAAGTATGTTGTAATTAATTACAACAACAAACTAACAACTATAGTAATGACAACTATAGCGATAAAACGTTATACTATTTAAAGAAATAGTACAAGGCGGAAACGAAAATGATATATATATATATATATATATATATATATATATATATATATATATATATATATCAACTAGAAATCTAACCGGTTGAAGAAGGAAATTTCGTCTGAGGTTTGTCGTAACAATTTCCTTAACAATTTATTCAAAGTCTCCCAAGATACAACAGACGTAAGCTGCTCGACATCGTGATGTGTTTGATCCTCTATGTGATAGGATTGATTATAATTTTAAGAAAATGAAGATAAAGAAGAGATAATTCGGTTTTAAAATTTAGTGAGGAAAGTGATCAGGTTTCCTCCTTATTTATAGCAGAATTCCTAACGGCTAAATCCGTTGAGAAAAGTAGCATCCTTTCATTTGCAACGCCAAAAAGTGTTACTATTTGTAACAGTCGCGTCCGTTCGTTTGTAACGCTACAAAGTGTTACTGTTCGCAACAGTCGCGTCCGTTCGTCTGCAACGCGTTTGCAACGTCACAAAGTGTTCATGTTCGCAATAGTCGCGTCCGTTCATTTGCAACGACCAAAAACTGTTGTTGTTTGCAACAGTCACGTCACATCATTTGCAACGTCCAAAACTGTTGCGGTTTGCAATAGTCGTGTCTCCCATTCGTTTGCGACGGTCACAACCGTTGGAAAATCTAAAAACACATTTCTGTTTTAAAATCAGTCTATTTTTTAGGTAGCAAAAATATATGACACGGTCCAATCTCATTGTACCCGCACCCGCACCCGGCCCGGTTCAGTTAGACGTGCGGCGGTGCGCGCGTGTTAGTCCATGGCCATATAGGTCCTCTCGCACAAAATTACCTGACCCTCAGGGCCAATATAGGGATTGAGAGTACACTATATAAACAAGAAAATGTACTTATTTTTGACGGCGTGGGATATATCTCATTCACTATTTTTTGAGAATTATAACAATCCTCCACATGAATGACGATATATGTCTCACCCACACAAAGTGTAATATCACACAGTTCATATGAAAATAATGCTATACGAGGATAAGTAGATATTTCACTATGAACTTTCCCTAGTTAAAACTTATCAGATATACTTGACTAATCGGTGAATTATTTCATCTTGAACCATCAGCCGTTATTGTATAAGCAGACAATAAGCTTTACAAAGCATTATTTTCCTTTACATCCAATCTCTTGGTTGTGTTCATTATGGTTCTAAACAATTTTTGGTTCTGCGAGTGTTTTTAGAGAATAAAAGCCTTTAATATTCTTATAGAGCCGACCCAGCTCACACTACATAGGTGATCACAACCATTAAAAGTATCCTACATATAACACATTTGTTATTTTCAAGATATGTCATCATTAAAAAACATAGTTTTATCCTTTTAATACTTCTGTAGGCATGCATTTATATTGTGCACCATAGGAATAGAGTAGGACTAAGTCCAAACAAATGCATTACGTCTTGAGTTATTCAGAACTAGTTTGCCTATTGATTCTAGTCCGTGGGATCTCCAGTTTCTAGGCTAGGTTTCCATATTAAGACTTTTAAACTCATTCCCCTAGATGCGCATTTAATTTTCTCTCTTGATAAATCTTTAGTAAATAGATCCGCTAGGTTATCATTTGTTCGCACATAATCTATGGAAATAGTTCCATTCGAGAGTAACTGCCTAATTGTGTTATGATGTCGACGAATGTGTCGTGGTTTTCCATTATACACAAAGTTTTACGCTCTGCTTAATGCTGCTTGGTTACCACAGTGTATGCATATGGCCGATACAGGTTTAGGCCGAAACATAATATCTTCTAAAAAGTGATGTAGCCATTCTGCTTCTTCGCCCGCTTTATCTAAAACGATGAACTCTGATTCCATGGTGGATCGATTTATGCATGTTTGTTTAGTAGATTTCCATGACACTGTTGCTCCTGCTAAGGTAAATACATAACCACTCGTTGATTTTGATTCTTCTGAATCAGCAATCCAGTTTGCATTACTAGATCATTCTAAGATGGCATGATATTTTCCATAATGTAAGGAATAGTTTGTGGTATTTTTTAGATATCCAAGCACTCTCACTAGTACTTTTCAGTGTTCCTTCCTTGGGTTGCTTTTATACTTGCTTAATCGACTTACTGCATAAGCTATATCCAGTCTTGTGCAATTCTTAGTGTTTTTATGCAGTACTTCCGATGGATTATGGCGTTCGTACTCCTTTTGTTCCAAAATTTTGAAATTTTTCAATCACTTTTTCTGCATAATGTGGCCGATATAATTCAATTCCGTTAAGTGTTCTTATTATTTTGATTCCCAAAATAATATATACAACTCCTAAATCTTTCATATCGAAATTGTTGATTAACATCTGCTTAGTGGTCTCTATTACTTTAGTATTTGGACCGAAGATTAGCATATCGTCTACGTATAGACAAATCATCACGTATGATTGTCCAATTTTTTTGTAATAAACACATTTATCACATTCATTTATACAAAAACCATTTTTCATCATAACACCATCAAATTTTGCGTGCCATTGTTTTGGAGCTTGTTTTTGCCTATAATGATTTGACTAATCTACATACTTTGTTTTCATTCCCTTTGGATATAAAACCCTTAGGTTGCTTCATGTAAATCTCCTCATCGAGATATCCATTTAAGAATGTCGTCTTTACATCCATTTGATGAATCTGTAGATTATAGACGGATCCAATTGCTACTAAAATTCTTATAGAAGTTATTCGTGTTACTGGTGAATAGGTATCGAAGAAGTCTACACCTTCTTTTTGACAATATCCTTTGGCTACCAATCTTGCTTTGTATTTGTCGATGGAGCCATCTGGTTTCACCTTCTTTTTGAAGATTCATTTACAGCCAATTATTTTTATTCCAAGTGGAAGATCAACTATTTCCCAAGTTTTATTACTCAGAATTGAATCAATTTCACTTTGGATTGCTTCTTTCCAACATGGGGATTCAAAAAATGATATTGCTTCCTTGTACGTTTGAGGTTCGTGTTCTAACATATGTGTCAAAAATTCCAAACAAAATGTCTTGGAAGTTATAGACCTTATGCTTCTTCTTGGTTCAACTTTCTCAATTTCACGATGAGTTTCATCTTCATATGATTTATTCAATTCTTCTCTTTTCCATCTAGGGACATTATTTCCTTTATTTCTTTTGTGCGGAAACACATCTTCAAAGAATGAGGCGTCTCTTGATTTCGTGATTGTATTTACGTAAATATCAGTTATATCAGACTTGAATACCAAAATCTGTATGCACTACTATTTTGGGCTGGCCCTAAATAATAACAATCTACTGTTTTTGGTCCAAGTTTGACTTTCTTGGGAGGCGGAACTAGAACTTTTGCGAAGCACCCCCACACTTTGAAGTATTTAAAACTTGGTATGTTTCCTTTCCATAACTCATATGGATTTGTTCATGTTTTATTGTGAGGAACCTTGTTTAATATGTGATTAGACATATTTAAGGCTTCCCCCCCACAAGTTCATTGGTAGGTCAGAGTTAAGAGCATCACATTAATCATATCTTTTAATGTTCTATTCTTTCTATCAGCTGTACCATTTTGTTATGGTGAATATGGTGCTATTGTTTGATGAATTATACCATTTCCGGCACAGAATTGTTCAAATGATGATTTATATTTTCCACCTCGATCAGATCTCAATATCTTGATCTTTTTATTTAACTGATTTTCTACCCCAGGTTTGTACTTCATAAACGATGTAATTGCTTCATCCTTACTATTTAAAAGATATACATATCAATATTGTGTATAACCGTCAATAAAGGTAATAAAGTACCTTTTCTCATCTCTTGTAGGTAATGATTTGAAATCACATAAATCGGTATGAACCAAACCTAGTGGTTCGGTGCTTCTATCAACTGTATGAAATGGTTTTCTGACCATTTTTGTTTCTACGCATGTCTTACATTTGTAGTTTATATCTACTTGGAATTTTGGAATTAATCCCAAGTTTGATAGTTTTTTCATTTTTTAGAAATTTATGTGTCTTAATCTATCATGCCATAGTAAAATTTCGTGCTTAAGAAATAAGAAACTTGAATTTTATTCATAGCATAATCAAAATAAATAGTTTTATTGCCGACAACGATTACATTTGCCTTAAATAGGCCATCACATAAATATTACCTTCCTATATACATTCCATCTTTGGACATAACCATCTTATCTAACTCGAAGACCATTTTGAATCCTTTCTCTGATAGCATTGGACCAGAAATGAGATTCTTGCGTGTGTATGGAACGTAAAGCACGTCATTCAACTTGGCAGAGTAAACTTGAGGAATACTGTGCCACTGCCTTCGATCATGGAAACTGAAGAATTACCCATATAGAGTTTTTCTTCCTGATCGAATTTATGGTACGTAGAAAACATGGATTTGTCAGAACAAACATGATGAGTAGCGCCTGTGTCCATCCACCATTGGTTAGGGTTCTAAACCAATTGTATTTAGATATAACTGCTGAAAAATTAGACTCGTCTACTTCCATGTTATCCACCATATTTGCCTCTGAGTTGCTTTCCTTCTATATCTACCATTTCTAGCGGCGTGGCCTGCTTTTCCATAAACCCAACATTCGCCATTAAACTTCTTGGTTCTTTTGTTGTCTTTGGGTTTGTTTTCAGACGCTTTTCTTTTCTGCGGGAATTTCTTCTTCTTTTTTTTCTTGAAATGCCTTTTGTTTTTTGACTCTTCTGCCGTAAATTCCACTTCGATTTGTTTTGTCACTCTGCGGTTATCAGACTCAATTTTTGGTCTGACAACAAGATCTTCTAAGGAAATATCCTTTTTCTTATGTTTCAGATAATTGCGATAGTCTTTCCAGGATGGTGGTAAATTCCCTGTTATCGCTTCAACAAGGAAGGATTCTCCAACTTTATGTTCTTCTGCTTCAAGTTCATGAATTATGAGTTGGAGTTCTTGCACTTGACTAGTTATGGATTTGGACTCAACCAATTTGTATTCCATAAACTTATCTACGATGAACTTCTTCAAACTGACATTCTGCGTTTTGTATTTATGTGCAAGTGCAGTCCATAAGGATTTTGCTGTCTGGTGTGGCTGATATACTTTGTATAGTATTTTATCCATACAATTCAGAATGTAGTTTCAGCATAGGAAGTCTGAATGCTTTCATGAGTCAATTTGGAGAAAAACAGTTGCATCTTTTTCTCTAGTTTGTCTGTCTTTAGGCTTTCGTTCATCCTCCTCGATGCACTTCTGCAGCCCTAGCATGGTGAGATAAAACAGCATTTGATTTTGCCATTTTATGAAGTCATCACTATCTCCTTTGAACGGATCAGGCCTGTTGTGAGTAGTAGCCTTTGTTGATAGTTCAACTGGTGCCATCTCTGTTTTTAGCAAAAACGTGAAAGTCTTAAGATGTTGTATGTCTAGTATACTAAAACAGAGACTAATCAATAATAAACCCGTCTCACAAATTTACAAATCAGATTTCCACTACTTTGAAATTCTGTATTAGCTATTTTTAATAGTAGGTATGTTGTAATTAATTACAACAATAAACTAACAACTATAGTAATGATAACTATAGCGATAAAACGTTATACTATTTAAAGAAATAGTACAATGCAGAAATGAAAATGATATATATATATATATATATATATATATATATATATATATATATATATATCAACTAGAAATCTAACCGGTTGAAGAAGTAAATTTCGTCTGAGCTTGTCGTGACAATTTCTTTAAGACTTTATTCAAAGTCTCCCATAATATAACAGACGTAAGCTGCTGGAGATCGTGATGTGTATGATCATCTGTGTGATAGGACTAATTATAATTTTAAGAAAATGAAGACAAAGAAGAGATAATTCGGTTTTAAAATTTAGTGAGGAAAGTGATTAGGTTTCCTCCTTACTTATAGCCGAATTCCCAATGGCTACATCCATTGAGAAACATAGCATCCCTTCATTTGCAACGCCAAAAAAGTGTTATTGTTCGCAATAGTCGCGTCCGTTCGTTTGCAACGCCACAAAGTGTTACTGTTCACAATAGTCGTGTCCGTTCGTTTGCAAAAATATAAACACATTTCTGTTTTAAAATCAATTTATTTTTTAGGTAACAAAAATATATGACACAGCCCAATCTCATTGCATCCGCACCCGACCCGGCCCAGTTCGGTCGGTCGGATGGGAAGGCGGCAGCGCGCACGGATATGTTAGTGCATGGCCATATATGTCCTCCCCCTCGCACAAAATTACCTGACCCTAAGGTCCAATATAGGGATTGAGAGTACACTATATAAACAAGAAAAGTGACTTATTTTTGACGATGTGGGATATATCTCGTTCACTATTTTTTGAGAATTCTAAAAGTAGTAACCTTCTAGCATGTAGTGCATGTTAAGCTTTAAACTAAAATCAGTCACTAATTTGGTTAAAAAATAATTTGTGCAACAAAATCATGGTGGGTAGCAAAGTATAAAAACATATTTGAATTTGCATGTAGGAAATATAGAAGTTGTTAATACAGTTTACCAAACTTGTATATTGCAAACAGTTTATGAAAGATGGTAACTTGGTTTGAATAGACCAAATAAACAAACGAGTTTTATGAGTATAGGCTAACAAACAAACGTTAAAACATAAGTGGACATTGTTGAGTTCCAGGTACAAATTGAATGTATGAAAATGTTGGTGGTAGATGTGCAGTAACAGGTGGAAATCCGTTGCTGATGGCAACTGCTGGTTTGATCAGTTATTCTGCATGTATTCACAATTGTATCTACAGGTAAAAAAAGTAAAGTATGAGAAACAGTAAGGGAGAATTAGGGAAAAATTTGAAAAAAAATTAGGTTGAAAGACATCAAGTTTTATTTTTAGGCTAAAAGACAAATGCTAGTTTTATTTAGCATTACATTCAACTTTTACATTATACAAAATGCTAGTTGTAGCTAGCATTATATTCAATTTTACATTATACATAACTAGCGTTGTCATTTAGCCAAAATATAAACTTACTGTTCTTCATTCTAATTTTTTAAATAAGTTTGTACTTATGCATATTTTGTTGAAACGATAAATTAGAGTTTTTAAATTTTATTTGAAACTATGTATATTCTTTGGTTAATCAATCATATGTGTTGTGTAGTACTGACATCAAATTACATGAACATTTTTTCAGTACCGAGGTAAGTTTTTATGTGGCATGTTAAAATGAAGTAACATTATCTAGTTACTTGGTTAAATTAACTGGCTATCAACCCGACAAAACTTAAACTGTACCAATATTTTCTATTTGGTTAACAAAACATGCAATTAATAAATTACAAACAACATGATAGTTATATTATATGGTCTGCCTTGTATATGAGTTAAAAAGTGATGCAAAAGCTATATCGTATCGAGTTTTCCTTTGCCAACCAATTGTTTCAAAGAGCAACAGATTACATTCTATTTGATGAAAAATGTGTGTTATTTTAAAATCCTGCCTTTTTTTTAATAACTTGTGTGGTATAGATGTATATTTATTCTCACTTGTAGCCTATTGACAGTATGCTATTTCCAACTCATGGATTCATAGTTATCCAGTTTAAATTATTTGTATCGTGGATTGAGTTTTACTAAGTAGAAAAACATCAATAAGTAGATCATGTTCTAAATACTCATACATCTTAATCCGCAAATTCATGTAGCATAAAAGCGCGTTTGTCCTGACTTGCATCTCTTTTACTTTCTTTGTTTGCACACTTTGTATATCAACAATAAGGTAAAATTGGTTATGAAAATAAAAAACCTGCTCTCAACAACGGTGTGTGTTACTTGCTTTTGAATTATTTACGAATAAAGATTAAACTAACTTAGTAACATCACATCTTAGTCGTGAAGTTTGAGAGGGAAATGTGTATGTCAAGACGAGATCTAAAATGAAATAATTAAATATGAAACAGTAGATGAGTACCTTCGGTGAACCAATTGATGCAGATATATATCACTCTGCGTCCTCTAAATCAAGTCCAATATAGATGCTATTAAGATTTTCAATGTTTTATCTACATCCTATAACTCGAGGGAAAAAGAGAAAGTCATGATAAAATTAGTAACAGAAAGCAAGCCAACTTGCCTTTGTTTTAACTTTCTGATGAAACAAAGCGCAATATAGGTGTAGATTAAGCTACACTGATAGTTTGAGTCCCAGCGAACTCGAACACCCCATGCCAATGGCAGCTAAGACTATCACCGTCAAATATGCAATAGACTGCAAAGTCAAGATCAAAGACATTAATTTTGAAGGAAGAAAGATGACAACTGCTTCCTTTGCACCTGCTGTACCAATAAGAGCGTACATATTTTTTTAATTTCTTAATTCATGAACCTGTTCAAGCACTTCCATAGTTTCCAGCCTATCATTCTTTATTTCCTCCTTCAGTTGCTGCATTAAGGTTGCATTTCTTCTTGGTAGTAAACATTTTTTCACTTGCCTAAATAATCTAACATCAAAAAATTAATATCAAGTTTTGAAAACTATTAGGTAAATAAAATTCATTGCTGAAATATTATAAGTTCTGTTGTATGAGTTGATTTATGGCTAATTCTATTTAAACTTAGAAAAATGCTGCTTTCTCCACCCCTCGTTAGAAAAAAAGAATAAAGACAAAAATACCCTTTCATCTATTCTTTACGTTCTTACTCTGTTTACTTTCTAATTTTCCTTTAAAACTCTGAAAACTTCATTCCTCTATCAAATTAAATTCCAAATCAAAATTCAATCTACGAATTTTTAATTTTTTCATCAAAATGATGGAGTTCAATGATTCTACTACTAACGCTGAGTTTGCCGAGTTTACAAATGCGATAAGCATTCACAGCTAATTTTTTTAACTGTAGACGTCGTGGGGGTGGCAATGCGTGGTTGTTTCAGACAACCACGCATTGATAGTGTATGGTTGTGTGAAGGAACCACATATTAGCAATGCGTGGTTTCTGTAAACAACCACACACTAACAATACGTGGTTGTCTAAAACAACCAAGCTTTGCCACTGCGTGGTTGTTTGTGACATTACTTGTTACATAATTTTTTTTATAGATTATAGAATCACCAATGCCTGTTGCGTGGTTTTTGACAGTGCTTGACAAATTTTTAAAAAAAATTTACAGGGGCGGCAAATATTTGCCAGGAAAACAATTTCCCGGCAAATATTTGCCACTGTAATACCCCCTAATAGATTGTTGTACGATTTTAATTTTTTTACAGATTATGGCACTATCAAATGAAGAAGATGAAAATGAAATTATATTAATCTTTTTGTTTGTGCTTAAATGTGCTTGAGAATAATGACAATGTAATTTGAATGTGTGGGTATTTGATAATTTAATGTGTTTGTGCTTGAATTTTTTTTAATTTACAAGGGCGACAAATCCAGACAAATATTGCCATTGTAAAAATAAAAATAAAAATGATCAAAACATGCCTTATATGAATCTTAATCGAAAGATGATAAATTTTTTGATTTAACAGTGGAAACAAAATTGAAATCCGATATATCTACTGAAAGATATAACGTTTTTAATATTACAATTAACTTCTCATTATAGTAGATATTTTATGAGAGAAATAAATTTGAATACGTGAAAAAGGCAGGTGCAAAACTGGAAATGATAAAGGGAAACTCAGTAAAACAGGTAGTGTGTGTTTTTTTAAGGGGGAAACTCGGCTTTTTTCTTGGTTTAAATTGAATTAGCCTTGATTTATAAAATTTCAGAAGATTATTTTGAGTTGAAAAAGAGGAGAGAAGTTTCTGTTAGTAGAATCATGAATAAATTTCAATTACATGGTAGCGGCTTGTATAATAGTTAAGCTAACAAATATTTACATGGTTTTGGGCTGAACATAAGCCCACTAGCCTACGTATTATTGTACCCGATTTGAATTTGAGATAGACGTCTATCTCTCGTCTCCGTCACTTGAATAATTCTAACTAATATGTAAGTAACTTCCACATGCATTAATATGATCGTACTATGTAGTTGCAACCACAGCAGAAAGAGATTACATTTCCTTCAAGCTATTAACAGTTGAAGGTAAGCGAATTAGTTTTACTTTTCTACAAGGATATATATAAAATTTTCTTCATTCAAATCTGTTGATCAAGATTAAGGTTTCCCATCAAACACCTTGGGTGGTTTCACATGTATTTGTGGGCTCAAGTTGAAATTCTTTTCCCTCGAGCAAATCGTTATTGTACTAATTCAAAAGACTCGGATCCCGAGAATAACAGTAGGATACAATGATCATAATACAATTCCTTTAAGTGTCAGGATAAATACCAAACCCGTATAGTAGAAATGGATACGGGTAAAAATAAAAAAGAATATAGATTAAGATTTCTTATACCCAGGATTAATTTTTTTTACCATTTTTTGTAAAGGCCTTATTTTTGATCCAAACTTTAATGACAATATTGTTGGAAAACAATGGTTATCTTTGGCTGAGTCATGGACTACGTCACTTTCTTGAACTCGTTTCGACGATCTGCTCTATGGTACGAGCATTTCATATCAATCGACGCTGCCTCTAAGACAAAACATTCTCTCAAAAGTTTTTGTGGTATCGATACGTTTGCACGCACGAAACGATTCTGTTTGCACTCAAATTTTTTTTGCTCGAATATGAAACTTTGTTCTAAAACGAATCTAAAGTAGATGTGGTTCTTTCTGTTTTGTCTTCTTATCAATTAAGAAGGTGGAATAGCAAAAGAACGTTATTGGTTGGGGGAAGCGTGGCCTCGAAAAACGGATCTAAGAAAATAATGGGTCAAAAACAACGAACGTTATGTAACGTTCTCTAATACGGATTTGGTCTGATTTAACCGTTCCATCCCGGTCTAAAAATGGTTAAAGAATTTTGTACCAAAAATATAAGTGTTACACTACTACAAGCCCGAGCTCGGGTCGGGTCAAGTTGGTGGATCGGCGCACGCGCATGTGTTGGTCAAGCATGGTCCCCCTATGCACAAAAGAGCATCATTGGGTGCCCAAAGGGCCCAATTTAGCTTCTAAGAATCAAGTATAAATACTTGATTCTTTCATATAATCCCACAATGTGAGACTATTCATATTCGCATAATAGGAGCCATTTCACACTTAGTCAATTTTTTTAAGGATTCGCTTATTTTCAAACAACAAATTCCAGCAATCCCCCACTTGAATTTTTAAAAATATTTTCGAGCAATTCCTGAAAACATAAGATTGTGCATATACAAAGGTGTCTTTCGACTTGAACCTTTGCATAGTGGATAAGATTCAGTTTTTACTAGAGTGACATGTAGTCTTGAACTCTATTACTGACATCAAACCACACACAATCTTTCTATAATGCCATCAAGTAAGCCCGTGCACGTCTATCCCAGTTTAATGAATGCTCTAGGAGTTTTGCCCAAAACTCCATAGAAAACGGCCAAATTTCCACATTCACACAGGTGAGTCTATCAAGAGTACTTCTGAATGTAGGTACTCCATTCCAAATGGAGTATAGATCTCATTAAGAGTTTCTATTAACTTATCCTCTAATCACTTCAGGAATACATGCTTCTATATGTTTGAAAATAACATGTTCAACTCATATCACTTCACAATTTGTTCTTACCATCGAACCCAGTTCTTAGGATCTTCAGTCATCAGGTCGAGTTACCATTGTGCGTGACTCGGTAATCTAAGGGTAATAGTCCCATTTTTCTAGAAGTCGTAAGGACTTTCTCTCTGGCCAGTCCTTTAATCAAAGGATCTTTCAAATTCTCATCACTGCATATGTGATCCACTCTAACAGCTCCTGAAGAAAGTAGCTCTCTAACAGTATTGTGCTTACAACGGATCTATCGTCTCTTACCGTCATAATAACGGTTCTGTACTTTTTCACTAGTCGGGGTACTATCGCAATGGATCAACACAGCTAGTATCGGTTTTTCTCATAAGGAAATCTCAGCTAGCAGATTTCTTAAATACTCTACTTCTTCACTAGCTGTGGCCAGTGCTATCATCTCAGACTCCATAGTAGACTGAGACAAAATAGTCTGTTTTGGATTTTTAAGAAACACATCCTTCAGCAATGCTAAAGATATAGCCACTGGTTTCTTTTGAGTCATCAGATAAAGTATTCCAGTCTGCATTAGTGTAACCTTCAAGGACAGCTGGAAACTTTTCATAATGTAACCCAAAGTTCGTGGTTCGTTTTAGGTATCTCATGACCCTCTCAATAGCGTGCCAATGCTCTATACTAGGTCTACAAGTAAACCTGCATAACAATCCCATGACATAGGCAATGTCGGATCTAGTACAATCAGTGGCATACCGAAGGCTGCCAATGATGCTCGCATAATCAGTGTCTTACACCTTCATCGGTGTACTTAAATAGCTCTACATTAGGATCATATGGTGTACATGCAGGTTTACAGTCAAAGTAATCGTATTTCTTTAAGATCTTCTCAACATAATGAGATTGATCCAAAGAAAGTCCCTTTTCGGACCTACTAATCTTATTACTAAGGATTACATTCGCTTCACATAGATCTTTCATTTCAAAATTGGCGCTTAACAAAGATTTAACAGTGTTTATGGCATGAATGTTTGATCCAGTAATTAGTAGATCATCTATATACAAACATATCATAGTGCAAATGTCATTTTCAGATTTATAATAAATGCATTTGTCACTTTCATTAACTTTGAAACCATTTGAGATTATTAAGTTATCAAATTTTTCATGTTATTGTTTAGGTGCTTGTTTTAAACCATATAATGATTTATCTAATTTGCAAACTTTATGTTCTTGACCATACAAAGCCTTCAGGTTGGTCCATATAAATTTCCTCTTTAATTCACCATTTAAAAAAGTAGTTTTAACATCCATTTGGTGTATAATTAAATTATGAATAGATGCTAATGAAATTAGTACTCGAATGGATGTGACCCTAGTTACAATTGAAAAAGTATAAAAAAATCTATATTTTCTCTTTACCTAAAACCTTTAGCTACAAACGGACTTTATATTTTTCACCTTTTCCATCGGGTTTTAATTTCTTTTTAAGTACCCATTTACAACCTATAGACTTACAAGTAGGTGGTAAATCTACTAAGTGCCAAGTCTTACCGGATTTCAAGGAATCCATCTCATCATTATAGCCTCCTGCCAAAAATCGACATCTAATGAAGATAAGGCTTCTTGGAGTTTTGTAGGATCCTCCTCTATAGTAAAAGTGTAAAGATCTGAGCCAAAATCTTTATCAACTCTTGATCTTTTACTTCTTCTAGGTTCGATTTTAGAAGATTCATTAAGTTCTGTTCTAATAGGCACGGTGTTATTTGACAAGCCCCTACTATTCCTCAATTTAAAGGAAATTTGCTTTCACAAAAATCAACATCAATAGATTCTACTATATTATGTGTATTCAGGTCATAAAATCTATATGCTTTATTATTAATAGCAGAGCCAATAAATACACATTCGTATGTTCTACTTGCTAATTTTATTCTCTTAGGGTCAGGTATATGAATATATAAAGTTCTAAAGTAAGATGCATTCGGTTTATAATTTCTTAAAAATTCAGAAGATGAAATCTTAATTATTGATTTAGGGATTCTATTCAATACATAGCATACAGTCAATAAATATCCCCCCCCCCCCCACCAATGTTGTAACAACCATGTATTTTGTGAATATTTTAATTGTATATTTTAATTATTTTAATTTAATTTATGATTTAAAAGCTTTATTTTATTAATTTAATTTAGATAATTTTGTTATTTCAAATATAAACTTTGATTTTGATGTGAATTAGAACTCCAAACATGATTAAATAGAATATTTTACAAAAAAGCGAATTTTGGTCAATATAGTCAAACTTTGACTTTTAAATTCAAAATCTGAAAGTTTGAAAATTTGAATTTTATCTTTTATTATGAAAGTAAATAAAATTTTAAGAATATTGCTTTTCGTGTCATTGAAATCTGATTTATAATGTGAAAGTTATGCCTTTTTGACTATTGTGTGAAATTTGTTGTATTTAACAAAATTGTTAATTTTAAATTACATAAATAATTTTTTATTTGGTCATGTAATGTTCTAATTTATATTTATAAGGGTAAAATAACATGTTATGTATATATTTTGGTTTTAAAACATTTTTAAAAGTGCAATTGACATTTTCCAATGTCAGTTGTATTTTTGTCTAAAATTTCTAATTTCCAGTTTCAATTAATTAAAGAAACTATTTTTTTATTTTTTATTTTCGATCTTATTTTATTCTAATTCCTACTTTATTTTTTTCCTCATTTATTTTATTTATTTGACATTTATTTGTTTTAAAATGAAATAGTTTCCAAAGTTAATGGTATTTTATTTGTAATTTTCATGTCCTGTTTCCAATTTTTAAATAATTTCTTTAATTATTTTTCTAATTTCTATAAATTTAATTATTTATTTCACTTTGAATATGTTTAAAAAATTATTATTTTTTCAAAATTTTGCTTTAGAACATTTTTAAAATGAAGTAGATATTTTGCCAAAGCCAGTGATGTTTTATTTGTAATTTTTGAACACTGCTTTGAATTTTTATGCAATTACTTCAACTATTTTTCTATTTACTTTAAATTTAATTATATATTTTCATTTTATTTCACTTTAATTTGGTTTTAAAATGTATTTACTGAAATTATTTTGTTTTATTTGTTTTAAAGGAAATGGAAAATTGAAGAGACAAAGACTCTTCCTTTTCTTTTGGCTTTTCAAGTGCTAGACTTTTCAATTTCCATAACTCTTCATAAATTTCGTTTTGGCCGTGCAAATTTTGTTTCTTAGCCATGTTCATTCCTCATTCACGTAAAAAAATATCATCCTCATCTTTCATTCACGGCTAGAGAAAAATATTGATAATTGCATCATCTTTTTATGCTTTTTCTTCTTATTTTCATACATTTTTGCCTTGTTTTCTCATGTATTTAGATCGGCCTCTCTCTCATATCCATGTCCACCTCCTCCTATACCTCTTCCCTTCCATCATCACCAGCTACTTCTCTGGTCTTGACCATGGCCGAGCCCTCCATGATGAACAACTCCTCAAAAACTATGAAAAATGCCTTGAAACCATGCTAGTTGACCACCATTTGCCTCATCTACTTCAGCCACCAACCTAACCACCACCTACGCCGCCTCCACTCCACTGACCTGACCACCACACACACCCCCAGCCACTGACTAGTTATGGTGCACCCCAGGCCGAGCCCACTCACCCATGGCCGAACCACTTTGATGACCAAAACTCCATTACATTGCCTAAAACTCTTCACATTCTCATGTATAAACCTCCTCTCCATGTTCCCACTACCTTGGCCGTGCATTTACATGACCACACCCAAGCCATGTCATGTCCAAACCTGACCATATGCAACCCCTAGGCCATGCATAACATATGAGAAAGCAAGGCAAAAGATTTGACATTCAAATCTCTTTTCATTTAAAAGTTATTTCATTTCAAAGTGGTATTGAATTTCAATTTGTTTTGATTTTTGTTTTGGGTTGCAACACAAGATTTGTAGCATTGGATCTCGGTCTCCACTCAAAGTCCGTAGTCTTGTCATCGTGCTTTTGATTCCATTGTGTCATTGGTATTGTTATCTCCAGCATTTAGAGGTGAGTAAATATCACACGACATTTTATACTTATGCAATTGTGAAGCGACAACACTTGAATGTTTAGATTTATACATGATGTTATAACTGGCTATGATGATTTATATATGATGTTAAACCTGTTAATTTACATGTCATCTCATCTGTTACTGTTATATATTGTTAAACTGTTCATTTATATATGTTTATCACACTGCAAGTTCCCTGTAGATTAGGTTCACTATGGGTTGAAATGATACATACTCGAGCGGACTTTAGAATAGGGAAAAATCGTTATAGGCTGAAATGATAGGCCTGAGCAGTTTTTATTTATTATATTTTAACTTGGGATTGCGGGTTTGAAATGATAGAACCCGGATTTTCTTTCTAAACTGTGGATTGAAATGATATATATCTGTATCACTTGACCTAGGTTAGAAAACTATATATAGGCCCGTGGGTGTTTTAAAGAGTATTTCGAATATTTTTAAGTATTCTTAAAAGTGTAAACTTATGACAATTTGATTTAAATTGGATTTCTAACGTTTAGATAAGAAATTTTGATTTTTCTATAAGTTAAAAATGTTGAATAATTATGATTAAATTGAATTTTTGAAATATAACTTAAATCTAGAAATTTAGACTTTGGCTTTTAAATTGATATTTAATTTATATAAATAAAATTTTAATTGGTTTAAAATGTAAATTTATGAAATTTGATTTAAAAAGATTTTGAAATGTTTTAAAATAAAGAAAATATGATTATTCTATGAGTTAAAAATGTAATTAATTAATGGTTAAATTGGATTATTGAAATATAACTTAAGTTGGAAATTTGGTTAAAAATGATATTTAAGTTATATAAATAAAATGGAAATTTAATTATATTTGGAAAATGGAAAGTATGATAATTTTATTTAAATTTGAATTTAAGTGATTTATTAAAGTATTATTGATTTTTCTTTGAATTTAAATGGTCAAATAAATGAATGCTTAAATGTGTAATTTTAAAATACAACTTGACTTGGAAATGTGAAATTTGGTTTAATTAAAGGTTTTAATTAAACGAAAACAATTGGAAATTTAGTTCAATTTATGAAATGGAAATTTAAAAATGTAAGTGTTAATAAATTGCATATGCGAAGGAATGGAAATTATACACTTGAATTTGTTAAGTAAATTTATTTAAAAATTTTATTTATTTATAAGAAATATATTCGATAAAAATCATATGTTAAAGGTATGTTAATAAACATTTTTTTGAATGTTAAAATATGATTTTTATAATGTTTAAATTGAAGTTTATTATTTTTGGAAATTGAATACTTAATTTGAAAGTGCAATAACTCTACTTTTAAATGGTTTAAATGAGTTAATTTAATTGGAATATAAACTATTTAAAGGTGATTTGAAAGGACAATAAATGAATGTTATCTTGAATTTAGAAGGTATTTAAAGTTGAATATTTGGATTTGAACTTATATGATGATTTGTAATAAAGTTTTGAAAGATATGGTATTTTGATATTAAAATGATTTGAAAATGAAGTTTTGAAAGATATGGTATTTTGATATTAAAATGATTTGAAATAAAGTTTGAAAGATATGGTATTTTGATATTAAAATGATTTGAAAATGAAGTTCTGAAAGATATGATAATTTGATATTAAAATGATTTGAAAATGAAGTTCTGAAAGATACGATATTTTGATATTATAATGATTTGAAAATGAAGTTCTGAAAGATATGATATTTTGATATTAAAATGATTTGAAAATGAAATTATGAAATTATGAAAGATACGATATTCATGTACTAAAATGATTTGAAAGGAAGTTTTGAAAGGATATGATAATTTAATATATTGAAATGGTTGGAAATGACTTGATACTTATTTTGATAAATATTTGAATTTGAAAGATATGGT
This sequence comes from Allium cepa, assembly GCA_030765085.1. Classification (NCBI taxonomy): domain Eukaryota; kingdom Viridiplantae; phylum Streptophyta; class Magnoliopsida; order Asparagales; family Amaryllidaceae; genus Allium; species Allium cepa. The sequence continues at coordinate 898,237,678 of CM060932.1, forward strand.
ATGTTGATATATTGAAATGGTTTGGAAATGATTTAATATTTATTTTGATAAAGATTTGGATTGAAATGATATTTTATTTTGGAGTATAAAATATTATTTTAAAGTTATAACCACGGGTTATAATAACGATTGGTTGGCAAAGAGACCGGGATCGGATATTGGCATACTCTCTGTCGATATCGAAAACCACTTTGACAACCGTGCACGCGGTGGAGATTCCAGAATGAAGTAGGATGGTGGCGACGTTCTTGAGGTATATTACGTGGACCCAACTCCCATGAGTTGGCATAAGGTGGCTAAAACAGGAGCGATCTCGGGCCAAAAGGGGTAGCTCTGGTCGGACACATTTCTTCGATACCATTCTATTGCTTTTGTGATTGTTTGGGCGCCTCTCTGATTTTGGGAATGTGTTTCGAGGTTGGCGCATGTGGCTGCTGTGTCACCACCAGCCCATGTGCGTAATTGGTATATCTACCCTGGCATTGCCTTGTGTGCCATGTCACCTACCCTATCGAGTCTTTACTACGAGTTTGGTTTTCTCCCGTAGCTCATGCGTATCTTCTTGTAGTCTCCAGATCAGAAGATATGCCGATATTGGATGGACTACTGGTACTATTACGTGTCTGGGGCTTTATGGGTAACCCCGTGATGCTATTTTAATGTAAGTTTATTTTACTATAGACATTATTATAATAGCGCAATATTACTACATAATAAATAGTTTGACGGATCCTTAGAGGATGGGCGGTCCCAAGCATCCTTTAAGTTACTTGTACCTTTACTACATTTCACTTGAGTTGGTTTACATTGTATAAGTATGTATGTCCTGACTCGGGTGTTTGTATTTTTATTTGCGCTCGGTCAGCCTGAGTATTCACAGATTGGGATTCCACTTTTCTAGAGATTTGGAATTGCTGAAGACTATCTGCTTGTCTAGTTTTATCTATTTCACTTCCAGTTATCCTGTTGATCCCAGTATTGTATTCATTTTGTACTTGGTTATTGTCTTGGGACTTCTTTTGTACTTAATTTATTCTGTTGTATCTTATGTCCCTGTGATATATTTACATAACAGCTTCATGAACTACTATTTCTTTTACTTCCGCTGCACTATTATTACTCTGTTTCTGTGATCTGTGATTTTTATTTACTGTATATTCTGAGATTTGCCAATTTTTATTTACAACGTGGTATTTTAAGTAATTCAAGTCCGATATGTGCGGATGCGAATGGTTGAGAATACCAGGTCGTTACAAATGTTTTACTGCACTCGAATTTTATAAAATAACTACAACTAATTCAATAAAGGTCATATTCTTTCTTTTAGCTTTACCGTTCATTTCAGGTGAATAAGATGCAGTTCTCCCATGAATTATACCATGCAATTTATAGAAATCAAGAAATGGACTAGATTCATATTCTGTTCCTCTATCACTACGAAGTCTCTTAATTTTTTTTATTGGATCGATTCTCGATTTCAGTTTTAAATAATTTAGACATATCAAATGCATTATTTTTATTTTTCATAAGATATACATAAGTGAAATCAGAGCCATCATCAATGATAGTGATAAAATAACGGTGTCCATGTCTAGCCAAAGTGCCATCAAGCTCACGTATGTCAGAATGAATCAAATCTAAGGGTTCAGAAATTCTATCAATTGATTTATGGGGTTTCTTAGTGATTTTTGCTAGACTACAGAATTCACATTTATCAAAATCAGTTTGTGACATTTTAGAAATCAAATTATACGTTTATTTACATGATATAATCTAGAGTGCCAAATATTAAATTCACACAACATATAAGCAGAACCGGTTACTTTATTAGAATCAACATTAAGTCTACACATACCCGCACAAGCATAACCCTTCCCTATAAACATGCCTTTATAAGTTAAAGTATACATATCAGCCATAACTTGAGTAAAACTAGCCTTATTAAGGAGAAAACCAGAAACCGGATTCTTTCTCATCTTTAGATTCAAAAGAACCGTCTTTTCAGACGTATACTTTATTTCCCCATTTCCAATGCCAGCAACTATAGTGGTGTGAGAATCTCCCAGCAGCACTTTCTGATCATTGATAGCCGTGTATGTACTGAACATAGCACGATCATAGCAGACATGGCGGGATGCACTAGTATCTACCGATCCACCAACAAGGTGAATCTCAGAAATCATAGCCGTAAGAGGCTCCTCAGCCAAGTTAGCCTGCGGTGCAGGGCCTGCTCTGTTCCTACACTTGCATGCCATATGACCTGGTTTTCCACAGTTATAACACAGAAACAACTGTTCAGAGTCATTCTTTTGGGTCCGTTTCTGTTGTCCCTTTTGGTTCCCTTGCGGGTTCCCATTCTGTTTGTTGCGGTTGCGGTTCTGATTCTTAAAGTTTTTCGAATTTGGTTTCAGAACTATGGGCTTGAACTTTTTAGTGTTTTTGTTGGTAACAACAAGCACTTCCTCTTTCTGGTCCTGCTTATGAGCCTCTTCCTCAATACGGAGGCAAGTGATCAAGCTCTCTAAGGAGAATTCCTTAGTCTTGTGCCTAAGCACATTCTTAAAAATTTTCCAACCTAGGGGAAGTTTATCAATAATAATAGCAATCTGAAACTATTCGTCCAAACTCATACATTTGGAGATGATCTCATGAGCAATTTTCTAAAGCTCATGAGACTGCATCTCTACTAACCTGTCATCCGTTATCTGGTATTTCAGATAGCGGCTGACTGCATATTTTTTCACTCCAGTCTCTTCGGTATCATACTTCTTTTGCGGCGCTTCATAGATTTTTTTATCCGTTTTGTCGAAATTGTAGTAGTCGTAGAGGCCATCACTGAGACCGTTGAGTATGAAGTTTCTACATAGGTAGTCTTGCTCTATCCAGTTCTGCAGTTCGTTTGATTTTTCTATCCATGCTCGCATAAGATCTGCATCTGCTTCGTTTGGTCTGTCCGGTAGCTGCGGTTTGTCGGTTGTCAGCACAGCCACCACTTTTCTTATGGTCAGGAAGAATTCCATCTTCTGTTTTCAACATTTGAAGTAGAGGCCCTCGAATCTGAAAGGCGCAACAGAGACCATCGGGACCTGGAAGAGCGAAGCGGGAGCAGGGACATCTAGATCTGCAACAGAAGTCATCGTTGGTGGCTCGTCTTTAAATTTGTTGGAAAACAATGGCTATTTTCGGCTTAGTCGTGGACTCGTCACTTTCTTGAAGACGTTTCGACGGTCTGCTCTATGGTGCAAGCGGTACATATCAATCGCTATCGCCTCTAGGATAAAATATCCTCTCAAAAGTTTTATGGTATCGATTCGTTTGCACGCATGAAATGATTCTGTTTGTACTCAAAAAATTATTGCTCGAACATGAAACTTTGTTCTAAAACGAATCTAAAGCATATGTGGTTTTTTCTGTTTTGTCTCCTTATCAATTAAGAAGGCGAAATAGCAAAAGAACGTTACTGGTTAGGGAAAACTTGGTCTCAAAATACGAATCTGAGAAAATAATGGGTGAAAAACAATGAACGTTATGTAACACCACTACAAGCCCGGTCTCAAAATGGTTAAAGAATTTTGTACCAAAAATAAAAGTGTTACACGACTACGAGCCCGAGACCGGCCTAGCCCGGGTCATTCGGGTGGTGCGAGCGTGATGGTTAAGCATGGTCTTCCTACTCACAAACTCCTCACAAAAGAGCATCGTTGGGTGTCCAAAGGGCACAACTTAGCTTCTAAGAATCAAGTATAAATACTTGATTCTTTCATATAATCCCATAATATGAGACTATTCATATTCCCATAATAGCAGCCATTTCATATCTAGTCCTTTTTTTAAGAATTCATTTATTTTCAAACAACAAATTCCAACAAACATGACTTCAAAATCCATGCATAAGAATAAAGTAAGTTAAATGCATTCAAACAATGATCAGAAGGGAGAAAACTGTACAAAAAATAATCAAAATCAGAATTTGCAGCAACGGCTATAATTCAAACATTAACGATGGCAGTTGCTAAAAAAAATTATCAAAAGTTTAAAGTAGAGAAAAATGTTATGTTAGAGCTGTTATAAAGCAAGTTATGCAAAGATGTAAAGAAGGCAAAGATAGATCATAGGAAAGAGAAAATTAAAGCTTCAAAGCATCATCATCATCCCAACCTTCATTCATTTTGTGTAGCATGACGGAAGCGCGAAAAACACCGATGATCGATCCAGTGTTGCAACTAAGGGGTTGAAAATGGTAATTGAGAATTGCAGTAGGCAGTGGCAAAATAATGACCTAAGGATGCAATTGTGGAGTAATGAGAAATGATACATTCAACTTTGTACCACCACCAACCATTTCTTATTAAGCTCAATAAAATAGTTCGGCATTGGCATGTCAAAAAAACATAAATTCGAATAATATTTGTAAATCTGCATGTGTTGCCTGTCTTTACTACGCAATGCTATAATATCATCAATTTTCATTACAAATAAACGTTGTAGAATAATGTTTGAAAAATTAAATCATATGCTTAGCAAAGGTGATGCGTCTTTTTCATTAAAAAGGTGAAAGAAGCAACTGGTCAATTACAGTAAGTTCGACAAACCACCATCGGCCTGTCCTAAATATAATTAATATGAACGTTTTATAAACATAATTTTCCTCAACATTACAAAGGATAACGAGAAAATAGGAAGATTGATATTGTAAACAGTCAACCAAGATTTGTAACGTGTATTGGGAATAGAATAAATAAGTATTCACAAGAGTCTGATATTCATGGTTGGTCCACGTAAGCAACATGAACCAAAAAAGGAAAGAAAAAGTGGATCAAAAAAACATTACTAAAAGCCAAACATAGCAAACCAAAGGCATATGGTTAAAATTGTGAATCAAAGTAGCCCCTTGATTTCCACATATCCACTTTTGTTTGAAGGTAAAATAGATATTTAACTCGGTTTTTTTGTTTTTTAGCCTGAAGCAATCATGATTAAATTACCTAACTAATCTCACTTGAGTTACACATATTTTTTATGTTATAAGGATAAAATAGGTATTTACAAATAATATTTTTGTCCTTTAACAGATAAATATCATCCTTAACGTGTGCCCTTAGGGCACATGTTAACAACACCCATATTGAAATAGCGGACAATAAAAAAATGACATAGAACTCTACATATCCATATGCTCTATAATTCTAAGTTGCATACATTTCAGTGCATTCGTCATTGATTCTATTAGCTCTACTGCATACAACCAAATGAATGCCCACAAGTACCGCCCAACCTACTCTTGGTTACCTATTGAAATGACGACCTAACACATTAACGGCATACTACGATAAAAATAACATTTCAACAATTATATCACAAGAGGTGGTACAACAGGACATTACATTTAAACTTGTGCATATCACAATGTCAAAAGTGGTACCAACGTAAGTAATGAGATATGAAAATCTTAGCGTTAAAATATTAGTTGGAAGGCAATAACAAAATAATTTTTAAACCAAAGACATAGCATCAAGAATGAAAATATTTAAATCTACTAAAACGGTTAAATGTTTCATAGCAAATTTAAGTACCCTTCTAACTATTAAAAAATAATGTTGAGGATTTTACTATTTATCATTTACCAATTGTATTTGTATTTGCATAGTTATAATAATTTCCTATTATATAATTTATTATATAATTACTTGGGGTTCAAGTAATCCAACTATAAGTATGAGTATGTATTGTTGAATAAAGCAATTCATTCATTAATAAAGATGGAACCTTTTAGTGGTTATTGTTTTCTTCTTCTCTCCTCCTTCTTCTTTTTATTTTGTTTTCTTTTATTCAATAATTTCAACAAAAACAACTTATGAAGCGAAAACATTTTTCATTAATTGATGATGTATATCTTCTCATAGGAATCTAGAGAGCTATTGATACGGACCCGGCTACACTACCTCAACATGCTGCTGCTAGGCCAAGATGTGCACACAGGACTACTCCAAGATATTTGGACAATAAAGACCAAATAAATGAGTCATATGAGTGAGCCAATGAAGAGCAGAGCTAATGAAGACCGAGTCATATTATGTGAAGCGGGTAAAGACATGCGGGTTAGCTATTAAAGCCCTATAGTACATACTAATGTAACAATATAAATACAGAGCACTAATATCTGATATCAGTTTATGTATCAAATTGTACAACATCTTTCTGATATCAAAAAGCTTGTATATATAATCAATCAATAAAGCAGATACATAATTGTTTAGTTAACATCTTTCATGGTATCAGAGCCTTATTAGATTGCTTAACCATAAAACGTTAATCCAAAGCACCTCGCCATAATCTCTCAGTCAAGATCTCATCGGTCAGGCCGTGCAGTGAAAATCGTCAGAGAATCAAGAATTCTATTCATCTGATATTATAGAGCAAAGCATACCCGGGTCTATATAAAGACCAAATCTATTCTTATCAGTTCTATCCAGATCATCTTCTTGTGCCGTGCCAAGCAACCACTGTCAGATCATTTTCATCATATAGTGAAGTTCTGGCTGCATCAAGATTCAGTCCACTAGCCTCTCTTTTTCTTTGATTCAAGAATTAACATCTGACAATCAAAATGGCTGAAGGTGATAGTACAGTCACCTCAAGTTCAAGAAGCATTAATTTAGCAACTGAAAATTAGAATATCAAGATTTGATCAAGAAGCCGATCAAGCCCCAAAGTTAACTAACCAATGTACAACTGGATGAAGGTAACTTTCTCCTTTGGAAGTTTCAACTACAAACATCAATCAAAGGCTATGGGATTGAACAATATGTTCTTGGAACTATCATCACACCACCTAAAAATACCGTGGACAATGAAGGAAAGCCTGTCAGCAATCCAGAATTCATCACACATCAAAGGCAAGATAACCTAATTAGTTCTAGGCTTTTATCTACCATCAGTTCAAATCTGATACCACAACTAATAAAAAGCACAACATCACATGAAATATGGTCTACTGTTGAGCAGACATTCAATGCACAAAGTGTTGCAAGAGTTATGTATTATAAGAGACGGTTGCATAATATAAAGAAAGAAAACTTGTCAATGATAGAATATCTATCTTAAGTTAAAGGATTGTGTGATCAACTTGCCTCTGCAGGGCATAAGTCTCAGATTATGAATAAACATTATCAATATTGAATGGATTAGATGAAGAATATGAGGCTGTAGTAGCATTAATTTCCTCAAAAAGAAACAGCTCCCACTATTCGGTATGTGCATTCTACACTTCTTGCACACGAAGAAAGGAAAGAACAAACGAAGCTTATTGTATCATACTCTAGTGTAAATTTTGTAACCAACACAAAATACAGAAATCATGAAAAGGATTATAGAATCAGTCAACTAGTCAAAGAGATGGTCATTTAGGCAGATTTAAAGGAAGATGAGGAAGATACAACAACAATAATAGGATTAGGTGTCAAATATGTGAAAGGTATGGCCATGCAACAAGCAAGTGTTATTTCAAATTTGATGCAAATTATGTGCAACACAACAGAATAGTGCAAGAAGTTATCAACCAAATGCAAACATGGTTAATGCTCAACAAGACAATAAAAATCAATTAGAGAATACAAGCAATGATGCAACAAGAGTACAAGATATACATGATAAAATATGGTATCCAGATTCTGGGGCAACCAACCATGTGACAAGCAATCTCAACAATTTAAATTTGGGCAGAAAGTATTATAAATGTACACAATCTATGCGTATGGGTGATGGTAAATCAATTAGAATAAAACATACTGGAAATGCAAGTTTAATTGGCAAAAGAAAATTATATTTCAATAATTTATTAAGAGTTCCTTTGATAAGAATTTTTTTATTAAGTGTTTCACAGTTTGCCAAAGACAATGGTTTTTTGTTTGAATTTTATCCAAGCTATTGTTTAGTAAAAGATATTCCAACCAGAGAAATTTTGTTGTAGGGTAAGGAATTTAGAGGACTATACAGATTTAATGTTGATAAGTTATGAAATTCTAAGGTTATAGAAAACTGGTGTAAAGTTTCTAAAATCAAATCTGAATGTGACTTTAAGAGTTTGATATATGACATTATAAACTAGGCCATCCAAATGTAAAAATTGTAAAACATGTGTTGAATAACAATGCAATTTCTTTCAAAAACTTCTCAATACCTTATGCATGTAGTTATTAGCAAATGGGAAAAAGTCATAAACTTGTATTTCCAGACTCATAAATTATCTATAATACACCTCTAGAGTTGGTTGCTGCAGGTTTATGGGACCAACACCAATTAGTACAAATTATGGGTACAAATATTGTATCTCTTTCGTTGATGCATTTTGTAGATATGTATGGATTTAATTTCTCAAATCAAAATCTAAAACATACAATGCAGTGTTAGAATTTATAGCTCAAGCTGAAAAACAAACAAGTTGTCAGCTAAAAGTCATACAGATTGATGGTGGAACTGATTTCCAACCATTAAGAGAATTTTTTCAAAAAAAAAAGGAATAGTTCAAAGAACAACTTGTCCATACACATCAGAATAGAATGGATTACTTGAGAGAAAATATAGACAAATAGTTGAAACTGGGCTTACTTTACTTGCTCAAGCATCATTGTCACTCAAGTTTTAGCCTGATGCCTTTTCTACAACTGTTTATTTGATAAACAGACTAACACTACAACAAAATGACCCTATTACAACTATAGTTTTACAACGGTCACAAAATGACAGTTGTAATAAAGGTTTTTACAACTCTTTTTTTCAGAAAGTTGTAATAAACTTATTTACTACAACTCTATTATTTTGCCAGTTGTAATAAATGCGTATTACAACATTTTTTTACGAGTTGTAATAGATGCCTTTTTTTAATAACTCTTTTTTCTCAGTTGTAATAGATGCATATTACAATCTTTTTCGTTTACCAGTTGTAATAGATGACAAATTTTAACAACTCTTCATTTTTGTCAGTTGTAATAGATGCATACTACAACCTTTTTCATCTATCCATTGTAATAATAATTAACAATTATAACTAAATAATAATAATTAATAATTAATAAAAATTTATTGATAATGACTATTTAATAATAATAATTAATAATTAATTTAAAAATATGAAATAATGAATATTAATAATTTCAATTCAATAATTAATAATTACGGTACTAATTAATAAATAATAATTAATTTTTAATAATAAGTAATTAATAATTAATAAGTAATAATTAATATTAATCATTAAGAAGTAATAATTAATATTTGGTAAATAAATTTTGATAGTTCATAAAAAAATAGTAAATATTTTTTTAATAATTATTAAATAATATTTTAATAAATAATACTTAAATAACGATAAAAAATATATTTATATATAATATATAATAGCTACTATTAAATAATAATAATTAATTTTAAATATGAAATAAATCCTATTCATAATTAGTAATCAATAATTAATTAGTATTAATAATTAATACTTAGCTAGTAATTAATTAATAATCAATAAATAAATAATAAATAAATATTTAGGTAATAATTAATAATTTATAGATAATAATTACTATTAGATAATAGCAACTAATAATTAATATAATAGTTAATTTATAATAACTAGTAATTAATTAATAATAATTAAAAATTAATATTAAATAATAATTAAAAGTTAAAAATCAATATTAAATAATAATACTTAATAATTAATTAAAATAATAATAATTAATAATCAATAATAAAATTAATATTAATACATAATACTGAAATAATAATAATAATTAAGTACTAATATATAATAATTAATAACCGTTGTTAAATAATAAAAATTGATAATTAATTTGAAATATGAAATAACTCCTATTAATAATTAGTAATTAATAACTAACAACTAATACTTAATTAATAACTAATCAATGAATTAATAATCAATAAATCAATAAATTAATATTTAGTTAATTATTAATAATTTATTAATAATCCACAGTTAAATACTAGTAATTAGAAGTTAATAAAAAAATTTATAATAAATAATAATTAATTAAACAATAATAATTAAATGTTAAAATTTAGTATTAAATAAAAATAATAGTTAATAATTAAAATTAAATAACAGTAATTATTTTGAAATATGAAATAATTTCTATTAATAGATTGTTCTTTCTTTTGAATTAATTCATTATGCTAATATGTTACTTTTGGACTATTTCAGGAGAAATTTTAATCAGTGGAGGTTGTGGTTAAGATCCGGTTTTGTTTAGAATTTGATGTATTATTCAGTTATGAAATAATTTAACGCAGGAAATTTCCACTTGACTTAAATACTATATAGGGTAAGTATTATTAATAGTAGTATTTGATTTGATTATTAATAGAATGGTGAAGATTGCCTTTTTTAAGTGGATGTCGTTGGACTAAGCTTGTCAACGGTCAGATACGAATTCAAATAGTGTTATATTTGCATTTGTATCCAAAATCATTTGGATATTGGATATCAATACCTGTCGGATGCGGACGGATATCAAATATTTATTGGATATTCTTCGACTAGTTCATAACTAATAATGTTAAACAAATAAATAAAAAATTCCGATTCATTAAAAATCAATTTCAGTACTAAAAATATAAAAAATAAAAAATATGCTAAGAAAACTAATTTTAAGCAGCAAATAGTGATCTTTATACACATATTAAATTCTTTTACTTAAACTATTAAATGACAATTCTACGTTGGACGGACCTCGAATTTTTCAAGTACTCATTGACAGCCCTACGTTGGACCTAATTTACATAAGATGTTATTTGTTGAAGACATACAAATTTCCCTCGACTCTAAAACCAAATTTCCCTTTGGCTCCAAAATCTAATTTTTGGACTCCAAACCTAAATTTTTGACTATAATCACTACTCCCTCCTTCCTTTCCCATAATTACCTAAATTTTTATTTTCCCGCCTCTCGTCCTTAATTTTATTTATCTTTGTTTCCTTTCCACGATTTTGTCCTGCTTACTATTTTTTCTTCTAGGTACATCGCTTGAATTGGAAAATTATATGATTCGTCTTGACTTATCTTGATAATCCTTCGCATTATGAGCATCTCCAGTGATTCGAATTCAGCCTTGAATATTATGGAATACTCCCCCAGTCGTCAGTTCAACCTTGAATATTAAGGCTAATATTCAATTTTCAATTTAGAATGAGCGTCTAAGCCATGGCGCCCATTTAATGGGCGCGAGGGCTTGGACGTCCATAAATAGACACCTAAGCCCCCTTTCCAGCAAACATATTTGAAGCCACAAGGAGGGCTGGCGTCCATTTTAATGGGCGTCTGACCACTAAAATTTTCAGCCCATTTAAGAGCTGAATATTCGGTGCCTTGAATATTCAGCCCTTAGCCCACTCTCTTTCGCTTCAATAATTACTTCAGTCACCATATCGTGTCTCTCTTACTCTTTGAACAAAAACAATATCACAAAAAGCTTGATTGATAAAGACAGTTATCGCTAAACGGGGCCTTCTTTGATTGAAAGATTTCATCTTTTTTGCGATTTTGATGGTCGGTAGGTAATTTCTTTTCTTTTTTGCTTTATATGTATCTTTTAGTTTCAATATCAGCTGCAAAACACGTAAAAGAACCGATACTTTAGTCTAATGTTTATTTTGATTCATTGTAAATAATTCGCAGGTGAGGCATACTGGAAACTGGCCATGTATGTAAACCCGAAAATACCATTTACCTAATGATTGTAAATTTAGCAGTCAAGTTGGGTATTTTTGTAATTTGAACTTAGTTCATCTAGTAGTTGTGAAATTTGAGATAATTTATCATTACTATAGTGATTACTAACTTACAGCAAAAAAAAGGAATACTAAGAAAAATTGTGCTAAACATTTTCAAAAAACACTGTTACCAACTCTAATTTGTAATGTAGAAAAATGGGTTGTTGATTTTAATCTCATATTATTCTTATAATTAAAATAATTAAAACGTGTTGTTGATTTTAAACGATTGGGTTATGTGTTGTTGACTAGCTTGTATTCATTAGTAAAATGTACTATTTAGGTAAGAACAAAGCATCAGCAATGGCAGTCCTTCAGTCTCGGTTTGATCAGCTTGAAATGGCACGTCAAGCCCAACTCAATTCAAAACTCACTCAATCGCTGACAGAGATTAGTTTCTCATTATACCTAAACGAGGGCTACCGCACGCGCTTCGCGCGTGACAATAGCACACACTTCGCGCGGTTAAATTGATTTTTTACAAATTATATATATATATATATATATATATATATATATATATATTTAACATATTCAAGTGATTCTCATAAATATTTAAGTATGAAATCATGAATACATTTTTATTTCTAAGTTGGAACATTTAATTATTATTTTTGTTAGGTTGAATTTTTTTCCGTTATCAATTTACAAAGAGCGAAAATATATAGGAAGTTTAATTTTTGGATCCTATTTTTAACTGATACTAAATTTGGTAATCTAGGTAAGAGAGCATTTTGAAATTGGAAAAAAAAATTAAGAGTTTCTATTTTTAAGTGATATTAGCATTTGGTAATATCTATAGGGAAACGTTTGAGAAAGTTCACGCTAGTAATAAAAAAATATTACACCAAAGCTAATATATTTAAGTCATACTAGTGCGGCGGGTGCTTTTAAAAAATATAAACGACGTATGTTTTAGAAATGCAAGAATATATATATATATACACACACACGTATAGAAAAATACATGATTTTCAAATGTAAAGTGACATACGAATGACATACATGAAAGCGTACTTGTATATATAAAATAATCAATAAAATGAAGATTTATTTCATCACTGATGATTATTATTCTATAAGTTGTATTACTATAAAAAAAGAACTAAATATAAATATTTTGAATTATGTGTCAAACATTACAAAAAGAAATAAGTAATAAAAAAGGAATATCAAAATTTTCCATTTGAAGATATTAGCATATCCTTGTACACAACATTTCTTGTATAGGTTCCGGATTGCCCTTGAACTTCACCGTTTTTTTACTAAAAACTTTGGTTTTTTCATTGAAACTCCTCTTGATAATGCAACATAAAGTTGACCATGCCTGAATACATCTTGGGGTAAGTAAATTCCAACATTTGGAATTATTTGCCCTTGAGCTTTGTTAATAGTTAAAGCAAAACTTAGCCTTATAGGGAACTGTTTATGTAATGAAGTAAATGGTAAATGGATATCTTCAGATGGCTTCATAGGTATTATTGGTAAGAAAACCCGAGTTCTAGCAAAGTGACCAATAGAAATCTCTGCATCTATGATGCTTCTGTAAAGTTCGCGGCATATAAGCCGTGTACCATTACATAGTCCATTTTTTGGATCGAGGTTTCTTAGTAGCATAATTGGAGAACATTTTTTCAAGACCAATTTATGTGGGGGTAAACCACTCAAATTTATTGAATTCAAATATTCAAGCTGGTGTAGATTTCTTATGTCATCTTCCACAGAATCAAAAGAGTAGTAGACATGATGATCACTAGGAATTTTTTTTTATAACTTGATCGTTTAACATATCCACATTTTCATTAAGTGGGGTGATTAAAGCCCTTGTAATCATATATTTTGTATTAAATGCATTAATGTATAAGTTTGGAAAAGTTGAATTTATTAGTGTAGTTATTGATTTTTCATTTTTCCCACGGTATAACTATTTCATCCGGAAGTCTTATCATGTTCTCACATATATGTGACTCACTTCCATCACCAACTCTTGGTAGGAAATCCGCATAGAATGGATCTTCTTTTGCCCTTATATTTTGAGTGAGATGGATCACTTCTACATGTTTCCATAAGGACGATTTAACAATGCACGCATCAATAATTTCCGATATTGTACCATTTTGTACAACTGGTAAAACTTGTCTAAAATCCCTTCTGATGATTATAATTTTACCTCCAAATGGCATGTCATTTCCCAGTATGTCTTTTAAAGTTCTACCTAGTGCTTCAAAAGCATATATGTGGGTCGTTGTTGCTTCATCCCAAATAAAAATGGCTGCTAATCTCATAAGTTCAGCCACTTCAGACTGTTTAGGTATCATACACATTGATGTTGAAGTTAGATCGATTGGAATTTTAAATCGCGAATGTGCTGTTCGAGCACCTGGTAAGATTGTTGTGGCTATCCCCGATGTAGTTGTTGCTAGTGCAATTAATCCATCTTGCCTAAGTTTTGCAAGTATTACTCGATACAAAAGATTTTTCCCGTTCCACCAGGGCCATCTATGAAATAGATTTTTCTCTTCTTATGGTAAGCAACATTAGTAATTGCAGTACATGCATATTTTTGACATTCATTCAACTTTTCATTAAATGTAAAGTCCTTTTTAGGCGTTACAATAGAATATTGTTCCTCTATTAATTTGGAAGCAAGGGAATTAGCATCTATATCATTTCTAATACTCGGAAGATCAAAATCAGATATTAGTTTATAATGGTTCATTAATAGATCATTAAGATCATGCAGTATATGATTTTCAAGTATAGGCCGAGCCATTGCACTTGAACGTGGATAATCTTCAACCATATTATAGAAAAGTTCTTCCCATAATTTTCTTACCCTCGTTGGTGCACAATAAATTAAGATTGTTTACAAATAATCTTCTTAAAGATGAAGGCATTTGTGTGTTTGATGCTTCAATCAAACATGCCCTTAGACTTTGGTCTTCTTCAAGTAATCCCATCTTTTCTGCTACTTGCCGAAATGTTGGGTATCTGATACAAAGAAGATAGTCAAACGATGATGGTCCTTTTACACGATTTAAAAGAATTCGAAAGAAGTAACATTCTCCTTCTGATGGAGAAACATTGTAAATTCGTCCTATGACCTTTTTATGTGATGCTCTTCGTCGCCACTTTTTAATGTCTGATATCTAGGTGTATTTTTTTGGGAATTCACGGTATAAAAAATGTCTTGCTTCCGAATCTTATGAATTTGTGTTAAAGAATTCAATTAACATTGATGTAGAGAGGTTATCATCCAATAAAACATCAGACACGGTTTGGTTAGCATGATAAGTCACTTGTTACCTGATTGGAAGGTGTATCTGTAGACGTTGGACTGATGGATATATTGTATGCAAGGAGAATTCAAAAATTCTCCAAAATTCCTCTTGGTACATATCCATCTTGCGTCTAAAAACTTTTGAATCTCATCATTTTCAGATGTTGGATGAATTTCCACTGTCACACGATCTGTACCTTCGTATACATATTTGTATAAATATTTGACAGATTTGATATTACTACAAACTTCAACATTTATATGACAATCATACTTTTTCAGCAGCCATGGGTTATATGGAACAACCCAACGTTTATCCATTATAATATCACCAATACTGTCTAGTGCGATGTATATACCATTATCCCGCCTTCGATAAATTGGGTATGAATCATTACCTTGAATAGTACATGATGAAAATTGCTTAGGATATTTTTTTTGCAATTTCCATCTTTCATGCATGGAGCATTTGGTCGTTGTCTTCCACATGGCCCATGAAGCATCCATTTAATGACAACATTGTACAATTTTGGTTCTTCATCACGATTTGGAATTTTAGCTCTTACAACAGCATCATAATCATCTGGGCTATGTAATTTATCTTCGTTGTCTAGAATAAATAAGCATGTGAGCATGGGGTAGTCCTCTTTTTTGAAATTCGATGACATGAACGTGTGTTGCAACCAATCCAAGAATTTTTTTCGTAAATATCATGCTTTAATTCTTCATATTTGGCACAGAAAATTCTAGTAGTAAGATCTGGGAAATCTTGCGAAGTTTGTCCATATGAAAGTTCTGATGTGATTTCTTCCCACGTAGGATTGCATGTCATTATAATAAACAAATCTGGCATTCCAAACTTTTGTACTAAAGCCATAGCATTTTGATATCGTTGGTACATATTACGTGGACTTCCATTGAACGAAGAGGGTAATATTACTCTTCTGCCTATGTTACCTATGTCAAAAAAATTATTTTATATAAAATTGTATATGTGTGTGTGTAATATAAACAGACCAAAGAGAAGGGAAAAGTGTCATACTTGCATTATTTTCTCCAGCATTCAATTCATCTTGAAGTCCCACATACAATTCAGATCTAATGTGATTTTGTTGCTGATGAAACCGTCTCATTAATTTTACATAATTATACACGACATATTGTTGTAATAAACATCCTCCATGTAAGAAGAGAGAAGTATCTTCACTTCAAATCTAAAGTTTAAGTTGGTTAGAAATAGTAAATGGCATATATATATATATATATATATATATATATATAATAAGTAGTTAAGTTGATTAAAACTGGTAGATCTTGATACCTATTATATTTATGTTTGAGTGCTCGTGTGAATCAAAAGAATGAAATCCATTATATCATCAACTATGTTTAAATTTATGCCTGATAATTAATTGATTTTTATAACATAATGATGCCAGCTGTAAATTTATTATTTTTTGAATGTAATTACTTGGTGTTAGTCCGTGAGATAATGGTTTTGATGACAACAACCTTAGAATTTATTATAAAATACAAATAGTGACATTATAAGTTTAGATATATACGTATATGCAGGATTTAACCATGCAGGTACCAAGAATAAAGACTATACAGTATAGAGATTCAAGATATCAAGATAAAAGACTCATGAGTATCAAGATTATCAAGAGTTCAAGGTTAAGTATTTTTATTAGGAATTTTGTTAAAACTCATAAAAAACACAGGCATCTTAAAATCCAATTTATTCATGGAATGGAATCCACTTCCAGCCTGTTAAAGGGACGGAACCCTAAGTAGGATGGAACCTACGAAAAATTTAGTGAAACATTGTTTTGCATCCACTAAGTTTTTATTCAAAATAATATTACAAAAATATCTTGTTTTCAAAATGATTTCAAAACTTTCCTTTTAAAAACACAAAACCCTCTGTCCTGATTTTAAATAATTTTAGCCTCAAAATTATCTTTAATTTCAAAGTCAAAATTACTCCTGATTTTGAACTATATTTTAAATATAATATATATATATATATATATATATATTTAACTTTTAAATATTTATACTTAGATTTAAATATAAAATTATAGTTAAATTCTATATATACTATTCTCTATATTTACTTATGAATTTTAACTATAGTCAAGTATATTTATAAAGTTTAAAATAGTTTTAATATAAAATAAAAGTTATTTTCAAAGAAAAACAAAACATCAAAAAATCCTTTGGGATGTCGACATGCCCAAGTACCCCATGTCGACATGGTGTCAGTTGAGTTCAAAATTTAAATTTCAAAAAAGTGTCTATTCGCCATAACTCTTCATGAATAGACATGCCTATTGTTCTTCTATAAATAGGGATTAGTTTCAACGAATTTGACATCAGATTTTCTGTTTTTTCACTCCTCTTCTTCTTTCACATTTCTTAATACATATTCTTACTGTTACTCTGCCGAAATCAACATTGAATCGAACTCGGTTACTTCTAGTTTGATTCTCTATCACTATCTCTACAAGATTCTCAGTGCTATTCCGAGTTATAGACTTCTTTGTAATCTATTAAGCGAGAAAAGGTATGATTGTTGCCTTGAAAATCAATCAAGAGAGAAAAGGTGTGATTGTAGCCTTGGTAAATCAATTGGGTAAACTTGTGGTCCGGAAATCAAGTATCTCTACCCAGAGGATAGAAATTCTGGAGGGTGTACCTCGTAGCCTTGAAACGAGGGTGTAATTGTACAATTTCTTTTGAAAGAAAATCTGTACTTGTGTTGCGGGACTGGATGTAGGGTAACTCCGAACCAGTATAAAGTCCAGTGTGTTCTTTCCTTTACTGCTTTTATTTTATTTCTGCATCTGTGTTTATTTCTATGATCATATCTGTGTCTGTATATTGCATACATTAGCGTTTAAATTAACATAAACTCAAAAAGTTTTAGTAATTCTTTATTAACACTATTCACCCCTCCTCTAGTGTTAATCATAGACTTAAGATCTGTAATCCGCAATTACTCACACTTGGTACCTGCAAAATATAAGCATAGTACTCACGACATGTAAGTGGAGTTCCATTTATATTATAGCTGTTAAGGTTCCAACCTTAACTTCCATGAGGTAGTAGTAGAGGATACTGTAGAGGTTCATAACAACCATGTGTTTCTAGAATTCTCATAAGCTGACCCGTCGTCGTAGTAGAACAATATCCCTGCCATTTATAAGACTTGTCTCATCCTGACCAACTATCATTGGAGAAACTTGTGAAGATATAGGCAACACATATTGTTGGTGCAATGGTTTTTCTTTAGTTATAAATTTATAATTATGGACGTCGGGAAGTTGTGACACTCGACGAAAGTATTGAGTAAAGTCATTATTCTCATCCAATATATGTTGTATCCTTTCCAGTATTCCTTTATTCAAGTCTTCATTTTCAATCATTCGATTTTCAATTTCATGATCAGTATCATATATATAGTTGTAGAAATCTGGGTCTATCTCCTTCTTTAGGAAGTAGGCTTCCAATATTGTGATATATACATCCTTGAGCATAGAAATTGTAAATTCCAGCTCTTCCGTTTGTTAGATTTTCATCGATATGCACTCCCATTTAAGTGAAGGAAAATACATGATTATATGATCGAATGTTTCTTTTAAATTGTAAACCATCGACACCTGTATCCTTGTAGAACTCCAAAAGCTCATTTGGTGAATGCATGGGGGAGAGTATGGTTCTCTCATTTGAACAACACAATGATGCACTCTCGTGTTGAAATAATTTTCCCAAACAATGTTGAAAAAACGTTGGCTGTTTCAATAAATGCTTTCGAAATCCAATATAATCTTTGAAATATTTTGCAACATTGTGAGTTCTAACATTTCTTCGCACAGTTTGACATCTTTGTAGTTGATTATTATTTTGTGATGATTGTCTCTGCTCTTGGGTAGATTGTGAAATGTCATGTACTATATGTTCTCTTTTCTCAATAGATGTTGTTTTTGTTTGTTCAATTTGTATTCCTGGATTTCTGTCTTGCTGGTAAATATGAGATTCATTGCTTGTAGGATTTGTACTTCTTCCTAAATTTGCATTTTGGGATCTTTCTCTTCTTTGTCGATACATTTCACGACACCGAGCTAGTTAATTTTCCCTTTCTTCCCGACTCATAGCTCTCCTTCATTCTCTATCTCTTATACGGTGCATTTCTCTTTGTTTGTCACTTAAAATATTTGTTCTTATATTTAGTCTTCGTTGGCTATGCATCTTTGATATACAACCGGCTGGAAAGAAAATATGGTTAGGTTTTTATTTTTTTAATCTCAAATACTTTCACTCACATAACATTTAACTACAACAGTAAAATTGTTAGGATGAAACTGAATTCGAACACCGCATAAAAGATAAGGTAATTATACTATTTGCAAACATTAATATAAATCAGAATTTCATTTCAAAACATAAAAGTAGTGAGTACAAAGTGATTTCCTTATTAATAATAAAGGCTGCAACATCTAAAAAGTACTACTAACAAATGTTATTTTTTTATCCTACATAGCGACTTTTGATTCAAATTTATTGCATAACTATCACCATCCATTTTCCTCCATAAATTTCACCTGCAAAAACATGAGAAGAAAACCGATAAGGCAATAAAATTTAATTATATTATTTTTCAAATTCCTTGATCGATATATCACTTACATCTTCATAAATAAATTTATGATTCCAAAAATCATCTGTGGAGAGAGACTTTTTATCAGCATTTGTTGGTTGTTCGACATGTGCACTATCCTTCGTTGAAGATGCTTTCGAAGATGTATTATCGTTTGGACTTGCACTTTGTTTATCACACTGTGTAGCATCCATCTTTTGACTGATAAATTGTGTTGAACTAAAGTAATATATATCGTCAAATAAACCTCATATGACAGGCATGGCACATGTAGTACATGCATAATTGTGTTGAGTTAACATAATATATATTGTCAAATAAACCTTACATGATAAATTTTCCTTAATCGATAAGACTTTTACTTATTTTGTAAATTAATCGACAATATTAAAGCACATGTTATCCATCGAACCATCTCATGTATGCCCCTTACTGTCACATCTAGAGGAGTCTAATTACTTTTAGTATTACACTATTTTATCCTGTACACTTTTTTGTCCAACAAATAATCTACATGGACTATTGGAACAAACATGTAATTTAATTGTTGCACACGTCGATGGTATTCTACTAAACAAATCATGTATAATCGTACATAACTATACTTTTTCATAACCTCACCACAACCTTTTCTAATCCCACATCCATCAACCCTGACACATTGGTAAATTTTATTTCAAAAAGTATGTCAACAGAAAGATATGTCATGTAACTTGAGACTATTGTTAAATAAAATAGTAATGCAATTAAGGTGGCTTCGATTATGACTAAACCCAACATTGGTCATCTAACCAAGATGGTTTTACCCTTACAATATGCACCTAAGCTTTGCATACATATATACAAATAACTCTCATCAAAATTGAACCATATTGTAGCTTAGGATCAATTAGTACACATATACAGATAACTGAACAATGAACCATAGTGAAGCTTAGGATCAATCATACATATCTTCATGTATGATGTATCATTACATTCGTGGTATAACTTTCATTCATACCTACAACATACATATATGAACACCTACATGGCTACAATACAGAAGCCTCATCATTAATGATTACATGCAACCTATATATTATAGTATAAACTTCATGTAAAAAGTACAAATTCATCAGCAAAATTGTATGTGTTGAACATTTTTTCAAATAAAATCGTATTTGTTTATCAGGTGTAAATATTATTATTTTTACAACTATAATCATTTGTTCATAAATTGTGGATAAACTTTTGTACGGTCTGATTGCCTTAAGATTGTAATGGATAACTTGAATACCTTGAATCCACTTTGTGTAGTACTTGGTATGGATTTTAAACAAACTGTTAGTGATGTACATCTAACTCTGGATATAACCCATCGACCCGGGAATGTTAGCAGAGACTTGATTTGAAAATTGCTCAGATCATTGGTTTTGCAAGTGGAGTTGTAATAGGCTTAAGATAGAAAATATACTACAAACTACCTTTTTTGAAAACACTATTAATGCAACCGTATTACTATTTTTCCAGCGTTATGCACGTTAATACTAACCGATTATTTAAACGTTACAAAAACATATTTCTTACCGGGAAGTAATTTAATCATACATGCTTATTATTCAATACAATAAATTAATATTAAAAACTTGGTCATTTTGAATGTAGTATATGTTGTTCATTACAGTGCGCATTTTTGAATCTTGACCTGATGTATTTGCCTCATTTACTTGCATATTTTTGCACCAAACAATCACCGATGACTGATTTGTCATCGCCATAACATGTTATTTACATCATTTACTTGGATTTGCCTTTTATTTTGATAATTTACTTTTATAAAATGGTGTATAGTATTTAAGGTCAGTTTTTTATGCTTCTTCCATGTTCCGCCCCTCACTATCCCCTCTCTTGTTTCATCCTCTCCCCACTTATTTCTAATGCTTATTTCCAATGCTTATTATGATATGCAAATTCTTGTGTATATATGTTTCAAGCAGTTTGTTTTGTAACAGTGAGTGAATGGAACGGCCGAGCATAACTCTACTGCAATATAGAAATGCAAGATATATGACACTAAAGGCATAAATATTCATGCAACAAAGCTTTACAAAACTAAGCATGAAGACCAACCTGACGCTTTGAAAGTTAATGATGTTGGAGGCCAACAACGGATGGTAAGTAATAGTGAACAGCAAAGAGTGGTATAGAGAGATGGAGTGAATGTGAATAGATAGAGTGTGATATTTAAAGGGGTCAGTAGGATTTTCTAGAATGCTAAATATGTGGTGCGAAAGCTTGGAATATTTCTAGGTTCAAGGACCCAATCAATTGCAAGCAACTGTGCCGCATGCATTTGGAATGAGTACCGATTCTTTCTCCTGCATGCATTTAAAAGTACTGCAATCTAAATTTTAGGAAATTTTATGTAGATCCTATTTTTTTGAAATCAAGGTTTTTTCAAAAAAAATTTAAAGTTTGTATATCAAATACAATTTTTTGAAAAATTATATATAAAGGGCATTTTTGGAAGTTCAGGTCAGACCAAAAGTTTGCGATTCCAAGCCAACTATTAATAAAGATTTGCAGTAGGTTTCCATATTGAAATACGATACCTTTTAAAATATTTATGCAATAAAATTTCCATTTAGCATTTGTTATAAATATTTTTCTAAATATTACAAACTTGACAAAGATAACAAAACGAAGCACTAGGAAATTTCAATTTGACACGTTTGAATACAATTTTGCAAATACTTATGCAAATATGTTCTTATTAAATCTAAGATAAATTTAGAACACAACTCATCCTTATAGCATATTAGCTTTCTGAACATCTATACTATTTTATTATTACCAAGTTATATTTCAAGGGCCCAGAAGCCTCTGCAAGAATTTTGTGAAATGAACAGCCCCGTCTCCTTGCTTCCATTTGTTCGTTTCATAATATTAAAACCAAGTAGTAAATAGTAAGCTCTAAAGTCCTATCTCATTTTTCCAATAAAATTTCACATCTGTTTTCTGACAATCAAACTGTGACGACCCGGAATTTCTAATAATTTAAATTGGAATATTTAATTGATTGTAAATATTTAAAAAGTTAAATTTTAAATTGAATTCAAATATTATTATTAATAGCAATTAAGTTATAAGATTTAATAACTGAAATTGGGTAAATTATTAAATCTTCAGTTTTAAGCTTGTTAAAAATAATTTGAAGACCTGTAAAATTTATATTGATAGTTCTGATGACAATAAAAGCTTATAAATTGAAATTGGAAGTGATTCGTTTGGTTTTAAAAATTTATCATTTAAATTGAAATTAAAAATAGCCTTCCGAGGCATAGTCTCAGAATTCAACGAAACCAGCTCCATTGGATCCGTAATAGTTAGTTATTATTAGATTTCAATTTTCGTAGCAATCGGAGTGGTCATTTGACCTTGGAGCTCAGAACATTGAAACTATTTTAATTGATTTAATTTAAAATTGATTGTTTATTTCCGTAACTCACAATATGATCGAGTTAGGCTCCGAAACACGTTCCATTGTGTTCGGAATGTGGGTAAAACCTTATAAACGCCTAGCGGCATGCCTTGATAGGAGATTGAGATTTCTTGGCTTCGTTTTCGAGACGATTTATAATATAAGCAAGACAAATATGTTAGGTACAGTCAATTATTTTTTTATTTTATTTTATTATTCCTTCTCCAGTATGCCATCTTGTACTCATTCTAACATGCTACCAGTCCATCAGTGCTTTAAATCGTGATGTCTTCTCCTTCTTTTCTTTTCATGCTGGAATCGCATATTAAAGGAAAAAAAACAAATCACTCGAACGAAACAAAATCTGTTCGTTCATAAAAATAGAAAGGAAATCATTCAAATCGTGGGTTCTCCTTCCCCTTCCTCCCTCAAATTCGAGATGAACGAAATCGAATCAATTAAAAAAAAGAAAACGAGAGAAAATCAACTCGAACTATTGCTCAAATTTCAATCGGCTTCAAGGGTTTACGCGCAGAAAGGGTTGTTGATTTTGGCGAAAGCTTGGGACTTGAGTTCGATGGGTGGGCGATGTCAGCCGCGAAGAACGGTGACTCGAGTTCATGAGCGAGTTGATGGCGAATGAATTTGTAAAGGAGGGGAGCTCGCGCAGCGAGAGCGAAGTCGCGAGCTTCGAATGGACTTTGATGGCGAATTTTGGGAGGGCCGAGATGGCGGCTGCGATCTTAGGTTCGGCAATGGCTGTTGACGCCGCACATATGCACGTAGGAGGCCAGGCAGCGATGGAGAAGAAGTTCGATCAATGAAGGACGGGGCTAGAGGTCGCAGCTTGATTGTGGTGAGCAACTTCTTGTTTTTCGTTTTTGTCTTGTTTTGTTATTTGAAAGAGGTACTCTGAAAAATTATTTTTATTGCTATTTAAATAATAATAATAAAAAAAATTTGGTTATAAACTGGTAATAACAGGAAGAAAATTTATTTTAGCAAAGTAACACTTTACTTTAGCTATTTATTGTAGAGAAAAATAAAATAATAATAATGATATATAAAAATAATTTCAAAGGAAAATAAAAAACAAATTCACATCTTTTAACCGACTAGGTATTTTAAAAATATGTATTTAGGGTTATTGATTTATTTAATAAGGTTATTTAGCTATTTAGTTGATAAAAATATTTTATCAAAAGGAAAATTAATTTGAAACTAAAATTTTTGGTTTGGATTGAAATAAATAATAGTTGATTGTTCGACCAATTAGAATATTAATAAAATCATCTAATGCTTTTACAGTGTCTAATTGTGGAGAAATTAATCGTGATGTGAATGGATTGCAAAATCAAAATCAAAGGTGAGTTAATCTCACTCTTCTGGATTTTTATTTAAATTTTAAAAGGTTATATTTAAATAATTGGTTGATTGGATGTGCTACATTATATAGTAATATATAGTATATATTGGAGTGATTGATATTCTGTGATGAATATTATTAGTAATTGGAATATTGAATGATGTAGTTTGCTTGAATATTTCGGTACCATGGATTATTGAAATATATAAAATTGGATTTTTGAAAGAAATATAAGGGTGAATTATGAAAGTATAATAATTATATAATAAAAATAAGAATGAATTGGAAAGTAATAAAAGTGATATTTAAAAACTGAAATTAAATTGTAAAGTAGAGATTTAAAACGAGTTTTAAATCAGAGTTAAATCTGGAATTCAAGGGTGAATCTGCGTTTTCAAACAAATAAGTTTTAAAATTTAATTATTGTGACGACCCGCCCATGTCGACCCTCGAAAATCAACACAAAATACCCACAGTATGATATGTCGACGATCAAGTGTCGGAAAGGACAGATTGTTGAGGAAAAAGAAGAAGGCAGATGAAAGAAGGAACTAAACAATATCAGAATCTAACCATCGTAGCTGAATAAAATATAATACATCATATCAGATCTTTACACAAAATGAAAACTATATCTGTTTTATATAATATATCATCAGAGTATAAGTACGGATAAAACGTCTCGGACTCCAGCTCCTCTCCTGAGCTCCATAGCATCCTATCATAATCATATAATACTCGGTCTGACCTGAGCATTATAACGAAATAACACCCGAGTCAGTCTGGAATACCAGCCGATACACCCAAATTGATTATTAAAGTTTCAAAAAAATCCTTTTGAAAACAAAAGCATCTCGTAAGACCACACCATAAATAAACATGCCTGGTTTTTACCTCACGATAGCTAAAACATTTTTTATAAAAATTCTCTGATATTATAATAGGGTCTATATCCAAATACTTATAAAATAGCCAAAATTGTTACATGATTAAATTCCAGCTACTAGCCACAGAGTGGGTAATACAAACAGAACTAGTAAAAGGCGCGTAGGGGGAATGGATTTCAAACTAATGACTAGGCACTGGGGTACCACCTGTCACAGTACCTGGTCTAGATCAGTGTACCAAGGACCACTCCCGATCCCCTGCAACACAAGGCCGGGACTACCCTTTACTGGATAATCCCAAGTAAGATCACCCCAAGGTTGGGATCAGCAACCGCACCGCTAAGCCGAATAAAAAGGGACATCTAGACAGGGATAACCTTACCCTGAAACGGTTGCTACCCACCTAGCCTTGCTGCATAGCCCATGATTTTCAGTCATTCCCGGTTGATGAGGCTTGAGGCTAAGCGTTACCTTTTAGAACGTTTCACTTAGAATGCCCATCGCCCACCTGACGATGTTCCGGAAGCATTCATCCATACAAGTTCGTCCCGGGTTCGAGCGGAACCGAGGATTAGTAGCGACTAGCCATTGCACTTCACTGCTTCATCTTCGACTCCGAACTCGTTTTTCCCACGAAAACGTACTAACCGGATCGAAATGGTTTCCGAGAAATTAATCCCAATCTCGGTCTCTTCGAAACGATCAACGTATTGGCCAATATTGATAGTCGGTGATTTAGCTATCAATTAATATTCACAAACATCCATCAAACAATAAATAATTTCCCACATTATTTATTTTCCTCAAAAGAAATATCTTTGCAAGATATGTTTCCATTCTCAAATCCCGTTGAAAAAACTTTTCAAAACCCAACTTTTCTCAAGGAATAAACCCCCAAATTGTTACTTCCCTTGAAAACATCCAAGCACCAATACTTAAGATTTAAAATAATTTAAATAACTATGAAATCCTATACAAGTTTCAAATAAAACTTTAATCAATTATCTTTAAATTAAAACCATTTTATAAAGTATAAATATTAATAATATCCTTTAAAATATAATTCTAATTACCTTTTTGAAAAAATTAATTTTATAACTAATCTGATAATTGTTCACCTTTAAAATTCTTACAACTTAAATCATTTCTTGAAACCATTCTTTAATAAAACTTCAAAACACCTAACTTTTCAAAAATCAGCTTTAAAAACGTACTTGGCATTTCAGGGAAATACACTTCCATTTTAGGATAACCCAAAGAATTCTTTTATCAATCAAACATGATTTTCCCCATTTCAATTTTATGTTAATCCCATAAATTCCTTTCCATATTTTAAAAATGAACTGCTTTTATTTTTATACACTTTGTTGTTTCCTGGAAATCACTTACAAATATATGTTAAAAATATTTAAAATAAAGCTTCTAGAAATTACTCGATTGAAAATAATACTTAAGGAAATATATAGAGGTTTCCTAAGTACTTTAAGTCAAATTTTACTTTAAAAATAAAGTTATTAAATCAAATATTCATATTATAATTCCCTTTGAAAACTTAA
This sequence comes from Allium cepa, assembly GCA_030765085.1. Classification (NCBI taxonomy): domain Eukaryota; kingdom Viridiplantae; phylum Streptophyta; class Magnoliopsida; order Asparagales; family Amaryllidaceae; genus Allium; species Allium cepa. The sequence goes on from CM060932.1 coordinate 898,264,677, forward strand.
TACTACCTTACTTTTAAAAATAATTAAATACCATAATTACTTAAATAAATATTTACTTACACTTTAAACAATTTAAAATAATATTTACTCCTAAAATATTCTAAACATATTTAAACTGCAAATTTATATTTTGAAAGCTTTTCTTTAAAACATACTAAAGTTTTCAGGAGAAAGCACACTTCCCATCCTTAAAAATAATTAAATACCGCTATTATTTAAACAACTCACATTTCCCTTTAGAATCACAATTTCAAACACTTCAATTACCAACCAGTTTCTTGAATTTTTTCCTTTTAAATCCTTTACTTAAGAATTTCTTTTATTTCCTTTAAACCCAATTTATTTATTTATATTTAAATTCCCAGGTTGTATTCACCCAATCATAGCAAAACATAATTTCAGTTTCAATTTAATCTATCACAGTATATAAATAAAACACAGCATAACAAGATCTAAATCAATTTATCACAGAATATAAATGAGATATATCACAAAATAAAAAAATTCTATTTGTGAGGAATCCAGTTGGATCCCTCCAACCTATTTCCCTGCATCCACCAATATTAGCACAACAAATAAATATCGATTCAATTTGATAATAATTACCATATTCAGCTAAACAACCAATCAAACATTTAATATTAGCTATTTAAATTACTGGTAATCAGATGTGAGTGAGATTAACTCATCTTGGGTTTTCGACGAGCGTTTTAAATTTTAAATTAAATCGAACCGTGTTCGATTTAACCTAAAATTCTCGCTAGCTTCAAACGCTTCCGGATCTGCACCACAGTGGCCTGCTCATCGCTGCGATTCCAGCGCTTCCTGTTTCGTTGAATTTGATACAGTATGTGAAAGATATGTTACTTTAAACATTTAGTATAGTTTATAAAACAATTTATTTTTTTTTATTTACCAAAACAAAGACAGGCCGCAACCACACTCCTTCTTCTCGCGTGCGTTCCAGTGCCTCCAAACCCATAGCCGCCGTGAAACCCTACTTGCCGCTTCGCTACTGATCGCCGAGATGACGATCAGATGCCTCCACCTCGAAGCTCTTCGTCGCCTCTACCTTCACACCCATTATCATGAAGCTCGGTCCATCACAGCACTTGGAAACTGCACACGAACGGCTAGCCTTCGAGCCAAAATTCTGGCAAATCTACTCCTCCTTCAACGATCTTGACCGTTGGATCTCTAGAGCTCGGAGAGCTCGACACTTTTCTAGAAGGAGGATTTTGCTAAAGATCAGTGGATTGATCGAAAATTGAAGATGAAAGTTGATGTTTTTCGGCCATGGGTTTGAATAGAACGGCGGCTCAAGAATTAGGGCTAGGGTTTGGACGAATAAACGTATATATACACACGTGTAATCATACTATTTTATTAATATTCTCATATTTAACCAACTTTTACAAACGAACTCCAAATCACACGTGCCGCCAGACATTTCTAAGGTTTTACCCATGTTCCGAACACAATGGAACGTGTTTCGGAGGCTAATTCGATCGTATGCGCGAGTTACGGAAATAAACGATCAATTTTAAATTAAATCGATTAAAATAGTTTTTATGCATTTTAAGCTGCCAGGGTCAAATGACAATTCCGATTGCTACGAAAATTAAAATCCGATAATAAATAACTATTACGGATCCAATGGAACTAGTTTCGTCGAATTCCGAGACTGCACCCCGGAAGGCTATTTCAACTAGTCGATTAAATCGAGCATTTTCTGAAATTATCGAAATCATCTAAAATTTACTTCTAAAATTTTATTAACTCTATTATAAATCGTATTGAATTTATATTCACATTGAAAATCATTTTGATTCAGTTTAAATCAAAATCTAATTACTTGCATTATTATATTATTAAATTCCATTATTAAATTAATATAAAATTTAAAATTTAACTTACCGACTTTTAATTTGATCCAACAGTCCAATATTATAATTCAAATCCAAATAGACTTAAAATAAAATTTTCGAATCTATTTTTATATCTATTTACATCCAGAATCGCCAATTATCCCAATTCTAATATTAAATTATTATTATTCAAATTTCAATTAAATTCCCGTATTTGAAATTTAGCTAATTCTATTAATTTAACCAAAATCTTTTTATTTCAAAACCAAATTACAATACATATTCAATATTAAAAATGAATTAAATGTTCAAATCTAGTGACCCAAAATTCCGGGTCGTTACACTCCTTCCCCTTATTAAAATTTCGTCCCCGAAATTTGCTAAGGTAGAAAGAATGTTCCAAACTCAATAGCAAAACTTACTTAGGGAAAATCACAAGTTCTCTTTGCCTAAACTCTTTAGTTTCAAATCGAAACTGCTAGTTTCAACTTCCATTCCAAAATCCTTTTTATTTTAATTGTTATTTGAAATCAATTTGTCGTCAACGAAACATTTCAAAATTTTCAAAAAATTTCTGACTGCCAAAATTTTCGAAAATTTTTGGCAGAGTGTCCCTTGTACGGAGGAGCTTTTGCAATATCACAATAGATATAAATATATATACATCGACCCATACGGTCGGAAAACCAAAAACAGTTCATATTTCCTATTTTTATTGCGTAGGCGTAGCTTTTATTAGCATTTTAAAAGCAAGCAGCTAAATAATATTGCATATACGCACTCCAACTCTATCTACTGCATGCCGTACCTGTACTTACTTAAACAAACACATTAGTCTTCAATAAAGATGAGAATTTATTAACATTTTACTCATTAAACTAGCCAAACACATCAACTTCATAGTTTAAACAAGCAAACTTCATAATTTAACAACGTTAACCATATTTTAACAACAATTCAAAGACTTCAATTACCATTTTAATTCCCTAACAAATCGAATTTTCATTTTATTTCACTTGAATGATTTACATTCAAATTTACTATTCTCAATCCATATTCACATCAATATGATTACATATGTATTACTTGCATCAACTTACTTCAATTCAATTCCAAATTGATCCACAACCAATTTTTTTTTACTTTCAATTTGATGTATTTTCATTTCTTTTACGATCCATTTTCATTTATATGCAAAACCACTTAATAAAATTTCAATCCATTCCAAATGATTCAAAAACCAATTTCATTTGCTTCTTTAAACCAACTCAATTCCGAATACAACAAAACGACCAATTTCTATGCAAATTCTAATGTTATTCATGCAAGTAACCATCATTTAAGCTTATAACCATTTAAAATTAATTCCAGTTTAAATTTATATTAATTTTATTCCATTCGGAATTATTCACAACCCAAATATTCTTATTTCCTTGCATTTTTTAAATCAAATCCTTATTCTCACTTCAAGTTCATCATCCAACTTAAGTTTATATTAATATCATTCCATTCTGTGTTATTTAATTCATACATTCTTATTTTATCACAATAATTAATTAAAATCATTTCACTTGCATTTCAATTTTATTATCTAAACAAATTTCATTCAAGACCCCTTATAAAGCTCGACCATAATTATTTTCGAATTTGCTTAAGTTCTTTCAAGTTTACAATATTTCCATTTCTTCTTATATTTATTTTATTTTATTTTAATTTGATTTTTATCTAATAAAATTCCAATTCATTTACAATTTTTAACTCAATTTGTTTACTTATTCAATCCATTTTAAATTTATTTTATTAACAATGAGACCACTTTAAATCATGCCACTCATTTGAATTATTTATAAGTCAAACCATCACTATTATAATCTAATTCCATTATTCATTCACACTATCTGCTTTTATTGCCAAAGCTAAATTCCATACCAGAACTGGGTTTTTATTTTACTTTTCAAAAAAAAAATTAAAAAGCTACCAATTTTTTTATCCATCCCATTACCCCTTTTTATTTAATTTAACTCATGCTAAATTCATTTCCAAACAATTCTTTTTGAATATAGTTGAGTGAGAATATAATTATTCAATATCATTTCAATTAAATTAAACTTTCCTTCAACTCGATTCTTTTCCAAATTAAATTCAAGTTTTAACTAAATTTATTCATCCAACTTAAATTCATGTTATTACCTTTACTATTTTAAATAAGAATCTAATTCTATTCAAAATTATTTGTAACACAACTGAATTTTGATTTTAATTCAATCCAAATTCAACTCAATTCCAATTAATCGAAGTTAAATCCAATTCAATCCAATTTTAGTTTTCTATATACAAGTTCAAAACTTATTTACTAACTTAAGTTCATTCACATCTTTTATATTTTATATTTTCTTCACCTTATTTCAATTCACATTTCATTTGAGATTAAGTTTGAATTCACCATATCGTTCAACTATTTCCCATTTGTGATTGTAATTCCATTTTAGTTGGGTTTACAATATGATCTTCTATTCTTAAATTCACCAACTCATTTATTTAAAAGCTTATATTGCTCATTTTAATCCATTTACATCTTATAATCACAATTCCAAATTTTATATATATGTATCACTGAATTCTTAAGGATACAATTTTCTTTCAATTTAATTCTTTTCATAGTTTTAAATCCACAATTTCAGATTATAAGTATAACACTTAATAGCTTATGGGTACAATTTATTACATAATGACCCACAATTACAAAGTCATTTTACATTTCAATTTAACCCAAATCAAATTGATTCTAAGCCCAATTTATTTAACTTATCCCAAGTAAAATTCAATTTTTCTATTCATTTCCACTCAAGTTAAATTTTAATTCCAGGATTAAAATTTTCATTTCCTTCTTATTAATATCAACTTCACTTAATAAGTACAATGGTTAATTAGTTTTAACTTTACACATTATTTAAGTAGAATTTTCCAGGATTCAATTGCCCGGTTTTATTCCAAAACCATTTTGAAATAATATCCAATATATACCCACTTGGTATATCAAATTAAACTTCCAGATTCCAAATAACTTGTTTATACCAAAACAAATTTCCCTTTCCAAATTTATAAAACCACTTTGTATATCAAACAAGTCTAAACAGATATCATGCCCAATACTACGGAAGCAATCCATCACTTTAGAAACTCGAAAATAAGTTCTGATGATGTGGCCATCATCATCTGGATTATTTTCCAACGACTGAAGTGAGTTCAGTGCTTCCTTACTTTTACAAATTCATTTCAATACAGTTTCCATTCAAACATATTACGCAAAATAATATTCCATTATTGCCTTCAAATGCTTTGGAAAACATTCCAAACATTCCCAAGATTTTAAATTTCTAAACTTTTGTTTTCATTACATTTAAAATCCTTTTTAAAATTTCCGGGATTTAAATTCTGGTTTAATTCAAATTTAGTATTTCTTCTTTTGTATAATTTATACTCATAGAATTTTATTTGATTATAGCCATTTCAAATTTTAGATCAAATTTTAGATTCTTATTTGATTAAGATATCCACATCCAAACAATCAAATATATATTAAAAAAATTCAGGAAATTATTTATTTTATATCAAAATATAATCTTGGGTAAAATTATTTCATTTACCCACTTTAAAAACTATACCATGTCAGTTTATCTTTTTTAAGAGTTTAGAATCTCCTATCGATATGGTTGTACTTCCCGTACCGACCAGAATTCATAAACACTCAACCGATAAGTCAACACAGTATAAAAACAATTTTATATTCACTAACAAGTACGCTCTCATACTATTAATATTCTCAACTCATTATAGAGTACTATTGACTATGTTTAATGAGTAATTTCCCCACCAAAGCCTAGGTTGTCGCCAACCTAAGCTCTGATACCAAGTGTGACGACCCGCCCTTCTCGACCATCGAAAATCGACACAAAATACCCCACAGTATGATATGTCGACGATCAAGTGCCGAAAAAGACAGATTGTTGAGGAAAAAGAAGAAGGTAGAAGAAAGAAGGAGCTAAACAATATCAGAATCTAACCATCGCAGCGGAATAAAATATAATACATCATATCAGATCTTTACACAAAATGAAAATTATATCTGTTTTATACAATATATCATCAGAGTATAACAAACAAACAACAATTACCAGTCTGAAAATCTCAAACAATCACAGCAGCGGATATAAACAAGTACTGATAATAGTCTCGGACTCCAGCTCCTCTCCTGAGCTCCATTACATCCTATCCTGATCATATAATACTCGGTCTGAGCCGAGCATTATAATGAAATAACACCCGAGTTAATCTGGAATACCAGCTGATAAAAATACACCCAAATTGATTATTAAAGTTTCAAAAAAATCCTTTTGAAAATAAAAGCATCTCATAAGACCACGCCACAAATGAACATGTCGGGTTTTTACCTTACGATAGCTAAAACACTTTTTATAAAGATCCTCTAATATTATAATAGGGTATATATATATACAAATACTTATAAAATAGCCGAAATTGTTACATGATTAAATTCCAGCTACTAGCCACAAGTGGGTAATACAAACAGAACTCGTAAAAGGCACGTAGGGAGAATGGATTTCCAACTAATGACTAGGCACTGGGGTACCACCTGTCACAGTACCTAGTCTAGATCAGTGTACCGAGGACCACTCCTGATCCCCTACAACATAAGGCCGGGACTACCCCTTACTGGATAATCCTGAGTAAGATCACCCCAAAGTTGGGATCAACAACCACACCACTAAGCCGAATAAAAAGGGACATCTAGACAAGGATGACCTCATCCTGAAATGGATGCTACCCACCTAGCCTTGCTGCATAACCCCTGATTTTCAGTCATTCTCGGTTGATGAGGTTTGAGGCTAAGCGTTACCTTTTAGAACGTTTCACTTAGAATGCCCATTGCCCACCTGACGATGTTCCGGAAGCATTCATCCATACAAGTCTGTCCCGGTTTCGAACGGAACCGAAGGCACTACTCCTACTACATCCATTTTGGAAATATCCTCAAGATTAGTAGCGACTAGCCCTTGCACTTCACTGCTTCATCTTCGACTCCAAACTCGTTTTTCCCACGAAAATGCACTAACTGTATCGAAGTGGTTTTCGAAAAATTAATCCCGATCCCGGTCTCTTCGAAACGATCAAGGCATTGGCCAATATTGATAGTCGGTGATTTAACTATCAATTAATATTCACAAACATCAATCAAACAATAAATAATTTCCCACATTACTTATTTTCTCAAAAGAAATATCTTTGCAAGATATGTTTCCATTCTCAAATCCCGTTGAAAACACTTTTCAAAACCCAACTTTTCTCAAGGAAAAATCCCCCGAATTGTTACTTACTTGAAAACATCCAAGCACCAATACTTAAGATTTAAAATAATTTAAATTCTTTATTCTTGAAAATACATTAAACCATTTATATTAAAACTACTTAGATACTTAATTTAAAATATATATACCTTTACAAATATTTCGAATAAAACTGCTTTATAAAATATAAACTATTTTCTTCAAAATAAAAGTTAAGTCATACTAAATTTGAAAATAAGCTATGAAATCCTATACAAGTTTCAAATAAAACTTTAATTAATTATCTTTAAATTAAAACCATTTTATAAAGTATAAATATTAATAATATCCTTTAAAATATAATTCTAATTACCTTTTTGAAAAAATTGCTTCTATAACTAATTTGATAATTGTTCACCTTTAAAATTCTTACAACTTAAATCATTTCTTGAAACCATTCTTTAATAAAACTTCAAAACTCCTAACTTTTCAAAAATCAGCTTTAAAAACGTACTTGGCATTTTAGGGAAATACACTTCCATTTTATGATAATCCAAAGAATTCTTTTATCAATCCAACAAGATTTACCCCAATTCAATTTTACGTTTATCCCGTAAATTCCTTTCCATATTTTAAAAATAAACTCCTTTTATTTTTAAACACATTGCTGTTTCCTGGAAATCACTTACAAATATATGTTAATAATATTTAAAATAAAGCTTCTAGAAATTACTTAATTGAAAATAATATTTAAGGAAATATATAGAGGTTTCCTAAGTACTTTAAGTCAAATTTAACTTTAAAAATAAAGTTATTAAATCAAATATTCATATTATAATTCCCTTTGAAAACTTAATACTACCTTACTTTTAAAAATAATTATATACCATTATTACTTAAATAAATATTTACTTACACTTTAAACAATTTAAAATAATATTTCCTTCTAAAATATTCTAAACATATTTCCAAGAGAAAGCACACTTTCCATCCTTGAAAATAATTAAATACCGCTATTATTTAAGCAACTCACGTTTCCCTTTAGAATCACAATTTCAAACACAAATTACCAACCAATTTCTTGAATTTAGTTCCTTTTAAATCCTTTACTTAAGAATTTCTTTTATTTCCTTTAAACCTAATTTATTTATTTATATTTAAATTCCTAGGTTGTATTCACCCAATCATAGCACTACACAATTTAAATTTCAATTTAATCTATCACCGTATATAAATAGAACACAGCATAATAAGATCTAAATCAATTTATCACAGAATATAAATGAGATATATCACAGAATATAAAAAAAATTCTATTTGTGAGGAATCCAGTTGGATCCCTCCAACCTGTTTTCCTGTATCCACTGATATTAGCACAACAACTAAATATCGATTCAATTTGATAATAATTATCATATTCAGCTAAACAACCAATCAAACATTTGAATATTAACCATTTAAACTACTGGTATCCAGATGTGAGTGAGATTAACTCACCTTGAGTTTTCGACGAGCGTTTTAAATTTTAAATTAAATCGAACCGTGTTCGATTTAACCTAAAATTCTCGCTAGCTCCAAACGCTTCCGGATCTGCACCACAGCGGCCTGCTCATCGCTGCGATTCCAGCGCTTCCTGTTTCGTTGAATTTGATACAATATGTGAAAGATATGTTATTTTAAACATTTAGTATAGTTTATAAAACAATTTTTTTTTTATTTACCAAAACAAAGACAGGCCGCAACCACACTCCTTCTTCTCGCGTGCGTTCCAGTGCCTCCAAACCCATAGCTGCGCGAAACCCTACTTGCCGCTTCGCTACTGATCGCCGAGATGACGATCAGATGCCTCCACCTCGAAGCCCTTCGTCGCCTCAACCTTCACACCCATTATCATGAAGCTCGGTCCATCACAACACTTGGAAACTGTGCACGAACGGCTGGCCTTCAAGCCAAAATTCTGGCGAATCTACTCCTCCTTCAACGATCTTGACCGTTGGATCTCTAGAGCTCGGAGAGCTCGACACTTTTCTAGAAGGAGGATTTTGCTAAAGATCAGTGGATTGATCGAAAATTGAAGATGAAAGTTGATGTTTTTCGGCCATGGGTTTGAATAGAACGGCGGCTCAAGAATTAGGGCTAGGGTTTGGCCGAATAAACGTATATATATACACATGTAATCATACTATTTTATTAATATTCTCGTATTTAACCAACTTTTACAAACGAACTCAAAATCACACGTGCCACAAGGCATTTCTAAGGTTTTACCCACGTTTCGAATACAATGGAACGTGTTTCGGAGGCTAATTCGATCGTATGCGCGAGTTACGGAAATAAACGATCAATTTTAAATTAAATCGATTAAAATAGTTTCTATGCGTTTTAAGCTGTCAGGGTCAAACGACAACTCCGATTGCTTCGAAAATGGAAAACCGATAATAACTAACTATTACGGATCCAATGGAACTGCTTTCGTCGAATTCTGAGACTGCACCCCGGAAGGCTATTTCAACTCGTCGATTAAATCGAGCAATTTCCGAAATTGTCGAAATCATCTAAAAGTTTTCTCCTAAAATTTTATTAACTCTATTATAAATCGTATAGAATTTATACTCACATTGGAAATCATTCTGATTCAGTTTAAATCAAAATCTAATTACTTGCATTATTATATTATTAATTCCATTATTAAATCAAAATAAAATTCCAAATTTAACTTATCGACTTTTAATTCCATTCAACAGTCCAATATTATAATTCAAATCCAAATAGACTTAAAATAAAATTTTCGAATCTATTTTTATATCTATTTACAAGCAGAATCACCAATTATCCCAATTCTAATATTAAATTATTATTATTCAAATTTCAATTAAATTCCCGTATTTGAAATTTAACTAATTCTATTAATTTAACCAAAATATTTTTATTTCAAAACCAAATTACAATACATATTCAACATTTAAAATGAATTAAATGTTCAAATCTACCGACCCAAAATTCCGAGTCGTTACAATTATTTTAACAACTTGAATGTTAAAGTGCATTTTTAATTTGATTTGAATTTTAAAATGAATTTGGTTTTAAATTCCTCTAAATTTCTATTTTAAAATGAGTAATTAATTTATTTAATAAAGTACATAAAAAGATAGTTAATTACAGGTTGAGATTAATCGAGAATGATTAATATTGTGGTTGAATTAAAGTAATTAATTTAGATTAGGATAAATTGAAATATAATTGGAAATTATTAATTTATATAATTAATGATGTAATTAAAGATTGATTAATTAAGATTAATTAATCAATAATAAGTGGCTTATGAGAAATTAATTAATATAAGTAATTAATTATAGTTAATTAATTTGTGAAGTAATTAAAGATTGCTTATTGATTTTGGTTAGGAATAATTAATATCGTGAAATTAATTAAAGATAATTACTTGAATGTAATTGAAAGATAATTAATACAGAGTGATTAATTAAGATGAATAATGAAGGGTTGATTAATTAATTGATTTGGAATTAATTAATGTTAAATGAAGGAATCTAAGTGATTGAGGTTAGAAATTCAATTAGAATCAATTGAATTAATTTGGAAGTGATCAAGTTTGCTTATGGATGATTGAATGGTATTAGATGTCTTGAATGTGACTGGAAGAGACCGGGGTCGGGTATTAGAAAATGCCCGAACCCCTTCGAATTTTTGTAGATTGATATATGAAATCTATAGGCTGGAATGAAGTGATTTAAAGGAATTGGACTGTTTAAATCTAAATCTTGGTACTTAGGGAATGGATGTGTGGAATAAGTGATGCCTATTACAAATTGTGAATTTGTAAATTGATATGAGTTACCCGGGTTTCATATAAGTTGTATGCTTTGTATTCTATGTTGGATGGGTTTACTCACGTTGGTTTCCAGCCTAACCCGGGTGTTACTTTGATGTAATGCTCGGGTCAGATTGAGTATTACAAATTTTCAGGTAAGGACGTTCTGGAGCTCAAGAGGCGAGCTTGATGGCAAGAATGTATGGAGTGTTTCCATTATATTATATTGTTGTATATCTGAGACATGATGATTATGTATATCTAATGTCTGTGTATATATGTGTAACTCTGTTGTATTAAAGATGTAATCGGCAGATATAGTATTCTTTTGTAAACTGTTATTATTTGATATTATATTTTGATTTGCTGTGAATGTGAGATGTTGGTGTTTTCTGTTTTTTTTTACCTTTTCTTCTTCTATCTCTTTCTTCTTTTTCCTAACTATCTGGAATTTTCGAAATCGAAATTTTCGGGTCGTTACAGTTGATATCTGAGCTGAAAGGTTAAGCCAGAACCTTGGCTCTGGTGGGGATTACTCCTTAAATAGAGTCTATAGTACTCTAGGATGAGTTGAGTGTGTGTGTGTGTGTGTGTGTATGAGAGCGTACTTGTTATTTTCTTATATAAAGGTTTTAAATGATTTTATATAAAAATATATTTTGATATATAAAGCAATATTCCATTCTAATAAATATTTAGGTGATTGGTTGTTAAATTATTGGAATTAAATTAAGAAGTAATATAATACAACCAAATTGGTATCTTGAATTGGGATTAAATTAAGTGGTAATAGAAATATAGCCAAATTAAAATTAAATTGATTGAAAATGAAATTCTAGAATTTGAGCTCAGAAATTAAATTGTTTAAAACTTTTAATAAAGGTTAATTTGGTTTAAAAAGTTAAACCAACCTTTGAGAATTTAACTCGAATTTATATAATTCAAGATGGTTTAAAATTGAGATTGACATTGAATTAGTTCAAAATTGAATTTGATTTGAATTAATTGGATTTGTGATTGAAGATGTATAAGTTTAAAATTTTAAATGGACAAACTGAATTGGATTGAATTGAAATGATTTGAAGTTGAAGTGGGTTCAATGGATACTAGTCCAAATTGATTGGAATAATTTGGAATTGTAATTAAAGCTGGGTAGGATTAAAATCAAATGGAATTTGATTTGAAAGTGGAAATTTAAATTGAATTGATGGGAAAGTGAACAGTTTTGATTCTGGACTATTTTCAATATAAATTGGTTTAATATAAACTGTATTTAATCTATTTTCCTATCTATTTACTATATATAACCTTTCTTTCTAAACCCCAAACTATTTTATACTTATTCAACAATTATTTTTGGAACTATTTTACAATTTTTCAACTGTTTTATAAATAATTACTACTTTTTAACTATTTTACAAATGAATTACTATTTTACAACTGTTTTGCAATTATGTAACATTTCTATAACTGTTTAACTATTTTCCAACTATTTACAATTAGTTAACTATTTTACAGTTGCTTTACAAACTATTGATTGTTTTTCAACTGCTTACCTATTTATTTTTTAAAATTTCAAACTATTTTCTAAATATAAACTGTTTGGAGTTCAAACTGTTATTGATTAAATACCCAACTGAGATAAGAATTGAAGTGATAATCCAAATGAGGATTAAGGTAAATGTGAATAAGTGAATAAAATCGAAGTGAGGATGAATAGAAAGGAAATTGATTTGGCTAATAATCAATGAAGTTAAATACGTAGGATGTACGTATATTATTCTATTCGCATAGTGATTTGATCCAGATTCGAGCACAGAATTTCGAGATGATTATATCGATCCGAGTTGGGATTTATTTTTTCACTCGATTTTCGACGGCGAATCTGGATATGGATTGTTGATTGATTCTGGATATTCTCTATCATAGCTATAGCTATGCAAGGGGAATGACGATTTCTGATCAAGAAACCAGATCCGAGTCCGCACTAAGAAGTCGGGTGAACAATACTAGTTCGGAAGTGAAATTGTGTGATTGAGCGAGCGATCAGATTGGTATAGCGTACGGATGATATGTGTACATCGTACAGATTTGAATGAAATTGATATTGAAAAGAGTAATCAAATTGGAATATTTGATTTTGAATAAACAAAGTTATATATCTTTGTTATATATAAGATAAACCTCCCTTGTTGTATCTATTGATGGAAGAAAAGGATTTTTAAAGTGTTTGAAGTATAAAAGAAGTTTTATACAAGTTTGAAATGATCCAAAGTTTTTAAAATTTATATATATTTATATATATTAAGGGTCTTATGAGGATTTTGGAAAAAGTTTTGGGAACCTTTGGATTTGGAAAGGCTTTTGATTTTTGGGTAAAATCAATATTGGAATTTGGAAAGCCTAGTTTGAGAATTATCCATTTTGGGATAATCGATTTTGTGTAAAGGAGCTTTGAATGAGATCATACTAGGTGTATGATTTGGAGGATACTATATGTGTATAGTATAAAGTGTTTTGATAATGGCTCTGGGGGAAAAGGCGCTCCCTTGAAATGAACTTCTCAGGAGTGCCACCGGATGGTGCTGCCCTTGAACCCTAAGGGGGTTCTAAAGTTGATCCTGTGAGGAGTCCGAACAAAACTAGTTCCTGAGGATTATGAGTAGTGTGTAGCGAAAGTCGAGGTGCGCTGATGCCTACAGAGGCATTTGGGTTATGCTGTGACGACAGTATAACTCGATATCACTGCGATCTACTACAGACCATAGTGAAACTCCTGTGTGCCGCTGAGAGCCAACAGTCAATGTTTGATTTTATATCGGTAGACTACGACCTATGGTAACAATAGCGAAAGTCGTGTGTGCCACTGAGAGCCAACGGTCTACGCGGATTTTACATCCTAGACTACGACCTATGTAGGAGTGGAGAAGTTTCATTTTGACAGGAAAAATCGAGGGCGCTGATGCATACAGTTACATGGACTTTTGCTGCGATGGCAACATAACCCTAGAATGTAACTGCGATCTGTTGTGGGTTCCATGGTGTAATCGAGGGGCGTGGAGTGCCTACAGTTACATGGACTTTTGCTGCGATGGCAACGTAACCCAGGATGTAACTGCAACCATGGATGGGGGTGATGATTTCCAGAGCATTCTCACCAAGATATTTCCTCTATTTTCAAAAACTGTTTTCTATGCTTTCAATAAAATTATTTTCTAAGTATTTTCACTGGATGTTGATCATGGGTCTGCTAAGTACTTATAGATTTTCAGTCCTACGCCTGATCAACGTATGACTGAATTTCTGTGAGAACAAAGATGGACTGGTTGAGACATCGAGTTATAAGAAGTATTTTTATAAATAGTTATTTTAATAGTATGATGTGAATTTAAAAGCATTTCTAAAATTTTAAAATAAAAGTGTTCGAATTTTGGAAAATGAAAGAAAATCCAAATGGGAATTATGAAAGAAAAAAATTGAACTCGGGAAATTTAATGAAGTGATTTTGTAATAAAATCGAATAGTGATTTAAAAGTTGGAAGTAAGCTAATTAGCTAAATAAATTATTCGATAGAGTATATTAATAAAATTTTGATTTGGATAAATAAAATGGATTGTAAGTGAATAATGAAGTTTAGAAATAAATTCGAATTATAAGTAGAATTCGATTTGGATTGATAATGAATTAAAATAAGTGGAGATATTGTAAAAGTAAAATGGAATTGAATTATAATAGAAATGGTTTGAGTTGCAATCCAAACCCGTGAGTAAAAATAAATTGAGAATGACTTTGTATTAATAAAATAAATTCAAAAATGAATTAAGTAGATGAATAAAAATTTAAAATGGGGGAATAAATGGGTTAATTGAATTAAACAATAAATGGATGAAGTCTGATTGAATAAAAATTAAATCAAAGTTTTAATTGGAATTGGGTTATGTGACGCCCCACCTCTATGCTTACAATAACAAAAAGTATTAAAAGGAAATAATGTCTGTTATTACGAAGAATAAGGCTGGATAGAAGCGGCCATTCGTAGTTAGGCCTTACACTAGTATTGGTTACCTCGATAGGAGTGGTATATATATATTCCATCTCTTTGTTTATTTACTCCCATCAACATATCCAATTTCAGTATAAAACGAACTACGATGGTTCACAATAGTTTAGGACAATATATATAATAATGACACAGATAAGCTAAATACCGAACACTGATAATATCAAATCTCATATATATATAACTGAAGTTAGTTACAATACATGTGATACAATACATATGATACAACTACAACTGTCGACACTAGAAGTTACATATACAAGTACATTATCGTGAATAATATACATGAATACATATCATCCTAGAAAATACACTGACTACTCCAAAAGATATGAAGAGACTTCATAGCTCAAGCAGGATCCTAAAGCAAGATATCAACAACCTAAAATAACTCGGTCTGATCCCAGTATTAATTCAAAAGAAAATAATACGTGGGTCAGCCTAATTCAAACTCAATTATTAATGCACGGAAGCAATAATAATAAATAACAAATAGACGACGGTTAAAATAAATTCACATATCCAATCCTTTGATAAGGAAATCGGATAACGGTAAATATAATGCATAACAGCATTAAACAACGAATCAGCAAAGCCAAATCATCAACCAAGATAAATAAAAGGATTATCAATGAAGATAATTTAGAAAACAACACAATTGCCTAAACAGCAATTAACAGCAACTGGCTAAGCAAAACCCAAGCCAATGAAACAGCATAAACAACAAAATCTAATTATCGATACGATAATTAGCAAACACATAATCTAATTATCTAGTAGATAATTAGATATCAAAAAATGATCAAATTCAACCAAATCAAAATACAATTTCAAAATATTGAATTGAACACACGAAACAATTCAAGCAATTGAAATATCAATCAAAAAGTCAATTCCGTGTGGCTGCAGTACACGCTCACGTGCACTGCCTCGCCACTACAGTATATGATGTCATCACAACTCCAAATATTAACAGCAAACCAAACTGTAGAGGTCAAGTCACGGCTATCATGACTCAACACAACTGCAAAAAAATGAAACCGCACCAAAAGAATGGCAATACGGCATGACAAGAATGCACAGGCCACAAGATAATCCAAAAATCAACAAAGTCACCGATGAATCAGAAATTACACCCCAAAGGCTAATAGTTCAAGTCACGGCTACCATGACTCAAACATATACAAGACTGCACATTCAGGTCTGGACACACAAGTAGTGCACAAATAAGTCCATGCCAAGCAAGGCAAGGTAAGGACAAGTTCAGGCAGATGCACTCATGCATATACTAACAATCAGACTAGATCAGAATTAAAGTGCACAAGAACAACAAGATGCATTAACTAAACAATATAGGAAAGCAGCTTCAACACAATGCAACATCAAATCAGGTACAACATAATGCGACATGTAGTCAAGCATCATCAAAGACCAGGCCCAAAAGACCTGATTCAATACCAAAGTAAAATAGGACATGTGCATATATACACAAGCCTGGCAACATGAATATCAAAATGCAGACATGATGAAGTCAGTGCCAACAGTAAATGGCAACAATTCAATCAAGTCATAGTTCAAACCAGGAGTGCAACATTACATAAAACAATAATGAGTCAGGTACAACAACATGAAGGAACCGGACCACAAAGGAACTCAAAGTGCTCAGGCAATTTAAATCCAAAGCAACGCTCAGTGCACTGCATAAGTATGAATCAAACTCATATATATACTGCAATAGTACCGAGGGAAGGACATGAAAAGTGCACAACCAGTATGCAACTACGAAACTGGGTCAAGCAAGTGCAACATCAAGTGATAAAAATGCACATGTATACAACATAAAGTATGAATGACCAGAATAATCATCATATAAAGCTACATGAACAGGAGTGAAAACGACAGTAACTCAAAGCATCAATCAAGTTGCCAAAGCCAGTGCTATCTGGAGTCATGGTCGAAGACACATGAACAAGCCATGTGCTACTAACCGGAGTCAAAGGAAATAAAGAACGACATCTACATATAAAGCAGTGACCCAATAGATACAAACTTCAAAAGGTCCCAAACTTGAAACAGATACAAGTACGCAAAGACTCCAAGTTTGTAAGTATTCCAAACATTTAAGCTCCAGATAGTATCAGGTTCGAACAAACCCAAAGCCATGGAACAACAAAACAAAGTCAAAGCCGATGCCAACATAAAAATGCAACTCAAATCAAACTGTGTCAAAATCAACACCGTGACAAGTTTCAAGTTCGAACTAGTACAAATCAAAGCCAGATGTGAATGAACAAATCAACCTCATCAATATCCATACGAAAACAGAGCCGTGATAACCAAGAAACAAGAAATCGAACCAAGTGAAAATCAAGTCAGAAATCATCAACGACGAAACCAAATCAAACGCGAAGCATAGTATTGAATTAGATGTGAGGGTCACTCACCTTGCTTCGAGGGGCACGAATCCCAAGATCGAACAATCGGAATCAAAGCCGTGGCATCACGAAGACGATCGAAACCCTAATTTTTAATCAGAGAGGAACGAACAACGAACGAGCCGCCATTTTTTTTCTTTGTTTAGGGTTTGCGAACAGAAAATTGAATGGAGGAACGGGCATCGGCCTTGATAAGTATCACAGCACCAAAAAGGAATGTGGGCCGATACTGCATTTTAAAGCCCGTATAATATTAATGACTTTCAAAAGAATTTCAACCTGATATAAAAATCCAAATAGCAATTAGCCAGCAACAACTGATTATCAAAAACGATAATCAGAAATCTCAAATCAATAAATATCTATTTATCAAAAACAATAATCAGAATCTCAAATCAATAATTATCTAATTATCAAAAACGATAATCAGAAATATCAAATCAACAAATATCTAATTATCAAAAACGATAATCAGGAATCTCAAATCAACAAATATCTAATTATCAAAAACGGTAATCAGAAATCTCAAATCAACAAATATCTAATTATAAAAAACGGGAATCAGAAATCCCAAGTCAACAAATATCTAATTATCAAAAAACGTAATCAGAATCTCAAATCAACAAATATCTATTTATCAAAAACGGTAATCAGAAATCTCAAATCAACAAATATCTAATTATCAAAAACGATAATCAGAAATCTCAAACCAACAAATATCTAATTATCAAAAACGATAATCAGAAATCTCAAATCAACAAATATCTAATTATCAAAAACGATAATCAGAAATCTCAAATCAACAAATATCTAATTATCAAGATGATAATCAGAAATCTCAAATCAATAAATATCTAATTATCAAAAAAGGTAATCAAAAATCTCGAATCAACAAATATCTAATTGTCAAAAACGATAATCAGAAAACAACAAATATCTAATTATCAAAAACGATAATCGGAACTCAAATCAGCAATTATCTAATTATCAACAAAGATAATTAGAACTCAAATCAACAAATATCTAATTATTAACAAAGATAATTAGAACTCAAATCAACAAATATCTAATTATCAACAAAGGTAATTAGAACTCAAATCAACAAATATCTAATTATCAAAAACGATAATCAGAAAACAACAAACATCTAATTGTAAAAAACGATAATCAAAACTCAAATCAGCAATTATCTAATTATCAACAAAGATAATTCAACAAATATCTAATTATCAACAAAGATAATTAGAACTCAAATCAGCAAATGTCTAATTGTCAACAAAGATAATTAGAACTCAAATCAACAAATATCTAATTATCAACAAAGATAATTAGAACTAGAATCAACAAATATCTAATTGACTGTAGATAATTAGAAACAACAAATATCTAGAAATCAATTAAGATGACTAGAAAATCAACATAAAAGGTGGATTGATCCCATCATATGGCGAGTCTAAGCTATGCCGCACGTGCAACAACATATGGCCGAAGCCTACCAAGTACCGTCATCATAATTTTGGCGCCCAACAAATGACCCAAAGGTCCAACATATGACCCGAAGGTTTGGTACTGGTATTTGACCCGAAGGTCCACCATATGACCCGAAGGTCTAACATAGTGGCTCGAAAGCACATGAAAATCATCAAAATCATCAAACAGTAAATATTTCAATTAACGAATCCAAAATTAACCGATGTAGTGAACGCACATGTCGCATACCACGAGTTTTACTAAATCATTTAATTCTCTTCATCGTTTCCTTGAAAGTGCAAAATCGTGTATTTTAAATTAATAACATTTTACGTTCTCAAACGGACAAGTCCGAAATTAAGTGAATCAGTAAAAGTGAGGGTTTATAGTCCTCAATTTTGCTGAAGCATTTAAATCGCTTCCTCATTCTTTTGAAAGCACAAATTGTAGAAATTTTGGAAAACAATTTTATTTTAAAACGATTTTTAAAACATGTGATTAAAACAGCAACATCTGTAGCAAATTCGATAAGGAAATTGCACTTCTCAAAACACCGTAAAAACGGATCTCAAAATCAGCGTTGTGGGATAACCGCTTGAAAATTCACTTTGAATTTGATGGTTACTGAAGTCAAAGTGACAGTAATTTTATATGTCAAAATCTCATCAAAATAATTCACATCAATATATAACACCAGTGAATTTTCATTCATTAAAATATCAACAAAACACCGTGCTTCAAAATTTAAAATTTAGCACCGGTGTAAAAATCCCGTTATAAAAATAATGGCAAAGAAATATGTTTAAAACCAAACACCGGTTCAACGTAAAATTAATGCAGTAACGTGCAACTCAAATTTTGATTTTTAAATCAAAAGGTTTATCAGTTGCACTCAGCGAAGGCAGTCTCACTGTTTCGGCTGCGCACTCTGATAGACAGATACAAAATAATCAATCATCAAAACACAGTTTCACTTTTATTTTTAAATAAAGATATTTAAAAATTTCATCATAATTTCAAAACTTTAGTTTTGACTCAAGACAAATAAACATCAACAAATAGTTGTAACACATGTTCTATCTAAGTTAAGTTATATATTATGTCCATAAACCCCTCGCTCTGATACCAGCTGTGACGCCCCACCTCTATGCTCACAATAACAAAGAGTATTAAAAGGAAATACTGTCTTTTATTATGAAGAATAAGGCTGGATAGGAGCGGCCATCCGTAGTTAGGCCTTACACTAGCATTGGTTACCTCGATAGGAGTGGTATATATATATTCCATCTCTTTGTTTATTTACTCCCATCGACATATCCAATTTCAGTATAAAACGAACTACGATGGTTCATAATAGTTTAGGACAATATATATAATAATAACACAGATAAGCTAAATACCGAACACTGATAATATCAAATCTCATATATATATATATATATATATATATATAACTGAAGTCAGTTACAATACATGTGATACAATACATATGATACAACTACAACTATCGACACTGGAAGTTACATATACAAGTACATTATCGTGAATAATATACATGAATACATATCATCCTAGAAAATACACCGACTACTCCAAAAGATATGAAGAGACTTCATAGCTCAAGCAGCATCCCAAAGCAAGATATCAACAACCTGAAATAACTCGGTCTGACCCGAGTATTAATTCAAAAGAAAATAATACACAGGTCAGTCTAATTCAAACTCAGTTATTAATGCACGGAAGCAATAATAATAAATAACAAATTGATGACAGTCAAAATAAATTCACATATCTAAGGAAATCGGATAACGGTAAATATAATGCATAACAGCATTAAACAACGAATCAGCAAAGCCAAATCATCAACCAAGATAAATAAAAGGATTATCAATGAAGATAATTTAGAAAACAACACAATTGCCTAAACAGCGATTAACAGCAAGTGGCTAAAGCAAAACCCAAGCCAATGAAATAGCATAAACAACAAAATCTAAATATCGATACGATAATTAGCAAACACATAATCTAATTATCTTGTAGATAATTAGATATCACAAAATGATCAAATTCAACCAAATCAAAATAAACAATTTCAAAACATTGAATTGAACACGCGAAACAATTCAAGCAATTGAAATATCAATCAAAAAGTCAATCAAAAGTCAATTCTGTGTGGCTGCAGTACACGTACACTGCCTCGCCACTACAGTATATGATGTCATCATAACTCCAAATATTAACAGCAAATCGAAACTACAGAGGTCAAGTCATGGCTATCATGACTCAACACAACTGCAAACAAAATGAAACTGCACCAAAGGAATGGCAATACGGCATGGCAAGAATGCACAGGCCACAAGTTAATCCAAAAATCAACAAAGTCACCGATGAATCAGAGATTACACCCCAAAGGCTAACAGTTCAAGTCATGGCTATCATGACTCAAACATATACAAGACTGCACATTCAGGTCTGGACACACAAGTACATAGTGCACAAATAAGTCCAGGCCAAGCAAGGCAAGGCAAGGACAAGTTCAGGAAGATGCACTCATGCATATACTAACAATCAAACTAGATCAGAATTGAAGTGCATAAGAACAACAAGATGCATGAACTAAACAACATAGGACAGCAGCTTCAACACAATGCAATAGCAAATCAGGTACAACATAATGCGACATGTAGTCAAGCATCAACAAAGACCAAGCCCAAAAGACCTGATTCAATACCAAAGTAAAATAGGACATGTGCATATATACACAAGCCTGGCAACATGAATATCAAAATGCAAACATGATGAAGTCAGTGCCAACAATAAATGGCAGTACCTCAATCAAGTCATAGTTCAAACCAGGAGTGCAACATTACACAAAACAGTAATGAGTCAGGTACAACAACATGAAGGAACCAGACTACAAAGGCACTCAAAGTGGTCAGGCAATTTAAATCTAAAGCAATGCTAAGTGCACTGCACAAGTATGAATCAAACTCATATATATACTGCAATAGCACCAAGGGAAGGACATGAAAAGTGCATGGCCAGTATGCAACTACGAAACTGGGTCAAGCAAGTGCAACATCAAGTGATAAAAATGCACATGTATACAACATAAAGTATGAATGACCAGAATAATCATCATATAAAGCTACATGAACAGGAGTGAAAACGACAGTAACTCAAAGCATCAATCAAGTTGCCAAAGCCAGTGCTATCTGGAGTCATGGTCGAAGACACATGAACAAGCCATGTGCTACTAACCGGAGTCAAAGGAAATAAAGAACGACATCTACATATAAAGCAGTGACCCAATAGATACAAACTTCAAAAGGTCCCAAACTTGAAACAGATACAAGTACGCAAAGACTCCAAGTTTGTAAGTATTTCAAACATTTAAGCTCCAGATAGTATCAGGTTCGAACAAACCCAAAGCCATGGAACAACAAAACAAAGTCAAAGCCGATGCCAACATAAAAATGCAACTCAAATCAAACTGTGTCAAAATCAACACCGTGACAAGTTTCAAGTTCGAACTAGTACAAATCAAAGCCAGGTGTGAATGAACAAATCAACCTCATCAATATCCATACGAAAACAGAGCCGTGATAACCAAGAAACAAGAAATCGAACCAAGTTAAAATCAAGTCAGAAATCATCAACGACGAAACCAAATCGAATGCGAAGCATAGTATTGAATTAGATGTGAGGGTCACTCACCTTGCTTCGAAGGGAACGAATCCCAAGATCGAACAATCGGAATCAAAGCCGTGGCATCACGAAGACGATCGAAACCCTAATTTTTAATCAGAGAGGAACGAACAACGAACGAGCCGCCATTTTTTTCTTTGTTTAGGGTTTGCGAACAGAAAATTGAATGGAGGAACGGGCATCGGCCTTGATAAGTATCACAGCACCAAAAAGGAATGTGGGCCGATACTGCATTTTAAAGCCCGTATAACCTTAATGACTTTCAAAAGAATTTCAACCTGATTTAAAACTCCAAATAGCAATTAGCCAGCAACCTTAATCGTTTAATGACGATAATTAATTGTTACAAAACCCCAGGTTGTTACAGGTTATCAGAATGAACTTAAGTTATGAGGTATATTAATTTGAAGTAAAATTACTTAAGTCAATAAAAGCTTGGTTTCGAGTTAGAATGGAAGACAATTAAATAAAAGTTTGGGTTAAATTTATTTGGAACCAACACGGAGATAAAATGAAATGCAAATGTATGATTGGTGAATAAATTAGAAATGAAATGGAACTAAATACAGAATGAGTTGAAATTAATTTGAAGTAGTTATAAACGAAAATGGATACTCTATTAAGCGAATATCGTCGAATTTGCATAAAAATAGTTGTCGTTTGATGTAAACGAAGGTAAAGAAATTCTATGAATTAATAGAAGCAAATAAAATTGATTTTTGAATCATTTGAAGTGAATGTGAGTTGTTGGGTTAAAATAAATTGAATATAAGCAATTGAGTTATAAACCAATAAAATTGAACGAAATGGTATAATAATTGGTTGAAAGAAATTTAATTAGTGTTGAAATTATATCAATTGCTCGTGGAAGTTATTTAGAATGCACTTCTTTTAGAATTGATGTGTTGTAGATGTTTAAATAAGAGAAATGTTATAAACTTCATATATATAGTGCTTACATGTTTAAATTCAGTAAGTACAGGTTCCGGAAAGCCGTTTGACTGGATTTGGTTGCACTAATTGCTAGAATAATAAGCCACTTGCTTAAAAATACTAAATTAAGGTACGTCTACGCAATAAAAATAGGAAATATGAACTGTTTTTACTTTTTCGACTGGGTGGGTCGATGTATATATATTTATAGTCAAATTGCAAAAGCTCCTTCGTACAAAGAAGACTCTGCCAAAAAATTTCGAAAATTTTGGCAGTTAGAAATTTTTTGAATTTTTTTTGTTAGCTACAAAACGAATTCAAAATTAAAATTGAAATAAATTAGTGGATGAAACTATATTTTAAAATAATTATATGAATTAGTTATAAATGAAAAATAAAATTTAATATTCAAAATTGAAGATAAATTTAATTCATACGGAAATGGGAAAACAAATTTGAATGGAAGTAGATATGAAACCTATGTAAGGAAATGTATAAAGTGATTTGAAAAGTTACGATTGGATTACGATTGGATATTATTGCTAAGTAAGATATGCAGGTATTATAAATGGAAAGTAAAATTGGTTTTTATTTTAGGAGATAATTTGAATTGCCCGACTAAAAGGTATGTATTTAAATCTCTATATGAAATTGGATTGGGTTTTTGATCTAGCCACTTGGCTTTTTCTTCTTTTGGAATTTGGGAGCCCGTAGAGGCATTTTATAGTTGTACCGAGCTAGCTGCGCAAAGGAGACACTGGCAAAAAAATTTGGAAATTTAGGAAGGTAGAAAAATTTTGAGAAAATTTTGATAATTCAAATTTTGGTTTTAAATTGAAATTTAAATGATTGAGCAAAAAGGTATTGTTTGAAAACTGTGGGCGAGTTTGGAAAGTCAGTAAGAATGATAATGGTCTTGTATGAAAAGATAGTTGGTAGGATGTTGAACTGCTAGTTTTGGGGGAAAAGTAAACGGGTATTGGACCATTCTTCCTAACTAGTAATTTCAGGGACGAAATTCTTTTAAGGGGGAGGAATGTGACGACCGGAATTTCTAACAATTTAAATTGGAATATTTAATTGATTATAAATATTTGAAAAGTTAATTTTTAAATTGAATTCAAATATTATTATTAGTAGCAATTAAGTTATTAGATCTAATAAACTGAAATTGGGTAAATTATTGAACCTTCAATTTTAAGCTTGTTAAAAATAATTTGAAGACCTATAAAATATATATTGATAGTTCTGATGATAATAAAAACTTTTAAATTGTAATTGAAAGAGATTCGTTTGGTTTTAAAAATTTATCGTTTAAATTGAAATTAAAATTAGCCTTCGGAGGCACATTCTCGGAAATCAACCAAACTAGTTCCATTGGAACCGTAATAGTTAGTTATTATCAAATTTCAATTTTCGTAGCAATCGGAGTGGTCATTTGACCCTGGCAGCTCAGAACGCATAGAAACTATTTTAATCGATCTAATTTAAAATTGATCGTTTATTTCCGTAACTCGCACATATGATCGAATTAGGCTTCGAAACACGTTACATTGTGTTCGGAATGCGGTAAAACCTTATAAATGCCTAGAGGCATGCCTTGATAGGAGATTGAGATTTCTTGGTTTCGTTTTCGAGATGATTTATAATATAAGCAAGACAAATGTGTTAGGTATAGTCAACTATTTTTTTTATTCCTTCTCCAGAACGCCAGCTTATACTCGTTCTAACACGCTACCAGTCCATCAGTCCTTTAAATCGCGATGTCTTCTCCTCCTTTTCTTTTCAAGCTGGAATCGCATATTAAAGAAGAAGAAAAAACAAATCACTCGAACGAAACAAAATCAGTTTGTTCCTAAAAATAAAAAGGAAATCATTCAAATCGTGGGTTCTCCTTCCCCTTCCTCCCTCAAATTCGAGATGAACAAAATCGACTCAATTAAAAAAAAATGAAAATGAGAGAAACCCAACTCGAACTGTTGCTCAAATTTCAGTCGGCTTCAAGGGTTTACGCGCGGAAAGGGTTGGTGATATTGGCGAATGCTTGGGAGTTAAGTTCGATGGGTGGGCGACGTCAGTCGCGACGAATGGTGACTTGAGTTCATGAGTGAGTTGTTGGCGAACGAATTTGTAAAGGAGGGGAGCTCGCGAGGCGAAAGCGAAGTCGCGAGCTTCGAATGGACTTTGATGGCGAATTTTGGGAGGGCCGAGATGGCAGCTGCGATCTTGGGTTCGGCGATGGCTGGTGACGCCGCACATATGAACGTAGGAGGCCAGGCGGCGATGGGGAGGAAGTTCGATCGATGAAGGACGCGACTAGAGGTCGCAGCTTGATTGTGGTGAGCAGCTTCTTATTTTCCTTTTTGTTTTGTTTTGATATTTGAAAGAGGTACTCTAAAAAATTGTTTTTATTACTACTTAAATAATAATAATAAAATTTTGGTTATAAACTGGCAATAACACAAAGAAAATTTATTTCAGCAAAGTAACACTTTACTTTAGCTATTTATTGTAGGAAAAATAAAATAATAATAATGATATATATAAATAATTTCAAAGGAAAATAAAAATACAAATTCACGTCTTTTAACCGACTAGGTATTTTAAAAATATGTATTTAGGGTTATTGATTTATTTAATAAGCTTATTTAGCTATTTAGTTGAAAAAATATTTTATCAAAAGGAAAATTAATTTAAAACTAAAATTTTTGGTTTGGATTAAAATAAATAATAGTTGATTTTCGACCAATTAGAATATTAATAAAATCATCTAATGCTTTTATAAGGTCTAATTGTGGAGAAATTAATCATGATGGGAATGGATTGCAAAACCAAAATCAAAGGTGAGTTAATCTCACTCTTCTAGATTTTAAAAGGTTAAATTTAAATAATTGGTTGATTGATTGATTTGATTGGATGTGCTACATTATATAGTAATATATAGTATATATTGGAGTGATCGATATTCTGTGATGAATATTATTGGTAATTGGAATATTGAATGCTGTGGTTTGCTTGAATATTTCGGTACCCTGAGTTATCGAAATATATAAAATTGGATTTTTGAAAGAAATATAAGGGAGAATTTTGAAAGTGAAATAATTATAGAATAAAAATAAGAATGAATTGGAAAGAAATAAAAGTGATATTTAAAAACTGAAATTAAATTGTAAAGTAGAGATTTAAAATGAGTTTTAAATCAGAGTTAAATCCGGAATTCAAGAGTGAATCTGGGTTTTCAAACAAATAAGTTTTAAAATTTAATTATTTAACAACTTGAATGTTAAAGTGCATTTTTAAATTGATTTGAATTTTAAAATGAATTTGGTTTTAAATTCCTTTAAACTTCTATTTTAAAACGAGTAATTAATTTATTTAATGAAGTAAATAAAAAGATAGTTAATTACATGTTGAGATTAATCGAGAATGATTAATATTTTGATTGAATTAAAGTAATTAATTCAGATTAGGATAAATTGAAATATAATTGGAAATCATTAATTTATATAAGTAGTGATGTAATTAAAGATTGATTAATTAAGATTAATTAATCAATAATAAGTGACTTATGAGAAATTAATTAATATATGTAATTAAGGATTAATGTAATTAATTATAGTTAACTAATTTGTGAAGTAATTAAAGATTACTTATTGATTTTGGTTAGGAATAATTAATATCGTGAAATTAATTAAAGATAATTACTTGAATGTAATTGAAA
This sequence comes from Allium cepa, assembly GCA_030765085.1. NCBI lineage: Eukaryota > Viridiplantae > Streptophyta > Magnoliopsida > Asparagales > Amaryllidaceae > Allium > Allium cepa. Next base: position 898,292,047 of record CM060932.1, read on the forward strand.
GATAATTAATCCAGGGTGATTAATTAAGATGAATAATGAAGGGTTGAATAATTAATTGATTTGGAATTAATTAATGTTAAATGAAGGAATCTAAGTGATTGAGGTTATAAATTCAGTTAGAATCAATTGAATTAATTTGGAAGTGATCAAGTTTGCTTATGGATGATTGAATGGTATTGGATGTCTTGAATGTGACTCGAAGAGACCGGGGTCGGGTATTAGAAAATACCCGAAACCCCTTCGAATTTTTATATATTGATATGTGAAATCTATAGACTGGAATGAAGTGATTTAAAAGAATTGGACTATTTAAATCTAAATCTTGGTACTTAGAGAATGGATGTGTGGAATAAGTGATGCCTATAACAAATTGTGAATTTGTAAACTGATATGAGTTACCCGGGTTTTATATAAGTTGTATGCTTTGTATTTCATGTTGGATGAGTTTACTCACGCTGGTTTCCAGCCTGACCCGGGTGTTACTTCGATGTAATGCTCGGGTCAGACCGAGTATTACAAATTTTTAGGTAAGGACGTTCTGGAGCTCAGGAGGCGAGCTTGATGGCAAGAACGTATGGAGTGTTTCCGCTATATTATATTGTTGTATATCTGAGACATGATGATTGTGTATATCTAGTGTCTGTATATATGTGTAACTCTGATGTATTAAAGATGTAATCTACAGATATAGTATTCTTTTGTAAACTGTTATTATTTGATATTATATTTTGATCCGCTGCGAATGTGAGATGTTGGTGTTTTCTGTTTTTTTACTTCTTCTTCTTCTATCTCTTTCTTCTTTTTCCTAACTATCTGGAATTTTCGGAATCGAAAATTTCGGGTCGTTACACAAATATCACAATCATACATCCTCTTTTGCTTCCGTCTCCCAACTTTTTCCTCTGACCCTACCGCTTTTTTTTCTCTACCGCTAAATTCATTTGGGGCTATGGAACGCAAACAGAGCACCTGTTCTTGGCCATTTCCCTCCTTCGTCTTTTCATGCGGCTTTCCTTCGAGCTCTAATACGCGATAATAATATGAGTCCACTAATAAGTTTCTCAAGCAATCTTTTACAGTCAAATTTTCAAGTACCCAAATTCTTTACAATTTCCACCATTTTAGATTACCTCTTAACGGGTTCGTCTACCGTCACTTGCCTTGATTTATGCCATCCATGAAGGCAAATATTGCCCTAACTTTTTTTTTCATTGGATTTGACTTTTGTGTTTTAAAGTATTCTTTGGGTTGCCATACTTAGTGTTAATGATTCGTTCAGTTCTCTTTTATTTTTTTCTGGCTACTGATAATGTTATAAAGCCAATGTAGCGGATTTTTCCTAGGTCTTATGTTGTGATTCTTTTAGGGTTTTGTGATGCATGCTGGCTTATTTTACCTTTGTTTTCATATTAACTCCTTTTCATACATTTAATCCTCAAAATCGATTCATAGTCACTGTATCGATGAGTGACGTAGTTGTAGGGCCTTTTTACTGATGTTGTTCTGATTTGAAACATACATTTCCAACCATTTTTTCTTGCATTAAGTATTATCTTGGTTGTGCTATATGTTGGTGACTAGATATTGATGCCTTCAAAATGCGTTCCATTTCTTTTTTGTGTTCACCCAATACTAGTTTAATATTACTAATAAGTTTTCATTTTGTATTGTAGCCTTACCGTATGGTTAAAGATCTTCAAACAAATTATGAAGTGTCAGACCCTGAGTCTATTCTAGAGGGAGAACTAGATAGCTTCATTCTCTACTATTTATCTTCCTCACTAGACAAGGACAGATGAAGACATGAATTAAACAAGAAGTTTCAAAATGGTATTCTATTGCATCCTTGAACATAAAATATTATCAATAGGTAAGCTATAAATAAGATTTGGTACGTAGTTCATAAACTTATGGAATTGCTTTGCATTTCAAATTTGTAATTATGATCTGCTTCCTAGTTTACTACTAAAATGATTGTCATTCATGATAAATTAGTTATATGTCCATTATAGAGTTGAGATGATCTGAGAGCAACTCTTACTTGAGAAAAATAAAACCTTTAAGTTTACCAATTGAGCATGGTGAAGTTTTTGTGTCAGATGATAGTGTTGAGGTAAGAAAACCACGTTTACTTTTAAGTTTACCAATATGTGCTAAAATTAAAATTATGCTCAGAAACTAGGATCCTTTACAATCATCTTTTAAGTTTACCAATTTGTTTCAGGTTACTTGTTACAGTAAATCCGGATAAGTAGATACTTTTCAAGCGGATGTTAATTTTTGCAACCTTCTTTAACAATAAAGAATGGATATATATTACTTTGGTGATGTATGATTTATAGTTTGTATTTTGAATATAAAGTTGTGATGTCTTCTCTATAAATGGATTATGATGCTTTTGAACTTGTATCAATTTTTCTTATTGCTTATATGTTTCTTACTGCACTTGCAAAATGTGTTTAGAAATTAAATTTTTTGTTTTACATTCTTTTTACCACAACTGCCAAAAGCAGTTAAAAAAATTATTTTACAACCGTCGAAGATTGCTATAAAAAATATGGCTCTATTACAACTTCGGATACCATGCCGAGCAGTGACCCGTTGTAATAGACCCATTACAACTGTTTTTGGCAGTTGTGAAAGGGTGTTTTTGTTGTAGTGTACCAACACAAGGCTTAAAATTCAAAAGTCCAATTGAGATATTATATAATGTAAAACTAGATTATCATAGTCTAAAAAATTTTGGGTGTCTATGTTTTTCCTATCTAAGATCTTATAACACTCACAAATTAAAATTTAGATCATCTCATTGTGCTTTCTTGGGTTATGCAACAAACAAAATGGGATACAGCTGTTTAGATGGAAATGGAAGAATTTTTATATCACGATATGTTGTGCTTAATTAAATGTGTTCCCATTTAGCAACTCAGGTATGAAAACATCACAAAAGGTCTACAATCCAAAAACATCCATACCACAAATACCTGATCAGCTTGAAATGACAGTACAACCTCAAATAGAGGAAGATCAGAATGATCAGGAAGCAACTACAAATGAAGAAAACTCACAACATACAGTGCTTAGAGATGAGCCAGGTCATGAGCAATCAGATTCTGACACACCCATTTTATCATCTCAGCATGATGATGATTTTCAATCAAGGAATCATCAATTATTAGATGATTTACAACCATCTAATGATCAAGAAGCCACAATTATCAACAAAATTCAACCATCAACAACAACTGGGCACCATATGATAACTAGGGCTAAGAGTGGAATATTTAAGCCAAAAATTTATAATATTGATTTGGAAACTAAAGAGCCAGACACTTATTTTGAAGCTATACAACTTAGAAATGGAGAGCAACAATGAAAGTGGATTATGATGCTCTAATAAAAAAAGACCTGGACTTTAGTTTCCCTGCCAAGAAGCAAAAATTTTGTTGGATGTAAATGAACATATAGGATAAAGAGGAATTCAGATGGTTCAATCTCTAAGTTTAAGGCAAGACTAGTAGCAAAAGGTTATTCACCACAAAATGGTTTTGATTTTAGTGAGACATTCTCACCTATTGTGAAACCTTCTACTATTAAAATAATACTAACCATTTCCTTACATAGAGATTGGATCATTAAACAATTAGATGTAAATAATGCCTTTTTAAATGGTGTCTTGCAGGAGGAAGTCTACATCGAACAGCCTCAAGGTTTCAAGCAAAGAGATAATGAAAATTATTTATGCAAATTAAAAAGACAATTTATAGGCTCAAGCAAGCGCCTAGGGTTTGGTTTGACATGCTGAAATCAACATTAATCAGCCTTGGCTTCACTTCCACAAAATTTGACAACTCTTTATTTACAAAATTCAGTAAGCTTGCTATTACATATGTGCTAATATATGTTGATGATTTTATTATTACAGGTAGTAATATAGCAGAAATTAACAAGCTTACTCAACTTTTAGATAAAGAGTTCTCAATCAAAGGCTTAAGATGCTTGAACTAATTTCTGTGAATTGAAGTTAAAAGGATTTCAAGCAACAAAAACCATTAAGCCAAGAAAAGTATATATCAGAAATACTAACCAGAGCTAAGATGGAAAAAGTTGATGCACTGTCCACTCCCATGGCAAGTAATCTACATTTATCAAAAAGCAAAGGTGGAGCAATATCAAATGGTAAGCAATATAGAAGAATAGTGGGGGCAATATGCAACAATTACCAGGCCAGAAATTTCTTTTAGTGTAAATAAAGTAAGTCAGTTTATGCAAAATCCACTTGACGAACATTAGAGGGCTGTGAAAAGAATTTCGAGATACTTAAAAGGTACAATAAAGCATGGATTGATATTAGAAACATGTAAAAATCTCAGCATCAATGGATATGCAGATGCAGATTGGGTCACTGATCTTGATGACAGATACCCTACGTCTAGATATTGCATATTTCTTGGAAAAAACCCAGTCTCTTGGTGTTAAAAAAAAACCAACTATATCTACATCAAGTACCGAAATTGAATACAGAAGTGTAGCAAATTCCACTGCCGATCCAATCTTACATTCACGAACCAAACATATGGTGTGACAATCTTAGCATAGTTCCACTGAGTGCATAGTGTGACAATCTTAGCATAGTTACACTGAGTACAAATCCAATCTTAAATTCACGAACCAAACATATGGAATTAGATCTCTATTTTGTCGGAGAACAAGTTGCAAATAACAAGTTGAAGGTAAACCACATTCCTGCAACTTACCAGATCACAAATATATTAACAAAATCTCTGTCAAAGAAGAACTTCATATTATAAGAACAAAAGCTTAAAATTGGTGACTTTTGCGATCATTATCAATCTTGAGCTGGATTTAGTCAATGCAAGTAACTAAAGCAAAAGCTCAAACCCTTTAACCAGAAAGCTATAATTATCATACTCTGATCAAACTGCGAAACAGGGAAGTCACTCTCTTCTTGCATTTCTTTCCTGTTATTTTCTTCATTTCTTCTTCTTTCTCCACCAACAATTCTCCATTTTCTTTCTGTTGCTGCAGCTCCTCCCTGTCTCCACTAGCTGTACCTATCAACTGGTGCTTTCGTCTTCCTCATCACCTCCCTCTTCCTTACTACGACTTCACAACCCCTCATAATGACCCGCCAAATCGACGAACTAGCCACCCAACTCAATAACCACTAATAATCCATAAACAAACTCACTACCACCGAAATCTAGATACAAACAACAGTCCAAGGTTTCCCTTGAACGAATCACCAAAACATTTTACGAGTTAAATGCTAAAATATCCTTAATCCCACTATCATCACCACAGTCCTTCCTCACGTCCCAAAACACCACTACACTCAATCTCCAAGCACCATTACTCCCAAACCCGAATAACAACTACACTCGACCCCCTAAATGCGAATTCACCACATTCGATGGATCCAACCCTCTCGATTGGATTTTCCAAGCCGGGAGATTTTTCACCTACTATAACACTTCTGAAGAGCAACAAATAGACCTCACAGGCTTCCATATGATCGATCAATCCCTCATTTGGTTCTAATGGATGTATCATAATCACCAACTCATATCATGGCAAGCCCTAACCAAAGCCATCGATCAACGATTCATACCCTCCATCTTCATTAACCCGCAAGCTACACTATTCAAACTACGTGAAACCACCATCGTATAAGATTATCAATCCGCATTCAAAACCATTACCAACCATATAACTAATCTCCCATCCGATGCCATCCTTAACTGCTTTTTATCTAGCCTCAAACCACAGATAAAAAATGAAATCTCTCCACTCCATCCAACAACCATTTCTGACGCTGTCGATCTTGCCAAATCGATTGAAACTAAATTATTGGGTGCAAAATCCTTTTATAACTGATCTCCTTATATCTGAAACATGCCACATTTGCTTACACTTCTACTTATCTCTCCTCCACAATAACCCATAAACCAAATTACCCAATAAAAAAATTGTCAGTAGCAGAATTGCAATTGAGGCGACTTCAAAGCCTATGTTTTCATTGCGAAGAGAAATATAACTCTAAACATAAATGCAAAGCAAAAAAAATCTTACTTCTACTTCTTGATGATGAAGAAGACGAGTCGCCGGATATACCATAATCTGAGGAACCAGCGTTCGATCCAGCAATCTCCTACAACGCACTAATTGGATCAACTCATCCCCAATCCATCCGCCTTCCAGCCCTAATTAACAACAAACCCATCGTCATTCTCGTAGATTCCGACAGCACCCATAATTTCATGCACCCTAGAGCATCTCGATTTTTGGGGTTAATGGCTACAGACAGTCCCAGCTTCTCCATGGCAGTCGGTAATGGAGACAGGCTTCACTGTCGGGGAACTTGCTGTCAAGTTCTGGTTGTAGTCGATAGGTATAGTTTTATTACAAATTTTCATCTTTTGGAAATTTCAAAAGCAGATGCTATTTTGGGTATTAATTGGTTGCAAACCTTAGGCCCTATAACTATTGTTCATAAGAACCTTACAATGTCTTTTACTGACAATGAGAAGCCCATTACAGTAGTAGGCTTACCAAATAATGTTGGTCCATCTGAAATATACTATAACCAACTACGAAAATTTTATCTACACTTCAGCCTTCCAATATTTACACCTAACTACCACCATAAACCCAAATCTAACAATTGAACCCCAAACCGACTTGACATACCCACAAATACAAGCAATTCTGACCCATTATGTTACCTTATTTAACGAATCCACCGGCCTCCCATCTTACCGTAGCCTCGACTACCACATTAACCTACAACCCAACTCTCAACCCATGAACGTGAAACCCTGTCCATACCCACATTTACAAAAAAAAGGGACTGAATCCTAAGTTCAAAACATGTTACACTCCAAAATCATACAACCAAACACAAGTCCATTCTCCTTGCCCGTTTTACTTGTTAAAAAAATGTTTCATGAAGATTTTGTGTCGTCTATAGGCTCTTAGTGCTATCACCGCCAAGGATATATTCCCAATCGGTTGAACTACCGATGAATTACATGGTTTTACTTATTTTTTCAAATTTGACTTGCATAGTGGCTTTTTCTAAATCCCGGTTCATCCTACAGACATTTCAACAACGACATTTTGAACGCACGAAGGACATTATAAATTTTTGATCATCCCCTTTAGTTTAACCAACGTCGCTTCCACATTTCAAGCAATAATGAACGATATTTCTTTGGCCTCATTTGTTAAAGCTTATACTTCTATTTTTCGACGACATTCTCATCTATATTTCCTCATGGGATTCCCACCTCGCTCACTTACATATCACCCTCGATATTCTAGCTCAATATCAATTCTTTACTAATCCATTAAAATGTATATTTGGATTAATGGAATTGGAATATCCAGGCCAGATAATTTCAGCCCAAGGGATCCGTGTGGATCCATCCAAAGTCGAAGCAATAATTAATTGACCAATGCCTAACTCGCTCACTGCTGTTAAGAGATTTTTATGCCTCACCGGGTATCACCGACGTTTTATTCGCAAGTTTTCTCACATGGCAGGGCCGCTAACCAACCTACTTAAAAGAGACACCTAATTCTGCTGGTCCGTTAAGGCCCAACAAGCCTTCTCTTGCCTCAAAGATACAATTACTACTACTCTAGTACTTGCCTTACCTGATTTCTCCATCAAGTTTGATGTCAGAACTAATGCTTCAGGTTTTGCGGTTGGCGCCGTTCTTTCCTAGAAACAACATGTCATTGCTTTCTATAGCAAGAAACTCCCCCCACTACAACAGCGTTCTTCTACCTACGTCCGTGAAATGTACGCAATCATGGTCGTTGTCACTAAATGGCGACATGACCTCCTCGGTCGTTGACTCTCAATCCCAACTGACCACCAAAGCCTCCGCCTGCTGATGACGCAAACTATTCAAACTCCGGAGCAGGATAAATGGCTTTCAAAATTACTGGGCTTCAGATTTCGACATTGGCTACTAACCAGGTTGTGAGAATAAATTGTCCAACGATCTCTCGAGGTGGACATAAGAAGCCACCATGGCAGCATACACTGGCCCAATATTTGATTTCACCGATCAGATCCGTGCTGCACTTCCATGCGATGTTGCAGCTTAGTACATCATTGAGAAGCTTGCTTCAGATATTGGCACAACTAATACCTACTATGTTCATGACAATCTTTTAGTTCAGGGCAATCAACTGTAATAACAAAGAACTACAACACATTATCATCATAACATTTCATGATTCTAAAACAGGCGGTTACTAGGACATTAAAAGCACAATTTCCCGCCTTACAGCAAACTTCTACTGGCCCAAAATGGCTCAGGCAGTGCAAAATTTCATCTGATAGCTCCCGATTTGTCTTCACTCCAAATCATCGAGATGTCAGCTTAAAGGCATTCTACAACCACTGTCCATTCCAATTCAAGTTTTGGAAGACATCTTGATGCACTTCGTTACTCACCTTCCTCCTTCGTATGGCAAAACATCCATTTGGGTGATAGTCAATCGGTTCTTGAAATACGCCCACTTTCGTGCACTACTGACCTCTATTTCCACCTGACAATTAGCTTTATACTTCATATAGGAGTACATGCGTCTACATGGATTTCTCTGGTCTATAGTCTTCTATCGTGATTGGTTATTCATGAGCCAATTTTAGAGAGAACTTTTTTGCTTACATGGCATGGAACTTAAGATGAGTAGTGTCTACCATCCGCAAATGGAAGTGGTAGACCTGTCTCGAAACGTATCTCCAAGCGGTTGTTGGCGATACACCATCACAATGGGCTCTTTATTTTCCATGGACGGAATAGTGGTACAACACGAATAAATATTCTTCCACCGATATGTTGCCATTCGAAGTGTCTATGGCCGACCAGCACCAGTGATTTCCAACTGCGTCCAAGGTACGTCACAGGTATATGATGTAAAGACTTGGGATCTAGCTAGAACTCAGTTGCTGCAAACAGTTAAGAACAATCTTAAACATGCACAAATTTGCATGGAAAATCAAATGGACAAACATCGTCAAGATAAGGAATTCGATGTGGGTTCCCGGGTCTTCGTGAAACTCCAACCGTACCGTCAACATTCCTTACGAGCTACTCAACACAAACTTTCGAAAAAGTTTTTTGGGCCTTTTCAAATTTCGGAGAGAATTGGGTCTATCGCCTACAAGTTACTACTACCACCAGAAGCTCCCATACATAACATTTTTCATATATCAGTCCTCAGACTCTTCCCCAATCTACATGTTGCAACTCCCACTTAGCTACCTGCTTTAGTCACTACAAACCTTGAGGATAAGGTCGGTCCATTAGGAGGGGTATGGCTATAATGGCAACAACTGTCTTATTTGTTCCAAAGGACTGTATGCATTTCTATAAATAGTAATTAATGAAATGGATTATTCAGACTGAAAATAACATTGATCTCTCTCTTCCTGCGTTTCTTTTATGCTATTTTCTCTCCTCTAGCCGTACCTATCAGCTGTACAAAGACAACATATTCAAATAATATATTTTGGCTTATGTGTAAAACTGAGGTATAAATAACATCTTCCAAGTAGGCACAAAAAATGTGCAGAAGAGACTGAAAGTCAATGTTCGCACGAACTGTGCGTAAAGTAGAAATCTATTTGCTTCATAATATAAGACCATGGGACAATATTCAAAATGGACGGCGTACAACACAGTTCTCATCAATTCAACATCTTTGATAATTTTTTTGGATATTTACCTGATATGTTCAGTTACACAACATAAATACATGAAACGAAGTTTGTTAATATGGATTGCAGCAAAAATTTACTTGTTATATAAAAATATATTTCCATAGTTTACTTAATCTGTATGGCAGCAAAGAGACGATAATTTTGGACATGTGTATTGTTTTTACTTCTTTAATGATTCATTCCCATTGCTCAAAAGTAAAACAGAAGGCATCAACATTTTAAAGTATAGTACAATTTTTTTTTAGTATAGATCGTGCAGTATGTAGCAACTTGATCGCTTGCTTCTTTATCGTTGGAGCATTATTTGGTCCATTACTGACTGTGAATGATTTATATTTACACAATAAAACAATTTCATGGACAAAGGCAATGGGCAAAGGTAGCATCTGCACAAACTTTCTCTGTATAATGAACAGGCTTAAATTGATCATCAACACATCAAAATGCAACCAATACACTAAGCATAGTTGAGCAGGGAGATCCTCGATTTATGGCTAGCATCAACACGTAGCACGTTATGTTAAATTAACGCAGTCGTTGCTCATGATTACATGAACAATGAAGCCATCCCAACAACTGAATACATGAATAAAAACATCCCCGACAAATGGTCAAATCTATTGGCCTGCTTAAATTTCACTCTTCAACTTGATGGTTGTACAGGTAATGTAAAATCTGAGGAGTTTGGTGAAGAAGAAGGCGTACAACTTCACCAAATTGCGCAAAGTAAGCTTTCGAATTAGAGACTAATTTAGGAAATACAAATCCTAATTAAGAGCAAGTAATAAATTACTTAGTAGTTAAGTATAAGGGTGGTGTGTGTTAATTGGATTCAAACACGTAAACAAAATCGTGTACTAAATTGAGCACACTTAATTGCTAAGTTAGAATTTGGTACCCCTTTATCCGTTTGAGAAAATGACATTCATATCTGTTGTTGCGGACAATCGGTATATTTACAGAAGTAAAAATAGAATTTCACCTTTATTAAACAAACTCCGAGGCTTTTATAAGAAAATACATAAACGTTCAAGGAGATAATTTACCTGTTATAATGGGATAAGAAAAGACTGAACCAAAGGTACATTATCTCTGCATACTTACAACAGTAAGTAATAAATTTCCCTAGGACTAAGGACTTCCTCCAAACAAAACAGATAGCCACTTCAACAAACCTTCTTTTAAACTAAGACATGCTGTCTTTAGTTTAACTCTGGAACTTTGCACATACCCAGCAACTCTCATAGCTTTTTCATATACGTCCAACTTCAAGGGCTTAGTTATATATCTGCTATTTGAACAAGTGTATTGCAGTGCACTAAGCCTACGACTCTTTGATTGACAAGTTCACGAGGGAAGTGATATTTAACATCAATGTGTTTAATCTGCTTGCGCGTAACGGGATTCTTTGCAAGCTTAATAGTAGGCATGTCATCACAATGAATGATTATACCTTTAGCTTATGGCAGACCAATAGCTTTCAGAATCGTTCTTAACCAGATCACTTGGCAAGCGCACACTACTGCTGGAACATACTCAGCCTCTATAGATGATAAAGTTACAATTTGGCTGCCTCTTTGAAGACCAAGCTACTACCGCACCACTCAAGAAGCAAGCATAACCTATCGTGCTTCTCCTACTATCCTGCTCTCTAGCATAATCACTATCGGTATATGCCACCAACACCTCGCTGCCACCTTTCTTGTAATGCAATCCTAGCTCTTGAGTTCCACAAATGTACCTTAGGATTCTTTTAACGACTCCTATATGTTGCTCGGTAGGTTTTTTCCATATACCTACTAACTAAACTGATCACAAACATAAGATCAGGTCTAGTAGCAGATAAATACATTAAACAACCCACCATTTGTTTGTATAGACCAGCATCTACCATCCCACTTTGATCGTCCTTCACAAGTTTACAACCAGGAACAATGGGATTCTTCACTGCATTACAATCTTTCAAGTTGAATTATTCTAGAAATTCTCGAGCATATTTTCGTTGGCTGATAAATATACCCGAGCTATCTTGAATTACTTCCACGCCAAGAAAGCACCGTATTTCACTAAGATCAGCCATATCAAATTCCTTTTTCATAGAGGTTTTGAAGTCTTCAACCATACTCAAACTGAAACCGAAAACTATCAAATCATCGACATATAAAGAAATAATCAACGTGTTACCTTTTTTTATCAGATTTCACAAATAATGTGTGCTCGTAGGGACACTTTTGAAAACCATTTTGCCAAAGTATGCTTCAATGCAAGAGTACTATGCCCTAGGTGCCTGTTTAAGGCCATATAACGCCTTATTCAATCTGTAAACCTAGTTCTTGTTTCCTTCCTTCTCAGAACCCAGTGGCTGCTCCACGTAAACAGTTTCAGTAAGTTCCACATGCAGGAACGCGCTCTTCACATCCATTTGGTAAATTTTCATTCCTCTTCGTGCTGCAAGAGCGAAGATTGATCTGATTGTGTCCCACCTTGCTACAGAGGCATATGCCTCTGTATAATCCACATCATACTGTTGCGCAAAGCCCTTTATTACAAATCTTCCTTTGCACTGGTCGATTTCTCCATTCTTGTTCAGTTTAGTCTTATAAATCCACTTGACTCCAAATGCTTTGGCACCACTCGGTAAACTGCACAATTCTCATGTATTATTCCTTTCTATGGCTTAAATTTCTTGTTTCATGGCAAGTCTCCATCATCTGTCTTTTGCAGCCTCATTGTAGTTTGATGGATCATGTATAGAAACAAACAAAGAAAAGTTGTTTACCGCCACTTCCTCGTCCGACAGACCTTCCCCACTGGTATAATCTCTCATCCATGCGGGAGTTCTTCTCTGCCTTCTTTCTTGAATTTGCTCTTCCACTTCTCCTTTTTCTTCTTCTTTGGATTTAGTTGAAAAAGCCGCATTTTCAGTAGTCACTTCCTCACCATCACTAGCTTCAGAACCATCTTTCCATTCAAGTTCTTGGTTATTGCTTTCATTTTGCCCCTAATTCCATGCAATCTCCTCTTCAAACGCAACATCTTTACTGGCAATGCTCCTGTTTTCAGTAGGGTTGTGCAGCCTATATTCTTTGGATTCCTCATTGATCCTGAACAGTACACATTTCATACTGCGATCATCTAGCTTCTTCCTTTTCTCCTTTGGCACGTGTACATGAGCCACATAACTGAAGACCTTTATGTAGCTCGCTGAAGGCTTCATCCTACTCCAAGCTTCTTTAGGCATGCGCTCTTCTAATGCTATTGTAGGACCTGATTTAACACATGAACACACCAAGTAGTAGCTTCAGGCCAACATATTTTGGAACTACCTTACCATTAGGCATGCTCCTCACCAGATTAAGAACTGACCTGTTTTTCCTCTCAGGCACACCATTTTGGTGTGGCGTGTAGGCTGTAGTAAGTTGTCTTCGGATCTCATATTCTTCACAGAAGGTCTTGAATTCTTTAGAATTGTATTCCCCTCCTCTGTCGGTTCTGAGACACTTGATCACTAAACCTGACTCTTTTTCCATAAGTGCTTTGAACTTCTTAAACGAACTAAGAGCTTGGGACTTTTTTGATAAGAAATACGTCCAAAATTTACGCGAATAATCATAAATAAATGTAATTATGTACCTCTTCAATATATATATATATATGGGCTCCGGAGAAATAGGTCCGCATATATTTGGCTGGATTAACTCGTGCCTTTTAGAGGCTCTCTAGAAACTCTTCTTTGGAAAGGACTCTTGATGTTGTTTACCCACTAAGCGGTCCTTGCATGGCTTAACATATTCTTTCACTGTTGGGAGACCGACTACCATATATTTGCTCTTCCAAACTTTCAAGCTTCTGAATCCAATGGCCATAGTGTTGATGCCATAAGGGAGCAACTTTGCCTACCTTCACTTTGTGACAACCGACTTCAGGCATGACTACATTAGCAATGATCATGTACATGCGGTTGGTAGTCATGGGAGTTTGAATGAGAAGGCCCTTCTTTGGATGAAATACTTTGCATGTACCATTCTGCATGAGAATTGAAACACCTCTCTCTTGGATTTGCCCAATGCTAATCAAGCTGTTACTTAGCTGAGGAACATAGTAAACATTAGTTAAAGTATGAGTGATTCCATCCATAGAAAATCGTACGTTACCTTTCCCTATGACTAGCACTATGCAATAGTTAAAAGCTTCACACCGTGATGGTATTCCTCATCCACGTTGCAAAACTGTCGTTTGTCTCCGCTCATGTGGTTTGAACAGCCCAGTCCATGAACCAAACTTGATCTCTTGTTGCATGGTTTTCTACATGTGCCATCAACACTATCTCTTCGGTCTCATCCAGCTCTGGATAATTAGCGTCCTTCCCCCAATCTGGACAACCGTACATAAAATGCCTTATTTTATGGTGTTTTAAACACTCCATCGTGCTCCTATTGATCAGGGCTCTCCCACGTCCTCTTCCACGGCCTCTGTAACCTCCTCTTCCTCCATAGAATATTTCTGTGGCTACCTTCAATACCTGCTCTTCTTCCTTTTCTATGTTCATTCTTTGTTCATGGATAAGTAGACTGCTCTGGAGCTCATTTATCGTTACTGTGTTAAGATTGTTAGGCAGACTCCATGATGGAGTAAACATAATTGAACTTGGCTGGAAGAGAACGTAGAATCTTAGAGACCACCGTGCTAGACACCACGACATCACCGCTGATTTTCATTTTGTTAACCACAGTCAAGGTCCTAGCAATGTAAGCATTGACCTTCTCACCTTTCTTCATAGTCAAGAGCTCATGTTCCCTCTTCAATGCTTGAAACTGAGCTCACTTCACCTTGGTGGAGCCTTTGTATTTCTGCTTCATCGAATCCCAGATTTTTTAGATGTGCTTTTATCTAGAACTGTCTCCAGGATCTCCATGTCAATTTACTGGAAAAGGTAATTCTTTACCTTTAAATCTGCGAGCTTGGCATCTTCGACGCTCTTCTTCTGTGTCTCACTTGTAGCTCTCGATCCTTTAGCACCTGAAGGTATTCTTTCTTCCATTAGATTCCATATTTCCTTGCTCCTCAAGAAATTCTCCATCAGCGTTGACCAATGATCAAAGTGACCATTGAATCTAGGGATGGCTGGCTACACGAACCATTCAGAATTTGCCATCTCAACCTCGCTCTGATTCCAAATATTGTTGCTGACACTTGGTATATTTGCAGAAGCAAAAATAGAATTTCACCTTTATTAAACAAGCTCCGAGGCTTTTATAAACAAATACATAAATGTTCAAGGAGATACTTTACCTATTCTAATGAGATAAGGAAAGACCGAATCAAAGCTACATTATCTCTGCATACTTACTACAATAAGTAACAAATTTCCCTCAGATTAGGGACTTATTCCAACAAAAATAGATAGCCACTTAAACATTATCAAATAACCATCGGATAACCGTAACAGTTTCTGCTGCGATGGACAACGTTACTCAGGCACATGAAGAAGGAGGAAAAAGGGGAGAGATTATGTAAATGGTAATTGGGTAAGAGTAAGCCGGATTAGGTGAATTTGGGGAAGAACTTCTATTTTGGCAAAATATTTGAGTTTCAGTTGGCACGAGTGGTAAATTTTTAGGAAATCACCGAGGTGTGGTATTTTGAAACGCGGTTTTGAGTGGTTGGCAGTAGGTAAAAGCAAACAAAGAGATGCTCAATGTGTGCTATTTTAAAACACTCGGCAACAAGCACTACACGTCAGTAGAGTGAGTTTCTGTTTCTACTATAGGTAGTAGGTAAATTTTACTCGAGGTGATGCGCAGAGTCTTACGTTGCTATAGAATGAAGGGAACAAGTTAACATTTTGAGTTTCGAATACCTATGCACTTCTGATTTTATCAGGTACTGTATAACATCTCACGAAGCAAAAAGTTAACACCCATCATAAAAGTGCGCATGAAGTGAGGAAAAAGATAATTAAAGGAGCTAAATCATATTCAAGAAGTGTAAGTCATAGAAGTAGAAAATATGTTCTTTACTTAATAATAGAATATCGCTAGAGGCACCGTCGAACAAACAGCACGTTCTTAACGGCATCGTAAAAATTTTCTTTTCACACGGTCGGCTGCAAACTGCCGACCAAACAATGTGTTCGTTCAGCAGTTTGCAGTTAACCGCGGTGCCACTAGCAAAAAAACGATGTCTTTAGCACTGCTCTATAATACCTATAGTGAACCGTGGATTGTATCATGCTATGCAAGAATGAATTTTCTCTATTGCACCATAAAACAAAAATTTGATCATTTAGTTATAACAAAAAAGATTGAACAATTGCATCATGTACCTTATTGATCGTATCGGCTAAATCTTAGGGCTATCTATTTTTGTATCATGTACGAATAATAATAATAATCATTTACGAAGATGACTATTGAGCTTTTACAATGATGGAAGGATATAATATTTTGATCGATAGCACCTCGTTACATATCTAAAATAAAACTGCATACATGCAATTTAAACTATAAAATGACATTTCCGTTAAATATAGTGATGAAAAATAAGATCAATACAATGAGTTGTATTCTATGTCCGTAGATAAAGCAACAAATTGAAACATTATCATCTCATGCTTGTATCTTTTCCATTTTCTCACGTCTCTTTACTAATTAAATAATCAAATGAAGAAATATAAGGTGTGTGGAGGGAGTTGATTAGTTGACGAGGACATGGAAACATAATAAATGTGAGTTGATTACTAAAAATATGTTTGCATGAGAAAGCACAATGTTTGCAATATAGCTGTAAGAGCAACTCCAACAAATTTCGATCCAACGTTACATTTTTGGGGGTTAGAAAATGTAAGCATGTTGATTTCTCCAACAAAAATAAAACTAGGTGGTTGTTAACAAGCGTCTTGTGTCCAGACACTTGTTGAACAAGCTTCTGAAAAACATACGTTTGTTCAACAAACGTCCGAGCTTCACAATTTTAAATTTTAAATTATATATATGATTTCGGACGTTTGTTGAACAAGCGTCTTAAGACGATTCTACGCTTGTTTAAAAACGTCCAACTATATTAAAGATTCTCGACCGTTCGACCTCGATTTGTAACCAATTATATTTTGTAAACTCTGTTGAAGGCTAATTTGAGTTAGATATTAAAATTTGTAATTAGTAATTTCCTGTTGGAGTTGCTCTAAGTATGTGTTCATGTATGTATGTATATGTGTGTGTATATATATATATATATATATATGTGTATATATATATATATACGTGTGCGCGCGCGCAGTGATCGAACAAGAATTTTCGTTTGCGGTGAGCAGAAATATGCAAGTAATCAATTATTTAATGGAAAAGGGTCAAATTTCAAAAGTACAGAAAGTTAACATCAACAATAATAAATAGACTAATTATATCATATTAAACCATTAACAACAAATTTATATTTTAGTTAATAAGTAGCAGTAAGGATAAAGATTAAATTTGAGGACTATGTGACTAGTTCACTATTAGCGAATCAAAACATTAAACAAATATATATGGATAGAGATTGAATATTTTTTATATTGTGAAAACTGACAAGCACCATTTGTACTAGTGGTTAAGTTATTCGGTTTTGGTGCAAGAGGCCACAAGTTCAAAACTTGTGTAACGTAATTCGAACGTTTATTGACATGTGATATGTTATCAAAAAAAATCTGAAAACTAGTGTTAGTTTATTACTCTAAAATTATACGACAACAAATTATTTAATAAATGTTAAAAAAATATCATATCGCAGCAAATTGAATTAAGTCAATGATACTAAAATAATAATCCAGAAGTTACCGTACCGGAATCATGAGAAGCAATTTGAATTTTTGTCTAAAGAAAGCACAAAGATCTATTAGATTTTGACCGGAAAGAATTACCAAAGCAATTGCAAAAGTCGTTTTCACTTTCATTCAGCAAGCATGATTTTAAATAGGAATTGCAATGAAATGGGTTAGGGTTTTATTTTTTTGGGTAGATTTGTTTATTGGTTCAGGTTTATATTTTATGGTTATTTTGAGTCAGGCAATTGCCCATCCCAGCCATAAGCTAGTTACGTTCCTTTTTTTGTAGACTAACGATGAAATAATTATGATGAATGTGTTTGTTTATTTATATATGTACGTGCATGTATTTGCTTGCCTGTGGGACAAGAATTAATAAGATAAGATTGACAATTATCATGCCTAGGGATTAGGAGAAACTATTGCTAGTTACCTTAATTAATTAACTAATAGAAATTTAACATTCTTCGATCGGTCATACAACATCCATCAGCACATGGCAAAGTAGGAAATGCATCAAAGCCTTTGAAGAGACAGAGATTACAATAAGCTGCATGCACTTTTGGCATTTTGGTCTTTCGGACAGCGATGTATTATGTGTAGATTTGTGATATGAAAGTAGTAATATTACCCACCAAAATCATAAATTAACATGAGAAAATCTTCCAATCGTACTTCCACCAAAATCAACATAAAACTAATCATTCCAGACCATGAAGCTAGCAGGCATTGTCCCTTTTTCCTCGTACAAAGTGATCGATCTTTGAGGGGTCGTTTACTTTATACCCATCGGGAAGGAAACATATCTTTCAGTTTGGAGAGTGATGCAGACATCAAAGCAGCGGTTATAGGCATCAAAAGCAATAACATTCCCTTTAAATATGTCACATGAAGTAAGCATCCATATAATCATATTACAACTATAATTCTAAATGGCTTTACGCTGCAATCTTTACTCATTTATTATCCTATTTCAATGTACTTGAAATGAGCGTATCATATTATTAGGGAAAGAACTCCACTAATATCATGTACTTGGAAATTCATAAACCAATCCATCTTTAGAGGGCATTACTTAACTTGCACTTTGTGTTGCTATAATTACACCAACTTCGTTATTAACTGTTAATTATCAAAACAAATATAAACCAGTTGTGCAAAACGCATAAGGTTGGCAATTAAGTCATTTATTAAAACTTGTGAACATGTACATTCAAGAGTTTTTAATTTAATTTAGGAGAAACAGTAAAAAGAATTGCAGCTAGTTAAACAAATAACAGAACGGAAGTTACGAAACTTAATTCTAGATATAATCTCCAATGTATTTGGTTTTGTCCATGTTCTGCAAGTTAGAAAAAAAAAGGAAAAAAAAGGAAAAGGGAAAAAAAAAAAAAAAAAAAAAATTCACCGTTCCAGAATAGTTACAGAAATAAGCGGTAAGTTGTATAGAACCATTTATGACAGTACAACATGCACATTGAAAAAGAAATGGCCAACTCCATACATATGATTTTTTTAGTATACTTGTTGAAACCATATATCTTCTAGAAAAATTTATCGTACTTAGCTATAATAATTAGCAAAATCGATGTATCGTCAGCATATCAAATCGCGAAACCATCAAGTTAAATGAATGGATTACACACGTGACTCATGCTCATTACAACCTTAGCCCTTTGTGTATAAATTTCCTCAGAAGCATAATCAATGCCTTAAATTAATCAATTATTAAACAATAAATTCATCGAAATGATGTCAAATTATCTCGTATAAAACTATAACCAAATAGATGCCTATAATTATTGTTAACCGGATTTTCGACCAAGCGGATTTTCAACTGGAATTGAAACGTCAAGGTAACACAATACGAAACAATTCGCGAAATTGGGAACATGTTTAGAAAAGTAAGAAAATCAAACTCAATAAGTTTTGAGGGGATTTGAGCTAAATGAACCTCTTGGTACCGAGAGGAACCTATCGGTACAAAAAGAAAATTTCTCCACTTGGGACCTACCAAACTACTTACACTTTGAGTACTACTTCAAACAATCATCATGAATTACTTTTCTTAAAGAATAGACTAGCAATTCTAAGGATTTCTCAAGCAGAAAGAAAAAAAGGCAGGAAAAGATAAGCAATATCAAAAAAGTTATAAAAAAACAACTCAATCTTTAAGAAAAAGTGTTTAGAACAAAGTAGATCAGAGATATGAAGCAGAATGGAAGAAGAAAATGGAAACTTCCATCAACAAACCTTTCGATACCAAGAGGAACCTCTCGATACCGAGTATTTCAATTGATGATTCGACCGGCTATTGCTCGCCTCTACCTTTGGGCTTGGATCAGGATCTTGCACTTCGTGGGTCTCCGATTCTAATGACGAATTTCCCTATAAATACAATCTCGTGGCAACTCGATATTGATTTTCTTACTGCTTTACGTTTATTGATGTTCAACTCGATATTGATTCTACTAGTAGTCCTACTACTTTACATTTATTTTTTGCTAGATCTTGATATTTTTTATAGGTTTTTGGATGTTGTGCCATTTTTTGTGTCTACGATTATGAAGCTTGAAAAGAACTGTATCAATAATAATAAGTCCATTTCAAAAACATGGTTTGCAATGATTATACTATACAAAACAAGAAATAATTGTATTTCACGTAACAAAATGAGAGATGTTAAGAATAAACTAGCAAAAATGAGAAACCTTTGTAATTTTTAGTTTATCCTTTTATAGCATTCATAAGTCAATATATAAAATACATGACAAAGCAGTTAATTTTATGGCAAGAAATTTCTTGGTTTTAGAACTAATAATGGATAAAAACTGATTAAAATGGTAATAATTAACCTATTTTAAAATAAAATTTAAAAACATGCGCATAATTATGAAGCTTGAAATGAAATTTGTCATTCATAACAAAATATACATCTAAAAAACATGGTTTGAAACGATTGCAATGCACATAACCCAAAAATAACTGTATTGCTCATAGCTAAAAGAGAAATATTAAGAATAAACCATGAAAAAAGTAGTCTTTATGATTTTAATTTTTTTATACACATATATGTTAGTGAATAAAATACATGACAAAGTAATTTCGTTATACATCTGAAGTTCTGTTACTTTTAACTTCATCTCTTTAATTATGTAATAGGTTTCAGAATCGTTAAAACAACAGGTTGCAATATATTAAGAACCTTCAGTCTACAATCAAAATGGTGGATAAAATGAAGTAATAAAGTAAAGAAGCTTAAATATGTAATTGAGCAAAATTAGAAGTACATAACAATGTGATTTTCCTCCTAGATGAAAGTTACCAAATCTCTAGTAAAAATCGGCCAACGGTAATTTCAACATTCACCATAACCAACGAATGAGAAGAGATTCAGCATTCGCGCAAATAAATTCATTTTCTTGGCATTCTTACTACTTTACATCTATTTTCTTATAAACCTCGATATTTCTATAGGTTTTTGGGTGTTGTGCCATTTTTGGCATTTGCATATTGGTGCTTTGACTAGGAAAAGAGATTGGATATGAAGTTTGGAGAAGATGAAGAAGTAGGCTTCAAGGGAGTTAGTTAGAGCATATGAGCAAGTAGGAGGTGTCCTTAAATACTAATCACTTCATCTACGTGACCAGAGAGGAGATAGATAGAATGATGAAAGTATGATTCGACAATAGGAAACGCTAGATGGATTTTTCCAAAGGATGGGATATCAAGGAATAGTTGGACATGTTGGAATTTAGAACCAAAAACTAAGAAACCAATGCAGGAGTATCTCAAATTGGAACAGAGCGAGCTAGGATAATGCCCCTATGACCAAAACCAGTTTGTACTAAGAGGAATCTTCTCGAGGAAAATGTTGGTTCAGGCTTAGGGCGAGCTCGAATGCCGAGAACGGATGACACCAAAGTTGAGAACTTTCAGGTAAATATTGTGGATGATGCAGGATTGTCTGAAGCAGAATATGTTAAAGATAAAAGGAAGTGAAAAGCCAATGACAACTATGGAGGACCGAAATGACAAAGGAGGGAATATAAATTCTTTTCCTCCATTGATCTAACCAAAACCCCAGAGAGCATATACTTAGAAACTGTTGGAACTAGACCAGTGTACAGTGGAAGTTACGGGCAAATTTCAAAAATTCCCTTATTAGATCTATATTGGACCTATGAGGTCTAATAAAATGAGAACATTTCTAGATTTATTTAAATAAAATATTTTATTTCATTTAAATTTATAAATTATATATAGTTATATTTAATTTATATTTTATACATATATGTGCACACATGTATCATGTACATATATGCATGTGTGTGCATGTGTTGCATGATAAACCGTGCAAGGTATAACATGGCCACGTGTAGATATTGAGATTTACATCGCAAAGACACGTTAGCTCTTCCGATATTTATTATATGTTGTCCAAATATATGTATGTATTTAAACTTATTGTTTGTATAAACATTATAAATCTACGTATATATGTGTGTAAAATATTAATAATTTATCATATGTGCATTATTGAAATAAATATTAACGTACACACACACATATACATATACACACACACAAACATAATATTTAAAAAGTTTCCTTCCCTTTTTTAATTTTGAAATATATATGAATTAAAATAATAAAATAATAATTTTTTAAATACATACACTCACATAAGCATATTTATAATATCTAGATATGTGTGTGTATACATATTAATTAATAAAATAAAATAATTTGTTTATACACTTCTAGATCGTGTACACAACATTATAAAATTTTATTTTATTAATATATATATATATAATTAATCAAGAAATAATAAAATATTAATAAAAGATATTTTGTAACAAAATATTCAAATTTTAAACTTTCAAAAAATCTAACATAGTATTTAAAAGATTGGAAATTTTTCCACAATTTTACTATGTAAAATTTTATTTTTAATAATTAATTGTTTCTCCAACAGTATATTGTGATAATTTAAATATATTTAAAATGGTTTTTATATTATGATTTTTTGGCCGAGAGCTTATTTCATGATAAAATAATTTTACAAAATTTAAAATTTAAGTTTCAAAACATATTTTATATTATATAAATTATTTACATTGTATATTGATTTAAATAACAATAAACAATAATAAATAATTATGAAAAATAATTTACAACTACTGAAAATTATAATTATTATAAATATACGTTTATAAAATATATGTTTAATTATTAACATGATATGATGATATAATTAAATACAAACCATATAATTATTATTAAATGGCACATTAATATATGTATATTTATTAATAAATTAATAGTTATTGTAAAAAGATTATTCGGCTGTGCATATTTGATCTATATAAAATGAATTTGTTTTTTTTTGTAATGAATACATATATAACCAATCCAATATGTGACAACATCAATACGTATAAGAATCTCCTCCTAACTAACAATATAATAACAATATATAGGAATAATAAAATATTATTTAGAAATTATAAATCATATAACATAGTAAAAACACTCTTGAAACTAATACCTTGAAGCACACCTAGTATTGATGAACTCTCTCTTTTGAAAACTTTTCGATTCGACAGACCGCTAATCTTTGAACCGTGGACCTTTGACCATCCAATAGTTATCGTCCTTTTGATTGATTTGAGTTGAATTTGTTATATCTCCTTGAAGATGAATTCAGCCAATAATGGAGAGCATAGTAGAATAAAAAAGTCCTTAAATAACGAGGGCTAGAGATCCTTTGATAATGGATGAAAGAGAGATAAATATGGATCATATCTCATACCAATTCTCACTAAATCTAAGTCATCCATCTCAAAACACCTCTAACCTTTTTAGCTGCCCTATATAAACCTTATTGCTGCCAAAATTGTAATCTTATCATCATGGGCTAATAGACCATTTAAGCCCAAATAAATATTATTAATTAAATCTAATTTAATTGCTTATCGGCATCGCATATCGGTTGATATATTTATAACTATTATAAATATATACGATAATATTTATTCCTCAAAACATATTCAGAATATTATAATTAATATTTCATAAATATTAAGTAATTTGATTAATTTTAATAGTTATAAACTAATTAAATTGTTTGGTCTAAAGAGAATTCATCATTTCGGTCGTGTGATTCGTCAGGTGTAAATTTGGTCAGCGATTATCATCAAA
This sequence comes from Allium cepa, assembly GCA_030765085.1. Taxonomy (NCBI): domain Eukaryota; kingdom Viridiplantae; phylum Streptophyta; class Magnoliopsida; order Asparagales; family Amaryllidaceae; genus Allium; species Allium cepa. The sequence goes on from CM060932.1 coordinate 898,315,821, forward strand.
CTATTCAAATGTTAATGTTCATATATCACTTCATAGGTGGTGTGGCATTTTTGCCAGATTTATTGCTTACTTAGTTTTGATAAAATCCAATTTTACCTTATTAAGCGCTACCTGGTTGTGACATTTATTTACATCAATTCTCTTCGTCAAAATTAAATCACTTTGGACTTATGCAATTTGGTAATGGTCAAAATTCCAATATCGTCCGTATTTAACTCAATAATCCAAACTCAAATCCTCGGTTCAATAATAATAATTACTATTAACTAAACTACTCTAACCAGAGATTTTGACTTTGGGTTGACTTGAGTTGACCGTGATACTAACCCTATATAACTGAGGAGATAAATCCTCTCTTAAATAGTGCTTCACTTTCAATACTTCCACTCGACGCAAATATGGTCACCCGATGGACGTCATGCCATATTTTGACTATAATCAAAGCATAACTTTCATATTGAAGATCTTTGGTATTCTCAAGTCGAGAGAACTATATAAATCATTCATATAGAAATTTTCTGTTTGACCTTAATTATATTAACCAACAAAAACTATCGAGTGAGTTGTTCCATAGTTATCCAATGAATATCAGTACGTAACCCGTAGGTGTCTCTAACAGTCATGAGTAATCCTATCCAATATTTGAAAAGCATTATGTACTTTAGTCCCTACAGATACATCAATATCCTATCTCAATGCATCTTGACTAGGAATATTTAAAATGATGTGTTTTATAATATTGCGATACAGTATTCATGATTATGACCATTTGTAATTACTATCACAAATACACCATTAATGGATTTTTTGTTAAATATATTTTAATTAAGCATTTAATTATTTATAACATATTATTACAATTGTATACAGAAAGAAAACACCTTTATTACGAATGAGAATTGATTACAGGGTTAATTAATTTACAATAAATTACAAAATTTTCCCTAGGGCATACCCCTAATTCTATTAATCTCTTACTTGCACTTAAGGCCAACTGTGGAATCTCAATCTCATCCCTTCAATACTTCTTGAAAATTGATTGACCTAACCCCTTAGTGAAGAGATCTGCCATGTTGTCCTTGATATGTACCATTTGTATCATGATTCTTTCTTCTCAACGAATTCTCTAATAGCTTGGAACTTCTAAAGAATATTCTGTGACTTCTTATGTACACTAGATTCCTTTGCAATCTGTATTGCCGCAATGTTATCATAAAACAATGCCATAAGATTCCCGCTGTTGGGAATCATTCCGAGCGCACTCAAAAACTTGCGCATCTAGACTGTTCCTTTAGCTGCTTCATTGAGAGCGATGTTTTAATGACCCGCCTTTTCGACCCTCAAAAGTCGACACTAATACATCCATGGTATTTATGTGACAAAAAAAGATTGTTGGGGGTAAAAGAAAGAAAAGGCGGAACATAATCTCACATAGCAATGAGTAAAATATAATATATATCTTAACAAAAAAACTGTAACATACATACACCAAACAAGGTAAACTAATCTATCATCAAGCTGGACAGTTGTAACAACCTTTCCTCACAATTGCGGATAAATACAAAACAACAAAGGCAATAGAGATAAAATTATGTGAATTCTTCTTGAAGGCTTCCAGCTCATCTTCTGAAGCTCTAAAGCATCCATAACTAAATAGGGAAATATGCTAGGGATGACCCGAGCATTATAAAAAAATAATGCCCGAATCAACTTGGTAAACCAGCGTGAGAAAAAAAATCAAAAGCATTTTAAATGTCATAAAACTTTTCAAAATAAAGGCATCTCGGAAGAATATGCCACATGTAAACGCTGACTGATTTTTACCTTACAATAACCTAACTATTTTATAAGAAATCCGATGATATTGTAATTATGTCCAAGTTTAAAAATAAATATTGAATCATAGTCGAAATGGTTACATTAGCTACATTCCAGCATACATAGTATACAATCAAGTCCGAAAGGCACATAGTGGAGAATGGATTCCATACATGACAAGGTAAGTGTCCACCTTTCGTATAGTACACCTCTAGAGAAAATGTACCGAGGTCACGTTAATTGCACCTCTGCTGCTCAGGGCAGACCTACCCCTCCTAGATAGTACCGAATATGATCACACCACGGTTGCTGGCCAATAACCATACCAAGTCACTAGCATACATAAATCCATAAATACCAATCTAGATCAGGAAATGATAATACCCTAATGGGAACTACCCACTTAGTCCTATGGCACGTCCACGCTTTGATCATTGCCGACTGTTAGGTTTGAGGTTGTGTTTTACCTGTTCAGCAAATCCCATTTGGAATGCTAACACTGCCCTTCAAGCAACAATACAATGCCAGCATTCATCCATACAAGTTGTTGTAGGACTGAAAAAAATGAAGGCACTACTTCTACTACATCCTCAAGATTAGTAACAAGTAGCTCTTGCACTTCAAAGAACTCCGTCTTCGATTCCATCATCTTCAAGATGTCCTAAATCGAACACGTATGCCGATTCGAAATGGTTTACATATAATATATCTGATCGCAATCTCTTTAAACCAATAACGTTAGTTTAAAGACTGGTCAAGTTTTGATAGTTGGTTATTTAGCTATCAAATAAACAAACAATCCGATCAGAGATTTAATTCCATATGGAAACCAACACTGGTTAAGCACATAAGCAACCACTAAGCCTCTTTAACTAATCCTTTTATTAATTAAAACCACTTTGTATATTCTTGCGTTAAAATACTTTTACAAAATAAATATTCACAACCCTCGATGTTTTTTTTAATTCTTGAATAATATTGATATACTTACCTCAACTGTATAAGTATACCCACGAAACATTTCACTTTTGATACTAAGAAAACTTTTTCATATAGTTATAACAACTGTATAAGTATATTCATAAAATACTACATTTCAATGCTTCAAAAATGTACCTATATACTGTCAAAACCTCAATTGTTGGATTTTAATGACAACAATTATAACATTATGTCAAAGAATTTCTAAGCTAATTTGTAGGTACAAGGGCATCAAAAAGAGATAATCAAATACGTTCAAAATGAAGATACACGATACAAATGGATGAAAGAATGTATATGGAGATACAAGAAGAGATATATACGATGGAGACAAGACGAAGGTGCAAACAAAGTATTATTAATCATAGACTATCGTGTCTAGAGTTTACAAATGTTAAAATATTCTCAAAATGATATACACACATATACATTCATATTTTAAATGAAAAAACAAGTTTTCAAAAAATTGCATGGAGCGAGACTCAAAACCAGGTCACTAGTTCAGAAGGCAAGTGCTCTAACCATTTGAGCTATAGCAATTTTTTGTTAGAGGCTAAATTCATATGTCTGAATAATGTCATTCAGATGTCTGAATGCTGAAACAAAATTATGGTTTCACAAAAAATGAAGATATTCAGACGGCTGAATAAGGCCAGGAATAGCTTATTTCCTTGCTGTTTGCGTTTCAACTCAATTCAGAAGTTTGAATTATTTTATTCAGAAATCTGAATATTCTTAACAGCTATTTTCTTGAATAGTCACTTCTCTTCACCAAAGAGAAACGTTTTCAAATATCAGTGGTTGCACATGTTCTTTTCAATATAACTTTTCATCTATAGTTGCAACTCTTTATACACTATAAATAGATTACAGACTTCAACAAACAATTAACCGAATTTACTTTTAATATTCTTGAATTCTCATCTATTCTCCAGTTTTCAAATTGCACTCAAATTGCTTACATACTTTGATCATTGATCACTTTATCTTACACAATTATCAAAGCACATCACGCTATATATCATAAAGGAGAAGATTATAAAAAGATTGTACTTAATTGACTTATCGGTGTAATTTAAGAAGACACTACAGTCAGATATATTTGTTATTTGTAAAGAAGTCATGTTCAGTTGCTCAGGCGATAGAAGTCCTATTCGGTTGCTTAGGCGGTTGAAGTCCTGTTCGGTTGCTCAGGCGGTGTAAACCTATTCCTCCAGGTTAAGCGAGGGTTACTAAGTAAAATTTTAGAAGGAGTCTGGGACTGGACGTAGAACGGGGGTTCGAACCAGTATAAAAATCTCTGGTGCCATTTACTTTACTGCTTTTACTATTTACTTACTTATTCCGCACAAGTAGTTTATCCATATTACTCGATCCTATAGCATAGCTACTGCCATGTACTTATCTCAGCGGTATAAGTATGTTCACAAATTTTAAGAAATGTATCATTTCCAAATCCATATTTAATTGGGTTGAAAACAAATGTCATTTAAACTATTGGTAAAAATAAACCCAAACCACTTTTGGTGCAAATAAATGGATCATATACAAATTAGATCAAATGTATTTACCACCACTTCCCGATTTCAAACAGTACTATTCCTCGATTAACAATGAAATCAGTCAAGTTAGCGTACTATCATTGCCTCGACAAACATTTTTAATTCTCAAGATAGAGATGATTTTCCATACCTCGTAATTTGGTGTTTAGTATGAAAAGAATACTTCTCGTACTACCCTAAGTCAAAATGACCATTTATAGGAAACAAATCTCTTTTCCTGTTATAAAACTTCATTTTATAAATTGGAGATTTGTAAATTCAAATCTCATTCCTTTTATAAAACTTCCATTTTATAAATCTCTTTTATTTTTGTAAAACTCCTTCTATAAATATCCAAGTATAATTATAAAACTCCTTTTATAAATCTCTTTTATAAATTTCATTTATAATATTTCTATATACAATATCATTCATAAACCTCTTTTAATACATAAAAGAAATCTTCATTTTCGAAATAAGATCAAATACTTTTCATAAATCGATCATTCCATATATCATAATAAATCCCCTAATGTGATTCATTTTTCAATTTATCAAACTGATATTAATTTCCTCTTTATAAAATACGATCTATAAATCTACCCCTTTCTTTATAAAATATCATTTATAAATCTATCCTTTTATTTATAAAATACCATTTATCAATCTACTTTTTTATTTACAAAATACCACTTATATATTCTTTTATTTATAACATTTTGTATAAAACATTACACAAATATTTATTCCAAAATATTTCTATCTTCTTTTAAAAACAAAATCACCTTGTCATAAAACAGATAAATTCCCTCTATTTTACTTTAATATAAACATTCATTATTATATTAGCATTTTCTATAAAATAAATACTTCTAAAATACTTTCAAAACATTTCCAAAAGGGTTGGAATAAAATAGATAAGTTCAAAAACAATGTCTAAATAAGCGGCATAGAAAATTCTAAAATCTTATTTGAAATCATTTTTTCCAATAAAAACCATTTTTAAATAAATAATAACAATAATATTATTTCAAAATATTATAGCGAGGCCAATAGCTTCCATAGCTCTTAACCAATGCTACTACTACCATTATCACTAAAAAGTTCAAATTTTGACATATGTCAATGTCGTATCCAATATGGCTAGGCCATCAAGTATCTAGCACTCAATAATTAACAACACGTCATTTTCCAATATTAGTTATTCCACTTATTAATTAATTGCAAAAATCAACAGAACGAGATTTATTCTGCTTAATAGATATCCAAAATAATATATTCGATTTCCGATAGCAGAACCATTATTTTATTCTACCAAATAGATATCGCAAATGTAGTATAACTAATTTAATTACGTTATTATTCAAATCAACGCAATTAAAATTTACCACTATAAATTTATCAATTTTTATACTTCGTTAACTATCACCAAGTTATATCAAAATGTTACACTCGTCAATATGAGGCTGACGCAAAAATCCTTGGGTTAAACGGATTAAAAATGAACGAGATATCACATTTTTAAATTCAACATTTAATAAATATAATTTTAAAATAAATAATTTCAATAAGTTTCTCACCAAAACAACTCAAGCTCGACCCACTACACTTCAAACCCAAACTGAACACAACAGAAACCTTTCCTCCCCAATTCAAATATAGGCAATCAGGAAACCGAAATGAAAAACACCACCTTATCCAAATACCTTTTTCCACCGCTCCAGTCCATCATGACCCACACCACTGCTCCAGTTGCTCCGCCACCTGCTGCCACTCCTTCCAGCCGCACCACATTCATCTTGATGCCGTACCATGTTGTCACCACACGATGAACCAAATGCCTTAGAAAAACAACTAAACCCTAACTTGACCTCGCTGCACCACCTCCAACCATCAGAGTCATCGTTGCCACAACCCACCACTCCGCCTTGCCTTAAGCTTCCTCCCAGTCAATGACATTCGATCCCAAGCTGCCTAAATCGTTCGAGATTGATATATGAACGAAAAACATTCAAAATCACCCATCGCCAACACCAACCCCCTAAAATCATGCGACCACCACCAAAAATACCTCTTGTAGAGACGAACATGACTATACCCTCCAATCTCAATTTCGTGTTCGTCAAAAAATGAACAAAATCTGACAACCACTGTTGTTGGGAAATTCCTGCCACCACACATAATGAAACAACAAGTGGCTACTTTTAGAAAATACTAGAGGTGATAATGAACAACTTTCATGTTGAGAGTTTTAGTTGAAAGGTGATGGTTTGATAGTTGTTGAATTTTGAAGGTGGAAAGATGGTACTATTTTCAATTTATAGGAAAGGAAATTATAAAAGAAAAAGAGGAAACATGTAAAGTTATATGAAATCAAAAACGAAATGAGGTGATGATGTTTGGATACTTATCAACAAAAACTAATTTATTAAGTAATGGAAACCAAAATTAAAAGTCACCCATTACATCAAGAGCTAATCATAATTAATGCCTTTTTAAAATAATTTTTTGATTTAATTTGAAAAAGGTTCAAAAAGAAAGTTTTTGTGATATTCCACTAGACAATATCCCATTTGCATACGGACTGCGAACGACAGAAATAAAAATATGATCACGCTCAAAAGGCTAACACTGTCTTTCTAGTAATAATGTAATGCATGTATTCATCCATACAAATTGTTCTGTGTTACCCGGTTGTTTGACCATGTAACAAGAGGCTCAACACAAGCCTCCTTTGGCACACCTCCTCAAGGTCGGCATACAACATCGTTCAGCATAGATGTGCCGGCCGGCACAAGGCCTCGTTCGTCATGGAAAGGTCGTTTGGCATCGAGGGGTCGCTCGGCATAGAGAGATCGCTCGGCATCTTGCCTGGTTCGGCATAGGGAGGTCGCTTGGCATCTTGCCTCGTTCGACATCTTGCCTCGTTCGACATCTTGCCTCGTTCGGCATAGGGAGGTCGCTCGGCATCTTGCCTCCATCGGCATAGGGAGCTTGCTCGGCATCTTGCCTCGTTCGGCACAGAGAGGTCGCTCGACATCTTCCCTCATTCGGCATGAAAGCCTCGTTCGGCACAGCACCTCGCTCGGCATTGAAGGGTCGTTCAACATGAAGCCTCGCTCGGCATCTACCCTCGACCGGCATCAAGTCTCGTTCGGCACATATCTCGTTCGGCCTACATTCTTCACTCAACGCATTGCCTCGTTCGGCATACAGGTACCATTCGGCATGCTTTTCACGATCGGCATACGAATGCCGTTCAGCCTAGATATGTGGTTCAACAATTGTCGTTTGGCATTTTGGCTCGGCGTGCAGAAATCACTTACCATGGGCCGAGGTATCTTGCTCCTAGGCCCATTAGGGAAGTCCGACTCATCTTCGTCCATAAATAGAAGGACAGGGGCACAGTGAAATTGACCTTTTTTCGAGAACATTGTGAAGACTTTGACGCATTCAAGACTCATTCTATTTCAGTTAGCCTTTGTATTCAAGTAGTTTGTGTATGGACCGTATCTGTAATCAATTGTTGAGTAAAGCAATAAAGATTAAATCTAAAGTGGATGTAGGCAGTTATGCTGAACCACTATAAATCCGATGTTCTTGTCTTTGCATTTATTTTAGCATATTGTTCTCTGTTTTAATCTACTTTCTCCATTAATCTCTCTACACAATCTTTCTCAAGGGTGTTAGTGACCAATTTTGATGCTAACATTTTTGTGCTTTCACTGAGAATCAAACTCTTAGGCCACTAGGATCTGCTTTGCCGCTACTGGATTGAATAAATCCCCCGTAGGAGATCTAAGTCATTCATAGGACGTCCGTTGAATCTACTCAGAGCTTCTATCAACAACTCTCCTATGGGAAGACGACATACCAGATCCGCCTCTCATAATATGGATGTCAACGAGATTGCTAGCGTACAACAGATAGGACCTAGTAATCAGCAAGTTAATCCTGGCGTAGGGACTGTCGGAACCCATAACCAAACGGAAGTTGTTACTAGGACGGAGTTCAATGACCTGATGAGAGAACTCATGAAAAGCAGGAGACAACTTGCTGAACAAATTCAAGCTAACGCTAACCTCATGACTCAGCTTACTCAGCTGCAGCATCAGAATGCTAGAGGTATCCCATCCCTTATTCTTCATCTGATAGTTCGACCTCGTCTGATGAACCTCCCAGGTGTAGGCACCGCAAAATGAAAACTACACAAGCAGGTGCTGCTGAACGATCAACTAGGGATCACTTACATCATGGAGACCATACCCAAGACGGAACGGGAAACTTAGGAGCTGGAGCACGTGTGGAGACTGGACGACCGGCTCACCAAGAGCCCAATGAAGTTGGTCCCCAAGACACACGTTTGGCAGACCGCCAACAGAGGAGACACCAACATGAGCGGTCCCCAAGAACAGAGTCCAACCTTCCATCCTCCATACAAACCCCAGACTTATCGGCTATAGTCAGACAGTTGATGAGAGAGAATTAAGGCTTGCCCAATGAAGATTGGGGGATATCCAGGAGTCATACTCCATTCACAGATACTATCCTACAGGCCAAGTACTCTAGGAAGTTTAGCATGCCAACTATCCCGGCCTACGAAGGGAAGACTGATCCTAGAAAACATGTGATGAGGTATGAATGGATGATGGATTCTGCTAGAGAAAATGACGCGACCAAGTGTAGATGCTTTCCAATTACTTTATCCGAAATTGCCACCATGTGGTTCACTCGACTTCCCCCATGGTCTATATCCAGCTTCGATGAATTGGCGACGAAATATGTTGAACAGTTCAGGATACATGCCACTCGTCCCAAGGATGTGATGTCCCTATCTAGTGTGATCCAAGCTCCGGGGGAGTCATTGAAAGAGTACTTACAGAGATCTCATGTTGCGGCTACTTAAGTTAGCAACCCTAACGACCATGCAATTCTGATGGCAGTAATGTGAGGAGTGGATCCGAACTCTGAGTTTGAAGATTGGTTGGTAGGAAAGCCTCCAACTACGCTAGAGCTTTTCTATTCAAAGGCTCATCAATTCATAAGAAGAGAAGAAGCCAGGTGGACAAGGCGATATAAGGCACCAGGACCTGTTCAGGAGACTGTGAAAGGTAACATCGCCGTGAAGCAATTCAGTGACAACTCAGGAAAGGTTCAAGTCAATGTCCAGAACAAGACTGGGCAATCTGAAGGGTCCGGAGGAGGAAATCCTAAAAAGAAAAGAGAAGCAGGGAAATGGAAGCCAATGATTCCAACCTAAAACGAATACAACCCACTAAATGCATCTCTTGAGATTATTTACTTGACAACTTTTAGCACTTTTCAATACAGAAAGCCTCGCCCAAAGGAGTCAACAGAGGAACAAAAGCGGAATGGAAAGTATTGTCGCTTCCATGAGACTTACAGGCACAATACAGAGGAGTGTAGACACCTCCACGATGCCATTGAAAAGCTGATTAGACAAAAAAAATTGCAGGAGTTTCTCAAGAACTCACAGGAAGGAAGGCAAGGAACATCAGACACCGGATGCGGGCCGGCCCCACGCAATCCAAAGGAACCTGCCCAAACTGTAGGGAGACTGGTCATAAACACTATCGTCGATGGACCTTATCCTACAGACAAGAACTGGCAGGAAATGGAGCGGTATGCTAACTCCTTGAGGCATGCGGATTATGAGTGTTGTTCGAATGTGGAGGATGGGACCCCCGCTAAGCAGCAACGCATGATGTCAGACGATATAGTACTTAGGAGCTGAGATGCGGATAAGGTGGAGGCTCCTACCGTCGACCCGATGGTCATATCTGTGACAATCGTGCCAGCATATGTGAAGAGAACTTTAATTGATCGTGGAAGTTCCATTAACATCATCTTTAAAAAGGCATACGACCAAATGAAGATGGGGACAAAAGATTTAAAGCCATCTAAAGCCCGTATTCATGGCTTTAATGGTGCAGCGACTTATGCAGTGGGGTATGTTGAGTTGCCAGTTGAACTGGGAGAAGGAGAGCGTAGGAGGGTGCGAATCCTACTGTTTATAGTGTTAGATGTTGATTCTCCATATAATGTGTTTCTGGGTCGATCGGCCCTGGCGGAGTTTAGGGCAGCTTTGTACCTGTGGTGTTTGACTTTGAAGTTCTCGACAAACAAAGGAGTTGGTTTGATGCATGGCGATCGGTCAATCGGTCACGCATGCTATGTGGCTAAGCTGAGAGAGGCCCAGCGGAGAGAGAAAGGGAAGGTAGCGGACAGCTCCGTCCGCATCCGGAATACTGACGATTGACAAGTAGTGCCCAAGCCCTGGCTCGGACGACATTCATGGATCTATAGAGACATAGATCCAAGAGATGATGATGAGGAACCCAGGGAAGCAAAAGCAGCATCGGCTAAACTGAAGATTGACATTCCAGTCAGCCAAGATGACCCATCACAAGTACTCAAGATTGGATCACAACTCGGCCCGTCAATGGCCGAGGATCTCACTGATTTCTTCTGACCGAATTTGGATGTTTTCGCTTGGATACATTCTAACATGTGCAGGATTTCTCCCATTATTGCGAATCATATGTCGAACATAGACTCAAAGTACGTTCTTGTAAAACAAAAAAGGAGAGGCATGGACCCGGAGAGGTCCGCTTCTCTCAGAGAGGAGGTGGACAAACTCAAAGCCAATGGGTTCGTCCACGACGCCCTCTACTCTGAATGGGTGTCCAACCCTGTGCTAGTAAGGAAAGCGAATGGAAAGTGGAGAACTTGCATTGATTATTCTGATTTGAACAAAGCATGGCCGAAGGATAGTTTCCCTTTACCCAGAATCGACCAGCTCGTCGACTCAATGGCTGGACACGAGTTACTATCATTTATAGATGCGTACTCGAGATATAATAAGATCCCTATGCACATTCCAGACTAAGAACACACCAGTTTTGTCACACACGTTGGGTTATATTGCTATGTGATGATGCCCTTCGGATTGAAAAACGTGGAAGCGACTTATCAGCGTCTAGTCAATCGAATGTTTAAAGACCAGATTGGTAGGACGATGGAAGTCTATGTGGTTGACATGCTCGTGAAGTCACGATAGTCAAACGACCACATTCGGGACTTAGCGGAGATGTTTGATATACTCAGACATTATGGAATGAAGATCAATCCTTTGAAGTGTTCCTTTGGCGTTGTGTCAGGGAAGTTTTGGATTTCATTGTGAATGCGTGGGGATTCGAAGCTAATCCGGAGAAGATTCAGGCTATTTGAGACATACAAGTACCTAAAACTATAAAGCAGGTACAAAGCTTGGATGGGAAGGTGGACGCACTGAGTCGATTCATATCCAAAGCCACAGATAAGTGTACTCCTTTCTTCGATGTGATAAAGAGAGGAAAGAGAAATTTCAAGTGGACATCCGACTATAAGGAAGCATTCCAAGCTCTGATAAGGCATTTAGAAAGTCCCCCGGTACTATCGAAACCGGTAGACCATGAGATGTTATACTTGTACTTGGTTGTATCCCAGCATGCTATCAGTACAGCCCTGGTTCACGAGAAGGACCGAGTTCAGAAAGAAATTATCCTAAGATTGAGGAACTTGCCTATTGCTTGGTGATTGCATCACGCAAGCTCCGGCCATACTTTCAGACACGCTCAATCAGTGTTTATACCGATCAACCCTTTCGGCAGGTAGTCCAACAACTGGAAACTTTCTAGAAGGATGTTAAAATGGAATATCGAGTTAAGTCAGTTCGATATTACCTACCTGCCATGAAGGGCCATACAAGGGCAAGCGCTAGTAGACTTCATTGCTGAATTCATCATTCAGACGAATCAGATGGTAACATTGTCATACCTACCGTTCGATAGAAGATATACACCGATGGGGCATCTAACGACCGTTGCTTGGGAGCTGGCATAGTTATTGTGACTCTCGAAAACCGATCAATTTTTTACGCTTTGAAGCTCGAATTCCAAGCAACAAATAACGAGGCCGAGTATGGAGCATTGATTGCTAGCTTGAAACTTGTCAGAGAGCTAGGGGTAAAAATGGTTGAAATCTTTTGTGACTCACAATTGGTGGTATACCAGGTGTAGGGGGACTATCAAGTGAAGGGGCAGAGACTTGCCCCATACCTTGCTTGGGTTTAAGAGCTGCCAGCAATCTGGAATATTATGATATTTCGAATGTCTCGCGTGATTAAAACAAAGAAACCGATTCATTGGTAAAATTTGTAAGCATGGGCGATGCAGAGAAAATGAGATTGGTTCCTATCGAAACCTTACATGCTCCGAGTATAAATGTAATGGAGATAGATTTCGTGTTAGAAATAGAAATCGAGAAGGAGTCATGGTTGACCCCCTTTAAACAGTGCTTGCTACATGGGATCCTGCCCGAAAGGAGTGAAAGATGACAAGTCATTCGTAAGGCTTCACGATATGTAATGCAGGACGGAATAATGTATCGAGAGGGATTCTCGGCCCCCTTACTCCAGTGCATTTCCCACGATGAGATAAAACGAGTCCTGAAGGAAGTCCATGAAGGGAATGCGGTGACCATACTAGGGGGCATACATTTGCAAAGAAAATCCTCCGCTATGGATATTATTGGCCAACTGTAAATTAGGATGCTGCAGACTATGTAAGGAGATGCTACAAATGCAAGAACTATGCAAAAATCCTGAGAGCTCCTCCAATGGAACTCACGCAAATGGTTAGTCCCTGGCCGTTTGCAATATGGGGGATCGATATAAACAGTTCCTTACCCATATCTAAAGATGGTGCGAAGTACACGATAGTTGCGGTCGATTATTTTACCAAGTGGGCAGAAGCAGAGCCCTTAGCCACGATCACCACCAAGAAGGTCACTAATATCGTTATACGGAATATTATATGCCGTTTTGGCCTTCCATAGACTATCATTACAGACAACGGAACTCAATTCGAAAGCAAAGAGTTCAAAGAATTTTGTCAAAAGTATGGCATTGAAAAAAGGTTCGCAGCAGTTGCTCATCCAAAAGCTAATGGACAAGTGGAAGCTGTGAACAAAATAATCAAGTCCATACTGAAAAAGCATTTGGAAAAGGCCAGAGGCAAGTGGGTGGATGAACTTCCAATAGCACTTTGGGCTTATAGAACCACCCACAAGTCTGCGACTTGCCACACTCCATTCGCATTGGCATATGGCACGGAAGCTGTTATACTCTAGAACTTGAAGTTCAGTCACATCGGGTAACTCAATACGACCCCAAGATGAATCAGGAACTTTTGCTGGAATCGCTGGACTTCATTGATGAAAAACGCGAAGAAGCTGATTTAAGAGCAGCCGCATATAGACACCGAGTCGCTCGATATTATAAAGAAAAAGTCTGGCCAAGAGTCTTCGACGTCGGCGACCTCGTTTTGAAATGAATTTTTCCGGTCCCGTCGCATCTGAATCCCATATGGGAAGGTCCACACATCATTGAACGGAGGCTTGGAGAAGAAACTTTCAACCTAGCGACCGTTGATGGCGCGACGCTCCCCCGAGCATGGAATAGCGAGCATCTGCGACATTATTATACTTAGTCTATTTCTTTCATGTTTTAATTGTAATTATTCCCAGCATATCTTTATTTCGTTGAATTTTAGTTTTCAGCATGTAATAAGACAATTTTGCTTGCTTCATTAATAAAGGCTTGAAGCCATTTATTCCATGAATTGTTGATGTTTCTGTGTACGATAATTTTATGGAAGAAAACTAGAGTTATATTATTTTGTCTAACGTACGAACATGCATAAACAACTTTAAATCTCCAACTCCCCTGAGAGCGGACTGGAGTACTATGAGTCCCCTGAGTGCGGACTAGAGTATAAACGACTTAAAATCTCCAAGTCCACGGAGTGCGGACTGGGATGCTCCGAGTCCCCTGAGTGCGGACTAGAGTATAAACGACTTAAAATCTCCATGTCCCCTGAGTGCGGACTGAAGTACTATGAGTCCTCTGAGTGCGGACTAGAGTATAAATGACTTAAAATCTCCAAGTCCTCTGAGTGCGGATTGGATAACTCTGAGTCCCCTGAGTGTGGACTAGAGTATAAACGACTTAAAATCTCCAGGTCCCCTGAGTGCGGACTGGAGTACTTTGAGTCCCCTGAGTGAGGACTAGAGTATAAATGACTTAAAATCTCCAAGTCTCCTGAGTGCGGACTGGAGTACTCCGAGTCCCCTGAGTGCGGACTAGAGTATAAACGACTTAAAATCTCCAAGTCCTTTGAGTGCAGACTAGAGTACTCTGAGTCCCTTGAGTGCGGACTAGAATATGAATGACTTAAAAATCTTTAAGTTCCCAGAGTGCAGACTAGAGTACAACTGACTAGAAGTCATCAGGTCCCCGACGAACGGACTGAAAAATATTCTAAGTACCCGAAGCATGGAATAAAGGATGTACAATTTCAAAGAATTTTCGAGTTATATGACGATGAATTGGAGGTTTATGTACCCCCAATAGCTTGGGTTTCGACCATAATAATACAAAAAGCTGAACAATAAAAGTTGTTTGAAAGACAAAAGAACTACATTTTATTTATTCATCCAAAATGAGGTTCTACCACAACTCCTCCAAAACTCGGAGTCAAAAGTCTATTTACATTGACTATGGAAATAAATAAAAATAATTACATAATCTAAGCTAGCTCTCGTTGAACGAGTGTAACAGCTACTTCTTTGACTTCTTGGGTTTTTTTTCCTTCTTTGTTTTCTCAGGTGACTCTTCCCCCACGCGTTTTCGTTTGGACGTTTTGCTTGATGGGGAGGTAACAACTGAGGAATAATGAGGGACCTCTAGTGGCCTAGACCCACCAGGGAGGATGACCTTCAAAGGCTTGTTCAAAGGATCATCTAGTTCCACGACTCGGGGCTCGACTTTGATTTCAGGTGTCCTTTTCTTTTCCTCCGCTAGCTGCTCCTTCATGCTCATATAGAAGTGTGTCCAGAGGCGCTTGTGATCTCAATTTCATAACTTTCTTCGACGGGAGACGAAGTCTCAAACTTATCCTCATCAAGCGCCTCAATCACTTGAGCATCTGAACCGGGAGTCTCTCCCGCGTGAATAGCCTCGCTCGTTTTCCCCTTCTCCTCCTTGGCGTCATCGCTCCTTGGAGTTGGTTTAGGACCAGAACTGCCTACGCAAAAACACAAGAGACAATCGTTAGAATACAATAACCTCTCGCCGAAAACGATGGCTTTCTTAACTTTAAGAAGAAGAGTTATGTACCGGCTTCTTGCTGGCTTTCAGCCATTCAAGGAGTCTCTCCCTTTAGAATGGGAGATAGAACATGTATGCCGAGGCCAGGGTCTTCTGGGTCATAACCAGCATGTTGCTCGAATGGATCAAGTACTGGCCGATCAATTGATTGAGTGTGAGGAGGAGCTGGAGACTCGATTCTAGTCGGACCGTCCATGACATCCTTTCCTTTTGAAGAGGAAAAGCTTTTGCAGCAGAGGGCCTTCACTGCAGACAAGTTCGAAGGCTCGTTCCCCTTGAGAAATTCTTTTATCAAAGCCTCCTCGTCAACCTCCTCGGTGTCCAGCTATACTTTTCTAATCTTTATTAAAGTTTCCCTTGCTTTGGCTAGAGATTCGAGGTAGCCCTCGCCAAGAAAAGTTAAGTCTCGATGCATGAGGACACGAGCGTTGTATTCTGCTATGAGCGGGTCGAACAAGCATTTGATATCCTCCCTACCAGCCTTCGTAGCCGCCTTAAGGCGAGAGTCAATCTCCACGGATGCTATTATTTTTCCCTCTTCACAAGCTTCATCTTTTAGCATCCTGACTTTAGAGAGTTCGTCTTTCCTTCAGGAGTCGCGTAGCAACATTTTCATCGCAATATCATTACGACTCTTCCTGGGCGGCAGTTCTTTCCTCTCTCTTTGCGGAGTTGATCTTCCGACTCCTTGACTCAGATGGAAAATGCAACCCTTGCTTCTGAACTAATTCTTTCCCTAAATCCAAGGCCCCATAGCATTGGACCTCTTCATCAATTTCTTTCTTATGCATCGTTTCCAGACGATTGACGGCATCCGCAGTATCTTTAGCACTTTGTTGGGCGGCTTCGAGCTGAGATTTGTACGAAGAGAGCTCTTCATCTTGAGCATTGATAATGTCCTTATCGTGAATGGCCTCGAGCTTCAAGCAGCAATTTCGTGTCGACGCTCAACAAAGACTTCCGAGACTTTTTCGGCTAAATGAACAAACGCGTCATGTTGAACATAAACGTCATTGTTGCAAGCAATGGCGCTTTGTTTGACGTGTCCTGGAATGTGATGGATCGCCATAAGAAACTTCAGACTATCGACGCATATTTTGGGGAACTTAGCCTTAAGCTCGGCTAGCCTCTCCGATATCGTCGGATCTGTTGCGGAAACATGGGGAGATGGTCTTGAGAGCTCAGTTATCTTGTGGGGTTTCCGAGATTGTTGTGTGCTGGATGAACCAAAGTGTTGATCATGGGGAGAATCAGATTGGGACCCCTTGTGGCAGTATTTCTTCCTGCCTTGCTCCGAGTGAGAAAGAGGATTATAATGGTATGAAGGTTGATGATAAGTTTTCTTTCAAGATGATTAACCCCGAGAGTAATAATCCCTATCGTCGTCGTCATCTCTATCCCGACGTCTTCTAGAGCTTGAATCCCGTCCAGAGTGGTGAAAGATGGATGACCCGCAAAGACGATCGAGCCTGTGTGTATGTCCCGTATCACCTGCATAGAATTAAAATAACGACAAGTTAGCGAAGAGTAGAGTGATGGCAGAAATTTAAGTGCAAGGTGAGGTGCATGTGTCCGTGTGTGTCCTAGTGTTTCCCCCCAACGGACCAGCTTCTTTATCTCTGCTTATGAGAGTTTTTTCTTCCTGAACATGGGCTTGAGCGCCTGCATCGCCTCTTGCGGGCGAATGAAGTTTAAGCGCTTCTGGATCATTGAAGCCGTAGTTAAGTAAGTCGTCGGGAATAGTGAGGTCCGACAGGCCTTTCAATGAACTCTCTAAGCGTTGAGGAGAAGGCTCTTTATCCACCTGGGTGATTGTGACTTTAAAGGTACCACCTGTTGTCTTCTTCCTCGGTTTGTAGGTCAATTTTTTCTTTCCCTTCGCAGAGGGAGGTGTAACTTCGATATCATACACTTCGACTACCAGCTCCCGAGCGGGGGCAACATTCTCACCTTGTACTTCAAGCGTTTCAACTTCTTTAATCTCCCCCTCCTCGGATGTGTCAGGGGCGTCACGTGCCGAGGGCCCAGCTTGTTTTTTACCTTTGCTCGAGACAGATGCTGTTATGGTGACATCTTGAGGAAGGCTTATCTAGCGGCCTGCCGCCAGCAGCTCAAACTTTAAGAGCGACTCGTTCGAAATAAGAAATCTGATGTCCCGGTCTCCTGCGGGGATAGCTCGAATAGCCTCCATGGCTTCAGCATATCCGGAGCCTTCGGGACATGGGCTGATACCTGTAGAAGTAGATAAAGTGTTAGAAAAGAAGCAATCACCGCCAAATGCAAGTATTAATCCAGAAAAGAACTCACTTCCTTCTACCCATCTCCTTGCGAAGCTAGGGGGACATCACACGTAGAACCACCCTTTCTTGTAATGGGCGAAATTTTTCCATGCCCCGGTCATAATTTGACACTTGTTGTGTGGTTCGAGAAATACAAAAGATGGGTCGTCCGATCGTCTCTTGAAACAATAAATATAACGGATATCGTCAGAAGTCGGGAGCTTGAAGTGGAAGCTCATAAAGAGAATGTACGTGCCGTATATGTATGCATGACTATTTGGATGTAGGTGCGATGGAGTGATCTCAATATACTGTAACAGATCACGGAGGAAGGAGTTGAATGGCGGCACGCTACCAACCCAACACATAAATCTGTTACAGGCTGTGTATCCAACTGGGGGCAGGTGAGGACGATCTTGCCTTGATGGAACCAACACATCATCAAAAGTTATCCGTGCATCGAGCATATGCGACGAAGAGCGCTTTCGTTAATTCTCGTGGCTTGAGAATCGATCAGATCATCTAAAATGATCGCTACATCCAGGGCATCAGGAGCCAAGTCAACGGATGTGATCATAGGGCTCGGCATGTCTTGAACAAGAGTAGTCGATGGATTTGAAGTCCCAACTACTTCTTGTTGAGAAGATGGCTCGGGTCCGTCCGAGATCGTGGAAAAACTTGATTTCCTAGACATCTCTAATGTGTGTAGAATCTGATGAAATACCTGTTTGAACTATACTTGAAAAAAAATCGACATTAGACTTAACAACAAAAATACTCCCCTCGTGTGGTGTGTGAACTAGTGCATTCATGCGAGTATAAGTGCCAAGAAATTAAAAGTCACAGAGTTGATAAAATAAAGTTATGCTTCAAACTATCATCTTCGATGACCGTCATCGCTGACCGTCAACGAGAGCTTGTCGTAAGATGGTTTATGTTTTGAACTCAACATCGACACTGTACTCAAAGGTTTTTACCCGTTTTAATCAAGTTAAATTCAGGTTTGTGGTTGTCAAAACAGAGGAGTTATCAGTCTGGATTGTCCGATATGCTTGACTGCTTGTACTTGTTCACTGTCATATGTTCGACTGGTATTGTTGTTATCCACTGCTCTCCGACCTTCCCTCTCCTCCATTCGGTATGCAGCAAGTCATGCCGAATCACAATCATGCCGAGCCGTATCACTTGGCACTTTGCCCTCAAACGCCAACTTCCTTCCTACACTTCCTCTTTACCGCATGGCACAGATGAGTCATGTAACAAGTCATGTCGGGCCTTCTCGTCCAGTACTCTACCCATCTCCCACTTTTCTCCTGCGCTCCCTCTAACCTCGTTCGACATAAGGGAGTTATGCCGAGCCGTGGTTATACCGAGCCACATCACTCGGCACACTAGACCCAACTCCAACTTCACTCCTACACATCTCTCCCTCGTTCGGCATGAGGAAGTCATGCTGAGCCACATCCATACGTCTTCTTCCAACTCCTTTCTTCAGACAAATAAAATATCTTCCTAAATGGCCAATCGACCATACTTCAACTCGCACGCCACCCTCGACCAACAGTATCTGACATCACTAATTCCTACTGGGCCTATACCCTCTTCTTCTTCCTCTCCATCTAATCCTAAGGCTCGTTTAAACCAACAGATCCATCTTCCTAATCTATGCGACTTCCATCATTTTTGAGTTAGATGAGAGTCGCGGATTCGAATCTTGTATGAAGCCCTAGATTGGAGTACGTCAAGCAAGTGAGAGTTTCATACCTGGGAGAAGGAGTCGGAATCTAGTGAGATACTCGAATTAGAAGTGAAAGTCTATTCGGGCTTGCTGTTGAAGGCAGTCGAAAGGTAACCAATAGGACTCGGAGTTTGAAGGAGTGGCTGAGGTGTTAATAAGGGTTTAGGAAAAGATGAGTTTGTGAGGGAGCAGAGGTAAAAAGTAAAAAGGGAGAGGAAGGGAAGTGTTGATTTATATAGGAACAAAGGAAGACGAATGGACAGTAACCTGTAGAACCGGTCAAGGCACTTCCCTCGTTTGGCATCAATGTCGTTCAACATCTGTATGTCGTTCGGCATCAATGTCATTCGGCATCCAATGTCGTTCAGCATCTATATGTCATTCGGCATTCAATGCCTCATTCGACATTCAGGAGATCACCATTGAGAGGACTGAATAGTGGCTTAAAGGAAAACGTGGAGTACTCATGGTTCAAAGCGCATCATGTTCGTCCACATGATACACTTTTGGGGGGGGGGCAAGTGTTACCCGATTGTTTGGCCATGTAACAAGAGGCTCGGCACAAGACTCGTTCGACACAGGCCTCATTCGGCACACCTCCCCTCGCTTGGCATAGAGCATCGTTCGGCATAGATGTGTCGGTCGGCACAAGGCCTCATTAGGCATGGAAAGGTCGTTCGACATCGAGGGGTCGCTCGGCATCTTGCCTCGATCGGCATAGGGAGGTCGCTCGGCATCTTGCCTCGTTCGCATAGAGCGGTCGCTCGGCATCTTGCCTCGTTTGGAATAGAGAGGTTGCTCGGCATCTTCCCTCGTTCGGCATGAAAGTCTCGTTCGGCACAACGTCTTGCTCGGTATTGAAGAGTCGTTCGGCATAAAGCCTCGCTCGGCATCTCCTCCCGACCGGCATCAAGTATCATTTGACACAAATCTCGTTTGGCCTACATTCTCCACTCAGCGCATTGCCTCGTTTGGCATACAGGTACCATTCGGCATGCCTTCCTCGATAGGCATACGAATGACATTCGGCCTAGATATTTGGTTCGGCAATTTCCGTTCAGCATTTATGGCTCGGAGCGCAGAAGTCACTTACCACGGGCCGAGGTATCTTGCTCCTAGGCCCATTAGGGAAGTCCGACCCATCTTCATTTATAAATAGAAGGGCAGGGGCACAATGAAAGTGACCTTTTTTCAAGAACACTAGGGAGACTTTGACGCATTCAAGACTTATTCTATTTCAGTTAGCATTTGTATTCAAGTAGTTGGTGTACGGATTGTATCTGTATCAATTGTTGAGTAAAGCAATAAAGATTAAATCTAAAGTGGACGTAGGTAGTTATGTCGAACCACTATAAATCCCTGTTCTTGTCTTTGCATTCAATTTAGCATATTGTTCTCTGTTTTAATTTACTTTCTTCATTATTCTCTCTACACAATCTTTCTCAAGAGTGTTAGTGACCAATTCTTGTGCTAACATTCTGCGGCCGGACAAACCGAAGGCACCGCTTCTACTAAATCTTGAGAACTAGTAGCAAGTAGCCCTTGCACTAAAAGAACTCCATCTTCGATTGCATCATCTTCAAGGTGTCCCAATTCGAATGCTTATGCTAGTTCGAAGTGGGTTTCAGATAATATATCTAATCTTGGTCTCTCCGACCCAAAAATGGTAGTTTAAAAACTGACCAAGATTTGATTGTCGATTATTTAACTATCAATAAACAAATAATCCAATCGGAGATTTAATTCAATATGGAAATCAACATTGCTTAAGCACATAGGAAACCAGCAAGCCTCTTTAACCGATCCTTTCATTAATTAAAACCACTTTGTAAATTCTTGTACTAAAATACTCTTACAAAGGATATATTCACCACCCTTGATACTCTTTTTAATTCTTGAAAAGTATTGGTATTCTTATCTCAACTGTATAAGTATGCCTACAAAACATTTCACTTTCAATACTTTGAAAACTTTCTCATAGACTTATATCAACTGTATAAGTATATTTACAAAATGGCACAATGTCAATGCTTAAAAAATGTACCCATATACTTATCTCAGCAGTACAGGTATATTCACAAATCTTAAGAAAGATGTCATTTCTAAAGCCATACTTAATTGGGTTAAAAATAAATGTCATTTAAACCATTAATAAAAATAAGCACGAACCACTTTTGGTGTAAGTAAATGGATCGTATAGAAATTAGACCAAATGTACTTAGCACCACTTCTCAATTTCAAATAATACCATTCCTCGATTAACAATAAAATCAGACAAGTCAGTGTACTATTCTTTCCTCGATATACATTCTTAATTCTCTAGATAGAGACGAGTTTCCATACCTTGGAATTTGTTGTTAAGTTTGAAAAGAATACTTCCAATATCACCCTAAGTTAAAATGACCATTTATAGAAAACAAATCTCTTTTCCATTTATAAAAATCCTCTTTATAATTTTCCAAATTCAAAATCTCAATTCCTTTATAAAACTTCCTTTTTATAAATCTCTTTTATTTTTACAAAACTCCTTTCATAAATTTTCAAATGTAATTATAACACTCCTTTTATAAATCTCCAAATATAATTATAAAACTTCTTTCAAGAGTCTCTTCTATAAATATCTTTTATAAACTTTATTTATAATATTCCTTTATATAATATCATTCATGAACCTCCTTTAATACTTAACACAAATCTTCATTTTCAAATTAAGATCAAGTACTTTTCATAAAACGATCATTTCACACATCGCAATAAATCAACCAGTGTGGTTTATATTCCAATTTATCAAAATGATATTAATTTCCTTTTTATAAAATACAATCTATAAATATACCCCTTTCTTTATAAAATATCATTTATAGATCTATTCTTTTATTTATAAAATACCATTTATAAATCTACCTTTTTATTTACAAAATAACATTTATAAATCTATTCTTTTATTTATAACATTTTTGTAAAACGTTTCACAAATATTTATTCCAAAATATTTCCACTTCTTTTTAAAAAATCACTTTGTCATAAAATATATAATAATTCCCTTTATAATACTTTAATACAAAAAATCATTATTATATTAGCTTTTTCTGTAAAATAAATACTTTCAGAACATTTCCAAAAAGGTTGAAATAAAATAGATAAGTTCAAAAACTATCTCTAAATAAGTGGCATAAAAATTTCTAAAATCTTATTTAAAATCATTTTTCCGATCAAAACCATTTTTAAATCAAAAACAAAAAATAATAATATTTAAAAATATTATAACGAGGCCAATAGCTGTCATAGTACTTAACCAATGCTACCACTACCTTTATCATTAAAAAGATCCAACTTTTGACATATGTCAATATCGTATCCAACATGGTTAAGCTATCAAGCATCTAGCACTCAATAATTAACAACAAATGATTTTCTAATATTAATTTATCCGCCTATTAATTAACTACAGAAATCATCGTTTTACTTTGCAATCAAAGAACGAGGATTTATTCTGCTCAATAGATGTTCAAAATAATCTATTCAATTTTTAATAGCAGAATGGTGTTTTATTCTACCAAAAAGATGTCGCAATTGAAGTATAATTAATATAATTATGTTATTATTCAAATCAACGTAATTAAATTTACCACTATAAAGTTATCAATATTTAACAATTCATTCAAACTATCATCGAGTTATATTAAAATGCTATACTCGTCAATACGAGTCTAACGCAAAAGTCCTTAGGTTAAACGGATTAAAAATGAGCGAGATATCACATTTTAAATTCAACACTTAGCTAAAATAATTTTAAAATAAATAATTTCAATAAGTTTCTCACCAAAACAACCCAAGCTCGGCCCACTACACTTCTAACCCAAACCAAACACAGCAGGAACCTTACCTCCCCAATTCAAATATAGGCCTCTAGGAAATCAGAATGAATAACACTGCCTTACCCAAACACCTTTTGTCGCAGCTCAAGTCCATAATGAACCACGCCGCTGCTCCAGTAGCTATGCCACCTACCGCCACTCCTTCCAGCCGCACCTCGTTCATCTCGACGCCTCACTACGTCACCACCATATGATAAATCGAATGCCTAAGAAAAATACCCAAACCCTAACTTGACCTCGCTGCACCACCTCCGACCACCGGAGTCGCCGCCACCGCAACCCACTGCTCCGCCTCACCTCAAGCTTCCTCCCGGTCAATGCCATTCGATCCCAAACCGCCTAAATCGTTAGAGACATATAGATGAACGAAAAGCATCTAAAAATCACAACGGCCAACACCAACCCTCTAAATTTATGCGAACACCACCAAAAATCACCTCTTGTAAAGACAAAAATGACTATAACCTCCAATCTCTATTTCTTATTCGTCGAAAAATGACCAAAATCTGACAACCACTATTATCGGGCGATTCCTGCTACTACTCTTAATGAAACAACGAGCGAATACTTTTAGAAAATAATATAGGGGATAATGAACAACTTTCATGTTGGGAGTTAGTTGAAATTTGATGGTTTGAGAGTTGTTGAATTTTGAAGGTGGAAGGATGATACTGTTTTTAGTTTACAAGGAAGGAAATGATAAAAAAAGAAAAGAAAGAGGAAACGAGTGAAATTATATGATACCAAAAATGAAATGAGGTGATGATGTTTAGATACTTATCAACAAAAACTAATTTCTTAAGCAATGGAAACCAAAATTCAAAGTCACCTATTACATCAAGAGCTAATCACAATTAATGCCTATTTAAAATATTGTTTTATTTGATTTGAATAAGGTTCAAAAAGAATGTTTTGCGATATTCCGCTAGACATATCTCATTTGTGTACGGGCCATAAATGATAGAAATAAAAATATGATCGCGCATAATAATACGACACAATCCCAAATCAAAAATAAAATACACTGGCTATCTTATTCTGAAAATTTTCAGAAATACCAATATTTGCCGTAAAATAAGTCAAACGATAATTTAAATATTTTTTAAATTATTTTTTTGGAAAAATCCTATAAATCCATTTTAAAATACCTCAAGTTGTTTTATCAAAAATTGATTTTCTTGTTATTCATTAAATGTGAATCAAATTTGAATATTAAATTAAATTAAATATTCCCATTTGAAACATTAAAACTTCAGGATTGTTACATTCTTTCCCCTGTAAAAGAATTTCATCCTCGAAATTTCATCATTATCAAACCCATAATGAAATAAGCCTACACAAATGCTTAACAATTTCCCTAAGCTCGTACGACGTATATAAACCATCCGTACGCAATATTTGAGACCGTTACTTACTCGAATACATGAACTTTTCTTTCAAACTAGCATCGCTCACCTAGCTCCCTCGTGCAAACTCCGATCATTCTGCTTGATTAGAAACATCAGCTCTCCTTACATAGCCATATACTATGGCAAAAATCATTGGTAACGTATGAAGAACCCTCACCATGTGTTAGTCTTCAAGTATCAAGTGATAAATGCTTATTCGGTCGGCGTAAATCACCTCAAAGTTATGTACTCGAATCTTGAATTAACTATGCGAAGAAATGATATACGTACAACTTACGTATTATTCTTATTGTTTCTTACTTATACTAATTTCTTTACCTTCAAAATCATTTATGAAAATATTTCATAAAACCATAACTTAAGTTTTAACACGTACAATATCCTACCATGTCCTAAGTGTATATATACAATATTAGACTTGTTTTACTTAATCAAGATGTTCAACAATTTTAAAACTTATTTTAAGTTACTATCTTTCCATTCAAGAGTTACAAAACTCTACTTTTATATTTTTACAAACCATTAACTTCCAGTTCCGTATCAATTCAGAAGTTTTCGACAGTCCAAAATTGTCGAAAATTTCATTTCATTTCAACAAACGAAAACTACTAAACAAAATATTAAAATGAGATGTACAAACTATATTATACATGAGCCTATAATATTACTTAACCAAGACTTAAGAACAAAAGACTAGGTTTAATTTCAAATTATTTTGAAACAATAATAATATAATATACATATCTCATTTTGTATATCAAATAATACTTTTGTAATTTAAAATAAATTTTTTACTACCAAAACAATTATATAAAAAAATTACTATAGCAGCATTCCCCCACTTAGAAACTCGAAAATAAATACAAATGATGCTACAGTCATCACCAGAATGATTTTCCAACGACATAAGTGAATTCACTACTTTCTATCTCTTTTAAAATTCTTTTAAAATATTTCTATTCATCAATACTTTCATCAAAATTTTGAAAAACAATTTCCAAAACATCAGTATTTAAGTTCTTACTCAGTTTTAAATTCCTTTTATTTATAAACCATAATTATAGTATTTCACTTCCTTACATAAAACCATTTCACAAATGTATATCTTTGTTTAGATTATAATAAACAACTTTTATCAAAATTAAACTTAACCCAAAATTATCACTGAATGCCCTATAGTCAAACTGTTTAATTTAATTCACAAGGTGTTCGTATTTAATTTAAATCAAACAAATAAATGCTCATAAACTGACCAATCATAACTAATCAAACAATAAATGATAATGACTGAATCTTATCATTTCCTAACAAATAAACACATTTTAAATTACTATATCAATTTCTAAAGTTATTCCTTTGTATATAAAATATAATCGAGGTAAGATTATTTTATTTACTCAATTTCAAAACAATGTTGTGTCATTTTACCATGTTCAAGTTTTCAAAGATATCTATAAATACGTTGTGTGCTAACCAGAATCCATAGATCACTCATCAGACCAATCAATACAATATAAAACATTTTTATAGCACTAACAAATACACATTTGTGTATAAATACATATGCTCAAACTTATTCTAAGGTGTCACTGACCCTATCTCTAATGAGTTTATCCCACCAGAGCAAAGTAGTCGCTTAATCTTCATCTTCGATACCAACTGTAACGACCCGCCTTTTTGACCCTCAAATACATCTACGGTATTCATGTGTCGAGCATCCAAGTGCCAGAAAGACGGATTGTTAGTTTCGAAGAAATAAAAGGCAAAACAAAATCTTACATCATGACAAGTATATATAATATATATAGATCTTCACAAAGGAAAACTATAATATACATACATCACTCAAAGTAAATTAATCTATCATCATCCTAGATAGTTATAACAACTCGTCCTTATAAATGTTGATGAATACAAAACAACAGTTGCAGCGAAAATAAAATATACAGTATAAGTCTGGAGGCATCCTGCTCATCTCCTGAAGCTTCAAAGCATCCATAACTAAATTTAAAATATGCTTGGGATGACCCAAGCACTATAAGAAAATAACATCGGATCATTCTGGTAAACAAGCATATGAGAAACAAAAATCAAATGGATTTTTAATATTATAAAACTTTTCGAAATAAGGATATCTCATAAGACCATGCTACGCATAAATACGGACGGGTTTTTACATTACAATAACCAAACCATTTATAAGAAATCTTATACTATTATATTAATGTCTAGGGTTTAAAATAAATATTGAATCATAATTGAAATGGTTACATTAATTACTTGCCAACATATGTAGTATACAATCAAGTCTGAAAGACGCATATTGGATAATGGATTGCATACATGAAAAGGTACGGGTATACCTTCCATACAGTATGACACTAAAGAAAATGTAATGTGGCCTGCTTTAATTGCATCTTTGCTGCTCAGGACCGACCTATCCCATTCTAGATATTATCGAATATGATAACACCTCAGTTGCTGGCCAACAACCTTACTAAGCCACTAGCATACAGAATCCATAAATACTGATCTAGATAAGCATGATCATATCCTAATGGGAGCGACTAATTTAGCGCTGTGACACGTCCCTACTTTAGTCATTACTAGTTGTGAGGTCAGAAGCTACGTTTCCTTTTTAGCAAATCCTACTTGGAATGTTAACACTGCCTTTCGGGTAATAATGAAATTCATGTATTCATCCATACAAGTTGTTCTGGGACCAAACAAACCAAAGGCACTACTTCTACTAAATCCTGAGGACTAGTAGCAAGTAGCCATTGCACTTCAAAGAACTTCATCTTCGATTCCATCATCTTCAAGATGTCCCAATTCGAATGCTTATGCTAGTTCGAAGTGGTTTTCAGATAATATATCTAATCCTGGTCTCTTCGACTCGACAATGATTGTTTAAAAACTGACCAAGATTTGATAATCGATTATTCAACTATCAAATAAACAAACAATCCAATCAGAGATTTAATTCCATATAGAAATCAACATTGATTAAGCATATAAACAACCACTAAGCCTCTTTAAGTAATCCTTTCACCAACTAAAACCACTTTGTAAATTTTTGTATTAAAATACTCTTACAAAACATATACTCTTTTTAATTCTTGAAAAGTAGTGATACTCTTATCTCAACCGTATAAGTATACCTACAAAAAAATTCACTTTCAATACTTAAGAAACATTTCCACAGACTTATATTAACCGTATAAGTATATTTACAAAACGGCACATTTCCAATACTTAATAAATATACCCATATACTTATCTCAATAGTATGAGTATATTCACAAATATTAAGAAAGATTTCATTAAAAAACCATACTTAATTGGGTTAAAAACAAATGTCATTTAAATCATTGATAAAAATAAACCCAAACCACTTTTGATGTAAGTAAATGGATCGTATAGAAATTAGACCAAATATACTTACCACCACTTCCCGATTTCAAACTGTACTATCCCTCAATTAATAGTGAAATCAGATAAGTTAGCATATTTTCTTTTCCTTGATATACATTCTTATTTCTCAAGATAGAGACGAGTTTCCATACTTTGGAATTTGGTGTTAAGCATGAAAAGAATACTTCCAATATAACCCTAAGTTAAAATGACCATTTACAGAAAAAATCTCTTTTCCTTTTATAAAACTCCTTTTTATAAATTTCCAAATTCAAATCACATTTCTTTTATAAAACTTTCTTTTTATAAAACTCTTTTATTTTTACAAAACTCCTTATATAAATCTCCAAATATAATTATAAAACTCCTTTTATAAATCTTCAAATATAATTATAAAACTTCTTTCACGAATCTCTTTTATAAATTTTCTTTATAAACTTCATTTATGATGTTACATTATGCAATATCATTCATAAACCTCCTTTAATATTTAACAAAAATCTTTGTATTCAAAATATGACCAAACACTTTTCAATAAACGATCATTTCGTATATCGTAATAAATCAACTAGTGTGATTTATTTTCCAATTTATCAAAATGATATTAATTTCCTTTTTATAAAATATCATTTATAAATCTACCACTTTCTTTATAAAATACCATTTATAAATCTATATATTATGTATAAAATACCAATTATAAATCTATTCTTTTATTTATAAAATACCATTTATAAATCTATTCTTTTATTTATAACATTTTATTTAAAATGTTTCACAAATATTTATTCCAAAATATTTCTATCTTCTTTTAAAAACAAAATCATTTTATTACAAACCATATAAATTCCCTTTATTTTCCTTTAAAATAAACATCATTATTATATTAACTTTTTCTATAAAATAAATACTTCTGAAATACTTTTAAAAGCTTGGAATAAATAGATAAGCTTGAAACCATTTCTAAATAAATGCCACAAAAAAATTCCAAAATCATATTTAAAACCATTCTTCTAATCAAAACCATTTTCAAATCAAAAACAACAAATATTATTTCATAGCATTATAACGAGGCCAATAGTCTTAACTATTAACCAATTCTACTACTATCTTTACCACTAAAAAAGTTCAACTTTTAACATATCAATGTCATATTCAATATAGCCAGCTACCGAGCTTCAGACACCCAACAATTAACAATCAATAGTTAACATATCATTTTCCAATATCAATTAATCCACATATTAATTAACCTCAAAAGTCATCTTTTTTACTTTGCAAGCGCGGACCGGGGATTTATTCTACTCAATAGATGTCCAAAATAATCTATTCAATTTCTAATAGAAAAATAGTGTTTTATTTTACCAAACAGACATTATAAATGAAGTATAATTAATTTAAGTATGTTATTATTCAAATAAACGTAATTAAAATTTACCACTATAAATTTACCAATATTTTATACTTTATTAAAACTATTAGCAAGTTATATCAAAATGTTGTACTCATTAATACGAGTCTAATGCAAAAATCCTTGGTTTAAACGGATTAAAAATTAGCGAGATATCACATTTTAAATTCAACATTTAGTTAATATAATTTTAAAAAAAATCAATAAGTTCTCACCCAAACAGAAGCCCGACCCACTACACTTCGAACCCGACCCGAATACAAGAGGAACATTCCTTCCCAGGTTCAAATACGCGCCTCTAGGAAATTAGAAACAACAACACCACCCCATCCAAACACCTCTTGTTGTCGCTCCGATCCACCATGACCCACGCCACCACACCAGTAGCTCAGCCACCCACCCCTACTCCTTCCAACAACACATCGTTAATCTTAATGCCTCACCACTCCCCACCATGTGATAAATCGAGCGCATAAAAACGGCCCAAACTCTGACTTGACCTCGCTGCACGACTATCGACCACCGAAGTCGTCGCCTCCACAACCCTCCGCCTCGCTTCAAGCATCTTTCCATTCAATGCCATTCGACCGAAACCGCCTACTTTGTTAGAGATTAATAGGTAAATCCATGGCCACCCGCCCTCTATAATCATGCAACCACCACCAAAAACCACCTCTTGCAAAGACATGCATGACCATACCCTCCAATCCCGATTTCATGCTCGTCGAAAAACGATCAAAATCCAAAAAACATTGTTACGGGTGATTCTCGACACTACAATCGATGAAATGATGAGTGACTATTTTTAGAAAATAATAAAGGTGATAACGAATAGTTTTCATGTTGGGAGTTTGGTTGAAAGTCGATGGTTTATGTGTTATTTAATTTTGAAGGTGGAAGGACATTTTTGTTTTTAGTTATAGGAAAGGAAATGATGAAAGAAGAAGAGATGAAGAAACGGGTGAAGTAATATGAAATGAAAAATAAAATGAGGTGGTGATGTTTGGATACTTATCAACAAAAACCGATCACTTAATGGCAAAGCAAACTAAAATTCAAAGTCACTCGTTACATCAAGAGCTAATCACAATTAATGCCTTATTGAAAATTATTTTTTTGATTTGATTTGAAAAAGGTTTGAAAAGAACGTTTTGCGTATTCTGCTAGACAATATTCCATTATCGTATGGACCATGAATGACAGAAATATAAATACAATCGTGCACAATAATGTGACATCATTACAAAATAGGAATAAAATACATTGGATATTTTATTTCGAAAAGTTTTCAGAAATACCAACTTTTGCTATAAAATACATCAAACGACGATTTAAATATTTTTCAAATTATTTTTTTTGGAAAAATCATATAAATCCATGTAAAATGCCTTATTAAAAATCAAGTCGATTTATCAAGAAGTGATTTTCTTATTATTCGTTACATTTGAATCAAATTTGAATATTAAATAAATTAAATATTTCCATTCGAACATTAAAAATTCTGGGTTCTTACAGATGTACTCGTCCTCCATTGTGGAATTAGCTATTGTTTCATGTTTGGAACTTTTCCAACTAATGGCTTTACCGTTAAGCATATAGACATAACCAGACACTGATCATCATTTATAACACTCTGAAAACTCGAATCTATATACCTCTTCAAAAGGAGATATCCATTCCAATATATAAGAAGTAAGGCTTTAGTATTCCTCAAGTACTTAAGTACACATTTCACAGCTTTCCAATGTTTTTCTTGGGATTAGACTGATATCGACTGACGCATCCTAATGTGCATGCCACACCCGGTCTAGTACATAGCATATCGTACATTATGGATCCTATGGCTGAAGCATAGAGAAAATGCTTCATACACTCCTTCTCTTCGTCGGTACGAAGAGAATCCTTCTTAGAAAGTACGATTACTGATTGTGGGGGAACGTTTCCATGCTTGGAATTCTCCATATTGAATCTTTTAGTATGGTGTCTATGTACAAGGATTGAGACAATTCCAACAATATCTTAGATCTATCTTTATAGATCTTTATACCAAGTATATAAGCAATTCCCAAATCCTTCGGGGAGAAGTTCTTGGAAATTTTAATTGATTGCCATAACAAAGTGTCATTACCAATCAATAATAGATCATCGATGTAAAATACTAAGAATACGATAGTGTTGCCCTATTCCTTTATGTATATGTATGCTTCCTCTATGTTCTGATATAAACCAAACTGTTTGATTACTTTATCAAAACATTTGTTCAAACTCCTTTAAGCCCGTTTAAGTCTATAAATGGATTTTAACAACTTGAAAGCCTTGCTTTTACTCCCACTGAACACAAAACCCTTAGGCTGTGAAATATAAATGGTTTCTTTTAAATCACCATTTAGAAAAGCCACATGTTATGACCTGTATTTTTAACGATAGCATATTTAAATAATTGATTTAAATATTTAATGGTTAATTAACTAAAGGCCCAAAATTATGATTTTTCATATACAGTCAAATCATGACTCAAAACCACTTCCATTGAGTCCAGATTGACCTTGTAAATTAAAAAGTGTATAAGGATCACTATATTTGGAGATCAGACGATCCGATTGCCAAAACGATCTCAAAAATGCATGAAAGTAGCATCACGAGACACGGTCTCAGATGGCGTTGAAATATATGCCATTGGATCCGGAAAAATAAAGTAATGTACGCAGGCAAGTATCATGGCGATCGAATGTGTCATGTGATCGTACGGACTCGAGTCGTACGACCATTTATTTGAGAAACAAATAAATGAAATATAATATCATTATGAATATCCCAAAATCAGATCCCTTTCTCTCTCATTTGATTTCATTTACCGTTCCATTAGAAATCCATGGCCTTTTCCTCACATCCATTCAAGAAATAAAACCTTGAGATCTGCTCCACTAAAAAACACAAAACCTGATTCGATGAGCTTATATGGATGGGAGCTACATGATGTCCATGGTGGAATTTTGATCGATTGTCATTAGCGGCATCGACCTTCCTGGATGTGGATCTAGGGTTTTGGTTAGGCGGAGCTACAGGAGATGATAGACAAAATGGAGATTGCCATTGGATTTCTCTTGGCGAATAGCATCTTTCTATCAAATTTTATCGATCGCGGTCAAGCAAAGCAAAATGCGTTCGAGCCATGGTCGTGCTCATGTTGTCCAGATCTTGAACTCTAGGGCCAAACCAAGCTTGAAGCCGTAGAGTACATGGCGAAGCTCTTGCATAATGGAATGCATCAGTGAAGACTAATTGCAATTTCATCGAGTATCAAAGGAGAAATCAAGGAGAGATGGTGTTCGGTGATGGATTTGATATGCACAAATGTTGGCCTGGAAATATGAGTTGGAGAAGATGGGTTTGCATTAATTAAGGCAATTAGTAAATAGCTAATTATCTAATTATTTTAATTAATATCGATTCTTATATTGGCCATATCTTTTGCATACGAAGTCCATTTTGGATGTGGTTTATTGTATTGCGCTCGTGATAGAGAGATATATGTTTTGGGACTAGTTAGGATATATTTCATTGAGGTAAGTGATATTAACCCTCACCATACTATGACTGGTTGTATAGTATTAGATCGACGTTCTAGAATGATTTTTGGTTTTAAAAGCTGATTTTCCTATAATTATACGCTTACTAGATTTTTATAAAAGAAAATAAAAGCATTTTACAATGATTTATATAGAATATCACATATTTTCTATTCACGTGCCATTTTTAGGGAATTATTAGATTTAGGCTATTTTTGATATGATTTCCCCTTTGGTTGATATGGATGTATTATACATGTTATATATTGGAGGCGTGTATGGTTATTGGTCACATGGTTGCTTGTTTGGTAGCTTTCGGTTGAAAATGCCGATTTAGTGGCGATTGAGTGTTAGGTAATATCTTATGTGTTGGGATTTCGTACACATTGAAATCCAACAAACGAGATAAATTGTAGAGTTAGGATACGTGCCGACTGACCTGAAGGTGGAAGACGAGGTTTCGGTCTTCAGGATGGATGTCGAACATTTTCATTTTATTTTATATTTATCTATTTTGGTTAAGTACACTACCAAAGTGGTTGGTATTGACCACCATAGAGTGGTCAACATCCATCACTATTGTTGACTGGCGATTAGGCCGATCTTTGGCTTGGACGTTGAGGGGATTTCATGGTGCACGATTTAATGATTTGTTCGTGCGACCAACTTAGAGACTTGATGTGATTGCTATATGGCGAGCGATTTAAATGGTGGGGCAATGATGTGGCGTTTCAATACGAGAGTTGGAACTTCGGATTATGACTTAACGGTGTATGGAGTAGGTTTTAAGGTTGATAGTTTCAGGACTAAGTGGATCATGCTAGAGATGTTAGCTCGTTCATATCATAGGAGATGGTGATATACAACATGATGAAAAGCCTTTTATCTTTAGTTTGTGACTCATGGGCATAGTAGGTACCAAAGATTAGACACTTTGTATCTTCGATTTGTGACTCAAGTAGAGAGCAGGTGCCGAAGAGGCTTATGGTGGGAGTCGTGGAGTGGAGGAACATGGTGGGTTACAGATAGTGAAATTGTATTTAGTTAATATGGCTTAGATGGATGTGTATGTGCTAAAGGATCGCTGATGACTTGAGTATTTTCTATTGTACTCAAAGTAGGGGTATTGTATAGTGGGGATGCCCATTGATTGGTAGCGAGGATCTGCATACCCTAGACCTATGGCTTTGGGACTAGTGTCTAGCTGTAAGCTATGAGACCCATCTATCTTTGGGCCGCGAGATATGAGAGTACAACAGAGAACTGAGATTTCCACTAGTCTCTAGCATGGGGGTTATAAAGTTATCATAAGTCTATAACACACTGGATGATAGTTAGTATTTTTTGATGGATGCTATATTTGTTATGGTTGCTTCACTTGCCACCTGTCACCTTAGAGATGTCACACGAGGTAGGTATTGTCCATAGGGATACCTAGATACCTTGATAGTCTAATTTGTATGGAATAGTCATTGTGGATGGAGATACCTAGAACCCTTATCGTTTACTGAGTATGAAGTACCTTTTTGTGATGTTATGGAGTAGCATTTCATCGATGTTATGTGCTGACTCTTTGGTTGTAGGGACATGTCAGGTATGATTTGTATACCCACTGTTCTGTAAATTATATCAACTTTTATAGCATTTTGAGATTGTTTATCGCTCACATCCGACTATTGTTTGACCAAAGGTTTTATGCTTTGCTTCTTATTATCTCGAGTACTCTTAAGTGAGTAGATTTAGAGAGCAGGTTTGGATGACATATGGAGTTCTGCAGATGGACTAGTAGGAGATGACATTTACTCATACTTATATTTAAGTTTGTTATTGTATATTCTTTTGTATGACACAGCAGAGCCTTAACAGTTTTGACTTACTATTATTAGAGGTAGTTTATCAGTTGAGTTTATGTATCAGTTGATAAACTCTATTGCTGTGTTGTATAACACTATGGATCTCATACTCTGATGATTGGTTCATATTCTTATTACTATCTCTACTGTTTTATATCTATGTTGCCGATTATATTTTATCTGATGCGATGTGAGATATACGATGGGTTATGTGATTATTTGATGTTTCCTTTTTCTTTTTGTCCATTCTATTCTCTTTAATTTCCTCTCCTTTAATTCTTTTCTTTCCTTTGACAACCGTTCTGCATCGTAGGTATAGGGCAGTCGTTACATTTGGTATTAGAGCTTAGGTTACATTATTTACCAGAGTTGATACCGCGATCTTGTAGAGATAGGGTATGAGTTGTTGCCTTAAAATGGATCTGGAGTGTGTGTATATACAAGAGAGTTCGTTTTTTTGGCTTTCAAAACTATATAGCAGTATATAAGTTGTGTTGCACATATGAATATTGCTGGTGCAGTTTTCTTTATGAAAGGCTAATCATCTTACCATAGAATTGGAATGATCTAACATGTAGGAAATATAGCTATTGACTCTATCTTTAGAGTTGAGGAGTGGGAAGGATCGAGGACACTAACCCAATTGATAGAATATGTTCATAGAGATGGTGCGAATCATTTTATGGATTGCCCAATTTGTTTTGGATGGTTATGGTACTCAAGTGCAAATGGCTAGAGTCTACTTTGCTGGGCTGTATTGAGACTACAAGAGTATAGGAGGCATACCATTCCTTAGAATGGAGTTGGCTATTGAAAGGAAGGAATGGATGGTTACATTCAAGAGGATCTTCGATGACTTAGAGTTAGACGATGCAATCAGGTAGATGTTGACCTGTAGATAACTCTAAAGATGAGCAATGAACTAGTAGAATGCTTCTATAGCTTCGATTCTCGAGGATTGATTTACTTGGGATTAGTTCATAGTTCGCTTCGAAGAAAATTTATCTTGATTTTTCAAAGTCGGAGTTGGTTAGGAATTTCACTGATTTGAAGTAAGGCAATGTGTATCTATCGAGGTATGTGGTCGAATTGGATGTGCCACCGAAGTATAGTCTACTTTTCATTGATACCCTACACAAAAAGAAAGAAAGTTTAGCATTGGTTGAGTGATCATCTTGGAAAGCGATAGATTTGTCTTATTAACAAGAGCTTTGAGAAGATGATCGAGAATGATTTATGATGTAAGAGTCTGTACCCAGTGTAGAAGGGTTGTCTTGAACCAGCTGAGTAGGGATAAACCAAGGAAGCATATGTATTAATTGTCATTTCGATTTCGTCCGACGAATGAGAAGGGAAATGGCATTATCATTTGAAGTATGATGTCCACTTATGGCATTTCCCTACATGTTCTATTTGATATCGAGGTTTCATATTACTTTATATCTTGATTTGATGGAGGTATTGGGATTGAGACTGGAGATGGTTAACCGACCTTTGATTGTGACAGACCTAGTTAGGGGCTAAGCCGCCTATACATAATTTGTCGAGACCTTGTCTTATTGAGTCATGGATGTTTGTTTATTTGTTTGATATTGATTGTTTTGAGTTTAGTTTGGTTCGATATTATGGTTTTGGGATTGGACTGGCTGAAGGGCTGCAAAATAACGGTGGATTGTGGGAGGCCATTGGTGATGAATGGGGTTACAAAGGAGTGAACAGTCATGATTGGCTGCCTACAGAGGATGGGGTATGGTTAGCTTTCTATATTTTTTTCAATATTTCATATAATGAGTTGATCTATGTATGTAGCTAGAAAATGTCCGAACATATTATATAAGGTGACCGGATTACCATATATAGGGATTGAATTCCATATTGATCTGGTTAGAGGCTTTAGACCAGTAGTTATACCCTTAAGGCATATGATTCCTAAAGAGAAAGGGAAGTTAAAGTTGCAAGTGCATGACCTATTAAGGTGATGGTTCATTCGTAGGAACATAGCTAGGTAGGATGCACTTATAGTGTTCACCACTATGGAAGATGGCTCTTTGAGGTTGATTGTTGATTGTCGTAAGCTAAATGAGATGACGAACATGTATTCACTCCTGTTTATTGATGGCCTATTTGATCAGCTCTATAGCATGAGGAAAATTTCTTAGTTGGACCTTACATTGATTTTACTAACTAAGAGTATTTAGAGAGACAGTGCCGATTATAGCGTTTTTTATGCAACTTTGATTTTTGATTAGTCGGTTACGCCATTCGGGATAACCGATGTGTTGGGATGCCTTTGCCGATCTCATGGACCATGTTTGGATGGGTCACCTGAGTGAGTTATGCTCATTCTCACTGATGATACTTTTGTCTATTATGGATGAAGGAAGAGCATAAGACACGATTGATGATTGTATTGTAGGTGTTGAGAAGACACTGATTGATGAAGAGATTTTGGTAGTATCACTTCTAAAGGAGGGAAGTGAGATGCTTGGGTCACGTTGTTTCAGAGTAGGACATCCCTGTAGATCCTATAGTCACAGAAGTCCCGAATTTTAATAAACCCAAGGTAGTAGCATCGTTGACCTACTTGATGAGAGAGGATCAGACTTTTATTTGGGACGTGAGGGGCGTACATGCGTTAGTGAGTCTGACTGAGAGATTGACGAGTGCACCGATGTTACTCATTCCAAGTGGGAATGAGGAGACGATAGTACATACGTGCATATGGTACTTAACTGGGTGCAATATTTATAACGAACGGTAAGGTTGTCACATATTACTCGACATCTGAAACTACACGAAAGGAAGTATCCGACTTTTGATTCAAAGTTGATGGCGATAGAGTACACTTTGAAGAGTTAGAGAATTGTCTATTAGGAGAGGTGTTCGAGTTGTTCAATGATTCCACATCATTGAAGTACCTCTTCTCCGAAAAGGATCTGACCTTCGCCAGCGGAGATTGTTAAAATTATTAGCCTCCTATGGATTTGATATTTCTTATACGTTCATAAGAAAATGTAGTTGTTGATGCTTTGAGTGGAAGACATATCAATTTAGGACTAATATTCCCAAAGTGGGCATGGCTCAGATTTATCACCAGTTATAACTTTAGAACTCTATGAGCTATGGCCAAAGGTGATGGCTAATTTTGACCATCGGACCTACTTTGATTTAGCAGATCGGTACTAGTCAAAGCGGGAGGCTAGATTAGTGGAGATCATGGCTAAATTAGAAGCATGAGTAGTGTCTATAGAGGTGATGCAATGTGGTCCCGACCGAGACTGTTGGTTTTCATAGGGATAAGAGATTGTTTGTTCTTGAGTAGTAGGAACAAATATCTATATGCTACATCAATGGATTGCAGAGGATTGAGGATGGTATGATAACATTTGAGTCACGGTCAACTGGTTGACGAAGAATATTATATTTGTATTCCTTATGTCCTATAGAACGACATTCGTATATGTTGAGTTATATAAGGGATGGATTGTGTGATTCCATTGTATGCCAGGAGCATTGTAAGTGGTCGAAACCCATTGCTCGATAGTTAGTTTTGGGAGAACTTACAAGAGGCATTTGGATATTTGGCACTGAATCGATTATATTATATTAAGAGTGAACCATGGACTTCAAAACCTTGTAGGCATATTCATACTGATAGATGTGATGCAAAAAGGTTCAGAGGAGGACAGTGAGTAGTACGGGTATGGTGGAATAAAAGTGGAGATGATAGGATATGGGAGACCGAGAAGAGCATGAGGACTGCCTGTCCGGAGCTCTTTAGATAGTGGGATTTATTTTTATCAATAGCTTTCATATTGGTATCATACTTGATGTTTTATACTAGATAGTTTAGTATCCTGCATGCTAGGATAGGCATGGATGTTACTATTTGATATTTGGGTATGTACGCATGGTTGATGTTGGATTATTAGCATTTGAGATGATAGCCTATGCTTGTATGTTTGTCAGGCATGCGAGATAGTTATGGTTTGATATGGCATATTTATTTGAGAAGGTTGCTATATATGATCTAGTATGTTTAAATATAAGATGTGTGTGTGTGTGTGTGTGTGTGTGTATATATATATCTTTGTTGTATTGGGAGTTATCTTAGACCTAGTCGTGCAAAGGAGGCGCTTTCGAATTTTTCCTGAATCTGAGAGGCTTTTGATGGCCTATGGGTAAGAAGATGTTTTACTTTGTGATTTCGATGATGAAATCCTATCAGGAGGGGAGAATGTAAATACCGTATTTTTAACAATAGGATATTTAAATATTTAATCGTTAATTAATGAAGGTCCAAAAAGGTGATTTTTCACATATGGCTGAAGCAGAACTGGAGACTACTTCTGCCGAGTCTGTATTGACCTTTCGAATTAAAATGAATATAAGGATCGCTAATTTGAAGATAGACTGATCTGATGGCTGAAACGATCTAGAAATGCATAAAATTAGTATCTCGGGGCGCAATCTTAGATGGCGATGAAATTTATACCGTTAGATCCAGAAAAATAAAATGATGACGTAGAAGAGTTTCATGACGATCAAATGCATCATGTGATCATAGTGGCTTGAAACATATGGCTAGCCTATAAAAATGGTAGTATAATTCCTTGGTGAATTTCCAAGATACATTCCATATTTATATTCTAAAATAAACACAAACAAGTACTACACTCCCCAAGTACCACCCTTACAACACTTAAGTACGTACACCAAACAATCAAACAACACTTACAACACATATCAAAATACATAGCCCAACACTTACATCACATATACCTCATACCACAACACTATACACGTAATACATACAACACAAATAACATTCACCCACAACATATCATCATTCACTCACAACATACAGCGAAACAACAAGTAAAAAAATCATAAACCCATAAACGACACAGAAGCAATCACCTAAATATTTACATCCCAAAACATAAACTTCTAAGATTTTATATTTATACAAACTCAAAAAGCATTTGCTTAAAAATATACATGCGTGCACCAAACCAAAAAGCAGCTATCTAAAATATGAAACCATCAAAAAGCCAGTTACCCAAAATAACACCACCACAAAAGGAAACATGCATGCCTTGTCATCATGTAATGTTGTTTCTTCCCCTGCTCCTCACTCTAGCTGCTATGCTATCTACGTATTTCAGCCTTTAAATACCTGCTCATCGATTAACATTTTTGAGAATTTGACAAAATAATGGAGTTGGAGCTTTTGAACTTCTCTTTAAATATTCTACTACTTCTTTCATGCTAAATCAACTAGGAAAATGTGAAATTCAGTCTAATGAAGTTATCGAGCTAATTTTTATTTAAAATATTAACACACTTGTAATTCCAGAATACAAACCGATCATGGATGAGATAACAACAACTCAAATCAATTCCTAATTGAACCATACATTTTAGTCTATACATAAAAGAAAAAATCACAATCACAAAACAAATGCATATGATTTTCAATCTCTTGACCACAAAATACGCAGCTTTATACAATGTTCGTCTTTTTAGTTCTCAACATGCTACCGATGTTCAATTTTCCATGGATTAATATCCATATATAAATTTTAACCTTCACTATAAATCCTTTGAAAAGCCCACATATATTCATATCACATAAATTTCCTCCATAAATAAAAATCACTTTATAAACAGTTCGCCTTATACATTTTTCTACTTCCTAATCTCCATTCAATAACATCCTCCTCACAATTTAATTTGTAATTTTCCAATAATTCAATCATCTTCAATAATTAACATAAGGCTCTCCAATTACTTTGTTGAATGATAACTTCCATTTAAAATTTACTCCATTTTCATCGTACATTTCAACCATCGTACTTTCCTTATTATTTGCCAACTCAAACACAACACTAAATTCATGAGCTAATTTACTACTAACCATATCCCAAATCCACTCGCGAAGAAGAAAAGAATTCATATATTGCAGATTTAAAACTCCCAATCCATCTTGATCATAATACATACACACTTGATTCCATGAGATTAGATAATTTAACGCTTTGGTTTCTCTTTTACCATTCCAAAAAAAATTCCTTCTTAGAGAATCAATTTTTCTCAAAACCCATTTCGTGCATTTAAAAAAAGAGAACCTATATAAAAGAATTATAGATAAAACCGAATTCACCAATATCAATCTTCCTGCTTTTGATAAAGAACTACCCTTCTATCTTGCCAACTTGCTATCAAATTTATCAATTAACACATATCAATCTAGCTTTAACAGTTTATTGGGCCTTATGCACAAACCTAGATAGTTTAAAGAAAAGTCGCCCACTTTACAATTCAACATTTCAGCAATTTTCAAATTGATATCTTCCAAACAGCCAATACTAATCACCGAGCTTTTGCGAAAATTGATTTTCAACCTTGAT
Source organism: Allium cepa (assembly GCA_030765085.1). Lineage (NCBI taxonomy): Eukaryota > Viridiplantae > Streptophyta > Magnoliopsida > Asparagales > Amaryllidaceae > Allium > Allium cepa. Next base: position 898,357,355 of record CM060932.1, read on the forward strand.
AAACTCTCAAAAGCATATAAAATGAACTTCAAGGAATAGACTTGCAATTTGAATCACTTAAAATAATAATATCATCCGCATATTGAAGAGATTCAATACCACTTGTTATGTATTCACTTCCACAATTTTTTAGAATTCCATTATTACTGCTAAATCTAAAAATTCGAGTGTAGACATCCACTGTAAGATCTAACAATAACGGGGATAATGGATCACCTTGCCACAAACCCCTCCTAGACTTAATTGTCTTTCCTGCTAATCCATTAACAAAAATGTTGGACCTGCTAGAGTAGAAGATACTTTAAATCCACTTTATCCACTTATAACCAAAACCTCTGGCTTTTAGAACATCAATAAGAATATTCCAATCCACGATGTCAAAAGCCTTAGCAAAGTCAAGCTTTATAATAGTACAAGGAATTGCTGCAAAAAGAAACTACTTCCTAGACCAAAGCGCACCCTCCAAAATTGATCTGCCTTTAATGAAACCAATTTATGCTTTATCAACCAACTAATCCATTTTAGTTTTAAGTTTATTGGAAAGCACTTTAGTAATTAACTTGTATGTGCTATTCAATAAACTTATAGGTCTAAAGTCCGACATAATAACTTTTCCTTCCTTTTTTGGAATTAAAATCACATTAGCATAACTAAGTTTCTTCGAATTCAAAACTCGTTGAAATTCACTAAAAATCGTCATGATATCATCTTGATCCAGCTCCAACATTTCTTAAAGAAAGTTATTGGGAAACCATCTGGGCATATAGCCTTATCATTCGGCATTTCATTAAGTACATTCACACTACCTCCCCTGAAAAATTAGTTTCAAGCTCTGACATGTTTAAATTCATAGGATACAACCTTTTCCATTTCACATCAACCCTTGTATATCTGCACTCCTTAAATATTTTCCTATAAAAATCAGTAAAAGAATCATCTAACTCCTCTTGATTACTAATCTTCTCTTCACCACTAACAACACTACAAATCATATTTGATCTTCTCCTCCCATTAGCTATTCTATGAAAGCAACCAGTATTTCTATCCCCCTCCTGAGCCATTATGTTCTCGACCTTTGCCTCAAAAATTCTTCCATTTGATCAATCATTCTTAACAACTCTTTCTCCTTCTCCTTAACAAAAAGCATCTCATCCTTATTCAACCCCCTGTTCTCTTCTATAATAGTACGATATAGAATATCATTCCTGTCATAAATTCTTTACTGTTCAATCTTTCATGATTAATGATGAACAATTCAAGTAATAGCCCAAGGATCACCAATACCGAATATTTCACAAACAAAGCTTAATATGATTTTTTTTTTGTTTAAGATGACGTACCTTGATTAACAGAGGAAGATATAATGGCTATCATCTTCTTCTTCTGACTTCTAATAATTACTTTTCTTCTTTGAATTCGGTTTCTCTCTCTAACCCTATTTCTTTATATGTTTCTTGATGGAGAAGAAGACATCTATATCCAGGAGAGAGAGGACACAATCCTTTATATAACATTTAACTCTAAATCTGGTACGTCCATCATATACTAATTCAATGCTTAAGATTAATCACAGACCTAATGTTCTAATTATAGAACGGTCTATTTATGACTTAATTAATCGGGTCACATTAAGATTAGAAACTGCATAACGTTAAAGGTAAATGAAACGTTCTATTTATGACCTAATTAATATGGTCATATTAAGATTAGAAACTACATAACATTAAAAGTTAATGAAACGATTGTAGTTTCTAATAGCAGTTTTCTAACATTCTCCCACTTGACCCGATTATTCATAATATCAAGTGTTGAACATCATACTATGATAAATTGCTGAGAGTTATGGCGGTTTTGCATTATTAATTCAATGCATTCCCTTCCATGTACTACAATACCAATAATCCATCATTTTATACTCATAATTTATATAAAACAGCATAATGGTCCACATAATATCTTATATCATTATGATTAAACATAATATCTTTATAAGACTCTTTCTTGTTTAAAATTACATAAAGTACGTACTACCACATTAAAACAAGAGACACATAATTGTATATCAGAAACACACAAATGAGCTTAAAATGTCACACATCAATTATTATTAATACAACCCAAGACCCATTCTTTGAACATGTTCCTTAAATTGTCTTGGCTATAACCCTTTCGTCAAAGGGTGTTCAATCATAAGTTCTGTCTTGATGTGCATGATTGACACTCTTTGTTTCTGAACCTCATCTTTCACAATAAGATACTTCAGTCCATATGTTTGGCACCTTTAGAGTACTTTTTTTTTTGAGAAAAACACTGCTACAAAATTATCACAATAAATTTTCAGCGGCTTGCTAATGGTGTCGATAACAGCAAGTCCTGAAATAAAGTTCCGCAACCATATTGCATGAATTGTGGCTTCATAACATGCCACAAATTCTACCTCCATAGTAGATGAAGCAACAATAGTTTGTTTTGCACTTTTCCATGATATGGCTCCTTGAGCAAACATAAACAGGTAACCAAAAGTCGATTTTCTAGTATCGATGCATCCAGCAAAATCTGAACCGCTATATCCAATCACCTCCAATTCATTGGATCTACTATACATGAGCATGTAATCTTTCGTGCCTTGTAAGTACCTTAACACTTTCTTTGCAGCTTGCCAATGCTCCCTTCCTGGATTACTTTGATACCTCCCTAACATACTAACCTCAAGACTGATATCCAATCTAGTATAGGTTTGAGCATACATTAGGCTACTAACTACAGATGCATATGGAATTGATTCCATTTCCTTTCGTTCAACATCAATCTTAGGACATTGCATGAGATTGAATTTATCACCTTTCTGTACAGGAACTTTCCCAGGTGGACACTTATTCATTCCAAATCTCTCTAGAATCCTTTCGATATATCCTTTCTGAGACAATCCCAATATTCCTTGTGATCAATCACGAAATATTTCTATTCCAATCGCATAGGATGCCTCTCCCATATCTTTCATTTCAAAGTTCGTTGAGAGAAATTCCTTAGTCTCATGCAATACGCTTATATTATTTGCAGCAAGCAAGATGTCATCAACATAAAGGACTAGATAAACAAACTTGCTCCCACTGATCTTTTGGTATAAACAGTGATCAACCGTATTTTTCTTAAAACCAAAAGATGTAATAATGGTATTGAACTTTATATATCATTGTCGGGATGCTTGTTTAAGCCCATATATTAACTTCTTAAGTTTACACGCCAATTGTTCTTTACCTTTTACAGAAAAACCCTCAGGTTGATCCATATAAACATCCCCATCAAGATCTCCATTCAGAAAGGCTGTTTTCACATCCATTTGATGCAATTCCAAATCATAATGTGCTACTAATGCCATTATTATTCTTAGTGAGTCCTTTTTCGAAACAAGAGAAAATGTCTCCTTGTAATCAACACCATCTTTCTGAGTGTAACCCTTAGCAACAAGTCTAGCTTTATACCGTTCGACATTACCACTAGAGTCGTGTTTGGTTTTAAAAAACCCATTTTCATCTGACTCTTTTACAGCCATGTGGTAACTCAACAAGATCCCAAACTTCATTCTGTTGCATGGATTTTAGTTCTTCTTTCATGGCATTAATCCATTCCTTTGACTCTTTACTTTCTACAGCATGTGAAAACGAAACTGGGTCCTTATTGATTCCTATATCATAATCTGATTCTTGCATATAAACCATATAATCATTAGAAATAGCTGACCTACGATCTCTTATGCTACTTGTTGTGGTTCATGCATATCAGCATTATGTAAGTCATTTCCTTTAGGAAGTACTTCTTCATTTGTATGTTGTTCATCATCATGTTGTTCTCCAATAGCTGGAACAACATTTGGAGTAATTGTAGATGGAGGAACTATTCTAGGCAATGTAACATTTATCTTGTTTCCTTTATTTCCACTATTTCTCTTCTAGCACTCCCACCGACTTCACCAATCTCAATGAATCTTGCATTACCAGTTTCTATAATTCTTGAACTATGTTTATGACAGTAAAACACATATTCTTTATATTTTCAGGGTAACCTAAAAATACCCACTAATCGTTCGAGAATCTAATTTCCTTTCGTGTGGATTATAAATTCTCGCTTCCGCTGGACAACCCCAAACATGCAGGTGTCTTAAGCTAGGTTTCCTGTTAGTCCATAATTCAAAATGAGTTTTTTGAATAGCTTTACTAGAAATCCTATTCAACAAATAATTAGCGGTTTTGAGAGCATACGAACACAAATTCTTAGGTAGTGTAGAATCTAACATCATACTCCTAATCATATCTATTAATGTCCTATTGCGCCTTTCTGCTACACCTTTTTGCTGTGGTGTACCTGGCATTGTGTATTGCGCAGATATGCCATGACTTTAGAGGAATTTTGCAAATGGACCTGGACACTGGCCTGACTCATTATATTTGCCATAATATTCACCACATCTATCAGACCTTATGATTTTAACCTTTTTATCCAATTGCCTCTCAACTTCCTTTACAAACGTCTCAAGGATATTCACAGATTAAGTTCTCTCATGAAGCAAATAAACATAACCATAGCGGGAAAAATCGTCAATAAAAGTGATGAAATACTTTTCGCCATTAAAGGCTGGAGTGTCCATAGGTCCGCAAATATCAGTTTGTATTATTTCAAGAAGCTGGCTGCTTCTAGTGGCTCTTTTCTTATTATGTTTGGTTTGTTTACCTTTAATACAATCCACCCATAATTCTAGATCACTAAAGTTCAAATTTAACAAAATTTCATTACTTACTAATCTCGTCATTCTTTCTTTGGATACGTGACTTAGTCTTTTATGCCATAAGAAAGCAGAATTTTCATTCAACATGCTACGTTTGCATCCATCATTATTTATTACATTCAGCAAGGAATTCGCATAAGTGTCATTCATTTTCAATTTATATAAACCATCAATTAGAATACCAGAACCAACATTATCAGTATTCTTATATTAATCAAAACAACCAGATCCAAATGTACATCTAAAACCAGAAATATCCAACTTACTTATGGAAATAAGGTTTCTAGATAATGAAGGTACATAAAGGGTACTATATAAGTCTAATACATATCCACTTTCTAGAATTAGACGATAAGTCCCAATGCCTTATATTGTGGATTTCATTCCATTTCGCATAAAGAGAAAACGATCTTCATTTGGATTTATGGTTCGGATCATAAGAAATCCCTACATATTATTGGAGACATGAGTTGTAGCACCAGTATTAAGCCACCATATATTAATAGGAACTTCAGCTAAATTTGATTCAAAACATACGAAAGATAGATGATTACCTTTCTTTTCGGACCAAGCTATCCTTTTCGGGCAGTCATTTTGATAATGTTCTTTCCTTTTACAGAAATGACATCAAACATCCTTTAGTTCCTTCTTTTCCTTATCCTGCCTATTCTTAGCAGGTGCTTTTTTCTTCTTGAAATGACTTGATTTTCCATTCTTTTCTTTACCAGCTTTATTACTCACAAAACTTACTGAGTGATTCACTTGATTTTTAAAACGGCATTCTTCCTGAACTAGTCTACTGGCCAATTCATTAACATTCCACTTATCTTTTATAGTGTTATAGTTAATTTGAAAAGGTCCATATTCAGAAGGTAGCGAGTTCAGGATAAATTGGACAAGAAAAGAATCCTATGCTGTAAGTCCAAGGAAGTTTAACCTTGCTGCAAGATTAGTTATCTCTATAATGTGCTATTGCATAGTTCGCGACCCATCAAAAGTTAATGGCCGTGAGTTCTGCCATAAGAGTACCAACGAGTGACTTATCAGCTGAACGAAATCGCTCTTCCACAAACTGCATATATTCCTTAGCACTTTCTGTTTGCGGAATTGTTGACTTGATGTTGTTAGCAACAGTCATCTTAACAAACATGAGGCTCAATCTATTACTGCTTTCTCATGCTTTATGGTGTGATTTTTCTGTCTCAATACTAGCTGTTGTACGAGCAACAGGTTTATCCTCAAGGAGTGCCAAGTTAAGATTCTGAACACCTAAATGGAAATTGACTTGTTCTCTCCATTCAGAAAAATTAACACCAGTGAACAATGTGACAGATGAAGCATGTGTATTCATGGGAACTACTGCAAATTAAAAAAAATTGAAATAACTATAAGCTCATAGCTAACATGATTCAGATATGTACATAATAGTATAATATAGCACTCCTTTGGGTAGATATTATCTTATACTTAACATAATTAAATACCAAAATATAAGTAAGTAATAAATATATTCAATTAAATAAAACTGACATCTTTGATGATCAATATTTATTTAATCAAGATATCTATTAAACCTCATCATGTCAACTAGTTATAGAACAAGACTTTCCTTTAGGTAAGTTCTCAGGTTCTACCATTAGTGACGCCAGTTTTTTTTGGGTATTATTATAACTGGCAATTTCTATCAATGATCATTATGTCACTTATGCACTAAATGATTATTCTAATTTTGACCACTTTGGTGATTAGCAAAATCATAAATCTCATGTGCATAATTGACTTATAACACATACTTGATTAAACATCATGAGTAAAGCATAGAACAGATCAATTGCAATCATAGGAAATATTCAGTTATTGATTGTTTGGCTATGATACCAAATGTCAGAAATTCTTTATTGTTCGATCTTTCATGATTAATGATGAAAAATTCAAGTAATAGCCCAAGGATCACCAATACCGAATATTTCACAAAAAAAACTTAATATAATTTTTTTTGTTTTGTTTAAGATGACGTACCTTGATTAACAGCGGAAGATGTAATGGCTATCATCTTCTTCTTCTGGCTTCTAATAATTACTTTTCTTCTCAGAATTCGGTTTCTCTCTCTAACCCTATTTCTTTATATGTTTCTTGATGGAGAAGAATACATCTATATCCAGGAGAGAGAGGACCCAATTCTTTATATAACATTTAACTCTAAATCTGGTATGTCCATCATATACCAATTCAATGCTTAAGATTAATCACAGGCCTAATATTTTAATTATAGAACGGCCTATTTATGACTTAATTAATCGAGTCACATTAAGATTAGAAACTGCATAACGTTAAAGGTAAATGAAACGTTCTATTTATGACCTAACTAATAAGGTCATGTTAAGATTAAAAACTGCATAACGTTAAAAGTAAATGAAACGATTGCAGTTTCTACTAGCAGTTTTCTAACATCTCCAACTTTTTCTTCTTTAATCTAATATTTCCAAACACTTCCTTATTCCACTTTTTCAAATATTTTCTAATATACTTCAACTTCTTACATATACTACCAGCAGCATCTTCAGGCTTCCTGAACTCGTTCCATTTATTTTTAAGCATATCATCAAAACCTTCCTCCAAACATCACACTTTTGAAACCTATAAAATTTCCTTTCTTTTCATATTATCTCCTGAATCAAACATAATAGGACAATGATAAGAACTGAAGTGGCCAAACCTTTCTGAAATGACAGTGGATGTATGTCTTCAAACTACGAATTAATAAAAAATCTATCCGACTTTACTGGTATGGGTGATTCTCTTCTAATAATCCAGGTAAATTTTCTGTTAGTTAGAGGTAAATAAAGTAAATTGCACTCCTAAAAAAATTAGTAATGTCCTCCACATTACCATTATATTCCCCCACTCTTATATTTCTTTCATAAGAAAATTTTGTTACACATTAAAATCTCCTGTAATAATCAAAGGGCTATTTATAAATTTTTGAAACTCAATACCCTCCTCTAACAACTGTTTCCTTTCCGTTTTAGCATTCGACCCATATACACTGGATACAAATTATATCACTCTAGACCCTTTATTTTCTAATGCCACATGCAAACAATGGTTTTGTTTAATCTCTTGCTTTAATTCCCATTTATCACTTTTCCGTCCAATAAAATGCAACCAGCACTTCCTCCAGCCTCCAAAAACTCCAAATATCAACCGTACTTCCACTCAAACGTTTAAATTTTTTATCATCAGGATTACAAATTTTGTTTCTTGTAAAAAATTATATCAGGTTTAATAGAGTTAAGTGTATTTTTAACCCTATGCACTTCTCAAGAGCGCCCAATCCCCTCACATTTCAAGAGGCTATCATCATTTAAAAGAGTTTACCCTCTCTAATTTTTTGCTTTTAAATTCCTCTATATCATCTTCATTATTACTCAGGATAAGACCGAAACATTTAGCCAGTTTATAGATCTGATCATGTGCCAAGCTATTTAAAAAGGCAGGGATAAAAATATTACCTTCCAGTGGATGTTCTTCCTCCCAACCTCTGGAACTTCTCCTGAGAATTGTTACTCCAGCCTGCTCCATTAATCTTTTGCCTTTCTTCCTTTCCATATTTGAGCTCTCACCAGCTTCAGCCAGAGTTGCAACATCATCAAGCATTTTCTTCTGAAGTGATCTCCTCTTCAGCTACTTTAGATTTCATATCCATCTTCCTAGTAGCTCTAAAACACCCAAGATCAACATCAACCCAGTTAGTATTACTTTCACCATTTGAATCAACCACTTCCCCACTGACTTTTTCCTTAGAAGAAAATAAAATCATATTATTGCGATCACCCTCCTTATTTTCCTCATCGGTTGCTTGAATATCAGTTTCAAAAAAGTCCAGACTCCTCCTGTGCTTCCAGTTCTTCAATATCCCATCTAATCCAAATCGAAAAACATTATTTTTAAAACTTTTATTATCTATTCTAACCCTTGGATCACCTATACACCTCCTCAAAGACACTTCATGATAATGCTCATCATAATACACATTAACCAAAGAAGGAAGCACATATGGGAAACCACCTTAATTTTAGCGTTCGAGAAAGTATAATCAGCCCCCGACTCCACATCCGGGTGCAACCCTTTGGCATCTCCGATCTTCATCAGCACATACTTGAGCACTTCTAGTCTTCTACATAACAGGAAGATTTTTAACACAATCCCCATTCTCTCTCTTGTTCTCAACCTTTTGTTTCCCACCAAAAAATTCCACCTCCTTAAGTTAATTGTCGAGCTAAAGGTGTTTCTATCAGAAAATTGGCAAGGAATCTTGCAATGGAATCATTATTTAACCTTTTGACCTCTTAATTCCAGTTTTTACCATAATCCATAAAAATTTGCCTTAAGGTTCTCTTTAATATGAACCATAGTAAAGGCCCTACGAATAACAGAAATAACCATCCAAGATTTGGCTCTCCTATTATCGCTTTCAAAGTCGATCAAAGACAAGAAAACTTTGTTACCCCTCTCGGCTTCCATTTTTGAATCAGAAGTGAAAATAAAAGGTGAAGTATTAGTATACTTTAAATTAGAAGAAAATTTGCATAGTATCCTTTATGACATGATCTTTTTTGTTTAAAACAAATAATCGAGTTTCTACAATCTTTAGCCAAGTGATCAGCCAATCCCTAACGAAAACATTTCTTTTTTGATTTGACCATGTTCAGAAAATCACTGTAGCTTTGGTTCTTATTATAAACAAATTGATTATTCTTATGATTCACATCAAGATTCAAGGTAAAGCATCTCTATAGCTAGACACATGAGGATCTTGTGCAGTTTATTTTGAAAGCATCCAAATTTGAATGGACGCTGTTAGAGGATGCATTATAGGACGCCTCTCATGGGATTTAGTGTAAAGTTTACACTTAATCGTACAACTATTTATTCCAGAAAATAAATAAGTGGAATATAATATTATTATAACTATCCCAAAATCAGATCCTTCTCCCTCTCGTTATATTTCATTTACTGTTCCATTAGAAATCCATGGACTCTTCCTCAAATCCATTCAAAAAATAAAATCATGAGATCCGTTTTATCAAAAATCATGAAACCAGATCCAATGAGCTCGTATGGATGAGAGATACGCGATGATTATGGAAGAATTTTTGATCGATCATCATCGCTGACATCAACCTTCTTGGACATGGATCTTGGGTTTCATTTAGGCGAAGCTAGGTTGACGATAGGGGAAACAGAGATCGTCGTTGGATTTCTCTTGGCGAATAACATCTTTCTACCAAATTTCGTCAATCGTAGTTAAGCAAAGCAAAATGCATTTGAAACATTCTCAAGCTCATGATGTCCAAGTCGCAATCTCTAGGACGAAATAAGCTTGAAGTCATAGGGTCCATGGCAAAGTTCTTGTGTAATGGAACAACCTAGTGAAGACGGATTGCGATTTTATCGAGTATCGGAGGAGAAATGAAGGAGAGAAGGTGTTCGATGATGGGTTTGATATACACAAATGTGCACGGCCTCCAAGTGTGAGTTGGAGAAGATGGATTAACATTAATTAAGGTAATTAGCTAATAATTAATGGTTTGATGATTTTAAATAATCTCGAATTTTGTATTCGTCATACTTTTTGCATATGAGGTCCATTTTTGATGCAGCTTGTTGCATTGCGCTCATGATGGAGAGATCTACGCTTTGGTACAGGTTTAGATTGATTTTATTAAGGTGAGCGATATCGAATCTATCATACCATGATTGGCTGTACAATATTTGGTTGACGTTCAGGAATATTTTTGATTTTGAAATGAGATTTTCCTATATATACACATACACACACACCTACTAGATTTTTATAAAAGAAAATGAAAGTATTTTAAAATGATTTATATTGAATACCACATATTTTCCATGGATGTGTCATTTTTAGGGAATTATTAGATTTGAGCTATTTTTGATATGATTTCCCCTTGGTTGATATGAATGTATTACACATATTGTATGTATGCTTTTTTGAATGTATGTATGATTGTTAATTGCATAGTTGCTTGTTAGGTTGTTTGGTTGGTTTGGATGTTTTTGGTTGAAAATGCCGATTTAGCGACGATCGAGTGTTAGGTAATATCTTGTGCGTTTGGATTTCAAACACACGAAAATCCAACAAATGAGATAAGTTGAAGAGGAGGGTTAGGATATGTGCCGACTGATATAAAGGTTGAAGACAGGGCTTTAGACGATGGATACTGGATGTTTCCATTTGGTTTGTACATATCCATTTTGGTTAAGTACGTGACCAAAATGGTTGGTATTGACCACCGTAGAGTGGTCAATGTCTATCACTATTGTTGATTGGTGACTTGGTCGATCTTCCTCTCGTACGTTAAGAAGATTTTGTGGTGCACGATTTGATGGTTTGTTCATGCGACCGACTTAGAGCCTTGACGTGATTGCTCTACAACAAGCGATTTAGATGGTGAAGTGATGATGTGGCACTTCGACATGAGAGTTAGCAATTTGGATTATGACTCGATGGTGGATGGAGTTGGTTCCGAGGTTGATAGTTTTAAGACTCTGTAGATCATGCTGGAGGTGTTGGCTCCTTTGCATCTTAGGGGATGGCGATGTACAACATGATGTAAAGCCCTGTATCTTCGGTTTGTGACTTATGAGGGTAGTAAGTATGAAGATTAGACACTTTGTATCTTTGATTTATGACTCGAGTAGGGAGTAGGTACCAAAGAGGCTTATAGTGGGAGTCATGGAGTGAAGGAACATGGTGGGTTCCATATAGTGGAAATTTTATTGAGCTAGTAGGGCTCAGATGGATGTGTATGTGCAAAGGATCGTTGATTACTCGAAGTGTTTTCTGTTGTACTCGAAGTAAGGGTATTGTACAGTGGGGACACCCACAGATTGGTATTGAGGATCCGTATACCCTAGAACCGTGGCATTGGATCAAGTGCCTAGCTTTAGGCTGTGAGAAATGTATCCATCATTGGGCTGCGAAATACAAAGTACAACAAAAAACTGGGATTTCCACTAGTCTTTGGCATGGGGGCCATATGAGTTATCATATATCTATAGCACACTAAGTGGCATTTAGAATTGTTTGATGGATATTATGTTTGTTATGATTGCTTCACAAGCCACCTATTACCCTAGGGATGCCACATGAGGAAGGTATTGTGCATAGGGATACCCAGTCATCTTGACAGTCTACTTAGTATGGAATAAGCATTGTGGATGGAGATACCTAGGAACCCCTATTGTTTATTGAGTATGGAGCATCCTTTTTGATGTTGTAGAGTAACATATTATCGATGTTATGTGCTGACTCTTTAGTCGTAGGGACAAGTCGGGTATGATTCCTATACCCTCTGTTCTGTACACTATATTGACTTTAATAGTATATTAAGATTGTTCATCGCTCACACAAGACTGTTGTATGACCCGAGATTTTATGTTTTGCTTCTTGTTATCTCGGGTACTCTTAAGTGAGTAGATCAGAGAGCAGGTGTGAATGGCATATGGAGTCTGTAGATGGACTTGTAGGAGGTGATGTTTACTCATACTAATATTTGAGTTTGTTATTGTGTATTCCACTATATGATGCTATGGAGCCTTGACAGTGTTTGACTTACTATTATTAGAGATAGTTTATCAGTTGAGCTTATGTATCTGTTGTATAAACTCTATTAGTGTGTTGTATAGCTCTATGGATCTTATACCTTGATGATCAGTTCACATTTTTATTACTGTCTCTATTGTTTTACATATGCTTCACCATTATATTTTATTTGATGCGATGTGAGATATACGACAGGTTATGTGATTATTTGATATTTTCAATTTCTTCTTTTCCATTCTCTTTTATTTTATTTCATCTCCTTTACTTCTTTTCTTTCCTTTGGAAACCGTTCTGCATCGTAGGTGTAGGATGGTTGTTATACCATCTTTATATTCATTTGTCATATTTCGTAGTCATAGAATGCAGCAATGGCTAGCAAAATCCGAATGGACTTAAGCATGGCTATGGACAAAAAGGTCCCATCATAATCAACACCTTGAATTTAATGAAATTCTTTTGCAACTAGCCTTGCCTTATAATTCTTCACATCCCCACATATATTTAGATTTTTCTTAAAAATCCATTTACAATCCATGGATTTTATCCCTTCGAGTACGTCAGACAAAGTCAAAACTTTGTTTTCGTGCATGGAATCTATGTTGGATTTCATAGCTCCAAGCCATGGAGCAGAGTCTTTACTCTACAATGCTTGTTGGAAAGATAAAGAAGTGTCGTCATTTAAGACATAGTCCTTCTTCTCGACATCCATGAGAAAATCGTAGTATGTTTTTGGTGCGAGAGATTTCCCACTAGATCTTCTAATAGGTTGCGTGTTTTCATATACGGATGAACTTGGTTCTCCTACTGGTTCGGCTTCGATGTTAGCTTTTTGGATCCCATCCAAGGATACCACTTCGTTGTTAATTTTTTTTATAGAAATGCCTTTTTCAAAAAGTCATCATGCGTGGAAATAATCACTTTTTATTCCTCTATGTTGTAGAAAATATATTCCCTAAAATTCTTGGGATATCCTATAAACTTACACAAACCCTATCTCGTCTCAAGCTTATTAAGGCCAATGTTCTTAACATAGGTCAGGCAACACCACAATTTCAAATAATTGAAATGAGTTTCTTCTCATGCCATATCTCATATGACATCTTAGGTGCAGATTTAGTGGGCAACAAGTTCAACATATAAGCTGTGGTTTCTAGCGCAAATCCCCAAAAAGAGATAAGTAACTCAACCTTACTCATTATGGAATGAACCATATCTAATAGGGTTTAGTTCCTTCTTTCTAACACATCATTGTGTTGTGGAGTATAAGGTGGAGTAACCTAAGAGATAATCCCGTTATCTTTCAAGTATTGTTGGAAATCCTGTCCAACATACTCACCTCCTCGATCTCATCATAGAATTTTAATCTTATGGGTTGTTTGATTTTCTACTACATTTTTATATTCACAAATTTCTTATAGACATCAGAGTTGTTCTTCATAAGATACAGATATCCTAGTCTTGAGAAATCATTAGCGAAGGTAACAAAGTAAAATCTATTATCTTTAGTCACTACAAGCATCATGCCACATACATTTCTATGTATTAACCCTAAGAGTGCATCAACATTATCATTGCTCCTACTGGAGGATGCTTGGTCATTTTTCTTTTAAGACATAATTGACACGTGTCAAACGATTCAGAATCAATTGATGGTAGAAAACCTTTGGGTTTCGATTTATGTAGTCGTTTCTTAGCAATATGACCTAGCCTACAATGTTAAAGTTAACTATCATTTATATTGTTAGAAGCATTATTCACAGAACACACATAATTAGTATTAATTACATAAATTCCATTTTCAAGAACACCTTCGAAGACATTATTTCCATTCAAACTAATGTTCATTATTTGCGTAAGGAAATATATATCCAGTCTTAGGCAATCCAGAAACAGAAATAATCCCAAAAATAAAGTCTTTACAAAATAGCAAGCATTTAATACTAACACTAATCCACTAGTCAAAATTAATGATAGTCTCTTATCATTGTTGCATCTACCATAGATTCATCAGCAACTTGGGGCCTCATCTCTCCTTTTGCCACATGATGCCAGTTCCCAAGCCCTTAATGAATTTCATTACATATATAAGTACCAGATCTAGTATCTAGAAAACATGACAATTGATTGTTTACAAAACAATTTTGCATCATAAATGCACCTAATGGAGTTGCAGAATCATTCTACTTCCTTTCCCTAACAATCTTTAAGTAGTTAGGATGGTTCCTTTTCCATTTTTTTCTTATGATAGTGGTGACATTCATCCTTTCGCCGGTCTTCTTATTTTTCTTGTTCCTTTTACCTTCTTTTTTTGCTTCTTTGAACTTTTCGAAGATGATGCATTACCCTTGACAAAAGTACAATCCCTAGATCCTTAGATTATGACTCGGTCAATCTCAACATATTAAAGAGCTCCATGAGATTCACATTTAACTAGTTATAATTTAGTATGAATGGTGCATACTAAGGGGTAAGTGAACCAAGAATCAAATCCACTTGCAATTCATTGCTTATTTATATGTCCAATTGTGAAAGCCTATCAAAATAGCCCTTCCTCATTAGCATGTAATCATCCACTTTATGCCCTTTGGTTATCTTGATACTAAACATCTTCTTTATAAGCTTGTACCTTGTGGAATGTGACTGTTCATGTAAAGAGCCTTGAGATTATCAAATATCTCATGGACTGACATATTTTCATGCTATTTCTACAACGGCTTTCCTAACATAGACAACACAAAAACTTGGGGGATCTCTAGGTCTGACACCCTTTTCATAAGCAAGTCGTAGTTAGGGGTCTACATTATCGGCAGGTTTCATTTTGGATTCACATGTAATAGCACTGCAAAGGCGCTCATAAGTCAACAATATTTTAATTTCTGTTACCCAGTCAGTATAGTTAAGTTCGGTAAGCTTGTCGTTTTAAAAAAATAATTTTGAAGTTGTCATTTTCTACAAGTTTAAGTGATATACTATTAGGACAAATCATAACAGATGTTCTTACAATATTAGTAAGGCTAAATTTTATCTTTCATTCTACTAATAGGCTCCCACTAGTTCTTTCAGTCTTGCCAAACCCTAAGTCAAACATAGAAATCCTTCGAATTTGCTAGTAGGTGTTAGTACTCGTATGCCTTGGAATTCTAACCTTAAGGAAAACTCAACAAATCACATTTCCACATACTGTAACGACTTAGAATTTCAGTCATTTGAAATTCATGTATTTAATTGATTTTAAATATTCACAAGTAAATTTTATAAGCTGAACAACTTATACTTGAAATATAAGTATTTAATTGGATAACTAAATTGATAATTTAATATTTGAAATTGCTGAAATAATTGAATTTTGAATTAAATACAAATGAAAATAATTTATAAAGATGAATTAAACCTATTGAATTAGAAGGATGTTAGGAAACGTTTGAAATTCATTTAAAAGTTAATTTGTAGAAATTGAATATTTTAATATTTAATTAACGTGTAAAATAGCCATTTTTCAAACAGTCTTGGATTTCGACAAAACCAGTTTCATTGGATCCATAATATTATATTATTGTAATATTTCAAATTCATGTCAATCGGATTTACGGTTCAGTCATGGCAAGATAAAACGCGTTGAAACTTGTTTAAGTGAATTTTAAATTTAAATAATTCGATTCGAAAACCTATCTTCCAAATACGATCAAATTGGCTCTTGATATATATTTCATTGCATTTGGAATAGAAGCGAAATATTATAAACGTCAGGCGTCACGCTTCGATTGGAGTCTAAAATTTTTTTCGGATGGATAGTGTCGCAAAATTTTCTATAAAAGGACATCAAATTTCTATTTGCAAGCCTTAATCAACCCTAGGGTTTCCAGCTGCCACTTCTTCATTCCAATGGCCGATATTTTCGATCCTTCCTCCTTGTTTTTCTTCCTATCCATTCACTTTCATGAAAAATCTTCAACTAAAAAAAAATGTAGAGGGCGACGAGATCGACAAATCCAACGGCGGTGATCGTTTATAGAGGCGTGGATCGTCGGCAAATCAAGCTCAAACGACCGTCGTTCGTACGCGTTTTTCTCGATGATGGTGAGGTCGAGCTGCACATGGCTTTGGCCGTGGGGGAAGCTCGCTATGGTCGTACGAATGGTGGCGTTCGATCATCGGCTAGGTGACCGTGGATGCTTGGAAAATTGAGTAAATATCGGTGGTCGATGGGTTCGAACCTGGGAAGTTTTCGCGTGGGAAGAAGAAAGGGAAATCATGGCCAGGATTTGATCATAGCAAAAAATCGAATGGCAAAAAATAAGCCAGGTTAAAATAAAAAAAAGAAATTGGTCTATATATATATATATTTAAATCTTATAAACTTTAAAACGTTATAACTTTGTCATACGAGGTCCGTTTTTGACTAAACAAGTTGCACTGTGTCCGTATTGATGAGAACTACATTTAGAGCTTGTTTGGAGTTGATTGGAGCTAGTGAAAATTTTGGATAAAATTAAATGGCTGTTTAACTTTATTCGGAATAAAATGTTGCAACTGCTATTGGAAGCAATGTGAGTATAACTCACTCTTTCCGACTCATTGATATTTTTATATAAGTGAGAATAAATTTTATTTATGATGGTTGATGATTGTTTAGATGATATATGATATATTATCTATATATTGATTGGTTTTTGGATACAATCCTGCCTATTTGAGCAAATGAGACCCTGTACGTTCCCGTGTATGAGTGGATGACCATTTGTATGCGCGTCGGCGTCGAAGTGGATATTGTATATATATTTCTAATATGTATATTTGTTATAGGTGACACGTTGGAGGGATCCAACTGGATTCCTTATCAGTATTGGTTTATTTACAAATATTGATATATATGCTATTATCATATGATATATGATGTTTTGGATGGCGTGATTGATGTATCTAGTGTTGTTGCAGCATTGGGCCTATTTTTGGTGATTTCAAAATGTTAAAGTGTTGGTTTCCAAATTTAAAAATGATTTTCAAGTGATTTTGGAAATAGATGTTTTGTTGATTTTTGAAGTGTTAAGGAGATGAATTTATTTTTAATAAATAAATGTTATAATTTTTATGTTATAAAATTATGATTTTTGTGAAATAAAATTGAAATGTCATTTTTGAAATATGAAATAACTATTTGGTAAAAAAAGTTAAATTGATATTTTTGATTTATTATAAATGGTTTATATATAAGATTTACAAAATTGAATTTTATAAATCAAAGGGATGAAATTGTAAAGAATTTTATAAGTGTAAAATGAAGTGATAATTGAATCTAATAAGTAAGTAAGATTTATAGATTTGTAAATTTATGAAGTTATAAAAGGAATGATTTTGTAAATAAGAGAATTATAAGTAATTAACTTATAATTTGGATTTTGGCATATATATGAGATAAATGGAATAGGTTAATAAAGAGATTTTATAAATGGAGGTTGTTATAATATAGAAATGGAATTTATAAACACTGTTTTATGAATCCAAAATCAGTTGAATTTGATAAGTTAAATATTGAAGTTTATTGAAGGAATTTCATCCACGATTTTGGACAGTGGATAATCCTTTAATTTAATGTGCAATAGGGATGAATTTGGTAAAAGGATTATATTCACGATTTTGGATAGTGAATTATCCTCTAATAAATGTGTAGAAATATTGAATTTGGTAAATGAATTGTATTCATGATTTTGGACAGTGAATAATCTTTTAAATTTAATGAACAATTGAAAAGTGATATTTTAAATGGAGTTAAACGATTTGAATATGTTTTAAAATGTGTTAAGTGTCGAATACATATATTTCACCATTCATTGTTGAAATAGACGTTTTTGAGAAATACGGAAATGAGGGACTATAACACTGCTGTTATAGTAAATGATTTTTGAAAGGAAATGTTTTTGTATAGTATTAGGGTTTATATATCTATCTAATTTTCGAATCCCTATACTAGTGATTTTGGGTTATCGTAACGATGTTTTATGCAACATTCATTTTAACTCAAATAAATGTGTTGAAAGAGAATGTTTTCCTTAAACAATAAAATGTATACTTAATTGTGATTCAAGTATATGGAATATTTCTAAGTGTTGAAAATAAAGAGATTTGTGAATATGCTTATATTATTGAAATAAGTATATGGAAATGTTTTTCAATAAGATAAATATTGAAATGGTGTTAGATTATATCTTTCTAAAGATATTTTAAGTGAATATTTGGCAAGAGATTTAATTAATTAATTAAAGGGCCTAGTGATTATTTATGGTGCAAAATATTTGTTTGTTGCTTTGATAGTTAAATAATCGACTACCAAATTTGGCCATTTTAGTTCCTCGACTTGATGCGGGAACTATTTAGTCGTACACTTAGTACGTAGACTTCTGTATAGGCTTGATTATCGTTTGTGTTGAGGATGTTGATTCGTATAGTGCGGAGTATTACTTCAATCTATCGAGCTTCCTTCTTGGCCCAAAGGATAGCAAGTTGAAAGTTCGAGACATGATAAATCTATGAGATTTATTTTCTATGTGAGGTTGAGAAACGCTTTTGCGTTGTTGGTGCGAAGAGATTGGGATCGGTTTATCGAAAAACCACTCCGGACCAACGTATATGCGATGATTGTGCATGTTGCTTATGATCATATCGATATTCTGGATTTTCATAGTGGGAGATTTCTTATTGATCGTTTGGGTTTAAAATCCCAATATACATATATTAGCAGTGGTCTCTTCATTATGAAATATCCAATGCAAGGATTATCGCTACTAATCCTAGGGATTTCCCGACATGATGTGGTAGGAAAGTACCTTCGGTTCGTTCTATTCCTGGACAACTTGTATGGATATTTGTATGACATTGCATTTCTAAAGATTATGTACATTTTTTTACAAACGTACATCAGTGGTTGCAGAGAAGGCAAATTCTCTCAGCTTAACACCCTCCATGAGACGTATGAGCTTAAGGGTTGTATTTTTGTGGAAGGCAATTAGTAGTCAACAGAAATGGCCATGTGGCATTCAAAGTGATATGATTGTGATTTGTGAAAGGTAGTCATTACCTCAGGCCTCATCAACCGGAAATGACCAAAACAGGGTTAGATGCTGAAGGGCTAAGTGGGTCGCTCCTATGTAGGGGATGATCATCCCCTTCTAGATATATCTTTACACGCTATGACATCGTGTATTTGATTATTGTGATTTGTTTGCTTTGAGGGCCCTTGGAAAAGGTCGGATACGACCAAAGGATGACATATTCGGTACCATCTAGTTATAGAGATGGGCCGGTCTTGTGTTGGTAGAGGGCAGATGTTCTGTGCCTCGAGACATCCATCTAGAGGTGTACCCATCGGAAGG
This sequence comes from Allium cepa, assembly GCA_030765085.1. Classification (NCBI taxonomy): domain Eukaryota; kingdom Viridiplantae; phylum Streptophyta; class Magnoliopsida; order Asparagales; family Amaryllidaceae; genus Allium; species Allium cepa. The sequence continues at coordinate 898,377,135 of CM060932.1, forward strand.
CAGTCCCTTCACCTGGTCATTTGTATGGAAATCCAAACTCCATTATGTACCTTCCATTTTGATTGTATTACCCAATTTTGGGCTATATGATGGAATTTAATCACTGTAACAATTTCAGCTATGATTAATATTATTTGTATACAAGACACTAGTATAATATCAGATGATTTGATATGAGATGTTTTAGTTAAGGTTAAAACATGTCTGTATTTATGTGTGGACTTGTCTTACGAGATACATTTGTTTTGATAAAGGAAAAGTTTGGTAATTTAATAAATTCAATTGAGTGTGTTTATCGTGCTGGTTTACCAGACTGATCCGGTCTTTCTTCCCTTTGAATGCTCGAGTCAGACCGAGTATGTTTACAGGTTCAGTTTTGGTGCTTTTGGTGCTTCAGCAAAAGGGCTGGAGATCTTCATTTTCGTATATACATATCTGTTTTGATTATTGATTATCCGCTGCATTGCTTAGTTGTTGTTTATTATTAGCAATTGTGAGGACAAGTTATTATAACTGTCCATGCTGATAATTTGTGATTGATTGTTGAACTTTGATTGATATATGTATACATACAGTTTCTGTTTTGTAAAGATCATTGATATGATATTATATGTTTTCCGCTGTGTGTGAGATTCTGTATTGTTCTGTTTTATTTTCTCTTCTCTTTCTTCTCTTCTCTTCTCTTCTTCTCTCTTCTTTTCTTTCTCCTGACTTTCCGTCAGTCTGTGCATTTTGGGTTAGACATGTGTGGTTTATTGTCGATTCAAAGGGTATGGATTTGCTGGACGTCACACATATGATGGATAACTCCTTATCGGTTGTAATATATACAACTCCTAACCCATGGTACCTTGTCCTAATCCACCTTTAACATAAGGAAAGCTCAACAAATAAAGTTAGATTATTCACTTAGATTTACCATTTAGCGATGACCTAAGTATAATGCACATATTCGAGGAAAGCGCAACAAATATATGCAATTACCTTACCTCGTCTATTCAATATATTAATAGTACTACACATAACATCCTTAGCTTGAGGAAAGTTCAACAACCTAAAGAGTATGCAAATAATCTTTTAATATATAAATGGTAAATGACAACATTATATTGAAAATTCATAATCTTCAATATGTTATATTGAGTGATATCAACTTATGGTATAATGTAATTCTTATGAATTTCCCTCGTGATTCAAGTGTCGGATGCATCGAAAATCATGGTATACATATGCTTACGTATGTTTTTATTCCTTATGTCTATTTTCATTTTCTTTAGTATTCCACCTTTAGTTTATACATTTATATAAGTTTTATTATTATGTAACTTTTATATATCATATTACTTATATGATAGTGTTATGTACAACATTATACTAGTTAAATCTTATTTAATTAATTTTAACTAGCTAACATTTTGATTAATTTTATATCAATATACCATTTATATTTAATATTTATTATACACTATAATCTTTCTGGTATGACAAATGTATCATATACATGCATATATAATTTGATTAATTAACCTTTTAATCAATTTTTTTGGCAAGGCCAGCCGGTTTTATAGTGGACCGTCCACTTTTATTACGAACGTAATAAAATTAAAGTACAGGAGTAAGGTAAAAGCATCTTAACTACTAAAAAAAGAAAAATACAGCACAAGTATGTGACAGACGTGCCACAGTAACTAAGTAAATCACCAAGTCTAAGTTTCCTCTAAAGAGGAAGAATCATCATCTTCCGCGGACACCTGGGAAGAATCCAATGGAACTATACCACAAAGACCAGAAAATGGACAGAAACGGATAGCAAGACAACGATCGTAACCCATAGCATCAGAGGAGTATATGAAAGAACGATCCCAAGTAGTATCAGCAAGCATGACAGAATTCGTGCTCACATACAAACCGTTGAGATCAAGAACTAAGGAATCACCAGACGGTTTGTAATATAGGCATCTAAGATCCATATTATCATCGAAAACAAATCTGAAATAGGAATCATGCACTGGGTTAAATCTCACATCAGATTTGAGATCAACCCAACACCTCTCGGACTCCTCCCAAACAACAGACAATAACGGGAGAGAAGAAACAGGAGCTACAACGGGAATTTCAGAGGCATCACAAGGGACTACTGAAACAGAAGGAGATGAAGGCCTAGGAACAGAAACAGGTGGAGGACAAGGGACCTCAGTAGCATAAGAGGAAGCAGGACGAGGAACAGAACATGGAGGACAAGCAACAGAACATGATGGCGGATCAGGGACAGATAATGGGACCACATGAGGAGAAGAAACCTTAGGAACCCATTTCCTGAGCGGAGGCCGAGGAAGAGGGATCTTAGGAGCAACCGCAGACACAACAGTATGAGAGCAGGAGATAGCCAGATGGCCAAAGGAGTGACAGGTGGAACAAATGTCAGGAACCCAACCATATCTAACACGGACTTCCACTATATGGCAAACAGCTATACGGACGGGAATAGCGGAAGGGAGAGGCTTGTCAGGGGAAATCTCTACCAGAGCCTTAGCATACACCAATTTTTCATGCGAAACTGTATTTAAATCAAAACATTTTAATTTACCTACGTTACAAGATAGCCAGTTCAAACCAAGCAAAGGTTGAAGAGCAGAGGGGATTTGCGAAAAGAAAACCCAAACAGGGATAGAAAGTACTTGCTCACGAGCATTAGTCTCAGTCGGGGACCAAGGAGTAATAATAAAAGGTTGCCCATCAAAAAAGGAATGCTCGGCTTCAAGAAAAAAACGGTGTTCCTTAGGGGAGGAAAATTTGAGGAAATACAAAGAGTCAACCAGTCTAACACGCAAATCACCACGAAGCTTCCAGGCCCTTCGGCAAACTGAAGACGCATCACGCAGGTGGTGATTAGGGTCTAAAAATAAACCAACTAGATAATCAGACCAAAAATCCAAACCAGCATGTAGAACACTTGGGGGAGAGATCATTACTCCATTTTCCTCAACAATATCAAAGACGATCGGTTTGTAGCTTCCCGCATTACGAGGCAGAGAAGAGAATAGAGAGGACCAAGATTTGGTTCCAGCTAGGGAAGTAGGATGAAGACTAGATGATCCCGATTGCACCACATCCACGGGCTTACCAGCAATGGCATTGGACAGAAAAGAAATAGAACTCTTATTACTGTGAAGGGGAGCACAATAGTCACAGACATTAACACGAATACCATCAGAGCATGGATCAATACAAGTTTTAACAGCCGAAGCTTTATCACCACCATTCTGCCCAACATCCATACCAATATCATCAGAGACAACAACCTCTACACCCGAGTCAATAACATTAGGCGCAGAAATAGGTTTTCCCAAATCACAATTCAATTTAACAGAAACCCCCGAACCAACAACACATTCGTTGATAGATAAAGGCTCCTTACCAATCCCAAACGCAGACATAGCCCCATCCTCAGATTGATAGACAACAACAGGCAAATTCGAAACCACAGGATAAGAGCTAATGCAAGCTACAGGTGCAAGGGAAGAAGGAATTAAAGCAGGCAGAGGAGGAAAGTCAGAGGTTGAGTGAAGTAGTGGCACAGGACGAAGGGCCGCAGCCGGCAGGCCATTGAAAAAACGGCCAGATCTAGAGGAAAAACGAGATGGGGAGGGAGCTGCGACGAGGGGGAGCTGGGGAGGGGATTCCGACATAGGAAGGGGAAGGGAGAGGGGAGGAGGACGGGGGGAAAAACGCAGGCGCGAGATTAGAAAACAACAGGGAGAAAGGTCGCCATTGAAAACAGTTGTATTTATACATACATGTACATTATGATATCTTAAAATATCATAACATATACCATAATTACAATACATGCATATACATTGTATTAATTAACTTATTAATTAATTTATTAATCTTATTCATAAATTTATAATTTTCAAAACTATTTTATATGTTTTTTCAAACATTATGAAGGTTTTTATTATATTATAATTTTCATAATTTTTATATCTTATTTTAAATTTAACTTAATTTAAAATCTTATATATTTAATTTTCAACCAATTTTGAAGAATAGCCTAAGGCCCAATTTAAATTTGGGTCTTTTATATTAGGGACAACCTTTGGATCATGGGCTTAATAGTTAACCCTAATATGACTAATTTAGACCACGTAGACTATTGCGCTCTGATAGCATTGTTATAGCCTGGTCGGCCCCACATCGAAACTTTTGGGTGAATTTGAATTTTTTTCCCTTATTGGATCTATATTGGGCCTATGAGGTCTAATTTATTTAGAATATTTCTAAATTTCATTTAAACATTATCTTTTATTTTATTTAACGTTATCGATTATATGTAGTCATGTTTAATTTATGTTTTTTACAAATAATTATACACGTATGTATCATATATATATATATATATATGTATGTGTGTACATATTCACATGATAACCCTACAGGGTATAACATGTTTGTGTGTAGTTGTTGGGATTTACATTACAACGGACACGTTAGCTTATTTATATGTATTATATGTTGTCCAAATATATGTATGTATTTAAGCTTATTATTTATACAAATATTATAAATCTATTTATATATGCAAAATATTAATAATTTATAAATTTATGCATTATTGAAATAAATAAAAGCGCGCACACACATGTACATATAGACACACACACATAATATATGAAAAGTTTCCTTTTTATAATTATTAAGTAATATATATATATATGAATTACAATAATAAAATAATAATTTTTAATATATGTATAAACATAAGCATATTTATATTATCAAGATATATATATATATATATATATATTAATAAAATAAAGTAATTTTTCTTGAATACTTCCAAATCGTATACACAACACAACGAAACTTTATTATATTAATATATACATATATATTAACTAATTAATCGAAAAACAATAAAACACCAATAAAGATAATTTTGAAACTAGTTATTCAAATTTTAAACTATCAAAAAATCTGTCATGATATTTTAGGTTTGGAGAAATTTTTCATTATTATACTGGTCAAAATTTATTTTTAGTAAGTAATTATTTTTTCGACCATATATTATAATAATTTTAGAAAATATTGAAAATGATTTTTAAATTCTGATTTTTGGGCCAAGAATTATTTCATGATGTAATAATTTTATAAAATTTAGAAGTTAGTTTTGAAACATATTTTATTTTGAATAAATTATTTACATAGTAGATAAATTTAGATAATAATCAATAGTATAAAAAATAATTTACAACCATCCAGAATTATAATTATTGTAAATATACATTTATAAAATCTACGTTTAATTATTAACATGATATAGTGATATAATTAAATACAACCATATAATTATAATTAAATGACATATTAATATATGTAGATGTACTAATAAAATAATAATTGTTGTAAATAGATTATTCGGCTGTGCATATCTGATCTATATGAAAAAAATGTTTTTTTAACGAACACATATATAATAGCCAATCAAGTATGTGATAACATCAATACATTCTCCTAATTACTAATTTAATAATCATATATATCAATTTAAAATATAATTCAGAAATTATAAATCATATTACGCACTAAAAATATACCTGAAACTAATGCCTTGAAGCACATCTAATAATAATGAACTCTCTCTCTCTCTCTCTTTGTTTTGAATTTTTTTTGATTCGGCGGACTCCTGTTTCTTGAACCGTAGACCTTCGACTATCAATAGTTGTCGACTTTATGATTGATTTGAGGTGAATTTGTTAGAGCTTCTTGAAGATAAATTTGGTCAGCAATAGAGAGGATAGTGGTAGTAAAAAAATTCTTGAAAAATTAAGGTTAGAGGTCCAGTTATCATGGATGAAAGAGAGAAAAATATGGATTAAATTTCATACTAATTCTCACTAAATTTAAGCCATCCATCTCAAAATACCTCTAACCTTTTTAGTCATCCACTATAAACCTTATTGCTGTTGAAATTATCATCTTATCATCATGGGCTAATATCTCTTTTAAGCCCAAATAAATATTACTAATTAAGTCTAGCTTAATTGTTTATCAATATCATACATCGATTGATATATTCATAACTATTATAAATATATACAATAATATTTATTACTCAAACATATTCAAAACTTTATAATTAATATTTCATAAACATTACTTAATTTAATTAATGTATAAAAATTATAAACTAATTAAATCATTTGGTCTAAAGAGAATTCATCATTTCGGTTGTGTTACTCATCAGGTGTAAATTTAGTCAGCGATTAATATCAAACTATTTGAATGTTAATTTTCATTCGTTATTTTATAAGTGGTGTGAAATTTTAGCCAAACTTATTGCTTAAATAGTTTTCGGTAAAGTCCAATTTTACCTTATTAAGCATTACCTGGTTGTGACATTTATTTACACCAATTCTCTTCGTCAACACTATATCACTTTAGACTTTTGAAATTTGTAATGGTCAAAATTCCAATATCGTTCATATTCAACTCTATAGTCCAAACACAATGTCCTTGGTTCAATATAACAATTATTATTGACCAAACTACTTTGGCAAAAGATTTTGACTTTGGGTTGACTTGAGTTGACCGTGGTACTAACCCCATATAATTGAGGAAACGAATCCCTTCTTGAACAGTGCTTCACTACCAATACTTCCACTCGACCTAACTATAGTCCTTGATGGACATCATGCCATGATTTGACTATAATCAAAGTGGAGCTTTCATATTAAGGATCCATAATATTCTCAAGTCGCAAAAACTATGTAAATTGGTCACATTGATAAATTCTATTTGATTTGCTATATAAACCATTAGAAAACTATCGATTGAGTTGTCACATAATTATCCAATAACTACAGTACATAACCCCTAGGTGCCCCTAGCAGTCATGAGTAATCCACGGTCCAACATTTAGAGAGCATTACATACTTTAGTACCTATGGATACATCGATATGTAGTCTCGATGCATCTTGACTAGGAACATTTTAAATGACCTGTTTTATAATATTGTGATATAGTACTCATGATCACTACTATTGTAATTACTATAACAAACACACCATTTATAGATTTTCTAAAAAATATATTTCAATTAAGCGTTTAATTATTTATAACATTTATAACAAATATAAAACAGAAAGAAAACACCTTTATTACGAAAAAGAATTGATTACAAAGTTAATTAATTTACAATAAGTTATAAAATTTCCCCTTGGGCATACCCCTAACTCTATCATACTAGTGGGTGGATCTCCTATTCGAAGCCAACTAAGTGGGAACCTATGGATTAGGGGAGAACGTTTGGAAAGTTTTTCTTGTTCCATGAGCTAGACGGACAAGAAACAAACAAGTATGGACACCTTCATGATTTGAAAGAAGAATTAGTTCAGAGTAACTGATTACAACAGAACATAAGGAATCGAAATGCAATGGTGCAACCAGAGCAACCATCATCTACAACGATTGTATTAAGACACGACTAGGGATCAGGGTCGAGACTAGTAATCCCATCATCGGGACGGAAAAGAATTAGGTTCTTTCCGATGCTTTTCTTTCCATGTTGACTAGTTAAGATGATAATAGGCTCAGACCCGCTTTCATGTGTACGAGACCTCAGTTGGTCTCTAGGCACGCTCTGATTCGGATGTTAGGGATGAATATTTAGGATGTTTGACTACTTACTTTGATTTGAATATTTTATATTTGAAAACCACCTGAACGTGATGACTGTTATTGATCATGGTAGTCCCATCTAAAGAGATGGGAAGATGATCACAAGAAGCAAGTCCTTTTATTGGAGACAAAGTATATGGACTTGCTTGATCGTTGAGTCCCCTTACCGGAGAGTAAGTGGATTGGGCTCAGTAAGGTTTAGAAGACATCAAAAACAAGTCCTCTCTCCAAAGAGTGAGCTTGCTTGGACGTTGAGTCCACTTTAGAGAGCGAACGGATTGGGCTAAGTAAGAATCCAAAGGATCGAAAGTATGTCCCCTCGTCGAAGAGCGAGCAGATGTACTTGCTTGGACATTGAGTCGCGAATTAGGCTCAACAAAGATCCAAAGACTTCAAAAGTAAGTCCCGTCACCAGAGAGTACGTGGATGGACTAGCTTGGACATTGAGTCCCTCGTCAGAGAGCGAGCAGATTCGGCTCAATAAGGATTCGAAGAGATTAAAAGTCCCCCCATCGAAGAGCGAGAAAATGGATTTGCTTGGATGTTAAGCCCCCTTGTTGAAGAGTGAACAGATTGAACTCCGATAGGATCCAAAGAAATCAAAAGTAAGTCCCTTCAAGGAAGAGTAAGCGGATGGACTTGCTTGGACGTTGAGTCCCCTTGTTAAATAACAAGCAGATTAGACTCAGTAAGGATCTAGAGAGACTGAATCCTTGATTCGATGTTAAATGATCCAGAGAGATTGATCCCTAGATTGGATGCTAAATGATCCGGAGAGATCGAACCTAGATTGGGTGCTAAATGATCTAGAGAGATTGAACCTTAGAATCAATGCTAAACGATCCGGAGAGATCAAGCACTAGTTTGGATGATAAATAATCCAGTGAGATTGGACCCTGTAACGGAAATTAACCTAATATAAAGATTTGAACACCTCATAATCATATTAAAATAGATAGTTCTCGGGCTAACACTGGGTGATTTTGATATACAACATGATACCTCAAATAAAAGATAGGTCGATCATGATTCATGGATGACACTTAAGCAAAGGCTAGAGTCCTTGGCTATAATTGTAACGACCCAGGATTTTGACAATAATATTTTAGTAAGCATTTGATCTAATTTAAATAAAATACAAGCTTTTCATTTTATAAACTGATAAGACTTGAACATTTTCCATTTATATATATATATATGTATGTATTGTGAAGGAAGCTTTGGTTTGAAAATTTAAGATAGAATCTTTCAAAAATATTTACAATAAAATCTATCGTATTCAATTAAATTAAAGGCTCTACATTATTGACATTTGATATAATATATGCAAATGAATGTAATATAGATAATAATGTTTAAAATAAAATAAATCTTATCAATACAAAATATAAGTATAAAATATAATTATAAAACATGTGAATATAAATTAAATGTTTGGATAGTTAAACTTGAAATAGAAATAAAAACAAGAATTTGTGTTAAATATATATAAGATAACTTATATGTTTTATGAAAACATAAGTAAACACCTAAGATAATTCTAGAAAATATAGCCTGTGTAATCCATGTATAAGAAATGCAAGAAGACAAACTATTTACATATAAAACATCTATGTACATGTATAAAAAAAAGAAACAAAAATATTTGCAAACAAATCTAAGTACATACAAGAAATAGGATAGGCTGTAAACAAAATGGAAAGAATAGACATTTAATGCTATCATCTCAGCACAAAAATAAGGTCAGTCGAAATATACAAATATCATTTCAATTTTCAATAAAAAAAATCTTTGACCAAAGTATTGTAACCAAGGATATATCTGACCAAAGAAAAACATACACCAGAAAATACCTCCCTTGTACAAACTGTTTCTATATATATATATATATATATATATATGTATGTGTCTATTTATTCTTGTTCGTTCAAAATTTAGCAAGCCTGAAAGAAAGAAAAAGTAAACATCATTATTTTTACAAACTCAACTTCATTCAACAACAAAGCAAAAACAGGATTTAAGGGAGGTCCAAAACTACAGCTTACCAAAAACAAAAGTTGTTCTTTGTTTCAAAATATTTCAGGTGAGTAAACATACTTTTAAAAAAAATTTAAATCTGTGTATTTGATTTATTATTAGTATATGCTTTGCTGTGTATTTTAAATAAATAGTTTTGTGTATTTCTGTTGTATTGAGAAATGTTATATATTTTGTTCTTTTGTATTTCTAGTTTCATAGCAAGGTAAAGTAGAAAAATTTTAATAATTCTTCATACAAACATTTTAAACTTAGGATTTTAAACAAAATAAGTTTCTTTAAACTTAAATCATGGCCTAGAAATTATTTAAGTTTGATAATGAAGAATTGGACTCTGTAAACTCAGTTTTACAGTAAAAGAAAATCATATGATTAATTCAAATATTTTAATTTGTAGATTCGATTATATAACTTGAATAAACGTTCAAAGATAGGATTTTTAAAACTAATACGATGATTTTTAGTTATGTATTCTAAGTGCAGTTCCTAGTTGAACCGAATATGCTTTTTAATCAATTTATGATGATCAAATAAATTTTAGATGTTGAATTTTTTTATGAAGCTAGCTGGTTGATCTACGAAGACAGGAAAATTGTAAAAAAATTATCTATTGCAAGAATCGATAGGACGAGACGAATTTAGGGGTTTTGCGCGAGTTTGGACGTGGTTAGAAGCGAGGTGATTTCATCACCTCTGATTGATTGAGCTATACGAAATTGAGGGGAAGAGTGGAACGGAGTATCGATGAGGTGAGGCTGGAGTTGTGTCGCCTCTAAAGGACGGCGTTGGCGGGGCGGAGCAAATTTGTTGAATGGGTCGAGTTCGAGTTTTTCGAACTGGAAGCTTATTTTCGTTCTGGAAATTTTCGCGGCGACTTTAACTATGTTTTCGAATGTAGTGTTGTTTCACACTTGCTGGACATACCGTGGTTCGCCAGAACGATGGCGAAGTGTCGTGCACGTGCACGGCGTCGATATGGTATCAGGAAATTTTGGCACGAGAGCGATGCGAGTTGATACTCGAGAAAGACGGGGGAATGCTTTGGGATGGACCCTAGGTGCGTGAGCGTACTTGCGTGATCACTACAGTTTTTAACTAGAACTTAGCTAAAAAAAAAGAAGAGTAGTAGAAGAAGAAAAGTACGAGGATAAGAAGGGACTCGGGAAATAGGAGGAGAGACTCGGGCTTTAACTCGAGTAAACGTATATTTTTTCTTGGGTTTCATTTTCAAGAGGATTAGCCTAATAAACTTTTAAGTTAATATGTTAAACAAAGTTTAGAATTAATAAAGTAAAATTAAGCAAATTATTTTAACAAGTTTTAATTATGGTTAACTTAATAAATGTTTAACAATTTAAGCTAAAAATTTGTTATAAGTTTAATTAACTAAGTAAACACTTAACAATTTTTTTATAAAATCTTAATTAATATTGTAATTAAGTAGTTAATGTAAGAGAAGTTTTAAATTTAATTAACGTTGAAGCTTTTTAGTTAGTAATAATTGATTTCAAAGTTTTAGAGAAGATTTCAAAACGTCAATTAAGATGAATAATTATTATTAATAAATTGTTTGAAAATGGAATTAAGAATGATTAAATTTATAATTGTAAATAAAGATTGGTTAATTAATAATTAAGTATTTAATTAATTTGTAATTAAGAATTTTGATTAACTACTTAAAGTTAATTAATGTACGATTAGGAGTTAACTAATTAAGTAATTTAATTAAGAATTAATAATTGATGAATCAAGTAATTAGTGATTAATAAATGTGTAATTAAGTGTTATTAATAAATAATTAAGGTAAATAATTAATAATTAAGGAGTAAGGAATTAAGTAATTTAGGATTAATAAATTGATTAAGAGGCGATTAATTAAATAAATGGTTTGAAATGGAATAATTAATTAATTAATAAATTATCGAGCCGGATTAAAGATGCTTGCTTATGGATAATTGTATAAGTAGAATATCTGATTTTGAGACATCTATTTAGTGATATTCTGTGACACTCTGTGAACCGCTTTGGATATATATGTGATGACTGTGTATAATTTATCTGTGATAAATGTTATGTGAATTCAAAATATTGAATTAAATTGTTTAAACTATTAAATAACTTGGCCTCTAAAATGGCATTTTTATTTCGATGAGACCGGGATCGGGTGTCAATTATGATTATCCGAAAACCACATCGATCCAAATTAAACGTTAGGTCGTAAATCTCCAAGCGAAGATCGAGATGGTGTTTCAGAGTACAAGGGTTATCATCGTTAAATCTGAGGGTGATTCCAAAATGAGTGTAATGAGATAATGCCTTCGGTTTCATTCGAATCCGGAACGAACTTGTATGGATTGAATGCTTTCAGAACATCGTCTGGCGGACGATGAGCATTCTAAGAGATGTGTTCTATAAAGGTAATCGCAGCCTCAAGCCTCATCAACCGGGAATGGCTAAAACATGGGAGATGCAGCAAGGTTAGGTGGGTAGCACCAAAGCAGGACGAGATGTACCCCTGTCTAGATGTCCCTTTATTTCGGCTGTGTGGGCAGTTGTTGGCCGTGGGGTTATCTTGTTCGGAACTATTCAGTAAGGAATGGTTCCGGGCTTGTGTTGTAGGGGGTCAGGAGTGATCCTCGGTACGGTGATCTAGGCCCCGTACTGTGATGGGCGGTACCCCAGTAGCCCTGTCATTGATGGAAACACATTTTCCCTACGAGACCCTACGGTTTTGATTTGTATTACCCACTTTTGTGGCTAGTAGCTGGAATTTAATAGATGTAACAATTTCAGCTATTTTCTATTTACTTGAAAACCCTAGACACTATTATAATATCACTTGATTTCCTATAAAATGTTTTGGTTAGCATAAGGTAAAAACTTACGGGTGTTTATGTGTGGGAAGTCTTACGTGATACCTTTGTTTTCAAATGGTTTTCAAAGTTAAGCAACTTTAACCCGTTTACTCAAACTAGACCCATGTCTGATCCGGAGTTTATTTTCTGTTTTTCATAAACTCTTGGGTACTCAAATTTTTATGAGTAGCCAAGTGATAGGTTTTGGATTGTTGAGTTCTAGAGGAGCTTGGAGGAAAAGTCCAAACGTATATATCTATCTATCTAGTTCCGCTATGTTAGTTGATGTATGTTGTATTTTGGGATGTGTGTATTGGCAGATATATATATTACTGTCTTGTTGTATGATGTTGTGTAACTCTGATATATGTAAAACTATGTAATAGTTATGTGATGTATTATATTTTGTTTCGATTCCACTGTGAGATTTTGATGTTGTTATTCTTTCTATCTATCTTTCTATTTCTATCTCTTTCTTTTCTTATTGATGATACGTCTTTCTGTGGTTAGAAAGGCGGGTCGTCACAGTTGATATTAGAGCATAAGTTGAGATAATATCTAGGCTCTGGAATAATATTTATCTTGAGAGTGCGTATTTGTATTTTTATATAACTATATATCTATCTAAATTTTTTGAGTTACCTGTCCAGGTGGCCAATATGAGTTCTAGAAGGAGAGGTAGAGGTAGGGGCAGTACCTCGATTGATAATGGACGAAGTCAAACTGCTAGTGAGGGTGTAGATCTAGTACCGCGTCATGTTAGTTTTGCTGCTTTAGGAAAGGACTTCATCAACCTTGGAGGTAAACCATTTAAAGGGTCAGAATCAATAATTGAGGTCCAAGCTTGGCTACGCTCTTATGAGCGCATCTTTAAGAGTATGAAGTTGTCTGATGAGCGAAAAAGAGAAATGGCTTCATGGCAATTGCAGGAAGGCACAACAGCCTGGTGGAATGCAGCGACAGCAAATATCTTTGAGGACGGCATTTCTTGGGAAAGATTTAAAGAGTTATTTAAGGAAAAGTTCATGCCAACAGCTGGGAAAACTCGTTTGTATAAGGATTTTCTGAATTTAAAGCAGGGAAGCATGTTTATTTCTGAGTATGAGGCCAAATTCAATGAACTTTCTTGCTATGGACCAGGGTTCATTGATACTCCCCTCAAAAAGAATGAAATAATTTTGCAAGGATTGAGGCCAGAATTTCATGAAAAAGATGACGGCGCGTTTGAAAGGTTCTTTTGTTGATTTAATTAATATGGCTCTGAGATATGAGGATTTGATGAATAAGAGATCAGTGGCACCAGTGGTAGCATCGGGAGGGAATTTTGCTAATCCGAATAAGCGAAAGTTCAATCCCAATTGGAGGAAGCAGAACAAGAAGAAGATTGGAGGTAATAACGGACCTCGCAAATGCTATATACGTCAACAAGCAGGTCACTTGGCGAATAAGTGTCCCAGAAAAGGATTTCAAAAGCAGCAGCAGCAGTCGTATCATAGTGGATCGGGTTCGGCTATGGTTCAGAGATCTCTATGCTTTAATTGCCACCAACCAGGTCATATGATCAAGGATTGCCCGTTACTTCATAAAGCTCAGCAGAATAAGGTATTTGCTTTGGAAGGTGCACCATCTACTTCATCTAAAGGCAAAGGAGTATTGGAAGGTACATTACTTTTAAATGGCAAGTATATTAAGTTTTGTTTGATTCGGGTGCTTCTTTGAGTTTTAGTTCTCTGGAATCTGTAGAGAAGTTCTTTCTTACCCCTAGTACTGTGGATTGTCCCATCTTTGTATCTAATCCTATAGGAGGAGTGACCAAATTGGATACGATCTGTAGGGGTTTGAAAATTTCCTATCTGTCCCATAGTTTTTCTTTGACCCTTATGTGTTGAATTTTAAAGGATTTTACCTTATATTGGGGATGGATTGGATCGATAAGTATAGAGCAGTCCTGAATTGTGATGAGAGAACAGTTTCGCTGGAAACTGATCTGGGTAAAATTGCTAGAGTGACGTGTGATAATTCTGGAATTCATTTGAGTAGTCTTTTGCATGGGGCTGAGACTTCTCAAGAGAAGGTTGAAGATATCGATGTGGCCCAAGATTTTCCTGATGTATTCGAGGAAGTCAAATGTTTGCCTCCGCATCGAGAGATAGAGTTTCGCATTGATTTGATTTCAGGAGCAGTACCGGTGATTCAGCCTAGTAGGAGGATGGCTCCTAGGGAGAGAGAGGAGTTAGTTAAGCAGACTCAGGATCTTTTGGAGAAGGAGTTGATTAGGCCCAGTTTTTCTGGTTGGCCTCTGCTATGGTGTTTGTCACTAAATCGGATGGATCGCTAAGGTACTTTGTAGATTATAGAGAATTGAACAAAGTGACAATCCGTAATAAATATCCTCTTCCTCGTATTGATGATCTATTTGACCAGTTGCATGGAGCTTCTGTCTTTTCTCAACTAGATTTAGCATCAGGTTTCCATCGGTTAAGGGTAGCTGAGGATAGTATCCCCTTGACTACATTTAGGGGACCAAATTGTTTCTATGAGTGGTTGGTTATGCCTTTCGGGTTAACCAACGCTCCTGCTTACTTTATTGACCTGATGAACCGAGTCTTTTGGGATGTATTAAATAAGTTCGTTCTGGTATTCATTGATGATATTCTGGTCTATTCTAAGTCTGAAGAAGAGCACAAGCAACATTTGACAATTGTGTTGGAGACTCTGAGGAGGCGCGTTTTGAAGGAAAAATTCTATAAATGCCATTTCTGAAAATCGAAAGTCAAATTTTTGGGCACACTATTTCTGGAGATGGTATCTCTGTAGATCCAGCGAAGGTTGAAACTATTCTGGAATAGAAGCTGCCGTAGACACCGATTGAAGTTCATAGTTTTCTGGGATTGGCTGGCTACTACGGGAAGTTTATCAAGGATTATTCTAAGATTTCTTCGCATCTGACCAAGCTGACAAGGAAAGGAGCTATATCAAGTGGACACCCCTTGTGTGAAGAAGCTTTCCAGGAGTTGAAGATGAGGCTAACTAGTGCTAGATATTTCGGATGGAAAGAGCAAATTTGAGGTTTATACAGATGCCTA
This sequence comes from Allium cepa, assembly GCA_030765085.1. Taxonomy (NCBI): domain Eukaryota; kingdom Viridiplantae; phylum Streptophyta; class Magnoliopsida; order Asparagales; family Amaryllidaceae; genus Allium; species Allium cepa. Next base: position 898,392,797 of record CM060932.1, read on the forward strand.
TATAGTTGGACTCGGAGCAGTGTTGACGCAGAATGGAAGAATTATTGCGTATGCGAGTCAACAATTGAAGCCACATGAAAGGAACTATGCTATGCACGATCTTGAGTTGTTAGCCATTGTTTTTGCTTTAAAAATCTGGTGACACTATCTCTTGGGAGAGAAGTTCAAGTTATTCACGGATCACAAACCATTGAAATATCTTTTCTCTCAAAAGGATTTTAATCTGAGGCAGCAGTGGTGGGTCGAGTTTCTGGCAACGTATGATTTGGATATTCTGTATACCTCGGGAAAGGCAAATGTTGTAGCAGATGCTCTTAGCAGAATTGCAGTTCTGTCTCTTTTGGAAGTGGTTCCATCTCTTCTGGAGAGGATAGCGAGTAAGCAAGAATTTGATAAAATGTTGAAAAGAATCATCAGAAGAGTTAGGAAAGGTCAGTGTCCCAGTTTTGAAATTGATGACCAAGGAACGTTGAGGATTAATGGGAGGATTTGTGTTCCAAATGATAGGGATTTGAGACAGGAGGTGTTGTTAGAGAGTCATCGTTCCAGATTGAATATCCACCCGGGAATCTAAAAGATGTATAAAGATATGAGAAGAGTTTTCTGGCGGTCGAATATGAAGAAAGATATTGCTAGGTTCGTGAATAGTTGTGCTATCTGTCAACAAGTTAAAGGAGATCAGCAGAAGTCTGCCAGATTATTGCAACCTTTGGAAATCTCGATATGGAAATGGGAAATGATTTTGATGGATTTCATCGATGGTTTGCCTAGAACCAAGAAAGGAAAGGAAGGAATATGGGTTATTGTGGATCGGTTAAGTAAGAGCGCCCATTTTATACCGATTAAGGCAACTCATACTGCAGCTTCTTTGGCATAGATTTTCTTGAGGGAGAGAGTCCGATTGCATGGTGTTCCTGTTAGTATAGTAAGTGATCGCGATCCTATCTTCACCAGCAAATTCTAGGAGGCTCTGCAATCATCTATGGGAACGAGTTTGAGATTGAGTACAGCCTATCGTCCCCAGACAGACGGACAGCCGGAGAGGCTTAACCGAATTCTAGAGGATATGCTGCGAGCTTGTGTTTTGGATTTTGGTGGATCGTGGGAAGACCATCTTCATCTAGTGGAATTCTCTTATAATAACAGTCACCAAGCGAGTATTAAGATGGCTCCTTATGAAGCTTTATATGGAAGACCGTGTAGATCCCCATCCTGTTGTATAGAGTCGAAAGATCGTCTTGTGCTTGGACCAGATTTGATTTGAGAAGCTTCTGCGAAAGTTGAGCTTATCAAGAAAAGAATGAAAGCTGCTCAGGACCGCGAGAAGAAATATGCAGATAAAAGATGAAGAAAATTGGAACTTGAGATCGAAGATTTAGTCTTTGTCAAAGTTTCCCCGATTAAAGGTGTTATTAGATTCGGAAAGATGGGAAAACCTGCCCCAAGATATATAGGACCATTCCGGGTGTTGGAAAGAATTGGTGATGTAGCTTACAGAATTGAATTGCCAAAACGGATGTCTGGAATTCATTATGTATTTCATGTATCCCATCTAAGGAAGTTTGTCCATGACCCATCATTGGTTGTAGAACCAGTAGTCCAGGAAGATTTGGAAGTCGAGCCAAACTTAGCTGTGGTCAGGAATCCAGTTAGGATTGTAGATTAGGATGAGAAACAACTCAAAAGCAAAGTATTGAAGCTTGTCAAAGTTTAGTGGAGCGAGGATCCCAGAGATTGTACCTGGGAAACTTTGGATAGGTTTAGGAAAACCTATCCAGATTTATGTCTGGATAACTAGAGATGTGTGTTAGGATAAACTGTTAAGTTGATTGTTATTGTATGGATGATATGTATGTTTGGATTGTTGATATAAAAGCTTTTGAACTATCTTTTGTTTTAAATATCGGGGATGAAATTCTTTTAAGGGGGAGGAATGTAACGACCCGGGATTTTGGCAATAACATTTAAATAAGCATTTAATCTAATTTAAATAAAATACAAGCTTTTCATTTTATAAACTGATAAGATTTTGAACATTTTCTAGTTATATATATGTGTGTATTGTGAAGGAAGCTTTGATTTGAAAATTTAAGATAAAATCTTTCAAAAATATTTACGATAAAATCTATCTTATCAATAATGTTTAAAATGAATGTAATATAGATAATAATGTTTAAAATGAAATAAATCTTATCAACACAAAGTATAAGTATAGAATATAATTATAAAACATGTGAATATAAATTAAACGTTTGGATAGTTAAACTTGAAATAGAAATAAAAACAAGAATTTGTGTTAAATATATATAAGATAACTTATATGTTTTATGAAAACATAAGTAAACACCTAAGATAATTCTAGAAAATATAACCTGTGTAACACATGTATAAGCAATGCAAGAAGTCAAACTATTTACATATAAAACATCTACGCACATGTATAAAAAAAAAGAGTAGTAGAAGAAGAAAAGTATAAGGAGGAGAAGGGACTCGGGAAATAGGAGGAGAGACTCGGGCTTTAACTCGAGTAAACGTATAGTTTTTATCGGGTTTCATTTTCAAGAGGATTAGCCTAATAAATTTTTAAGTTAATATGTTAAACAATGTTTAGCATTAATAAAGTAAAGTTAAGCAAATTATTTTAACAAGTTTTATGTAACGACCCGAAAATTTCGTTAACTAAATTTGTCATATTTTCCATAATTTTTAATAAAATGAATGTTAGGAATTTGGTGTTGCCATTTGTTCTTATTAAAAGTTAACAATTTAAAATGAGATTTCCAATTCAATAAAATAATGTAAATATTGTGGTTTAAATTTTGAATGGAATATGAGAAAACAAGAGTAATTATGGAATAATATGTTATTTATTTAGAGTATTGAAAAAAAAAATTGTAAGCCAATTTTAATTAATGGTAATAATGCGATATAAGCTAATAAATTTGATCTCAATGCGATAACCTTTTAATGAAGGTAATGAAATAGGATTTAGGAAAATGTATACTAGGTATAAATTAAATAGAAGGAAACAAACGTATATATCGAATTGATTTATGAATATGCATTGAATAGTAAATTGAATGTACATTTAATGGTAATTTAAAACTTATTTATGGTAAAATTGCATAAGATTCAATAAATTTAAAGAATTATGCAAGCGGATCATTTATAAACTAAAATGAAACATTCCAATTTAGTAGAGACATTTGAATGTTATGACTTATTTAAAGGTAATAAATGGAGTTAATTAGAATTGGTTATATTTGGTCTAAATAGGGAAGGAGTATACAAAGGTAACTGTGAATAGTAAAGTCATAACCATAAATGAAAGAAATTATACTAAGGGCAGTAAACATTTAATAAATTATAGGGATAAATGCCAACATTGAATGGTAATAAATGCAATTAAAAATTTCAAGTGTGTGAAACGTAAAGAAAAGGGTTAAAAGTTGTTAGGATTGGTATATTAAATTTATGATAAGGAGAAAATGTAAGTATTAATAGAATCATGAATTTATTTGAAGGGAACGTATTAATTGTTTTGAAACCTTAATTAAAATGGGTAATTTATTTTATGTAAGCAAAACCAATGCAAATATTGAATTTATCATTAAGCAATAATAATAAATAGAAATCAATTCAATTTGTAATCCATTTTTTCAATTAACGATAATAGTATTGGTGCAAGCTAATAAGTCTAAATGACAATGCAATACAAATTTACGGATTGGAAGTGATTGCGGAGTCGGAATTCGATAAATGCAGTAACTGATGTAGTGCGTATAAATTTATGGAACTAATGTAAGATTTTAACTGATGGTAATTTAAAAATTGGTTAACGTAAAGATTTGAAAGATTTAATGTCAAATAACTGAAATTCAACATTTAATAATACGTTAATGTAAGTGAGGTGATATTTGTAGGTATTGTTAAGGATTTTCATATTTGACAAATTTATTTAGTATAAGGATCGGGAATAAAGCTTTATTAGGTTATTGGATTTTTTTTTAGGTCTAATTGCATTTACATAAAATTTGTAAGTTTATTTGAATATAAAGTATAGTGTGAGTTTATTTCAAATAAATGAAATTTTAAAATCTAGATACTACATTTATGGAAATCAAAACTTTATTTAAGTGAATTGGAAGATTTAAAAATTGGATTAATGGAAATCAAACGAAATAGAAATAGTTAAATAATACGTTAGTTGAAAGAAAAGATGATAGATGAAATATTGTAATAATTTTTGAAACCAATATGTAATCCATCTATTTGACTGGAAGGAATGGAGTAATAATTAATTTATTTAACTAAATGGAAATTTTGAGGATTCTATTTATAATTTGGTGAATTCAATAAAATTAACTATTAAAGGTGAGATTAACATTTGAAGTGATAAATAATTTATCTTCTCTATATTAACATATAAAATTCGTTAAACATAATTGTAAATGCTTGAGTAATATAAAGATGATGAAATTTTCAATTTTCGAATTTAAATATATAAAAGTTGATTTAGTCAATTTATTTACTTATTCATTTAATTACTATAAAAATAGCCATTTTGGCCACGGACTCGGATTTCGACGAAACCAGTTTCATCGGATCCGTATCGGTGAATTATTGTAGGGTTTCAAGTTTCGTATCGATCGGACCTGTCGTTTAATCGTACGGACGCGAAACGCCTTGAAATCGATTTAATTAAAATCAATTTGAAATCAATTTGAAAATTTTGTTTTCAGCATAACTTCTTCATACAATCAAATTTGGACGTGAAACTTTTTCCATCGCGTTCAGAATATTTTAAAATACCTATTTGGATATACGAGTTTAATAATTTTCGTTCCGGGGTTAGAACGGGCTTTTTGGGCCATAGTTTGTTCCTTACGTTCATCTAACTGGTCTATCTACTCTAATCCAACCCTTACTTATAAATAGACGATTATAAACCCTAGCCTCTATTCTATTCTCTTTTGCTGTACGTTCTTTTCTTCAACTCCTTCTCCTCCTCAAATGGATGAAAATGTCAGATCCAATTCTATTCAAATTTCAAATGAAATTCAAACCCTCCAGAAAAATTCCAGAAAAACATATGTTGTAGCTCTCGAAGAGTGTAGCTTTATGGTGTGATTCATTTTTTGTAATAGTTTTCAAATCAATCGAAAATCTCGGTCAAAGCTGTTAAATTTCGAAACCCTAGGCGAGTTTGGGCGTTTTGATTTGGAGCGATTATTTGCAAATTGGTTTCTGGGTATTGGAGAGCTCGGATAGGGAAGCCGTTTGGTGGTAGTCGCTTGGCCTATTGCGACCGGTGGTGGCCGATATTGGCGAAATAGGGTTCGGCAAACCCTAATTAGAGGCGGCGGCGTCGTCTATGGAGGGCCGCATGGTGCCCAGAGGTAGAGGCGGAGATGACTTGGACGTTGGCGTGAGTGGTGACGGTCGCAGTGGCCTAGGGCGGCCGTGAAGTCAGGTCAAAGGCGGTGCAGATGGGTTCCGTTGCCTTCTGTTGCGCGTTTGAAAAATCTGGAGGGGATATGGTGTCGTGTGACGTGGCATAGTTTATAGGGTAGGTTTGTTTTATTTTTTTTAATTTTGTTTTCATACGTTCAAATTAACATAACTTTCTCGTACGAACTCGTTTTCATGCGAGATTTTTTTTGTTAGGATCGTAATTAAATTCCAGACGCGTTGACGCTAGTTTGGACAGATTTGGAGACCGTCAAATTTTTGGGTTTGAATCGGATTTAAATTCGATTTAAATTCAAAAGGTGAGTGTTTTAACCCACTCACAACTTCTAAAAGTTTTTATGTTTGTTAAATTTATTTTAGATATGAGTAGAAATTTATTTATTATTTTGCATGTTTTATTCAGCATATCGGTTAATTCGTATTTATTTAATTTAACTGTCAATTTAATTCATTTATTGCATATTAATTGACAGTTAGAATTTATTTATTTGCATATAAACTACTAGTTAAACAGTTATAAATTTAATTGAATATAAAATGTTAGTTAATAACTGTCAATTATTTCTTGTTCTATTGTATATATATTGATGGTTGTTAAACTGATGATGTTTGAAATAATTTTGATTGATGATGGGTGAATGGATGTTTTATTGTATATCATTAAACTACAAGTTATCATGCATTTTTCATTTCATTCGGGATTGTGGTTTGAAATGATATACAACCGCAAATTTTATTTTCAAATTGTGGATTGAAATGATAAATATCCGTATCACTTGACCATAGGATAGAAAATTTTATACAGGCGCCGTGGTCTATATATAAATTATTTTAAAGTGATTTCTATGGTTTGGATGGGATACGGTTTATAAATTTTTTTTTTATTTTGATATTTTATAAATGTTATTCTTCTATATATATATATATATGAAGTTAAATTTTTTGAATTTAAGCTGTGTATAAATCTATTAAATAAAAATGGGAAAATTGAGAAATGGAATTTGATAATTCATATATATGTTTGAGTTTGGAAATTTTAAGGTATGATATTTATAACTGGATTTTCCAAGATGAATTAATAATGAAAATTCTAGTATAAAGTAAATTTGAGAAAATATTTAATTTCTAGAAATTGGAGTTTTATTTATGGAATTTATATGAATATTCAAGACTAAATAATAGAATATTAATTGTTGAAAGAAGAAAATCCAACTTTAGTTTTGAAATATTAATACTCCAAGTGGATATATATATATATATATATATATAGAAATTGAAGGGGGTTTTTGAAACTTGAAGTGATATTTAAATTATGGTTTAAACTTTAAATAAAGAAATATATTTGAAAAGCCATGGAAATTATTTTTCTTTACAAAGTAACTTTAAAGTTAAACCATTTATTTTACATTCGTTGAATGTCCAAACCATTCAAGTTTTAGAAGTTATGGTTTTAAAATTTTGAATTTCGAAATGTTATGCTTTGAAAGTATATTTCAAATATTTGATTTCCAGATATTTTAAATTTTAAACCAGCATGATTTTGGAAAAGAAATTATTTGAGATAAAATGATATCATATTGTTTTGGGTTTAAATTGATATCGTATTCATAGTTTTGAAATGGAAAATTTTATTCTGGTTTTAAAGTATAAACTATTTTTAAATGACCGCGGTGTTATAATAACGATGGGTTGGCAAAGAGACCGGGATCGGATATGGACATACTCTCTGTCGATACCGAAAACCACTTTGACTAACCGTGTACGCGGTGGAGATTCCAGAATGAAGTAGGTGGTGGCGATGTTTCCTGTAAGGTAAATACGTGGACCCGACTCCCGTGAGTTGGCATAAGGTGGCTAAAACAGGAGTGATTCTCGGGCCAATGAGGTCATACCTCTGATCGGACGCTCCTCTTCGATATTATACTTTGACTTTGGATTGATTCAGTGGCCACTTCTATTTTTGATTTTGGGAGAGTTTTTTCGAGGTGGGCGATAACTGCGGCTATGCGTTTCCACCAGCCCGGATAGCAATTGGTATATCTACCCTGGCATTGCCTAGTTGTGCCGTGCCACTTACCATACCGAGCCTTTACTACGAGTTTTGTTTTGTACCATACCTATGGAGTGCCCTCTGACGACGCCCAGTACGGGGGAGATTACGGTACTGTATAGACTATGGGAATATATTCTGTGTTAAGGGCTATATGGGTAACCCCTTAACGCTATTAAAAAGTAAGTTTATTTTACAATTAGACACTATTATAATAGCGCAATATACTACATAGTAAATAGCTTAACGGATCCTTAGGAGATGTAAATCCCGAGCATCTCTTGAGTTACTGCACTCATATTTATTTCTGTTAATTTTACTCACATAAGATCTTTTAGTTCTGACTCGAGTTTTTTTGTCTTTTCAAATTCGCTCGGGTCAGTCCGAGCATTTCAGGATTTGAGGATTTAGCTCTGGAGGACGAAGACGAAGATTTGTATTACTAGTATCTACTATATTATTTCACTACACCATTTAATTCCGCTGCATTGATAGTATTGGTATGGGTAACTCTGATATTCATTGTACAAGTAAAATAAAATATTTTGTAAAACAGTTTCATGAACTGTATATTTGATTATTATATTTTATCCTTCCGCTGTGAGATTCTGTTTTGTTTTATTTCTTCTCTGCTTTTTCTTATTTACCCCATAACAATCCGCCCGTCCGTATGGTTTGAATCGTCATGTGTGTCTGCTGCGAAAAGGCGGGATGTTACAGTTGGTATCAGAGCTTTGGTTTAGCGATAAACCTTGGCTTTGTGGGGTTTGACTCTTTGTTAATTGGGTAGTAATACCCTATGGGAGTCGCTGAGTGTATATATATGAGAGAGCGTATTTGTTAGTGTTATAAAAAGATTTTAATATTGTATTAATCTGTTTCGTTTTGTATTTATAAATTCTGGTTGATGCATGGGACGCCGTGTCGTCAATAGGGATTTCTAAATACTTAATAGGACAGACCGACATAATATCTGTTTTAATATAGGTGAATGAAATAATTTTGCCTATTATATTTTCTATATATAAAATAAATTTTTAAATGATATTATATATATATATATTTTGTTGCAATAGATTGGGTGTTAGGAATAAAATTTATATATAATAGGTAAATAAGATTGAATTTAAAATCAATGAAATTTGGAAATTTTAGAACTTAAGTCCGGGATTTTGAAATTTGCTTTCAAAGGATTTTGAAGTATAATAATATTTTCCGATATAAATATTTCAGTATAATCCGGAAGAATTGTTTTAAAGAAGATTTTGGAGAAAATAAGTTTTGTACTTTCCTCTCCGCCGCTGGAAAATAATTTCGGTGATGGTGGCCGCATCATCGACTTTCATTTTCGAGTTTCGAAGGGGAAAGACCACTGTGATAAATTCTACTGCAGATTTATTTTGAAATTATTTAAAATTTTAATTGTTTTAAATATAATTAGAGATATAAAAGTTGTAAGAAATTATTTATCTATTATTTTAAAATAATTTGAAATTTGACCCGGTATTTAATTCTTAAATTTCCATTAATTAATAGTTTAAATTATTTTAGTGAAATAAAAGATAAGTAATTAATGAATTTAAACCTCTAATTTAGGTAAGAAAATTTATGCAAAGTTATAAAGGGAAATTTGAAAATTTTAACATATGAGACAAAAAGTAATATTGTTGAACATTAAATTTAATTAAAAGAAGAGATAAAACTTGTATAAGTTCTTTTGCATTTTCTTTAACATATATAACTTACCAAATATGAAAGGTTGAAATGTTAAATAAGTGATCGGAATAGAATATTATACAAGTAGAAATTTTGGAAATAATGAAGTATTCAATGAATTGCTGTTAAATGAGAATTTAATGTTATAAACTTAAGTTATAATTGAAATTTTACCTTAATTAAAGGTAAGTATTATAAATAGGTGATTTTAAACTTAAGTAAATAAAACGAAACTTTTTAATAAATAAGGATTGATGTGTATGGTTATAAAATTTAGTATGATTTAAATGCTACTAGTTGAATAAAATGGAAAGTAGGTAATATAAATATATGACTGTAAACCTTAGGTAATAAATTAATAAAATCCTTTATTTATAAGAATGGAGGTTATAAGGTTAAGAATTTAAGTGTAATAAAAAAAAGGGTTACTGTAATATAATATAATAGCATGTAAGCATTTAATAAATGATTGAATTTGAGAAGTGCATTAAATGTAATACAAATAAAAGAGACTTACATAACCTAAATAAAATAAAAATAATGGTAAGTAATAAGTAGAAATAAGGAAACAACCATTGAATGAGAAATAAAATTTGAAGTTTGTTAGAAATAAATGTAAATTATAAAAAGGAAAATTTATGTGGGTTGAATAAAAGAAAGGAAATCAAACAATTAAAGTATGTAATGAATTTATATAAGTTGAATTGATTTGTTGGTTTAAATCGATATTGTTTACTTTATAGTTGGCTGGGTAAGGAAATTTGAAGTTGTTGGATGAATAAATAATCTATTTTTGTCCCATCTAAGACTGTTGAGTAAATGATCTATGACAGTTGAGTAAATGATGCACTGGATAGTTATTTTTCATTCCGTACCATTTCAAGTTTTGAACCCGAACAACTATTTGCTTGTTTGATTGAATGGTTGTTTTGTTTTGTTGTGTATACTGTTTGTCGAAATTGATTGTTGTTAGTAGTTGAAACCATGAAAATATTTCACTTTATATAAATAGTTAGCCTTTTTAGATTATATAAGTGAAATGCAGGTATGGAAGAAATTGTTACTGCTTTTGTTTCCATAAATTAAGCGTAATTTGCCCAACAAATAGGTACGTTCCCGGTTTATGTTTTGTAGCGCTATTTTTATATATTTTCCCGTGTTGGGATATATTATTTTGAATATTCTATATGATACTTTGTTATATTTTGGTATTATATTTTCCCGAGCCTCTCCGTACAAAGGAGACTCTGCCAAAATTTTCCATAAATTTTGGACTTAGAATTATGTTGAAAATGTTTTCCAAACTTTAATTATTTAAGTATAAAAGGATATAATGATTATAAAACGGGTATATTTTATTTAAGGTAATAAATTTAGTAAATTACTGTTTATAAGTTAAATATTTTGAATAAGATGTATTGTTATTTAATTCTTTCTTCTCCCTACTTTTCCTTTTCGGGGATGAAAAGTTTTGAGTGGGGGAGAGTGTAACGACCCGAAAATTTCGTTAACTAAATTTGTCATATTTTCCATAATTTTTAATAAAATGAATGTTAGGAATTTGGTGTTGCCATTTGTTCTTATTAAAAGTTAACAATTTAAAATGAGATTTCGAATTCAATAAAATAATGTAAATATTGTGGTTTAAATTTTGAATGGAATATGAGAAAACAAGAGTAATTATGGAATAATATGTTATTTATTTAGAGTATTGAAAAAAAAAATTGTAAGCCAATTTTAATTAATGGTAATAATGCGATATAAGCTAATAAATTTGATCTCAATGCGATAACCATTTAATGAAGGTAATGAAACAGGATTTAGGAAAATGTATACTAGGTATAAATCAAATAGAAGGAAACAAACGTATATATCGAATTGATTTATGAATATGCATTGAATAGTAAATTGAATGTACAGTTAATGGTAATTTAAAACTTATTTATGGTAAATTGCATAAGATTCAATAAATTTAAAGAATTATGCAAGCGAATCATTTATAAACTAAAATGAAACATTCCAATTTAGTAGAGACATTTGAATGTTATGACTTATTTAAAGGTAATAATTGGAGTTAATTAGAATTGGTTATATTTGTTTTAAATAGGGAAGGAGTATACAAAGGTAACTGTGAATAGTAAAGTCATAACCATAAATGAAAGAAATTGTACTAAGGGCAGTAAACATTTAATAAATTATAGGGATAAATGCCAACATTGAATGGTAATAAATGCAATTAAAAATTTCAAGTGTGTGAAACGTAAAGAAAAGGGTTAAAAGTTGTTAGGATTGGTATATTAAATTTATGATAAGGAGTAAATGTAAGTATTAATAGAATCATGAATTTATTTGAAGGGAACGTATTAATTGTTTTGAAACCTTAATTAAAATGGGTAATTTATTTTATGTAAGCAAAACCAATGCAAATATTGAATTTATCATTAAGCAATAATAATAAATAGAAATCAATTCAATTTGTAATCCATTTTTTCAATTAACGATAATAGTATTGGTTCAAGCTAATAAGTCTAAATGACAATGCAATACAAATTTACGGATTGGAAGTGATTGCGGAGTTGGAATTCGATAAATGCAGTAACTGATGTAGTGCGTATAAATTTATTGAACTAATGTAAGATTTTAACTGATGGTAATTTAAAAATTGGTTAACGTAAAGATTTGAAAGATTTAATGTCAAATAACTGAAATTCAACATTTAATAATACGTTAATGTAAGTGAGGTGATATTTGTAGGTATTGTTAAGGATTTTCATATTTGACAAATTTATTTAGTATAAGGATCGGGAATAAAGCTTTATTAGGTTATAGGATTTTTTTTTTAGGTCTAATTGCATTTACATAAAATTTGTAAGTTTATTTGAATATAAAGTATAGTGTGAGTTTATTTCAAATAAATGAAATTTTAAAATCTAGATACTACATTAATGGAAATCAAAACTTTATTTAAGTGAATTGGAAGATTTAAAAATTGGATTAATGGAAATCAAACGAAATAGAAATAGTTAAATAATACGTTAGTTGAAAGAAAAGATGATAGATGAAATATTGTAATAATTTTTGAAACCAATATGTAATCCATCTATTTGACTGGAAGGAATGGAGTAATAATTAATTTATTTAACTAAATGGAAATTTTGAGGATTCTATTTATAATTTGGGGAATTCAATAAAATTAACTATTAAAGGTGAGATTAACATTTGAAGTGATAAATAATTTATCTTCTCTATATTAACATATAAAATTCGTTAAACATAATTGTAAATGCTTGAGTAATATAAAGATGATGAAATTTTCAATTTTCGAATTTAAATATATAAAAGTTGATTTAATCAATTTATTTACTTATTCATTTAATTACTATAAAAATAGCCAATTTGGCCACGGACTCGGATTTCGACGAAACCAGTTTCATCGGATCCGTATCGGTGAATTATTGTAGGGTTTCAAGTTTCGTATCGATCGGACCTGTCGTTTGATCGTACGGACGCGAAACGCCTTGAAATCGATTTAATTAAAATCAATTTGAAATCAATTTGGAAATTTTGTTTTCAGCATAACTTCTTCATACAATCAAATTTGGACGTGAAACTTTTTCCATCGCGTTCAGAATATTTTAAAATACCTATTTGGATATACGGGTTTAATAATTTTCGTTCCGGGGTTAGAACAGGCTTTTTGGGCCATAGTTTGTTCCGTACGTTCATCTATGTGGTCTATCTACTCTAATCCAACCCTTACTTATAAATAGACGATTATAAACCCTAGCCTCCATTCTATTCTCTTTTGCTGTACGTTCTTTTCTTCAACTCCTTCTCCTCCTCAAATGGATGAAAATGTCAGATCCAATTCTATTCAAATTTCAAATGAAATTCAAACCCTCCAAAAAAATTCCAGAAAAACATATGTTGTAGCTCTCGAAGAGTGTAACCTTATGGTGTGATTCGTTTTCTGTAATAGTTTTCAAATCAATCGAAAATCTCGGTCAAAGCTGTTAAATTTCGAAACCCTAGGCGAGTTTGGGTGTTTTGATTTGGAGCTATTATTTGCAAATTGGTTTCTGGGTATTGGAGAGCTCGGATAGGGAAGTCGTTTGGTGGTAATCGCTTGGCTTATTGCGACCGGTGGTGGCCGATATTGGCGAAATAGGGTTCGGCAAACCCTAATTAGAGGCGGCGGCGTCGTCTATGGAGGGCCGCATGGTGCCCAGAGGTAGAGGCGGAGATGACTTGGACGTTGGCGTGAGTGGTGACGGCCGTAGTGGCGTAGGGCGGCCGTGAAGTCAGGTCAAAGGCGGTGCAGATGGGTTCCGTTGCCTTTTGTTGCGCGTTTGAAAAATCTGGAGGGGATATGGTGTCGTGTGACGTGGCATAGTTTATAGGGTAGGTTTGTTTTATTTTTTTTAAATTTTGTTTTCATACGTTCAAATTGACATAACTTTCTCATATGAACTCGTTTTCATGCAAGATTTTTTTTGTTAGGATCGTAATTAAATTCCAGACGCGTTGACACTAGTTTGGACAGATTTGGAGACCGTCAAATTTTTGGGTTTGAATCGGATTTAAATTCGATTTAAATTCAAAAGGTGAGTGTTTTAACCCACTCACAACTTCTAAAAGTTTTTATGTTTGTTAAATTTATTTTAGATATGAGTAGAAATTTATTTATGATTGTTTGGCATGTTTTATTCAGCATATCGGTTAATTCATATTTATTTAATTTAACTGTCAATTTAATTCATTTATTTCATATTAATTGACAGTTAGAATTTATTTATTTGCATATAAACTACTAGTTAAACAGTTATAAATTTAATTGAATATAAAATTTTAGTTAATAACTGTCAATTATTTCTTGTTCTATTGTATATATATTGATGGTTGTTAAACTGATGATGTTTGAAATAATTTTGATTGATGATGGGTGAATGGATGTTTTATTGTATATCATTAAACTACAAGTTATCATGCATTTTTCATTTCATTCGGGATTGTGGTTTGAAATGATATACAACCGCAAATTTTATTTTCAAATTGTGGATTGAAATGATAAATATCCGTATCACTTGACCATAGGATAGAAAATTTTATACAGGCACCGTGGTCTATATATAAATTATTTTAAAGTGATTTCTATGGTTTGGATGGGATACGGTTTATAATTTTTTTTTTATTTTGATGTTTTATAAATGTTATTCTTCTATATATATATATATATATGAAGTTAAAATTTTTGAATTTAAGCTGTGTATAAATCTATTAAATAAAAATGGAAAATTTGAGAAATGGAATTTGATAATTCATATTATATGTTTGAGTTTGGAAATTTTAAGGTATGATATTTATAACTGGATTTTCCAAGATGAATTAAAAATGAAAATTCTAGTATAAAGTAAATTTGAGAAAATATTTAATTTCTAGAAATTGGAGTTTTATTTATGGAATTTATATGAATATTCAAGACTAAATAATAGAATATTAATTGTTGAAAGAAGAAAATCCAACTTTAGTTTTGAAATATTAATACTCCAAATGGATATATATATATATATATAGAAATTGAAGGGGGTTTTTGGAACTTGAAGTGATATTTAAATTATGGTTTAAACTTTAAATAAAGAAATATATTTGAAAAGCCATGGAAATTATTTTTCTTTACAAAGTAACTTTAAAGTTAAACCATTTATTTTACATTCGTTGAATGTCCAAACCATTCAAGTTTTAGAAGTTATGGTTTTAAAATTTTGAATTTCGAAATATTATGCTTTGAAAGTATATTTCAAATATTTGGTTTCCAGATATTTTAAATTTTAAACCAGCATGATTTTGGAAAAGAAATTATTTGAGATAAAATGATATCATACTGTTTTGGGTTTAAATTGATATCGTATTCATAGTTTTGAAATGGAAAATTTTATTCTGGTTTTAAAGTATAAACTATTTTTAAATGACCACGGTGTTATAATAACGATGGGTTGGCAAAGAGACCGGGATCAGATATGGACATACTCTCTGTCGATACCAAAACCACTTTGACTAACCGTGTACGCGGTGGAGATTCCAGAATGAAGTAGGTGGCGGCGACGTTTCCTGTAAGGTAAATACGTGGACCCGACTCCCGTGAGTTGGCATAAGGTGGCTAAAACAGGAGTGATTCTCGGGCCAATGAGGTCATACCTCTGATCGGACGCTCCTCTTCGATATTATACTTTGACTTTGGATTGATTCAGTGGCCACTTCTATTTTTGATTTTGGGGGAGTTTGTTCGAGGTGGGCGGTAACTGCGGCTACGCGTTTCCACCAGCCCGGATAGCAATTGTATATCTACCCTGGCATTGCCTAGTTGTGCCGTGTCACCTACCATACCGAGCCTTTACTATGAGTTTTGATTTGTACCATACCTATGGAGTGCCCTCTGACGACGCCCAGTACGGCGGAGATTACGGTACTGTATAGGCTATGGGAATATATTCTGTGTTAAGCGCTATATGGGTAACCCCTTAACGCTATTAAAAAGTAAGTTTATTTTACAATTAGACACTATTATAATAGCGCAATATACTACATAGTAAATAGTTTAACGGATCCTTAGGAGATGTAAATCCCGAGCACCTCTTGAGTTACTGCACTCATATTTATTTCTATTAATTTTACTCACATAAGATCTTTTAGTTCTGACTTGAGTGTTTTTGTCTTTTCAAATTCGCTCGGGTCAGTCCGAGCGTTTCAGAATTTGAGGATTTAGCTCTGGAGGACGAAGACGAAGATTTGTATTACTAGTATCTACTATATTATTTCACTACACCATTTAATTCCGCTGCATTGATAGTATTGGTATGGGTAACTCTGATATTCATTGTACAAGTAAAATAAAATATTTTGTAAAACAGTTTCATGAACTGTATATTTGATTATTATATTTTATCCTTCCGCTGTGAGATTCTGTTTTGTTTTATTTCTTCTTCGTTTTTTCTTATTTACCCCATAACAATCCGCCCTTCCGTATGGTTTGAACCGTCATGTGTGTCTGCTGCGAAAAGGCGGGATGTTACATTTTAAGTATTGTTAACTTAATAAATGTTTAACAATTTAAGCTAAAAATTTATTATAAGTTTAATTAACTAAGTCAACACTTAAGAATGTTTTATAAAATCTTAATTAATATTGTAATTAAGTAGTTAATGTAAGAGAAGTTATAAATTTAATTAACGTTGAAGCTTTTTAGTTAATAATAATTTGATTTCAAAGTTTAGAGAAGATTTCAAAACGTCAATTAAGATGAATAATTATTATTAATAAATTGTTTGTAAAGGGAATTAAGAATGATTAAATTTATAATTGTAAATAAAGATTGGTTAATTAATAATTAAGTGTTTAATCAATTTGTAATTAAGAATTTTAATTAACTACTTAAAGTTAACAAATGTATGATTAGTAGTTAACTAATTAAGTAATTTAATTAAGAATTAATAATTGATTAATCAAGTAATTAGTGATTAATAAATGCATAATTAAATGTTATTAACTAATAATTAAGGTAAATAATTAATAATTAAGGAGTAAGGAATTAAGTAATTTAGGATTAATAAATTGATTAAGAGGTGATTAATTAAATAAATGGTTTGAAATGGAATAATTAATTAATAAATAAATTATCGAGTCGGATTAAAGATGCTTGCTTATGGATAATTATATAAGTAGAATATCTAATTTTGAGACATCTATTTAGTGATATTCTGTGACACTCTGTGAACCGCTTTGGATATATATGTGATGACTGTGTATAATTTATCTGTGATAAATGTTATGTGAATTCAAAATATTGAATTAAATTGTTTAAACTATTAACAACTTGGACTCTAAAATGGCGTTTGGATTTCGATGAGACTAGGATCGGGTGTCAATTATGATTATCTGAAAACCACATCGATCCAAATTAAACGTTAGGTCGTAAATCTCCAAGTGAAGATCGAGATGGTGTTCCATAGTATAAGGGTTATTGCCGTTAACTCTGAGGGTGATTCCAAAATGAGTGTAACGAGATAATGCCTTCGGTTTCGTTCGAACCCGAAACGAACTTGTATGGATTGAATACTTTCAGAACATCGTCAGGCGGACGATGAGCATTTAAGAGATGTGTTCTATAAAGGTAATCGCAGCATCAAGCCTCATCAACGGGGAATGGCTAAAACAGGGAGACGCAGCAAGGTTAGGTGGGTACCACCCAGGCAGGACGAGATATACCCCTGTCTAGATGTCCCTTTATTTCGGCCGTGTGGGCAGTTGTTGGCCACAACTGCGGGGTTATCTTGTTTGGAACTGTTCAATAAGAAATGGTTCCGGCCTTGTGTTGTAGGGGGTCTGAAGTGATCCTAGGTATGGTGATCTAAGCACCATACTGTGACGGGCGGTACCCCGGTAGCCCTGCCATTGATGGAAACCCATTTTCCCTACGAGACTCTACGGTTTTGATTTGTATTACCCACTTTTGTGGCTAGTATCTGGAATTTAATAGATGTAGCAATTTCGGCTATTTTCTATTTACTTGAAAACCCTAGACACTATTATAATATCACTGGATTTCCTATAAAATGTTTTTGTTAGCGTAAGGTAAAAACTTACCCGTGTTTATGTGTGGGAAGTCTTATGTGATACCTTTGTTTTCAAAAGGTTTTCAAATGGTTTTCAAAGTAAACCAACTTTAACCCGTTTACTCACAATAGACCCATGTCTGACCCAGAGTTTATTTTCTGTTTTTCATAAACTCTTGGGTACTCAAATTTTTATGAGTAGCCAAGTGATAGGTTTTGGATTGTTGAGTTCTAAAGGAGCTTGGAGCAAAAGTCTAGACGTATATATCTATCTATCTAGTTCCACTGTGTTAGTTGATGTATGTTGTATTTTGGGATGCATGTATTGGCAGATATATATATATGACTGTCTTGTTGTATGGCGTTGTGTAACTCTGATATATGCAAAACTATGTAATAGTTATGTGATGTATTATATTTTGTTTCGATTCCGCTGTGAGATTCTGATGTTGTTATTCTTTCTATCTATCTTTCTATTTCTATCTCTTTCTTTTCTTATTGATGATACGTCTTTCTATGGTTGGAAAGGCGGGTCGTCACAATAATGGGTTTGGAACGACCTTTGGTTTGTAAGAGAATCGAAGGAATTGGACGATTTGCGAAGATGGAGATTGATGGAAGCCCGAGGGCTCACCTATCGAAGATCGGCTACTACTGAAACTTGTTCTTGAGCAAAGCACGCCTTACATTCATAAGGCGTGCTTTGGGAGGCTAGTGCTAACTTGCTTTTTGACCAAGCAGATCTTCAACTGGATTAGAATGTCAAGATGAATACAAAACATTTCACGAACTTGGAAAATATTTGGAAAAGCAAGAAGATTGAACTCAAGAAGTTTTAAAGGGATTTGAGCTAAGTGGACCTCTTAGTACCAAGAGGAAATTTATCCATTTGGGACTCCAAGCTCCTTACACTTTGAGTACTACTTCAAACAATCATCATGGAGTACTTCTCTTAAAGAATAGATGATAACTATGAGTATTTTTTAAGAAGGAAGCAACGAAGTAGGAAAAGACAAGAAATATCGAAGAAGTTACAAAAAAACTCAATCTTCAAGGAAAAGTATTTATAACGTAGTAGATCGGGGATAGGAAGTGGTTTAGAAGAAGAAAATGGAAACTTCCACCAATACAAATCTCTCGGTACTGAGAGGAACCTATTTGTACTGAGTGGTTTCAACTAATGATTAGGCCGACTACTCCTTCACTTTGGGCATGGATTTGGATCTTGCACTTTGTGGGCATCCGATTCTAATGGTGAATTGCCCTATAAATACAGACCATTTGACAACTACAAATGGACTTTTGGCACTTCTCCTTCTTCATCCCCTATCTCTCTTCATAATAGTCACCATGAAAGACATTGTTGGCGTTCTAGACTTAAGAACTTACCTATTCCTTTTACTTGTAATTTCGATCTCCCTCAGATCTCTGATAAATAAAATATGAAATGGACGCAGGTCAGAGATTGCCGAATCACTATTAAATTCTTTATATTATCACTGCTTTACATTTCTTTTCAACCAGATCTCGATATTCATATAGGTTTTTGGGTGTTGTGCCATTTTTATTGTCTACAATTATGAAGCTTGAAAAGAACTTTATCATTAATAATAAGGCCATTTCAAAAACATGGTTTACAATGATTATGCTATATAAAACAAAAAATAATTGTATTTCGCATAACAAAATGAAAGATGTTAAGAACAATCTAAGGAAAATGAACAACCTTTAGAATTTTTAGTTTATCCATTTTATGGCCTTCGTATAGCAATATATAAAATACATGACAAAGTAGTTCATTTTATGGAAAGAAATTTTGGTTTCAGAACTAACAAATGATAAAAGTTCATTAAAATGGTAGCAATTTACCTTTTGTAATACAAATTTTAAAAACATAATTACGAAGCCTGAAATGAAATTTTCATTCATAACAAAAATTCGTTTAAAAAAACATGGTTTGAAATGATTGTATTGCACAAAACCCAAAAATAACTGTATTGCTTATAGTTAAAAGAGAAATTTAAGAAAAAAGCATGAAAAAAGTAGCCTGTTTTTTTATACGTTTGTATGTTAGTTTATAAAATGCATGACAAAGTAGTATCTTTATACATTGAAGTTATGTTACTTCTAACTTCATCTCTTTAATTATATAATAGGTTTTGGAATCGTTAAAACAACAGGTTGCAATAAATTAAGGACCTACAGTCTATAATCAAAATGGTGGATAAAATGAAGTAAAAAAGTAAAGAAGCTTAAATATGTAATTGAGAAAAATTAGAAGTTCAAACAATGTGTTTTTCCTCGTGGGAGAAAGTTACCAAGTCCCTAGTAAAAAAATCACCCAACGGTAATTTCAACATTTACCATAAACCAACAAATGACTAGAGACTCAACATTCACATAAACACACATTGAGCTAAGTAATTTTACCGTACCATAAGCCAAAATTTAAAATCTCTACTAATATTTAAAATCATGCAACAACAATTTTAACGTTCACCATAAACCAACAGAGTTTTGAGGGCAAATGGTGGTTGCTGACGATGGGATAATGAATAAAATTTGGGAAAGCATTGTGTAACGACAAGTGGAGTCAGGGTCAGTTTGTTCTTCAATAGTAAGGCATTCGTTGGGCAGGACGTTGAATTATATGAAGATTAGGTTAGGCAGAAAAGGGGTGGAGAACGAAGTGAATTTAGTTTTGGGACATTTGGCACAGTGAAATTTAATTTCGTTGAGATATTGCTGGGTCTTCAAAAGCTAATAATTATTGGTATTAAGGAAACATTATTACTGGCATATGCTTCTTTATGCATTAATTTTAAGTTTTTATTTCTTTTTTCGAAAATTAAACTACCGCTATGAGATTTCTCTACTCTTGTATTATGAAAATTAAAATATGCTTTGAACAAGGCATTTAAATGCCTTATTCTTAATATAAGAGATAAACATACTCAATGTGAGAAGAATTTATTCTTGTAAACACTATACATGTGTCTGTGTGTATGCATATTTAATAATTATCTACTCCTTTCATGTTCATAAGTAATATGGAAATATTAGGGATAACTAGATGTTTTCTTAACGTCATTAAATCATTCTACATTATTTTATTTGTAGACCACCCTTAGAATCTATTAATTGGATAATATAGATAAATTTGATTGAAACTATCATTTGCACCTAGTATTAGAATTATTTACGAGAATAGTCACTCTGCCCTATAGGGAAGTGAATATTTACATAAATTAATTTTAAGCACAAAATACTTTTTAAAATATAATGAAATGTATTTCTTATATGCACAGCAATAGAATTTTTTTCTCATTATGTTTTGGAGGATATTTGTTAAATATAAATAATTAAGTAAAAATCCATGTACTTTAAGATCTTTACCTATTGGGAGATCATAGGTTATTACTATAAAATAAAGTTTATCATAACAACATCGGTACTTATTTAATATTAATTGTAGTAGTTCTAGTACCTATTCCTTATGATTTTCAATGTTGTACGGTAACAATGTTACACATTGAAGGAAAGATCCGTCTTAAATTAGGTTGTATGGATCTTAATTTTGCACTTCATATGGATTGTCCTCCTAAACCAATTGAGGCATCAGATACAAGTGCTAATATCGAGTTCAATCAATATGAACGTGAAAATAAATTAGTATGATGGTAATGAAAACCAACATAAGCAGATGTATAAGAGGTTCAATTCCTGAATGTGATAAGGTTAAAGATTTCATGAAAGCTATCGATGAGCAGTTCATAGTTTGTGACAAGCCTTTGGCTAAAATTCTAATTCACAAACCCCCAAACATCAAGTATGATTCTCATAATGGTGCAGCATAAATATAATGTGTTTTAGGGATGTAGCTTTCCATCTTAAGCAACTTAATTAAAAAAATTGAATCATTTCTTATCCTTATAATATTCTCTTTGCTTCCTGCTGAATTTGGACCATTCAAAATTTCTTACAACACACATAAGGAAAATTTATCTGTTAACAAACTTTCAACTACGTGTGCTTAAGCAGGAAAAATACTTAAAAATGAGGTTATTAAAAGTGATCATGTAACTACTTATGAAAGAAATGCACAACAAAGCAAAACGATGATTGAATTTTCCAAAATTAAAGGTAAGTAACCCATGAAGTCAAAGGGCAAAGCTAAAGTGATTCTTTTGTAAAAAGCATGGAAATATGAAGAACGAATCCGTGAAATATAAGAAATGACTCAAGAAGAAAAGTAATTTCATTTCATATGTTTGCTATGAATCTAATCTTGGTCATGTTCTTGATAATACGCGATGGACAAAATTTGGTTCTTCAATTCATGTTGCAAATAAAATGTAGGGTTTCTAACCCAAAGGAAGCAACTGGGGGATGAATCAGATATCTATTTGGGAAATAAGATGTTCTAACTTGTTAAGGCAACATGAACTATCAACTTGTTTTAAAATCTGGTCGTGTAATTGATTTGGATGATGTATTTTATATACCTTTATTTTCTAGATATTCCATTTCTGTATCAAAACCACATAATTATTGTTGTATGACAAAGTTTGATGCGGTTATTTTAAAAATTTGTAAAAAAATATGTTAATATTGATTTTGGAAAATTTTGTGAAAATATTTACAAAATTTATTCAGAATCAATTTATGAAAATAGTTTACTGTAAGGGAATGCAAATAACATTCTCAATAAAAGAAGTATTATTAAGGAGAACTCTGCTTTACTATGGCATAAAATTCTAAGCCATATTTCGATTAATTGGATCAAAAGGTTGATAAATGAAGGTACTTTAGAAAATCAAAATTTTATTGGTTTTGGTGTATGTGTGAACTGCACAAAAGGAAAACAAACATACATTACCAAAAGGAATTCTAAAAGGATTTCTAGTTGTCTAGGTTTAATCATACAAACATTTGGTAGTATCTCCAATTCCTTTCGTAAAATGTCAATGATATTTCTTATCATTTATATATGATCATTGCATATATATGTTCCTTACCTTTCAAATGAAAAATCTAAAACTTAAGTAGAGGTAGAGAATCAAATGGGTAGAAAAATAAAGGTTGTGAGATCAGATAAAAGTGGTTAATATCATAGAAGATATACTAAAATGGGACAAATGCCTATCTAAATTCTTTAAAAGAGAAGGTACTGTAGCTCAGCATCCAATGGTAGAAACACGCACCAAAATGACATTGTTGAAAGAAAGAATAATACATAATTAATATGGTTAGAAGTATATTAGTAATACTGTTTCACTTTAATCCTTTTGCAGTGAAGAACTAAAAATATCCATTTATATACTTAATAGAATTCCATTGAAATTAAAGTTGTTTCAAAACTTCTTTTCAAATTTAAAAAGGATGGAAACTAGCATAAATCATATGCATGACTGGAGATGTCAAGTGGAAGTAAGGATATATATTCCTTACATAAAGACACTTGATTCAAGAATCGAAAGGGGTTATTTTACAAGATATGCTATGAGCTCTAAATGCAACTTCCTAGAATTTTGGTCGTTTAATTTTAAATATTTAATTAATTTTAACGATTTAAATTACAAGATTTTTGGAATGTAATAATCTGAATTCTAATATGATTAATCATTTAAATATTCGAATTGTAAACTAAATATTAATTAAATGGATTTAATAATATTATTTAACTCCTTTTAATTAATATATAATACTGATGAATTCCATTTGTAAATTTATTTACAAATATAAATAGATTGGATAAATATCGATAATTGGATCGTAAATATAAAAGATAACTAAATTTGTGAAATTAACATTGTGAGGCATTGTATCGGATTTTGATGAAACCAATGCAATTAGATCTGGAATAATATATTGTTGTACGCCATTGAGATTCGTAACGATTAGGCGTAATTTGTGGTCGCGCGAAGTCGAAACGCATAGCGATTAATATTAAAAATAATTTGATTTAAAAAGCAAACTTACATATATTTTGGAATTGCGCTCCGTTAATAGTTCCATCAAAATCAGAATAAGAGTATTAGTATAGAACGCTAGTAAGCTTGTCTCATTTGGAGTCCATGATTTTTAGGATATTCGGTGCTTGAAATTATTGAATAAAATAATAAAAACTTCATTTTATTCTCATACCCCTACCTTACTCATGCAATACCCAATCAAACTCACCATGCCCACCCACGTTCTGACCCCCATACCACCTTCTTCTGTAAATAGTCTCTTGTAACAAGAAATTCCATTTTCTTTAATAATTAAAATTTCAAAAATCCATATCTAAAGATTTAAGCAACAAAAAATCATGAAACAAGTTCCTATGGACTCGTACGATGATTGCCTTTGAATCTTTTATCGATTTGTTGAGCTTAGTGGTGATATGGAGGATCAACAGGTTGTTTGTGCTAGGGCTTGTGTTTTTGTATATCTTGATCATCTATTTGAAAAATGGAGTTCATGATGAGATAAGGCGAGTTCTAAAAAAAGTTTATGAAGGAGAATGCGGCGATCACACTGGGGGAAAACTCTGGCAAAGAAAATATTCTATTATGGGTACTATTGTCCAATGGTAAATCAGGACGCTGCTGTTTATGTAACACGATGTGATAAATGCCAGATATATGCAAAAGTACTAAGTGCTTCATCGACACTATGTGGGGTATAGACATTATGGATTCTTTACCGATCTCTAAATGTGGCGCGAAGTACGCTATCATTGCAGTTGATTACTTCACCAAATGGGCTGAGGCAGAACCTTTAGGTATGATTAAATCCAAGAAAGTAATCAACTTCATTATCTGAAACACATATGTCTCTTTGGTCTTCCGTGGATTATTGTAATTGATAATGGGACTCAATTTGATAGTGCTGAATTTAAAGACTTTTGTCTAAGATATCGTATTGAAAAGAGATTTAAGGGGTCGCTCACCTTTAGGAAAATGGATAGGTTGGAGCTATAAATAAAATCATAAAGTCTATTCTGAAGAAGCATTTGGAGAAGGCCAGAGGCAAGTCGGTGGATGTAATCCCGATGGCACTTTGGGTTTATAGGACCACTCACAAGTTCGCGACTGGCCATACTCCATTCAAACTTATTTACGGTTCCAAAGCCGTTATTCCTTTCAAACTCGAAGTCCCTTCTTATCGAATGACTAACTATGATCCTAAAAAAATAAGGAGCTCCTCTTGGAATCTCTGAAATTTATAGATGAGAAGATCGAAGAGGCCGATCTGAGGGCGGCCGCATATCGATGTCGATACGCTCGATATTACAACACTAAAGTTTGACCAAGAACATTCGAAATTGGCGATCTCATCCTAAAATGGCTTTCCCAACCCCATGACATATGAATCCAATCTAGGAAGGACTATATGTCATTGAATGGAGGTTAAGAGAAGGAAATTTCAAGTTAGCAACTGTCGATAGCATTACACTTCCAAAAGCATGGAATAGCGAACATTTACGACGCTATTTCACTTAGTTTATTACCTTTACATTTCAATTGCATTTACTTTTAGAGTTTTCTTTAGCATTTGATTTTCTGAATATATAATAACATAGTTTATGTTATTTCCTTCCATTTAATGAATAAAGTTTTAGGCTTCCTTTGTATTTATGTTTGATATTGCATTATACGTAATTACATGGCGAAATTGATTGATATCGATGTGTGTGAACTAGCTTCCAGAGTTTGAAATCAATCAATCATGCTGACTCCCGATGGGATTAATCAAGATGACTCAATCAACTTATTCATTTAACAACTCTCATTCACAATCCAAAGGACGGGTTATACAACAAGGAATGAATGTGGTTGATAATATGATGGTTGGATAAATCGTGCCCAAACTGTGGAACTGAAACAAAATTAAAGCGACCAAGATTCGACCGATTGCTCGCTAAATCAAATCCCAAATCTTAGGGAGAAAATTAATTAATCAAAAAGAGTACAATCTGACCGTTCAATGAAACAACTACAAGTCTCCAAGTGCGGACTGGATTATAAACATAAATCAGGTGTAAACTACCAGTCGCAAAATAACTCTAAGCCCCAGAGTGTGGACTGGAGTATAAATATAAATCAGGCGTGAACCGACCAAACTCATAAGATAACTCTTAGTCCGTGGAGGGCTGACTAGAGTATAAATATAGAATAGGTGCAATCCGAACAACTGTCATCCAAATCTTATCCCAAGAGTGTGGATAAAAACATGAATAAATAAATGAGTGGAGTTCGACTGTTATCTATTCCACAAACTCCGGCTTGAAATCGACAGGAGTATAAATTTGCTAAGGATGGAATTCGACCATTTGACCTCTAGCCTTACTAAATTAAAACCAGGGGTAGGAGTGCAGTTGCTTGAAAACCGCTAATTCCGATAGTGTAACACTAAGGCTCGAGCCAATTGTTTGATACGGCTAGAGACCATGACCACTCAGAGGCCTTGGGATGGAGTTAGTGAATTGTTACCAGAATTTACAAACAACAAATTGCAAGTACATTGAGTGGAAAGTAATAGTTTAACTACTTAAATAACAATTCACAGGAAAACTCAACAAAAAAAAACTTTTGTTCACATTACAGATTTTAGTACAGGTTATTCTAAAAAATCAATATTCATTCCCATACAGCCATAACTAGTGAAGGAAACGACTATGTAAACTGTATACATTGAGCCGAAGCGGTAGTTATTTCTTCGACTTCCTCTCTTTCTTGGATTTCTCAGGAGTAAAACCACTTGTGCTTCTCTTTCTGGACCCTTTACCGCTTTTAGCACGAGAGGTTGCAGAGCTAAGAGGAAGTTCATCGGGAATTGACCCACCAGGTGGAATTTTTTGTAGTGGCACAAGATGTAGATCATCAATGTCCACCTCGGCGGGTTCATTTTTAACTTTTCTTTTCAACAACTCATCCTTTCCAATTTTCTCTTTCAAACTTACCTTGGTGGTGAGTTAGGAGGTGCCAACAATCATTATGTTGTCATACTCATATGGTGGAAACAATTCTTCGGCCTTGTTGTCATCAAAAGCCCCGATGACTTGATCATTAGGCCTCGGTACATCCACGACTGCCAGATCCTTGGTTGGTTTCCCCTGTTGCTCTACAGCAGCGCCACTTTTAGGAGTCTGACTAGGGCCCGGAAGACTGGCAAAATTTGTTAAAACAAAGCGATTAGCTCAAAACCATTCTACGTAAAGAACAAAAAATTTCATATACTGAGGAGTAAAGTGTGATACCCGCATCCAATTTGCTCTCTATGGTTGCTGGTGTACCTCCTTCTAAGATAGGGGATGACATCATGGATTGGTAACCGGGCTTGTCTAGATCATAGCCAAGGTTCTGCTCCGTATCGAGAGAAATTGATGCTCCGGCTTCTTGGAATGAAGAGGGATTCTTAGGATCAGTCCCTGAAGATCCAGTACTATGTTCTCCTCCCTCGGTAGGTGCAGAAGTGTTGAAGTATCAAAGCTTTGCGGTAGCTAAATCCAAGGGTTCGTTTCCATGAAGAATTTCCCTCACTAATTCTTCTTCATTGAGCTCAACTTCACCTCGTTTCTTTTTTCTTCATTCGATAATATGCTCCCAAGCTTTAACGAGTGATTCGAGACAGCCCTCACCGGGAATACTTAAGTTACGGTGGATAAGGACTTTGTATATTCAATGATCAATGGGTCGAATAAGTCCTTAATCTCATTTCTATCTGACTATATAGCAGCTTCCACTTGGGAGTTAACTTGTTCAATCATCTCCTTCCGGCCCTCTTCTCGACCTTCCTCTTTAAGATATTTGATTTTAGCAAGTTGATCTTCGAGTTTAGCTTTCAGGCTCCTCGCCTCAACAACTTTCTCGTAGTACCTCTCGGTTATTCTTGGGCTTCGATTTTCTCCTCCCTTTCTTTCTTGAAAAGTTCTTTAAGTTCATCAACGCGGTGAGCCAGAGCATCTTTTCCCTTTTGCAAGGAGTCTTTTTCTAAAGCAAATGCCCCGCTACGATGAAGCGCTGCCTCAAGTTCATTTTTATGAGAAACTTGCAAATGGCTTACTAGCTTTGTTGTTTCCTTAGTGTTTTTCTCTGCTTTTAGCAAGTTGAGTTTTTAATTCTAAAAATTCAGCATCTTGATCTTTGATTATGTCCTTATCCTGTGTAGATTCCAATTTAAGGCGGTCTATTTCATGTTGCTGCCCAATGGATAACTCAGAGACTTTTTTCGCCAAGTGTATAAACGATTTGTGCTGCACGAATACATCACTGACGCACACGAGAGAACTATCCTTGGCATACCCTGGAATCATATGAATGAAAGGAAAGAATTTGAGCCCATCAAAGCAAATTTTTGAAAAAGTGGCCTTGATCCTGGTCAACTTCTCTGTATAGAAACATCGAGAGCAGTAGATGACAAAGACATATTAGAGATAGAAATTGAATGTTTTCCTAATCGACATTCACGAGATTGTTTAAAGCTCGGGGAGCCAGAATGTTGCTTATAAGATGCAGCGATATGAGGGCCATGGTAGGAGGGCTGGTCTCTACTCTAGGAAGGAAAGTTAGATTGTTCACCTTGACATGTTGTTTAAGACTAAGATTTGCATATAGAAGAGGAAGAAGATTCCCTTGAGTGATAAATCTTATACCGCCCCTCATCTTTCTCCCTCCGTCGGGTAGACCATGAATCCCGACTAGATCGCCGGTTGATGAAGAACTTCTGAAGCGATCGAATGCTCTGGATTGAGAAATTGCACCTACAAGGACCAAATAAGAGTATATTAGTAATTGTTACATGAAAGATTAACAAAGATTGTATAGTTAAGTGCATGTAGTTGTGAATGTCCTAGTGTTTCCCTCTAATAGACCGGTGGCTGTAGCCTTGCTCATCGACGTTTTCTCTCCTTTATAAGAAGGTCGGATGCTTTCACCACTTCTAGTGGGAGAATTGAGTCCTTTAATGATGATATTCGAAAAGTCGAAGGTCTTGATATCGTCCGAATTTTAAAGATTTGAAAATCCCTTTAGCAAACTTTCTAAGTGTTGAGAAGACAATTGCTTTTTTAACAGGTGTAATGACGAACTCTATATCCGCGATGGTTTTTCTTCTACGAAGCTTGTATGTCAGCCTTTTTTTCTTTTTTTAGGTGTTTGGGATCATGTGCCTTGCGATGGTTCGACCTTTAGCACCTTTCTTGGACCTGCATCAACATCTCTTAGCTTGTCGGCCTGAGAATCCATAATCTTACCCTCTTCAGTATCGTCCCAAGTCCCCCCGTAGGGGGCATGACTGGTTTGATGGTATCCCTTCTTTGCTCTGCCACATTCCTCAGCAACACTGCATTTTCTGGGTGCCCGATACTACGGTCATCTTCCAATGACTCAAACAAGGATAGTAACTCATCGGTTTCAAAAAGTTTGATATCCATGTCCTCAACCGAGGTAGTGCGAATGGCAGTGACAGCTCTTGAAAATCGGTGCCTTCAGGACATGGACGAACACCTGAATGAACTCTGAATGTTAGTAGATTTAAAGGAAAAGTTATGGATTGGATTAGTGAAATTGAGAGAGAGGTAAATTTAATGCTG
This sequence comes from Allium cepa, assembly GCA_030765085.1. Classification (NCBI taxonomy): domain Eukaryota; kingdom Viridiplantae; phylum Streptophyta; class Magnoliopsida; order Asparagales; family Amaryllidaceae; genus Allium; species Allium cepa. Next base: position 898,422,225 of record CM060932.1, read on the forward strand.
GCGTCCTTCTAACCATCATCTCGCAAAACTGAGAGAACATCGCACGTAAAACCATTCGTGCTTAAACAAAGAGAGTTGTTCCAAGAGCCTTTCATAACTTGGCAATTCGACGAGGGTTCATGAAAAACATAAGAAGGGCTTATCGACCGCCGTTTGAAGTTGTAATTAAATCTTATATCGTTGAAAGTAAGTGGATGAAATGAAACACTCATGAACAGCAAGAAGGTTCCGTGTATAAAAGCGTAGCTATTCGGATGAAGTTGTAATTAAATCTTATATCTTCGGAAGTAGGTGGATGAAATAAAACACTCATGAACAGCAAGAACGTTCCATGTATAAAAGCGTAGCTACTTGGATGAATTTGAGTAGGGGCTATCACAAGGTATCTCAGCATTTCTCGGATAAACGAGTTGAAGGGCGTTACGCATCCAGCCGAACACACAAACTAATTGCACACCATGTACCCTACCAGGGGTAGGTGAGGCCTGTCATTTCTTGAAGGAATTAATACGTCCTCAAATGGGATTCCATGAATAGAACATAGTCGGCAGAGAGCAGCCTCGCCAATTTGAGAAGCTTGTGAGTCCACTGGATTATATAGAAGAATATGTTGCATTGCCAGGTCAAAAGACATATCAGCTGAACGCTTTAAGCATCTGGATTTTATATTAGCTATACTTAATAGATAATTGAAATTAGAAAATATAAACTGTTCCTCCCATGCTAAGTGTGAACTAGTTTAGTGCAAGGTAATATATAACAGATATAAGCAGTTAGAAATTAGAAGAACAAAATAAAACGACGAGACTTGGGAGTTTGTTCAGAGAGACCATTATCGCTGACCGTCTCAACTGGCAAGAAGATTGGTCGGTTATGAAAGCTTTGGGATCGTCCATCGGCATATTGAAGTGTGAAGTTTGTTATTTAAGTTAATTTGCATGTTTTTAGTCCATGTTGGAAGTTTTGGAAATTTGATTGCTCATTCTTAAGTTCAACGGTGGATATGCATGTTATTTTGTTCGTCATCATCACATGTCCAAGGTCATTAAGGCATGTTAATTGTAATTGTTCGAACAAATCAAGTTAAATTAGTTTACGAGTTCAAGAAACCTATTTTTGAACCTATGTCGATCCCTAAAATTATCGATCCCTATTCTAAAACCTTATACTGAACCCTCACTTCAAACATGGAATACTGACCCCTATTCTACCACCCTATACCAACCCCTCTCCTCAACAAAGACTAACTGACCCCTATGGATGAGCCAACCCTCTACAAGTTCGAACGTCCAATCCTTCCAAACAAGACATGACATACTGATCCCTCACCCAATTTCCTCAAAAATGACCTCTTCCGTTCTAACCTAACATCACCAGCCCCTACGTGGTCGGTTCCTTCCACTACAGTTTTCTTCTATACCGACCTCTCCCTTTTCCTGCCCATAGACTTCCATCCATCAAAACCCCTTCTCCAAACCCTCACCTTCCTTCTTCTTTCCCTCTCCCATCTCCTAACTCAACCTACCAAACCATTTACGCAATAATTGTTAATCTATCAATGAACGCTCGCCATCACGACCTCGAACACTCACCAACTACTCAGAGATCCAGGAAGCCAATATGATTAAAAGGCATGTTTAAAAAATTACCTATATGAATGGTCGAATTAGAGTGGAGGCGAATATTTGGATGTACGTGAAGTCCAAAGTAAGGCGAAGTGAATTTATGGGAGGAATGGAAAATAAGAGGGTTCGATTATGAGTAGAAGATGGATCTGTTTGGGTTCATAAGTCATAGCGAAGGTGTGGAGCTTTAGGCAAAAAATAAGTGAATAAAAATAAGTGAAGAAGGAAGGGAAGGAAGGCTGGTATATATATAGGAGTGGGTTCGGCCTAGGACATTGAGCGTGTAGTGAGGAGAGAGGGATCGGCATAGAAGCTTGTCGATATCTATTAGCGTTGCAAAAAAGATGGGTCGTCATAATGAATGCCGATCCCTATAGATTTATTAAAAAAAGAGAAAGAAAAAGAAAAAATAGACATAGTTATAAAGACTGGGCTATGAAAATGAATATACATGATGTTATAGAAATTAGCAACGACTTGTAAGTGTTTGAGCGCATTCGGGAGCCGACAATAGAAACATGCATATGAATGTGCACGTGAATGGCCTAAAATTTCAAATTTTTAAATCAACGAAAATTTAAATCAAACTTGAAATCTTCAAGTTTAGGGCTGGACCAAACAACGAAAGCTTATAGGTCTCAAAGAATCGGATTTATATATATTGACAAAATATAGCGTTGGATTTGTATTACTGGAAATCGACCAAGCGTCATGGTAATCAATGAAGAATTCAATGTATTGAAAAAGTGATTTGACAAAGGAATAACAAACATTCAGGAAGCTAGATGGATCTTTTTTCGACAATTTAGACTTGTTTCGATTCAAAGCATGTCATGTTACTCACAAAACGTCCTTTGGAGGGCAAGTGTTACCCGATATCCTAAACCGGCTATATTGAGCTGATTTCACAAAGATAGATCTGATTGTTATCAGGTTCGATGACCTCAAAGCAATGATTGTGGGACCCAAGAGTAAAAGTACAGATGATTATACGAAGCAAGAATTGAACAGAATTGGTAGATAAACGGTGTAGGATTGTTGAAATATAGAATTTAGCTTAGACAAGTAGAGGGATCGGCATGGCTTGGTAACTTCAGAGGGATTGGCATGGTTTTGTAACTTCAGAGGGAACAACATGATTGAATAAGCAACGGATCGGTATAGTTGAATAAGGATGGATCGGCATGGTCAAGCAAGAGAGGGTTCGGCGGGGTTTGTTGACTTGGAAAGTCATACTTCAACTCAGAAAGAAGGGATCGGCATACCTTATGAAAGGAGATGGATCGGCATACTTAGGTCCAGCAAAGAGGGGTCAGCATGTTCAGTTTAGAGGGTTTGCCGTGCTTGATTCGAAAAGATGGGTCGACATACATCCAAGATCAAATACATTCTTGCATTCAACGATCAATAACTTGAGCTCCTATGACCCAAATGATATGATATTTGAAGAGCCAATAAATTTAAGCATGCAGAAGCCACCATAGGGATCGCTTCCTACAATCGAACGATGAAGGGATCAATATCGATCGCTCTTCGTTAGTATCAACCCCTATGGTGGGCCCATATGGGTCAGAAGGTCTTATAGCCAAAGTTTCAGAAAGATTGGCGGTGGTCTTCACCTATAAATACTGGCCTAAGGGGCCATTCTAGGGATCTTTACGCTATTGTTTACTTTATTCTTTATTGTAATCAAGTTTTTCTTATTCATAATTGTTGTAATCAGATTATTGGTTGATTAATAAAGAAAATCTTCAAAGTGGACGTTGGCATATAACGCTGAACCATTATAAATTTCTGTGTTCTTGATTATTGCTTCTGTTAGTCTGTTAGTTTTATTCTATTCCTATATTTTAATTTACTTTCTTCAATTACTTCTCTACATAAATCTACTCTTAGGTGTTTGTGACCAATTTGGTTGCAAACAATTATTACCTTCTATTATTTAACAGTGAATATTATTTATAAATCAATAATTAATAATTAAATATTTTTTATTATTTATTTATTTATTTGTTATTGATTCATAATTTATTAATTAATAATTAACGATTAATTAATTATTAATTAATTACTAATTACTATATATCAATAGGAATTATATCATATTTCAAATTAATTATTAATTATTATTACTTAACATTACTTATTATTTATTATATATTAATATTTAATAATTATATTTAAGTATTATTTAGTTATTATTTATTATTAGTATTTTTATTAATTATTGTGATTTTTAATTTTTAATTATTATTATTTAATATTAATTTTTTACTTTTAGTCATTATTATTTAATTATTACTTAGTAACTATTAAAAATTAATTTTTATTTGTTAATTATTAATTTTTATTTTAATTATTAGTTATTGAATAGTAACTATTTCATCGATGTCTAAAATAATCGAAGATAATAGAAGATAACTATGGTCATTTAAGAGTCGTTGAAAATTGACACCTTTTACAATTAGTAAGCTGAAAAGGTTGTAATATATATCTATTACAACTAGCAAAACAAAGAGTTGATAAAGTTGGCATCTATTACAGCGAGCAAAAGAAAATGGTTCTAATAGGCATCTATTACAACACGCAAACATGGATGTAAATTTTTATCTATTAAAACGGGCAGAAAATAATTGTAATAGGCATATATTACAATAGGTAAATAAAAAACGTTGTAGCAGGTGTCTATCACAATATGCAAATGAAAAAATTGTTGAAAAGTGGTATCTATTATAATGAGCCTGACAAAACCATTGTAATTGGGTTCTATAACAATGGGCATTTAATGAATATTGTCAAAATAACACTGTAATATGGTATTTTTGTTGTAGTGGTTTTTAAAAATTTGTTTGTATAACCTTAATCATTTCTACTAACATTTTATTTGATATAGTATGTGCGTAAATTCATTTAGATGTGTTCCTGTAATTAAAACATGAAATTTGAAGGAGAAATTATCAACTATTTTCCTTTACGTCAATTAATAGTAGTTGAACTAAAAGTCTATTTAGTGATTTTTACATGTATTATAAAAAAACAACCATAAAAATAGGTTTTATTATTGTCATTAAATCACTTTTACTCATAAAAATTAAGCATAATAAATGTATAGTTAAACCGAAGTCTTCACTAAGCAGTATTTTATATATCACATAAGGAAAATTCGTAGGGCAATAAATTATTATTTTTACTAAGTTCTGCTTCATTTAGATTGGTTAGCCTAGTATGACTATTTACGAGTGCTAAAGTTTTGTTTAAAATTGAAATTCTCACTTAGCTTCGAAGGATTTTATGTAATTATGATAATTAATTTAGATAATTCTCGAATCACGATAGTGCTTTCAAGAGTTATATTTTTGTTCTGTCGTTTGAGTGCTATATGAAATCATGATATATGATTTTTTCTATGAATCCAATGGATGATTCCATATTTCTTTTGATAATAGTACTCTAAAAAATAATATTCAAGTCTTTTAAATGCAACTTCACAGTTGCAAGTAACAAGAAAAATGTAATGGACATTGTTGGTGTCAAAATTGGTTACCAACGCCCAGTTGTATGAATGACCCAATATCCAGCCACAAATCTCAGATAGTATCTTATATAGGGAATATAATATGAAGAACATACAAATTAAAAATAAAAGCAAGTAAAAAGAGATAAGATTTATAGCGGTTCGTCTAACTACAGCCTGCATCCACTATAGAATAATCTTTTTTATTATATTGTAGTTTGTTTACAGTTACAATCTGAAATTCAAGAATAAAATTGACAGAGTGCTGCCTATGTTGAAGATAAAAAGAAACAGAAAAAATATTCTTTTCCGACGCCATGCCTGCTGTATTTATAAGGGAAGACAAGCATGGATCAGGCTGAAATTTCGGTAGATGGTTTGGGAGACCAAGACGAGCCACCTAAAAATTTCCAGGACCATCGAGTCCCACAATATGGATCAGTACCGATCCCTATGAGCAGTGCCCAATGATTTAAGCTGCTTGCTTCTAAAATTTCGTGCAATTCCGACGTACGTTTTATGAGATATCGCATTTTCCATAAAGTAGTGTTGCTTGAATTATGATTTTTGTCGATCCCTACAAAGGGAGTTATGCCGATCCTACCAATTTCCTCCAATTGTAATTAGATCACTAGGGGGTATTTCACATGTTGTAGTAAGCTTGTGCTTCAAGTTTTGTGTCAATTGGATGTGTAGATATTGAGATATTGATTAATCTTTGCTATAAAATTAGGTTCAACCGATCCCTTAGAGGGAAGAGGGTCGATCCCTATTAAGGGTTAGAGGCCGATCCCACCAAACATCTCCTAATGCCATGTGATCCCCATGGTAGCTTCTCCATGTTGCATTATACTTAGCCTCCAAATTTCATGCCAATCAGATTATTAGAACTCCAGTTATTGATCAATCTTTGTTGCAATATGTCGTGAAGGCTGATTATAGCCAATTCCTATGGAGGGTAGAGGGTCGATCCCTCCAACTTGCTCTATTTGATGTGCGATCCCTAGGGTAGATTTCCAAGGGTCCCCACATCTTGCTCACAAAATTTTATATGCATTGGACTTGTGGACTTTGAAATATTGATTTTTTTTCCATTGAGTTGTACTTGCTTGGCTGAAATATGTCGATCCTTTTTTATACAATCCCTTTCTTAGGTGAAATAATTCGTCCATAACTTGTGCATACAAACTCTAAATGACTTGAGATTTGAAATGTAGCCTCATAGGGCCTTCCTTGTCACTTTATATTGGTCTCACCCGGTTTGCAACAAATGTTGATGACATGTATCGATCCCTTAGGGGAAGTGAAAGGCACTGATCCGCTGCCTAGGCAAGGTACTAATCCTACTTAGAATATTCTAAAGATTCCATCTTTTGGTCTTAACTAATCGTCACTTCGTATCATTTCCTGCACTTGATTTCTAGACCTCACAATCATCGCTCTTGTTTATTAACCTTGATAATTGTGAAGCCTGTTGGGTTAAATCCGCCCATCTACTGCCTAGGCAAAATGTGGGTTAACGGACATAACTAAAGATAATCAAAGAGAAAGTATCATAATGGATTGTATGGGATAATGTAAATAAAGGAAATGGTTAAATGCCCTTGGCTCAAGAGAAAATGGAGGATAATGGAGTTAAATTTTAAATGAAGAAGATACCCCGGTACTTTAGCTTTATTGATGGTAAAAAATGAATGTTGTAAAGATTTTGCTAATAGATAGAAAGTAATACTAATTTTACAGTTGTTGAAAATGGACCAGCACGTAGTGGGGTGTGGGTAAATTTTACTTTTTTTATCACATTTTGGATCTTAATAGGCCTATGAAGTCTAAATTTATTTAGATCTTATCTAAATTTGTTTTAAATAAAACTAATATTTTATTCAGTTTGTAAATAAAGTTTTATTTATTTAAACGTATAATATATAATGAAATATGCGCACCATATACATACAGGTGTGCATGTGCATGTGCATGTGCAACATGAATGGTGTACATGGTTTAACATTCTTGTATATGGATGATGAGATTTACACCGCAACAGACATGTAGTCCTTTTGTATACATGTATGTTGTCAATATACATGTATTATATATGGTTTATAAAGTAATTATAAATTTAATATAAAGAATTTATAAAGTTCAAATTCAAATATTAGATTCAAAATTCAAAATTTAGATCTAGATCTAGATCTTCAAAATGATATACCTAGTATTTTCAAATTCAAACTAATATACTGATTTATGTAAACACACACACACATATAAAAAATTCAAATTTATTTATGTACAAACACTATATATATATTATAAAATAGAAATACTATATATATACGCACAAGTATATTTATAAATGTATATGTATAAATATACATATTTTTTGGCCACATATTTTTTTATTTTCTTTTCGGCTATACTTTGTTTTTATCAAAATGAATTTTTTATTATTTGGTTTTCATATAGAAATCTATAAAAGAAGTCATCTTTTTAATTTGGAAAACAATATATACATATATAATGTTAAATATTTATATAAACATATTTTATGTAATTATAATTTGCATATACATACATACATATAGATGTAAATTTAATTTAAATAAAATACTATGTTGTATTCAATATAAAATTATGTATATATAATATACTTTTTGAACTATAAATGTTTACGCATGTGTGTGTGTATTAATGTAAAATCTATTTTACTTAACAATGTTTATTTTAATTCTATTTTATTTTAAATCATTTAATATTACTGTAATTTTCTAAAAACAATTTTTTAAATGATTATGAGCAATATTTATTATTATACATACGTAGTTTTTTATATATAATATATATTCATGTATGTATAATCTATCCAATAAAGATAACATAATGTTATACAGATTCGTAATATATTCAACTGGTATCTAAACACATACATCGTATAATAAACATTATGTACATTAATATTCATTGTAAAAAGTGAATTTTACATTTCACCTAATGCTTAAATAGTACACCTTGAAACGAAATATCAGAACTCCTTGAAACATTAATATGGAAATGAAGTGAGCTTAAGTTTTGAGGTTGGAATAAATTGAAGTAAATCAACTTAAGTTAAAAATTAGAAGCTCAACTTCGAGTAAGAATGAAAGTTCATTAAATAAAAGTTGGGTTAAATTAATTTGCAAAGTGGTTATTAATATAAGTATTGAATGTTGTCAAGCTCAATGAAATGATTTTAAAAATGTATGGTTGGTGAATAAACTAGAAATGGGATGGAATTAAATATAAAATGAGTTGGAATCAATTGGATGTGGCTAAAAACTAAAATGGATTATCTATTAAGTGAATATCGTCAAATTGCATAGAATAAATAAGCCGTTCGACTTAAAAGGAAGTAAATAAAAATTCTATGAATTGGTAGAGGTAAATAAAATTGATTTTTGGAATCAATTGAAATAAATGTGAGTTGTTTGGATTAAAAATTTATTTAATGTAAGAAATTGAAGTGTAAATCATTAAAATTGAATGGAATGGCACACGAATTGGTTGAAAGCAATTGAAATTAGTTTTGAAATCATATAAATTGCTCATGGAAAGCGTTTGGTGCATGTTGCTTTTGAAATGCTTGTGTTTAGCTATTAAAAGTATGTGAAATGTTAATAAATTTCATATATTTAATACTTACATGTTTGAATTGAGTAAGTACAGGTACCGGGAAGCCGTTTGGCTGAATTTGGACGCACTAATTGCTAAAATAATAAGCCGCTTGCTTAAAAATTCTAAGTAAAGGTACGCCTATGCAATAAAAATAGGAAATATGAACTGTTTTTGTTTGGGTGGGTCGATGTATATATATTTATATCTCTTGTGAAATTGCAAAAGCTCCTCCGTACAAAGGAGACTTTGCTAAAATTTTCTGAAAATTTTGGGAGTTATAAATTTTTTGAGAATTTTTGGAAAAAATTTTGTTTGCGACAAAACGATTTCAAATTGGAATTGAATAATGAATTTTGGAAATGGAAATTGGAACTAATTGTTTAGTTGGAACTAAAGGATTAGAAAAGTGAATATGGGATTTTGAAGTAAATGATAAGCATTGATAAGTGAATAGAAATCAAAATAAATATGAATAAAAAGAGAATTGATATAGTTGATAATCAATTGAGATAAATACGTAAGAGTATGTATATTATTTTTTTTGCATAGAAATTTGATCCAAATTTGAACACAGTCGAGATAGTTATATCGATCCGAGTTAGGATTTTTCACTCGATTTTCGACGGCAAACCCTGCATATGGATTATGATTGATTTTGGAAATTCTCTATCATAATTATGACTATGCAAGGAGAATGACGGTTTCTGATCAAGAAAAACGGATCTGAGTCCGCACTAGGAAGTCGGGTGGACGATATTAGTTTGAAAATGAAGCTGTGTGATCGAGTAAGCGATCAAATTCGGTATTGCGTACGAATGATATAGGTACGTCGTACGGGCTTAAATGGAAGGAATATTGAAAATTTTGTAAAGGAGTCAATAAAGTGGTTTTGAATGTTGTGATTGGATATTATTGCTAGGTAGAGTATACAGGTATTTAAGAGCAAGAGGAAAATTGGTGTTTTTGATTTTAGAAGATAAATTTGAATTGCACGGAAAAAAGGTATGTGTTTAAATTTCTGTATGAAATTTGATTGGGTTTTTGGTTTAGCCACTTGGCTTTTTGTTTTTTTTGGAATTTAGGATCTCGTAGAGGCATTTTGTAGTTGTACCGACATAGCCGTGCAAAGGAAACGCTGGCGAAATTTTTCGAAAATTTAGGTAGTTGAAATTTTTTTGATAATTCAAAATTTAGTTTTAAATTGAAATTTGAATGATTGAGCAATAGTATTGTTTGAAAACCATGGGAGAGTCTGGGAAGTTAGTAAGAATGATAATGGGTCTTTTATAAAAAGATAGTTGGTAGGATGTTGAATTATTGGATTTGGGGAAAAGTAAACGGGTATAGGACCATTCTTCCTAAACAGCAATTTCGGGGATGAAATTCTTTTAAGGGGGGAAGAATGTGACGACCCGGAATTTTTGGATGTTTGAAATCAGGATATTTAATTGATTTTAAATATTTAAAAGTTAATTTTTAACTTGAATTCAAATATCACCATTTATTGGGTAATTTAATTATTAAATTAAATAATTTGAAGTTGGGTAAAATGTCGAATTTGGAGTTTTAAGCCTGCTAAAAATAATTTGAAGGCTTGTAAAATTTATATTGATAGTGTCGAGGATAATAAAAGTTTTAAAATTGAATTTAACACCGATTTGTTCAGTTTTGAAATTTTATCGTTTAAATTGAATTTAAAAATAGCCTTCCGAGGCACAGTCTCGGAATTCGACGAAACCAGTGCTATTGGATCCGTAATATTGTATTATTATCGGATTTTAATTTTCGTAGTGTTTGGAGTGTTCGTTTGGTCGTACGATAAATAAACGCACTGAAATTTTATCGAAATTTAATATAATAACTGAGTCCAAAAAGCTATCTTCTCCATACGATCGAATTAGGACTCGAAACCTTTTCCAATGCTAGGTGTATATCATTATAAACGCCTAGCGGCATGCCTCGATATGTTGTCAAGATTTTAAGCTACGTTAATCGAGACGATTTTAATCTAAAATAATATATAATTATATACATTGATCGACCTATATCCTCATATCAGCCGCCTTCTTTCATTTCGAACCACTGTAGCTTACCTTCTAAAATACGCCATTCTATATCCATTCAAGCACGCAACTCCCTTACGTCATACCTTTCTGCTATCTTCAATTTAAAATGTGAAGCTTCCCTTCTCTTCCTCGGTTTAAATGAACAAAGAAAAAATGGCCGAACTATTCTTCTCCCCTTTTCTATTCGAAGCCGATCTTTTCTCTTTATTCATCAAAACTCGGCCTTGCTCTTTTTTTTTCCTTTCCCAGTAAAATATTCATGGCAGCTCTATTCTTAGATTCAAATTCATCCCTAAAAAAATAGAAGAACACATCGAATCGAGCTCGACACTCTAAGATAGTGGTGGGCGCAAATATTGTTGCCGAGTGTTGCGATTCGACAACATGAGTTAATCGAGGGGGATGGCCGCATTATCGGCATCACGAATCATTATCGCGCACACATGGAGCAAGTTAGGTCGCGAATTCCTGGGTGGGAATAGTAGCGCCGGCAAGCTAGGGTTTGATTTTGGTTTTCGCGAGAGCAGTGGATGGTGGCGCGTGTATTAGGAGGTAGCATCGCATGTGAATTGATGGTCGAGGCATTATCGTAGTGAAGTAAGGTTTATCTGGTTTGGATTTTAAAAGTTAATTTATACATAGATTGGATTTTTTTATAGGCAGAAAAGGAAAAATTTGTATATACTAAGCAGTTTTTAAAAATTAATTTAATCCTAATTTAATTTAAATATATATATATATATATATAGGTAAAAATAGTAAAAATATATATAATTTTGGAAGAGATAAAAATTTATGGAAAGGTTAGATTATTAAAAACATACAGCTTATTTTTATAAATATATATAAGAAGTTTAAAAGAAAAATAAGTATACATTTTAATCTTCTAGTTTGTTTTAGAAATAATGTATAGGGTCATTAATTTGTTTAATAAAATTGTTTAATTATTTAGTCACTAAAAATATTTGTTAAAAGAAAATTGGTTTAAAAAAATTAAATTAAATTATTAGTTAAATTATTAGCTAATTAAGTTTATTAAAAAGTAAATAAATTGTTTGATTAGTTCGAATATTAATAAAACCTTATAATATTTATTCAAGGTCAAACATCAAGAAATCCAAGGAAATATTGAAGTGGATTGCAAACAAAATCAAAGGTGGGTTAATCTCACTCATCTGTGTTTTTATTTAAATTTAAATGGTTAAATTTAAATAATTGGTTGAATGACTGAATTGATTGACGTGCTATATTATATCTAGTAATATATATAGTATATATTGGAGTGATTGATTTCCCGCATTATATAGCGGATGAGACCCTATGCGCCGCATAATAGCGGATGATATTTTATAAATCACATATACCGCGATATTCCACCTCAAAGTGGAATTGGTATTTTATATTGTGCTAACATCTATGGATGCAGGAAAACAGGTTGGAGGGATCCAACTGGATTCCTCAAAATATTTAGTTTTGTTAAAATATTCTATGATATAATTATTTGCTATACTGTAATGAATTATATTGATAACTGAAAATGTTGGATACTACGGTTGATTTAAAATATTTCGGTGAACTGAGTTATCAAATCTATAGAAATGGGATTTCTGAAAATATAATAAAAGAGTGAATTTTGAGTAAAACAATCATAGAAATTCACTACTACAAAACATGCCATTTGCATCGGTTGTTTACCCCCCTTTTGCATCAGTTCAACAGCCGATGCATATGCAACCGATGCAACACGTTTAAACTTTTGCATCAGTTCTGAAACCGATGCAATAAGGTCCTTTTTGCATCGGTTGTTACTAATAATGATGCAAAATATCATGGTTGGTTGCTTGGACACAGCCCCCATGTTTGCATCAGTTGTAATAACAACCGATGCAAACTAATCCCTAAGAAACCATTATTACAGTACTCAAATAGACTATATATATATTATTGATAATCTTTATATATATATATATAAAAGAAAAAAACATACACAAAAAATTTAAAAAAAAAGATTATTTCATTATCATTTACAAATTCTGCTTTGGTTTACAAATTTTCACCTTCATTTACAACATTTATTTCTGTCATCTCCACTGTGCATCACTGTACACACTTCATTTCTTCACAGTTGCCTAAGCAACCACACGCCAACCTCTCAGACCATCTTCAATTACAGCAACACCACATTTCCCCTATCAGTCATCCACTTCTACCCTACATTTCTAACTCCTCACCACAAAGCATAGTGCATACATACCCTGCCAGAACAACCACCTGACTACATTGCATCTCTGTCCCATCCATCCTCCTCACAACCAAAACACTTCATCACTGTTGCCAGTACAAATGATACCCTGCCTTCATCTAACCCAGAACTGCTAAAATCAGCCCCTACCAAACCTACCTCTTCGGATTTTCCCTTACCACTGTCATCATCTCTACTTACCACTTGCTATTGCTATTAATTGCTGCCAAACACTTGCACACTGACATATACACTTCTATCATCAACTCTATATTTCTGCCACACTCACATTTCTACTGCAACCCTGCAATACAACACAGTAAAGCCATCTCCGTTATTCAAAACATCACAGTTCATCAACTCATCACAACGGACTACAGTTCCAAACCAAACTGCACCTTCATTTACATCAACTACTGTTACAACAAACTTTAACCTTCAATTCATCATCACGACCACTTCTACAAACTGCTGCCTCATCAATACTACAGAGAACTTCCCACTTCAACCATCCACACAACTACTATCAAATCGACGACAACCATCAACGTTGCTTCACCCATACAACTCACTTGGACCACTGTTGTTACATTCTTCTCTGGCTTTCTCCTCACGAAAACTTAGGACCAGTAACATCATCACTCCTCAGCCACAACATCACTACATTTCCCATCACGCAAATAGCCAAGCCTTATTGCAATATTCATCGAGAAAAAACTGCTTGTAGCACTTCTCAATCCACTGCACACATTCATACAACCCAACCTTACTGTCATATTCAACAGCCAACTACATTGCTCAACTGAAAATCCACCCCCGGCACCTCCATTGCAAACAAACAGCTGGCACTGCTGTAAACACATTCAAAACCATCACCAACTGCCATTCTTCTTCAAACCTAAAAAAAGACATAAACGGAAAAATGAACCAATACCTTGTTATTTTGCAGCTGCGTGCTTAGCTACAAGCAAAATAGATTCTGGAGATACCGTGAGGAAAAATCCAGCAATATAGATATATTTTGCCTTCTCAACTGTGGAGAAGAAAATACATTATTAATAACAACATTTTTTTTCATGTCAACAAAGCAAATGAAAACAACACAGGATAATAATAATTATAATGGAATTTTCACAAGCAAGTAAAATATGAAACAAGACACCTGATAACATAAAAAACTATGAATCGTGAGAATGTCAGGATAAGTGTATAGACTATTTTTTTCAATTTTATTTCTATGGTTTTATTGATTTATTTTCAGATTTATATCAAAAAACTGATACATTTTTACATCTCATATCCGAAACCAGATTTATAACATAATTTTGTACTAAGCATGGCCGAATCAAACTGGAATGGTCAAAATTTTAGAGATCTAGTCAAAACACCAAACCATAAAGGTACACAAAATCTTTGTTAAGAAAAAGCGCTTAAGCGCAAAATATTTGGGTTCAGCATTATAATATTTTGAAACATCAGCAGTGTTAAGCGATTAGCACTCAAGCACTTCTAAGCAGTGTTTTTGATCTTCGCCTAAAATGAAGCAAAGTTCTAAGCGAGATTAAGTGAAAAAATTCTTGTTGATTCATGGAAAAGAATGAAATGGACTTCATTTTACTGCATAAATAACCAGTCACTGAAAAAAGCCCAACATTCTTCAAAAAATGGTTAATTTTAACTCCAAAATTCAAAATATTTAAACAATATTCGTAGAAACAAAAATTTAGCTTAAAATTCAAGTGTTGCTTCAGCACAATCAACCAATGAGAGACTTCTAACACTTCTACTCACCTTGATGATATGATATATAAAATCTCTATCAAACCAAGTATGCCATAGCCCAGCTCCATATGGTTTCTCATTTACCATTAAATATCCAGCCTTTGAACGAGCTGATTTTGGTTTCATTTTTAAGCATGGGCTATCAGTATGTGCAGCTATAACATGAAAAACACAACCAACAGGATATTACCTTTCTCCTACAGCAAAAGCAACCAAAGATGACATGCTTCTAGTGATAAAGTAGCGCCCACCAGGCTTCCGATTCCAGTCATCGTTCTCATTAGTTAGTGGAATCCAGCAGCAACTAATTTCCTCTTTGCTTTAGCGGTAGCATGGAATTGCGTCCAGGGTTCATCAGCAAATCCGCAACAAAAGATTTTTTGAGCATCCGTCGGATCCAATTAGGAGAAAAACGAACGAACAGTGGGAAGTCTCTGACAGTGACGCCGCTGGACGATAGAGGACCAGGGATATCCCAGTAATTTGAGGCTTTGAATGGTGTAGCCGAAGGAGCCCTACACGATGGAGTCGACAAAGTGCCATCATTAAATTTTCTGCTTTGCACTTTGGGAATTGGGTGAAGAAGATCGTTGGGAAGTGAAATTTTATCGAACTGCTTTGATTTCAATTTTTATTTGTTTGAGATGATCGGCCGTGGATTTCTTATTGTAAATCGATTTCGAGTTTGCTGCCATGTTCGCCATTAAAATTTTCAAAATCTTTATTTTAATTTTTTCTTCTTTCGTTCGATTTTGAAAATGAAAAGAAGGGGAGGGCACGCTATTATTATTATTATTTTCGAAGATGGTTATTGAGGAGGAAGGAGTACATTTGTCCAAAGTAAACTTTGGAGCCAATTTTTCATTATTTCCCACCTAAATTTCATATTGCCATCAACACGTAGTTGCATCGGTTGACTTTAAAACCGATGCGACTAAAACTATTTGCATCGGTTGTTGGTGAGAACTAATGCAAATTTTATTTTTTATTACCTATTGCTTTACACATACCAATTGCATCGGTTATTAAGATAACTCTGATACAAATAGTTCTATTTGGATCAGTTTTTACTTCAACCGATGCAAATGAGGCGAAGCAATATGCACTTTTTGTACTAGTGATTTGAATAAATTTAAGAATGAACTGGAAAAGAATAAAAATGATTTTAAAATTCCAATAAATAAATTTAGAGTATAAAAAGGGGATTTTGAATAAATAGAGAAATAATAAATTTTAAAGTTAAGTGATATCATTTAAAGGAATAAAGAATTAGTTTAAAATTCAAGGTTTAAATTTATTTAAAAGAATAAAGAAGGAAATTGGAAAATCTGAAATTGGTATGTTTCAGTTAAATGATTTTAAATCAAAACAGATAAATAAAATCTGAAGTTAATGGATTTTCAAAAAATGAGTAAGTAAAGGGATTTATTTCAAAATGGAGTAAATTGGAGGTCAAATTGGAAATTAATTTAAGCATTTGAAATTGGAGATTTAAAGGAGAATGTGACTATGAAATTTATAAACTGGGTTTATAAAAGTAAAGCAATATATCAGTGGATATTTGGAAGAATAAATTCACAGTGGGAATATATAAAAGGAACGGGTAAATTTGTTTAAAATTAAATGGTGATTTATTTTTAAAGGATGTGGAAGAGAAGTGTATTTCCCTGGATAGCCAAGTACGTTTTCGAAGCAAATTTTAAGTATAAGTAAAAGTTTTAAAGTTGATTTAAAGGTATGTTTTAGAAAATTATTATTTTTAAATGTCCAAAATTTTGTAGTAAGTATTTTTCAAATTTATTATAGTAGTAATTATTTAGAGGTGACTTGGTATTTGTTTAAAAGAAAGAGAAAAGTTAGTTTTATATTTTATAAAGCGGATTTATTTTAAATATTCTTAACATATATATTTTTGAATAAGTATGAAAATAGTTTTAACTTAAATGGTTTAAAGAATATTATATAATAAAGATTTTTCAAATTATTTTAAAAATTTAAAGCTTTGTACTTGGTGCTTTCAGTGGGAATAAATATCTGAAAATTTATTTCATGAGAAAAGTGTGGTTTGAAAACTGTTTTCAAAAGGGTTGAAAATGGAAATATATCCTGTGAAGATATTTTGAGATTAATAAATAATTTGGAGAAATTATTTATGTTTTGTTGTGAATGTTAATTGATAGTTAAATAACGACTATCAATATTGGCCAATGCGCTGATCGTTTCGAAGAGACCGAAATCGGGATTAATTTCTCGAAAACCACTTCGATCCGGTTTGTACGTTTTCATATGGAAAAAAAAGTTTGGAGTCGAAGATAGGGCAGTGAAGTGCAAGGGCTAGTCGCTACTAATCCTGAGGATGATTCCAAAATAGATGTAGTAGGAGTAGTGCCTTCGGTTCCGTTCGAACCCGAGACGGACTTGTATGGATGAATGCTTCCGGAACATCATCAGGTGGACAATGGGCACTCTAAGTGAAACGTTCTAAAAGGTAACGCTTAGCCTCGAGCCTCATCAACTGGGAATGACTGAAAATCAGGGGTTATGCAGCAAGGCTAAGTGGGTAGCACCCATTAGGGTGAGGTCATCCCTGTTTAGATGTTCCTTTTATTCGGCTTTGTGGTGCAGTTGCTGATGCCAACCGTGGGGTGATTTTACTCGAGATTATCCAATAAAGGGTAGTTCCGGTCTTATGTTGCAGGGGATTGGGAGTAATCCTCGGTACGGTGATCTAGGCCACGTACTGTGACAGGTGGTACCCCGGTGCCTAGTCATTAGTTGGAAATCCATTCTCCTTACGCACCTGTATGGTTTTGATTGTGCCCAACTATTGTTGAAACGTGAGATGCAAGCATTTCAACTAGATTCTATTTTACTTTCTATAGACACTATTATAATATTAGATGGATTTGATAAAAAGTGTTTTGGCTATCGTAAGGTAAAAACCCGACATGTTTATTTGTGGCGTGGTCTTACGAGATGCTTTTTGTTTTCAAAGGATTTTGAAACTTTAATAATCAAATTGAGTGTGGTTTTCTCATGCTGGTATTCCATACTGACTCGGGTGTTATTTAATTATAATGCTCAGGTCAGACCGGGTATTGTAGAATACAGGATATGATGCTGTGGAGCTCAAGAGATGAGCTGGATGGCGATATGTACTTCCGTACTTGATTATTATTCTGTTGTGTATTCAGTTTTGAGGACAAGTTTACATGATTGTCCAGTTGTATATTATTGATGTTGTTGAACTCTGATGATATATTTTGGTGATGTATATATAAAATAGATATAGAATTTCTTTTGTGTAAAGATCTGTTATTATCTATTATATTTTATTCCGCTGCGATGGTAAGATTCTGATGTTGTTTTCTATTTTCTTCTTCTACCTCTTCTTCTTTAAACCTAACGGTTCGAATTTCCATTCACCTTGAGATGATATGTTGGTAAATAGTGTTGACTTAAGGGGTACGAGTTTGCGGGCTGTTACAATTTGGCCAGCCTCGCTACTCCCATATAGCCACCTATAATAGCCTCCTTCTATGGGCCTCTAGGTTGCTGCAAGCTCGATCAATAATTAGCACATTTAAATCCAATTTAAGCACGCATCGACATTGTATATCAATTAGTGCATTTATAACTATTATATACGCACTATTTAATATCGATCCACATGTATCAAATAAAGTTTTATAATAAATATATAACAAATTTTAATTAATTTATAACAAATATAATTTAATTAAATCAAGGTGGTAACATGAATATTCAATGTTAAGGTTGTGTAACTCTTAGCTGTAAATTCGATCATGATTAATATCGAAAGATTCGAATATAAATGTTCACATTTTACTTAGTAGGTGATGCGACATTATGGCCAAAATTATAGAAATAATATAGCTTCAGTAAAATCCAATTTTACTTATTAAGCGCTACCCGATAGTGACCATTATTTATAACCATGCTCTTCGTCAAACTGTATCACATTAGGACTTACAGAATTTGGCAATAGTAAAAATTCCAAAATCGTCCATACTCAGCTTTATAGTCCAAACATAAAGTCGTTGGTTTAATAATAATAATTATTATTATCCGAACTAATCCGACCAGGGACTTTGAGCTGACTTCAGTTGATTGTATATAAACCCCATATAATCGAGAAGACAAATTCTCCCTTGAATAGTGTCTCACTTCCAATGCCTCCATTTGACCCAACTATTGTCATTTAATGGACGTCGTGCCACTATTTATCAATAGTCAAAGCGAAGTTTCCACATTGAAGCTCGACGGCATTCTCGAATCGAGGAAAATGTGTAACATTGTCACATTGATATTCTCTATTTGACCATGGTTATATTAACCAATAGAAAACTATCAAGTGAGTAACCCCATAATTATCCAATTACTATCAATACGTAACCCCGTGGTGTCTCCAAAAGCCATAAGTAATACATTGTCCAACATTTGAAGAGCGTTATGTACTCTAGCCTCACCAGATGTATCGATATCCAGTTTCGATAAATTTTGACTAAGAATATTTAAAATGGTATATATTTTTATATTGATAACTCACTCATGATTACGATCACTGCTGTAAAATTCTTCTAAGCCTCGACCAAGGCTCCGCCTAGGCACTAGTCGAGGCTTACCACCTAGCGATTTACCTAGGCCCACCTAGATAGGGTTTACCACCTCATGTGTGATATCCCGGAAATTTGAGGCAATATCAATTTAATAATCTGTGATAAAATTAAATTGATTTAATAATCTTCTTTTAAACAAATGATTAACTGATAATTTACCTCTTAAAAGCCAATTAAATTGTTTTCTATTTATAATATATATATATATATATATATATATATCTGTATATATTGTAAATAGATAACCTTTGTTTTAAGTTTAATAAAATGAAAACATGATTTTTAACTCTAATATTTTTGGAAAATTAGGGATTTGATTTTTTTATTTAATATTGAATAAATAATAATATGATCTTGAAAATACTCAAGATAAATTTAAATTGTTTAAGAGTATTCTAGCCTAGGTTTACAATTTAAATAAAAGAACTGTTTTGTTCTTTTCAATTTAGCTTTATAAAATAAGTAAATTATATTTTGAAGAAATTGTTTCTTTTCTAAATTATTTTGAATAATGAGCTATATTAATAATGTAAATCTTTACAATGGATTTAAATAAAGAAGAATTATTAATTTAAACTTATATACATATTTTCGAAAGTTATAATTTAAAATAAAATCTTTCAACAATGTTTCAAAATTAAGCAAAACTTTATACATATGAAACATAAGTGTAAAACCAAGCATAGGTTATAAAATAAGTCCGCATGCATAAACTTATGAAATTGTGATATTAACATAAGGTTAAAAAAAACTAAAGTAATAAACCAAACAGATGTTTAAAACAATGTTTATAGTATGAATGTAAACTGTTGCAATGCAAAGTAAAGTTCAAAACATATGCTTGTAAGTATGAAACAAGACAAAGTAAATGTATGGGCTGGTAAAAGGAATAAAATATACAAATGCAAGAAGCTTATAGACTAAGATTCGGATAAGTATGAAAAAAAAATAAAAAAAAATCACCAGACAAAATAATGATTTTTCTTTCTGTAAGTCAAGAATGTAAAACAAAGTAAAATGATAAAACAAAACAAAGCTAAGTAGAAATATCTTTGTGTATGTTCAGCATATAGAATAGTTTGTAAAGCAAGCTAAAAACATGCAGGTAAGAGAAATGTCAAAAGAATATAATTACATCAGAGTATGTAGGAACATAAGTACTCAAGCATTAAATGCTAGCACAACTTTAATTTGTTCAACTTGCTTAAAAAAATCTTTCAGCCCCTAATTAAAAGATTATGCCTGATAAAAACAAAATACATACAGTGTACTTGCATGCACTTGACCCAGTTATCACCTTCTCCCTGAAAACTTCTTTATATACATCTTGTTTTAGTTCGTTCATAAAAGATATAAAACCTGAAACTAAGAAATAACAACAAACAATTCCATTTATACAAACTCAATAGTATTTACAACTGAAGATAAGCAAGAAAGATTTAGGAAATGCAGGCAGACCACTTTCCAGTTTTTAAGATCCATATTTTCATGCAAGCATGCTCTGTTCATTCTTTTTACAAGCAAGGTGAATAACACTTTTAAGAATTTCTTAAGTTTAATCTGTTACAAGCTAACAATTGGATGCTTAAAATATTTATGTGAATCTACATATACCCCTTTCTCTGGCCATTTGCAAAAAGGAAATACTGCATCTTGTTCTCTGTGAATAACTCATCTTCTTAAATTTAAAAAAATATAATAATATAAGTTTGTTGTTTATTTATATCTCTGTAAATAGGATATATATGTATATATGATACTCTGAATATTGAAACTGGAAGTGTTATTACAGTTTATTGATTTCTTAAGGTCTCTGTTCAAGTTCCTTAATACAAATGTTTGATTTCAAACAGTTTCCTCAAGATATATTTAATTGTGTGAGCTTAGTGTTAAGCCAATATAAGTTGTATATTCTAAACTAAATATTTAAACATGTTTTAAGTTAAAACAGTTAGATCATAATCTCTGAAACTGATTTAATTTATATATTTTTTAGGCATAGGTTGACCTGTGTTTTCTAAAACAAATCCAAAAAAAAAAATATACAGGTCATTGTAAAACATAGGTTACTATTCCACTGATCCAATTCTTAGTGAAACCTAATCAGTGTGGTTGAGAAGATTGTTCAACCTGGTTTGTTCATTTGTTTGCATCATTGATTGTACCCACTGTTCCATTTAACCAAAGCATTGCTTTCATGTATTATCTGTGTACTGTGTAGCCACTGATCATATATTTGTGACTGGGTATACTTGTGTGTGGTTTTCATTTACATTGTGTAGTAGATTGAGCATTGATCTTGTTGTAATGGCTATCTCACATGATTGGTTGAGCTGTCCCAGTTGCCACTCTAACCTGGTAATGCCCATTTGAAATCTGCACTGACCTGAGATGTATATGGGTTGGACACTTAATTTTGTTTAGCATGTCTCTGTTGTCTGGTGTCTGCAGTGATTCTACCATTGACTGAGTTTGATTTGTATTTCATCCCTCTACTATATTCAGTTGGGACTGATTTTCAAGCTTGTTGGGATGCTATGGCCTCTGTCTTGACAAATGCATGACCCTGTTTCACTACTGTTTCCATGTTTTGTATAGTTGAGATATTGGCATTTTAGGCCTCGGGGTGTACTCGAGTTTTTGTGCATGAGACTCGAAGCAAGGGCATTATTGACCCGAAGCATATTTGCTTTGGTCTCGGGTAGGATACTTGCTTCAGGAAACTTAAAACTGCCTGCAGTTTTACATTTAACAAAATTTAAATGCAAATTAAAATTTGCAGGCTAACCATAATCCAAAAGTTGAATTAGTGTAAGGTTAGATTTAAATGAAAGTCAAATCCAGATTTAAGTTTAAATTAAAATTTTGTATTTCTGAATTCATTTTGAAAGTTTCAGGTTTAAACCATACAAAACTAAAACCTGAAATATTTGATTTAAACAATGATTTAAATTCTATGGTTAAACTCAGTTTTGAATAACTATTTTAAAGTTTTAAAATAGATTTGGATTTGGAAAATCAAGTTGTTGGAGGGGAGTTTAAATCAATGTAAACTTGGAATATAAATCTACAGGTTTAAATCAGTTTTAAATATGAATGTCTTTGGAAATTTAAATTTAAATTAAGATTCAAACAATTGAATTTAAAGGCTTTCTTATTTAAGTTTCATGTGTATGTAATTAAAGTTATTCACAAGATTATAAATTGAATTTAAACTTGATTAATGTTTAAATAAATAATACTTTTGAATCTTAAATTCCAAATGGAAATCAAATTTAAAATTTTGGAAGGTAAAGTTCTAACACACATAGATATTAATGAAGTCATTAGTAAAGAAATAAATTATCTTAGGATTAACTAAGGAGTTAAAAATATTTAATGAATAAGTTAATTAATGAATGACTTATGTATTTAATTTATAAATTAATAATTTAGATTAATTTATAATTAGGAATTAATTAAGAAATAAATGTAGAAATGTAATCATGGTAATTAACTAAAGGATTATTAATTAAATTCATGAATGTGATTAATTTTGATAATTAATCAAAATTTATTAGATAATCCATTATAAATTGTTAAATGTAATTGCTTGATAAAAGTAATGAAGAAATTAATTACTTATTGTAATTAATTTGATAAAATGATTTATTTAAGTTAATTAATTTAGTTTAATTAAGTTAAGAAATCATTTGAAGGTTTGATATGTGTAATCACTTAGTGTATTCAATGGAGCATAATTACTTGAGGAAGTAATTAATATAATTACTGAATGTAATTAGTGAAGAGGATGTGTTAAAGAAGTAATTTGGATAATTACTTTTGTAATTAATCAGAGGATTAATTAATAGAGATAATTAATTATGGGATAATTAATTTGGTAATGAGTAATTAAGAGTAGTTAATTATTGGTTGATATTAATCAAGGTGATTAATAATTATGTTTAATTAAAGATTAATCACTTAATGTAATTAAATTAAATAAAGTAATTTAATTTAAATATGAATTAGAGATCATTAATTAATGAAATTAATGATGAAATTAAGAATAGTTTAATTAAGAAATAATAAATAATGTGGTGATAAATTAAGGATAATGTAATTAATTGTATTTAATTATAAATAAGGTAATTAAATGTTAATTACTATAAATGATTTAGGATAATTAATTTGTAGAGTTAATTAAAGACTAATTACTTACTGTAATTAGAAGGTGATTAATCGAAGAAGTTAATCAAGATAAATATCTAGAAATTGATTAATTAATTTGTTTAAAATTAAATTAATAGTTGTGTAAGCAAGATTTGTAGATGAAGTAATTAATTTAATTTACTTTAAATTAATTTGAGATAGAAGTAGTTAATTTAATTCATTTTAAATTAATTACAAAATGGTATGATTATAAATCATTGCTTATGGATGAATGATAGTGATATTTCATTTGATGGTTGTGCATTCAGATCTGACTTGAATAATATCTATGTGATATGGATGCTTGATTTAAAGTATGATAATATTTAATTATCTGTTTTGATGATAATAAGAATTATCTGTTTATGATGATGTGATTAAATATCGTGATATTATGAATTATCCATATGTGTGTATATTGATGATATTGAATTAAACTGTTAATACTAAATAGACAACTTGGCCTTAAAAGACACGTTTTGGATTTCGATGAGACCGGGATCGGGTTTTCCGCATTAGGAACATCCGAAAACCACATCGATTCCAAATTAACGATAGGTCGTGAATCTGAAGTGAAGATGAAGATTCAGAGTGCAACGGTTATCGTCATTGACTCTGAGGGTGATTCCAAAATGAGTGTAACGAGATAATGCCTTCGGTTTCGTTCGAACCCGGAACGAACTTGTATGGATTGAATGCTTTCAACACATCGTCAGGTGGGCGATGGGCATTCTAAGAAATGTATTCTATAAAGGTAATCGTAGCCTTAAGCCTCATCAACCGGGAATGGCTAAAACAGGGGAGGTGCAACAAGGTTAGGTGGGTCATGCCCAAGCAGGACAAGAATATTCCCCTGTCTGGATGTCCCTTTTTTATTTCGGCTTTATGGGTAGTAGCGACGGCTATCTGCGGGGTTATCTTGTTCGGGACTGTTCAGTAAGGAATGGTTCCGGCCTTGTGTTGCAGGGGATGAAGGGTGTAATCCTCGGTACGTTGATCTAGGCCACGTACTGTGACGGGCGGTACCCCAGTAGCCCTTCCATTGTATGGAATCCAAAATCCAATAAGTGCCAACGGTTTTGATTGTATTACCGACTTTTGTGGCTAGTAGCTAGAATTTAATGAATGTAACAATTTCGGCTATTTTCTATTTACTTGAAAACCCTAGACCTATTATAATATCACAGAATTTCCTATCAAATGTTTGGTTAGCGTAAGGTAAAAACTTTTCCATGTTTATGTGTGGGAAGTCTTACGTGATACCTTTTTGTTTTCAAAAGATTTTCAAAATTAAGCAACTTTAACCTGTTACTCATATCAGACCCATGTCTGACCCGGAGTTTATTTTTGTTTTTCATAAACTCTTGGGTACCCAAATTTTTACGGGTAGCCAAGCGATTCAGGTTAGCTTTGACGAATTCTGGAGAAGCAATGGAGCAGGAGGCTTCAGCGTTATAGTTATACATATGGTTCCGCTGTGTTGGTATCTCTGAGTCGTATTGTTTGAGTTGTTTTGTGTATTGAGTTGTATAACTAGACAGGAGTTTATATGATATATGTAAAATTATGTAATACTTATGTGATTATTATATTTTGTTCCATTCCGCTGTGAGATTCTGATGTTGTTGTTCTTTCTTCTCTATCTTTTCTATTTTCTCACCCCTTTCTTTCTTCAAGACGAAGCGGTTTTCTAGGCATAGAAAGCCGGGTCGTCACATCATGTAAGAGCCAAAACATGTATTTAGGCACTAGTTATGCATTATTTAAGGTTCAATGCTAAGTATAAGTATTAGTGTTATAGTTTTTGACGATCTTGCCTCCTTAGTTACTTATAAGCACATTAAAAATCCGAAAATTTCAATTTATATCAATTTACATTGAACAAAACACTAAAATTTTATCCAAAATGCATGAATTATCAAAAATTACTATCTTTTATTAATCCTTGGTTAGTCCCATGTAAACAATTGATCCATAGTTCATACTAACCGCCCAACGTCTGCCTAGCGAATTTTCCAACCTTGATTACAACACATTGTAACTACTATCAAAACGTACTATTTATGGATTTTTTGTAAAATAAACTTTTAATTAATTTAATAAATTAATATAACATATTATATCGACTATATATTAGAAAGGAACGCCTTTTAATTCGAACAACGTTGATTATCGAGTTAGGTATATGTGAGAATTATATAATTGCCCTGGTGAATATCCTTAACTCCATCAATCTCTCACTTGCACTTTGGGCCAATTATCGAATCTCTACATTTTTTTGATCAGTTTGATGAGAACTGATCTAGTTAGGCCCATTGTAAATGAATCTGCTACTCAGTTTTAATTATCCACTCTGTCAATCAACTCTCTCCGACGTCGATAAACTACATTTATCACGTGGAACTATTCGGAGTATGTTTCTTGACCTCTGGTAAACCTTTATCATTATAGTGTTATCATATAACAATAATGTAGTATTTTTAATACTTGGAATCATCCCTAGTATATTTATAAATTAGTGCATTTAAATTTATACATTGGTTCTATCGTAACGCTACTCACGACAATGTACTTAGCATTTCGTTGAATTTGCCATAATCACCCGTTTGGAACATTTCCAACTTAAACCTTCTTAACTAAGTTTTGAACATGAATTTAATATTGACATATTATACTCAATATCACTCATGAAGTTTGAGTCAGTACACTCCTTAGTAAGGAGTTCATTGTGTCCACAAATAGTTATCTAGTATTTCACAAATATTCAAAAACACTCTAAACTACTATTTAGCAACCTTAGTTTGAATTTGATATTTGCTTCACGTATCAAATGCATAAGCAAATTATGATATTGTAGACAACATAACATGTATGATAATTCTTATTGCCATTGTGTATCGTTTGAGACATTCCCGACATCCTTTGTACTTATTATAAAAGATATAATTTACAAATCAAATATTGAATATTAAACAACCAAACTATTACTGATTTTAACATAATTACATCATTAACAATTGGAAGTATATTGTTCACTTGTAGTTTAGAAATATCTATTTACCTTTTAATGGTTCTTTCTTATGGATACACACTTCCTTTGCATTTTGGCTGGAAAAAAAACTATCCAATATTTCTTTAAAAATATTTATTCAATTCTAATGTTTATAAAATAATATTTTGTTTCATTTCTTAGACCATATCCTAAATACCCACAAAATCAATATTGCTCTCATTGATTTTGAGACACTGAATATTATGTGCAAACGGTTTAATCTAAATCATTATTTAGAATTTTTCCATTTCAACACATATGTACCAAAACACAATGTCATATCGAATGATGATTTCGTGAGTAAATTTCAATTAACTTGAGCACACTGAATAACGAATCTATTATGGTAATTTCAACAATTGAAATTTACAATTTTATTCTTATCAGTGTTGCTCATTATATTTCAACTGCATTAGTCTTGCTTTAAAGGTACATATGCGGTTGATGGATCATATCCCTTTGGGTACACATATCAAAATCATATTTTTATAACATATTTGGAATCCTTTCGGATCTGTGCATCATACCATATGGCAGAGTCAATACTCTTAATGGTTTAATTGACAACTGAGGATTACCTATTCTCAACATTATAAGAAACCCATAGTTTTTCCTCAATATGTAAGAGTACTTTTAGACATTCTAATGCGTTGTGTTCATTTAGGTTTAGTTAGTTTCATTTCGTCCTACGTAATTAGTTTCATCTTTAGATCGTATCCAAATCCATTTTACAACCGATAGTTTCTAAAATAAATTCATTCACCATGAAGTTAGTATTTCTTGAAACAACAATTGTTTTTCAGTGTAATGGAATAGGTATTCATAACACTTTATGTATTGCCTTATATAAAACTAATTTGGTTTTAGTTTACGAAACTTATTTCAAAACATAAATTGATCATCTAATAACGATCGTTCCTAAACTTCTTTTGGGATTATCCATATAAAATCCCTTATGAACAATTATCACATGTAGTCTTTCGGGTTGCTTAACCTGTCAACCCATTGACCTAGAAAATGTTAGGTTACTTATGAACCTTGTATGATTATGTAAATTATTCTTCAGATGAAATTAATTTTAACCTTATGTACTACTTTTAAGTACACAAACTAAAAGGAAGAAGTCAACTCAATTTCACTCATCATTAATTATACTTTGTTCAACAAAGTTTGGTTACTCCTTACTGATATCATATGGAGGAGTGACTATTGAGATTGAATCTTTATTTATTTTTAGGTACTTTTGGAACACATTCGAATATAGTCACCAATTCGATCAAATCGAATCATAATTATTTTCTATTGCATGTTATATTATTTACTTTTATTTTATATTGTATGAGTTTATCATAAACAAACTACATGTGTATCAAGTACACATGTTCATGTCTGTGATAACTCATCAAGAAATATAATGAAGTACGTGGAAACATTTTTGTATAACTAGACTTACGATTGCATACATCCATATATATATATATCAATCCGAGGAGTTCAATAAATGTAGTGATGCTCCCACTCAGTGGGTACTTTGCCCTTAATTATCTGAGATATAATTTACTAGTACCATATGATTCATAATCATATAATCAAAAATTATTCCTCAAAACTAAAGCTTAATCCACAATTCTAAAATAATTGCAAATAAATTTAGATACTTTTGTGTTTTCTAATACATTACAAATACCACTATTATAGTTTTATTTATAAAAAATATTATTAATTTTTATACTGAAATAAAATATATATTTTTAGTCAACATTGAAAAACGTTTATTATTTCGTAAATAATATTTGATATGTTTTATGAAAATAGTTTTCGTAAAATATGCGAGCAAAAGTGATGTATGTCATGCTTCAAATATTCTCATCATTACTATAATAGCATACGAAATACGTAGCTCCATTCAACCTCGTAATACATACTATCTATTCCATCTATAGTACCCAATTTACATTCGAGAGTTTTCAGGTCAAATAGCTTCAACTCAAAGAAATAAATCTCACAAAAAACTTTTTTTGTATGAAAATACATTCCGAAATAGAAATCATATTTCTCATTCCAATGTTAAGTATTTATTATTATTTTACAATTCTCATTTTAGATGTTTCTTTATATAGCAGAAGTGACCATTCATTATCTTCATCCCAACCGTGCCTCGGCTAACATATACTCTTGTACGTTCATTTTTCTTTTAAAAAATTCGAACCATTTAACGGAAACCCATATTGAAGTATCATAAAGAACTCTTCACAAAAGTGCATTTGGTTAACCTTAACATTTGATGATATCAAATATGTTGCACTTAACGTAAAATGATTAAAATGACATTTTAGTTATTGAATTCTTATACATATCTGATATCTTTTTGTCTAATGTTACATTTAATACAACAAGATCATGATTGTAATTAATCATATTGAATACATGATCTCGCACTATGGTTTACTTGCTTATTTCAAATAAATTAATTTCATTGAGGCTTCGTACATTATGAGTTATGACCGTTCACCATATAACATTTATATATGATTGGAAATGGATCAAATATTCATATGCATGCATTGCTTCTAGAGTTTGAAACTCACTGAAAACAGTACATCGTTCGGGCACGTAAACACGTAAGTGACCATTATAAATGTATTTAATAATTGTATAATTACGCACTTTCATGGGTCAACATCCAAAAATTTATCTAGTAAGTATATTTTATATTTCTATTTATCAATATTATTTCGGTTCATTTTTATATTTTAATTGATAAACATTTTATCAATTATATTACTTGCATACATTTATCAATGTAGAATAGTTTAACCTATACATAGCAGATATTCTTACAATATTAGAAAGGTTAAATGTTACAATTTCATTTTTCACATAAGGCAACCACTAGTCTTTTTGTTTCTTTAAACTCTAAGATGAAACATAGAAGTCTTTCGACTTCACTAGTGGGCATTAGGACTCGTCTATCTTGGGATTCTGACCTTGAGTTCGCTCAACAAGTCATAGTCCTATATATGATAACTCCTTATCAGTTGTATCATATAAAATTCCTAACCCATGGTTCCTTGTCCCAATCTCATTTTGACCTTGAGTTTTCTTAAGAAATCGAAAGAGATTATGCACTTGTTCCTACCATTTCACGATTGCCTAAGTACAGTGTATGTATCTTAAGTTGGCTCAACAAATACATATAATTATCTTTTCTCACCATTTCTATATATTTATAATTCTACATGTAACATTCTTTGCTTGATTTGCTCAACAAATGAAGAGTATGCAAGTAATTTATTAAGAAATAAATGGTAGAGGACAACTCTTATATTAAAGATTCATAATCGTTAATATATTTAATTGAGTGATATCGACTTATGTAGTAATGTATTTCTTATGAAATTCCCTCTTGATTCAAGTATCAAACATATCAAAAATCATGGCATACGTACTATATGTACGCATTTATCTCTTAAATCTATTTTGGATTTCTAATTGTTCCACCTTTAATTTATATCTTCATATTATACAAGTTTTAATTATTATATAACTTTTGTAATTAATTAGCTTATATAATAGTACTATGTATAACAATATATTAATTAACTCTTATTTATTTAAATTAATTAAGTAACATTTTAATTTATTTTATTTTATTCATTTAAAACATTTAGAATTGAATATGTGCACTATAGCATTTATTGTAATACACATATATCTTATACACATATAGGTATTATATTATATATTAATTATATTATATATTAATTAACATTTAATTAATATGCCTAACTAAAACAATTTTAATTAATTGTAATTAATTTTGAAAATTATACATATATTAACTTAAAATTTAAAGATAACGTTACATATGTCAATATATATGTTATTTAATTAATTAACAATTAATTAGTTATTCAATTTAATTAATCTAATTAACTAATAATAATTTTTAAAAATAATCATTTTATTTTCAAAACATTTCAAGAATTATTTTATAACATTTATAATGTCTTTACTTATTTTAAATTTAATCTTTTAAATTTTTATTTTAAAGCAGATTTTGAAAATCAGCCTAACTGCCAAAGCAATTTGGGACTTCGTACTAGGGATAAACTTTAGACTTAACTCATCCTTTCGGGTCAGGTCGGTAGCTAGGTAGGCCAGAGTACTTGATTATCTAATCTCAACCTTAGGCACTACTTTTCTAGACACCATAATATATGGGTAGGCTTTAATAAGTTAGCTTTAATACTGCTAATTTAGATCGTATATGCTATTTGGCTCTCATAATATTGTCGAAACTGGACCAGGATGTAACGGGGTATATGGGAAAATTTTAATTTTTTTATCCCATTCAGACCTTGTTGATCATGCAAAGTCTAAATTTATTTAGATCTTAACTAAATTTGTTTTAAATAAAATCAATATGTAATTTAATTTATAAATAAAGTTTATTTGTTTCAAATTTATAATATATAAAATAATATGTGTATCATATACACATAGGTTTGTAAATGCACGTGCAACATGAATGGCGTACATGGTTTGACATGCCCCCCAATGGGCATGTTAGCCCCTCTGTATATGTGGTTGATGTTAATATATGTGTAACTATACAAGGTTTATAAAGTAATTATAAATTTAATATAAATAATTTATAAATTTCAAATATAAATATTATATTCAAAATTCATAATTTAGAGCTAATAGATCTGCAAAATGAAGTATTTCGTATTTTCAAATTCAAACTAATATATTAGTTTTATGTAAATACATAAATACATATAAATAATTTGAATTTTTCTACTTTATTATACACACATATATGTAATATATATATATATATATATATTTCATGATATTTAGAAATACTATATACATAATATATACTTATAAATATATTTTGTGTAAATTAATAATATATATACTTATAAATTTACATATTTTTCGACCAAAAAATATTTTTAATTTTCGGCTTTGCTTTTTTTTATATCAAAATGAATTTATTTATTTAATTTTCGTAATGAAATCTATTAAAAAATTAATTTTTTATTTCAAAAACAATATATGTATGTATTATGTTATATATTTCTACAAAGATACTTTCTACAATTTATAATATGTGTGTGTTTATTTAGATGTAACATTTAATAAAGTACTATATTACATTCGAATATAAAATTATATGTATATATATAAATATTTAAATTTTCAAATAAAAACTTATGGCTAATGTCCGAGGGCTATAAAATGGTGCTAAATAAAAGGGCTATCGATCCAAACTCATATATATATATATATATATATATATATATATATATATATATATATATATGATAAAATAATTTTTTGAACTATAAATGTTTAAATATGTGTGTGTACTAATGTAAAACATATTTTACGTAAAAGTGTTTATGTTAAATAAGTTCTACTTTAAATCATTTAATATTATTATTATTTTTGAAACATAATTTTTTTATTGGTTGTGAATATGTTACAAACAGACATATATGCAATCCATCCAATTAAGATAGCAAAATGTTATATAAATTCATAATATATTCACTACTATCTAAACACATATATTATATAATAAAAATTATATACATTAATAAATAATTATAAAAAGAGAATTTTACCTTCCACCTAATTCTAGATAACACATCTTGATACAAAGTATCAAAACTTGAAACGATTTCAGAATCCAGAAAGCGACGACGTTCCTGGATGCAATTACCATGGATTCCTGAATTATACCTGAATTATATGGTTAGAGAGAGCCAAAAAGAGAGTTACAAATTATAAGGGTTGGGGGTGATTAAATAGAGAGTCTAAGGAACAAAATGATCTAGATCCATCTTTCTCTCAAAAAATCTCTTTCTTTTTTAATTCAAAATTCCACCTCCATTCACCACCATATGGCTGACCTCACTACTCCCAAGTAGCAGCTTATAACAGCCCCCTTATATGGGCCGTCAGGTCGCTTCAAGCCCAATCAATAATTAGCACATTAAAATCCAATTTAAACATGCATCGATATTATATCGATTATTGATAGTATAACTATTATATACACATTATTTAAGATTGCCGCACATATCAAATAAAATTTTATACTAAATATATGATAAATATTAATTAATTTATAATAATTATAATTTAATTAAATAAAGGTGGTGGTTTTGGTTGTGTGACTCTTAGATGTAAATTCAGTCAGCGACGGATATCGAAACAATTCGAATATCAAGTTCACGCTTTGTTTAGCAGATGGTGTAACATTATTGCAAAATTTATCACTTACATAACTTCAGTAAAATCCAACTTTACTTATTAAGTGTTACCCGATAGTGACAGTTATTTATACCAATTTTCTTCATCAAAACTATATCATATTAGGACTTATGTAATTTGGTAATAGTTAAAATTTCAGTATCATCCATATTCAACTTTGTAGTGTGACAAACTGTAATTTTCGATAATTAAAAATAGTTAATTTAATAAGGTTTTTTGATTTAATGTTGGAAGAATAAAAATTTGTGGTTTGATAATAAGAATGTAATTGGAATAAAATGTGATAGTAGTAATTTAAGGTAATTGATAACTTCTTTAAATTTAATTTCAATTAATTAAAATGATTAAAAATTTATAATTAGTTATAGATTGTAAACTAATGTTAATAATGTGTGTGTTAATTTACAATTGGATTTAAAGTGTAACAGATAATTTAAATGTTGATTAATTTATGAATAATGTGTAATAAATTGTAATTGAATAAAAGAATTAGTGTTGTAGTAGTAATTATAATATCTGGGTGTACGCAATAAACTTACTAATGTTATTAAATGTAGAAATGGTGACAATTGTTATTCGTTACCGATTTAATTAAACAATTACAAATAAATGTAAATAGATGTTACATTAATGTGAGTTAATACAATAACGACAAATTAGGAATGTATTAAAATGTACAGAAATCTCAATTACACTCATAAGAAAATAAATTGATTTAAGAATAAAAAAATCAAACCAAGGTAAACGACGTTGTGGGATTTTAAATTATATTTAATGTCAAATTCAACAAAGGTTCAATATTATTGAAATACTGCAACTAATATGGTAAAAGATGATAATTGTATATTATTTATGTAACAAGATATAAACAAATGTTAACTATATCTATAGAGTAATAATTGATTGAATAAAAAGATTGAAACCAAATTAGATCAATTTATTAGAATTAAATTATAATAAAGTGGATTTAATTACAGTTGAAATTGAATACCGTAACGGGTGTAATAACTAACACTGAAATTATATGTAAACCTGATTTGAATTATTATAAATGTCTATGTAATTAAAAATGATAAAAATGGTTAGTTAATTAATTTGAATATAAGAAGTGTTAAATTTAATTTAATAACAATTTAATTAACATGTAAATAGGCTACTAACTTGGATTTCAACGAATCAGTTTCATCGGATCCGTATTGGTGAATTATTATAGGATTTCAAGTTACATAGCGATCGAACTTGCCGTTTGATCGTACGGGCTCGAAACGCCAAGAAATCAATTGGAAATAAGCTGATTTTAAGCTAACTTCTTCATACAATCGAATTAGGACTTGAAAGCTATTACATTGAGTTTAAAATTATCAAAAACATCTACTTTGATATATGTGATCACCTGCTTTCATTCCGAAAGCAGAAAAGGCTTTTCGGGTCGTATTTGTCGTTTCAAATCAATTTGGGTATTGTTTATATTTCTTATCGAGCTTCGTTGGTATATATAGTTCTGTCCAAACCCCAGCAGTCTTTTATTCCTCATTACTATATGTAAAAAAATTCATCTGTCTACTTCTCCTTTCAATGGAAGAACCAAATCCAATTACAAAACCCTAATTTTCAAATTGCAAATTCAATTTCAAAAATCAAAATCCTCCAAACCATATCAAATTATAAATCAATTCAAAGCTCTCGATGAGCATAATCCACTGGAGCAATTCGTTTTTGCAATTGAATCACCATTTGTCTTGAAATCAATGATTTAGTTTCGGTCGTCCATTCCTTGGGTTTCCAATCCAACGGTGGATCCTTGACTATAGGACGATCGGAGGGTATGGCCTTGTGGAGATCGATGAGTGGCACTCATCTATGGGTTTCGTTGTTGCCAGATGTGCTTGGGTTAGCCGAATTTTGTGCGAGAAGCTGGGGGCGTTCACCATGGCAGCGCGACGAACATGGCGTACCGGAGATGGTTGCAACCCTCTAGATGGGTCGGCTTTGGACGAGCATCAAGGTGATGCTCTCTGATCGCAATGGAATCGTTTATAGGCGGTGGTGAAGTTCGATTTAGGGTGGCGGTGCTATACATAAAAGGCTTTGAGCTAGGGTTCGTGAACGAAGAGGTAGGTGATCGTATTTTTGTATTTTTATTATTTTATTTA
The DNA here is from genome assembly GCA_030765085.1 of Allium cepa. Taxonomy (NCBI): domain Eukaryota; kingdom Viridiplantae; phylum Streptophyta; class Magnoliopsida; order Asparagales; family Amaryllidaceae; genus Allium; species Allium cepa. The sequence goes on from CM060932.1 coordinate 898,457,429, forward strand.
TTTTATAATTTAAATCGTATAACTTTTAACATCAATAACTTTTTCATATGAGTTCGGATTCACGCGTGGTTTTCTCACCTGCGATCTTATCAAAATTCCCGATATTTTGGCATTAGTTTGGACGAACTCTGAGATTATCGAATTTTGGGCCTTTGTTTGGATTTCAAATCGATTTGAAATCAGGGTGAGTTTTTTTGACCCACTCACAACTACTAGATTACCTTATGTTAGTTAAATTAAATCTACGATGTGATTAGAAATTTATTGATCGATGTTTGATATGTTTAAATTGTCATATTAGTTAAATTTGATTTTATTGCATTTAATCATCGTTTAATTTAATCTTAAATTAAATTGTCAATTTAATACCTGTTAATGATAACTAGTTATCTATTGATGTTTATTGGTTGATTTGGATGAAGATTGTGGTGGATTTTTGATTGTTGATATTGGATGACTGGATGTTGCATTTTATATTGCTATAACACTGCAAGTTCCCTATAGGTTGAAATGATACATACCCAAACGATCTATTGATTAGGAAGAAATCATTATGGGTTGAAATGATAGACTCGAGCAATTTTATGAATTTTATTCAATTCGAGATTGCGGTTTGAAATGATATATAACCGTAAAATTTTAAATTACGGATTGAAATGATAAATATCCGTATCACTTGACCATAGGGTATCAAAATTATATACGGATACCGAATTGGTTAAATTAAATGATTTTTGAATCTTTAAAAATTTCAATTCAATTAACTGATATTTTGAAATAGGAATTGATTTATATAAACTGAATTATTTTCGATGATCTAACCGTTGATGTTGAAATTGAAATTGATTTAATGAATTGTTCAAAGGATTTAAGTTGGAATTACAAGTTGAAGTGTCAAATATAAACGAATTTATCGGAATCGAGTTTTTGAAAATATTTGGATTGGACTTTGAAATCTATTTTAAATTAATTTAAACTATTTTAATGAATTTAAACTATTTTAATCAGTTCAAACTATTTTAATTTATTTTGATCTATTATAACCTATTTAATCCAATTAAATCTAATTTACCTATTTTAAACTAATTAAATTTGTTTAATCTACTTTAAATCTATTTAATATAATTTAAATATATTTAATATAATTTAAATCAAATTTAAATCTATTTAAACTATTTTAAGCTATTTTGAACTAATTCTAAAACTATTTATGACTATTTAAACTATTTTCAAAAATTTCAGACTATGTAAAGTTGAAGCATTTATATTTTAATCCTTGATGATGATACAACCTAAGTTGGAATTTGAAATTGATACTTTTTATGAAATGACATATTTAAGCAAATATGATTTTGAAGGTGGATATGATTTTGGAAGTGAATGTAATTTTGAAAGTGAATATGATTTGAAAATGATATGGTTTGAGAAGATGATATTTTGATATCAATTGCGAATTGACTTTTTAAAATGTAAAAAACCATCCAGTGTGAAATAAGCATTTGATTGTTAAAGAGACTGGGATCGGATATTGTCATACTCTCTGCCAATATCGAAAACCACTTTAACAACTGTGTACGTGGTGGACATTCCAGAAATGAAGTAGGATGGTTTGACGAATGATTCTGTATGAAGTATTTACATGACCCTGACTCTGATGAGTTAGCTCGATGTGGCTAAAACAGGAGTTGTGCCGAGCCAAGTGACGTCGCATCTCCGATCAGACAGATTTCTTCGATACCATATTATGACTTTGTGATGATTTGGTGGTCACCCTTGATTTTGATTTGGAAGTGTGTTTCGAGGTGGGCGGTAGTAGCTGTTATGCGTTACCATTAGTCCGGATCCGCAAAACAGTAGAATCATGCCTTGGGCATTGCCTCGCGCTCCTTGTCGCATGCCTTATCATGCCTTCTATGTGTTTGCTTTGTACCATACCTATGGAGCTGTGCAGTAAATGTGCTCGGTAGATTCAAAGCGGTGGAGGTGCAAAAAGTCATAGCGGGGATACAACGAGGATATAGCGGGATATAGCGGATGGCTCTAAATTAGCATATAAAACTCGTACTTAATGTTTTTACAAATACATAAATGGTAATTAAATGAAAAAATATCATTCAATTGAATTATAAATAATACATAAATAATTTTAAATAAAAACATGTGCGAATATACTTAAAATAAACGAAAAAATGTTATATAACATAATTGAATTTGGTAGAATATAAGAATATTTTCATTTCTGAAAATATATTAAAAATTAAATCAAATAAATTAGTTTCATAATTTTGTAATGTACAAATGCAATTTTTCAATTCATTTTATTAAAAAAGATATAGGAGGAATAACGGAATATAGCGCAAATAACAGGATATAGTGGAAATAGCGGGGATTAAAGCGGAAAGGCTATATTCTGAGGCTATATGGAAAAATCATAGCGGTAGAAATCCGCTATGAGATATAGCGGGGTTGTAGCAGGGTAATAGCGGGGCATTAACTACACAGCTATGGAGTTCCCTCTGATAGCCCTTCAATTTATGGGGATTACAGTACTGTATAGACTATGCGAATATATAAAAATGTGTTAACGGGGATATGGGTAACGCCTTAACGCTATTTTAATACTTTACTTTACTAGAGACATATTATAATAGTGTAATCTACTACATAGTAGATAGTTTAAGGAACCTTAGGAGATGGTAATCCCTAACATCTCTTAAGTTATTGCACTCGCATTGACACTAGATAGGAGATGTCAAACCCCGCAACCATCTCTGATGCCATCGCACTCATATTTATTTGCGGTAGTTTTAACTTACATAAGATCTTTTTCTAACTCGAGTGTTTTGTCTTTTCATTACGCTCAGGTCAGCCTGAGCATTTCGTGGTTGAAGACTATTTCTAGAGGACGAAGCGAAGATTCTGTATACTATTTATTATTATTTATTCCACCGCATCATGTTATTCTGTTGCATTATTAATTTGTTTTTGTTGTATTTAACTCCGATCTTTATTAAAAAGGGTAATCAAATGTTATTTGTAAACAGCTTCATGAATTGTTTATTTGATTATAATATTTTTTTCGTTCCGCTGCGAGGTTATGTATTAGTATTTTTCTCTCTCCGCTTTTCTTATTTACTCCATAACAATCTGCCCTTTTGAATGGTTTGAGTCTGGCATGTGTGGTTTATCATCGATTTAAACCGTTAAAAAAGGTAGGGCGTTACAGTTGGTATCAGAGCTTTGGTTTAGCGACAACCTTAGCTTTATGGGGTCCGACTCTTTAGAAATAGGGTAGTAATACCCTAGAATGGGTTGCTGAGTGTATATATGAGAGAACGTATTTGTTAGTTTTGTAATAGGTTTTTTATATTGTGTCAATTTGTTTCTTTTTGTATTTATAAATTCTGGTCGGTGCATAGGACGATATGACATCGATAGGGATTTCTAAATACTTAATAGGGCAGGCTGACATAATATTTGTTTTGAAATATAGGTAAATGAAATAATTTGGCATATTATATATTTTATATATAAAATAATAAAATTTTATAAATGATATAGTTGGATGTAATATGTTGTTTATTAGGTAGAGGAATTTTATAGATATTGATTGGAAAATAGGATTTACAAATAAAGTAAATATAAATTGGAAGTTTTGAACTGAAGTTCCAGGATTTTTGAAAATTTCTTTCAAAAGATTTTGGAATACAATATTAGTAGTATTTAGAAGTATTTTCTGATATGAACATTTCAATATGATTTGAAAGAAATGTTTTAAAAAGAATTTTTTGAAGGAAATAAGTTCTGTACTCCTCTCTCCATCGTTAGAAAATAATTTCGATGATGGGTGCACGCATCATCGACATTCATTTTCGAGTTTCAAAGTCGAAAGACCGTCGTAGTAATTTTGTCGCACAATTGTTTTGATAAATTAATCTTAATTTTGAATTCTAAATATGATTTGATATGTATAAAAGATACGATTATATATATATATATATATATATTATTCTAAAAGGATTGAAATGGAACCCGATTGTTTAGTTCTTAAGTTTATATAATTAGAAATTGAAATTATTGTAACGAGTGGAATCTTGACTATATTAATAGTTGGAAACTTGTGAAATGAAGATAAGAAATTTGATGTTAAAATGATTAAATATAAGAAGCTAAATTTTTGAAAAATGTTAATAAAAAGGAAATGAAAATAAGAAATGGTAATTATTGAACATTTTGTTAACTAAATAAATAAGAAAAACTTGGGTAATATTCATCTGCATTGTTAAGACATATATATAACTTACCAAAATGTTAAAAGTTGAAATGTTAAATAGGAATTGTAATAGAATATTATACAAGTAAACTTAGGAAAATGAAAGTGTTCAATGGAATTACTTCCATAAGTAAGAATTCTAACGCTATAAAATTGGTTATAAACTAAAGTTAATAGTTTAAAAGCTACTGATCAAATGTAATAGAAAAGTGATTAATGTAAGAAAGACGAGTATAAATTTAGGTTAAAATTTTAAGCTATTTATAATTGGATTAAATAGTAAGGGTGAATATTGTAAGTAAATAATTATAAACTTAAATTAATGTTGAAGCCATTTATAATTAAAATGAGTACTATATAAATTAAATGGTTATAAATTCAAAAACCATTGAAATAATTTAGAAATGGAGTTAATATTCAATAATACTATATATGGGAGAATGAATGTGAAAAAGAAATAATCTATAAATGGTGAATTAATTGTAAAAAAACTTACCTAATAACGTATAATCCAATAATTGAAAGAAAAAAAACTTATTTAAGCAATGAATGTAAGGTAATAAAATGAAAGAAATGACATTATATGAATAAAGAAGAAATGAACTTCTGTAAGTAATAACGAATGCGAATTAATGAAAATAAACATTATATGAATGAGAAAAAAGGTAAAGGATGAAAAAAAGGAAACAAACTAAATTTTAATTGTAAAGTACATTGAAATAAAATGTATACAATACTTCAATAATGAATTCATTTATGATCCATATAATTGAAATGGACATAACTTGTGTAAGTAAAGAATGTAAATTAATGAAATATACATGAATGAATGAAAATTTTATAAGTAATGAATGTGAATGAAATTATCGAAATGTTTTGATTAGTGCAGCCTTATTCCAGACAGCAACATTGTAAATTCCAAGACCACCCTTATGCAGGGGTTTCTCAACGAGCTTGAACGATGTAGGGGCAGTGAATCGACCATGAATGGAGCCTTTCCGTATAAATCTCATAGCAACAGTTCTGATCATGTTGATAAGCTTTAGCGGAAGTATGAAGGTCTTAGCCCAGTAAACTTACATTGTAAAGATAACAGATTTGACAAGGGTTATTCGGCCTGCCTGACTCAAAAATCTGGAGGACCAACACTCCAGTCTAGAGATGATTTTAGCAAACAGCGGCATACATTTGGCAGTAGTAATCCGAGACGTTGTGAGAGGGGTTCCAAGATAAGTGGCTGTATCAAAATTGGGCTAAAGACGTGTGATGCTGAGGGTTGGAAGAGTTGATTATCGAAAAGGCCAGCTTGCATTATCTCAGATTTGGCAAGGTTAATTTTCAAGCCAATTTGTCTGTAGAATGCGTCCAAGGCTTGCATTATGGAGTGAATGGAAATAGGATCAGGTTTGCATAATACAACGAGGTCATCAGCGAACATGAGGGATGTTATGCGTGGATCACTACATCTAGGGTGAAGATGGAACAGTCCAGAGGATACTAATTTGTCAAGCATACGAGTTAGGAGTTCCATAAATGTAATGGAAAAGTATGCAGACATCGGATCGCCCTGACGAATGCCCTGCTTACCTCTGAAGTATCCTTTCACTGAACCATTAATAACGATGGAGTAGTTTACTAAGGATATGCAAGTGTAAATCCAAGCTATAAAGTGGGGCAGAAAGTTCATGTATCCTAGGATTCGAACCAGTGAATCCCACTGAAGGGAATCAAAAGCTTTTCTGACATCAAACTTCATCATCGCTCTAGGAGACAAGGTTTTGCTCCTGTATCCTCTGAGAAGCTCATGAGAGAGTAAAACGTTGTCTAAGATACTTCTGCCCGGAAGAAAAGCGGATTGATTAGGGGATATAATGTTTGGGAGCACTTCCTTCAAGCGAGATGCAGTAATCTTTGAAACGCACTTATATATCGCATTGCAACAGGAGATCGGCCTGAAGTCAGCAACAGACACAGCGGAGGTAGATTTAGGATGAGGGCAATGTTTGTGTTATTGAATGTATTCATGATCTTAGAGTTTTTAAAAACTGATTTAATCGCGCTGCACACGTCAATTCCAACAATGCTCCAATAAGACGTGTAGAAAAAGGCGTTGAGACTATCAGGTCCATTGCATGAGTTAGAATTAAGCGAGAACATGGAATCTTTAATTTCAACTTCAGAAACAATATTGTAGAGAAAAACATGGTCATGCTGATTAAGCTTTGAAAGAATGTGCGGATCTATTTCATCAATACTTGGGCTGAAATTTTCAACGTTACCAAGAAGTTGAGAGAAAAAATCAATGAAAGCTTTGTCAATGGCCGGTCTGTCAGTTTGTTCATTACCATCCAAGTCAACGATTCTATGGATGTTGTCACGGTTTTGTTTCGCTTTAAGAGTTGCATAGAAATACGCAGTATTAAGATCGCCTTCATCATTCCAACAGGCTCGCACCTTTTGCTTGATCATGGATAGCTCCTTCTGAAGTTCCGGCTGATACTTCTTTGCAATGGAGGTTTCAAGAGAAGCCAAGCTATCGTCGTTTGTTTTTCTTTGCATCTCAGATTGTATCTCATGAAGTTTCTGTTTCCAAATGTTCGATTGCTTGCTGCCATTCCCAAATCTGGATTTGGACCACTCTCTCAGCGCCTCCTTCGTGGCCCTGAGCTTTTTCTGTAAAACAAGCATAGGATTACCATAGTTAGGAGAGGACCAAACAGAACTCATAATGTCAAAAAAGTCGAGTTCTTTAGTCCAGGAATTAAAAAATTTAAAATGAGGTCTCCCTCTCATGACAGTACCTCCCATGTGGATGATCTGGGGCGAGTGATCGGATAGGGAAGGGCAGGGGATCTGGTTGTATAATGATGGCCAGACATTCAAGGCTTCTTGGTTGGAGAAAGTATAGTCGATTTTACTGAAGGTTCTAACACCCTGTCTTCTCTTGTTGTTCCAAGTGAATCTGGCACTAGAGACTTTAGTTTCAATCAAGTCAGCTTGTTGAATAGCATCATTAAGAGGTTTAATGTCAGCAAGGGATAGGGAAGTGCCACCTATTCTATCCATAAGGCTGAGGGAACAATTAAAGTCGCCACAAACCACCCAGGGGTGGGTGTCCTGTCGTAAACTAGGGAGAGTGGCAAGGAATGGGACCCGGGAGTTAGCAGCATTCTTAGCATAAACGAAGGTGAGGTAGCAAGAGATATTATTGGGGATGGACACGCTATGGCAGCGGATAAATTGAGAAGAGGAAACGATGGGGATTAGGAGGTGGACGGTGGGATCAAAGAGGATTAATATACAACTATACGGGGCTTGGTCGAGATTGTGAGCTATCTTCCAGGATGGCTTAATTAGAAGGGCTGCACTGCGGGACATAGTATCTTGGGAGAGGGATTCAGCAGCAGAATCAATGAGAGGAGATGTCAAAACCCGTAACCATATCTCACGCCGTCGCACTCATATTTATTTACGGTTTATTTAACTTACATAAGATCTTTTAGTTCTGACTCGAGTGTTTTTTCTTTTCATTTTGCTCAGGTCAGCCGGAGCATTTCATGGTTGAAGAATACTTATGAAGGAAGAAGACAAAGATTCTGTTTATTATTTATTATTATTTATTCCACTGCATCATGTTGTTCCGTTGCATTATTTATTTATTTCTCTTATATGTAACTCTGATCTGTATTAAAAAGTGTAATCAAATGCTATTTGTAAACAACTTCATGAATTGTTTATTTGATTATTATATTTTGTTATCCTACTGTGAGATTCTATATTTTTTTCTTTCTTTCCCTGCTTTTCTTATTTACCCCATAACAATCTGCCCTTTTGAATGGTTTGAGTTTGATGTGTATGGTTTATCATCGATTTAAACCATCCAAAAAGGCAGGCCATTACATATAGTCTACACACAAAGTTTTTAGTTCAACAATAATATTTATTATTAACGAAATTGCTATGTCCAATGACTTTGATTTGGAGTGGACTTCAGTTGATTGTGATACTAACCTCATATAACAAAGGAGACAAATTCTCTCTTAAACAGTGTCCCACTTCCAATGTTTCCACGGGATCAGACTATATTCATTCGATAGACGTCATACCACGATTTAACTATAATTAAAGTGGAGTTTCCATACTAAAGCTCAACGGTATTCTCAAATCGAGGGAATTGTAATACATAACACGATATTTTCTGTTTGACCTTGGTTATGTTAACAAAAAAAAAGCTATCAAGTGAATCATTCCATAGTTATCCGATAACTACCGGTACATAAACATTTGGTGCCCCAAACAGGCATGAGTAATACTCTCCAAACTTTGAAGAATGTTACATAATCTAGTCTCAGCGAATGTATCGATATCTAGTCTTGATACATCTTAACTATGAATATTTAAAATGATATGTTTGTTTTATTATAATAAATCACTCATGATACAGCACATTGTTAGGACTATCATAAAATATACCATTTTTGAATTTTCTATTGAATATTCTTTTAATTAAATTAATTAATTAATATAACATAATATAATAGGAAAAAACCTTTTATTGCGTACAAGATTAATTATCGAGTTAAATATATGTAACAAATATATAATTGCTCATGGAGCATACACTTAACTTTATCAACTACCATTCTGCGCTAATTTTTAACTTGAGATTTACAGTAATATTAATTTATATACCATTAAAGATATAAATGTGTTGATTGTTTTACCCATGCATTAAAATTTTCAAACTTTTTATTTACTAAATCAGATTATTTCTCACCATCTACTATAACGACCCATAATTTTATCACTTGAATTTGGAATATTAAATTAATTATAAATATTCAAATATAGGTTTATTAAAAATAAATAATCATTTTATATTTGATAAATAATAATGGTGATCTTGTTTTTGAAAAATGTTTACAAAAATACATTCTTTGGAAAAATAATGATAAATTGACTGAAAAATAGTTTTACTGATAAAAAGCTTTTTAGCTATCTGAAGTCATGAACGATTTTTTTACATATACTTATTTGACTATTTAAAAAAAATAAGTAATAAAATAATTTTACATTTTTGGAAATAAAATAATTATGATGTCATCGATGATATTATCATGTTGATAAATGAGCATATAAGAAAACTTTTGGTATTTCGGTTATTTAAATATCCAAATAATTATTTTAAAAATTAATAATTTATTTTAATTATTATATGTTGGTAATAGTTGATATATAATAGTTTTATAAATGTATAAACTTTTTTTATAAAGATATGCAAATTTTGTCGGACTTTGGCAGTTTAACGGTAGGTTTTGCAACACTTGTCTAAATATTGATTTATATGGTTTAATAACTCAAATGAGCATGTTTTAAACACTCTAAGATAATAAGAAATATATTCTTAAGATTTGTTTGCAAATATATATAGCTTAACGGAGAAGTAAAAATATGATCAGAAATCGGATTCCGGATTCACAACAGTTTAAGGAATGAAGGTTGTTGAAAGTCGTTGCAACTTTGTTTTTGTGTCTTGTATACATGTATACATGTAATACATGAACATTTACATTAAAATTCAGATACATACATACTTATACATACATACATATATACATATGCACCTAAAATATCTAAGATATTTCTTATTACTTCGTCCTTAAGCTAAGATAAAGCAAACCACTCATCAAACATTACCTTCATCACCTTTGTATCACCTTCCATCACCATGACAATAAAAAGTCAATGGCACATGGAGGGGAATTAGGTGTGATGGTTACATGATGGAGGGGGAGGTAGACTTGTGGAAGGCTTCACAGAGTGAGAAAGTGTATAAATCCACATGCATACCCTCTCTTATTCTTCAAAATTCTCTTCTTCTCTTATGCTTCTTCTTCTTTCTTCTTAAGCTCTCTTACAGCACTTCTTTAATGGCTTTCACGCCTTGAAAAATATGAGAAAAATATGATAAAATAGTATATAAATAAGTGTATACATACACACACATACAATATCCATACACCTCAAAAGCAAGTTCGTTCTCCTTCTCTACTCATGGACACCCCTACTACCATGCTTGACCGAGCAAGCCACCTCGCAAGGTCATGGCCGAGCATTCAAGGAAAAAAGAAGGGAGTTCGAAAAGATCTAGAGTGAATGTAGTGGAGAAAAGTTCTACCAGAATATCACCAAAATAATTTCAGGGAGCTGCGAGGAGGAGTGGATATTTATCATAATAGAAATGGTTAACTAATTAACTATAGCTAATTCATGAAAAATAAATCCATATTAATATGCATATGGAGTTTATTAAGCCTCTTTCTAGTTTTAAATTTAAAAGAAAAGTTATTTGGATGGTTTAAAATAGAAAATTATCACTTTGAAATTTATTAAACAAGAGGAGTTTTGATTTGTTTTGAAAAAATACATTACAATATTTGATTTGGAAAATGAGAATTTAAAAAGTTAAACTTACATATAAGATATCATATAAGAATTTTATAAATGGATTTTCAATTAAAAAAATAGTAAATTGAATATTATAATAATATAATATTATAATATGGAATAAAAGTGAATATGAGTTTTAATATGAAAAATATTGTCCAAAAGTTTAAAATGATTTATTACGATTTCAAAATATTTTAAAAGTGTGTTTGTACATGTTTCATAAAATTTGAATGAAGTGGAAAAAATAAGCCATCAAGTTTTGGTAGTTCGCGATTTCGCGACCTAAAATATTAAATGAATGTATAAGGGTGGATTATAAGTCAAAATTCTTTGGAATGAGAATTTTCCAGAAACTAGAAATAATAGTTTTCAAATAAAAAATAAAAGCTGATATTTAATTTAGTAGAGTTTGAGATATGTCCAAATTATGTTTTCAAAAACGACGTGTTCTGGCAATTCGGAAACCAAAGTGGTAAATTCTTTAAAATGAATACTTTTAATCCATAAAAATATGAAATAAATTGTAGAAATATGTTTAAATGTTTTAAAAGGTATTAAAGTTATAAAAATAGACTTATATGAAATGGAAAAGGTGGTTTAATCATAGAAGCTTAGAAAACACTATCCACGGCGGTTTTTGTGGCGGTTTTGTTAACTTTTGAAAATCAAGGTTTTAGCTTAATTATTCTTATTCCATCTTTAATAATCTTTTCAAATGAATAATTAAGTATTTTAAAGGTGATTTGGAAGTTGCACAATTATTTTAAAGGAGTCTAAAATAAATGATCAAAAGGGAAATTGTTTATAAAACTTGGATTTTTCTACCCAAATCTTTTATGAATGTTTTCAAATAATTAATCAAGTATTCTAAAGGAAATTAAGAAGTTTGAAAAATATTAAGGTTAAAGTTGATCAAATAACTAGATCGCCTTATGGGTGATAAAGAGATAGTCTATAGGCTTGAGTTTGGAAAACCAGTTTCCTGCTCTCCCAAGCTATCCGGACTGGTCCAACGATGGGGATAGTTAATTTGATTTACTCAAACCGCATCTTTCTAGGATAAAATAAAAAGGGATTTGGATTCTTCCAAAGGATAAAAAATAATTTAAAATAATAAAGATTTTGGAAGCATAGAAAACATTCTAATTAAACTCTATGTTAAATTTCAAGAAGGAAACTTGTATTAGCCGTGTGAATTTAAAAGGTGATTTCTCCATTATTCTATGAAAAGTACGGGTTGAATACGGAAATTAATATTAAGCATAATTAGTCTAATTTCTATAGATCCCTTTTTACTTAATACTAACTGGTTTGGACTTGCAGTAAAGGAGTTCTTAAATAACATTGTTTTTGACCCATTTAATATATTTTGGAAATGTGAAATCTTCATTAAGATTTGAATTATACTAATAATAGCATATAAAGATATTTTCCTAAATAACTAAAGAAAAATGATTTGGTATTTCCAAATATGAAAATGGGTTTCAATTTACCAAAGGATTTGATAAAAGAGACTTAATGATTCGATATACTCTTGAAAAGATTAAGGAATAATTTAAAAGAATATATCCCTGAAAAATATTTGATTTGATAAAAAATAATTTTTTTGGATATTGTTTGATAATCACCTATATACTTGACATCTTTTTATCATTGATTGGTTTGAAGACGGGGATCGGATTTGGATAATTCCTATCCGAAAACTACTTCGACCAACTATGTATTTGAAAGTGAAGAACTGTTGAAGACGATGATTTTTGAAGATGAAGATATTCATAATGTAGGGCTGCTTGTCACTAACCTCTGAGGTAATTCCCATATTATATACATGGTGGCAGTAGTGTCTTTTTTCTAAAAAACTTTGATTTGCAAGGACTACTTGCTACTAATCGTAGGGATAATTTCCAAAAAGGTTTGAGTAGAAGGAGTGCTTTCAATTTATCCTTCACCTGGACAATTTGTATGGATGAATGTTTGAAATTGCATTTCTAAGACCACGTACATTAGCTTTCACCAACATATATCTGTTTGGTAGTGTAGAGGGTAACCCTTCTTATACTTAACACCTATTCCTGTGGCGTAAGAACTCGGGGGGTCGTACTTTTGTGGAAATCAATATTGTATTGTTAGAAATGGCAATGTGGCATTATAAGTGGAATTTACTTTGAGAAAAGCAAAGCGTGGCTCTGTGGAAAGCAGAGCGTGGCTTTGTGGAAAATTGAGCGTAGCCTTATGAGCCTCATATCCCAGAGATGATACAGATAATTATGTGGTCTATAGGACATATTTCAGACTATCGATCTTATTGTGGATAAAGGAGTCCATCATTTGGACCATCAACAGTTTAAATGGACAAGTACTGGACTGAGACAGAGCAAAACCATCAAAATGCGCTGTTTCATAGTAGTATAACAATATAGTACGGAAGCCTACTTGAAACAAGTGAATAGTCATCGAGGACTAGGGTTGTTATGCATGGATTCCACGTCGAAGGAAGTGGCCACTAGTTCCCTATCATGTTGAAAATCTAATTCTAATACGAGCTTTATGGTTTTGGTTGTATTCCCAAAATAGCTATGATGCTTTGCAAACATTTCAGTTATTCCTTTAGTAACATATACACCGTTTGACATCATCCAAGTATTGATACCTACTTTGTATATATGTTTATTTAAAAAGTGTTTTCAAACCAATGTCATTAATAATAATATTGAATTGTTTAAGAATAACGTATTTTGGTTATTGTAAGGTAAAAACCCATTCGTATTTATGTGCGGCGTCGTCTTACGAGATACCATTTCTTTGCATAAAGGTTTTGTTTGGCATCAATTTATGACTCCATCATCTGTTATGGTTCACGTTTCTCAAGTTAGTTTACCAAGCCTGATTACGGTATTTTTAATATTCGGGTCAGATCCGAGCATTTTCAGTTTTGGTTGAAGACACTTGGAGTTTCCAAAGGAATGCTAACTACACAATATAGTGGATGTATTAGTGTCGATTTTCAAGGGTCAAAATTCCTGTTCATTGCATTTGGTATCAGAGCATGGGTGGGGAAAACTCCTAAGCATGGTAGGGGTAAGTCTCATCACAGATATGATTATTAATACCCTAGGATGAGTAACTCATTAGAGATAAGGATAAGAGACACCCTAGAATGAGTTTGAGTGTATTATATATATATATATATATATATATATATATATATCTGTGTGTGTGTGTGTGTGTGCGCGCGCGCGCGCGTGTGTGTGTGTGAGAGAGAGCACATATTTGTTAGTAACTAATAAAATGGTTTTGTGTTGATTGGTCCATGTAGTGGTTTATGAATTCTGGTCAATACAGTGGACGTCCTGCAATTGATAGGGATTCTTAAATACTTAAACAAGACAAACTGGCACGCTATTTTTAAAAGGATTATATTTTTTATATAAAAGGATGTCCTTTGAAAAGATATAAATATTTGTGTGCTAGTTTGTCATTAAGGGAATGATGATATTCAGTTATTATCATTTGTCGACTGATTGATTGAAGTTATCTAAGAAATGATTTAGTGTCATCTTAAAGGGTTGGATACAAACACCTTGTGAATTAAGTTTCACGATTTGACTATAAGGTGTTTTGATAATAATATTGGGTTAAGGTTAATGAATTTATATAAGATAAAAATGAACATGTTCTATAAAAATGTATTTTAAATGTGATTAAAAGAAAGTCCCTTATGATAACTAGTTCAAATGGCTCGAAAATAAATAAAAATGGGCAAGAGAAGTGTTTGGATGGTAAACACTTCTCTTAAGTATTACTCTTCCGGTTAAGGGGATATGTGATATTATTGGTAGTACCCAGTTCCTAGGTATTATTTTGGAGTTACCGATCTATATAATTTTCCTTAAGTTAAAAAGATAATGTGAATCATTAATTAATAAACTAATTGGTGATTGTTAATTTTAGTAAGGTGTTTGCATTTAATATTGGTTAAAAGGAGTATACTATAATATAAAAAGCTTATTGTAATTTTGGAAAATAAAAGATAAGTTATGTTTTAAATAAAAAATGGTTTCTTTTGGAAAAGAGATAGAAAATTTTTGTGAATAAATATTTTAAGTAATAAATAGTTAAAATATTTAAACCAAAGATAAAAGTTTTATGGGATGTTTTCATGAAGATTTTTAAATGTTAATAAGTACGTATTTTGTACGTAGATCATTTCGTCCCACGATTTTGATCTAAGAATCGAGTACAGAACTTTAAGGTATTTACACCAGTCCAAAAAAGGATTTATCACTCAATTCTTGATTGCAAACATTGAGAAGGATTTGTTATTAGGTACTTGGGTTTTCTATCATAGTTTAAAGCCATGTTAGGAAAACAAAGGTTTCTGATCGAAAATCCTGATTAGAGTCTGCACTAGAGGATCAGGGGATCAATACCAGTTTGGAAGTAAAGTTGGAAATTTGAATAAGAAATCAAACCAAATGTTGCGTATGGATGATTTGTATACATCATACATGTTTAAATTTATAAAATAATGTTTTGGACAAACTCTTTTGGAGTTGGGTTTAGTAAAATTTTAGGGTTATAGGTGATATTTATTTTTAGGAACATTTAATTGTTTGGTTTCGTTATGTTTTTCCATCCTTGAAATTTCGAAGACGAAATTCTTTTAAGAAGGGAAGTATGTAACAACCCATAATTTTGTCAATTGAATTTGGAATATTTAATTAATTTTAAATATTCAAATATAGGTTTATTAAACATAAATAATCATGTTTTATGTGATAAATAATAATAGTGATATTGTTTCCTAAAAATGTTTACGAAAATATATTCTTTGCAAAAATATCGATAAAGTGACCACAAAATCGTTTTCTCGATAAACAACTTTTTAACCATTGGAAGTCGTGAACAATTTTTTTACATACACTTATTTAACTATTTAAACAAAAATAAGTAATATAAATAATTTTTCAATTTTGGAAATAAAATGGTTATGATGCCATCGATGATGTCATCAATTTCATAAATGAGCATATAAGGAAATTTTTGGTATTTTGGGTATTCAAATATCCAAATAATTATTTTAAATGATGAATAATCCATTTTAATTATTATACAGTGATAATAATTTATTTATAATAGTTTTATAAATGTATAAAATTGTTTTATAAAGATATGCAAATTTCGTCGCACTTTGCCAATTTAATGGCAGGATTTTGCAACACTTGTCTGAATATTGATTTATATAGTTTAGTAATTCAAATGAGCACGTATTAATTATTTTAAGATGATAAAAATAATATTTTTAAGATTTATTTACGAATATATATATAGTTTAACAAAGAAGTAAAAATATGACCGAAAATTGGATTTCGAATTCACTACGGTTTAACAAACGAAAATTGTTTAAAGTCGTTGCAACCTTGTTTTTGTGTCTTGTGCACATATATACATGTCATATACACACATGTACATGCAAATACACATACACACACATACACTTAAAATATCTAAGATATTTCACATTACTTCATTCTTAAGCTAAGATAAAGTAAATCTCTCATCAAACATCACCTCCATTATCTTTATATCATCTTCCATCATCACGAAAAGAAGGCGGCAATGGCACATGTAGAGGAGTGGGTTGTGATGTGTGCATGATGAAGGGGGAGATAGATTTGGGGAAGGCTTCACATGGTGAGAATGTGTATAAATACACATGCATACCCTCTCTTATTCTTCACAGATTCACTTTTTCTCTTATGCTTATTCTTCTTTCTTCTTGAGCTCTCTTATAGCTCTTCCTTAATGGCTTCCACGCCTTGAAAAATATGAGAAAGTTATGATAAAGTAGTATGTATGTATGTATGTATGTATACACACACATACAATATCTATACACCTCAAAAGCAAGTTCATTCTCCTCCTCTATCCATCATAAACCCATGGCCCCCTATAACCGTGCTTGGCTAAGCAAGCCACTTCCCAAGGTTATGGCCAAGCATTGAAGGAAGAAATGAGGGAGTTCGAAAAGCTCTGGAGTGAAGATAGTGGAGAGAAATGCTGCCGGAATATCGCCAAAATAATTTCAAGGAGCTATGAGAACAAGTGGATATGATAGTGAGTACTTGATTAACATACACCTTAAAATGTTTAGAAAATGATAGTATGCATATTTAATTGGTAAATTAGTATGCTTGGATGACTAGTATGTTTGAATATTGGTTGATTATAAGGTTGATAACTTGGTTGTGATAAATATAACTAATAATAAGAAAATCATTTTTATCAAAACAGAAATGGTTAACTAATTAACCATAGTTAATTCATGGAAAATAAATCTATATTAATACGTGTATGGAGTTTATTAAATCTCTTTATGGTTTTGAATTAAAAAAGAAAAGTTATTCAGATGGTTTAAAATAGAAAGATATCACTTTAAAACTTATTTAAAAAAAGAGTTTTGATTTATTTTGGAAAAAAATTATAGTGTTAGATTTGAAAAATGAGAATTTAAAAAGTTGAAATTTCATATAAGATATCATATGAGAATTTTATGAATTTCAACTAAAAAGATTGTAAATTGAATATTATAATAATATAATATATAATATGGAAAAAAGTGAATATGAGTGTTAATATGAAAACATTATCCAAAAATAGTTTAAAATGATTTGTTATAATTTTAAAATAGTTTAAAAGTGTTTTGGACAAGTTTCATAAAATTTGACTAAAGTGGAAAAATAAAGTATCACGTTTTGGCAGTTCGCGATTTCACGAACCAAAAAGTTAAATGAATGTGTAGAGTGGATTATAAGTCGGAATTCTTTGAAATGAGAATTTTCTTGACCCATGGGGTTATAGTTTTCAAATGAAAAAGAAAAATCGAGATTTCATTTAATAGAGTCCGAGATATGTCAGAATCAAAATTCCAAAAAGGTCGCGTTTTAGTAGTTCGGAAATGAACGTGGTAAATGCTTTAAAAATAGATAATTTTAATCTTTAAAAATAATAAATAAATTCCATAAATATGTTAAAATGTTTTAAAATGGATTTAAGTTATTAAAATAGACTTTATGAAATGGAAAAAGGTGGATTGATCAAAAAAGCTTTAAAAATACTATTCATGTCAGTTTTTGCGACGGTTTTGGTAGCTTTTGAAAACTAGGGTTTAGCTTGATTATTCTTCCCCGATCTTTTAATAATCTTTTCAAATGAATAATTAAGTATTTTAGAAGTGATTTGGAAGTTGTACAATTATTTTTAAGGAGTTTAAAATATATGGTTAAAAAGGAAATTGTTTATATAACTTGAGTTTTTCTTCCCAAATCTTTTATGAATGTTTTTCAACTAATTAATCAAGTATTCTAAAGGAAATTAAGAAGTTTGAAAAATATTAATGGGAGTCAATCATATAACTTGACCGCCTTATGGGTGATAGTTAGATTGTCTCTAGGCCTGTGTTTAGAAAACTAGTTTCATGTTATCCCTAGCTATTAGGATTGGCCCAACGAAGGAATATCTAATTTGATTTACTCAAACTGCGTCTTCCTAAGATAAGTGAAAAAAGGGATTTGGATTTTTCGAAAGGATAAACAAGATTTTTAAAATAATAAAGATTTTGGAAGCATAGAAAACATTCTAGTTAAACTCTATGTTAAATTCCGAGAAGAGAACTCGTACTACTCGTGTGAATTTAAAAGGTGATTACGCCGCTACTCGACAAATATTATGCGTTGAATATGGAAATTAGTTTTGAGTATAATTAGTCTAATTTCTATGGATCCATTTTTACTCAATACTAACTAGTTTTGGTTTACAGTAAACGATGTCTTAAATAACATTGTTTTTGACCTATAAAATATATGTTTTGGAAATGTGAAATCTTTATTAAGATCTAAATTATACTAATAATAAAATATGAAAAAAATTTCCTAAATACTTAAAAAAATGATTTGGTATTTCCAAAGATGAAAATGGGTTTTAACTAACCAAAGAATTACTTGATGATTCCATATACTCTTGAAAAGATTAAGGAATAATTTAAAAGAATATATCTCTGAAAGATATTTGATATGATATAAAGATAAATTGATTAGATGTTGTTTGATAATCACCAGTATACTTACATTTTTTTACCGTTGATTGGTTCGAAAAGACCGGGTTCGGATTTGGATAATTCCTATCGGAAAACCACTTCGAACCAACATATGCGTTCGAAAGTAAACAAATGTTGAAGATGATTATTTTTGAAGATGAAGATCTTCATAATATAGGGCTACTTGCCACTAATCACTAAGGTAATTCCCATATTTTATATATATGATGGCAGTAGTGCCTTCGTTCTGACGATTTGCAAGGACTGCTTGCTACTAATCCAATGATAATTCCCAAACAAGATTGAGTAGAAGGAGTGCCTCCAGTTTGTCCTTCACCTGGACAATTTGTATGGATGAATGTTTGATATTGTATTTTTAAGACCATGTACATTGGTTTTTACATATGTACATCGGTTTGATGGTGTAGGAGGTAACCCTTCTTATACTTAACACCATTCCCTGAGGTGTATGAACTCGAGGGTTATACTTTTGTGGAAATCAATATTGTACTGTTAGAAATGGCAATGTGGCATTCTAAGTAGAATTTTCTTTGTGAAAAGAAAAGCGTAGCTTTATGGAAAGAGAAAACATGGCTTTGTGGAAAATAGAGCTTAGCCTCACAAATCTCACATCCCGAAGACGATACGAGTAATTATGTGGTCTGCAAGACATATTTCAGGCTACTAGTTTTATTGTGGATAGAGGAGTCCAGTATTTGGAACCTCAACGGTTTAAATGAACAAGTATTGGAGACTCGACTTAGGCAAAGCAAAGCCACCTAGATACGCTGTTCCACAGTAGTGTAACAATGTAGTACGAAGGCTTGTTTAAGACAAGTGGATAGTCACCGGAGACTAGGTTTATTATGCGTGGATTCCGCAACGGATGAAATGGCCACTAGTTTTCTATTATGCTGAAATTTCAATTCCAATACGAGCTTTATAGTTTTGGTTGTATTGCCAAAATAGCTGTAATATTTTCCAAACATTTCAGCTACCCCTTTGGTTTATATACACCGTTTGACATCGTCTAGGTATTGATACCAACTTTGTGTATATATTTATTTGAAAAATGTTTGCAAACCAATGTCATTAATAATAATTTGAATCATTTAAGTATAAAATATTTTGGTTATCGTAAGGTGAAAACCCGTCCGTTTTTATATGCGGCGTGGTCTTATGAGATACCATTTCATTTCAAAAAGATTTTATTTGGCAATAATCTGATCTATGATTCCATCTTATGATTATGGTTCAACTTTCTCACGTTGGTTTACCAAGCCTAATCCGGATAATTTAATAATTGAGTCAGATCCAAGTACTTTTAAGTTCAGCAAAAGACACTTGGAGTTTTCAAAGGAGAAAGATCTTCATCAATGTATGGACGTAGAGTATATTTCCGCTGCATTTTTTTTGGTTTTTCGATAATTGTAAGGATATAGATTTATTACCTTCCATGTTGAACTTAGGCTAGACTCTGATATATATATTATAAATCTTTCGTTGTAAATATTATTGGTATCATAATTTATTCCATTCCTGTAAATCTGTTCTGTCTTTATTTTCTTGTTATCCTTTACAATCAGTTTTTCCGACACTTGAATTTTGGACGGAATACAATGGACACTTGAATGAAGGCTTGGAGAAGGAAATTTCAAGCTAGCAATTGTCGATAGCATTACACTTCCAAGAGCATGGAACGACGAACATTTACGACGCTATTTCACTTAGTTTATTACCTTTACATTTCAGTTGTATTTACTTTTAGAGTTTTCTTTAGCATTTGATTTTCTGAATATATAATAAGATAGTTTATGTTATTTCCTTTCCATTTAATGAATAAAGTTTTAGGCCTCCTTTGTATTTATGTTTTCTATTGCATTGTATGTAATTACATGGCAAAACTGATTGATATCGATTTGTGTGTGAACAGGCTCCTAGAGTTTGAAATCAATCAATCATGCTAACTCCCGATGGGATCAAGCAAGATGAACTCAATCACCTTGTTCGTTTAACAAGTCTCATTCACAATCCAAAAGATATGGTATGAAACAAGGAATGAATGTGGTTGACAATCTGATGGTTGGATAATTCGTTCCCGAAGTGTGGAACTGAAATAAAATTAAAGCGACCGAGATACGATCGATTGCTCACTAAATCAAATCCCAAATCTTAGGGAGCAAATTAATTAATCAAAAAGAGTACAATCTGACCGCTCTCTGAAATAACTATAAGTCCCCAGAGTGCGGACTGGAGTATAAATATAAATCGGGTGTGAACTGACCACTCACAAAATAACTCTAAGCCCCAGAGTGTGGACATGAGTATAAATATAAATCGGGCGTGAATCGACCACTCGCAAGATAACTCTTAGTACTTGGAGGGTGGACTAGAGTATAAATATAGAATAGGTGCGATCCGACCACTCGTCACCCAAATCTTATCTCAAGAGTGTGGATACAAACTGAATGAATAGATTAGTGGAGTTCGACCGTTATCTATTCCACAAACTCCGGCCTGAAACCGACAGGAGTATAATTTGCTAAGGATGGAATTCGACCTTCTAACTTCTAGCCTCACTAAATTGAAACTGAGGGTTGGAGTACAGTTTCTTGAAAAACCATTGATTCCGATAGTGTAACACTAAGGCTCGAGCCAATTGTTTGATACGGCTAGAGGCCATAACCACTTGGAGGCCTAGGGATGGAGTTAGTGAATTGTTATTAGAATTTACAAACAACAAAGTACAAGTACATTGAGTGGAAAGTAATAGTTCAACTACTTAAATAACAATTCACACGAAAGCTCAAAATAAAACAAAAAATTTTGTTCACATTACAGGTTTCAAGATTTCAGTACGAGTTATTCCAAAAAAATCAATATTCATACCCATACAACCACAACTAGTGAAAGAAACGACTATGTAAACTATATACATTAAGCCGAAGCGGTAGTTATTTCTTCTACTTCCTCTCTTTCTTGGATTTCTCAGGAGTAGAACCACTTGTGCTTCTTTTTCTGGATCCTTTATCGCTTTTAGCAGGAGAGCTTGCAGAGCTAAAAGGAAGTTCATCGAGAATTGACCGACCAGGTGGAATAATTTGCAGTGGCAGAAGATGTGAATCATCAATGTCCACCTCGGCGGGTTCAGTTTTAACTTTTCTTTTCAACAACTCCTCCTTTCCAATATGCTCTTTCAAGCTAACCTTGGTTGTGTGTTCGGAGGTGCCAACAATCATTATGTTGTCATACTTGTCTGCTGGAAGCGACTCTTCGGACTTGTCGTCATCAAGAGCCCCAATGACTTGATCATCAGTCCCTAGTACATCCACAGCCGCAAGATCCTTGACTAGTTTCTCCTCTTGCTCTGCAGCATCGCCACTTTTAAAAGTCTTACTAAAGCCTGGAAGACTGGCAAAATTTGTTAAAACAAAGAGATTAGCTCAAAACCATTGTGCATGAAGAACACAAAATTTCATATATAAAGTGCGATACCTGCATCTAGTTTTCTCTCTGTGGTTGGTAGTGCACCTCCTTCTAAGATAGGGGATGACATCATGGATTGGTAGTTGGGCTTGTCCGGATCATAGCCAAGGTCCAGCTCTGTATCAAGAGAGATTGATGTTCCGGCTGCTTGGAATGAAGAGGGATCCTTTGGATCAATCCTTGAAGATCCAACAATATGTTCTCCTCCCTCGGTAGGTGCAGAAGCGTTGAAGTATCAATGCTTTGTGGTAGCTAAATCCAAGGGTTCGTTTCCATGAATAATTTCCCTCACTAATTCTTCTTCATTGATCTTAGCTTCACCTCGTTCATTTTTCTTCATCTCGATATATGCTCCCAAGCTTCAGTGAGTGATTCGACATAACCCTTACCGGAATACTTAAGTTGCGGTGGATGAGGACTTTGGCATTATATTCAATGACCAATGGGTTGAACAAGTCCTTAATCTCATTTCTACCGGACTCTATAGCAGCTTCCACTTGGAAGTTAACTCGTTCAATCATCTCCTTCCCGCCCTCTTCTCGAGCTTCCTCTTTAAGAGATTTGATTTTAGCAAGTTGGTCGTCGATTTTAGCTTTCAGGCTCCTCACCTCAACAACTTCCTCGTAGTAACTCTCGATTATTCTTGGGATTCGGTTTTCTCCTCCCTTTCTTTCTTGAAAAGTTCTTTAAGTTCATCAACGCGGTGAGCCAGAGCATCTTTTTCCTTTTGCAAGGAGTCTTTTTCTAAAGCAAGTGCCCCGCTGGGATGAAGCGCTGCCCCAAGTTCCTTTTTATAACAAACTTCCAAATGGCTTGCTACCACCTCTGTTTCCTTACTGTTTTTCTCTGCTTTCATCAAGTTGAGTTTTTAATTCTAACAAGTCAGCATCTTGATGTTTGATTATGTCCTTATCCTGTATAGCTTCCAACTTGAGGCAGTCTATTTCATGTTGTTGCTCAATGGATAATTCGAAGACTTTTTCCGCCAAGGGTATAAACGATTTGTGCTGCACGAATACATCATTGACGCACACGAAAGAACTATCCTTGGCGTACCCTGGAATCATATGAATGGAAGGAAGGAATTTGAGCCCATCAAAGCAAGTTTTTGAAAAAGTAGCCTTGAGCTCGGTCAACTTCTCTGTATAGAAACATCAGGAGCAGTAGCTGACAAAGACATATCACAGGTAGCAATTGAATGTTTGCCTAATCGACATTCACGAGATTGTTTAGAGCTCAGGGAGCTAGAATGTTGCTTATATGATGCAGCGATAGAGGGCCATGGTAGGAAGGCTGGTCTCTACTCTGGGCAGGAAAGTTAGATTGTTCACCTTGACGTGTTGTTTGGGACTAAGATTTGCGTTTAAAAGAGGAAGAAGATTCCCTTGAGTGATAAATCTTATACCACCCCTCATCTTTCTCCCTCCGTCGGGTAGACTCTGAATCCCGACTAGATCGGTGGTTGATGAAGAACTTCTGAAGCGATCGAAGGCTCTGGATTGAGACACTGATCTGCAAGGACCAAATGAGAGCATATTAGTAATTGTTGCATGAAAGATTAACAAAGAGTGTGTAGTAGAGTGCATGTAGTTGTGAATGTCCTAGTGCTTCCCTCCAATAGACCGGTGGTTGTAGCCTTTCTCATCGGCGTTTTCTCTCCTTTATTAGAAGGTCGGATGCCTTCACCACTTCTAGTAGGAGAATTGAGTCCTTTAATGATGATATTCGGAAAGTCATATGTCATGATGTCGTCCGGAATTTAAAGATTTGAAAATCCCTTTATCGAACTTTCCAAGTGTTGAGAAGGCAATTCCTTTTTAATAGGAGTAATGACAAACTCTGGATCCGCGATGGTTTTTCTTCTACGAAGTTTGTATGTCGGCCTTTTCTTTCTTTTTTTGGTATTTATGATTATGTGCCTTGCGATGGTCCAACCATTAGCACCTTCCTTGGACCTGCATCAACAACTCTCGGCTTGTCGGCCTGAGAATCCTTAATCTCACCCTCTTCAGTATCGCCCTGAGTCCCCCCTCCCCCGTAGGGGGCACGATGCGGTTGACAGTATCCCTTCTTTACTCTACCACATTCCTCGGCAACACTGCACTTTCAGGGAGCCCGGTACTACGGTCATCTTCCAATGGCTCAAACAAGGATAGTAGCTCATCGGTTATAAGAAGTTTGATATCCATGTCCGCAACCGAGGTAGTGCGAATGGCAACGACAACTCTTGAAAAATCGGTGCCTTAAGGACGTGGACGAACACCTAAAAGAACTCCGGATGATAATAGATTTAAAGGAAAAGTTATGGCTTGGATTAGCGAAATTGAGAGAGAGGTAAAGGTAATGCTTACATCCTTCCAATCGTCTCGCAAAAGCGGGAGAACATCGCACGTAAAACCATTCATGCTTAAACAGAGAGAGGTTGTTCCAAGCGCCAGTTAGAACTTGGCAATGCAGCGAGGGTTCAAGAAA
Source organism: Allium cepa (assembly GCA_030765085.1). Classification (NCBI taxonomy): domain Eukaryota; kingdom Viridiplantae; phylum Streptophyta; class Magnoliopsida; order Asparagales; family Amaryllidaceae; genus Allium; species Allium cepa. Next base: position 898,482,205 of record CM060932.1, read on the forward strand.
AACATAAGAAGGGCTTACCAACCACCGTTTGAATTTGTAATTAAATCTTATATCTTCGAAAGTAGGTAGATGAAATAAAACAATCATGAACAGCAAGAAGGTTCCATGTATAAAAACGTAGCTATTTGGATGAAGTTGTAATTAAATATTATATCTTCGGAAGTAGGTGGATGAAATAAAACACTCATGAACAGCAAGAAGGTTCCATGTATAAAAGCGTAGCTATTTGGATGAAGTTGACCAGAGGCTATCATAAGGTATCTCAGCATTTCTCGGATAAACGAGTTGAAGGGCGTTATGCATCTTGCTCAACACATAAACTAATTGCACACCATGTACCCTACCGGGGGTAGGTGAGGCCTGTCATTTCTTGAAGGAATTAAGACGTCCTCAGATGGGATTCCATGAATAGAACATAGCCGGCTGAGAGAAGCCTCGCCAATTTGAGAAGCTTGTGAGTCTACGGGATTATATAGAAGAATAACACCCTCTACAGCATCAGGAGTAGGGCTTATGTTCTCGGCTGGGAGGACCGGAGTATCTAAGAAAAGATCGGCTCATGGGTTAGAAACTTCTCTTTGTTCCATATAATGGCTGGGAGAAAGCCTATCGGATATAGTTATGGAACTTGACTTTGCTTTAGAACCAATATGTTGCATTGCCAGGTCAAAAGACATACCAGCTGAATGCTTTGAGCATCTAGAATTTATATTAGCTATACTCAATAGATAATTGAGATTAGAAAAGGTAACCTGTCCTCCCATGCTAAGTGTGAACTAGTTTAGTGAAACGCGGTATATAAAAGGTATAAGCATAAAAGATATAAGCAGTTAGAAATTAGAAGAACAAACTAAAATGAGAAGAGTTGGGAGTTTGTTCAGAGGGACCGTTATCGCTGACCGTCTCAACTGGCAAGAAGATTGATCGGTTATGAAAGCTTTGGGATCGGTCATCAGTATATTGAAGTGTGAAGTTTGTCATTTAAGTTAATTTGCAAGTTTTTAGTCCATATTGAAAGTTTTGGAAATTTGATTGCTCGGTCTTAAGTTCAACAGTGGATATGCATGTTATTTTGTTCGTCGTCATCACATGTCCAAGGTCATTAAGGCAAGTTAATAGTAATTGTTCAAACAAATCAAGTTAAATTAGTTTACGAGTTCAAGAAACCTATTTTTGAACCCATGCCAATCCCTAAAATTCATCGATCCCTATTCTAAAACCTTATACCAAAATCTCACTGCAAAGGTGGAATACCGATCCCTATTCTACCACCCTATACCGACCCCTCTCCTCAACAAAGAGTAACTGGCCTCTATGGATGAGCCAACCCTCTACAAAGACGAATGTCCGATCCTTCAAAACAAGACATGACATACCGATCCCTCACCCAATTTCCTTAAAACTGACCTCTTCCATTCTAACCTAACATCACCAACCCCTACGTGGTCAGTCCCTTCCACCACAGTATTCTAATATATCGACCTCTCCCTTTTCTTGCCCATAGACTTCCATCTATCAAAACCCCTTCGCCAAACCCTCACCTTCCTTCCTCTTCCCCTTTCCCATCTCCTAACTCAACCTACCAAACCATTTACATAATAATTGTTAATCAGTCAATGAACGCTCGCCGTCACGACCTCGAACACTCACCAACTACTCAGAGATCCAGGAAGCCAATATGATTAAAAGGCATGGTTAAAAAATTACCTATATGAATGTTCGAATTAGGGTGGAGGCGAATATTTAGATGTACATGAAGTCGAATGTAAGGCAAAGTGAATTTATGGGAGGAATGGAAAATAAGAGGGTTCAAGTATGAGTAGAAGGGGGATCTGTTTGGGTTTGTAAGTTATAGCGAAGGTTTGGAGCTTTAGGAAAAAACTAAGTGAATAAAATAAGTGAAGAAGGAAGGGAAGGAAGGCTAGTACATATATAGGAGTGGGTTCAGCCTAGGACATTGAGCATGTAGTGAGGAGAGAGGGATCAGTATAGAAGCTTGTTGATCTCTATTAGCGTGGCAAAAAAGATGGGTCGACATAATGAATGTCGATCCCTATAGATTTATTAAAGAAAGAAGAGAAAGAAAAATAAAAAAACAGACATAGTTATAAAGACTGGGCTATGAACATGAATATACACGATGTTATAGAAATTAGAAACGACTCGTAAGTGTTCGAGCGCATCCGGGAACCGATAAGAAAAACATGCATATGATTGTGCACATGAATGGCCTAAAAGTTCAATTTTTTGAAATCAACGAAAATTTAAATCAAACATGAAATCTTCAAGTTCAGGGCTGGACCAAACAATGAAAGCTTATAGGTCTCGCAGAATCGGATTTATATATATTGACAAAATATAGCGCTGGATTTATATTATTGGAAATCGACCAAGTGTCATGGAAATCAATGAAAAAATCAATGCCTTGAAAAAGTGATTTTACAAAGACAATCATTCAGGAAGCTAGATGGATCTTTTTTCGACAATTTGGACTTATTTTGATTCAAAGCATGTCATGTTACTCACAAAATGTCTTTCGGGGGGCAAGTGTTACCCGATATCCTAAACCGGCTATAATGAGCTGATTGCACAAAGATAGGTCTGATTGATATCAAGTTCGATGACCTCAAAGCAATGATTGTGGGACCCAAGAGTAAAAGTACAGATGGTTATGCGAAGCCAGAATTGGTAGATAAATGGTGTAGGATCTTGAAATATGGAATATAGCGTAGAGAAGTAGGGGGATCGGTATGGCTTGGTAACTTTAGAGGGATCGGCATGGCTTGGTAATTTCAGAGGGATTGGCATGGTTTGGTAACTTCAAAGGGATCCGCATGATTGAATAAACAAGGGATCAGTGTAGTTGAATAAGGATGGATCGGCATGGTCGAGAAAGAGATGGTTCGGTAGGGTTTGTTGACTTGGAAAGTCATACTTCAACTCAAAAAGAAAGGAGATGGATCGGCATACTTAGGTCCACCAAAGAGGGGTCGGCATGTTCAGTTTAGAGGGTCCGTCGTGCTTGATTGGAAAAGATGGGTCGGCATACATCCAAGATCAAATACATTCTTGCATTCAATGATCAATAACTTGAGTTCCTATGACCCAAATGATATGATATTTGAAGAGCTAAACTTAAGCATGCAGAAGCCACCATAGGGATTGCTGCCCACAAATCGAACGATGAAGGGATCGATACGGATCCCTCTTCATTAGGATTTGGGCCTAGCGACCCCTCTAGTGGGACATATGGGGCAGAAGGTCCTATATCCAAAGTTTGAAAAAGATTGGTGGTGGTCTTCACCTATAAATACTGGCATAAGGGGTCATTCTACGGATCTTTACGCTGTTAGTTACTTTATTCTTTATTGTAATCAAGTTTTTTATTCCTGGTTGCTGTAATCAAATTATTGGTTGATTAATAAAGACAATCTTCAAAGTGGACGTAGGCATATAATGCTGAACTACTATAAATTTCTGTGTTCTTGATTATTGCTTCTGTTATTCTGTTAGTTTTATTCTATTCCTCTGTTTTAATTTACTTTCTTCAATTATTTCTCTACATAAATCTACTCTTGGGTGTTTGTGACCAATTTGGTTGCAAATAATTATTACTTGCTATTATTTAACAGTGAATATTATTTATATATCAATAATTAATAATTTAATGTTGTTTATTATTTATTTATTTATTATTGATTCATAATTTATAATTAATGATTAATTAATTAATTATTAATTACTATTTATCAATAGGAATTATTTCATATTTCAAATTAATTATTAATTATTATTATTTAATAGCAGTTATTAATTATTATATATTAGTATTTAATTATTTTTTAAGTATTATTTATTTATTTATTATTAATATTTTTATTTATTATTGTGCAATTTTAATTATTAATTATTATTGTTAAATTTTTTAATTTTAGTTATTATTATTTAATTATTATTTAATTAATTATTAAAAATTAATTCTTATTTGTTAATTATTAATTATTATTTTAATTATTAGTTATTGAATAGTAATTATTTCATTGATGTCTAAAATAATCGAAGATAACGATGGTCGTTTAAGAGTTGTTGAAAATTGATATCTATTACAATTAGTAAGCTAAAAAGGTTGTAATATGTATCTATTACAACTAGCAAAAAAAGAGTTGATAAAGTTTGCGTCTATTACAACGGGCAAAAGAATATGGTTATAATAGGCGACTATTACAACGCACAAACATGGATGCAAATTTTTATCTATTAAAACAGACAGAAAATAGTTGTAATGGGCATACATTACAACAGGTAAATAAAAAACGTTGTAGTAGGTGTCTATCACAACATGCAAACAAAAAAAGTTGTTGAAAAGTGGTACCTATTATAATAAGCCTGACAAAACCATTGTAATTGGGTTCTATAACAATGGGTATTTAATGACTGCTGTTAAAATAACATTGTAATAGGGTATTTTGTTGTAGTGGTTTTTAAAAATGTGTTTGTATAACCTTTGTAACGACCCGTAAATTTTAGTGGTTTTATTATTTAATTGACTGAATTTTTGTGAAATTTTATATAATAAAATTTTGAAATATAAACTTGATATTTGGAATACGTCTACTTTAACATAGCAAATGGTACATTTTCATCTGATAATATGAAAGTTTAGTTTATTGTGTAATTCTATTTCAATTAAATCAGTTAATATTTGATGATGATAAAATGTTTTCCAAACCTGAATATTTTTCTATTGAAAATTTGTAAATCATCTTCTGAGTGAGACGTCATATTTCGTTTCTTTAAATTTTGACTGCTATAGCTCTATTTATCTTATTTTCAACAAATTTGTAGTATTTTCGGTACCGATATCGATTTTTGATCGGATGATCGTACCATTGATATTAGTATATCGTTTTGATCATCCCGTCGTACTGATCTCTACCGTATATCCAGTTCTGTGTTTCGGATTTCTGATATCCAGTGATATTCGTGAAATGGATAACCGTATCAGTGTTTATAGAGTCTTTTGGCTTCCCGCGCTTTTCAATTATCCACCGTTTGAAGTGACAGCTGCTTCCTTTCAATTTTTCCAAAAGAAATAAATTTTGACTGTTACTATTCTCCATGATCTTAATCACTTGTTCGTCTTTTTGTTTCTTCCGCCAAATTTACCTGCTCACTTTCTTCTACTTTTATACAGTTCATATTTTTTGAGAAAGTAAAATAAAAAATATATATATGGAACCAATAGTTTTCTTACAGTGGCTTGTTCGTTCAACCTTTTTCGCATTCGCCTAGCCACCTTTTCCATCCTCCTCCTTCACTTCATAGCAAACCCAATAGCACGTTGGCACATCTCCGACAAGCTCACCTTCTCACCGCTTACAGCAGCAGATCGAAGCATCTGTCCACCATCGGCAGCTTCCTTTTTCCCTGAAATCAACTTACACTCCGACATTAACCCGAGCCTCCAACCTCACGCAAGCCGCATGTTTCCTTCTCTTTCCACCATCGCTTTCACTTTCTAATTGCCCTACTCTCTGTTGCCTTCCGCTGTTGCTTGTTTGCCAAGTCTTTCCATGGAACTGAGCTCCTCTGTTTGATATTTAAACACTAAGGTATTTATATATATGTTATATTTTATATATATATATATATATATATGTATATATATATATATCTGTGTGTGTGTGTGTTAGTGATGCAAGTGGTGTAATTTGCTGTATAATTATACATATTATGTAAGTCTATTATGTATAGTATGTATAAGGATATTTGTTAGTTATATAAAGGCTGTTAGGTTTTTTTCAAATGTATAAGTTGTTGTATAGTTACATGTTATATATATATATATATATATAATTTTGTCTAAAGCCTATAGCATAATATAATAGTGTGTCTATGGTTTTTATATTCTGTTCTGAAGCAAACCTGTTTGGTTTAAAAGTAAATATATACGAAGGATGTTGGTTTTTGTTTTATATATAAAGTGTAGATATTTGGTATACGTATTTTCATTTAAATATTGGTTTTAAATATAAGTACTTATTTTAAACTATATTATGTATACTACATAATTAATATATTGATCTTATTTACAAGCTCTGCATGCTGATTTGAATTTATATTATATAGTTGATATACATATATCTTAGTGGGTCTACATATATTATAAGTTTGTTTTCTAATAACATTGATTTTAAAACTATATATATTAAAAGGCTATTATTCTATATTATGTATATTAGATTTTATATGATATATATATTGTATATAAAAGTTATATGGAAATTTTATTACCTGTTTTGTAGTATATAAGTATACACCTGGGTTTATAAATTTCTATTACGTTTAGTTTATATATATATATATATATATATATATATATATATTAACAGATGTTCGACTTCTTTGATTATACTCTTTCTTACTTACAGTTTAGCTTGAGCATTAAATCCTACTTATATATATATATATATATATATATTAAAATGTATAATAGTTTAGTCTGCATATATAATTATATATATATATATATAAATATATATAATATATTGACTTATTCATATAGATTTTTCTATACGTTATTTAAGGTATGTTGCTTTTATGTGTATGTGTGTATATATATATGAATTTATATAAGCCTTGCATCATTTTGTAATTATAGATAGGTCTATAGTGAATATACACCAATTTTAAGTGGTTTTGAACCAAATTGATTTTATTATTATTAGTATGTGTCTTATTTTAACTATATATGTATATTTCATTTTAATTTTGTCTTAAATTCTATACGCTGAACTGATTGGTTTGTTTTCATCGATTCTTGTCATCGGCTCTGTTCGTCGAATTCGCATTCAATCTAGTTTTTCTTTGGAATTCGTGTTTGAATTCGTAACTCATCTCTAGGTTCTCGTTCATCTCTATCCTCGAAAGGTAAGCAATCACTCACGATTCACGTTCTCATATTTATTAAATTTGATTTCAATTGAAACGATAATTGAAATATGCTGATGTTAGTTATTTACATTGTTATATATGCTATCTGTTCACCTGTGACATCTGAAACCGTTATCTGTTATTTATATCAATGATACATGCCTGTTATATTGTTATCATATCTGTTATCACTCTGCAAGTTCTCTGTTAGTATAGAATTCATTATAGGTTGAAATAATACATAACCGAACGATCTGTAGAATAGGAGAAAATCTTTATGGATTGAAATGATAGGCCCAAGCGATTTTCATTTAATAGAATTTGGGATTACGGGTTGAAATGATATATACCCGTATATATCTAAATTATAGATTGAAATGGTAAATATTCATCTCACTTTTTCATAGGATAGAAAATTATATACAAACACCGTCAGTTTATATATAAATATTTTGAAATGATTTCTATGGTTTTGGAAAGAAATATATGGTTTTATATAAATAGTAATTTTAGATATTATATAACTGTTATTTTAGATATAGTTAAATTCTTGATTTTAAGCTATGTATAAATTTGTTTTAATATAAAATAAGTTAATAATAAAGTTTGATTTTATTAAATATGATATGGTTAAGTATTTATTTAAATTATATATTAATATAGAGTTTATAATGATTTTAATAAATTAAGGTTGGGAAGATAGATTTGAATTTATTTGAAATTGTATTTAATTAAGAATTTTATTTAATTAAATTGATTTGAAACTTATTGAATTTGATATTGTAAAGGATACAATTTTGTAACTTGATTTTGGTTTAAGATGATTAATGGATATTTCAAGTTTGAGTTTATTTAAAAGATATTGAATTTATTTAGTAAATATTTCAAAACTAAATAATAGTAAATTGAGTTAAGATATATATGAAATTATCATATTTTGTTTTGAAATTATGGAATATTTAAAGCTTTGAAATATGCTGAAATTGAAATGGTTTATTTTGTGGTTCAAATCTGTACTTGAAATCAATATAATTTAAAATGGTTTATTGAGAACTAAATTGAGTTGAAATTTATGAATTGAGATTTGATTTAAAATGAATTTTGAGAATCAAGTTTATTTGAATCAATCTGTGAAGTTTGAGGAAATTGTTTTATTATATAAAGTAATTTTAAATTATATTTAAAACTATTTTATATTTTACTCTATAAATCATTTTTAATACAAACTATTTTAATATAAATCATTTTTAATATAAACTATTTTATTATAAACTATTTTAATATACTAACTGTTTTAATATAAACTATTTTAACTTATAACTCTTTTATATAAACTATTTAATTATATATACTATTTTAATATCTAAACTGTTTAAGTGGTGAGAGTTATGTTTTCAAAGTATTATGTTTTGAAAGTGTTAAAATTCAAGTGTTTGGTTCAAAAGTTTTATAACTTTGAAAGGACTATGATATTGAAAATGAATATACTTGAAATGGAAACGATATCGTATTGAAATGGTTATGAAATGGCGATGATATTTTGGTTTTGAAGTATAAACTATTTTGAAATGATCGCGGTGTTACAATAATTTTTGGTTGTTAAAGAGACTGACATCGAAAGTTGTCATACTCTCTACCAACTCCAAAAACCACTTTAACAACTGTGTATGTGGTGGAGATTCCAGAATGAAGTAGGATGGTGGCGACGATCCTATATGAGGTGTATACGTGGACCCGACTCCCGTGAGTTGGCTTAAGGTGGCTAAAACAGGTGCAATTGACGGGCCAAGTGAGGTAGCTCCTCCGATCGGACACATTCCTTCGATACTATATTCCGACTTTATGATTGATTTGGTGGCCACTCTTGATTTTTTTTGATTTGGAATGTGTTTCGAGGTGGGCAGTAGTGGCTGCTATGCGTTACCACCAACCCGGAAATGTAATTGGTATATCTATCATGGCACTGCCTAGTTGTGCCGTGTCACCTACCATATCGATCCCACTACGAGTTTGTTTTGTACAATACCTATGGAGTGCCCTCTGATGACGCCCAGTACGAGGGAGATTACGGTACTGTATAGACTATGGGAATATGTAAAATGTGTTAAGGTGAAAAATGTAAAGCCTTAACGCTATTTTAATAGTTTACTTTACTATAGACATTATTAAAATAGCGTATATTACTACATAGTAGATAGTTTAATGGATCCTTAGAGGATGGTTATCTTAAACATCCTTTGAGTTACTTGTATTTCAGTGGTTGGTTATTTCACTTGAGTTGGATTTATTGATATAGGAATATTAATCCTGATTCGAGTGTTTTGTGTTTTGCTTTATGCTCGGGTCAGACTAAGTGTACCAGTATTCGATACTCACCTTTGGAGTTGGAGCTTCTCTTGGAAATCCGTCTATCGATTCTGCTTTCAGTTATTCAGTTGATTCCAATGATGTATTCAGGTTTTTTGTATTCGACTATTGTATTGAGACATGTATGTATTCGAGACTTCTGTTGTACCTTGTTTTAACTTTGTTATATATATAGTAGCTTCATGAGCTATTATTCATTTATTTCCGTTGCATTATTGTTATATTACTCTGTGTCTGTGATTCTGTGATCTTTATTTACTGTATATGATGAGTTTTGCCAAATATAAATTAACAGTCTGATATTTTGAGCAATTCAAGTTCGGCATGTGTGGATGCGAATGGTTGAAAATATCAGGATGTTACATGTGACGCCCCACCTCTATACCCACACTAGCCAAGGACACTACGGTGTAATGCCGTCAACTAGCACGGAGAATAAGGCTGCTGAGAAGCGACCATCCGTGTAATGGCTTTGTGCGAGCATCGATATGCCAGATAAAATATAACTTGCATTCTTTTCAAGAGGAAATCCAACATACCAATACAAACTCAAAGCTACTACACAGTGGCTATCATATCTTCGGAAATAAATATAGAAATAAACATAACACAAATCAGTCACAGATGATTCATATCGCAAAGGCAGAAAAAGATATGAATATTACACATGAAAGTATACGTCAGAGTAGTGGTCAAACAAGATCCACAATATCTCAAAAGAATAGTTACAACTGCAAGTATACATCATAGAGTCTATATCTCAAATGCACATAACAAAATGAACTACTAATCTATGTAGTTAGGCAAAAGTCAGGCGATAGTCCCTGATAAGAGGTCAACAGGAAGCACCTGCAACATCTCGGTCTGACCCGAGTATTATTTAATAAGAAAGTAATAAACGGATCAGTCTAACTATAAATATCAGATGGAATGATATAGAATAAGAGATATGACAAAAAGATATGATAACCATAAAGCCATACTGTGATAAGTAAGTAATTGAAAACCAACTAGAGATTAATCAATATCACAAGAATCTTCTCAAAGATCAGAAGAATGTCATACTCTTTATTTTTGTTCACCAAACCATAAATATTGACAATTATATCAATGCCAATCACAAAAGTCAATGACACACAAATTCACCAACGCATAAATATTGATAAAACTTATCAAATGTAAATCACGAAAATTGGTGAAACACAAATTCTAGAAATCATCAATGGAATTCCAGAAATCACAAAAGGGGGGAGGTCTATCACAAAACGGGAGCATGAAAACTCACCAACACGTGTATCACAAAACGGAAAGCTATTCCATGGTTGCTAACCATTAATTTTGAGCCGAGGCTCCACTAAAACGGCCCGAAGACCATGAGCCGAAGCTCCACTAAAACGGCCCGAAGACCATGGGTCGCTACCCACCAATTTGAGCCGAATCTCCATAGAAATGGGGTTTAGTCTCCCTCGCAAACAAAGAGACATCGCACATTGCTAGTCTAAATCACAAAATGATCATCATTGATCGATAAGTGTAAATTACACTAAGCTAGTAAATATATGAGCTTAGCTTCATGTCCCATAACCACTAGCTTAACTTAAATATTTACAAACAAACTGTAAGTCTCCACTTTAAAATTGTCACAAGAAATTCAATCGAACAAGTCCAAGAATTAACCGACGAAGTAAACGCAAGCGTTTCATACCAATTTTTTTACTAAGCCGTTTAATTAGATTTCTCATACGAGTGAGGTAAAGGTTTGTATATACTAATAGATTGGAAAACGGTTTAAGAAATGAGCTTTGTAATAAAATAATGTTGAAATCGTTTTGATGAAAGAATTTTGATATTCACTACTAGTATTGAAAACCTTTATATTTTTAAAGTGACAAAGCACAAAAATGATTGTAGAAACAATCAACCACTAAAATTCACATTCGAAGACGTGAATATAAATCCAAAGAAATCGATACCGAATCCATCAAAGTGGAAATACCTAAAAATTCCAAAAATAGAAGTTATCAAAGTCGACAAAGGTGATAACAACTAATCGAAGAAGAAGAATCGATTAAAGATTGGAAAAGCAAAGCAAAATAAGCATAAATAGGCAAAACAGGGAAACAGGAGCAGGTCGGTCGACTAAACTCTGAGTCGGTCGATCGGAAATTGCAGAAATGTTACGGCTACAGCTTCGGTCGACCGAACCCCAAATTCTGCACTTTCTACCCTATTTAATAGAAGTGCAAACTCACTCAATTTGCAACGGATCGAGCACGGACGCTAAGGGATTACGCCCATAGGCTACCCAGTCCTATTGGCTACTCGATGCATCACCAAAAACATGTTCAAACATCAAAGTTAGGATTTTAAAGATTTGAACCCAAAACACTAAAAATTGGAATATTCACAAAACCAATCCAAATCAAAATCAAATGCACATGAATAAGTGTTAAAAATTCATACCTAACAATCAAAGATAACCATAGACTTAGATGTGAGATAAAAATCTCACCTTTAAACCCAAATTAATGAAGGAGAAGCTTGAAAGCAAAGGAAAAATCAACCACACTTCAACACAACCCAAATGAGCTTGAACCTAAGCTCAAAAGAAGAACATTCCCAAAGTTAGGTTTAGGAATTTCTGAAAATTGAAAGGAGAATGAATTGGAGAAGAAGAAGATGATGCTTACCAATAACTTCTCTTTGGATTTGGAGTTAGATGTTGGATTTTCTAATGGAACTAGGGCTTGGAGTTTTAATTTCACATTCCACTCTCCATTGTTACTAAAGCTTGAGTATTAGGAAATAGAAATGAAGTAATGAAGAGAAGAGGGGTGAAGCTTTGGTCTAATTGGCTGAAACAAAACCAAAGCCCTAAGTGAAAATGTGGCAAAATTCCACTAACTCCAAACATATCAAAGTTTATACTCAAAAAGATCGCAAACGGCGTTTTGAACTCAATGGAAGTGGTCTTGAGTTCTAATTCGACCGTATGCAAAAAAGTAACTTTTCGGACTATAATCTGACTAATGTTAAAATAATTAAATAAAATATTTAAATACTCAATCGTAAAATATGCGGGTTGTTACAGACTCCTATCCTTAAAGAAATTGCGTCGTCGCAATATTTAAGAAGAAAATATATAGTAACAACCATGAAAGCAAATTCAACACAAAAGAAATTTGAAATAAGAAGTTCACCTCAAAGAGCACGAGAAAGTAAGTCTGGATGTGTTCGCTCGATGAATTCTCTAGATTCCCAAGAGCAATCCTTAGGATTTGAGGACCATTGAAGCTTAACAAGCGGAACATCTTTATTTCGAAGGCGTTTGACCTCCGAAGCAATAATACGAATAGGATGTTGCTCATAAGTTAAATTAGGCGAAATTTCAATTTCTTCCACAACACCGGGCTCAAGAATAGAATCGAAATCTCGAAGGCATTTCTGTAATTGAGAAACGTGAAACACGTCATGAATAGCAGAAAATTGAGCCGGTAATAAAAGGCGATAAGTCATGGAACCAAGGCATTCGGTGATGGGAAGTGGACCAATATATCTAGGTGCTAACTTTCTCGATTGACTGAAATGTACAACACTCTTCATAAGTGAAACACGAATAAACACAAGATCTCCCACAGAAAATTCTAATTTTCTTCTCCGGTTATCGGTATAGGATTTTTGTCTACTCTAGGCTTCTTTCATCCTATGACGAATAAGGTCAATCTTCTCTGTGGAATCACGAATAAAATCTGGACCTAAAACCAGCTTCTCACCGGCCTCAAGCCAACAAGAAGGAGATCGGCATGGTCTTCCATAGAGTGCCTCAAATGGTGTCATACCAATACTAGATTGGAAGCTATTATTATAGGAAAACTCAACAAGAGAAATATGATCTTCCTTACTTCCACCAAAATCAAGGACACATGCACGAAGAAGATCTTCAAGAGTTTGATTCACACGCTCGGTTTGTCCATCGAACTGAGGATGATAAACGGTGCTAAAATTAAGCTTCGTTCCCAAATCTTTTTGAAGACTCTTCCAAAATCAAGTAGTAAACAATGGATCACGATCACTAACAATAGAAGTAGGAACTCCATGCAATTTAACAGTTTCTTTGATAAAAAGTTTGGCCAAAAGAGGTACGGTTCGATTGGACCGAACGGGAATAAAATGGGCAGATTTAGTAAGTCTATCAACTATCACCCATAAGCTATCATGACCCGAACGAGAACGGGGAAGGTCGTCTATAAAATCCATGATAATTTGGTCCCACTTCCAAATTGGAATTTCTAAAGGTTGCAATAACCCACCGGGCCTTTGATGCTCGGCCTTAATGAGTTGGCAAGTCATGCAACACTTAACAAAGTTAGCAATATCAGATTTCATTCCCTCCCAATAATAAAGTCACTTCATATCCACGTACATTTTACTACTACCGGGATGAATGGTAAATTTAGAACGATGAGAATCTTCTAAAATGTCTTTACGAAGATCACTAATATTTGGCATGATAAGTCTACCAAATTTTCGAATACCGCCACGAGAATCAATATCAAAGTCTTTCAAACCTTCAATATCAATTTTATCCCTAAAATTTTGGCCAAGAAGAGCCAATTCAGGATCTAGCTTTTGAGCTTCAAGAATGCGGTCAAGAAGAGAAGGATGAGCCTCAAGGCTACATAAAACAAGAGATGAACATAAATCGGATACACGGTCTCTGATCTCACAAGTGGATAAAATCCTGAGATTATTCCATTCGGATATCATCATAGTAACAACCGCTTTTTGTTTACGACTAAGTCCATCGGCAACACGATTTCCCTTTCCGAGAGTATAAAGAATATCAAGATCATAAGATGCAAGGAATTCGAGCCAACGTTGTTGACGTAAATTAAGTTCCTTTTGAGAAAATAGATAATTCAAAGATTTATGATCGGTGTAAAGAATAAATTTTTCTCCCAAAAGATAATGACGCCAAATTTTAAGAGCGAAAACAATAGCCGCGAGCTCTAAATCATGAGTGGCATACCTAGTCTCGGCTGGCTTCAATTGCCTAGAAGCATAAGCAATAACACGTTCTCTTTGCATAAGAACGGCACCCAAACCAATGTGACTAGCATCGGTATAAACAACAAAATCTTGATTCCCCTCGGGAATAACAAGAATAGGAGCATCGAAAAGGAGTTCTTTTAATTTCTGAAAAGAAGCTTCACATTTGTTCGACCAAATGTATTTGACACCTTTCTTTGTTAAGCTACTAAGAGGCACGACAATTTTAGAAAAGTCTTTAATAAAACGACGGTAATAACCCGCTAATCCGAGAAAACTACGGATCTCCGTCACACTCTCTGCTTTCTTCCAATTTTGAATCGATTCAATCTTTGAAGAATCCACGGAAATTCCGGATTCGGAAATAATATGACCAAGAAACCTCACACGAGATTGCCAAAAGTGGCATTTAGAAAATTTTGCTTTCAATTGATTGCCCCTAAGAGTTTCCAACTTAATCTGAAGATGCTTTTCATAGTCCACCTTGGTTTTTGAATACACAAGAATATCATCAATAAAGATGAGAACAAATCGATCGAGGAAGTCTTTGAAATCTCTATTCATAAGGTCAACGAAATAAGCCGGAGCATTCGTTAAACCAAATGGCATAACAAGCCATTCATAAGATCCATAACGAGTACGGAACGATGTCAAAGGAATGCTATCCTCTGTAATACGAAGCTGATGAAAACCGGTTTCCAAGTCCAATTGTGAAAAGACTATAGCACCACTAAGTTGATCGAATAGATCATCAATTCGAGGTAAAGGATATTTATTCTTGATAATAAAATCATTAAGCTTGCGGTAGTCAACGCAAAGCCTAAGTGTACCATCGTATTTCTTTACGAAAATAGCCGAAGCTCCCCAAGGAGTGGAACTAGAGCGAATAAATTATTTTGTCTCCAATTCGGATAATTGTTTGCGCATCTCCTCATTTTCTTTATTAGACATACAATAAGGAGGATGAGTGATAGGTTGAGCTCTAGGGATGAGAATAATTTTGAACTCAATTGCTCGCTTAGGTGGTAATCCTAGAACGGGCTCAAATATGTCGGAAAATTCACGAACAACGTGAATAAGAGAAATAACATCTTCCTCATCATCATTATGAGGATCTAAAGAATATAAAGATGCAACCAAGCTGGAATCCGAATCTTTAAGATCAACAGAAATCTTCTTAACAGATTGAGGATGTCGAAGATGAATAGTCCTCTCAGAACATAGGATTTGAGCTTCATAACGGTTAAGCCAATCCATTCCCAAAATCATTCCGAAGCCAAGGTAACGCATAACATGCAAATCGGCACGGAAAGAGTAATCACACAAAATAATTTCGACATTTTTACACAATAAACTGATTGTCGTGGACCCACCAACCGGATTCGCAATTCTCGAAGAAGTCATTAAAGCAACAACACTTAAAGAAAAAGCATCAACTAGTTCCTTTGATATAAAAGAATGGGATGCACCCGTATCAAAAAGAACACGAATAGGTTGATCACGAAATATAATAATGCCATCAAGGATAGAATGAGAAATACCTTGACCACAAGAAGTGTTACTAGGAGTTTACACCACATTAAACTTTCCCTCCTTCCTGTTTCAAAGTTTGGGACACGAAGATATATAATGGTCCGGGATTTTACAATAGCGACAAGCACGGGGTTTTGAACACTTATTCGCATAATGGTCTTTAGAACCACAGTTGTAGGATTGCCCACCACTTGAGGTAGAAGTCTTAGTTGCCGGAGAGGCTTTCTTCCCTTTCTTATTGTTGGGATAAGGACCTCTTATTAGGCCTTTTCTTGTTGGTGAAGTTCAGTTTAGCACTCCCAACCTCAACATCACTTACTCTATCAGCCTCTTCAAGTCGAAGAGCGATGTCATTGAGTTGATCAAAAGAAACTTCTAATTTCAGAAGTAATGGCTTCTTGAGATTTTTATTCAAGCCAGAAAAATCTTTGGTTCTTCTTCAATGGGGTGTTTATGTATTCGACCCCGTATTTGTAGGATCGATTTCACCCTAGAGGGGGGGTGAATAGGGTGATAATGTAAATTATAAAAATTAATCGCGGAAGCTTATGAATTAAATTCAATTCAGATCACAGAATAGCAGCACAGATATTGCAGAATATAAATAACAACACAGAATTTTCCCAGCTTCGGCAAAACCCTGCCTACGTGCTGCCCCCAAGGTTTCTACTAGAAATTAGATAGTCCCTCGCTTACACACGTAAACTCGCTATACCCGCTATTGACTAATCTAACTCTACGCTCAAAACCCTGACCACAACTCAACCACCGAGTTGCGAATTCCCAAACTACACACCGTAGTTTGTACCCTAGTCACACGACTAGAAAATTAAAAACGGTTTAAAAGAAAAATACAAATTAAAAACAAATTAAAATAACAAAACCCTATTTAAATTTAAACCCTTCTTATAATTTTTTAAAACCCCTTTTAACATAAACTAGGCCGGCCCTTTATTCACTTCTTCAACCCGTTCCTTTTATTATTTCGTGAAAGAAAATGGCCGCCCCTCTTTGTTCCTCTTTGCGAATTAGGGCTTCTGGTAATTTGCTATTGCTTCTTGCGATTTAAACTAGGGTTGAGCAAAATTGAAGCGCCGCTCGATTTCGTTCAATAGTAGGCTTCGATGCTTTTGATTTGCTTACGGCTTCTTCAATTTTGGATCGAATTCGTTCTGCTTTTTTTTCGGTATGTATTTTCCTCCTTTTGCTTTGCTGGTTGATTCTTGAACTCGATACATTATGCCGATGATGATTTTGGGTATTTATAGGATTCGAAATCCTATTTTTGCGTTCGTATTTTCGTATTTGAATTTGTCTACTGAATCACCTCGGCCACTTGATGATGCTTGAATGTTTGAGATTTATCTGACTTTGTCAATTTCGTATTTTTGATGCTTGGTTGACACGGCTTCGATTTTGACTTGTTCAATATTGACTGTGACGATTTTTGGCTTTGTTATGCTTCCACGGCTTCGACATTTTGTAAATTCGCTTCGGCCACTGTCTGCATTCCTGTAGCTTTGTTCTAGCAATCTTGAGCATTTTTGTATCCATTACAGTTGCACTTCTAGTCTGCATTTCATATGCTCTGGGTTTCACTGCCTTCTGTCCATGTTGGTACTGACTGTTGTTATGTAGTAATTGACTTGTGCTTATTGTACTCGATACTGTTGCATTATTCAATGTACACTTTGAGTTCCTGCAGTTGATTTGGTTGTTCTGTTGCTTCATCATGTATATCATGTGTCACTGCATTGCCACTGTTGCATTTTCACCTGTTTACTGCACTGACTCATGTATGCATTGTATATTACGGCTCTGGCCATCTTTTTCTTTGATCTTTTGTTCATACTGTTGCACTTGGTGTTTGTTCTCGGCTTGCTTTGAGTTTTTCTGCATTTTGTGGTTGCCACTGTGTATTCTGGTTTAAATGTTCATGTTGCATATATTAGTGGTCTTCATTGAGCTCCTGATGGTTGCTGTGCACTTTTGTGCTTTGAGTCAGTTGTAATGTGTTAGCTTGTAGTCATTGACTTGTTCATGCTGTTCTTGAATACATCTGTGCATGTCACTGTGTTTATGACCACAAGTTCATCGTGAAGCATGGTTTACTGGTGCATACATGTGAGTTGTATTTCATTTGCGGTCTTGACTTTTGTTGATGCATTGAGTTGAGTATTTGGTGATGCTTCACCTGTTATGTCTGCTCTGAACTTTTGATCATGTTGCCTTCGTGTTGTTGTTTGCTTCATGTTCCTTACTGCTTTGAACTTTTGGTTGGTTTGGCCTGGACTTCACTGTTATTTGATTGCCGAGTTGTTTGCATTCACTTCATCACTTCAGTCGTGTATTGCTTTCACCTCTGGCCTGTTGTAGTTTGCATATCACCTTGTTGCAGTTAATGGTTGCTTGAGTCTCTGTTGAAGTTGTATTGGGTTTCATTCTGGTTAGCACTTGCATCACAACTGTAACACATATTCAACAATACATGTTGTGCATTTCATTCAGTCTTCATTATGGCCTGTTGCACTGGTTATTGTAGTTCGATTTGAGTCGATTAGTTGCTTCAAACTACTGCTGCTTCATTGTAGCTGTGTTGACCATTATGCACTGTAGCTTGCTGTCATGTTCGCTGTCACTTGTGCATTGTTGAGTCACTTGAGTGTGTTGATGAATGTGTGCATCAATGTACATGCTTTTGCCGCTGTTTGATATAATGTTTTGAACCATTGTTTGCTGTGGCATTGCATTACTGTGCATTGAGCATTGTACTTGCAGTTTGCTGACTTCACGTCGCCTTAACTTGGTTGATGCACTGAGTTGAGTGGTGACTTGACCTTTGCATTGTTTATTTTTCTAATTTTCACCTGAGTTGAATCCGGCTAGGATTTGACCTTGTGCTGAATGACATTGTTTTATTGCACTTGAGTCGAATTCTGTATTTGGGTTTGACCTGTGCTCACTTGTCCCTGTAAATCGATCAAGTGTATATTTCGGCGTGCATGGCCTTGTGGCATATACAGTAATACACTGTGTATGTCACAAGTTGTTCGTGTATGACGAATTCAAATTTAAACGATGACGAACAACCCAAATAACTGAGGCAAATCATATTTTCAAAATCCATCTTTTATTTTATATTGCAAAAATATCTCTTTTTCAATTTTACTGCGTTAGTGAATATTTTTGCAGATTGCTCAAATGCTGGATTCAAACTGGAATGCAGTTGAAGATAAATATGAGTGTGAGTGATATGTAGTGAGGTGCTGATGTAAAATAGTGATGTAATTGAGTTTGTATCAAAGTTGTATAGTGAATAGTGAGAGCTTGAATTTGTATACTATTCAAAATTGTAATAAATATTTGTTTGAATAAAATATTCGTTTGAATTCAAATTCCGTGTTATTTATTTTATTCAGCAAATATTTATTTAATCTGTGAAAATAAATAGTATATTATAAAATACATTTAAACGAATGTATATATGTTTATTATCATCAAACAAAAATCATATAAGCGCATATTCAACAATCTCCCCCTTTTGATGATAACAAACATATATTTAAGATTTTGAATATGTTAAATGTATTTGATCATTGATATATTCTAATTGCTCCCCCTATTTAAATGCTTCCTCTCTATACGATGCTCCCCCTACATACAAATAAAAATATGCAAATGATCCTAGATGCAAATAGAAAATTATTTGACCTTTGCTTGATTTTATTTGACAAAATCTTAACTTTTCTCTCCCCCTTTTGTTATCAGCAAAAGAATAATAGTGTTAGAGAAAATAGAGATAAAGTAAATGATATCAAATCAACATTAAAACTCAATTGAATATAAATATTAAATTTCAATAAAAAATCAAACAAAAATCATAAATATTTTGTTAGGCGCATATTCCACTTTTAGAATGATGGAAATGATGTCATCATATAAAACCATACAGTTGTGTCTATTTGTGGTATATTTATATCAGGAATTTGAATATCTACTAACCATGCATAACCGTTAGGACTTTTAAATGAGATTAGTAGTATTCCAATTTTATTTTTAAAAAAAATGAATTCAAGTATCTTCTAACCACGCATAACCTGAGGACTTTTAAATGGGATTAGAATCAACTTGTTTATTTTACAAATCAACTTTTGATATGCGTTCCATACATGCATAACCGCGAGGACTTTTAAATGAGCATGGAAGCACATAACAAATTCCAAGTAATTCACCCATGCATAACCGTGAGGACTTTTAAATGAGAGTGAATACTTTGGTATTTATTTATTTTATTTTATTTTTTATTTTATTTTATTTTATTTTATTATTATTTTTTTTAAAAATGTGAAAATGAAAAAACGAACGATTCCTGTTTAAAGTACCACATATCGACAAACTATATAGAATTTTGATGAGTGATGGTTGATAGAAATATGATAGGTATAGAGATGGTCATGGAATTTTTACCAACAAAAAGTTTTATAACTCTTGTTTACATTTCTAAAGAAATTTTCTAATTATACTTTCTCGAGTTATAATATATAATCAATATCAACACTCATCACTTTTTCAATCACTATTTTTCTTTTCGATAATCATTTGGGAGTCAGATTAGTCATAATAGTCATTTAAAATCAAATTCAAAAATAATTATGAAATTAATTTTTCAAAAATGAATAATCTGAAAATATGGTCAAAAATGATTTTCTCCAGGGGGTTTTTAAAAGAAAATTTTCTGCTATTTGAAAATTATTTGAAATGAAAAATATGCAGATATTTTCTTTGAAAAACAATGCAGTTACTAAGTGTTTCAAAAATCACGTTCAACTAGTAATTTTTCTATCAACTAGATTAACAGTGTAATCTGCATCTGAATTTCTTTTTCACTCAAAATTCTCATCAATTGAATTTTATTGACCAAAACATGAAGTTTGCACCAAAAATTTCAAATTCAATTTTAACAACAATTTAAATGACATTCTTTTGAATTTGAAATGAAACCGTGTAAATAATCAGAAAACCGTGAATAAAGAGTTAGCCATATTATAACCAATCGTAATATCCAACAAAACACTATTTTTAATCCAAACTGATATATATGAAGTAATTCAAAGAATCTAGAGATTTTTATAGTGTTTTTGGCATAAGAATATAATTGGCCAACTATGTTGAATAAGTCAGAATCAAAATCATCATCTTTTCATCAATCTCAATATTGGCTGATTTAATTCAAAATACGGTGCAGATTATCACATTTAATATATCGTTTAAAACATACCATACCTGTTTTACCTTTACGATATTTTTCGTTGTTGTCCGTTGTGATTCTGTCACCTTTATACTAGGCTAAGGAACTTAGCTTTGTCGCCCGTTGTGTTTCTGGAACAGCCAAAATCCAGAGAACACTATTGTTGTTCCTTAGCCTGCCACCACACCTACACGGAAAAGGATTTATGTGACCTATTTGTTTTTATAGGTCCATGGTTGTTAGTGGCAGAAAATTTTGAAAAATAATTTTGTGTAGACCCAAAACTATTTATAATTGTTCCCTTTGGCACCCAAATTTGTTTAACTTTGAGAGATTTTATATTTGTGCCTTTTGGAACCCAAATCGGTATAGTTTTCACATGTTTGGATCTATACCAACAATTATTGTGATCGTGTCCAAATTTTCTACAAATCGTGCACATGGATTTAGCTTGACTAATATTGCTTTCAACAATTTTCGAACTATTATATCCATGTCCTTGTCTAACCGAATTAACAGTTTGCTTTCCTAATAGCATATTCAATGATTTTTCACTTTTTGAAAATTTATCTAAAGTTGTTGACAATTGTTGGACTTGTGATTTGAGAGATTCATTTTCGTTTAACAACTGTGTGCACTTTTTAATAGAATTCTCTCTCCTAGTATTTTCATTCTCCTTTAAAATCAGAATTTCATTTTCAAGTGTTTTTATATTGATTTTTGATTTTTTAATTTCCTTTTCAAATGTTGGACACTTATCACACTTAGGGATCCTACTTTGATAGGTTTTAACTAATTGATCAAGTTGTTTATTACATTCTATCAAAGTATCTTTTTGAGATTCAAGTTTGGCGTATTTTTCCCTAAGTCGTTCAAAACAACCGTTTACTTCATGAAAATATATAAGCAACTCAGAATGGGTAAGTTTTGATACCTCACTTGGCTCGTCATCGTCACTGTCAGTTGTATCACCTCGAAGACACAATTCTGCCTTTTCGCTTTCACTGCCAGTGCTTTGATCATTCTCGTCTATTTCATCCCAAGTGGCTGCAAAACTTTTCTTTTTCTGTTTCTTTCCGTGGCTGGATTTAATTTGTGGACAATCGGGCTTGATATGGCCGGGTTTGTTGCAATTATAACAAATAAACTTTTGTTCTTCCGAGTAGTCTAGTGCTTTGGCTATTCTGCTTTTTGCTTTTTGAATTCGAGCTGAGTTACCATGTTTTTGATTCCATTTTTTGAATTTCCTTATCAACAGCTCCAATTCTGCTGCTCCATCATCTTCATCGTTATCATCATCACTTTTGGTTGTTCCTTTGAGAGCTATTGATTTCTTTTGAGTGTCACCTCCTTCATGCTCTTCTTTGAATTTCATTTCTAGCTCATAAGTGGTGAGATTTCCGATGAGTTCTTCAACTTTAAGTTGTTTTAAATCTTTCGATTCTTGTATGGCAGTTACTTTTGCTTCAAAGCTTCGTGGAAGGACTCTGAGGATTTTCCGGACTATTTCTAATTCGGTGTATGTTTTTCCGAGAGCTTTTGATTTGTATACGATATTGGAGAGTCGTCCGTACATCTCTTTAACATTTTCTTCCTTCGCCATTTTGAAGTTCTCGTATTCGCTGCTTAGCATTGCAAGGCGAGATTCTTTGACTTGAGATGTTCCTTCGTTAGCCACTTCTAGTATGTGCCATATTTCCTGCGCAGTTAGACAATGTGAGACACGATTAAATTCAAATTGATCCAATGAACAGATAATAGAATTCATAGCTTTGGCATTAGTATTCTGTAATTTATTTTCTAGTTCTGTCCATTGTTCCTTGGGTTTCTCTATTTCCTGATTATCTACAGTTATAGTTGGTATTCTATAACCTGTCTCAACAATATCCCAAGCGTCAATGGTTTTCAAAAAAAATTTCATCCTATTTTTCCAAAAAGCATATTCACCATTGAACATTGGTGGTCTAACTATGGATTGACCTTCTGCAAAAGCATTATTAAGAGAAGCCATTTTAAAAATTCAAATTTTTAAACAAAAACTGATTTTTTCAAAAAAAATAGAATTTTTAAAAACAATGTTGACTTCTATTCCTAGCTCTGATACCACTTGTAGGATCGATTTCACCCTAGAGGGGGGGTGAATAGGGTGATAATGTAAATTATAAAAATTAATCGCGGAAGCTTATGAATTAAATTCAGTTCAGATCACAGAATAGCAGCACGGATATTGCAGAATATAAATAACAACACAGAATTTACCCAGCTTCGGCAAAACCCTGCCTACGTGCTGCCCCCAAGGTTTCTACTAGAAATTAGATAGTCCCTCGCTTACACACGTAAACTCGCTATACCCGCTATTGACTAATCTAACTCTACGCTCAAAACCCTGACCACAACTCAACCACCGAGTTGCGAATTCCCAAACTACACACCGTAGTTTGAACCCTAGTCACACGACTAGAAAATTAAAAACGGTTTAAAAGAAAAATACAAATTAAAAACAAATTAAAATAACAAAACCCTATTTAAATTTAAACCCTTCTTATAATTCTTTTAAAACCCCTTTTAACATAAACTAGGACGGCCCTTTATTCACTTCTTCAACCCGTTCCTTTTATTATTTCGTGAAAGAAAATGGCCGCCCCTCTTTGTTCCTCTTTGCGAATTAGGGCTTCTGGTAATTTGCTATTGCTTCTTGCGATTTAAACTAGGGTTGAGCAAAATTGAAGCGCCGCTCGATTTCGTTCAATAGTAGGCTTCGATGCTTTTGATTTGCTTATGGCTTCTTCAATTTTGGATCGAATTCGTTCTGCTTTTTTTCGGTATGTATTTTCCTCCTTTTGCTTTGCTGGTTGATTCTTGAACTCGATACATTATGCCGATGATGATTTTGGGTATTTATAGGATTCGAAGTCCTATTTTTGCGTTCGTATTTTCGTATTTGAATTTGTCTACTGAATCACCTCGGCCACTTGATGATGCTTGAATGTTTGAGATTTATCTGACTTTATCAATTTCGTATTTTTGATGCTTGGTTGACACGGCTTCGATTTTGACTTGTTCAATATTGACTGTGACGATTTTTGGCTTTGTTATGCTTCCACGGCTTCGACATTTTGTAAATTCGCTTCGGCCACTGTCTGCATTCCTGTAGCTTTGTTCTAGCAATCTTGAGCATTTTTGTATCCATTACAGTTGCACTTCTAGTCTGCATTTCATATGCTCTGGGTTTCACTGCCTTCTGTCCATGTGGGTACTGACTGTTGTTATGTAGTAATTGACTTGTGCTTATTGTACTCGATACTGTTGCATTATTCAATGTACACTTTGAGTTCCTGCAGTTGATTTGGTTGTTCTGTTGCTTCATCATGTATATCATGTGTCACTGCATTGCCACTGTTGCATTTTCACCTGTTTACTGCACTGACTCATGTATGCATTGTATATTACGGCTCTGACCATCTTTTTCTTTGATCTTTTGTTCATACTGTTGCACTTGGTGTTTGTTCTCGGCTTGCTTTGAGTTTGTCTGCATTTTGTGGTTGCCACTGTGTATTCTGGTTTAAATGTTCATGTTGCATATATTAGTGGTCTTCATTGAGCTCCTGATGGTTGCTGTGCACTTTTGTGCTTTGAGTCAGTTGTAATGTGTTAGCTTGTAATCATTGACTTGTTCATGCTGTTCTTGAATACATCTGTGCATGTCACTGTGTTTATGACCACAAGTTCATCGTGAAGCATGGTTTACTGGTGCATACATGTGAGTTGTATTTCATTTGCGGTCTTGACTTTTGTTGATGCATTGAGTTGAGTATTTGGTGATGCTTCACCTGTTATGTCTGCTCTGAACTTTTGATCATGTTGCCTTCGTGTTGTTGTTTGCTTCCTGTTCCTTACTGCTTTGAACTTCTGGTTGGTTTGGCCTGGACTTCACTGTTATTTGAATGCCGAGTTGTTTGCATTCACTTCATCACTTCAGTCGTGTATTGCTTTCACCTCTGGCCTGTTGTAGTTTGCATATCACCTTGTTGCAGTTAATGGTTGCTTGAGTCTCTGTTGAAGTTGTATTGGATTTCATTCTGGTTAGCACTTGCATCACAACTGTAACACATATTCAACAATACATGTTGTGCATTTCATTCAGTCTTCATTATGGCCTGTTGCACTGGTTATTGTAGTTCGATTTGAGTCGATTAGTTGCTTCAAACTACTGCTGCTTCATTGTAGCTGTGTTGACCATTATGCACTGTAGCTTGCTGTCATGTTCGCTGTCACTTGTGCATTGTTGAGTCACTTGAGTGTGTTGATGAATGTGTGCATCAATGTACATGCTTTTGCCGCTGTTTGATATAATGTTTTGAACCATTGTTTGCTGTGGCATTGCATTACTGTGCATTGAGCATTGTACTTGCAGTTTGCTGACTTCACGTCGCCTTAACTTGGTTGATGCACTTAGTTGAGTGGTGACTTGACCTTTGCATTGTTTATTTTTCTAATTTTCACCTGAGTTAAATCCGGCTAGGATTTGACCTTGTGCTGAATGACATTGTTTTATTGCACTTGAGTCAAATCCTGTATTTGGGTTTGACCTGTGCTCACTTGTCCCTGTAAATCGATCAAGTGTATATTTCGGCGTGCACGGCCTTGTGGCATATACAGTAATACACTGTGTATGTCACAAGTTGTTCGTGTATGATGAATTCAAATTTAAATGATGACGAACAACCCAAATAACTGAGGCAAATCATATTTTCAAAATCCATCTTTTATTTTATATTGCAAAAATATCTCTTTTTCAATTTTACTGCGTTAGTGAATATTTTTGCAGATTGCTCAAATGCTGGATTCAAACTGGAATGCAGTTGAAGATAAATATGAGTGTGAGTGATATGTAGTGAGGTGCTGATGTAAAATAGTGATGTAATTGAGTTTGTATCAAAGTTGTATAGTGAATAGTGAGAGCTTGAATTTGTATACTATTCAAAATTGTAATAAATATTTGTTTGAATAAAATATTCGTTTGAATTCAAATTCCGTGTTATTTATTTTATTCAGCAAATATTTATTTAATCTGTGAAAATAAATAGTATATTATCAAATACATTTAAACGAATGTATATATGTTTATTATCATCAAACAAAAATCATATAAGCGCATATTCAACAGTATTTAGAAAGTGACTCGAAGGATGCGACATAATCTACCACGGAAGATTCAACTTGAACAAGGTCTATGAAACGACGAGCCAATGTCACCTTCTTAGCTTCTGGCACAAATTTTAACTCGAATCGTTCTCGGAATTTCTCCCAACTAAGATCCGCTTCATTTATTTCAGAAATCAGAAGCTCGTACCAGTCTAATGCTCTTTCTTAGAGTATACTAGAGGCCAATTGGACTCTGTGAAGATCAATAAGATTCATGCGAGAAAAGACTCGATCGCATGTTCTTAGCCAAGCCTGGACTTCAATAATGGTTTCAAAACCTTTGAATGGCTTTCCACCCAAATTGGTATAATCGTTGCACAAACGTGCAAATCCAGACTTAGGGTGAGTAGACTCCGGATTAGAACCGGCTGCTTGAGCATTCTTTACTAGATCAAGAAGCTGCTGGGCAGACATAAATACTCCATCTTGGGGAGTAGCACTAGATTGACCGGCGCTGGGACGGCCAGGTCTAACCATTTCTCTTCATTAAGAAAGAAAGAAGAAGAAGAAAAAGGTTATTCACAAAATGAATATCAAACAATAATGATTAATAAAATAAGGAATCATTCTACGTTGTTCCGAAGTTTGGCTCTGATACCAAGCTGTGACACCCCACCTCTATGCCCACACTAGCCAAGGACACTACGGTGTAATGCCGTCAACTAGCACGGAGAATAAGGCTGTTGAGGAGCGACCATCTGTGTAATGGCTTTGTGCGAGCATCAAATATGCCAAATAAAATATAACTTGCATTCTTTTCAAGAGGAAATCCGACATACCGACACAAACTCAAAGCTACTACACAGTGGCTGTAATATCTTCGAAAACAAATATAGAAATAAACATAACACAAATCAGTCACAGATAATTCATATCACAAAGATGGAAAAAGATATGAATATTACACATGAAAGTATACATCAGAGTAGTGGTCAAACAAGATCCACAATATCACAAAAGAATAGTTACAAGTGCTATGCAAGAGAATAAATATACATCATAGAGTCTATATCTCAAATGCATACAACAAAATGAACTACTAATCTAAGTAGTTAGGCAAAAGTCAGGCGATAGTCCCTGATAAGAGATCAAGAGGAAGCACCTGTAACATCTCGGTCTGACCCGAGTATTATTTAATAAGAAAATAATAAACGGATCAGTCTAACTACAAATATCAGATGAAATGATATAGAATAAGAGATATGACAAAAACATATGATAACCATAAAGTCATACTGTGATAAGTATGTAATTGCAAACCAACTAGAGATTAATCAATATCACAAGAATCTTCTCCAAGATCAAATGAATGTCATACTCTTTATTTTTATTCACCAAACCATAAATAGTGACAATTATATCAATGCCAATCACAAAAGTCAATGGCACACAAATTCACCAACGCACAAATATTGATAAAATTTATCAAATATAAATCACGAAAATTGGTGAAACACAAATTCTAGAAATCATCAATGGAAATCCAGAAATCACAAAAGGGGGGAGGCCTATCACAAAACGGGAGTATGAAAACTCACCAACACGTGTATCACAAAACGGAAAACTATTTCATGGTTGCTAACCATTAATTTTGAGCCGAGGCTCCATGAAAATGGCCCGAAGACCATGAGCCGAAGCTCCACTAAAACGGCCCACAGACCATGGGTCGCTACCCCACCAATTTGAGCCGAAGCTCCACTAAAACGGCCCAAAGACCATGGGTCGCTACCCCACCAATTTGAGCCGAAGCTCCACGAAAACGGGGTTTAGTCTCCCTCGCAGTCAAAGAGACATCGCACATTGCTAGTCTAAATCACAAAATGATCATCATTGATCGATAAGTGTAAATTACACTGTGCTAGTAAATATATGAGCTTAGCTTCATGTCCCATAACCACTAGCTTAACTTAAATATTTACGAACAAACTGTAAGTCTCCACTCGAAAATTGTCACAAGAAATTCAATCGAACAAGTCCAAGAATTAACCAACGAAGTAAACGTAAGTGTTTCATACCACTTGTTTTACTAAGCCGTTTAATTAGATTTCTCATACGAGTAAGGTAAAGGTTTGTATATACTAATAGATTGGAAAACTGTTTAAGAAACGAGCTTTGTAATAAAATAGTGTTGAAATCGTTTTGATGAAAGAATTTTGATATTCACTACTAGTATTGAAAACCTTTATATTTTTAAAGTGACAAAGCACAAAAATGATTGTAGAAACAATCAACCACTAAAATTCACATTCGAAGACATGAATATAAATCCAAAGAAATCGACATCGAATCCATCAAAGTGGAAATACCCAAAAATTCCAAAAATAGAAGTTATCAAAGTCGACAAAGGTGATAACAACTAATCGGAGAAGAAGAATCGATTAAAGATTGGAAAAGAAAAGCAAAATGAGCATAAATAGGCAAAACAAGGAAACAGTAGTAGGTCGGTCGACTGAACTCTCTGATTCAGTCGACCGAAAATAGCAGAAATGTTTCGGCTACAATTTCGGTCGACCGACCAGAGAGTTCGGTCGACCGAACCCCCAATTCTGCACTTTCTACCCTATTTAATAGAAGTGAAAACTCACTCAATTTGCAACCGGTCAAGCGCGGACGCTAGAGGATTACGCCCATCGGCTACCCGGTCCTGTGCTCCTCGATGCATCACCAAAAACATGTTCAAACATCAAAGTTAGGATTTTAAAGATTTGAACCCAAAACACTAAAAATTGGAATATTCACAAAACCAATCCAAATCAAAATCAAATGCACATGAATAAGTGTTAGGAATTCATACCTAACAATCAAAGATAATCATAGACTTAGATGTGAGATAAAAATATCACCTTTAAAACTAAATTAATGAAGGAGAAGCTTGAAAGAAAAGGAAGAATCAACCACACTTCAACACAACCCAAATGAGCTTGAACGTAAGCTCAAAAGAAGAACATTCCCAAAGTTAGGTTTAGGAATTTCTGAAAATTGAAAGGAGAATGAGTTGGAGAAGAAGAAGATGATGTTTGCCACTATATTCTCTTTGGTTTGGAGTTAGATGTTGGATTTGCTAATGGAACTAGGGCTTGGAGTTTTAATTTCCCATTCCTCTCTCCATTGTTGCTTTGAGTATTAGGAAATAGAAATGAAGTAATGATGAGAAGAGGGGTGAAGCTTTGGTCTAATGGGCTGAAACAAAACAAAAGCCCTAAGTGAAAAAGCGGCAAAATTCCACTAACTTCAAACATATCAAAGTTTATACTCAAAAAGATCGCAAACAGCGTTTTGAACTCAATGGAAGTGGTCTCGAGTCCTAATTCGACCGTATGCAAAAAAGAAACTTTTCGGACTATAATCCGACAAACGATAAAATATTTAAATAAAATATTTAAATACTCAATCGTAAAACATGCGGGTTGTTACATTACATGTGGTATCAAAGCTCTGGTTTTAGGCAAAACTCAGCATATAGAGTAGATTTAATTATAGAATCGTGTTTGTTCGAGCTTGAGCCTCTTCCTCTTTGATTCGGTTTCCTTTGAATTTTGGAACTCCCCTATTCGTTCTGAAATCAACTCTTGTCTTCCTGTATCCAAATTTTTCTTGATTCTGGAGTATCCCATAGCTCCACTGAATGATTGTAAAGGGGTGAAACTCCTTTATAACAACATCGATTCACCGGAGATTTCTATATCCCCGGTGTAGATGCTGCTATCTCTTGCTATGCCTGAATTCTATCTCTTGTGATCGTATGTCGATTTGCCTCAGAATTCTGCATCAATCTTATTCATGAAGTCACGGACAACCCGATTAAGGTCACCGCGATTTACATTAGTATATCCATCTTCCTATTTAATAATTTAATTATCTTATCTTTGTTTCGAGCCTATCTTCGAACTAGTATTCTCTTTGACTAGGGTTCATCTAAATTTGAATCTCTATCCTTGTTCTAAGACTTACTCTGGAATTATCGAGTGAGGGAGTGTATTTGTAATTAATATAAAAATATTTAATATATTGTGTTGTTTGAGTTGTTAATGTTGATTTGGGTTTTCGATCGATTTGTCTGATCAACGCCATGGATAGAATTTCCAAAACACTTGAACGGTGCAAACTGACACAATATTATTTTCAATTTAGTAAATGAAATAAATTTTGTATAATTATATTTTATATATAATTAAATTTTCTGAAAATTAAATAGTTAACTTGAATTGGTTGTTAGAAATAAGTATATTTGATTTTACTTATTGTTTGTAAACCAATAGCCACGACCACATAAAATAAATAAATGAATTTATGAAACTTGGTTACAAATTGACTTGGAATTCAAATGAATTTAAATCAAGAATTTGAGAATTTAAATTTTTCATGATTCGAAACTTTAGTTTTCAAAGTTTTAAAGTGTATATTATATAAAGTATTTTCGAATATAAATTGTTTCTAAAGAATTTTTAATGTTAAATCGGTACTCTTCTCTTTTGTCACTGGAAGATAATTTCGGCGATGATGGTCGCATCATTGACATTCATTTTCGAGTTTTGAAGTGGAGAGACCAATGGGTAGCTTTGCTACACTTTGTTTTGAAAAAGAATTTGACTTGAATCTCTGAAGTATGACTTGATTTATGAGTATATATGATTATAGGTTAGATTTGATATGTATATTATATACACTTATCTCTAATGGTTTAAAGTTAATCGGAAATTTAATTCTTAAATTTATGATAAATGGTGAGTTTGTTATAAATATATCCAAAATTTTTGAATAAATGTTTAACTTGAAATAATTGAATTGGGAAAATTTCACTTATATTACATTCTAATATAACTTAATCATTCAGAAGTTGGATATGTAATTGGATAGTATACAAATGAAAATGATGTTAAAAGGAATTTATAAATAAATTTGGGTTGTTATAACAAATGTTTTATACTTAATTTATGATTATAGAAAATGTTAATAGAGATAAATAGAATAATTTGTCAACTGACTAATAAAGGAATTAAATTTAGTTTTGAATGAAACCATTTTGTAACAAACATTAATAAATTTAAATTAACTAAACGAAATTACTTTGAATTGAAATCAATTAATTGGATATTAATTAATTTAAATTGAAATTTATATGGTTTAAATTAATTGTTTATTTTGTTTTTCAATTTATTTTTCTTTCTGGTTGCAACCATTCTCCTACTTCTTCCTATTCGAGGACGAAAAGTTTTAAGTGGAGGAGAGTGCAACGGCCCGTAAGTTACAGTGGTATTATTTATTTAATTGACTGAATTTTATGATATTTTAAATAATAAAATTTTGAAATATAAACTTGATATTTGGAATACGTCTACTTTAACATAGCAAATGGTAAATTTTTATTTGATAATATGAAAGTTTATTTTATTGTATAATTCTATTTCAATTAAATCAGTTAATATTTGATGATAATAAAATGTTTTCCAGACCTGAATATTTTTCTATAAAAAATTTGTAAATCATCTTCTAAGTGAGACGTCATATTTCGTTTCTTTAAATTTGGACTGCTATTGCTTAGTTTATCTTATTTTCAATAGATTTGCAGCATTTTCAGTACCGATATTGATTTTTTATTGGATGATCGTACCACTGATATCAGTATTCCATTTTGATCTTCCTATCGTACTGACCTCTACGGTATATTCAATTCTGTGTTTTGGTTTTCCGAAACCCGGGGATATCCGTGAAACGAATAGCCGTATCAGTATGTTTATATAGTCTTCTGGCTTCCCGTACCTTTCAATTATCCATCGTTTGAACTAGCAGCTGCTTCCTTTCAATTTTACCAAAAGAATTAAATTTTTACTATTACTGTTCTCCATGATTTCAACATAATCACTTGTTCGTCTTTTTGTTTTTCCACCAAATTTACCTGCTCACTTTCTTCTATTTTTATACAGTTCATATTTTTCTAAGAAAGTAGAATAATAAATATATATATATATATATATAACCCATAGTTTTCTTACAGAGGCTTGTTCGTTCAACCTTTGTCGCGTTCGCCTATCCACCTTTTCCATCCTCCATCCTCCTCCTTCACGTCATAGCAAACCCCATAGCATGTTGGCACATCTCCGATAAGCTCACCTTCTCACCGCCGACAGCAGCAAATCGAAGCATCTCTCCACCATCGGCAGCTTCCTTTTTCCCCGTAATCAACTCACACTCCGACATTAACCCGAGCCTCCAACCTCACGCAAGCCGCATGCTTCCTTATCTTTCCACTATCACTTTCACTTTCGAATTACCCTACTCTCTGTTGCCTTCCACTGTTGCTTATTCGCCAAGACTTTCCATGGAACTAAGCTCCACTGTTTGATATTTATGCACTATGCAAGTGGTGTAATTTGTTTTATAATTATATATATTATGTAAGTCTATTATATATAGTTTGTATAAGGATATTTGTTAGTTATATAAAGGCTGCTGGGTTTTTTTAAATGTATAAGTTGTATAGTTACATGTTATATATATATATATATATATATATAATTTAGCCTGAAGCCTATAGCATAATATAGTAGTGTGTCTATAGTTTTTATATTCTGTTCTGAAGCAAACCGGTTTGGTTTAAAAGTAAATATATACGAAGGATATTGGTTTTATTTTATATATAAGATGTAGATATTTGGTATACGTACTTTAGTTTAAATATTGGTTTTAAATATAGTTACTTATTTTGAACTATACTATGTATACTACATAATTGATATATTGATCTTATTTACAAGCTCTGCATGCTGATTTGAGTTTATATTATATAGTTGATATACATATATCTTAGTGGGTCTGCATATATTATGAGTTTTTTTCTAATAACATTGATTTTAAAACTATATATACTGAAAGGCTATTATTCTATGATATATATATAAGATTTTATATGATATATATATATATATTGTATATAAAAGTTATAAGGACATTTTATTACCTGTTTTGCAGTATATAAGTATATACCTAGGTTTATAAATTTCTATTACGTTTAGTTTATATATATATATATATATATATATATATATATATATATATTAACAAATGTTCGATTCTTTGAGTATACTCTTTCTTACTTACAATTTAGCTTGAGCATTAAATCCTACTTATATATATATTAAAATGTATAATAGTTTAGTCTGCATATATAATTGCATTAATTATATATATAATATATTGATTTACGCATATAGATGTTTTTATACGTTATTTAAGATCTGTTGCTTTTATTATATATATACATATGAATTTATATAATCCCTATATCATTTTGTAGTTATAGATAGGTCTATAGTGAATACACACGAATATTAAGTGGTTTTGAACCAAATTGATTTTATTATTATAAGTATGTGTCTTATTTTAACTATATTTGCATATTTCATTTTAATTTTGTCTCAAATTAAAGTATTGATTTTTTTTATAAGTCAATGACATGTATATTTTAATTATACCCTGAACTGATTGGTTTGTTTTTATCGATTCCTGTCATCAGCTCTGTTCGTCGAATTTGCATTCAATCTAGCTTTGCTTTGGAATTTGTGCTTGAATTCGTAACTCATCTCTAGCTTCTTGTTCATCTCTAGCCTCGAAAGGTGAGCAATCACCCATGATGAACGTTCTTATATTTATTAAATTTGATTTCAATTGAAACAACAACTGAAATATGTTGCTGTTAGTTATTTACATTGTGATATATGCTATCTGTTCACCAGTGACATCTGACACCATTATATGTTATTTATATCAATGATATATGCCTGTTATATTATTATCATGTCTATTATCACTCTGCGAGTTCCTTGTTAGTATAGAATTCACTATGGATTTAAATGATACATACCCGAAAGATCTATAGAATAGGAGAAAATCATTACGGGTTGAAATGATAGACTCGAGCGATTTTATGGATTTTATTTAATTCGGGATTGTGGTTTGAAATGATATATTAACATAAAATTTTAAATTGCGGATTGAAATGAGAAATATCCGTATCATCTGACCATAGGATAGAAAATTATATACAAACACCGTTGGTCTATATATAAATATTTTGAAATGATTTCTATGGTTTTGGAAAGAAATATATTGCTTTATATATAAATATTGATTTTAGATATTATATAAATGTTATTTTATATATAGTTAATTTCTTGAGTTTAAGCTATGTATAAATTTGTTTTAATATAAAATGAGTTAATAATAAAGTTTGATTTTATTAAATATAATTGGTTAAGTATTTATTTAAATTATATATTAATATAGAGTTTATAATGATTTTAATAAATTAAGACTGGGAAGATAGATTAGAATTTATTTGAAATTGTATTTAACTAAGAATTTTATTTAATTAAATTGATTTTAAACTTATTGAATTTGATATTCTAAAGGATATGATTTTATAACTTGATTTTGGTTTAAGGCGATTAATGAATATTTCAAGTTTGAGTTCATTTAAAAGATATAGAATTTATTTAGTAAATATTTCAAAACTAAATAATAGTAAATTGAGTTAACATATATATGAAATTATCAAATTTAGTTTTGAAATTATGGAATATTTAATGCTTTGAAATATGCTAAAATTGAAATGGTTTATTTTGTGGTTCAAATCCGTATTTGAAATCAGTATAATATAAAATGTTTTATTGAGAGTGGATTGAGTTGAAATTTATGAATCGAGATTTGATTTAAATTGAATTTTGAGGCTCAAGTTTATTTGAATCAATTTGTGAAGTTTAAGGAAATTGTTTTATTATTAAAGTAACTTTAAATTGTATTTAAAATTATTTTATATTTTACTCTATAAATCATTTTTAATACAAACTATTTTAATATAAATCATTTTTAATATTAACTATTTTAGTATAAACTATTTTAATATACGAACTATTTTAACATAAACTATTTTAACTTATAACTCTTTTATATAAACTATTTTATTATATATACTATTTTAATATCTAAACCGTTTAAGTGGTGGAATTTATGTTTTCAAAGTTATGAATTTCAAAGTATTATATTTTGAAAGTGTTATAATTTCAAGTGTTTGGTTCAAAAGTATTATAACTTTGAAAGTGCTATGATTTTGAAAATGAATATATTTGAAATGGAAATGATATCCTATTGATATGGCTTTGAAATGGCAATGATATTTTGGTTTTGAAGTATAAACTATTTTGAAATGACAGTGGTGTTATAATAACCTTTGTTGTTAAAGAGAACAGCATCGAAAGTTGTCATACTCTCTGCCAACTCTAAAAACCACTTTAACAACTTTGTACGCGGTGGAGATTCTAGAATGAAGTAGGATGGTGGCGACGATTCTATATGAGGTATATACGTGGCCCTGACTCCCGTGAGTTGGCTTAAGGTGGCTAAAAAAGAGCAATTGACGGGCCAAGTAAGGTAGCTCCTCCGATCGGACACATTCCTTCGATACTATATTCCGACTTTGTGATTGATTTGGTGGCTACTTTTGATTTTTTCTGATTTAGGAGTGTGTTCTGAGGTGAGCGGTAATGGCTTCTATGTGTTACCAACAACCCGGAAGTGTAATTGGTATATCTACCCTGGCATTGCCTAGTTGTGTCATGTCACCTACCATATCGAGCCCACTGCGAGTTTGTTTTGTACCATACCTATGAAGTGCCCTATGACGACGCCCAGTATGGGGAGATTAGGGGTCTTTATAGACTATGGGAATATATAAAATGTGTTAAGGTGGAAAATGCAAAGCCTAAATGCTATTTTAATAGTTTACTTTACTATAGACATTATAATAATAGCGTATATTACTACATAGTAGATAGTTTAACGGATCCTTCGTGGATGGTTATCCTAAAAATCCTTTGAGTTACTTGTATTTTAGTGGTTATTTCACTTGAGTTGGATTTTCTGATATAAGAATTTTAATCCTGACTTGAGTGTCTTGTGTTTTGCTTTACGCTCAAGTCAGACTGAGTGTACCAGTATTCAAGACTCACCTTTGGAGTTGGAGCTTCGCTTGAAGATCCATCTATCGATTCTTCTTTCAGTTATTCAGTTGATTCCACTGATGTATTTAGATTTTTTGTATTTGACTATTGTATTGAGACATGTATATATCGGGACTTCTGTTGTATCTTGTTTTAACTCTGTTATATATATAGTAGCTTCATGTGCTACTCTTCATTTATTTCCGCTGCATTATTGTTATATTACTCTGTGTCTGTGATTCTGTGATCTTTATTTACTGTATATGCCGAGTTTTGCCAAATATAAATTAACAATCTGATATTTTGAGCAATTCAAGTCCGGCATGTGTGGATGCGAATGATTGAAAATATCAGGATGTTGCAACCTTAATCATTTCTACCGACATTTTATTTGATATAGCATGTGCATAAATTCATTTAGATGTGTTCCTGTAATTAAAACATGAAATTTGAAGGAGAAATTATCAACTATTTTCCTTTATGTCAACTAATAGTAGTTGAACTAAAAGTCTATTTAGTGATTTTTAAATGTATTATAAAAAACAAGCATGAAAATAGGTTTTAAATTGTCATTAAATTACTTTTACTTATAAAAATTAAGCATAATAAAAAGTATAATAAACTAATGTCTTCACTAAGCAATATTTTTTATATTACATAAGGAAAATTAGTAGGGCAATAAATTAATTTTTTTACTAAGTTCTGCTTCATTTAGATTAATTAGCCTAGTACAACTATTTACGAGTGCTAAAGTTTTGTTCAAAATTAAAATACTCACTTAGCTTTTAAGGATTTTGTGTAATTATAATAATTAATTTAGACAATTATCGAATCACGATAGTGCTTTCAAGAGTTATATTTTTGTTTTGTCGTTTGAGGGTATATGAAATCGTGATATATGATTTTTTTTCCATGACTCCAAGGATGACTCCATATTTCTTCTGATAATAGTACTCTAAAAGATAATATTCATGTCTTTTAAATGCAACTTCACAGTTGCAAGTAACACGAAAAATGTAATGGACATTGTTGGTGTCAAAATTGGTCATCAACACCCAGTTGTATGAAAGACCCAATATACAGCCACAGATCTCAGATAGTATCTTATACAAGGAATATAATATGAAGAATAAACAAATTAAAAATAAAATCAAGTAAAAAAAGACAAGATTTATAGTGGTTCGGCTAACTACAGCCTACGTCCACTTCAGAGTAATCTTTTTTATTATATTGTAGTTTGTTTACGGTTACAATTTGAAATTCAAGAATAAAATTGACAGAGTGCAGCCTAGCTTGAAGATAAAAAGAAACATAAAGAATTCCTTTTCTGATGTCATGCTTGTTGTATTTATAAGGGAAGACATGCATGGATCAGGCTAAAATTTCAGTAGATGGTTTGGGAGACCAAGACAAGGCCACCCAAAAATTTATAGGCCCATCGAGGCCCACAATATGGATCAATACCGATCCCTATTAGTGTGTCCAAATGGTTTGCGATCCCTATGAGTAGTTCCCAATGATTTTAGCTACTTGCTTCCCAAATTTCATGCAATTCCAAGGTACATTTTGTGAGATATCACATTTTTCATAAAGTTGTGTTGCTTGAATTATGATTTCTGCCGATCCCTCCAAAGGGAATTATGTCGAGCCCACCAACTTCCTCCAATTGTAATTAGATCACTAGGGGTGGTTCACATGTTGAAATAAGCTTGTTCTTCAATTTTTATGTCAACTGGATGTGTAGATATGGATATATTGATCAATCTTTGCAATAAAGTTAGGTTCAACCGATCCCTTAGAGGGAAGAAGGCCGATCCCTATTGAGGGTTAGAGGTCGATCCCACCAAAATATCCTAATTCCATGCGATCCGCATGGTAGCTTCTCCATGTTGCATTATACTTAGCCTCCAAGTTTCATGCCAATCGGATTATTAGAACTCGATTTATTGATCGATCTTTGTTGCAATATGTCGTGAAGGCTGATTATAGCCGATTCCTATGGAGGTAAGAGGGTCTATCCCTCCAACTTGCTCTATTTGATGTGCCATCCCTAGGATAGATTTTCTAGGGTCCCCACATCTTACTCACAAAATTTAATATGCATTGGACTTATGGACTTTGAAATATTGATTGTTTTCCATTGAGTTGTACTTGCTTGGCTGAAATATGTCGATCCCTTTTTATACAATCACATTCTTAAGTGAAATAATTTGTCCATAACTTGTGCACACAAACTCCAAATGACTAGAGATTTGAAATGTAGCTTCATAGGGCCTTCCTTGTCACTTTATACCGGTCTCACCCGATCTGGGATAAAAATTGAGGACATGTATCGATCTCCTAAGGGAAGGAATAGGCACTGATTCCTCGCCTGGGCAAGGTACTAATCCTACTTAGAATATTTTGAAGATTCCATCTTTTGGTCTCAACTGATCTTCAATTCATATCATTGCCTGCATTTGAATTCTAGACCTCACAATTATCGCTCTTAGTTATTAACCTTGATAATTGTGAAGTCTGTTGGGTTAAACCCACCCATCTACTGCCTTGGCAAAAGGTGGGTTAACAGTTAACAGACATAATTAAAGATAATCAAAGAGAAAGTATCATAATGGGTTGTAAGGGATGATGTAAATAAAGGAAATGGTTAAATGCACTCCGATCAAGAGAAAATGGTGGATAATGGAGTGAAATTTTAAACGAAGAAGATACCTCGGTACTTTAGCATTAGTATGGCAAAAAATGAATGTTGTAAAGATTTTGCTAATAGATAGAAAGTATTACTAGTTTACTACTGTTGAAAATGGACCGGCACGTAGTGGGGTATGGGTAAATTTTAACCTTTTTATCACATTTTGGATCTTGTTAGGCCTATGAAATCTAAATTTATTAAGATCTTATCTAAATTTGTTTTAAATAAAACTAATATTTTATTCAATTTTTAAATAAAGTTTTATTTATTTTAAATGTATAATATATAATGTAATATGTGTATCATATACATACAGGTGTGCATGTGCATGTGCAACATGAATGGTGTACGTGGTTTAACATTCTTGTATATAGATGATGAGATTTACACCGCAACGGACATATAGTCCTTTTGTATACACGTATGTTGTCAATATACATGCATTATATATGGTTTATAAAGTAATTATAAATTTAATATAAATAATTTATAAAGTTCAAATTCAAATATTAGATTCAAAATTCAAAATTTAGATCTAGATCTCAATCTTCAAAATGAAATACCTAGTATTTTCAAATTCAAACTAATATATTAATTTATGTAAACACACACACATATAAAAAATTCAAATTTATTTACACACACACACTATATATATATATATATTGTAAAATAGAAATACTATATATACATATACGCATAAGTATATTTATAAACGTATATGTATAAATATACATATTTTTCGGCCATATATTTTTTTCTTTTCTTTTCGGCTTTACTATGTTTTTATCAAAATGAATTTTTGTTATTTGGTTTTCATATAGAAATCTATAAAAGAAGTCATTTTTTAATTTCGAAAACAATATATATATATATATATATATGTTAAATATTTATATAAACATATTTTATGTAATTATAATTTACATATACATACATAGATATATATATATATATATATATGTATGTATGTATATTTAATTTAAATAAAATGCTATGTTGTATTCAATATAAAATTATGTATATATAATATACTTTTTAAACTATAAATATTTATGCATGTGTGTGTACTAATGTAAAGCGTATTTTACTTAACAATTTTTATTGTAATTCTATTTTATTTTAAATCATTTAATATTACTGTTATTTTCCAAAAATAATTTTTTAAATGGTTATGAGCAATATTTATTGTTATACATATGTAGTTTTTTATATATAATATATATTCATGTATGTATAATCCATCCAATAAAGACAATATAATGTTATACAGATTCTTAATATGTTCAACTGGTATCTAAACACATATATCATATAATAAACATTATACACATTAATATTCATTATAAAAGGTGAATTTTACATTTCTTCCTAATGCTTAAATAGTGCACCTTGAAACAAAATATCAGAACTCCTTGAAACAGTTTCATAATCCGAAAAGTGCTACTGTCTTGAATTTGCCTACCACTGATCCTTAGTTTATATTTGATTAAGTGTTTGAAGCCTGAAAGTTTGAGAATAAAAGAAAGGAAGTAGCTGGCCTTTGCTGGTTAGAGAGAGCCAGAAAGAGAGCTACAGACTATGAGGGTTGGAGGTGATTAAATAAGGGAGAGCTAAGGAGTAAAAGTAGGATCTACATCCATCTTTCTCTCTAATCAATTCTCCCCTTTTTATTTCATAATCCTATCTTCATGCAACATCATTTGGCCAGCCTCGCTGCTCCAATATAGCCACCTATAATAGCCTCCTTCTGTGGTAGGTTGCTGCAAGCTCGATCAATAATTATCACACTTAAATCCAATTTAAACACGCATCGACATCGCATATCAAGTAGTATATTTATAACTATTATATACACACTATTTAATATTGACCTACATGTATCAAATAAAACTTTATAATAAATATATGACAAAAATTATTTAATTTAATTAATTTATAACACCTATAATTTAATTAAATAAAGGTGGTAACATGAGTATTCAATGTTTCGGTTGTGTAACTCTTAGCTGTAAATTCGATCATGATTAATATCGAACAATTCGAATATTAATGTTCACATTTTACTTAGTAGGTGATGTGACATTATGGCCAAATTTATTGCTGATATAGCTTCGGTAAAATCCAATTTTACTTATTAAGCGCTACCCGATAGTGACCATTATTTATAACAATTCTCTTCGTCAAATTATATCACATTAGGACCTACAGAATTTGGCAATAGTCAAAATCCCAAAATCGTCCATATTCAGCATTATAGTCCAAATATAAAATCCTTGGTTTAATATAATAATTATTATCCGAACTAATCCGACCAGGGACTTTAAGCTGACTTCATTGACTGTATGCTAACCCCATATTATCGAGAAGACGAATTCTCTCTTGAATAATGTCTCACTTCCACTGCTTCCATTTGACCCAACTATTATCATTCAATGGACGGCGTGCCATAATTTATCTATAGTCAAAGCGAAGTATCCACATTAAAGTCCGACAGCATTCTCAAATCGAGGAAAATGTGTAACATTGTCACATCGATATTCTCTATTTGACCTTGGTTATATTAACCAATAGAAAACTATCGAGTGAGTAATTTCATAATTATCCGATAACTATGAATACGTAACCCCATGGTGTCCCCAATAGCCATAAGTAATACACTGTCCAACATTTGAAGAGCATTATGTACTCTAGTCTCAACGGGTGTATCGATATCCAGTTTCGATACATTTTGACCAAGAATATTTAAAATGGTATATATTTTTATATTGATAAATCGCTCATTGTTACGACCACTGCTGTAAAAATCCTTCTAAGCCTCGACCAAGGCTCCGCCTAGGCACCAGGCAAGGCTTACCATTTAGCGATTTACCTAGACCCGCCTAGATAGGGTTTACCACCTCATATAAGAGCCAAAACATGTATTTAGGCACTAGTTATACATTATTTAAGGTTAAATGCTAAGTATAAGCATTAAGTTATAGTTTTTGATGATCTTGCCCCCTTTGTTACTTATAAGCACATTAAAAATCCAAATTTTTTAATTTATATCGATTTATATTGAACAAAACACTAAAATTTTATCCAAAATGCATGAATTATCAAAATATCCTATCTTTTATTAATCCTTGATTAGTCCTACCTAAATAAGTAATCCATAGTCCGTACTAACCGCCCAGCGTCTGCCTAGCGAATTTTACAACCTTAATTACAACACGTTAACTGCTATCAAAACATACTATTTATGGATTTTCTGTTAAAAATACTTTAATTAATTTAATTAATTAATATAACATATTATGTCAACTATATATTAAAAAGGAACGCCTTTTAATTCGAACAAGGTTCAATATCGAGTTAGGTATATGTGAGAATTATATAATTGCCCTAGGGCATACGCTTAACTCCATCAATCTCCCACTTGCACTTTGGGCCAATTATGGAATCTCTATCCCATTTTTTGATTTGTTTGAAGAGAACTGATCGAGTTAGGCCCTTCGTAAATGAATCTTCTACTCAGTTTTAATTATCCACTCCGTCAATCAACTCTCTCCGATGTCGATAAACTACATTTATCACGTGGAACTATTCAGAGTATGTTTCTTGACCTCTAGTAAGCCCTTATCTTTATAGTGTTATCATATAACAATAATGTAGTATTCTTAATACTTGGAATCATCCCTATCATAGTTATAAATTAATGAATTTAAATTTATACATTGGTTCTATCATAACGTTACTCACGATGATGTACTTAGCCTTTCGCTAAATTAGCCATAATCACATGTTTGGAACATTTCCAACTTAAACCTTCTTAACTAAGTTTTAAACATGAATTTAATATTGACATATTACACTCAATATCACTCATGAAGTTTGAGTCAGTACACTCCTTAATAAGGAGTTCGTTCCTCCATAAATAGTTCTCTGGTATTTCGTAAATATACAAAAACACTCTAAACTACTATTTAGCAACCTTAGTTTGAATTTGATATTTGCTTCACGTATCAAATGCATAAGCAAATTATGATATTATAGATAACAAAACATGTATGATAATTCTTATTGCCATTGCGTATTGTTTGAGACATTTCCAACATCCTTTATACTTATCGTAAAAGATATAATTTACAAATAAAATATTGAGTATTAAACAACCAAACTATTACCGATTTTAACATAATTACATCATTAACAATTAGAAGTATGTTGTTCACTTGTAGTTTAGAAATATCTATGTACTTATTAATGGTTCTTTCTTATAAATACACACTTCCTCCGCATTTTGGCTGAAAATAAAACTATTCGATATTTCTTTCAAAATATTTATTCAATTCTGAAGCTTAAAAAATAATATTTCGTATCATTTCTTAGACGATATCCTAAATAGACATAAAATCAATATCGCTCTCATTGATTTTGAGACAATGGTTATTATATGCAAACAGCCTAATCTAAATCATTATTTATAAATTTTTTCATTTTAACACATGTACCAAAACACAATGTCATATTGAATGATGATTTTGTGAGTAAATCTGAATTAACTTGAGCAGAATAATGAATCTATTACGGTAATTTCAACAATTGAAATTTGCAATTTTATTTTTATCAATGTTGCTCATTATATTCTAACTACATTAGTCTTGCTTTAAAGGTACATATGCGGTTGATGGATCATATCCCTTTGGGTACACGTATCAAAATCATATTTTGATAACATATTTGGAATTCTTTCG
Organism: Allium cepa; assembly: GCA_030765085.1. Lineage (NCBI taxonomy): Eukaryota > Viridiplantae > Streptophyta > Magnoliopsida > Asparagales > Amaryllidaceae > Allium > Allium cepa. The sequence continues at coordinate 898,525,966 of CM060932.1, forward strand.
ATCTGTGCATCATACCATATGGTAGAGTCAATACTCTTAATGGTTTAATTGACAACTGAGGATTACATATTCTCAACATTATAAGAAACTCATAGTTTCTCCTCAATATGTACGAATACTTTTGGACATTATAATGCGTTATGTTCATTTAGGTATGGTTAGTTTCATTTCATCCTATGTATTCAGTTTCATCTTTAGAACGTATCTAAATCCATTTTACTGCCAATAGTTTCTAAAATAAATACATTCACTACGAAGTTGGTATTTCTTGAAACAACAATTGTTGTTCAGTGTAATGGAATAGGTATTCAAATACTTTATGCATTTCCTTATATAAAAATAATTTGGTTTTAGTTTATGAAACTTATTTCAAAACATAAATTGATCATCTAATAACGATCGTTCCCAAACTTCTTTTGGGATAACCCATATAAGATCCCTTATGAACAATTATTACATGTAGTCTTTCTGGTTACACAACCTGTCAACCCTTTGACCTAGAATATGTTAGGTTACTTATGAACCTTGTATGATTTTGTAAATTATTCTTTAGATGAAATTAATTTTAACCTTATGTACTACTCTTAAGTACACAAAGTTAAAGAAAGAAATCAACTCAATTTCACTCACCATTAATTATACTTTGTTTAACAAAGTTTGATTACTCCTTACTGATATCATATGGAGGAGTGACTATTGAGAATGAATATTTATTTATTTTTAGTTACTTTTGGAACACATTCGAATATAGTCACCTATTCGATCAAATCGAATCATATTTATTTTCTATTGCATGTTATACTATTTACTTCTATTTTATATTGTATGAGTTTATCATAAACATGCTACATGTGTATCAAATACACATGTTCATGTCTGTGATAACTCGTCAAGGAATATAATGAAGTACGTGGAAACGTTTTTGTATAATTAGACTTACGATTGCATACATCCATATACATATACATACATACATACATACATATATGTCAATCCAAGGAGTTCATTAACTCTTATGATGCTCCCACTCAGTGGGTACTTTTCCCTTAATAATCTGAGATATAATTTACTAGTACCATATGATTCATAACCATATAATCAAAAATTATACCTCAAAACTGAAATTTTGTCCACAATTCCAAAATAATTGCAACAAAATTTAGATACTTTTGTGTTTTCTAATACATCACAAATACCACTATTATAGTTTTTATTTATAACAAATATTCTTAATTTTTATACTGAAATAAAATATTTATTTTTAGTCAACATTGAAAAATGTTTATTATTTCATAAATAATATTTGATATATTTTATGAAAATAGTTTTTGTAACATATGCGAGCAATAAGTGCTGCATGCTTCAAATATTCTCATCATTACTATAATAGCATACGAATACGTAGCTCCATTCAACCTCTTAATACAAGCTATCTATTCCATCCACGGTACCCAGTTTACATTCGAGAGTTTTCAGGTCAAATAACTTGAACTCAAAGAAATAAATCTCGCAAAAAAAACATTTTTTGTATAAAAATACATTCCGAAATAGAAATCATATTTCTCATTCCAATGTTAAGTATTTATTATTGTTTTAAAATTCTGGTTTTCGATGTTTCTTTATATAGCAGAAGTGACCATTCATTATCTTCAACCCAACCGTGCCTTAGGTAATATCTACTCTTGTACATTCATTTTTCTTTCAAAAAATTCGAACCATTCAATGGAAACCCTTATTGCTGTATCACAAAGAACTCTTCAAAAAAGTGCATTTGGTTATCCTTAACATTTGATGATATCACATATGTTGCACTTCACGTAAACTAATTAAAATAACATTTTAGTTATTGAATTCTTATACATATCTGATAGCTTTTGGTCTAATGTTACATTTAACACAACAAGATCATGAATGTAATTAATCATATTGAATACATGATCTCACACTATGGTTTACTTGCTTATTTCAAATAAGTTAATTTCAATGAGGCTTCGTACATTATGAGTTATGACCGTTCACCATATAACATTTATATATGATTGGAAATGGATCAAATATTCATATGCATATATTGCTTCTAGAGTTTGAAACTCATTGAAAACAATACATCGTTCGGGCACGTAAACACGTAAGTGACCATTATAAATGTATTTAAAAGCTGTATAATTACACATTTTCATGGGTCAACATCCAAAAATTTATTTAGTAAGTATATTTTATATTTCTATTTATCAATATTATTTCAGTTCATTTTTATATTTTAATTGATAAACATTTTATTAATTATATTACTTGCATACATTTATCATGTAGATTAGTTTAACCTATACATAGCAGATGTTCTTACAATATTAGAAATGTTAAATATTACAATTTCATTTTTCATATAAGGCTACCACTAGTCTTTTTGTTTCTTTAAACTCTAAGACGAAACATAGAAGTCTTCCGACTTCACTGTTTGGTGTTAGGTCTCGTCTATCTTAGAATTCTGACCTTGAGTTCGCTCAACAAGTCATAGTCCTATATATGATAATTCCTTATCAGTTGTATCATATAAAATTCCTAACCCATGGTTCCTTGTCCCAATCTCATTTTGACCTGGAGTGTTCTTACTAAATCTAAAGAGATTATGCACTTGTTCCTACCATTTAGCGATTTCCTAAGTATAGTATATGTATCTTAAGTTTGCACAACAAATACATATAATTATCTTTTCTCATCCATTCTATATATTTATAATACTACACGTAACATTCTTTGCTTGAATTTGCTCAACAAATAAAGAGTATGCAAGTAATTTATTAAGATATAAATGATAGAGGACAACTCTTATATTAAAGATTCATAATCTTTAATTTATTTAGTTGAGTGATATCGATTTATGTAATAATGTATTTTTTATGAAATATCCTCGTGATTCAAGTGTCAAACATATCAAAAATCACGGCATATGCACTATGTATGCATTTATCTCTTAAGTCTATTTTGGATTTGCAATTGTTCCACCTTTAATTTATACCTTCATATTATACAAGTTTTAATTATTATATAACTTTTATAATTAATTAGCTTATATAATAGTCCTATGTATAACAATATATTAATTAAATCTTAATTTATTTAAATTAATTAATTAACATTTTAATTTATTTTATTTTATTCATTTAAAACATTTAGAATTGAATATATGCACTATAGCATTTATAGTAATACACGTATATCTTATATATATAGGTATTATATTATATATTAATTATATTATATATTAATTAACATTTAATTAACATGCCTAACTAAAATTTTAATTAAATATAATTAATTTCAAAAAATTTATATATATATATATATAACCTTAAAATTTTAAGATAATGTTACATATGTCAATATATATGTTATTTAATTAATTAACTATTAATTAGTTATTCAATTTAATTAATCTAATTAACTAATAATAATTTTTAAAAATTATTTTATTTTTAAAACAATTTTGAGAATGATTTTATAACATTTATAAAATCTTTGCTTATTTTAAATTTAATCTTTTAAATTTAAACTTTTATTTTAATTTCAAAGCAGATTTTGAAAATCAGCCAAACTACCAAATCAATTTGGGCCTTTATAATGGGGATAAACTTTGGACTTAACTCATCCTTTCGGGTCGGGTCAGTGGCTAGGTAGGCCAGAGTACTTGATTATCTAAGCTCAACCTTAGACACTATTTTCTGGACACCCTAATATATGGGTAGGCTTTAATAAGTTAGTTTTATACTGCTAATTTAGACCGTATAGGCTATTTGGCTCTCATACTATTGTCGAAACTGGACCAGGATGTAACAGGGTATATGGGTAAATTTTAATTTTTTTATCCTATTTCAGACCATTTTGGTCATATGAAGTCTAAATTTGTTTAGATCTTATCTATATTTATTTTAAATAAAATCAATGTGTTATTTAATTTATAAATAAAGTTTTATTTATTTTAAATTTATAACATATAAAATAATATGTGTATCATATACACTTAAGTGTGTAAATGCACGTGCAACATGAATGGTGTACATGGTTTGACATGCCCCCACAATGGGCATGTTAGCCCCTTTGTATATATGGTTGATGTTAATATATGTGTAATTATATAAAGTTTATAAAGTAATTATAAATTTAATTATAAATTTCAAATACAAATATTAGATTCAAAATTCATAATTTAGAGCTAATTCTAGATCTGCAAAATGAAGTATCTAGTATTTTCAAATTCAAACTAATATATTAGTTTTGTGTAAATACATACATACATATGTATAATTTGAATTTTTCTACTTTTATTATACACACACGTATGTACTATATATATATATTTCATAATATAGAAATACTATATATAATATATACTTATAAATATATTTTGTGTAAATTAATAATATATATACGTATAAATATACATATTTTTCGTCCAAAAAATATTTTTTATTTTCGGCTTGGCTTTTTTTACCAAAATGAACTTATTTATTTAATTTCCATACTGAAATCTATTAAATAATCAATTTTTGATTTTAAAAACAATATATGTATGTATTATGTTATATATTTATATAAAGATACTTTCTACAATTTATAATATGTGTGTATATATTTAGATGTAAGATTTAATAAAGTTCTATATTATATTCGAATATAAAATTATATGTATACATATAAATATTTATATTTTCAAATAAAAACTTATGGCTGATATCTGAGGGCTATAAAATAGTGCTAAATAAAAGGGCTATTGATCCTAACTCATATATATATATATAATAAAAGAATTTTTTTAAATTATAATTGTTTAAATACGTGTGTGTGTGTGTGTATTAATGTAAAACATATTTTACTTAAAAGTGTTTATGTTAAATAAGTTTACTTTAAATCATTTAATATTATTATTATTTTCAAAAAATAATTTTTTTTTTACTGGTTGTGAATATGTTATACACACACACACAAACACACATATATGCAATCCATCCAATGAAGACAGCAAAATGTTATACAAATTCGTAATATATTCAACTACTATCTGAACACATATATTATATAATAAAAATTATATACATTAACACATAATTATAAAAAGAGAATTTTACCTTCCACCTAATGCCAAATAACACATCTTGATACAAAGAATCAAAACTTGAAACGATTTCAGAATCCAAAAAGCGACCACGTTCCTGAATGCAGCTACCATGGATTCTTGAATCATATCTGATTAAGTGTTTGGAGCTTGAAAATTCAAGAATAAAGAAGGGAGAGTGGCTGACCTTTGCTGGTTAGAGAGAGCAAAAAGAGAGTTACAAATTACAAGGGTGGGAGGTGATGAAATATGAGAGAGTCTAAAGAACAAAATGACCTAAATCCATCTTTTACTCAAAAAAATTCTTTCTTTTTTAATTCAAATTCCCATCTCCATGCACCATCATATGGTCGACCTCACTACTCTCAAGTAGCGGCCTATAACATCCCCCTTATATTGGCCTCCAAGTCGCTTCAAGCCCAATCAATAATTAGCACATTTAAAACCAATTTAAACATGCATCGATATGTATATCGATTATTGTATTTATAACTATTATATACACATTATTTAATATTGATCCACACATATGAAATAAAATTTTATAATAAATATTTGATAAATATTAATTAATCAAATTAATTTATAATAATTATAAATTAATTAAATAAAGGTGGTGGTTTCGGTTGTGTGACTCTTAGATGTAAATTCGATCAGCGACTGATATCAAACAATTCAAATATCAATGTTCATGCTTTGTTTAGCAAGTGGTGTGACATTATTGCCAAATTTATCACTTACATAGCTTTAGTAAAATCCAGTTTTACTTATTAAGTGTTACCCGGTAGTGACGGTTATTCACTCCAATTTTCTTCATCAAAACTGTATCATATTAGGACTTATGGAATTTGGTAATAGTTAAAATTTTAGTATCATCCATATTCAACTTCGTAGTGTAACGTCCCGTAATTTTCAATAATTAAAAATAGTTAATTTAATAAGGTTTTCTGATTTAATGTTGGAAGAAATAAAAATTTGTGGTTTGATAATAAGAATGTAATTGGAATAAAATATGATAGAATTAATTTAAGGTAATTGATAACTGCTTTAAATGTAATTTCAATTAATTAAAATGGTTAAAAAGTTATAATTAGTTATAGATTGTAAATTAATGTTAATAATGTGTGTGTTAATTTATAATTGGATTTAAAGAGCAGCTGATAATTTAAATGTTGATTAATTTGTGAATAATGTGCAATAAATTGTAATTGAATAAAAAAAATAGTGTTATAGTAGTAATTATAATATTTGTGTGATGACCCGGAATTTCGGGCAATATCAATTTAATAATATGCATTAAAATTAAATTGATTTGATAATCTTGTTAATAATTTGAATTGATTTAATAATCTAATTAAATAAATGTTTAATTGGTGAATTTTTATCTTTTAAAAGCTAATTAAATTGTTTTCTATTTATAATGTATATGTATTTGTATATATTGTAAATAGATAAGCTTTGTTTTAAAATTTAAGAAATAAAGTCATATTTTCCAATTCTAATATTTTTGGTAATTTGGAAATTTGATTTTATTTAATATTAAGCTTTTCAATCCTATTTAATAAATAACTATATGGTTTTAAATTGTTAAGGTAAATGTTTAAATTGTTTAAAATGATTTTAGCTTAAGTTTAAATTTAAATTAATTAACAATAATAAAAATTTAATATAGATAAGTAATTCATTAATAAAAAGATAATTTCTTTTATTAATTATTTAAAGTTGATAAATGAGTTATTTTCAACAATAATAATAATATATTGTTTTTACAAATGGATTTTAATAAAAATAGCATTGTTATTTCAAATTAAATTTGTAAATATATAACTTAATTTCAAAATTGAATTTTAGAATTTGATTTGAATTTGAAGTTTTGAAATTCAAAGTATAGATATTTAAATCGTTTTGGATTTTAAAATATTTGTATAAACTTTTATTTATAAATATAATTGGTTTTTATTTCTTTTAAAATTATTTATACATATATAAATACTAATTAACTAATTCATTAATCTTGATTTTGTATTAATCTTTCATTAACATGTAAAATATAATTATTAAATTAAGAGACATGTGTTAAGTGATTAGCATATTATAATGACAAATGTTGTATTATAGAACAAGTGTCAAAATTGAAGTTAGTTTTTCTTTTATTTTTATTTTTAAATAATTTCAGCTTATATAAACAAATCTCCTTCTTTATTTCTTCTCTTTTTCTAAATCAAAAGCCAAATACAAATCTGAGAACTTTAGCTGAAACAAATAAAATAAGCTAACTCTTCAAAACTAAAATCAATAATCCTTTACATTCTAAAATGCAAATCATTTTCCCTGTAACTCCTGTTCAAACATGCAAACCTGAAAGAAAAAAAATCCCAGTAATCATTTCCATGTTCATGTTCAAAGTACCTGTAGTCTGCATATTTTCTTCAATCCAGGATTTTTACTGCATGCAACTACATTTTCAAGCAAAAGCATTCCAGTTCAAAATTAAGCAAGTAACTCAGTTCCAAAGCAAAACCAGTTTTCAAACCAAATCAACATTCAAGTGCAAGTTTTCAAAAGAGTTTAAAGTTTTCAAAAGCTGTTTTCAAATCATATCTGGAAGCTCTGTCTTCATGCTTTAATCTGGTGAGCAACATCATTTTTTTAAAAGTATAAGTATCCTTAATTTGGTTGCATGTTAATTCTCTGGAAGAATATATATTCTGTATGATTTTATATATGTGAATCACCTATATGTAAATGTATGCATGATGTATCATTGTGATACCTCTGTTCTGGTTTCTTTTAGACCCATATTTACAAACAAATCCAATATCTGTTGATCTACTTACTGTTAGTACCTAGAATTTAAACAACACTTGTTTGTTTGACTTTAAGATTTAGATTTAAATTTTATTTAAGTTAAGATAAAATGGGAATTTCTCTGGAAACCAAAAGGGAATAGGGAAATTTGAATTTGTATAAAATTCAAATATGTAAATTTAACAATTCAGTAATATAAATTGAATCCCTATACTAAATCATGTTTTTAAAAAGAAAAATCACGATTTTTAAATTAGAAATGAAAGTGCATTTCTGAGCTGACTAGAATTTGGATTTTTGGGAAGTTCTGGTGATCTCGGGGTTCTGGAGGGTTGAAGTTTCTTCTGGAGGAAGAGGAGCGAATGGTGAGGCCAGGAAAATTGCCAGGAAGATGGTCAGAGACCGGTGGTGGCGGGGGTTGTTCATTTTTGTCTGTAGACCTAATTTTGACGATGGCTGGAAGTTTGATCATCTCGAGGTCTAGGATTGATCGAGTGTCACTATACTTAGGGAAATGGTAGCTGGAGTATGGATGAAGTTGTGGCCGGAGGCGTTGCCACTCCGATGATCGGAGATTGGAAATCGAAGGTGTTCCCAGGTTTGAAAGTGGGTTCCAGTTTTGGGTTCTTATGCTCGAATGTGTTTTCAGAGTGATGATGAAGGTCAGATGGTCGTAGACTGGTGCTTGGATGATCGCCGATGTGTTCGATGTTCTGATGATGACTGGAGGTGGTCGACGGCACCGTGCATGTGCACGGTGCACTTGTTTTCTGGTGGTCTGGTGTTTTGTTTGGTTTGAGGTTGGTGCAGTTTTAACTCGAGTTTGTCTCGAGTAGTTCGATTATTTTACTCGAAGTGTTTTAAGGTTTGGCTCGAAGCAATTTTAATCTAGGTTGAGTCATTTTTAGTTGCAGGTTTTTGTTTGAAAACCTGACAGTGTTTAGTTTTTAAATTTAAACTGAATTTAAAAGTGTAAAGCAAGTTTTAGAACAAAGGTTTTGAAAACAAGTTTAAAATCTGAATTCAAAATGAGTTTGAATTCTAGTTTTCAAAATAAATAAGTTTTATAAAAATGAAATGTTTTAACAACTTTAAATTGTTAAAGTATTTTATAAAATGGTTTTAAAATCTGAAAATAAAGATTTAAACAGGGTTTTAAATCTAAGTTTAAAATCTGGATTCAAAAATGAATTTGAATCCTAGTTTGAAATAAAATAAAGTTTTTGAATTTAAAATATTTTAAAACAACTTTGAATATTTAAAGTGTATTTTAAATTGATTTAAATTGAATATGGTTTTTAAAACTATTTTAAATTCCCTTTAGAAGATTAGTATTTCTTTAACATGTAATTAAAAGGTTTTTGAGTTGTTAAACTTTGTTAAAGTTAAAATTGTATTCATATTAAATCTTAAATTTAAAATGGAATTTAAAAGTAAATTTAAAAGCAAATTGTTTTTAAATACTTTGTTATTGATAATTTAGTCATTAATAAGATGAAGGTTTATGTTAAAGTTAATTAGGACTTAATGATTTATAATTCATTAAATTATTAAGGAAATGAAGATGGATAAGAAATTAATTTAATTAATTTATGATTTGGATTAATTAAGTAATTTAGGGTTTAATTTGTTTAGTTGAAGGTTTAAGTAAATTAATTAAGATAAATTAATTTGTAATTAAGAAATCATTAATCAGATAAGATTATATTGTTATTAATGGTTAAGAATTAATTTATCAAGTAATAAAAGACTAATTAAGTTACAGTTTAACACTTAATTAATTAAATAATTAGGATTAATTAATGGATTATTTAATATTAATTAAATTGTAATTAATAATGATTAATCTAAGTTAATTACTATACAGAAGTAATTAAAGATTTGTTAATAGTTAATGAAGGTCATTAACTTAAGATTATTAAATAATTAATTAATGTGATTATTAATTAATTAAAGATAATCATTTGTGAAATTGTTTAAGTGAAATTACTTAATGGAAGTAATTAAGGAATTTAATTGTAATTAATTGAGTTTAATATGATTAGCTTAAGTTAATTATTTAAGTTTAATTAATTTAAGATAATTACTGGATGATTTGTTAAGTATAATTACTTAATGTAATTAATCAAGTGTAGTTACTTAGTGAAGTAATTAGTAATGGTAATTACAGGATGTAATTAATTGAGGATTGAAAGTAATTTTGGATTTAATTACTTTGTAAAATTAATCAAGGGATTAATTAAGATAATTAATTAGGAATAATTAATTTATATAATAAAGTAATTAAGGGTAGTTAATTACTGAATATGATTAATCAAGTGTGGTTAATAATTATGGTTTAACTAAAGATTAATTACTTAATGTAATTAATTTAAATAAGTAATTAATTAAAATATAATTAGGGATCATAAATTTATATAATTAATGATGTAATTAAGGATTGATTAATTAAGATTAATTAATCAATAATAAGTGATTAATGAAGTAGTTAATTAATTGTAATTAATTAAGGTTTAATGTCATTAAATATAGTTAATTAATTAATGAAGTAATTAAAGGTTAATTACTGTATTTGGTTAAGAATAATTAATTTGTAAAATTAATTAGAGGTTAATTACTTAAAGTAATTAGAGAATAATTAGTCAAGGATGATTAATTAAGATGGAAGATTAAAGTTGATTAATTAATTGATTTGTAATTAATTAACAGTTATGTAAGCAAGATTTATATTGATGAAGTAATTAATTTGATTTACTTTAAATTAATTAGAGATGTAATTAATTTAACTCATTTTAAATTAATTACAGAATGGTGATTAATAAATCATTTCTTATGAATGCTGATTGATATTGATTTCCTTGAATGGTTTGAGATCTCAGATATGAGATAAGTGATGTTGTGTGATATGGATGCTTTGGTTGCATTGTGATGATAATATGAATTAATCTGTTTGTGGTGATAATATGGATTATCTGTTTATGATGATAATGTTGATTATCTATTGTAATATGTGAATTATCTGTCTGTGTATATAGATAATAGAATTGAATTGTTTTAACTTTAAAACAACTTGGACCTAAAAGATGGCGTTTTGGATTTCGATGAGACCGGGATCGGGTTTCCAGATTTGGATATCCGAAAACCACATCGATTCAAATTAACGATAGGTCGTGAATCTCAAGTGAAGATGAAGATTCAGAGTGCAAGGGTTATCGTCGTTAACTCTGAGGGTGATTCCAAAATGAGTGTAACGAGATAATACCTTCGGTTTCGTTCGAACCCGAAACCAACTTGTATGGATTGAATGCTTTCAGGACGTCGTTAGGTGGACGATGAGCATTCTAAGAAATGTGTTCTCTAAAGGTAATCGTAGCCTCAAGCCTCATCAACCGAGAATGGCTAAAACAGGGGAGGTGAGGCAAGGCTAAGTGGGTCATGCCAATGTAGGACGAGATTTACCCCTGTCTAGAAGTCCCTTTATATTCAGCTATGTGGGGCAGTTGATTGCAACAACTGCTGGGGTTGTCTTGTTCGGGACTGTCCAGTAAGGGATGGTTCCGGCCTTGTGTTGCAGGGGATTTAGGATGGATCCTCGGTACGGTGATCTAGGCCACATACTGTGACGGGCGGCACCCCAGTAGCCCTGCCATTGATGGAAACTCATTCTTCCTACGTGCCCTTACGGTTTTGATTGTATTACCCACTTTTGTGGCTAATAGCTGGAATTTAATCATGTAACAATTTCGGCTATTTCTTATTACTTGAAAACCCTAGACACTATTATAATATCATCGGATTTCCTATCAAATGTTTTGGTTAGCGTAAGGTAAAAACTTACCCATGTTTATGTGTAGGAAGTCTTACGTGATACCTTTGTTTTCAAAGGATTTTTAAAGTTAAGCAACTTTAACCTGTTACTTACACCAGACTCATGTCGGACCCAGAGTTTATTTCTGTTTTTTTAGACTCTTGGGTACTCAAATTTTTTTTACGACTAGCCAAGGGATTCAGGTTTGCTTTGACGAATTCTAGAGGAGCAATGGAGTAGGAGGCTTCAGCGTTTGTATTTCTGCTGTGTGTTCTCTGAGTCACTTGCTTGTGTTGTATTGAGTTGTAATAACTAGACAGGTGTTTATAACTGTCTAATATGTGATGTATTATCTGTGTAACTCTGATAATTGTTGTATACTATGTAATACTTATGTGATTAATATAATTTATTCATTCCGCGGTTGAGATGATGTTGTTTCTTTCTTCTTTTCTTTTATCTTTTCTATCCCTTTCTTTCTTCAAGATGATACGACTTTCAGTGGATTGAAAGCTGGATCATCACAATTTGGGTGTAGGTAATAAACTTACTAATGTTATTAAATGTAGAAATGGTGACAATTGTTATTTGCTACCAATTTAATTAATCAATTATAAATAAATGTAAATAAATGTTACATTAATGTGAATTAATACAATAAATGAAAACTGGGAATGTAATAAAATGTACAGAAATGTCAATTGCACTAATAAGACAATAAATTGATTTAATAATAAAAAATGAAACCAAGATAAATGAAGTTGTAGGATTTTAAATTATAATTAATGTCAAATTCAACAGAGGTTCAATATTATTGAAATACTGCAACTAATATGGTAAAAGATGATAATTGTAAAATATTTGTGTAACATGATATAAGAAAATATTAACCATGTCCATAGAGTAATAACTGATTGAATAAAAGATTGAAACCAAATTGGATCAATTAATTAGAATTAAATTATAATAAATTGGATTTAATTACAGTTGAAATTGAATACCGTAACTGGTGCAATAACTAACACTGAAATTATATGTAAACCTCATTTGAATTATTATAAATGTCTATATAATTAAAAATGATAAAAATGGTTAGTTAATTAATTTGAATATAAGAAATAATAAATTTAATTTAATAGTAATTTAATTAACGTGAAAATAGCCATTTTGGCTACTGCCTTGGATTTCGACAAAACAAGTTTCATCGGATCTGTAAATGGTGAATTATTGTAGGATATCAAGTTTCGTAGTGATCGAACTTGCCGTTTGATCGTACGGGCTCGAAACGCCATGAAATCAATTTAGTTGAAATTAATTGGAAATAAGCTGATTTTAAGCTAACTTCTTCATACAATAGAATTAGGACTTGAAACTTATTCCATTGATTTTAAAATTATCAAAAACATCTATTTTGATAAATGGGATGACCGGCTTTCATTTTGGAAGCAGAACGGGCTTTTCGGGCCGTATTTGTCGTTTCAAAACAATTCAGGTATTGTTTATATTTTTTATCGGACTTCGTAGGTATATATAGTTCCGTCCAAACCCTAGCAGCATTTAATTCCTCATTACTATATGCACAAATTTTCATCTGTCTACTTCTCCTTCTCAATGGCAGAACCAAATCCAATTACAAAACCCTAACTCTCAAATCGCAAATTCAATTTCAAAAATCAAACTCCTCCAAACCATATAAAATTATATATCAATTCAAAGCTCTCGACGACGTAATCCACTGGTGCAATTCGTTTTTGCAATTGAATCACCATTTGTCTTCAAAATTAATGATTTAATTTTGGACATCCATTCCTAGGGTTTCCTATCCAACGGTGGATCCTCGACTATAGGACGATCGGAGGGTCTGGTCTTGTAGAGATCGATGAGTAGCACTCAACTATGGGTTTCCTTGTTTCCAGATGTGTTTAGGTTAGCCGAATTTAGCATGATAAGCGGGGGTGTTCACCACAGCGGTGCGGCGAACATGGCATACCGGAGATGGTCGCGACCCTCTAGATGGGTCGGCTTCGGACGAGCATCAAGGTGATGCTCTCTGATCGCGATGGAATCGTTTATAGGCGGTGGTGAAATTCTATTTAGGGTAGCAGTGCTATACGTAAAAGTCTTTAAGCTAGGGTTCGTGAACGAAGAGGTAGGTGATCGTATTTTTATATTTTTATTATTCTATTTATTTTATAATTTAAATCATATAACTTTTAACATCAATAACTTTTTCATACAAGCTCGCATTCATGCGCAGTTTTCTCAACTACGATCGTATCAAAATTCCCGATATTTTGGCATAAGTTTGGATGAATTTTGAGATTGTCGAATTTTGAGCCTTTATATGGATTTCAAATCGATTTGAAATCAAGGGTGAGTGTTTTGACCCACTCATAACTACTAGAATATCTTATGTTAGTTAAATTAAATTTACGATGTGATTATAAATTTATTGATCGATATTTGGTATGTTTAAATTATCATATTAGTTAAATTTGATTTTATTGCAATGAATAATCGCTTAATTTAATATTAAATTAAATTATCAATTTAATACCTGTTAACGATAATCAGTTACCTATTGATGTTTATTGGTTGATTTGGATGATGATTGTGATGGATGTTTGATTGTTGATATTGAATGATTGGATGTTGTATTTTATATTGTTATAACACGGCTAGTTCCCAATGGGTCGAAATGATACACAACCGAACGATCTATATATTAGGAAGAAATCGTTATGGGTTTAAATGATAGACTCGAGCGATTTTATGGATTTTATTTAATTCGAGATTGCGGTTTGAAATGATATATAACCGTAAAATTTTAAGTTGCGGATTGAAATGATAAATATCTGTATCACCTGACCATAGGGTAGAAAATTATATACGGACACCGGATTGGTTAAATTAAATAATTTTTGAATGTTTAAAAATTTGAATTCAATTAACTGATATTTTGAAATAGGAATTGATTTATATAAACTGAATTATTTTCGATAATCCAAGCGTTAATGTTGAAATTGAAATTGATTTAATGAATTATTCAAAGGATTTAAATTGGAATTTCAAGTTGAAGTGTCAAATATAAATGAATTTATCGAAATTGAGTTATTGAACATGTTTGGATATAATTTGGGATTCTATTTTAAATTAATTTAAACTATTTTAATGAATTTAAACCATTTTAGTCAATTCAAACTATTTTAATTTATTTTGATCTATTATAACCTATTTAATCCAATTAAATCTAATTTACCTATTTTAAACTAATTAAAAATTTTTAATCTACTTTAAATCTATTTAATATAATTTAAATATATTCAATCTATTTTAAATTTATTTAATCTATTTTAAATCTATTTAATACAATTTGATCTATTTAGTCTATTTTAAATTCATTTAATCTATTAAAAAACTATTTAAGATAATTTAAATCCATTTAATCTATTTTAAATAAATATGTAAATCAGTTTAAATCTAATTAAATCAAATTTAAATCTATTTAAACTATTTTAATCTATTTTGAACTAATTCTAAAACTTTTTATGACTACTTAAACTATTTTCAAATTTCAGACTATGTAAAGTTGAAGTATTTAAAATTTAATCCTTGATGATGATACAACCTACGTTGGAATTTGAAATGGATACTTTTTGTGAAATGACATATTTGAGCAAATATGATCTTGAAGGTGGATATAATTTTGGAAGTGAATGTAATGTTGAAAGTGAATATGATTTGAAAATGATATGGTTTGAGAAGATGATTTTTTGATATCAATTGTGAATTGACTTTTTAAAATGTAAAAGAACAATCCGGTGTGAAATAAGCATTTGGTTGTTAAAGGGACCGAGATCGGATATCGTCATACTCTTTGCCAATACCAAAAACCACTTTAACAATTATGTACATGGTGGAGATTCCAGAAACGAAGTAGGATGGTTTGACGAACGATTCTGTATGAGGTATTTACGTGACCCTGACTCTTGTGAGTTAGCTTGATGTGGCTAAAACAGGAGTTATGCCGGGCCAAGTGAGATCGCACCTCCGATCGGATAGATTTCTTCGATAACATATTATGACTTTATGATGATTTGGTGGCCACCCTTGATTTTGATATGTGAGTGTGCTTCGAAGTGGGAGGTAGTAGCTGCTATGCGTTACCACCAGTCCGGATCTGCAAAATGGTAGAATCCTACCCTAGGCACTGATTTGTGTGCCTTGTCGTATGCCTTCTACAAGTTTGGTTTGTACCATCCCTATGGAGTACTCTCTGATAGCCCTCCAGTTTACAGAGAAATTATGGCACTGTATAGACTATGAGAATATATAAAAATGTGTTAAGGGGGATAAGGTAATGCCTTAACGCTATTTTAATACTTTACTTTACTGGAGACATATTATAATAGCGTACTGTAATACATAGTACATAGTTTAACGGAACCTTAGAAGACGGTAATCCCGAACATCTCTTAAGTTATTGCACTCATGTTGACACTAGATAGGAGATGTCTAACCCTGTAACCATCTCTGACGCCATCGCACTCATATTTATTTACGGTTGATTTAACTTACATAAGATCTTTTAGTTCTGACTCGAGTGTTTTGTCTTTTCATTACGCTCGGGTCAGCCTGAGCATTTTTGGGTTGAAGACTACTTCTGGAGGACGAATATGAAGATTCTGTGTATTATTTATTATTATTTATTCCACCGCATCATGTTGTTCCTCTGCATTATTTATTTGTTTCTTTTGTATGTAACTCTAATCTGTAATAAAAAGTGTAATCAAATGTTATTTATAAACAACTTCATGAACTGTTTATTTGATTATTATATTTTGTCATTCTGCTGCGAGATTCTGTATTTGTTTTTTTCCTTCTCAGCTTTTCTTATTTATCCCATAATAATCTTCCCTTTTGAATGGTTTGAGTTTGACGTGTGTAGTTTATCGTCGATTTAAACCGTTAAAAAAGGTAGGTCGTTACAGTTGGTATCAGAGCTTTGGTTTAGCGACAACCTTAGCTTTGTGGGGTCCGACTCTTTAGAAATATGGTAGTAATGCCCTAGAATGGGTCGCTGAGTGTATATATGAGAGAGCGTATTTGTTAGTTTTGTAATAGGTTTTTCGTATTGTGTCAATTTGTTTCGTTTTGTAATTATAAATTCTGGTCGGTGTATAGGACGATATGACATCGATAGGGATTTCTAAATACTTAATAGGGCAGACTGACATAATATTTGTTTTGAAATATAGGTAAACGAAATAATTTGGCCTATTATATATTTTGTATATAAAATTAAAAAAAATTATAAATGATATAGTTGGATGCAATATGTTGTTTATTAGGTAGAGGAATTTTATAGATATTGATTGGAAAATAGGATTTACAAACAAAGTAAATATAAATTGGAAGTTTAGAACTGGAGTTCCAGGATTTTTGAAAATTTCTTTCAAAATATTTTGGAATATAATATTAGTAGTATTTAGAAGTATTTTCTGATATGAACATTTCAGTATGATTTGAAAGAAATGTTTTGAAAGGAAATTTTTGAAGGAAATAAGTTTTGTACTCCTCTCTCTATCGTTGGAAAATAATTTCGATGATGAGTGCACGCATCATCGACATTCATTTTCGAGTTTCAAATTTTTGTTGCACAATTGTTTTGATAAATTAATCTTAATTTTGAATTCCAAATATGATTTGATATGTATAAAAGATATGATTATATATATATATATATATATATTATTTTAAAAGGATTGAAATGAAACCTGATTGTTTAGTTCTTAAGTTTATATAATTAGATATTGAAATTATTGTAACGAATGGAATCTTGACTATATTAATAGTTGGAAACTTCTGAAATGAAGATAAGAAATTTGATGTTAAAATGATTAAATATAAGAAGCTAAATTTTTGAAAAATGTAAATAAAAAGGAAATGAAAATAAGAAATGGTAGTTATTAAACATTTTGTTAACTAAATAAATAAGAAAAACTTGGGTAATATTCAATTGCATTCTTAAGACATATATATAACCTACCAAAATGTTAAAAGTTGAAATGTTAAATAGAAAATGTAATAGAATACTATACAAGTAAACTTAGGAAAATGAAAGTGTCCAATGGAATTACTTCCATAAATAAGAATTCTAATGCTATAAATTAATGTTACCAATTTAGTTAATCAATTACAATTACAAATAAATGTAAGTAAATATTACATTAATGTGATTTAATATAATAACTGCAAATTGGGAACGTAATATGTAACGACCCGCCTTTTTGGACAGTTTAAACCGACGATCAAATACACATGTCGATTCCAAACCATTAAAAGGGCAGATAGTTATTGGGGTAATTAAGAAAAGAAAAGGAAGGGAAATAAAGGAAATGAAACAACACAGAATCTCACAGCGGAAGGCTAAAGTATAATAATAAAATAACAGTTCATGAAGCTGTTAATTAAATGAATACATTTGAAATGAATACATTTGATTATTATTATACAACATTTATCAGAGTTACATACACAACAAATATCATACAACAATGCAGCGGAATGGAATGAATATAATAGTAGTAGATAATATACCAAATCTTCGTCTCCGTCCT
Organism: Allium cepa; assembly: GCA_030765085.1. Lineage (NCBI taxonomy): Eukaryota > Viridiplantae > Streptophyta > Magnoliopsida > Asparagales > Amaryllidaceae > Allium > Allium cepa. Next base: position 898,544,315 of record CM060932.1, read on the forward strand.
CCAAGGAAATGATCTTCAACCTAAACTGAAAACTCAGGACTGACCCGAGCGTAATGAAAAGACAAAACACTCGAGTCAGGACTAAATATCCTCATGCAAGTTAAGTCAATCGTAAATAAATATGAGTGTAACGGCGTCAGAGATGTTTACGGGGTTTGACATCTCATATCCAGTGTCAACGTGCGTGCAATAACTTAAGAGATGTTACGGGATTTTCCATCTCTCAAGGATCCGTTAAACTATCTACTATGTAGTAATATACGCTAAGTAGATAATGTCTATCAGTAATATAAAGTATCAAAATAGCGTTAAGGCGTTACCATAATCCCCCTTAACACATTTTATATTCCCAAAAGCATATACAAGACCGTAGTTTCCCCAAAACCGGAAGTCACCAGAGGGCAATCCATATACTCAAGGTACAAATCAAAACGTAGTGGTCGCGAATAGGATAATCAGTATGACAAGGTACATGAGGCAATACCAACTAGGATACTAGTAGTTGCGTGATCCGGACTGATGCTGGGCATAGCCAGCAGCTACCCCAACACCGCGAAACAACACTCCCAAATCAAGGGGTGCACCCAAATCGCATCACAAATGTAATAGATATGGTATCGAAGAAGTGTGTCCGCTAGAGGTGGCGAACCTCAATGGCCCGGCGCGGCTCCTGTTTTAGTCATGTCAGGGGTCATCCAATAATCGTTCTCTTTCTTCAGTCAACGCGTTCACCAAATCATCCACTTCATTCTGGATCATCACTCCGCGTATAATAGTTATTAAAGTGGTTTCGGTATCGACAGAGAGTATGTCCATATCCGATCCCGGTCTCTTTAATAACTACGTATTATTACACCTTTGGCTCTTTATATTTCAAATCGATTCATAATTGATATCAAAATATCATATTCGCTTCAAAAATCAAATCCATTCAAATATCATCGTATCTTTCAAAATATCAGATTTTATATTTAAATTCAAGATTTAAATATAAACATTTCACCTTATTGACCAGCTTAGGATTTTAGAAAAATAGTTTTAAGTAGTTTAAAAGTAGTTTTAAATAATTAAAATAGTTAAAAACACTTAAAATCTTTAAAATAGATAAATTAGTTTAAAATAATTTAAATTGGGTTAAGTAGATTTAAAATAGATTAAAATAGTTTAAGTATTCAAAATGGTTTATATAACAGAGTAATTTGGAAAACAAATTAAAACAGCTTCAAAATCAATCCATTTCAATTATAACTTCCCAATTCAAATCAATTTCAACTTCCATTCTACCGATTCAATTTCGATTTCAATTCAAAACAATGTCAACTTTTACTTCCAATCAATTCAATTCTACATTCACCTTTAATTAATTCAATTTCAATTTATATCGATTTGGAGCTTGATTTCTCAAAATATCAATTTATAACACTTAACAAAATTTCCAACAATATTCAAGTTTAAATCCAAATTCCAAATATGATTCAATTCCAAACTCGATTTCAAAATATCATTTTCATATCACTTTTACTTAGTAACATTCAAAGCTCGAAATAATGTTCAATCTTTAAAATAAATAGATTTTTGAAATTCAATCATATCCAAATTTTTATTTTTATTTTTAAAGTCACAACTTAAATTATTTACCAATTTCTTTTAACCAAAATTTATTTCAACATTCCAACTCAATTTTTCGACAAATTCGATTTCTATAAATTGATTTCTATTTATAACTTTTAAATCAAAACATTTAAATAAATTTTTTTTCGACGATTTCAAAAATTATTTATTTAGCCAATTCGGTGTCCGTATATAATTTTCTATCCTATGGCCAAGTAATTTTTTATTTCAATTAAATGTCAGGAATGAGTATACATTACTTAAATTAATCTCAGTATCATATGCATGCATAACAGGATCTATATAAGCAAATAAACATCCAAACATTCAATTATCAACCAATAGCATCCATCAAAATACATCATCCAATAAACAATACAATTCATGGCAGTTTCATAGTTATCAATGTCAGGTAATTTAATCGCAATTCAATTTTAATTTCAATTTAACTGTCAATTTAATTTTTCAACGGTTAATGCAAATGACAAGCTATATGACAATTAAATTTTTACCAAACAACGACAAATAAAATCATAACACTTCATAATATCAAATTTAACTAGCATAAAAATATTTAGTACGGTGTGAGCGTTATAAAACACTCACCTTGATTTTTACGATTTAAATCAAATCGAACGACGTTCGATTTAACCCAAAATTTTCTCTAGCTCCAAATGATTCCAATCCAGTTGCATCGCGTAGAGCTCGTCCATACGATTCCAACGCAAAAAGTTTCGCGCGTTTTCGACCTCGTATGAAAAAGTTATGCATTTTAGAAGTTTACACAAATTGAAATATAAATAATATACAACTTTTATTTTATTTCTAACCCTAACAGATCTGGGCCATCCATCTCAAAGCCTGCAAATCCAAGCCGTGCGCGATCTTCCTCCTTCCTCACGTTACTTCTACAGGAAACGCACGCATGAGAACCCATCAAGCTTCAAACTAGGGTTCCATTTTGCGACCACCACAAGCGTCGGGAAGTTGATCAGAGACCATCGTTGCGAAGCCCCGCTCGAGAGCCACCATCGGCTGCCACCATGTTGAACTCGGCCTCCCCTATCACCTCGAAAAACGTGAAAAACGCAGCCCCTTCCTACACGATTTCCCGTTGATTCGTGGCTCCGTTTTTGATCATCTCCGTATGGATTTGAAGCTTTCATCGTGCTCTACAACTTTGTAGTTGAGAGTTTTTGCTAATTGTTGATGGATTGAGAGGAAAATGAGAAAGAAGTTTCGAATTTCGTGGCCATTGATTCAGGAAATGGCGGCTAGGGCTGAAGTCAATTAGGGTTTCTGGATTAAGATAATAATAAAACTGCCTCGGTTTGCGTGCGTATTTATAAAGGTAGGTCCAAAACATCCGAACTCCAATCGAGACGTGCCGCCAGGCGTTTATAAGGTTTTACCCCCATTCCGGACGCAATGGAACTAGTTTCAAGGCCTAATTCGATCATATGTGAGAGTTACGGAAATAAACGATCAATTTTAAATTAAACCGATTAAACGATTTTCTATGCGTTTTGGCTTGCCCCGGACAAACGGTAAATCCGTTTGACTTGAAATTTGAAATCTTACAATAATATAACATTACGGATCCAATGAAACTAGTTTCGTCCAATTCTGAGACTGTTCAAAAATTGGCTATTTTTCAGGCGATAATTGAATATTAAAATATTCAATTTTCACAAATAAATTTTAAATTCAGTTTTAAAAGTTCTATAACATCACTATAACTCCAATATGATAAAATAAAATTTTACAAATCATTTTTAATCATATTAAACCCGTTATTTTATTTATCCAATAAATTCCAAATATTTAATTTAGACAATTTCGCTTATCCAATAATTCATTATCTTTTGAAATATTGAAATTGAACTTATAAGATTCAACTTTTAAAACCATTTCAAAATTTAGAACACTATTTTCATTTTACAGTTATTCAATTATTCAATAAGTTTTAAATATTTAATTTAAACAATTACGTGTTCAATATTCAATATTTGATTTCAAATAGATTTTACTTATCAATCAATTACTCTATCATACCCAATGAATTCAACATTTAATATCCTATTCAACTATTGATTGCAAAGTCATTCACTAAGTAGCTTTTTTTTCATTACTTGGATAATTATTGCAATTCATTCCAGTTATTATTATTCCAAATGAATTACAAATTTTTTTCTAACATTAAATCACGAAATCTTATTAAATTAGCTAATTTAATTATCGAAAATTTACGGGTCGTTACATAATAAAATGTATAGAAATGTCAATTACACTCATAAGACAATAAATTGATTTAATAATATAAAAAATAAAACCAAGATAAATAAAGTTGTGGGATTTTAAATTATAACTAATGTCAAATTCAACAAAGGTTCAATATTATTTGAAAATGATATAGTTTGAGAAGATGATATTTTGATATCAATTGTGAATTGACTTTTGAAATGTAAAAGAACCATCCGATGTGAAATAAGCGTTTGGTTGTTAAAGAGACCGAGATCGGATATTGTCATACTCTCTACCAATACAGAAAACCACTTTAACAACTGTATACGTGGCGGAGATTCTAGAAATGAAGTAGGATGGTTTGGCGAACGATTCTATATGAGGTATTTACGTGACCCTGACTTCCGTGAGTTAACTTGACGTGGCTACCGGGCCAAGTAAGGTCGCACCTCCGATCTGACACATTTCTTGGATACCAAATTATGACTTTGTGATGATTTGATGGTCACCCTTGATTTTGATTTGGGAGTGTGTTTCGAGGTGGGCGGTTGTAGTTTCTATGCGTTACCACCAGTTCGGATCCGCAAAACGGTAGAATCCTACCATGTGCATTGTCTGGCTTGCCTTGTCGCATGCCTTATCCCGCCTTCTACGAGTTTGGTTTGTACTATACACATGGAGTGCCCTTTGATAGCCCTCCAGTTCATGGAGGAATTACGGTACTGTATAGACTATGAGAATATATAAAAATGTGTTAAGGGGGATATGGGTAATGCCTTAACGCTATTTTAATACTTTACTGTAGACATATTATAATAGCATATTGTACTACATTGTAGATAGTTTAACGGATCCTTAGGAGATGGTAATCCCAAACATCTCTTAAGTTATTACACTCACGTTGACACTGGATAAGAGATGTAAAACCCGTAACCATCTCTGACGTCGTCGCACTCATATTTATTTACGGTTGATTTAACTTACATAAGATCTTTTAGTTCTGACTTGAGTATTTTGTCTTTTCATTACGCTCGAGTAAGCTTGAGCATTTCAGGGTTGAAGACTACTTCTAAAAGACGAATATGAAGATTTTGTATATTATGTATTATTATTTATTCCACTGCATCATGTTGTTCCGCTGCATTATTTATTTGTTTTTGTTGTCTGCAACTCTGATCTGCATTAAAAAGTGTAATCAAATGTTATCTGTAAACAACTTCATAAACTGTTTATTTGATTATTATATTTTGTCATTCCGCTGCGAGATTCTATATTTTTTTCTTTCTCTGCTTTTCTTATTTACCCCATAACAATCTACCATGTTGAATGGTTTGAGTCTGACGTGTGTGGTTTATCGTCGATTTAAACCATCCAAAAATACAGGTCATTACATGTAGCCTAAACACAAAATTCTTAGTTCAACAATAATAGTTATTAACGAAATTGCTATGTCCAATGACTTTTATTTGGATGGACTTCAGTTGACCGTGATACTAACCTCATATAACAAAGGAGACGAATTCTCTCTTAAATAGTGTCCCGCTTCCAATGCTTCCACACGATCCAACTATAGTCATTCGATAGACGGCATACCACGATTTAACTATAATTAAAATGGAGTTTCCACACTAAAGCTCAACGGTGTTCTCAAATCGAGGGAATTGTAATACTATAACGTGATATTTTCTGTTTGACCTTGGTTATACTAACCAACAGAAAGCTATCGAGTGAGTCATTCCATAGTTATCCAATAACTACCAGTACATAAACATTTGGTGCCCCCAGCAGACATGAGTAATACACTATCCAAACTTTGAAGAACGTTACATACTCTAGTCTCAGCGGATGTATCGATATCCAGTCTTGATACATCTTAACTATGAATATTTAAAATTGTATGTTTATTTTATTATAATAATCACTCATGATTACAGCACATTGTAACGACTATCATAAAATATATCTTTTATGAATTTTCTATTAAATATACTTTTAATTAAATTAATTACTTAATTAATATAACAAATATAATAGAAAAAAAAACATCTTTTATTGCGAACAAGATTGATTATCGAGTTAAATATATGTAACAATTATATAATTGCTCATGGGGCATACACTTAACTCTATCAACTACCACTCTGCACTAATTTTTAACTTGAGATTTACAGTAGGTATTAATTTATATACCATTAAAGATATAAATGTGTCGATTGTTTTACCTGTGCACAAAATTGTTCAAACTTTTTATTTACTAAATCAAATTATTTCTCACCATCTACTATAACGACCCATAATTTTATCACTTGAATTTGGAATATTAAATTAATTATAAATATTCAAATATAGGTTTATTAAAAATAAATAATCATTTTATATTTGATAAATAATAATGGTGATCTTGTTTTTGAAAAATGTTTACAAAAATACATTCTTTGGAAAAATATTGATAAAGTGACTGAAAATTAGTTTTATTGATAAAAAGCTTTTTAGCTATCTGAAGTCATGAACGATTTTTTTACATATACTTATTTTACTATTTAAACAAAAATAAGTAATAAAATAATTTTACATTTTTGGAAATAAAATAATTATGATGTCATCGATGATATTATCATGTTGATAAATGAGCATATAAGAAAACTTTTGGTATTTCGGTTATTTAAATATCCAAATAATTATTTTAAATAATGAATAATTTATTTTAATTATTATATGTTGGTAATAATTGATATATAATAGTTTTATAAATGTATAAACTTGTTTTATAAAGATATGCAAATTTCGTCGGACTTTGGCAGTTTAACGGTAGGTTTTGCAACACTTGTCTAAATATTGATTTATATGGTTTTAACTAAAATGAGCATGTTTTAATTACTATAAGATGATAAGAAATATATTTTCAAGATTTGTTTACAAATATATATATATCTTAACAGAGAAGTAAAAATATAATCAAAAATCGGATTCTGGATTCACAACGGTTTAAGAAATGAAGGTTGTTGAAAGACGTTGCAACCTTGTATTTGTGTCTTGTATACATGTATACATGTCATACATGCACATGTACACACAAATGCAGATACATACATACTTATACATACATACATACATACATACATATACACCTAAAATATCTAAGATATTTCATATTACTTCATCCTTAAGCTAAGATAAAGCAAACCACTCATCAAACATCACCTTCCATCACCATGACAATAAAAAGTCAATGGCACATGGAGGGAATTAGGTGTGATGCATGCATGATAAAGGGGGAGGTAGATTTGTGGATGGCTTTGTATAAATCCACATGCATACCCTCTCTTATTCTTCACAAATTCTCTTCTTCTCTTATGCTTCTTCTTCTTTCTTATTGATCTCTCTTATAGCACTTCTTTAATGGCTTTCATGCCTTGAAAACTATGAGAAAATTATGACAAAGTAGTATATAAATAAGTGTATATATACACACACATACAATATCCATACACCTCAAAAGCAAGTTCGTTCTCCTTCTCTACTCATGGACACCCCACTACCATGCTTGGCCGAGCAAGCCACCTCGCAAGGACATGGCCGAGCATTTAAGGAAAAAAGAAGGGATTTCAAAAAGCTCCAGAGTGAATATAGTGGAGAGGAATGCTACTGGAATATCGCCAGTATAATTTCAAGGAGCTACGAGGAGGAGTGAATGTGACAGTGAGTACTTTATTTACATACACCTTAAAATATTTAGGAAAATAATGATTTACATGTTTAATTAGTAAACTAATATGCTTGGATGATTAATATGTTTGAATATTAGTTGATAACTTGGTTTGATAAATATAAACAATAATGAGAAAATCATATTTATCAAAATAGAAATAGTTAATTAATTAACCATGGCTAATTCATGAAAAATAAATCCATATTAATATGCATATGGAGTATAGTAAGCCTCCTTATGGTTTTAAATTTAAAAAGAAAAGTTATTTGGATGGTTTAAAATAGAAAAAATATCACTTTGAAATTTATTAAATAAGAGGAGTTTTGATTTGTTTTGAAAAAATAAATTACGATATTTGATTTGGCAAATGAGAATTTAAAAAGTTAAATTTCATATAAGATATCATATGAGAATTTTATAAGTGGATTTTCAATTTAAAAAATAGTAAATTGAATATTATAATATTATAATATGGAATAAAAGTGAATATGAGTTTTAATATGAAAAATATTGTCCAAAAATAGTTTAAATGATTTGCTATGATTTCAAGATAGTTTAAAGGTGTTTTGGACATGTTTCATAAAATTTGAATGAAGTGGAAAAAATAAGCCATCAAGTTTCGGCAGTTCGTGATTACGCAACCTAAAAAGTTAAATGAATATGTAGGGGTGGATTGTAAGTGAATTCTTTGGAATAAAATTTTTTCAGACATTTGAGATAACAGTTTTCAAAAAAAAAAGAAAAATTGAGATTTCATTTAGTAGAGTTTGAGATATGTCCAAATTAAGTTTTCAAAAATGTCGTGTTTTGGCAGTTCGGAAACCGAAGTGGTAAATTCTTTAAAAATGAATATTTTTAATCCTTAAAAATATGAAATAAATTTCAGAAATGTGTTTAAATGTTTTAAAAGTTATTAAAGTTGTAAAAATAGACTTATATGAAATAGAAAAGGTGGTTTAATCAAAGAAGCTTAGAAACACTATTCATATCCGTTTTTGCGGCGGTTTTGTTAACTTTTGAAAATCAAGGTTTTAGCTTAATTATTCTTCTCTCATCTTTTAATAATCTTCTCAAATGAATAATTAAGTATTTTGAAGGCGGTTTGGAAGTTACATAATTATTTTAAAGGAGTCTAAAATAAATGATCAAAAGGGAAATTGTTTATAAAACACGGATTTTTCTACCCAAATCTTCTGTGAATGTTTTCAAATAATTAATCAAGTATTCTAAAGGCAATTAAGAAGTTTGAAAAATATTAAGGTTAAAGTTGATCAAATAACTAGATCGTCTTATGGGTGATAAAGAGATAGTCTATAGGCTTGAGTTTTGAAAACCAATTTCCTGCTCTCCCAAGCTATCCAGACTGGTCCGACGAAGGGAATAGTTAATTTGATTTACGCAAACCGCATCATCCTAAGATAAGAGAAAAAGAGATTTGGATTTTTCCAAAGGATAAAAAATATTTTAAAATAATAAAGATTTTGGAAGCGTAGAAAACATTCTAACTGAACTCTATGTTAAATTTCGAGAAAGAAACTTGTATTGGCCGTGTGAATTAAAAGGTTATTTCTCCATTATTCGAACAATAGTACGGGTTCAATACGGAAATTAGTACTAAGTATAATTAGTCTAATTTCTATGGATCCCTTTTTACTTAATACTAACTGGTTTGGGTTTACAGTAAACAATTTCTTAAATAACATTGTTTTTGACCCATTTAAGATATATTTCAGAAATGTGAAATCTTCATTAAGATTTGAATTATACTAATAATAGAATATAAGTATATTTTCCTAAATAATTAAAGAAAAATGATTTGGTATTTCCAAAGATGAAAATGGGTTTCAATTTACCAAAGGATTTGATAAAAGAGACTTAATGATTCGATATACTATTGAAAAGATTAAGGAATAATTTAAAAGAATATATCTCAGAAAAATATTTGATTTGATAAAAAATGTTTTTTTTGGATATTGTTCGAAAATCACCTATATATTTGACATCTTTTTATCGTTGATTGGTTCGAAGAGACCGGTATCGAATTTGGATGATTCCTATCCGAAAACTAGTTTGAACCAACATATGCATTTGAAAGTGAAGAAATATGAAAGATGATGATTTTTGAAGACGAAGATATTCATAATGTAGGGCTGCTTGTCACTAACCGCTGAGGTAATTCTCATATTATATATATGGTGGTTGTGGTGCCTTCATTCTGAAAATCTTCGATTTGCAAGGACTACTTGCTACTAATTGTATGGATAATTTTCAAAAAGGATTGAGTAGAAGGAGTGCTTTTAGTATGTCCTTCACCTAGAGAACTTGTATGGATGAATGTTTGAAATTGTATTTCTAAGACCACGTACATTAGCTTTTAGAAACGTACATCTATTTGGTAATGTAGAAGGCAATCCCTCTTATACTTAACACCCTTCCCTGAGGCGGCTCGGGGGTTGTACTTTTGTGGAAACCAATATTATATTGTTAGAAATGGCAATGTGGTATTATAAGTGGAATTTGCTTTGAGAAAATCAAACCATGGCTTTGTGGAAAGCAGAGCGTGGCTTTGTGGAAAATAGAGCGTAGCCTTACGAGCCTCACATCCCGAAGATGATATGGGTAATTATGTGGTCTGCAGGACATATTTCAGACTATCGGTTTTATTATGGTTAGAGAAGTCTAGTATTTGGACCATCAACGGTTTAAATGGAAAAGTACCGGAGGCTCGACTGCGACAGAGCAAAACCATCAAAATGTGTTGTTTCATAGTAGTATAACAATGTAGTACGGAGGCCTGCTTGAAACAAGTGAATAGTCACCGGGGACTAGGGTTGTTATGGGTGGATTCCACGTCGAAGGAAATGGTCAATAGTTCCCTATCATGTTGGAAATCTAATTCCAATACGAGCTTTATGGTTTTGGTTGTATTCTCAAAATAGCTGTGATGCTTTGCAAACATTTCAGTTATTCCTTTGGTAACATATACACCGTTTGACATGATCCAAGTATTTGATACCTACTTTGTAACGACCCCGGATTTTTATGAATTTAAATTGATAATTTAAATGAATTTTTGAATTAAAATTGTAAAATTGATTATAAATGGCAGCGAGTTTCCCCGATTCAAATAGAAAATATATTAAGTCATATGAATTTGAAAATTTGTATATATATATATATATGTATATATTGGATTTGAAATAAAATCTTAAATAAATGGTTTTAAAAATAAATAGAAATAAGTAGTCATGTAAGAATGGAAATAAATATACAAGCGAATATAACAAAATTAAATATAACAACTTTAGAATGAGAACTTAAGTGGGTCTAGAATTTTATATAGTATACATGTATTTGCAAGCTGGAAATATATGTACTATAACCATATGTATATGCAAGGAATAAGTCAAAACAATAAAATAAAATACATACTAGAGGTACAAAATAATGTAAAATATAAAACCCATATATATATATATATATATATATACACAAGATGATAAGTAATATATTTAATGAAAGTAGAAATGTGTTTATATTCTAAAGTAATAAGGCCAAAGTTAAGAAAATATATTCAAGTAATAAATAGAAAGACAAAAGAAAACAATATATATGTCAAAACAATATTCATCACAACCTTACATAAACAAAAGTATGCATACAAGAAGACATGAAAACAAAATATAATCTTCAACCGAAGTTACCAAGTATTGCAAATAAAGACATAAAGTATGGAAGGAGGTATGGCAAAAGATCAAAGGACTTAAGCATTAAATGCAAGATCATCATCAGCCTCCATAAACAAATAAAGTATAATACCCTCACCTCTAGTACTAGCCAAAGATCATCTCAGCCCTCATAAGGAAGAATAGCACTGACCTATAAAAAAAATATAATATAAACCAAGCTAAGGTAACTAATGCAACATACCTATTGTACTTAACCTCAACCTACACACTATCTTTTATATACATCAACCCTCCTTTCAGTTCATTATCACAACTGAGTAAAATGGGAGCAAGCATCATAGTGAAAACTCAAACAAAAATTCAATTTAAACTTCAACAACCATATGAATTCATCAAAACCAGAGGGTCAAGCAAGTTGATATAAAGGAAAATCAAGTTCAAGAGTAAAGTCTGCAGCCTGGAAACAAAGCAAAATTTGAAACTTTAAAACAAATTCAAACTGTAAATTCAAAGCTACAGGCAGCTAGACACAAACAAAATGCTTCTCTGTCCAACTTCCAGTTCTCAAAAATATCAAGTTCTTTGTCTCTACTGCAAACCAAAGGTGAGTAACTTCATTTTTTTAAAATAACCTAAGTTTAATCGAGTTGTATGATGAATATCACAAAATTTTGTTGTGTGAAATATATGCACTTCATTGAATTTTTGATGAGATGAAGCCTGCATTTTTTTTTCTTTGGATGTTGCCTCTGTTTATAAATTTCAAAAGTCTGAGTTACTTCAAAAATCATATTTGCTCAACCTATTGATTGTTAGGACAAAGCATATAAACAAAATATGTTTGGTTGAGTATAAAGTAGATTTTAAAATTTAATTCATGTTAAATAAAGTTGTTCTGCTCTGGGAAAAACTCAAGAACAGTACAAAGTTAGTACAAGTGACATTTTCAAACATCTTAGATTATCGATTCAAGTTCTGATTTCTTAATCAAAATTAGGATTTTTAAAGCTCAAATCACATTTTTTAGTGATGGGATAAGTTGGCATTGTTGGGTTGATCGAATTGGGAAGTTTGGGTTGCCTCGGGAAATATACTTCATCGAGATGGTTAGGGTTCCATCGGGAGGAAGATGGGTGATCGGAGAGGCCAGGAAAAATGGCCGATGGTGATGGAATTGATCGAGGAGGTTGGTGTAGGGTTTTTTTGTTCAGAACCCTAGTTTTTAGCTATGATGGAAATTTGATCACCTCGGCCTCAATGATGGATCGAGTGTTTTGATACTTCGGGTGGTAGAAGTTTGGGTGATGTCGAAGTCGAGGCCGAAGGTAGAAGCTCGCAGATGGTCGGCAGGGCGTGGACGAGGCGGTGTTGACAGGTTTGAAGTGGTGGTAGCTCTCGCGTTCCAGGTTTCAAGTTTTGGGTCGAATTCGTTTTTCGAAGAACAACAATGTTCAGGTGGATGGTAATCGAATGTAGGGGTGGTGCGCGATTTGCTGGCGATGAGGGAGTTCATCGGAGTTGCCCCGATGGTGGTGCACGTGCACAGTGGCACGGTGTATTGTTTGGGTTTAACTATTGGGTTGTTGGGAGAAGAAGGGTGGAAGCTCGAAGTTTACTTCGGGTACGTGATGTCTTGGCTCGAAGCAGGAATTTGGTTTTGAGTGAAATACTTAGAATTATTTTTTTTATTAAATTCTGGGTCACTCGGGTAGATTTTTGAAAAATCTCGAAGTAGGTATGTGTTTTCTGAGGGTTGGACTCGAAGCAAGGAAGGTAGTGGCTCGGGTAGATGTTGTAACAGGCTTCAAAGCCTGTTTTGTTTCGAAATTTAAAACTAAATTTAAATTTTATAAACCAAGGATTAAATTGGGTGTTGAAACAAAGTACAAACACAAATTCAAGTTCAATTTTGAAATGAAATAACGTGTTATACATTTGAATGAATTAAATTAGATTTAAATGTTAAAGTATTTTTTTTTTAAAGATGTGAATTCAAGAAAAAGAATTTGATTTTTTTTTTACTCTTGAAATTTCTTTATAACAAAAATATTACTTTAACATGACAAATTAAAAGTTAGAAATTATTTTGATTTTAAACTTTATTAAGTAATTATTTTAAAGCTTGAAATTTAATTTGAAATCTAGAAGAGGATTTGAAAACAATGTTTCCAAACACATTGTAAATAATAATTTAATCATAAGTATGAATGAGCTATACTTTAAGTAATAAAGATTTAATGATTTATAATTAAGTTAATTAAAATGAATAATTTAATTGTTTAATTTATTAACGATTGGATTAATTAAAGAAGTAATTTAAGGGTTGATGAAATTAAATGGTGATTGAGGGTTATCAATTAAATATTAATTTATGATTAAGGATTTTTTTATTAAATATTAATTAATGATTAAAATTGATTAATCAAGTGATTAAGCAAAAATTTATGTAAGGATAATGTGATAAATTTTTAATGATTAATTTAGATTAATAAATTAATGATAATCATTATGAAATTGTGTAAGTGTAATTACTTTATGGTAAGTAATTAAAGGTTTAATTTTATTAAAATAATTAACTAAGGAGTCAATTAATTATGAAATTGGTTTAAAGGTTAATTTAATTAATATGACAAATTAAGAATAATTTAATTAATTAAAGTGTTTGATAAATTAATTTATATCAAATGATTGGAATTAATTAATCAGGATTGGATAATAAATTCATAAGTAATTAAATTTATTTACTTGGAAATAAATTTAATTGATTAGGATTAAACGATTAATTGATCCTGCTTATAAATGATTATTAAATGCTTGACCTTACTTATGAATGATTGTATTGTAAGAGATGCCCTGAAATTTGATTGTCCTATCTGATCTGTGATATTTTGTTTTGTGACTGTGTATAATTTATCCATTCATTTACATTGTTATATTATCTGTGAATCTGTGAATGGACGATAAGCGTTATACTTTATATCGCTTATCAACTATATTCTAAGTTTTGATCTATGATGATGGAATGATGTTGCACTATTGTGTTAAACCCCTGGACCACACTTATACACACACCAATATGGATTTCACGAGGAAATTGATTAAGTCACAGATTTTGAAATGACTCCAAAGGCTGAATATGTAAATTCAAATGTTTTGGAAATGGATTGGATTTAAGTGAAAAGTTTTTGAAATGGAATTTCAAAGATGAAATTTATTTTGAATAACTTGATTGAGTTTTGAAATTTAAATATTTTGATTTAAATTTGAATTCAATATTTGAAATTAAATTCTATATTCAGTATTTATGATATTAAATGATATACAAGTTTATATGGGTTTTAAACCATTTTAAGGTGTTGTTTTTGGGAATTTGAATTAACCCAAAGATTTTAACTTGTATAAATGAGATCGAATTTCTCCGAAACGAAAACTACTTGTTTTCAAATAAAAATAACTTTCGTTAAAGAAAGGATTTCCAAATTGGGTTGAAAAGTTTCAAGTTTGAATTGGAATTGTTTTGAAAGGCTATGAATGAATCTTTGGAAATGATTGTTGAAAGCTATAAGTTGAATCTTGATTTAAAGATTCAACAAGTTAATCGAATTTTGAAAGCTATGAGTTAAATCTTTGATTTAAAGATTTAATGAGTTAATCCAATTGGAATGGAAATTGTTTTGAAGTCTATGAATTGATCTTTGTGAAATAAATCTTTTTGTAATATAAAGATTTGAAATGGTGATTGGTTTAAATCATTTGAAAAGGAAAGTTTTTGGGTTTTAAGTTGTGACTTAATTGAAATCCCAATATCCATATGTTTTTGAAATACTGCGCTCACTGTTCGGTTTAGCCGGGAGAGGACCTTTGTGTCATATATTCCATTCCGAATATGTGATGTGTCGTTATGGATAGCATTTGAAGACCAGTGGTGAAGACCGGATATTTTCGAAAACGAAAGGACAACTCGTCGAATGTCTTTGCATCGACTGGTCCCCGGTATAGAGACTCCATATGTGATGAGAAGTCCGAACGTGATTAGTGAATATCCGGATTGCAAGGACTTCTTTGGAAGTGCCTTCGGTTCTGTTCGATCCCGGAACAGACTTGTATGGATTTTTGTGTCTGACATTACAAATTGAGATATAAAGCTAATTTCTTTCAAATATATTTCTGTTGGTGGTGGAGAATTTATTCTCTTAGCTTAACACCCTTCTCTGAGACGTACGAGCTCAGAGGTTATGTGGTTGATGGTTATCAGCGATATATTCCCAATTTGGTAATGTGACATGCTGAGTGTTGCTGTGAAATGATCATTGTTTGATCATTTGTGATATGATCATTTGTTTGATCATTTATCTTTGTGATCATTACTTTGATCATTTGTTG
Source organism: Allium cepa (assembly GCA_030765085.1). Lineage (NCBI taxonomy): Eukaryota > Viridiplantae > Streptophyta > Magnoliopsida > Asparagales > Amaryllidaceae > Allium > Allium cepa. Next base: position 898,559,951 of record CM060932.1, read on the forward strand.
ACCCAAAGCATGACTTTGTACCAAAGCGTGGCTTTGTGGACGAGACTTCGTCAGACCTCACACCCCGAAATGGTCGAAACAGGAAAGATACGGCAAGGTTATTGGGGGTAGCGCCCCTTAGAGTATGTGCATTTCCTTCTGAATAGAGGTGGTATCATGGTATGGAGCCCAGATACTTAATATATGTTATTGCTGCAAATTTATTACTTTGTGGTTATTGGTTATCGGGATCCTGGATAAAGGTTAGTTACGACCAGGGGATGGCATACTCGTGTCAGTAGTTACCCAGTTAGGGGTAACCCGGCCTTGTGTTGGCAGAGATCCGGTTAGGTTCTCGGGACGTCCTTCCAGAGGCGTTTCCATGTGGCAATGGGAAGTTCCTTGGCCTGACCATTTGTTGGAAATCCAAAGAAACAATACGATCTTGTACGGTTTTAGTTGTATAACCTTCCATGGAATGTGGCGGTAACCTGCTATTGAACATGGTAGCTATAGTAGGCATAAGTGCGGAATTCCTATGCTGGCTAAGATTTATATCTTTATTTTCGAAATGATTTTTTTCTATACTATGCATTATTAATAATATCAAATGTTTCTTTTTAATGCGTATCAAGCATCTTTGACTATCATAAGGAGAAATCTCCTCCGATTCTGCGTTTGCACTGTGTGTGTGTGTGCGGGAGGCCTTATGGTAGTCTCATTTCTAAAAAAGCATTGCGAATTGATTTTTAAAATCTTTTGTTGATTGTTTTAAAAGATAATCTGTTTTTGTTGCTCACACCAGTCCCACGACTGATCCGGAGTTTATTGTTTCTTTCCTAAACTCTGGGTGCTCATTATTTTCTACACGAGCAGTCTAGAGTTGGGTTTTTCAGATTGTCAGATGTAGTGGATTATCTGGAATTAGTTCAGTCTTTGGATCACACCAGTCTTGCTTATCTTGGTGCATCGTTATTAAGAGTTCGAGCTATTGTTGGATTGGTTCTTAGAAATGGAGTTGCACTTTTTGGAGTTCTTCCTTGAAGACTATCTTAGAGTTATATTGTTCTGCTACTAGAAGTTATCTATTTTTCTTTTCCGCTGCTATTTCTTGTATCATATCTCTGATGTATATTGATATCTATTGGATCATCTGTTGTATCAGATATTGTATCAAAGCTGTATATCAATGTATTTTTTTTATTCCGCTGTGTTGTTTACTTAATGTTGTTATAAGCTCCGACGAATCGGATTTGAACGGTCGAATCTATGGCATTCGAATACGATATGAAGTATGGATGTCGATTTTCAAGCGCGAAAATTCCGCGTCGTTACATACTTCGTATATATGTTTATTTGAAAAGTGTTTTCAAGCCAATGTCATTAATAATAATATTGAATTGTTTAAGAATAACGTATTTTGGTTATCATAAGGTAAAAACTCGTTCGTATTTATGTGTGGCGTCGTCTTACGAGATACCATTTCTTTTCAAAAAGGTTTTGTTTGGCATCGATCTATGAATCCATTATATGATTATGGTTCACGTTTCTCATGTTAGTTTACCAAGCCTGATCAGGGTATTTTTAATATTCGGGTCAGATCCGAGTATTTTCAAGTTTGGCTGAAGACACTTGGAGTTTCCAAAGGAGAGCTGAAGATCTTTATCAACATATGGACGTAGATTATACTCCCGCTGCAATTTATTTTCGTTTTTCAGCAATTGTATGAACAAAGATTTATAACTATCCTTGCCAAGCTTAAGTTCTACTCTGATATAGGTATTTCAAATTTCTGCTGTAAAGATTATTGATATTATAAATTACTCCATTCCTGTGAAATTATGTTCTATTTTTATTTTCTTTTTACTCTTAATAATCAGTTTTTCGGACACTTGAATTCTAGGTATGCAATATAGTAGACGTATTAGTGTCGATTTTCAAGGGTCAAAATTCTCGTTCATTGCATTTAGTATCAGAGCACGGGTGGGGCAAACACCTAAGCATGGTGGGGGAAAGTCTCATCAGAGATAGGATTAGTAATACCCTAAGATGAGTAACTCATTAGAGATAAGGATAAGAGACATCCTAGAACGAGTTTAAGTGTATTATATATATATGTGTGTGTGTGTGTACGTATGAGCACATATTTGTTAGTAACTAATAAAATGGTTTTGTGTTGATTGGTTCATGGAGTGGTTTATGAATTCTGGTCAATACAGGGGACGTCCTGCAATTGATAAGGATTCTTAAATACTTAAACAAGACAAACTGACACGCTATTTTTCAAATGATTATATTTTTATATAAAAGGATGTCCTTTGAAAATATATAAATATTTTTGTGTTAGTTTGTGATTAAGAGAATGATGATATTCAGTTATTATCATTTGTTGATTGATTGATTGAAGTTAGCTAAGTAATGATTTAGTGTCATCTTAAAGGGTTGGATATAAACACCTTGTGAATTAAGTTTCACGATTTGACTATAAGGTGTTTTAATAATAATGTTGGGTTAAGGTTAATGAATTTATATAAGATAAAAATGAGCATGTTTTATAAAAATGTATTTTAAATGTGATTGAAAGGAAGCCCCTTATGATAACTAGTTCGAGTGGCTCGAAAATAACTAAAAATGGGCAAGAGATGTACTTGGATGGTAAACACTTCTCTTAAGTATTACCCTTCCGGTTAAGAGGATATGTGATACTATTGGTAGTACCCAGTTCCTAGGCATTATTTTGGAGTTACCGATCTATATAATTTTCATTAAGTTAAAAAGATAATGTGAATCATTAATTAATAGACTAATTGGTGATTGTAAATTTTTAGTAAGGTGTTTGCATTTAATATTGGTTAAAAGTAGTATATTATAATATAAAAAGTTTATTGTAATTTTGGAAAATAAAAGATAAATTATATTTTAAATAAAAATGGTTTCTTTTGGAAAAGAGAGAAAAAATTTATGAACAAATATTTTGAAGTAATAAATGGTTTAAAGTATTTAAACCAAAGATAAAAGTTTTATGAGATGTTTTCATGAAGATTTTTGAATGTTAATAAGTACGTATGTACATAGATCATTTCGTCACACGATTTTGATCTAAGAATCGAGTATAGAACTTTGAGGTATTTACACCGGTCCGAAAAAGGATTTATCACTCAATTCTTGACAGCGAACATTGAGAAGGATTTGTGATTATGTACTTGCGTTTTGTATCATAGTTGGAAGCGATGTAAAGAAAACGAAGGTTTCTGATCGAAAATCCTGATCAGAGTCTGCACTAGAGGATCGGGGGATCAATACTAGTTCGGAAGTAAAGTTGGATATTCGAATAAGAAATCGAATCAAATGTTGCGTATGGATTATTTGTATACATCATACATGCTTAAATTTATAAAATAATGTTTTGGACAAACTCTTTTGGAGTTGGGTTTGGTAAAATTTCAAGGTTATAGGTGATGTTTATTTTTAGGAACATTTAATTGTTTGGTTTCGTTATGTTTTTCCATCCTTCAAATTTCGAAGACGAAATTCTTTAAAGGGGGGTATGTAACAACCCGTAATTTTACTAGTTGAATTTGGAATATTTAACTAATTTTAAAAATTCTAATACTGGTTTATTAAACATATAATCATGTTTTATGTGATAAATAATAATAGTGATATTGTTTCCTAAAAATGTTTACAAAAAAATAGTCTTTGCGAAAATATTGATAAAGTAAACACAAAAACGTTTTATCGATAAACAACTTTTTAACCATTGGAAGTCATGAACGATTTTTTTTACATACACTTATTTAACTATTTAAACAAAAATAAGTAAGAAAAATACATTTTCAATTTTGGAAATAAAATAGCTATGATGCCATTGATGATGTCATTATTTTCATAAATAAGCATATAAGGAAATTTTTGGTATTTTGGGTATTTAAATATCCAAATAATTATTTTAAATGATGAATAATCAATTTTAATTATTATATAGTTTATTTATAATATTTTTATAAATGTATAAAAAAATTTATAAAGGTACGCAAATTTCGTCGCACTTTGCCTGGCAGGATTTTGCAACACATGTCTGAATATTGATTTATATAGTTTAGTAATTCAAACGAGCACGTATTAATTATTCTAAGATGATAAAAAATAATATTTTCAAGATTTATTTATGAATATATATAGTTTAAAAAAGAAGTAAATATGACCGGAAATTGGATTTCGGATTCACAGCGGTTTAACGAACGAAAGTTGTTTAAAGTCGTTGCAACCTTGTTTTTGTGTCTTGTGCACGTGTGTACATGTCATACACACACATGTACATGCAAATACACAAACACACACTTAAAATATCTACGATATTTCACATTACTTCATTCTTAAGCTAAGATAAAGTAAACATCTCATCAAACATCACCTCCATCATCTTCCATCACCATGACAAGAAGGCGGCAATGGCAATGTAAGGGAGTGGGTTGTGATGCATGCACGATGGAGGGGGAGATAGATTTGGGGAAGGCTTCACATGGTGAGAATGTGTATACACATGCATACCCTCTCTTATTCTTCACAATTCTTCTTTCTCCTTAAGCTCTCTTATAGCTCTTCCTTAATGGCTTCCATGCCTTGAAAAATATGAGAAAGTTATGATAAAATAGTATGTATGTATACATACACACACATACAATATCCATACACCTCAAAAGCAAGTTCATTCTCCTCCTCTATCCATCATAAACCCATGGCCACCCCCTATAAACGTGCTTGGCCGAGCAAGCCACTTCCCAAGGTCATGGCCAAGCATTGAAGGAAGAAAATAGGGAGTTCGAAAAGCTCCGGAATGAAGATAGTGGAGAGAAATGCTGCCAAAAATATCGCCAGAATAACTTCAAGAAGCTATGAGAACAAGTGGATATGATAGTGAGTACTTGATTTACATACACCTTAAAATGTTCAGAAAATAATAGTATGCATGTTTAATTGGTAAATTAATATGCTTGGATGATTAGTATGTTTGAATATTGGTTGATTATAAGGTTGATAACTTAGTTGTGATGAATATAACTAATAATAAGAAAATCGTTTTCATCAAAATAGAAATGGTTAACAAATTAACCATAGTTAATTCATGAAAAATAAAACTATATTGATACATGTATGGAGTTTGTTAAACCTCTTTATGGTTTTGAATTTAAAAAGAAAAGTTATTCAGATGGTTTAAAATAGAAAAGATATCACTTTGAAACTTATTTAAAAAAAGAAATTTTGATTTATTTTGGAAAAAAATTACAATGTTTGATATGAAAAATGAGAATTTGAAAAGTCAAAATTTCATATAAGATATCATATGAGAATTTTATAAATGAATTTTCAAATAAAAAATAGTAAATTGAATATTATAATAGTATAATATTATAATATGGAATAAAGTTAATATGAGTATTAATATGAAAATATTATCCAAAAATAGTTTAAAATGATTAACTATAACTTTAAAATAGTTTAAAAGTGTTTTGGACAAGTTTATAAAATTTAACTAAAGTGGAAAAAATAAACCATCACGTTTCGGCAGTTCACGATTTCACGAACCAAAAGGTTAAAGGAATGTGTAGAGTGGATTACAAGTCGGAATTCTTTGAAATAAGAATTTTCTTGACCGATGGGGTTATAGCTTTCAAATGAAAAAAAAATCGAGATTTCATTTAGTAGAGTCTGAGATATGCACAAATCAAAATTTCAAAAAGGTAGCGTTTTAGCAGTTCAGAAATCAAAGTGGTAAATGCTTTAAAAATAGATAACTTTAATCTTTAAAAATATGAAATAAATTCCATAAATATGTTAAAATGTTTTAAAATGGATTTAAGTTATAAAAATAGACTTTATGGAATGGAAAAAGGTGGATTGATCAAAAAAGCTTTAAAAATACTATTCACATCAGTTTTTGCGACAGTTTTGATAGCTTTTGAAAACTAGGGTTTAGCTTGATTATTCTTCCCCGATCTTTTAATAATCTTTTCAAATGAATAGTTAAGTATTTTGAAAGTGATTTGGAAGTTATACAATTATTTTGAAGGAGTTTAAAATATATGGTTAAAAAGGAAATTGTTTATATAACTTGGGTTTTTCTTCCCAAATCTTTTGTGAATATTTTTCAACTAATTAATCAAGTATTCTACAGGCAATTAAGAAGTTTAAAAAATATTAATGTTAGAGTCAACCAAATAACTTGACCGTCTTATGCGTGACAGTCAGATAGTCTCCAAGCCTGTGTTTAGAAAACTAGTTTCGTGCTCTCCCTATCTATCAGGACTGGCCCAACAGAGGGGATATCTAATTTGATTTACTCAAACTGCATCTTCCTAGGATAAGTGAAAAAGAGATATGGATTTTTCGAAAGGATAAACAAGACTTTAAAATAATAAAGATTTTGGAAGCATAGAAAACATTCTAGTTAAACTCTATGTTAAATTCCGAGAAGAGAATTCGTACTACCCGTGTGAATTTAAAAGGTGATTTCACCGCTGCTCGACGAATAGTATGGGTTGAATATGAAAATTAGTATTGAGTATAGTTAGTCTAATTTCTATAGATCCGTTTTTTACTCAATATTAACTAGTTTGGGTTTACAGTAAACGATGTCTTAAACAACATTGTTTTTGACCTATTAAAGATATGTTTTGGAAATGTGAAATCTTCATTAAGATTTAAACTATACTAATAATAAAACACGAAAATATTTTTCCTAAATAATTAAAAAAAATGATTTGGTGTTTCCAAAGATGAAAATGGGTTTTAATTTACCAAAAGATTTGATAAAAGAGACTTAATGATTTCATATACTCTAGAAAAGATTAAGGAAAAATTTAAAATAGTATATGTCTGAAAGATATTTGATATGATAAATTGATTGGGTGTTGTTTGATAATCACCTAAATACTTACATTTTTTACCATTGATTAGTTCGAAAAAACCAGGTTCGGATTTGGATAATTCCTATCCGAAAACCACTTCGAACCAACATATGCGTTCGAAAGTGAACAAATGTTAAAGATGATGATTTTTGAAGATGAAGATCTTCATAGTGTAGGGCTACGTGCCACTAATCACTGGGGTAATTCCCATATTTTATGATGGCAGTCGTGCCTTCGTTTTGAAAACCTTCGATTTGCAAGAACTGCTCGCTAGTAATCCAAGGATAATTCTCAAACAAGATTGAGTAGAAGGAGTGCCTCCAGTTTGTCCTTCACCTGGACAATTTGTATGGATGAATATTTGATATTGTATTTTTAAGACCACGTACATTGGTTTCTACAAACGTATATCTGTTTGGTGGTGTAGGAGATAACCCTTCTTATGTTGAACATCATACCCTGAGGTGTATGAACTCGAGGGTTATACTTTTGTGGAAATCAATATTATGTTGTTAGAAATGGCAATGTGGCATTCTAAGTGAAATTTGCTTTGTGAAAAGAAAAGCGTTGCTTTGTGGAAAGAAAAATGTGGCTTTGTGGAAAATAGAGCTTAGCCTCACGAATCTCACATCTCGAAGATGATACGGGTAATTATGTGGTCTGCAAGACATATTTCGGGCTATTAGTTTTATTGCGGATAGAGGAGTCCAGTATTTGGACCCTCAACAGTTTAAATGAACAAGCATTGGAGACTCGACTTAGACAAAGCAAAGCCATCTAGATACGTTGTTCCACGGTAGTATAACAAATGTAGTACGAAGGCTTGTTTGAGACAAGTGAATAGTCACCGGAGACTAGGTTTGTTACGCGTGGATTCCGCATCGGAGGAAATGGCCACTAGTTTTCTATTATGTTGAAAATCCAATTCCAATACGAGTTTATAATTTTGGTTGTATTGCCAAAATAGCTGTAATATTTTTCAAACATTTCAGCTACTCCATTGGTATTATATACACCGTTTGACATCGTCCAGGTATTAATACCTACTTTGTATATATATTTATTTGAAAAATGTTTTCAAACCAATGTCATTAATAATAATTTGAATCATTTAAGTATAAAATATTTTAGTTATTGTAAGGTAAAAACCCGTCCGTTTTTATGTGCGGCATGGTATTACGAGATACCCTTTTTTTTCAAAAAGATTTTATTTGGCATCAATCCGATCTATGACTCCGTCATATGATTATGGTTTAAGTTTCTCACGCTGATTTACCAAGCCTAATCCGAATAATAGTTTAATACTCGAGTCAGATCCAAGTACTTTTAGGTTTAGCAAAAGACACTTGAGTTTTCAAAGGAGAAAAATCTTCATCAATGTATGGACGTAGAGTATATTTCCGCTGCAATTTTTTTTTGGTTTTTCAACAATTGTAAGGATATAGATTTATAACTGTCCACGCTGAACTTAAATTAGACTTTGATATATATATTTCAAATTTTCCGTTGTAAAGATTATTGATATCATAAATTATTCCATTCCTGTAAATTATGTTCTGTCTTCATTTTCTTGTCACCCTTAACAATTGGTTTTTTTGGACACTTGAGTGTGTTTTGCACAAAATACAGTGGATATGTTAGCATCGATTTACGAAGGTCGAAAATCAATTTTCGTTACATCTACTACTCAGTCTTTGTTTATCTACTTCGTAACTTGAAGTAAATTTTGCCAGCAAGTATAGAATTAAGTACTTGCTTAAACATGCCTAGATATTGATTAGGAGTCAAGGATTTACTCAAATCTTTTTATACCTTAAATCATTTTCGTTTCTGAAATATGTCATTATTATTTTCTTTGTGAAGCCAAAAACATATTGGCTTTTACGACATGTAAAAGGGTTTACATATTCAAATATTTGTATGCAACATTTTTCTCCTCTTCCAACCAGCGCAACAACTTTAGGTTCATTCCGTGGAAAATATTTCACATGAAAAAAATGTACAATCTAAAATAGAACATATACTTCATAATTCTCTTACATCATAAAAGGCCTATGTCAAAAAAAGGTGGTAGAAACTTTGTAATGAATGGGACAAATGGTCAAGAGCAACGTATTTATAGGACGGATTCATAATAATTAAATGTTAATTTAGTACCCGTCTATATAACTTAAATAAACCACTTTTTAACTTTTCAAAAACCAAAAAGAATTGGTTTTGATTTCAAAAAACCAAAGAGTAGCTTATTTAAGTCCATCCGAAAGTAAAAAGTTGATAAAAATGCTAGTGTCGGATTTGTTGTACAGCAGTATTAGGAAAACTGAAAATTTTGACATGAAATACAAGGATTGTAAAAGGAACATGAAATGAGAATCGTATAAATTTTAAAGTATGCCGCACCTGTCATAATCTTCGTAATAAGTCAATATTACTGGAGATTACGTGTGTGCGCAAGATCATTACATGGATTGCACATGATTTCCACATGGCTAATCTATCTGGTCTTAATTACCATATGAAGTTGTCACAATTAGCGTAGTCAAACCTTAGTCCAAACTTTTATCGATTGAACCAGTGATTTGGTTTTCGGGTAAAATCATTTGGGTTGAAGATCAGTTGAATTATTTTGGTTAAAAAAGGACTGCGCTACAAGTACCGACAATTTTCGATAAATTTTACTAAAAAGGATCCAATGGGTGGCAGAAGTAGCACTATTGGTTTTAAAATCAAAGTTTGGTGCGCAAGTTCATTTAGGACCAAGCAAGCCGGATTCATTATGAAATCTAGTTATTACAACTCCAAGAGATTTGGATTAATTCTAATTTTCTTTATATATATATATAATGCAAAAGTGTATCTGTTTAATCGAAAACATTTATCAAACAAACTTTCCTCTACGCTGAATCAGATGCTCTGGTATAATGGATTAAGGTCAAGATACCCCAAAAAAATACCTGTTTTATTATTGGGCTATTAGACTGGATCAAACTTTCAATATAAAGTTTAATAAAACTGAAGTTATGCAAACATAATCGGAATCAGCAGAATGGTTAATATGTCCTCATACATGTTGCCATAATGTCAACACAGTGACAACAACATGTGTCCAGAAAACATTAAAAAAAAGGCTATATATAAGAAACAACGGAAACAGACAACAAGCAGAATTAAAGAAACAAACTCAAATTGTTACAGAGAATGCAAAACCAAAAGGAGTGAAACCTGAGACCACAACTGTTTTCAAACTGCCATACAAGTAACCACAGAAGGCAAAATCTTTAAAAGCAGTTGTGTTCTCAGGTCGCCCCTTCTGGTTGCTTCGTCTATTTCACTTACAGTGTACGATGGAAGTTTCTGGAAGTGTTTTTGGTCATGTGCAGTTGGATCTGCTTTTATGCGTTGTTTTTAGTTGACTTCCATGCAATCAGCTCCAACTCCACATAACCAAACATGCATCAAGACATATACATGGGTACCTTTTTGCATTGTTCCACGTTTTTATTATGACTGATAATAATGATATATGTTAACTGTAGAATGGTATAAGGCTACAAGCATGCATATTTGTAATCATTTCTTGAAATTATAGAATTAGCAGCTTTTCTGGTATGAAAAGTTATAGCGGTGATATAGCAAAGAATAGCGAAGGTGCAAAAAGCTTCATTAAATATAAAATTAAATGTTTAAAGTTAATTTATTTTTATTCTCACATCATTTGGATAGAAAAAGAAAATATTATTTAATCCTATATAACAAAACCGAATAAATGTCATGATTTATGCAGTCCGGATTTGATGAATACGATAGGTTTCTAACTTATATTGAATACTTATGCTTTAAATTAGATCTTTTCCTCAACTATATTGATTTGCTTCAAAAGAAAACTAGTCAAATCAACTTTTTTTATATAAATGTTGCTAAAGGGGTGCTACATATCCTTGATTTAACGGATGTAGCGGAAAAATACAAAGATTAAAGCGGATTTACTGTTTAATAACAATTGTTATATTGAAAAAGCATAACGATTAAAGGACGTTATGCGCTATAGCAAAGATTATGCGAATCTTAACTACATGGCTTGAATGTTATATGAAATCATGATATATGATTACTATTATTTTCTATTACTCAAAAAATAATTCCATATTTTTTCTTAGAACATTACTCTAAGAAATAATATGCATTTCTTTCAAATGTAACTTCACACTTGCAAGTAACTGGAAAAATGTAATGGACATGATTGAAGATAAGCAAAGAGAAGATATCATAATGGAATGTAAGCGACAATGTAAATAATTTAAATGGATAACTGCCATTGACTCATGAGGAAAGTGAGGATGATGGAGTGAATTTCGGACGAAGAAGCACTTCCGATACTAGCTTTATTTATGGCAAAAAATTGAATGTTAAAGGTTTTGCGAATAAATAGAAGGAGCATTTCACTAGAAGGACAACAATTATTTTCTAGGACGCACATCCACGGAAATTAATTTCAGTGTCAAATTCAGCTGAATAATTACTTTTAAGGACAAAGTCAGCCGTCCAATTATTTTCAATGACATAATTTCATAGGTTTTTAGGCCTTAGAAAATAATTATTTTGCATTTTGTCCTTGAAAGTAATTATTTCAGTTGTGTCTCCTTAAAACTAATTGCACTTCCTAAATAGACCCTTGTGGCTAATTTCTACTAAATAGAAAGTATTACTAATTTTACTAATACCGTCTACTAATTTTTATACTAAGATTTAGAGTACGTATTAATTTATATACAATTAAATATCTAAATGTGTTGATTGGTTTACATGTGCATGAAATTCTTCAAACTTTTTATTTACCGATTCAAATTATTTCTCATCATCTACCCTTTGATCTTTATTTATCTACTTCATAACTTGAAATAAATTTCGCCAGCAACTATAGGATTATAATAACCTAAGTATGCCTATATATCGATTAGGAGCTTGAGAATTTACTCTAATCTTTTTATATCTTAATTATTGTTCTATCATTTTCCTTTCAGGATTTTTTTTGTTTTTGTTTTTGTGGTGAAGCCTAAAATATATTGGCTTTTAAGACATGTAAAAAGGTTTACATATTCAAATATTTGTATGCAACATTTTTTCCCTCTTCCATCTGACGCAATAGCTTTGGATTCATTTTGGGAAAACATTTCGCATGAAAAAAAATGCAAAATATAAAATTGGACATATACTTAATAATTATTTTACATCATAAAAGGTCAATATAAAAAAAAGGTGGTAGAAACTTTGCAATGATAAGACAAAGGATCAGAGCAAGGCGTAGCATGAGTTCGTAAGAGTTAAATATTAATTTTAGCAACTAAGATGAGAAGTAAGAAGTAGATAAAAATGTCAGTGCCTGATAGAAATGTTAGGAAAGCCGAAAATTTCAATATGAAATACGAGGATTGAAAAAGGATCATGGAATCGAGAATCCTGTAAATTTTGAGGTATGCTTCACCTATAATAATTTTTCATAGTAAGTCAATATAATTGAAGAGAATTTGTGTTCAAGATCATTTACATGGATTGCACATGATTTCCACATGGCTACCTCTTTCAATTCGGTACTAACTTACCATATATAGTTGTGTCACAATTAGCATGTTAAATCATAGTCCAAACTTTTACAAATGAACAGGTGATTTGGTTTTTAGGTAAAATCGTTTGTGTTGAAAATCATGAATTACTTTGGTTAGGAAAGGACTATGCTACAAGTACATAAATTTTACTAAAAAGGATACAATGGGTAGCAGAAGTAGCACTATTGGTTAGAAAATTAAGGTTCGGTACATAAGTTCATTTAGGACCAAGCCAGCCGGATTCTTATGAAATCTAGTTATTACAACTCCAGTAATTTGGATTAATTCTAATTTTCTTTATCTTTAAATAATGTAAATGTGAATCTGTTTAATCGAAAGCATTTAGCAAACAATCTTTCCTCTAAGCTGAATCGGATACTATAGTATAATGGGTTAATGCCAAGATCCAAAAGAGAAAAGCCTGTTTTCTTATTGGGCTAAAAAAATGGATCACAAGTTCAATAAAACTGAAGTGATACAAACATAATCAGAATCGGCAGGATGGTTAATATGTCCTCATACATGTTGCCATAATGTCAACACAGTGACAACAACATGTGTCCAAAAAACATTTTTAAAAAAAAAAGGCTATATATGAGAAACAATGAAAACAGACAACAAGCAGTAATTAAAGAAACAAACTCAAATTATCACAGAGAATGCAAAACCAAAAGGAGTGAAACCTGAGACCACAACTGTTTTCAACTGCTGTACAAGTAATCTTAGAAGGGAAAATCTTTAAAACCAGTTGTGTTCTCAGGTCGCCCCTTCTGGTTGCTTCATCTAATTCGCTTACAGTGTACGATGGAAGTTTCTGAAAGTGTTTTGGTCACGTGCAGTTGGATCTGCTTTTATGTGTTGTTTTTAGTTGACTTCCATGCAATCAGCTCCAACTCCACATAACCAAACATGCATCAAGACATATACATGAGTTCATTTTTGCGTTGTTCCACGTTTTTATTGTGACTGACAATGATATATGTCTACTGTAAAATGGTATAAGCCTACAAGCATGCATATTTGTAATCATTTGTGAAAATATAGAATTAGTGGCTTTTCTGGTATACTTGTTTTCAAAAGAAGGTATGAACACTTTGTGTGAACAAAATCGCAGTCAAATGTCCATTACTTCGACTAGTTTTCTCCCATGATAGATACGTATTTATCATAATGGGCATTTAGGTTTCACATATACTTTGTTCATGTTGAAGAATAGAAAACATGTGCATAAAGTCCATGACCCATAATAGACTAGTCTAAACTTAGAACCCAAATATAAATCCTATGATTATCAAGACTAGTATTGACATGACTTCTACTTTGGATTAGCTTCTATACTGTTTTTGGATATGGAAAAAGTTGAAAATGAGCACCGCAAAAAATTTGGTACCTTCTGTGGATAGTTTTACACTAATCACTTTTTACTCACAAGTGTGTGTACAAATCCAGAAATAACAAAAATATTGAAATTTCCATGTTGCTCATATTTAAAAGGGTTGTGCTAATATTAACTTTCTTTTTGTTTCAACTGCACGTCTTTAGCCGCTAGACACAATTACATCAGACTAACACTAAGTAGCATATGTAAAGTATGCAAAACGTTAATGATAACTATACAAACCGGGAAATAATAAATTAACAATAAAAGTGACAAAACGAAGACCCGTTGCTTTTCTTTGATTCCTTGTTTGAATTTGTCTCTCTAGTCTATGGTCATATAAACGCCAACTGCTGAACTTTTTCCTCTCCTTATATAATCAATCTTAGTGGCTACGCACCAAATACTAAACTAATCTTATTACAACTTATATTTGTTTCCACATTAATTAATACGCTTAATACTCTTTTGAAATACAAACATTTCAACCACCATATCTAACTTCAAGCAAAAAAATGAAGATGATCAACAATATGTAAATTTCATTTCTTTCAGACACATGATCCATAGATATGTCAAAAGTACCTTGCCATATTATCATATTCTTAATCTTAATCCAAATTTCAGGTAACCTTAGTAATCCTCATGTATATTTAGTTTTGCTATATCTAAATGGTATAGAACCAATTGAAATTTTGTGATTTTATATAGGTATTATAGCATCAGACAAGGACGTTCTACTCGAACTCAAATCATTTCTACTATCAACAAATCGAGTAAATCAAGGCAGATATGCACTATGGGACAAGACTGAGAAAAACCCATGCAATTGGCACGGCGTAACTTGCAATTCATTCAATCAAGTTACCGGACTCTATCTCAGTGATTCAATAATTGCAGGTAAAATATATACAAATTTCTCAAAACTTACATACCTGACTCACTTAGATCTCTCCAACAACACAATTGAGGGCTCGATTCCATTCGACTTGAACATGTGTGTCAACCTTCAATATCTGAATCTTTCTCATAACCTCATATCTGGTCAGTTGAACTTGTTTAACTTGACGCGGCTGAAGATTTTGGACATAACTTTGAATCGGTTTAATGGTGAGCTAAGTCCTAATTTCCCGTCTTTATGTACTAGTTTGGTTACTCTCAATGTCTCTATGAACAATTTTACGGGCCCAGTAATGGGTCTGTTCGACAAATGTTCGAAGCTGAAACATCTTGATCTAAGTTCAAATCAATTTTATGGAGAGATTTGGAAAGGGTTTGATAAGTTGGAGGAATTCTCAGTTGCTGAAAACAATCTTAATGGTGATATTTTGCCTGGGACATTTTCATCCAAGTGTAATATGCAAGCTTTAGATTTATCTGCAAATGCTCTCGGTGGTAATTTTCCAAACTCGATATCAAACTGCAAGAATTTAACAGTACTGAATTTATGGGGAAATCACTTCAATGGAGTTATTCCTAATGGGCTTGGATTGCTATCTGATCTCACATTATTATTTCTGGGAAATAATAGTTTCGACAGAGATATACCTGAAACTCTACTGGACTGTAAAAAACTTGTCTTCATTGATCTTAGTAGAAACAACTATGGTGGAGAAATTCAACCAATATTTGGAAGATTCACTGGCTTAAGATTCCTGCTTCTGCATTCAAATTATTACAGTGACGGAATCGAAAGCTCAGGGATTTTATCTCTACCAAACCTAGAAAGACTAGACCTGAGTTTCAACAATTTATCTGGACAACTTCCAGTACAGTTTTCTGAAATGCCCAAACTCAAATTCTTGATTCTTGCAAACAACAGTTTTTCTGGAAATATACCTTCCGAATATGGATCCATGGCCTCTCTCCAAGCATTAGACATTTCATTCAACAATGTTTCTGGAAACATTCCGAAATCTTTTGGAAATTTAACATCTTTACTATGGCTAATGCTTGCCAATAACCAATTAACTGGAAGCATTCCAGAAGAAATTGGAAACTGCAAAAGTTTGCTATGGTTAAACCTTGCTAACAACTCTTTATCAGGTAACATACCAGCATCAATTACTCGAATCGGGTCGGATCCTGATTCCACTTTTGAGAAAAATAGGATCGATGATGTTAGTGTACCGGCTGGCTCAGGCGAATGCTTAACGATGAAGAGATGGATTCCGGCAAGTTATCCTCCATTTAGTTTCATTTATACTTTGATGACGCGGAAAAGCTGCAGAGATGCGTGGAACAAATTGTTGAAAGGATATGGTGTATTTCCGATATGCCTAAATAATTCTTCGAGGATAACGATTTTTAAAATATCGGGTTATTTGCAGCTTTCAAGTAACGAATTATCCGGAACAATTCCTAATGAAATTGGAGCAATGAGGCATATAAGTCTGCTACATCTTGATATGAATAGATTGTACGGACATCTGCCAGGAGAAATCGGGAACTTGCCTCTTGTCGTCTTCAACATGTCAAAAAACAATCTTTCTGGTAAAATTCCGACGGAGATCGGTAACCTGAAATGCTTGCAGAGTCTAGATATTTCATACAATAACTTTTCGGGTGACTTTGTAGCTAGTTTGAATCAGATATCGAATCTCGATTTGTTTAACGCATCTTACAACCCGTTGCTATCGGGTGTTGTTCCGATCAGTGGACAGATTGCAACTTTCGGTCCGGATTCTTATATTGGAGATCCCTTGATTCAATTTACAACGGGAACTCGTAGCAGTCCTCCGCCAAAACTGGAACTTCATGGTCGTCGGCGGACTGCTTGGACAGCGGCGGGTTGGATTATTCTAGCGGTTTTGGTGGTGTTAGTTCTCTGGGGAGGTTTATATGTTCTGATTCACTGGTTTAGTGACGTGGACAAATCTGGAGCGTCTAAAAAAATTGAAGATGTAAAGGTGTTTCAAATGGGAAATGTAGGTTTTAATTATTCGGATATTGTGAAGGCCACTGGAAACTTTTCTGATGACATGCAGATTGGCAGAGGGGGTTATGGAATCGTTTACAAAGGCGTGTTACCGGATGGTCGACATGTAGCGGTAAAAAAGCTTCAGTCAGCTGGATGTGACGGCGAACGTGAATTCAGAGCTGAGATGGAAGCGCTGTCCGATCAAACAGGTTTCGGATGGCCACATCCAAATCTAATTGTACTTTATGGTTGGTGTATATCTAGCAATGAAAAAATATTGGTATATGAATACATGGAAGGTGGCAGTTTAGAGGATGTGATCACCGACTGGAGTCGGTTCGGATGGGATAAACGATTAACAACAGCGGTGGAAATAGCGAATGCATTAGTTTTTTTGCACCATGAATGTGAGCCTGTAATTGTGCATCGAGACGTGAAGGCAAGCAACGTGTTGTTGGATGGAGTAGGGAGGGCAAAGATGACAGATTTTGGGTTGGCGAGGATGATGGGGATGGGTGAGAGTCATGTGAGTACGATGGTTGCAGGGACAGTGGGGTACGTAGCTCCGGAGTATGGAGTTACGGGGAGGGTTACGACGAAGGGAGATGTGTATAGTTTTGGGGTGCTGCTGATGGAGTTGACGATTGGACGAAGTGCAATTGATGAGGATGAGTGTTTGGTAGAGTGGGTAAGGCGAGTCGGGGTGAGGGAGGTGGTTGAGAGCGTTGTGAGGGGTAAACAAGGGAAGAAAGTGATTGAAATGTGGGGAGTGATGAAGGTTGCAATTTGGTGCACGGCCGATGATCCCTGTATGAGGCCAGATATGAGGGAAGTTTTGGCTATATTGAGGAGTTTCTGGGTGAAGTATGATTCTAGTAGTAGTGGTAACAGTGTTAGTAGTAAATTGAGTGCATTATCTCCAGACTAGATTCGTAAAAAGATGTTCAAAAATTCATACACGCATTAAAAAATTCCTTGTCTGTTAAATCAAAGATTTTACCGACATGTTTCAGTTTTGAGTTCTAGTTTTCATATATTATGGGTATATTTTTGATGTAACTAATTCAAATGGAAATTAAGATTTGTTTCATGTCGAAATCAGATTGTGATACAGTATCAGTTTTGCTGATACAGTATCAGTTTTGTATGTTTGGACTATTAAGCTAATATCAAGATATTAGACAAACCATCTTTTGCATAATGTCGTTAAAACATTCATGCATCTCTAATATTATGTTATTTACCAATTCTCTTACCTAACTAATGCCTACGACAATAACCTCTTGTGATGCTTGTTGTTATGGGTATTATACCATTAGCTCATTTTAAGTTCAGAATATCTAAGTAGCTCACCGAAAGACCATGAAAGATGTGTACGTACAAAACAAACATCTCGATAAAAGTACTAAAAAAATTATCTAACTCAACATGAAGCCCACAACTAGTCTCTTTGATATCAATGTTAGATAAAAACCAAAACCAAAAACAAAATCCCAATATGACAACCTACACCTTAATGAACTAAACTTATGTACATTAGTTAAATTATTAATGTTACTATCAACCAGTTAATTTTTATAAGCTTGTTTATAAAAATTTAGTTAAATTATATAACTTAATACACAAAGTTAATTTTATAATCTTCGTTAATTTATTATTATTATATATAAATTTAGTTAAATTTTTTTTATAAAACTTAGCTAAATATAATAATAATAATAATAATAATAATAATTATTATTATTATTATTATTATTATTATTATTATTATTATTATTATTATTATTATATAAATCTAACAGAACCAGTATACCAATTCCATATATGTATATGTGTATTAGGTTATAGTTTATTAAAGACATATAGGCTTGTTCTGGAAGTGTAAGGAAAAAAGAACCTGGTATATGGGAGACCTAACAGAACCCGAGGTTACCAACAATCTCTTCCTAGTGGAATCCAGTGCTATTTCATGTCTGCATTGTTTCTCACTCTCTGGATAGCTGAACCTGTTCAACATATATCATCACTCATTGGCATACATCATCTTGAAGGCAAATGTTTTTAAATGCATAGATCGTCGCCATGTTATTATTGGTGACAAATGAAAACATTTTTCATTCAAGCAAATGGTAAATGTAGAAATGTAATGATTTTTGTTTTCAAAAAATATGATGCATATTACCTGCTACAGTGTCTCGACCAAAGAACTTGACCTTGATTATGCAGGCTCCATTCAAATATCTGTATTGGCCAACTTTATTACATAGGCACAATGTTGACTATTCTACTTTAAGGAACATAAAGCATACTAAATATACTATAAGACGACGGCGATTACAGAGCAGTTGATCTTTAAAAAAATAAAGAAAAATAAGATAAAATGTTATGTAATAATAATACCTTTGCAACAACCAACGACGAATATAAAATATGAATGCGCAGAAAAATACAATCTAATGCACGCTTGTAACCACATTGACCACATTTGCACACACCCAAGTCTACACGCGCAATACACATTTTAACACAAACACACACCCCGTGTAACGACCTACTATTTTGAACCATTCAAATCGACAATAAAAGCACACATGTCTGACTTGAATAATTTAAAATAGTAAATTGTAATATAATTTGGAGCAAATAAAACCAATCACAGAATCACAGACACAGATAAATCAGAATACTCGCAGTGGAAATAGAAATAACAGTAGTGGTTCATGAAGCTGCTACAACACAGTCTCAAACAGTCTCAAAACAAGTACAAAAATACAGCGTCTAGAAAATAAATACAACAGAAATCTCATTACATAATTGTCCACTAGTACAATAGTTGAATAGAAAATACTGAATAAAAAGATAGCAACTAGATAAAAGATGATCTACAGCAAATCCTAGCTCCAGAAGGTGAATTCCAAAGCTGAAATACTCAGACTGACCCGAGCGTAAGAAAATAAACACAAACACTCGAGTCAGGACGTACATGCTTATACAATGTAAACCAACTCAAGTGAACTGTAAATTGAATGTACAAGTAACTTAAAGGATGCTTGGGACCTCCCATCCTCTAAGGATCCGTTAAGCTATTTACTATATAGTAATACACGCTATTATAATAATGTCTATTACTAAAGTAAACTTACTTAAAAATAGCGTTAAGGAGTTACCCAGTATCCCCATTAACACATACATAGTGCCAATAGTCTATACAGTACCGTAATACCTCATGATCGGGAGGCTACCAGAGGATACTCCATAGGTATGACAAAACCAAAATCGTACAAGTCGCGCTAGGGTAGGTGACACGGCACAATTAGGCAATGCCAGGGTAGATACCCAATTGCGCTTTCGGACCGGTGGTAACACGTAGTAGCTACCACCGCTCACCTTGAGCCACACTCTCAAAAATCAAAGATGCGCACCAATCAATCACAAAGCAATAGAATGACATACGAAGAAGTGTGTCCGATAAGAGAAGCGACCTCATTAACCCTTCGATTGCTCCTGTTTTAGCCACCTTATGCCAACTCACGAGAGTCGGATCCACGTACATACTTTAATAGAACGTCGCCACCATTCTACTTCATTATGTAATCTCCACCGCGTACACGGTTGTTGAAGTGGTTTTCGGTATCGATAGATAGTATGCCCATATCTGATCCCGGTCTCTTTAACCACACAGCTGTATCAGTGAAGCATGCATTTCTGTTTTGAAAACTTTGGCCAGGCAAAGAAACTCTGTTTTCCTTTTACCTTGACAAGTCGAGAAGTGGAGTGGTCGAGCAAGACAAACAAATCCTCGTTCTATTTTTAAATATTTGCTTTGACCGTAATTTGAAGTCGCGTATTTGTTTATTTGGATTTTTTTTCCAGATTTTTGATAAAATCGTTACTACCGCTGTGAATTGATCGTGCTTTCTATACTCTTATTCCGGTAGATTCGTTGTTGAATAGAAATTTTTCTGCAGCTTTCAGGTGAGTTTTTCTCACCAGACAAACATGCCTATATTTCTGTGAATTATCGCAAGTGTATGTGTAAATTATTATTTAACTGTTATTTGTCTGTAATATAACGTAGGATGTTAAACTCCATTTAAATTGACACCTCATCAGTTATTTATCTGTTGTAATATTTCTGCAGTTATATTGTTAAATGTTTATTTACTGATTTAAATCATCACTGCAAGTTCCCTGTAAATTTAAATCGTTAAGGCTGAAATGATAGGCCTAAAACGATGATTATTATTCATTTATTCAGTTAACTATTTAATCTTAACTTGGGATTGCGGGTTTGAAATGATAGAACCCGGGGTTTGTAAAATTTCGGATTGAAATGATATAAATCCGTATCACTGGACCTAGGCTAGAAAATTTTATACAGACCCGTGGTTTCTATAATATTTTCTGAAATATTTCAAAATTATTTTTAAATGGAAGTTTATAATATTGTGGTTTAATGTATTTAAAGGATTTTTATAAAGATTTAAAATGATTTTGAATGAGTTATGATTTTAAATAAATAAATATAACTTATTTGGAAAAATTCTGGATTTTTGTTAAGATGAGATTTCAGTTAATAAGTTGTATTTGGAATTTAAACTAAATTGATAAGTTAATAACCTATTACAGCATTTAAATGTTGTCTTTTAAAATTGGACTGTTTAACCCGTAAACTTTAGGTAGCATTTCATAAGTGCTGCAGAAACTGGAATTTGATTGTTTTAAAATGTATGGAAATTAATTTTGGGAAAAAGGTGTAAATTTTGAAATTTAATATGTAATTAGAAAAATTTTAAGAAATTGATTTTTGATGGATTTAAAGGAAGAATTTAACTTTAAAATTTGGTAAAGGCAATAAATTCCAAAATAAATTGAATAAATTTAAAAAGTATGTTATAAAGTGGAAAGTTTAAATCAATATTTGATATTGAAGGAATTTGAAATATATTTTGATTTTAAAGTACGAATACCATTTTAAACTGTAACCTCGGGTTATAATAACGTTTGGTTGGCAAAGAGACCGGGATCAGATATGGACATACTCTCTGTCGATACCGAAAACCACTTTGACTAACCGTGTACGCGGTGGAGATCCCAGAATGAAGTAGGATGGTGGTGACGGTTCCTTTAAGGTAAATACGTGGACCCGACTCCCGTGAGTTGGCATAAGGTGGCTAAAACAGGAGCGATTCTCGGATTAATGAGGTAGCACCTCTGATCGAACGCACTTCTTCGTATGCCATTCTATTACTCTTGTGATTGTTTTGGTGCGCACCTTTGATTTGGGAGTGTTGTTCGAGGTGGGCGGTAACTGCGGCTACGCGTTTCCACCGGTCCGGATAGCAATTGGTATATCTACCCTGGCATTGCCTAGTTGTGCCGAGTCACCTACCCTAGCGAGCCTCCTACGAGTTTCTATTTGTGTCGTACATATGGAGTATCCTCTGGTAGCTTCCCGATCAGGAGGTATTACGGTACTGTATAGACTATTGGCATTATTTGTGTTAAGGGCTATATGGGTAACCCCTTAACGCTATTAAAAAGTAAGTTTATTTTATATATAGACACTATTATAATAGCGCAATATACTACATAGTAAATAGTTTAACAGATCCTTAGAGGATGGGCGGTCCCAAGCATCCTTTAAGTTACTTGCTCTATATTACAGTACACTTGAATTAACTTACAATTATATAAGTAGGTATGTCCTGACTCGAGTGTTATGTTTTATTTTACGCTCGGGTCAGCCTGAGTTGCAGCTTCAGTTCTCTCTCCGGAGCTAGGACATCTCGTAGATCATTCGTGCTGCCGGAAGTTTTGTTTTCAGTCTTTATCTCTTTTTCTGTAATCAAGACTTTGGAAGACCTTGTTCCATTTATGTTTAAACTGTATTGAAGATTTTTGAACTATGTAATTCTGTTTGGTTAAAGTTTCATAGTGGCTTCATGAACCACTGAATATTTTATTTCCGCTGTGAGTTTCTGATATCTGTGTCTGTGATTCTGTGTTTTCGATTTCATTTGTTCCTAAGCTATTTACAATCTATTGTTTGAACTATTCCAGCTCGACATGTTTTATTTATTGTCGAATTTGAATGGTACAAAATAGTGGGTTGTTACAGTTGGTATCAGAGCCAGGTTTAACCATAGCCTAAGGAACAAAAACTCATTAGAGATAGGGTAGCAATACCCTAGAATGAGTGAAGTCAAATTCCAGAATCTTTTCCTTGTGAGAGAACGTATTATAAAGTATAAAATGATTTTCAAAAGAGTTTTAAAAGAAGTATTTTAATATAAAAACTTCCTGTTTTAAAATGAGTTTTCCAAACACTTCTTCCTTCTCTCCATCGTTTATATTTCGAGCCTTTGTTAACTGCTTGTCTAAATTAAACTTTATCTTATCCTAGAATATCTTAATATTTCTCCTCTGCCCTTAAAAATTCATTCTCGATCTTTCAGGATGAATAGAGGAAACAATAGAGGTCGAGGGCAAGCTGCTCCTCCACCTGCTGCCCCTGTCAGATTCACTAAGTTATGCAAGGACTATGTTGAGCTAGGTGGCACAAAATTTATGGGAACAGAAACCATCATAGAAGCTCAACAATGGCTTCGGGACTTAGAGAGGATTTTCTCCTGTCTTGAGATTACTAATGCCCAGCAGAGGCAACTCGCGGCCTGGCAAATGAAGGGCGCTGCTTTAAATTGGTGGCTATCTATTACTGCTCAAACAAATGAGGCTGACCTCACTTGGGAGCAATTTAGGTATCTTTTGGTTGTCCAAATTCGGATTTGAAATTCCATGTTTGAATCTATCTTTTAAACTCTTATCGTGCTTTAGGGAGGCCTTTCTGGCCAAGTGGATGCCCGAAGCGGGCAAGTCTCAGCTCTATCGAGACTTCATGGATCTAAAGCAAGGCAGTATGACCTTCACAGAATATGAGAGGAAGTTCAATGAGCTCTCCCAGTATGGTCTGAATCTGATTGACACCCCGCTCAAGATGAACGAGAAGTTTATCGCTGGAGCTTGACCTGAGTTCTACGATCGACTCATTACTCATGTTCATGGGTCCTTCACGACATTGATGGATATGGCTCTCCGGTATGAGAACCCTACATCTAAGACCACTCCAGCTGCCCAGTCTGCATCAGCCCAGTCTTCCGGTAATTCAAGAAAGAGGAAGTCAAATTTCTACCGCAATAAGAGGAACAAGACTCAAGGGTTAGGATCATCATCATCTTCTGCATCTGCAAGGCCACCTGTAGACCTGTCTACCATCACTTGCCACAGATGCCAGCAGAAGGGACATTTTTCTAATCGCTGTCCTACTTTGGGTGCTGCTGTCCCACCTCCTGCTCAGTTTGCTAGGCGAGATCTATGTCACATCTGCCTCCAGCCGGGACACTACAAGAAGGATTGTCCCACTCAAAAGAAGGGCACAACATCCGGGGTCTTTGCGGTGACTTCTGCATCCTCTACAGCTCCGCAGCCTGCACCTGCACCTGCTCCAGCTCCGAACGACTCTCAAGGTACACTTCAAGGATCTTTTACTTTTTTCAAATTACCTGTTCGCGTTTTATTCGATACCGGAGCTTCCCACAGCTTCATTTCGTCCGACCTCTGTAATAGATTTGAACATCGACTTTCACCTGAATTTTCCTCCGTACCTTTATGTGTTTCAAACGCCATCGGTGGTCCTGCGAACCTTAGTAAAGTTTGTAGAAATGTGAAGCTCCTCCATTTCCAACAATGCTTCACTGGAGACTTTTATGTTTTGGGTTTCGACGCTTTCGATCTTCTACTCGGAGGCGATTGGTTAGATAGGCATGGTGCAAATATCTCTTGTAGTTCTCGTACTGTTGCTCTTAAAGATGATTCTGGGAATCCATTAGAAATCCAGTGTAGATTGCCTCAGGAGTTCGCTGGTAGTTTCATCTATTCTCTCGACACCTTCCCGGATGATATCCATTTGACTCCGGTAGTGAAATTATTTCCCGACGTATTTGGTGAAGTCACTTCTTTACCTCCAAAGCGGGAAATTGATTTCCGCATCGATCTTATCCCTGGAGCACGACCTGTAGTCCTTCCACCCAGAAGAATGGCACCGCGGGAAAAGAGCGAATTAAGGAAGCAGATCCAAGACCTATCCTCCAAAGGTCTGATCAGACCTAGCTTCTCAGAATGGGGAGCAGCTATAGTCTTTGTCACCAAATCTGATGGTTCCCTCCGGATGTGTGTCGACTATTGGGAACTCAACAAGTTTACCATGAAGAACAGATATCCTATGCCCCGCATAAACGATATGTTCGATCAACTCTATGGAGCAACCGTTTTCTCTCAGCTTGATTTAGCCACAGGTTTCCATCAGTTTAGAATTGCTGAGGAGAGCATACCCAAAACTGCTTTCCATACTGAAAATGGTTTCTTCGAATGGCTAGTTATGCCTTTTGGCTTGACTAATGCCCCTGCTTTCTTCGTAGACTTGATGAATCGTGTCTTCCGCGATGTACTCAATAAATTTGTCCTTGTCTTTATTGATGACATCCTTGTCTTCTCCAAGTCTGAGGAAGAACATAGAGTTCATTTGAGTTATGTTTTAGAGACTCTTCGGAACCACCAATTAAAGGCTAAGTTCTCTAAATGTCATTTCTGGGAAGAAGAAGTCCGATTCCTCGGACATATTGTTTCTAGTGAAGGAGTTTCTGTTGACCCAGTAAAGATCGCTGTAATCAAAGATTGGGAAGAACCTAAGACTCCTACTGATATCCGCAGTTTTCTAGGCCTTGCCGGTTACTACCGAAGGTTCATTGAGAACTTTGCTCGGATTTCGGCACCTCTGACTGCTCTAACCCGGAAAAATGTTAAGTTTTTATGGAGCAATAAGTGTAAGGCTGCATTCCAGGAGTTAAAGGATAAGCTCACCTCCGCACCAGTACTTACTGTACCAAATGGAAGTGAAAGATTAACGGTATTCACTGATGCTTGTCGAGAAGGTTTGGGAGCAGTGCTAATGCAAGATGGGAAAGTAATTGCATATGCTAGTCGTCAGCTGAAGACTCATGAAGCTAATTACGCTGCTCACGATTTAGAATTACTGGCTGTTGTCTTTGCTCTAAAGCTTTGGAGACACCATCTCTTGGGAGCTAAGTTTGATCTCTTCACCGATCATCAGTCTCTGAAATATATCTTTACCCAGAAGGATTTAAATCAGAGACAAGTGCGGTGGCTCGAGTTTCTTGCTTCGTATGATCTCGACATCAACTATACTCCCGGAAAAGCAAATGTAGTGGCCGATGCGTTGAGTAGAAAGAAATCTTTGTTATGCCAGCTTTTTGTTTCTCCTCCTCTATTGGACCGTATCAAGGCTAAACAAGACGAGGATGTGAGACTTAGGAGCATGAAAGAGAATGTTCGCAGTAGGATTGGTGGTAATAGTCTTGATGGAAGTGGAGCCCAGATTGATGATAAAGGGGTTTTAAGGATTAATAGAAGGATTTGTGTCCCGAATGTTGATGGTCTGAGGCAGGAATTACTTCGGGAACATCACCAATCCCGACTTTCCATACATCCTGGCGTAGTAAAGATGTATCAGGATTTAAAGAAACTCTACTGGTGGAAGGGTATGAAGCGAGATGTCTCTATCTTTGTGAGTAGATGTGCGACTTGTCAGCAAGTCAAGGCGGACCATCAGAAGACACCGGGTCTGTTGCAGCCTTTGGAGATCCCAAATTGGAAGTGGGAGCAAGTTTCTATGGATTTTATTGATGGTTTGCCGAGATCTAGGAAGGGAAATGAAAGCATCTGGGTTATTGTGGATAGACTGACTAAGTCCGCTCATTTTATTCCAGTCAGGTCTACCCGCACAGCTTCTAGCTTATCCGAAATTTATATGAGGGAGATTGTTCGCCTCCATGGCATTCCCCTTAGCATTGTTTGCGATCGAGACCCTATTTTCACTAGTCAGTTTTGGAAAGCATTCCAAGAATCCTTGGGTACTCGTTTGAACCTGAGCACCGCTTACCACCCACAAACTGACGGTCAAACGGAAAGGGTAAATCAAATTCTAGAGGATCTTCTTCGTGCCTGCATCTTGGACTATGGAGGATCTTGGGAAGATCATCTCCATCTTGTGGAATTCACCTATAACAATAGTTATCAGGTATAAATTTCCAATCCGTTGTTCTTATCTTATCTTATCCTCTATCTATCTCATTATATCTTTTCAGGCTAGTCTTGAGATGTCCCCTTTTGCTGCTCTATACGGGAGACCGTGTAGATCTCCTTCTTGTTGGATTGAGTCCGGTAACCGCTTAGTTCTTGGCCCTGAGATGATTTTAGAAGCTTCGGAGAAAGTAGAGGAGATTAAGAGAAGGTTAAAAGTTGCTCAAGATAGACAAAAGAAGTACGCTGATCGGCGTAGAAGGAGTTTGGAGTTTGATGTTGATGATTTGGTATTTCTTAAAGTCTCTCCTTTAATAAATGTGGTTCGGTTTGGTCGAAGAGGAAAGCTGGCCCCTAGGTTCATCGGTCCATTCCGTATTTTGGAGAGGATTGGATCTCTTGCTTATCGACTAGATCTACCCGAGAAATTTGCTGGAATTCACAATGTATTCCATGTATCTCACCTTCGCCGCTGTCTTCACGATCCATCTCTTGTCATCCAGCCTACTGCTCTTGATGGTCTGGACATCGAACCCGATCTAACTATTGAAAGAAAGCCGCTTCGTATCGTCGATCGAGGTATGAAACAGCTTAGAAGAAAATCTGTCCAATTGGTCAAAGTGCAATGGAGCACCGATGAGCGAGATTGCACATGGGAGACGGAGGAGAGCATTCGTGCTTCAAATCCGGAACTATTCGTTTAAGGTACTTTGATCTTCTAGCTTATCTTCCTTTGTTTTCTTTCTTTCGTTCCTTTTCGAGGACGAAAAGTTCCGAGTGGGGGAGAGTGTAACAACCCTAGTTTTATAGCCGTTTATTTCTTTTAATTATTTAATTTTGGAATATATTTTATATAATATCTTGTAAACCAATAAAATTTATAATAACAGTGTAAAATTTAGAGTATTTATAAACTGTTAAATATCGCGTTTAAAGGACGCGTAAAAATCTATGGTAGGTAACGTAATAAAACGTATAAACTTAAAAACGTTATTTTTATAGAAATTTTGATGTTCTGTATTACGACAGTTTGACATATTGTAAAAATCATATTTTTAATATTTTTGGATATAAAATATCAGTCAGTGATTTTATAGCAAACGTTATTTTGTTTTAACGGACAGTTTGGTTTTTTTTTATATTTATATACGTTTCATTCCTAAAGCCTTACCTAATTTTTTGCCATTTCATTTATTGCAATCAAAATAAAAATCAAATCAAATTGCTAACCGTTGTCCCTAAAAATCACCTCCTCTATTGCCTAGTCAGTTCGAAATTTTAGTGCTTATTATCTTCCTAAAGTAACGCATGCTTTTAACACAAATTTCTCATAATGTCCAAATCTGTTTATCCTCTGTTTCAAGCAGTACTACACAAAATCAAGTTCCTCAATCACGCATAAATATTGAAATCAAAGCTTCTCATAAAATTTGCAGTAATCGCATGCATTAATTTCAATTGGCAGTTTTAAATCTCGCAAGCCATATTCCCTCAATCAACACATGTTTTAAATATGGGTAACGTTCAAACATTTATAAACTAGAAATGAATCACACATATAAGTAACGTTCAAAAGCAAACTGGAAAGTGGAAATAAATGAAAGAGAATCAGATTTGCTTCCCTAACATCACGCAGACTATATTCATCAAATCTGGCAATAGTTCATCACGCAATATTTTCCACTTATATTCGTTTCCATTTATCAACGTATCTCCTACGTTTCTGGTATGCGAAATATATTTCGAGCATGCCTAAACTTCGCTAGTTTTATGTATAAATACCCTTAGTCATTCACCTCCATTTCATATATTTTCAATCTCCCCTCCCTGTGTTGCACGAGATCCAGAGGTATGGTCTCTTTTCTTTTAAATTTTTTTATGATTATTTTTTGTGTTTTTGGGTCCTTTCATTTCACTCTACTACTCCATCTCCATAACCCACTTCTCAGTCACCTATATTTTCCCCATGGCCGAAACTTTGGACTGTCAGGCCGAGCCTTGAAGTGTTTCCAGTATGCATGTTTTGATCTGGCATCTGTGCACACAAGCCGTATCAGTGAAGCGTGCGTGCGTGCCTATGGTTGGTCGTTATAGCCTTAATAAAAAAAAATATTAGTAAGGTAGTAACGTGTAAATGATAATAGGCTGGAAGAACGTGAGAGTTAAAGCATAGATCATTTTGAGTATAAATGGATTGTAGGTGATGCATAAGTATGTTGGCACACATAATGTTATGTGCATGTTGCGGTTTTAAATTTTGCAGAGGCATGTATCTAGGATAGAAGAACAACAGAGAAAAGAAATTAAATTTCTAAAAAAAAAAAAAAATAAGAGAAGAAGTAAGTGATCAGTTTCATGCGTACATGCCTCTCTGTGCACGTTGGATCTGAAGCTTGGTCTAAAGTATTTTGTTTTCCTTCCGGTGGTAGTTGGGTGAATGAAGTTTAAAAGGGGAGAGGAAGCCTGGAATGTCTGGAAACATAATTGTGAAAAAAAAAGGGTTGCATAAGAAGTTGGAAATGTTTTGATGTTTTAGTTGCGTGAGCTCCATGGGAGAAGAGAGGATGAGCGTGCATATGTGCACACAGCTGTATCAATGAAGCATGCATTTCTGTTTTGAAAACTTTGGCCAGGCAAAGAAACTCTGTTTTCCTTTTACCTTGACAAGTCGAGAAGTGGAGTGGTCGAGCAAGACAAACAAATCCTCGTTCTATTTTTAAATATTTGCTTTGACCGTAATTTGAAGTCGCGTATTTGTTTATTTGGATTTTTTTCCAGATTTTTGATAAAATCGTTACTACCGCTGTGAATTGATCGTGCTTTCTATACTCTTATTCCGGTAGATTCGTTGTTGAATAGAAATTTTTCTGCAGCTTTCAGGTGAGTTTTTCTCACCAGACAAACATGCCTATATTTCTGTGAATTATCGCAAGTGTATGTGTAAATTATTATTTAACTGTTATTTGTCTGTAATATAACGTAGGATGTTAAACTCCATTTAAATTGACACCTCATCAGTTATTTATCTGTTGTAATATTTCTGCAGTTATATTGTTAAATGTTTATTTACTGATTTAAATCATCACTGCAAGTTCCCTGTAAATTTAAATCGTTAAGGCTGAAATGATAGGCCTAAAACGATGATTATTATTCATTTATTCAGTTAACTATTTAATCTTAACTTGGGATTGCGGGTTTGAAATGATAGAACCCGGGGTTTGTAAAATTTCGGATTGAAATGATATAAATCCGTATCACTTGACCTAGGCTAAAAAATTTTATACAGACCCGTGGTTCCTATAATATTTTCTGAAATATTTCAAAATTATTTTTAAATGCAAGTTTATAATATTGTGGTTTAATGTATTTAAAGGATTTTTATAAAGATTTAAAATGATTTTGAATGAGTTATGATTTTAAATAAATAAATATAACTTATTTGGAAAAATTCTGGATTTTTGTTAAGACGAGATTTCAGTTAATAAGTTGTATTTGGAATTTAAACTAAATTGATAAGTTAATAACCTATTACAGCATTTAAATGCTGTCTTTTAAAATTGGACTGTTTAACCCGTAAACTTTAGGTAGCATTTCATAAGTGCTGCAGAAACTGGAATTTGATTGTTTTAAAATGTATGGAAATTAATTTTGGGAAAAAGGTGTAAATTTTGAAATTTAATATGTAATTAGAAAAATTTTAAGAAATTGATTATTGATGGATTTAAAGGAAGAATTTAACTTTAAAATTTGGTAAAGGCAATAAATTCCAAAATAAATTGAATAAATTTAAAAAGTATGTTATAAAGTGGAAAGTTTAAATCAATATTTGATATTGAAGGAATTTGAAATATATTTTGATTTTAAAGTACGAATACCATTTTAAACTGTAGCCACGGGTTATAATAACGTTTGGTTGGCAAAGAGACCGGGATCGGATATGGACATACTCTCTGTCGATACCGAAAACCACTTTGACTAACCGTGTACGCGATGGAGATCCCAGAATGAAGTAGGATGGTGGTGACGGTTCCTTTAAGGTAAATACGTGGACCCGACTCCCGTGAGTTGGCATAAGGTGGCTAAAACAGGAGCGATTCTCGGATTAATGAGGTAGCACCTCTGATCGAACGCACTTCTTCGTATGCCATTCTATTACTCTTATGATTGTTTTGGTGCGCACCTTTGATTTGGGAGTGTTGTTCGAGGTGGGCGGTAGCTGCGGCTACGCGTTTCCACCGGTCCGGACAGCAATTGGTATATCTACCCTGGCATTGCCTAGTTGTGCCGAGTCACCTACCCTAGCGAGCCTCCTACGAGTTTCTATTTGTGTCGTACCTATGGAGTATCCTCTGGTAGCTTCCCGATCAGGAGGTATTACGGTACTGTATAGACTATTGGCATTATTTGTGTTAAGGGCTATATGGGTAACCCCTTAACGCTATTAAAAAGTAAGTTTATTTTATATATAGACACTATTATAATAGCGCAATATACTACATAGTAAATAGTTTAACGGATCCTTAGAGGATGGGCGGTCCCAAGCATCCTTTAAGTTACTTGCTCTATATTACAGTACACTTGAATTAACTTACAATTATATAAGTAGGTATGTCCTGACTCGAGTGTTATGTTTTATTTTACGCTCGGGTCAGCCTGAGTTGCAGCTTCAGTTCTCTCTCTAGAGCTAGGACATCCCGTAGATCATTCGTGCTGCCGGAAGTTTTGTTTTCAGTCTTTATCTCTTTTTCTGTAATCAAGACTTTGGAAGACCTTGTTCCATTTATGTTTAAACTGTATTGAAGATTTTTGAACTATGTAATTCTGTTTGGTTAAAGTTTCATAGTGGCTTCATGAACCACTGAATATTTTATTTCCGCTGTGAGTTTCTGATATCTGTGTCTGTGATTCTGTGTTTTCGATTTCATTTGTTCCTAAGCTATTTACAATCTATTGTTTGAACTATTCCAGCTCGACATGTTTTATTTATTGTCGAATTTGAATGGTACAAAATAGTGGGTTGTTACAGAAATGTTTTCCAATATAAAGTGGATATCTTAAGAATTTATCTTTTTGAAGATAAATTGAAAATGAATAATTGAAATCGTATATTCATAGATATTTTGAAATATAAATTCACTATGGAATTTATAAATGAAAAGGAGAATTTGTTTAAAAATAAATATTGATTTATTTTTGAAGTGTGAAATTATATATCTAGTAAAGATATTTTGGAAAATAAATAATTTGGAAAATTATTTGGAATCTGGTGATGTAGTGCATATCCATTGATAGTTCAATAACCGACTATCAATATTTCCCTTTGAATGGGTATTTGATGTGATTTGTTTGAATTTGAATGCCACACTTATTTTTGAATAAGAGCTCACTATTCGGGTTAACCGGGAAAGGACCATGGGGTCGTATAACCCATTCCGAATATGTGATACGTCGTTATGAATTGCATTTGATGACCGGTGTTGAAGACCGGGTATTTGCGAAAGCGATAGGATGACCTATCGATTGTCTCTGCACTGGGTAGCTCCTGGTATAGAGATTCCCTAAGTGATGGGAAATTCGATCGGGATTGTGAATACCCGGATTGTAAGGGCTTCGTGAGAAGTGCCTTCGGTTCTGTTCGAGCCCGGAACAGACTTGTATGGATTGTATGTCTGACATTTCAAATTGAGATATAAAGCCGATTTCATTCAAATATATTTCTGTTGGTGGCGGAGAATTTATTCTTTTAGCTTAACACCCTTCTCTGAGACGTACGAGCTCAGAGGTTATGTAGTTGAAAGTTATCAGCGATATATTCCCAATTCGGTAATGTGACATGCTGAGTGTTGCTGTTAAATGATCATTGTGTTGATTATTTGTGATAGGATCGTTTATTTGATCGTCTATCTTGGTGATCATCTCTATGATCATTTGTTGACCCAAAGCATGGCTTTTGTATAAAGTATGTTTTTGTGGACGTGACTTCGTCGAGCCTCACACCTCGGGAATGGTCAAAACAGGAAAGATGTAGCAAGGTTGTGAGGGGTAGCGCCCTTTAGGATATGTGCATTTCCTTCTGGAAAAGGGTGGTATCATGGTATGGAGCCCAGATACTTACTCATGTTGAAAACACTTTGTTATGATTGTGTGAATTGATTGCGAGCGCTCGGTTGAAAGGTCCCAAAGGACCGGGGGATGGCATATTCGGTCA
Organism: Allium cepa; assembly: GCA_030765085.1. NCBI lineage: Eukaryota > Viridiplantae > Streptophyta > Magnoliopsida > Asparagales > Amaryllidaceae > Allium > Allium cepa. The sequence continues at coordinate 898,593,105 of CM060932.1, forward strand.
GTTGTTACTCAGTTAGGGGTAACCCGGCCTTGTGTTGGTAGAGATCCGGTTTGGTTCTCGGGGATGTCCATCCAGAGGCATTCTCATGTGGTAATGGGAAGTTCCTTGGCCTGATCATTCGTTGGAAATCCAAAGAAACAATACGAGACTTGTACGGTTTTAGTTGTAGAACCTGCCATCTAATATGGTAGCTATAATAAGCATAATATAATGGTACCTATGCTGGCTAAGATTTATACTCTACTTTCGAAATGTCTTCTACACTATGCACTAGCAATAATATCAAATGTTTCTTTTTAATACGTATCAAGCATCTTTGACTATCATAAGGATAAATCTCCTCCAAGTCTGCGTTTGCATTGTGTGTGTGGCGGGAGGTCTTATGGTAGTCTCATTCTTAAAAGCATTGCGAATTGACTTTAAAAATATTCCTCTATTTTATTTCAAAGATAAATAAACTGTTTTTGAGTTCTCACACCAGTCACATGACTGACTCGGAGTTTATTGTTTTCCTTCCTAAACTCTGGGTGCCCACCAATTTCCACGCGGGCAGTCAAGAGTTAGGTTTATCAGGATATTCTGAATATTCTGGAATTGCTGGAAGCAAGCTGGATGGCATGGCGTATTACTAGTATATAGTATTTCTTTTCCGCTGCACTATTTGTTGTTTGATGTTGTACACTCTGATGATATGATGTAATGTAATGAAATGTGATGTAATGTAATAACTGATATAGTTCTTTGTTTAAAGATTATTCATTTATTTATTATATGTTGTTCCGCTACGAATTGTGAGATTCTGATGTTGTTCTGTTCCGTTCTATTTTCTATCTTCTTTCCTCTCTATTTTTCTATCTTATTTTCTACTATCTTCTCTCTTCTTCTACCTCTTTCTTTTTCTTAAACCATAACATTTCGGGTTTCCGTCCTTCGATTTCTCGGCAGTCGATAAAAGTGAGTATCGATGTTGAATTTTCGAAAGTCGAAAATTTCGGATCGTTACATTTGGTATCAGAGCATATGGTTAAGCGACAACCATGGTTCTGTTAGGTATTACTCATTAGAGATAGAGTCAGCAGTACTCTAGAATGAGTTTGAGTGTAATAATAGATATGAGCGCGTATTTGTTAGCGAATATAAAATTGTTTTTAAATCGGGTGAATAAGATAATTTTGCCCAAAACTATTTTGATAGAGAAGAAATGATTTTCTATGAATTATTATAATATATGGTTGCATGGTTGTTAATATCATTAGTATATGGAATTAAATAAGAAATAAAATGGATTGAATTCAAGTAAACTAACTTGATAAATTCTTGGACTTATGAATTGGAATTTGAATTGGTTAAAATTAAAGTTTAGTCGTGAGCTAAATTTGAAGATAAATTTGAATTCGTATATAAATTCAAGTAAGTAAAAGAAATAAATTGAAATTCCCTTTGTTAGTAATTAAGTAAATTCGAGATGAATTGAATATGGAAATTGAAATTGAAATGAATTAGTGAATGAAACTAATTTAAAGTAGTAATATGAATTAGTAAATGAAAGTTAATCGTTAGAATTCAATGTTTGGAATTGAGAATTGAATTCGAATGAAATTTAAATTGTGAATTGAATTCAAATAGAATTGGAATTGTGAATTGAATTGAAATGTAAAATTTAATGAAAATGAATTTGTAACTTCAATAGTGAAGTAAAAATGTATAAAAGCATATATGGAAAATTTTGTAATGGAATTGGCAAAATAGTTTGAATGTTGGAATTGGATATTATGACTAGCAGGATATACAGGTGTATAAAGGAATTTGGATTTTGATTTTGAAGATAATTTAAATTGCTCGACAAAAAGGTACGTATTTGAATTTCAGTATGAAATTTGATGATTTTCTTCTCCAGCCACTTGGCTTTCTCTTTTCTTTTTGATTCTGAGGGGCCGTGGTGCCATTTTGTAGTCGTACCGAGCTAGCCGCGCAAAGGAGACGCTGGCGAAATTTTTCGAAAATTTAGGGTGTTAGAAAATTTTTGAGAAAAATTTAAAGTTTGAAATTTGAATTTAAATTTAAATTTGAATTGGAAGTGAACACTGTTGTTTGGAACTTATAATTGAAGTTGGAAAGCTAGTTAAAATGATAATGAATCTTTAGTAAAAAAGATTTGTTTTAGAAAGTTGATAAAACTATTTGGATAGTGAAAAATAATAATCGGGATAAGGGCATTCTTCTTAACTTGTAATTTCGGGACGAAATTCTTTTAAGGGGGGAAGATTATAACGACCCAGAATTTTTAACAATTTAATTTGAGAATATTTAATTAATTTTAAATATTTGAATGATGGGTTGAATTGAATTTCAAATTATCAGAATGAATTTGACGATTAAATTATAGAATTTAATCTATTTGAAAGTTGAATAAAAATTTGAATCTTCAATTTTAAGCCAATTAAAAATATTTCAAAGGCTTGTAAAAAATTCGTATTGATAATATTGAAGATTATAGAAGCGTCAGAATTGAAATTGAAAGTGAATTGTTCAGTTTTGAATTTAAATCGTTTGAATCGATATTTAAAAATAGCCGTCCGAGGCACAGTCTCGGAATTCAACGAAACCAGTTCCATTGGGTCCGTAATTGAATTATTACCGGATTTCAAATTTCGTATTTTTCGAAGTTGTTATGTGAGCGTACGAGAGATAAACGCGTCGAAATCAAATTGGATTCAATTTAAATTTAAATTTAAATTTAGTCAATGCACACACGTTCTCCCTTTTCTCACGCAGAGTATCACGCCTAAAATCATGGCTAAAATCGTGCAAAGCATACCCCTTCATCTCCAAGCATACTTCTTCCCTTTTTAAATAACCGTTCCCCCCTCTTCAAAATCGAATCACGCAGAAGAAAGAAAATATGGCCGAGCTTCATTCCCCTTCCTCTCAAAATTCACGGCCGAAGAAAAAAGAAAAGAAGAGGGAGCTCATTCAATAATGGCGCGCTCGAATTCGTGAAGAGATGGGGCGACGCGACAAATGGCGGCGCGTTTGAAATTGGGGCTCACGTGGGGAAGCGCACGCGCAGTGGAGGCTGGTAGAGGAGGCGCGCGTTGATGGTCGCGATTGGCAGTGATGGTGAGGAACTCAAGCTTGAGGCTGTGGCGTGCGTACGAGATTGGGCGACAGCGAGGTGGTGCTCGCGCGTGAAGAAGCAGTGGCGCGCGATTCAGAGGCGTTGGCATTCGCGATTTGGGGGAATGGGCGCGCGGAGTATGGAGGCGATGGAGACCTCGTTCTCGAGGCAGTGGCGACGTTTGGTGCTGGGTTCATCAAATTAACAGTAAGGTAATTACTGTTTGCAGATATTTGATTTGTTTGGATTTGTATAAATTCGTAAATGAATGGAAATTTAAAACAGTAAGGTAAAAATTAATTTAAGTTTAAAATCTGTTTTAATTAAGATAATAAGTATATATATATATATGCAGATTTTTAATTTATATATATACAGAAAAAAAAAGTTATGGTAAAGAACTGTTTAACCGGTAAATCAATTATTTTGGTAAGATAATTTATTAAAGAAAATATTAACGGTAAAGAAAAAAAATATTAGTTCAAATTATTATATTAAGAATAAAATTGTTAGTTTAAAATATAATTTTTAGTTAATCAAATTTATAAAAAAAATAGAAGGAAAATTTTGGTTTATAATTAAATTAAGAAAATCATTAGTTAGATAAATTTAATTATTTAAAAGAAATTGTTTTAAGAATAAAAGGAATTTGTTAGTTAAAATAAAATCTTGGTTAAATAAATTTAAAATAAAAGGAAATTTAAATTTTAGTTAAATAAATTTATTTAAAGAAGAAACTGGTTTAAATAGAACTATCAGTTAATTTAACTATTAAAATGAAATCACCAATCAATCGAAATTATCTAATGAAAATTTATTATTCAATCTGTTTGAATATTAATAAATTGTGTAAATATTTATACAAGGTATAAATCAAGAAAATCGAGTCAAGATGGAAATGGATTGCAAAATAAAAGCAAAGGTGAGAACTTCTCACTCTAAAGGGTTTATTTAAATTTTAAATAGTTAGATTTAAAATTGTTAGTTGTGTTGATTGAATGCTTGAATGATGATTGTTATATATATATATATATATATATATATATATATATATATATATATATATTGGATGTGAATAGACCCTATACGCCGTTAGTAAGCGGAGGTTATTTATTACACACATATACCGCGATATTCCACCTTGAAGTGGAATTCGTATTATATTAGTATATAGCAATATATATATATATATATATTGGCATATGTATATACTGCAGTTGATTGATTTCCCGCATTGTATAGCGGATGAGACCCTATACGCCGTTAGTAAGCGGATAATATTTTTATAAAATCCCATATACCACGAAATTCCACCTCGAAGTGGAATGGGTATTGTGCTAATGTCTGTGGATGCCGGGAAACAGGTTGGAGGGATCCAACTGGATTCCTCAACAGTATTTATTTGATTTCAGATATTTTGATATTTGATGGACTATCATATCGATATATGATGTCGTTGTTGTCGTGATTGACTATTTGGTATGTAGCATCATTGGACCAAATTTTGGGATTTTAAAAGGATTTCAAAGTGATTTTTGAAAGTGTACGTTTATAAAATATTTTTGGAATTGATTTATTTTAAATAAATAAACGTTATAATTTTAATGTTATAAAAATTATGGTTTTTTTGAGAAATATAGTTAAAAGTTGATTTTTGAAAATATGGGATTAATGATTTTATAAAAGAGTTTAAATCGGGATTTTTGAAATTATTATAAAGAGTTGAAAATATAGGATTTATAACATTTAATTATTTTATTTTATAAATCAAAATGGTGAAATTATAAAGGGGATTAAAGATGTTTTAAAAGAATAATATAAATTGATTTATATAAAAGATTTATAAATTGATAATTTATAAATTAAAATATTTGAATTATAAAACGAGTTTTTATAAGTGTTAGAATGAATTGTGAATGAATTTCATAAATAAATGAAATTCATAGAATTATAAACGGTGAAGTTATAAATGGAATTTTATAAGCAGTAGGTTTATAAAATTTGAAAAGTTAATTGAAGAATGGATTTTTGATTTAAATGAATCTTATAAGTTATAAGATCTATGAATTGGGATGTTTAAAAGAACGATTCTTGTAAACAAATAAATTATAAGTATTTAACTTATAATATGGACTTTTGGTTCATAATTGAAATATAAAGTGAATAGGTTAATAAAGAAAATTTATAAAGAAAGATGTTATAAAATAAATAGAAATGGAATTTATAAACATTGTTTTATAAATTCGCAAATGACTTATTTTGATAAGAAAATTGTTATAACTTATTTATGGAGTTATATTCACGTTTTGATTGTGAATAATCCTTTAAAATGAAATGTATAAAAGGATGAAAATTGTTAATGTAGTGTATTCACGTTTTTGAATAGTGAATAATATGTTAAAGAAAATGTTTTGGATTAGATGTTTTGAATTGAATTTAAAACGATCTAACGATGTTTTAAATGTGTTGAGATTCGAAACCATAGATTTTATTGTTGAAATAGACGTTTTCGAGAAATAAAAGGAAATGGTGGACTATAGCACTGTTGTTATAGTAAATGATTTCCGAAAGGAAATGTTTTGTATAGTATTGGGATTTATATATCTATTTTAATTTCGAATCCCTATACTAGTGATTTTGGGTTGTCGTAACGATGTTTTACGCAACATTCGTTTTGGCCCAAATAAATATGGTTAAGAGAATGATTTCCTTAAAGAATGAAATATATACTTAATCTCGATTTAAGTATATTGAATATTTTCTAAGAATTGAAAATAAATAAAATTTGTGAATTACTTATGAATAAGTAAGTATGGAAATGTTTTCCAATATAAAGTGAATATCTTAAGAATTTATCTTTTTGAAGATAAATTGAAAATGAATAATTGAAATCGTATATTCATAGATATTTTGAAATATAAATTCACTATGGAATTTATAAATGAAAAGGAGAATTTGTTTAAAAATAAATATTGATTTATTTTTGAAGTGTGAAATTATATATCTAGTAAAGATATTTTGGAAAATAAATAATTTGGAAAATTATTTGGAATCTGGTGATGTAGTGCATATCCATTGATAGTTCAATAACCGACTATCAATATTTCCCTTTGAATGGGTATTTGATGTGATTTGTTTGAATTTGAATGCCACACTTATTTTTGAATAAGCGCTCACTATTCGGGTTAACTGGGAAAGGACCATGGGGTCGTATAACCCATTCCGAATATGTGATACGTCGTTATGAATTGCATTTGATGACCGGTGTTGAAGACCGGGTATTTGCGAAAGCGATAGGATGACCTATCGATTGTCTCTGCACTGGGTAGCTCCTGGTATAGAGATTCCCTAAGTGATGGGAAATTCGATCGGGATTGTGAATACCCGGATTGCAAGGGCTTCGTGAGAAGTGCCTTCGGTTCTGTTCGAGCCCGGAACAGACTTGTATGGATTGTATGTCTGACATTTCAAATTGAGATATAAAGCCGATTTCATTCAAATATATTTCTGTTGGTGGCGGAGAATTTATTCTTTTAGCTTAACACTCTTCTCTGAGACGTACGAGCTCAGAGGTTATGTAGTTGAAAGTTATCAGCGATATATTCCCAATTCGGTAATGTGACATGCTGAGTGTTGCTGTTAAATGATCATTGTGTTGATTATTTGTGATAGGATCGTTTATTTGATCGTCTATCTTGGTGATCATCTCTATGATCATTTGTTGACCCAAAGCATGGCTTTTGTATAAAGTATGTTTTTGTGGACGTGACTTCGTCGAGCCTCACACCTCGGGAATGGTCAAAACAGGAAAGATGCAGCAAGGTTGTGAGGGGTAGCGCCCTTTAGGATATGTGCATTTCCTTCTGGAAAAGGGTGGTATCATGGTATGGAGCCCAGATACTTACTCATGTTGAAAACACTTTGTTATGATTGTGTGAATTGATTGCGAGCGCTCGGTTGAAAGGTCCCAAAGGACCGGGGGATGACATATTCGGTCAGTTGTTACTCAGTTAGGGGTAACCCGGCCTTGTGTTGGTAGAGATCCGGTTTGGTTCTCGGGGATGTCCATTCAGAGGCATTCTCATGTGGCAATGGGAAGTTCCTTGGCCTGATCATTCGTTGGAAATCCAAAGAAACAATACGAGACTTGTACGGTTTTAGTTGTAGAACCTGCCATCTAATATGGTAGCTATAGTAAGCATAATATAATGGTACCTATGCTGGCTAAGATTTATACTCTACTTTCGAAATGTCTTCTACACTATGCACTAGCAATAATATCAAATGTTTCTTTTTAATACGTATCAAGCATCTTTGACTATCATAAGGAGAAATCTCCTCCAAGTCTGCGTTTGCATTGTGTGTGTGGCGGGAGGTCTTATGGTAGTCTCGTTCTTAAAAGCATTGCGAATTGACTTTAAAAATATTCCTCTATTTTGTTTTCAAAGATAAATAAACTGTTTTTGAGTTCTCACACCAGTCACATGACTGACTCGGAGTTTATTGTTTTCCTTCCTAAACTCTGTGTGCCCACCAATTTCCACACGGGCAGTCAAGAGTTAGGTTTATCAGGATATTCTGGATATTCTGGAATTGCTGGAAGCAAGCTGGATGGCATGGCGTATTACTAGTATATAGTATTTCTTTTCCGCTGCACTATTTGTTGTTTGATGTTGTACACTCTGATGATATGATGTAATGTAATGAAATGTGATGTAATGTAATAACTGATATAGTTCTTTGTTTAAAGATTATTCATTTATTTATTATATGTTGTTCCGCTACGAATTGTGAGATTCTGATGTTGTTCTGTTCCGTTCTATTTTCTATCTTCTTTCCTCTCTATTTTTCTATCTTATTTTCTACTATCTTCTCTCTTCTTCTACCTCTTTCTTTTTCTTAAACCATAACATTTCGGGTTTCCGGCCTTCGATTTCTCGGCAGTCGATAAAAGTGAGTATCGATGTTGAATTTTCGAAAGTCGAAAATTTCGGATCGTTACAAAAGACGTATTACCCTTCTTATTAACTTTCCAAACTTTTCCTTAGTTTGATTTATCAAAAATTTTCTAACTCCCTAAATTCCCGAAATTTTTTGTCAGCGTCTCCTTTGCGCGGCTAGCTCGGTACAACTACAAAATGGCTCTACGGCGTCTCAAAAACCCAAAAGAAAACAAAAAGCCAAGTGGCTCGATCAAAATCCCAATCAATTTCATATAGAAATTTAATCACATACCTTTTTGTCGAGCATTTCAAATTTATCTTCTGAAATCAAAATCAATTCTCTTTACCTATATATTACTTGCATATCTTACACAGCAATATGTCCAATCACAATATACAAAACATTTTATCGACATTCTTACAAATGTCAATATCTTTTCATTCAAATATTATCTTAAATTATATTCAAAATATCAATTCCCGATTGAGAATGCATAATTCCTTACTTAAGCTAGTATAAGTATTTTATGTGTTTCTTATATTTATTTTCATCTTACCACTTTAGTTTGTATCTATTCCTATTCAATTGATTCTTCCATTTCCATATGAATTCAATTTATCTTTAACTCTAAACATTTAAATTCTATTTTTCGTTTATATCAAATTCATGTCATTATTTTAAATTAGTTTCATTCACTAATTTATTTCCATTTCCAATTTGAAAACGTTTGTCGTTAACAAAATTTTCAAAAACTTCAAAAAAAATTCTAACTCTCAAAATTTTCGAATTTTTTTGGCAGAGTCCCCTTTGTACGGAGGAGCTTTTGCAATTTGACAAAAGATATAAATATATATACATCGACCCATGCGGTCGGAGAAACAAAAACAGTTCATATTTCCTAGTTTGTATTGCGTAGACGTACCTTATTTAGCATTTTAAGCATGCGGCGTATTTTATTTAAGCACATGCGCATCCAAAATCCCGCTATACAGTCTTCTGGTACCTGTACTTACTCAATTTATACACATAAGTAACATATTTATGAAATTTATAACATTTCATTCATTTAAGCAACTACAACACATCAATAACATAAGAAATGCTCTATAAATAACTTCATAACAAATTTATATAGTTTCCAAACTAGTTCCATTTGTTTACAATGGACACAATACCGTTTGCATTCAACTTTAAGTGAGTTACAACACATATACTTAACTTCAATCCAAAATTATGCCCAAACAAACTCATTTTCAATTTAATTGATTTCAAAAATCAATTTCTGCTTCTTATCAATTCAAATCCATATTTTATAAACAATGTATACAAGCATTTTGTATAAACAATTGATAAGGTTCCAATTAAATCCAATTGCTTTTACTCAATTTATAACATCATATCCGATTCAGAATGATTTTCACATCATTCTTTTATTCGATTCATTCTTAATCCTAACTATTTTGTATTCATGGCAATTTATTCAAAAAAATAAAGTTTAATTACTTCTGTTATTCCAAGAACTTTATTTAATCTTGTTTACGACAACAACAATTATTTCATGCAAATTCGACAATATTCATTCAACAAACAATTTCTTTAGTTTTATAACTGTTTTAAAATTGATTCCAACTCAAGTTATATGAAATTTCATTCCATTCTACCATATCTCTGCATTGATTGCATTCAAAACCATTTCTATTAAGCTCGACAACTTCAATGCTTAAAATTTAATAAACATGACCCAAGCTTATATAAGTCATGCTTCATTGAATTTTAGACTTAAGTTAATTTACTTCAAATTATTAACTTTCATAACTTAAGTTTATTTCATTTTCCCATAAATTCTTTTCCCAATTTAATTTGATTTTATTTAAATCAAATCTCTTTCATTTACTTCTTAACTCAATTAGTTATTTCATTTAAAAATTTCAATTCCCATGTTCGATTCATTCTCGAACTTATTTAACTTATTACAAGACCATTTTCACTTTATTTATGCACAATTGGATTTTGTTTGCACTTCTAACCATTTATATTTAATCCAACTTCATTTTATTTGCTAACCAATTCGAGTTGAATTTTATATCTATAATTCAAGGTCTCTTCCTCCTATTCACTTTAATTCACCCTCCACTTTTATTAATTTACCATTCAACTTTTATTTAACCAATTCAAAGTTTATTCACATATTCAAGTTACTAATTTATCCCAAATTAGTTTACTCCCAATTTATAATCCAATACTTGATTTTTATCTTCAAAAATCTCTTCATTTAAATTTCTTTGGTTCAATTCCATTTTGTAGTTCAGGTTTAGATTTCTATTCATTTTCCAGATTCAAACAATTCTATTTGGCTTATTTATTCCATCTTAATTTTATAAGTCCCACTTCTTATTTATCTTCACACTTCCATTCATTTACAGTTAACCACTTTCCCATTTTATTTTAATTCAGGTTTATACATTTTTACTTAGCCAAGTGAGAGTTTTATTACAATATCATCTACATCTCAATTTAATTCATCTTCATTCAAATTCACACATTAACATAGCTTAAGATAATTCCAGTTCAATCAAAGTTCTCAATCCAATTAAATTTTCTATTCACTATCCAATTACATCCAAAGTTTAAGGTACTTTACCAATATATTTTATTTAATGAACTTCCACTTTCTTCGAAATCACCTTTCCATAAATTTTAAATCTTAAGTTAATTTTATTTATTGCAACTTCTTACTTAATCATTGCAATTGATTTGATACTCATCTGATCAAATCCCATATGATTTAATTAGCCATTCTAAATTTGTTAAGATAATATCCAAGGCCAATTTATTCCATCCATACTTGATTTGGATTTTATTCGTAAATTCAAACTATCTTTACTTTAGTCCAATTTCATAACAATTCCAATTCATGTTTAATTTACTTACCATTCAATGGAATTTCTATTTATAACTCGGGTTCCATCACTAAATTCCATTTTAAATTCAAATTTCAACTTAATTTAAATACACTGGATTTTATTTTCATTTTAATTTAATTTACTTCCATTCACATAACTTAAATTAATTTCAATCCACTTTAAGTTTTATTTCTCATTACAACTTCATTTAAAATCTACTAATTTATCCCTTCCAAATCATTAATTAAATTTCAAGTTTTAAATTTTAATCCAAGTTAAATTTCCATCTTTAACTTTTTGCTTTAAATTTTAATTCCAAAATTCAACATTTATGTTTTCCTTGATTAGATAACTATTTTAAATTTAATCATCTCATTCGTAAAAATATTATCATCCAAACATCCATGTTATAATAATTTTAGAAAATATTTCTTTTATATCAAAATATATTTTGGATGAAATTAATTCATTCACCCACTTTGGACAATCAATATTGTGTCGAATTGCTCTATTTAAGTGTTTAGAAACCCCTTCGATACAGTTTTCGAGGCTGTGCCGACGAAGGTTCATATACCACTCAATAAATCAATCAACGCAATATAAAACCATTTTATATTCACTAACAAATACGCGCTCATATCTATAAATACGCTCAAACTCATTCTAGAGTACCATTGACTCTATTTCTAATGAGTAATTCCCCACCAGAGCCAAGGTTCTCGCTTAACCTTTTAGCTCTGATACCAAGTGTAAAGGCCCGCAAATCCGTACCCCTTTGAACTAACCAAATTCCACCACAGTTCTGTCCAAAGTGGCACAAATGTACGAGTCTTCGGGTAAAAGAAGAAAGAGGTAGAAGAAGAAGAAGAAGAAAAGAAACAACATCAGAATCTCACATCGCAGCGGAATAAAATATAATATATAGAATACAGCCTTTAAATACAAAGAAATCTGTACTGTATACATATACATACATACATACATCATCAGAGTACATCAACATCCATACAGAGACAACTAATAATTGTCCATACACAACGGAAATAATAGACAAATACGGAAATACGTTCTGTCATCCAGCTCGTCTCCTGCGCTCCGGCAATATAACCTGAACCTGTTTAACTCGGTCTGACCTGAGCATCATATAAAACAACACCCGAGTTAGTCTGGAATACCAGCGTGAGAAAATCACACTCAATTGAATTATTATATTTTCAAAAATCCTTTGAAAAAGAAAAGCATCTCGTAAGACCACGCCACAAACAAACATGTCGGGTTTTTACCTTACGATAGCTAAAACAATTTTTATTAAAGTTCTCTGATATTATTATAGTGTCTATAAAAAGTAAAATAGAATCTAGCTGAAATGCTTGCATCTCACTATTCAGCAATAGTTGGGCACAATCAAAACCGTACAGGCTCTTATTGGAGATTGGATTCCATACAATGGCAGGGCTACTGGGGTACCGCCCGTCACAGTACCTGGTCTAGATCAGAGTACCGAGGAGCCACCCTAACTCCCCTGCAACACAAGACCGGAACCATCCCTTACTGGACAGTCCCAAGCAAGATCACCCCGTGATTGGCGCGACCAACCACCCACTAAGCCGAAATAAAAGGGACATCTAGACAGAGGAAACCTCACTCTCCAATGGGGGCTACCCACGAAGTCTTGCTGCACCTCCCCTGTTTTAGCCATTCCCGGTTGATGAGACTTGAGGTTAAACGTTACCTTTTAAGAACGAGTGCCACTTAGAATGCTCATCGTCCACCTGACGATGTTCTGAAAGCATTCAATCCATACAAGTTGCCCTGCGTCTGGACAAACCGAATCACCGTCTTCAACTCTTCACGGTCTTCATTCGTAATCCTTCAAACCGGATCGAAGTGGTTTTCGGATAATTAAATCTGATCCCGGACTCTTCGAAACGATCAACGCATTGTCCAATATTGATAGTCGGTTATTTAACTATGAATTAATCATACACAAGCAACCATCAAATAATTTCCTCAAATTATTTATCTCAAATATCTACTTAAGATATTATTCCCATTTTAACCCATTTGAATCTAATTTCACAGTCCTTTTATTTCCATGAAATCACTTATCTGATTTCTCATACACACTCAATTTGATTCAACCTTATAAAATATTTCTTATTTCCTCATTCCCTTTTCAAAAATCAATTTATACTTTGCTTATAAATGTCAAACTCAATTCCTTCACTTAATAAGATTTCTTCTAAATCTTATCTCGTTTAATAACTCACTTATTATCACAAGAGGATTATTAATTGGATTTTAAAAGCATTTGAAAACATTTAGGTTTATAAAATAAGAAATATAGTTTTATACAATTTACGGTTTAAAAGAAATATTTAACATAAAAATTAGAGTTCATATCCAGTTAATGATAAATTGTAAAACTGGTTTTAGAAAATTACAGTTTATTATAAATATTTGCCTATCCTTCGAAAATGTCTAATTCGAAACATTTTAAATTCAAGTAATAGTTTACAAGAAATTTATAGTGCAATAATTTAAAATACTCCTTTTTAAGAATAAGTTTATAATTTTAGAAAGCCCAATATCCATCTATAACTGCCTCTTGTCCAAATTCACACTTTTTACTTTCGGAAATATTCTACTGTTTCCGTTTCAAACAAATTTATAACTCAATATAAGTTCACGACTTATTCCTTTTTGTATCTACTGATATCTTCTTTTCCCATTTATAAACTCCGTTTATAAATTTATAACTCCCTGAGTTTTCTTTTTCATTTATTTATGAAACAATTTATTCAAAAATCCTATTTTATAATTTTATTCTTCAATTCAATTCCATAGTGTTCCTTAAAAACAATTCCATTTCATTTCTTAATAAAATTCCCTTATTTTATTTCTTAATATAGTTCTCTTATTTTATTTCTTAATATAGTTCTCTTTGAGTTCACTTTATTTATAAAGATAGTTTTATTTAAGAATTCCACCTTAATAATTTATTTCTTTTATATAAATTTTCATATTGTTCTTTAAATAAATTCCATTCATTACTTAATAAAATTCCCTTTTTATTTCTTAATAAAAATCCCTTATTTGTACTTCTTAACAACATTTTCTTTTTATTCTTAAATAAAAATTTACTTGTTGATTACAATAATTCTTCCAGTGTTTAATAAATTAAATTTTCCCAAAAACTCAATTTTAACAATTTCAGTTTATAAGATGCTTTTATTTCTTTTTCTTCATTCTCAAGTTGAAATTTCAAATTCCAATAATATTTCCTATTTGAGTTTTATTTAACTTTTTTGAATTAATTTATCAATTGTAGTAAAATTTCAAATTTCATCTTATTTGTTATTCAACAGTTAATAATTCAATTTATATACAAGGCCACCCATCTCAATTTATCATCTTGTCACAGAACAATATATATATATATGAGATAAAATAAATATCTTTGAGGAATCCTGTTGGATCCCTCCAACCTGTTTCCCTGCATCCACAGATGTTAGCACAAATAAAATACCAATTCCACTTTAATGGTGTAATATTGCAGTATATGGGATTCATATATCATCATCCGCTATTATGCGACATATATGGTCTATTTAATTATTCACTAATTTCAACCATCATTCAAGCAATTCAACAATAAATTTAAATTCAACAATTTTAAATTTAAAATCAACTGAGTGATATTAACTCACCTATGATTTTGGGTTTGCCAAACCGATCCAATCCTGACTCATTTCCGTATTTTTTTGACCTTGAATAACAATTTCATGGATTTTATTAATATTCGAACAATCGAATAATTATTTATCGTTTAAATAAATTTCTGTTAAACTAATAATTTAATCTTAACTAATGATTTATTTTAACTACTATCTTTAAAAATCCTTTAGTATATTAAACAAATTTTAATCACTAAATCCACTATTTAAAATAATATTTAAAACATGTGTATTTATTTTATTCTTGAAACAACATGCATATATACTTATAAAAATAATCTATATTACCATTCAAAATTCCTTTTTGCTTTCTAAATCTTATGTATATATTATTTTCTGTTTTCTACAAATACTAATATTTATATCTTACCTTCTTGAAAATATCAAACAGAACTTTCTTTGCTGTGAACACTTTAAACTTATATATATATATATATATATATATATATATATATTTCTAAAACTTGTATATGAATTAAATTGAAAATAGAAACATTTATACTTTACTGTAAAAATTCCCTTTTGTTTCTGTTTTCCCTAGCTGTGTACATATGCATATTAGATTTAAATTCGAAAATGAATTCATAATTATACCTTACTGCTCACAATATTGAGACTCCACGAACGAGCGACTCCAATCACAAGCGTCGCCACCGCGACCTCACTCGAACTCCCCAGCATCGCGCGAGCCTCATCCACAAATCGCGAACCCCCAAGCACGACCATGCGCGTCCATGCCCAGTCACTGAGTCTGCCTCCACCTTCACCAAGTCGCGGCCGAACCAATTCAACACTCGCGAGCAGTTAGCAACCCCAACATCACACATCACCCTCAACCCTATGCAGCGTCTCCGTCATCTCGAGAATCTCGACATGAGGGCCTTCACTATCGCGAGCTTAGACTAGACCTAATCCCCTTCTCACGCACCACTCCAAAAATCACGGTCCGCCCCCAATCGCTCGAACACGATTCGATTTAGGGTTTCATTTTTTTTTAAATATGCCGTGAATCGACTTGAGAGAGAAAGGGGAAAACGAGGGGGTTTCGAAGGTAAAGGAGTGAGGGGTTGGGTTTCGCGATTTTTAAATTGAAAGAAATTTGATCGGCCATTATCTTTTGCTTCGTCTTTCGATTTGAAGAAATAAAAATGAAAAGGAAAAGAGACGCGACTTTTATGAGCGATGGAGGCGTATTGAAGAAGCTGAAGGAAATAATACGACTGATGTGAAAAGAATTTGACAGGTGAAATGACGAGAGATATTTAAATTTAAAACGATTCATTATTTTCGAAGCGTTTTTATTTCGTACGACCACACGATCACTCCAACAATTACGAAATTTGAAATCCAGCAATAATTCAATATTACGGATCCCATGGAACTGGTTTTGTCGAATTCCGAGACTGCGCCTCTGATGGCTATTTTAAATGTCAATTTAAACGATGCAATTTTAAAATTGAACAAACCACTGTTAAATTCCAATTTTAACTCATCTATTATTTTCAGTATTATTAATATAAATTTTATAGGCCTTTAAAATATTTTTAACAAACTTATAATTCCAAATTTTTATATTTTACCCAATATCTAAGTATCACTTTAATAATTAATTAATTCAATAGGTCGTTATATTTTAAATTTTGAATTTCTTTTATTAAATAAAACAGCCTTTCATATTCAAAATCAAATTATAATTCAAATTAAATATTTAAATTCATTTTAAATATCACAAATTAACTGTTGAAAAAGTCGGGTCGTTACAATCTTGATATCTTCGAGGAGGTCTCGGGCCTCCCACCCCATAGAGAGATTGAGTTCCAGATCGTTTTGGAGAAGGATGCAAGGTCCGTCACTTTACCTTTAAGATATATGTCCCCCAAAGAAAGAAGGGAATTAGATAAGCAAATCTCAGGGCTACTGAAGGAATAATTCATTCGTAGGAGTACTTTAGAATAGGGAACCCCTATTTTTATTTCTACTAAGGCAGATAGTTCTTTGAGACTCTATGTCGATTATAGAGGATTAAACAAGTTGACAAGGAAGAATATGTACTCTCTACCTAAAATAGATGACTTATTCGGCCAATTTATAGGAGCTAAAGCCTTTTTCCAATTAGACTTAGCAACAAGATCCTATCAGTTGAGGATTACGGAGGGAATCAAGTCGTATTCTCATTCAGTACTCTAAATGGGCTTCATGAGTGGGAAGTAATACCTTTTGGATTGACGAATGCCCCCAACATATTTTGTAGATCTGATGAGCAGAGTATTTAGAGGGCTACTATATAAATTTGTCATAGCGTTTATTGATGATATCTTGGTTTTCTCCAAAGGAAAGAAGGAGCATGAGGACCACCTTAGGGAGGTATTGGAAACCTTGAGAAGAAGCCAACTCAAAGTCAAGTTTTCTAAACGCCATTTTTGGAAAAATGAAGTTAGATTACTTAGGCATATTGTTTCGGAATAAGGATCGGCTATGGACCCTGCAAAAATGGATGCTGTACAAAGATGGAAGACTCCTAGTGATGCATCAGTGGTTAGGATTTTTCTAAGATTTGCATGCTACTATAGGAAGTTCATCAAGAAATTTGCACAAATAGCATCCTCTTTAACCAAATTGACTATGAAGAATTTAGTTTTTTTTAGGATGATAGATACATCGAGGCATTTGAAAAGTTTAAGAAGTCATTGACTAGTGCACCTGTGCTCACTATTCCAGATGGAACCAAGATGTTTACATTTTTCATAGACACATGTGGATAGGATTAGGAGCAGTTCTTATGTAATAAAGGAAGGTAATTGCCTATGCTAGTAGACAACTGAAGGACCATGAGAAGAGATATCCAGTACATGATTTAAAATTCGCAACCATTATTTTTGCCTTAAAGATGTGGAGGAATTATCTCTTGAGGGAAAAGATTGTGTTATTCACTGATCATAAATTCCTCAAATACCTATTTTCCCAAAAATATTTGAACCTTAAGTAGTAGAGGTGGATGGAGTACCTAGCATCCTTTGACTTTAATATTAAATATACGCCTGGAAAAAGGAACGTAGTTGACGATGCCCTTAGTCGAAGACACGCTACCCTAGGCATTACATATGAATGGAGACACTTGGAGTTTCTCTCAAATTTTAACCTCCAACCGTCAACAGAACCCATCCAAGATTTTCTAGTAATTATGGAGATTAGACAGCCTTGATGGATCATATATGACATGATCAAGTGAAGGATGAGGGTTGGTAGAGATTTTGGAGAAATTGAGAAAAGGAGAGAATTTCCCATGCTAGGAGGTATTCAGTTGATAAAAAGGGATGTTTGAGAAGAGATGGACATCTTTGTGTTCCAATGATTAATGATTTGATGGGAGATGTGCTAATAGAGAGTCATCACTCAAGGATGGCCATTCACCCGGAGAAGATAAAATGTATAAGGACATGAAGAAAATTTTCTTTTGGGATGGAATGAAGAGAAGCATAGTTGAGTTTGTTGCTAGGTGTTTGACATGTCATAAAGTAAAAGCCAACCAAGGAATGCCTAGTGGAATATTATTACCTTTGAAAATTCTGACTTGAAAGTGGGAATATATTTCAATGGATATTGTGGAAAGATTGCCTAGAAGTCAGAAGAGCAATGAGGCTTTTTGGGTTGTTATGGACAAACTCACTAAGAGTGCTCATTTTGTCCTGATTAGAAGAAATAGGACTTTCTCCTCTCTCTTACGGATTTATATTAAGGAGGTAGTTCGTCTACATGGAATTCCTATAAGCATAGTCAATAATAGTAACTCCTTGTTCACTAGAGAGTTTTGGAGAGGCCCACAAACAGCTTTGGGAACTTCTTTGAACCTTAGCACGACATATCACCACCAAACTAACGGACAAATAGAGTGGGTGAATAGGATTTTGGAAGACCTGTTGAGAGCTTATATCTTGGATTTTAGAGGACACTGGGAGTAGCATCTACCTTTGTTGAGTTTGCATATAATAATTGCTATCAAGCGACGATTGGTATAACCCATTTTGAAGCACTTTATGGGCGGCCATGCAAATGCCTAATTGTTAGTGGGAAACTATCGAGAAAGTATTACTCAAACCTAATTTGATCCATGGAACCACAGAAAAAGTAGAGTTGATCAGGCAAAGGATGAAGGTAGTGCAAGACTATCATAAATCTTATATGGATAAAAGAAGAAAATAGTTTTAATTTGAGGATAGAGATATGGTGTGCGTTAAAATGTTTCCTCTTAGAAAAGTTTTTAGGTTTGGCAAGTCTAGAAAATAGGCATCAAGATTTGTTGGGCCATTCAGAATTCAGGAAAGAATAGGAAAATTAGCGTACCACGTGGAGCTTCCTGAGAAGTTGGCAGGAGTCCACAATGTTTTCCACGTTTCTTATCTTAGGAAATTCCTTCATGACACCGCTAACGGAATTGAGCTTGATCAGTTAGGGGATTTTGAGATAGAGACAGTAATGCCCCATGCCATCTCAGGTATTGTGGAGCACGGTATTTGAAACATCTTCTATTTAGAGGCCCAAATCTAAACGCTACAGATGTTGTAGTCATCCATAATATTAACTTTCGGCGACTAAATACGGTTAAATGGTATCTAGAATATCAGAAGCATTGAATCTGAAACAAAATCATAGATTTCAAAAACACCTTTTCACATTACATTTCAAACACATATTCCACATTCAAATTACATAATCCCATAATTGTTTCCTAGGTTCAAATAAAATACAATTATTACACAAATACGCCAAGAGCGACATATGATGATGCTCCCTTAGTTGACCAGAGTACTATATAGACATAACTGCCTTAGATACAACACATCAGAATAAAATAAAATAAATGGCAGCTCCTAAATAGCTATCTATCGACCATCTGCTCATCTCTGGATGCTTTATTCATCAACCTACTAAAACATGTAGGACCTCAAGCCTCGGCCTACTCAAATTAATTTTGAGCACCGGAGAATTTAAGGGGAAAACATAAAATTCAAGTCAGACCTAAAGCCTAATGTGAATAATAATATGCATCTCAGTTATTTAATGTTAAGTAAGACCACGTCGCCTAGCAGAACGGGTTTCCCCTTACTAACATCCTTTTAAAACATATCTTTTGCAAATCATAATCCTGCAACCAAAACTAATTAAAACTATAAAGTATTATTATGTAAACATACAAATCAGGTAACAAATGGACTATCTGTCCGAACACTAGTTTTGTTTGGCTTATTATAATCTTTGGCTGACTCGGGCATACCAGACAAAATAAAAAAAAAATCTAACATCTATTAGATACCTCTTTTGGACGGTCTGTCCATAAATATCTATTAAATACTTCTCTTCTGAACGGTCTGTCCTTAACTTAACGTCTCCCAGGATCACCTGATACTAATAGTATTACGAGCTCACCAATAACCTATATGTATACAAACATATATTCTCTTCTGTGTGTAGTCATAATTTAATCTTACATATGACAAAGCCCTACACACTGGAATTTTGAACTAAATTAGCTAGGGCTAATTGGTAATGTATATGGCGTGACCCTATACCAATCCCATCTGGTATTCTAATATCTAAGTAATTTTACTTCAGGAGACCTTCCTAAAATTTTCCTTGAATGAACTTTTCATCTAAAATTGATTTAAAACCTTTTAAATCAAACTTAAACAAGGAAAACATTTATACTCTATGCTTTACTCAAATCACATTGCCATGTCATATAGACACACACACACTTTACTCAAACCTTTTGTTCATGAAAACATTAAATTTTTGAAAGTACCCCTTACGAATCCATTGAAAGTATCCTTTTCAAAATCATTGAAAGCGCCTCTTTTGAAACTAAGTAAAACCCTTTTTCTAACCTTGATCGAAAGGCCAAAACCTTTCTTTTGAAACCATACTCAAAACCTTTCGAAACCCTTGAAAAGCCTTTCTTTCGAATGCCATAAAACATTAGACATCACATCTTAAAAACTTTAAACATTGCCTTTAGAAACCTTTGGAAAAACATTCCCTTTCAACCCATTTGACACAATCGGAAAGTATTCCTTTCAACTCCTTCGAAACCATTGGGGAATCATCCCTTCAAAACCTTTCTTTAAAACTTTTCGAAGGCATTAAACCTTTATAAATACAAACACTTCGAAAGCATTTGGGTTCAATTTAATATATGTGGAAAAACACCTTTCGAAACCATTTAAACCTTCTTTTTCGAAACCATTGGGTTATTTTACAACAAAAAAGGTCTATAAAACTATTTAAGTTGAAAGCCTATCTTTCTAAAGCATTCCTAAGTAAATAAGTGACGGAATCGAAACCACCCATTCGAAAGCATTGGAGAAGTGACTATGTTAAAAGCTAAATATACCTTTTGAAACCATTGACTTCGGAAAGTAGAAAGGCAGCAGCTATGGATTTCGACCCCTTCGAAAGCATTACTTAAAATAAAAGAGCGTAACCTATTCAAAACATTTTCTTTAAAACATTTGACATGGTTGCAAGCTAGCCGTGTCTGTAGCTATCCCTTCGAAAGCAAACCGGCGCCACTTTTAATTTAAAGTAAAAGCATACTCTAACCCTTTTGGAATCCAACGTTTTGACTATATACCTTCCGCCTTTATCCAATACGTTACGTACCAAGTAATTTGATACCATGGGCATTGGCTTCGAAAGAATGGTGGCAAAACGTCCAAGTCAGAACCCCCTGATGCCGAAAATGGCAGAACGTGCTAAAATCATGCAAATTACGTTTTTAACTTAAAAGAGAAACACCTTTCAACTAACCCGCTTGTAGGATCGATTTCACCCTAGAGGGGGGGGAATAGGGTGATAGTGTTAATTATAAAAATTAATCGCGGAAGCTTATCAATTAATTTCAATTCAGATCACAGAATAGCAGCACAGATATCGCAGAATATAAAATAACAGAATAAAACAGAACAACACAGAATTTACCCAGCTTCGGCAAAACCCTGCCTACGTGCTGCCCCCAAGGTTTCTACTAGAAATTAGATAGTCCCTCGCTTACACACGTAAACTCGCTATACCCGCTATTGACTAATCTAACTCTACGCTCAAAACCTTGCCACAACTCAATTACCGAGTTGCGAATTCTCAAGCTACGCCACGTAGCTTGTCCCCTAGTCACACGACTAGAAATTGAACGGTTTAAAAAAGAAAATTACAAATTAAAAGCAATTTGAAATACAAAACCCAAATTAATAAAAACTAAGCCCAAATTAATAAAAATAGAACCGGCCCACTAATTAGTAGATTAAAAATGCGTCCCCTTTTATTTTTATCAGCCTGGTTACTTGAGAATATTGGCGGCTCTCTTCTCTTCTTTGCAAATCAGGGCTTCGTTCCCTTTGTTCCAATTAGGGCTTCGGCTCTTGTGTAAATCAGGGCTTCAATTTCTTCGTTCGATCTGAGATGTGTTGCCCTAGCTCGCTGCTTCTCTGATGGTCGACTGTCGCTCGTTTGCAGCTGCTTGATCGAGTTCGTTGTTTATGATTTTCGGTATGTACTGTTTCCTTTTGCTTTTCTGATTTTGGCTTGCTCGAACTCGATACCCTTGCCGATTATGTGAATTTGATTTATATAGGGTTTGTAAATCCTATTCTTGCATTCGTATAAAATCATTTGAATTTGTCAAATTCTTTTGATCGGCCGTTTGATTATGCTTGAACGATTGATGATCGAACTGACTTTGTCAAACTCGTATCTTTTGCATTCCTTGGTTGACACGGTTTTGAATTTATTTTCGTGATAACCACGGCTTCTACTCCGTTCCTTTTTTTCTGTTGACCGTGACTTGTTTACTTCGGCTTTCTTGTTACTGTGGCTTGTACTTGTATACTGCTGTGTCATGTAGTTTGCTTCAATATGCCCTGGTCTGGAGTAGCTCTGTTGCACTGAGTTTGTAGCTTGGTGTTGTGGTCATCTTGCTTCCTGTACTGATGTATTAGTTGTTGGCATATTTGCTTAGTCTTGAACATTGGTGATTTGTGTTGTGCTTATGTCCACTGATGCATCCAATCTGCACTTGTTACTTCTGTTCACCTGTATCATGTTTTGGCTTCACTGATGCTGCACATTTTTAGCCTTGGTCTTTGTTGTTGTCGCATGCACGGCCATGCTTGTAGTACTTGAATTGAATGCTACCTGTACTTGTTACTTGTATACTGCAGCTTGGTCTTGCCTTGGTTCTGGCCATTCCTAGTTTGATTGTGCTGTTTAGACCTCTGCACTGTGTTGCATTTGTATCACTGGTATATGCTTGCATGTATTTGGTTGTTGCAGTCCTATGCAGTTGCTATGCCTTGTGTTCTTATAGCTTTCATCACTGGTGCATTCCATTTAGTTGCACTTGCTCATGTTAAATTGCATTGTTCATCTTGATTCTGCGTCCTCTTATAATCATTCTGGCCTTGAATAGATGTTGACTGCATCACTGTTATTTGATTGCCGAGTTGTTTGCATTCACTTCATTCATTTGTATCAGTTGTTTATATGCACTTCATCACTTCAGTCGTGTATTGTTTTCACCTCTGGCCTGTTGTAGTTTGATTGTGTGATGTTGTACTTTGGTCTAGTTATGCTTAGTTCATGTGTATGCTGTACACTAAGCATTTCTTAATTTGCATATCAACTTGTCGTAGTTTGCATATCAACTTGTTGCAGTTAATGGTTGCTGTGCACTTTTGTGCTTGCATTTTGATGCAGTCTTCATTAGCATGCTACTGATTGGTGTTTCATTTCTTGTGATATCCATGTTGCAACTGTTGTTGACATGTTAACTGCCCTGTGTTGAATCCAGTTTCAAAAACTCGGGTTTGACCTTGTGCTTGTGTTGTGATGTATTGCATGTGAGTTGAACCCGGTTTTTCATTTGGGTTTGACCTGTGCTCACCTGTCCCTGTAAATCAATCAAGTGTATATATCGGCGTGCACGGCCTTGTGGCATATACAGTAATACACTGTGTATGTCACAAGTTGTTCGTGTATGATGAATTCAAATATAAATGATGACGAACAACCCAAATAACTGAGGCAAAAATTATTTTCAAAAAACCATATTTTATTTTATATTGCAAAAATATTTCTTTTTCAATTTTACTGCGTTAGTGAATATTTTTGCAGGTTGCTCAGATGCTGGATTCTAACTGGAATGAAGTTGAAGATAAATACGAGTGTGAGTGATATGTAGTGAGGTGATGATATGTAAAATAGTGATGTAATTGAATTTGTATCAAAGTTGTATAGTAAATAGTGAGAGCTTGAATTTGTATACTATTCAAAATTGTAATAAATATTTGTTTGAATAAAATATTCGTTTGAATTCAAATTCCGTGTTATTTATTTTATTCAGCAAATATTTATTTAATCTGTTAAAAATAAAATAGTATATTATCAAATACATTTAAACGAATGTATATATGTTTATTATCATCAAACAAAAATCATATAAGCGCATATTCAACAATCTCCCCCTTTTGATGATAACGAACATATATTTAAGATTTTGAATATGTTAAATGTATTTGATCATTGATATGCTCTAATTGCTCCCCCTATTTAAATGCTTCCTCTCTACACAAAGCTCCCCCTACATATATGCATACAAATAAAATATGCAAATGAGTCTAGATGCAAAATGGAAAAATTATTTGACCTTTGCTTGATTTTATTTGACAAAATCTTAACTTTTCTCTCCCCCTTTTGTTATCAGCAAAAGAATAATAGTGTTAGAGAAAATAGAGATAAAGTAATCGATATCAATCCAACATTTAAAACTCAATTGAATATAAATATTAAATTTCAATAAAAAATCAAACAAAAATCATAAATATTTTGTTAGGCGCATATCCACTTTTAGAATGATGGGAATGTTGTCATCATATAAAACCATATAGTTATGTCTATTTGTGGTATATTTATATCAGGAATTTGAATATCTACTAACCATGCATAACCGTTAGGACTTTTAAATGAGATTAGTAGTATTCCAATTTTATTTCAAAAAAAATGAATTCAAGTATCTTCTAACCACGCATAACTGTGAGGACTTTTAAATGGGATTAGAATCAACTTGTTTATTTTTAAAAAAAACTTTTGATATGCGTTCCATACATGCATAACCGTGAGGACTTTTAAATGAGCATGGAAGCACATAACAAATTCCAAGTAATTCACCCATGCATAACCGTGAGGACTTTTAAATGAGAGTGATTACTTTGGTATTTATTTATTATTATTAATTTTTTATTTTTTTTATTTTTTAAAAAAAATGTGAAAAATGAAAAACGAACGATCCTGTTTAAAGTACCACATATTGACAAACTATATAGAATTTTGATGAGTGATGGTCGTTAGAAATATGATAGACATAGAGATGGTCATGGAATTTTTACCAACACAAAGTTTTATAACTCTTGTTTAAATTTCTAAAGAAATTTATTAATTATACCATCTCGAGTCATAATATTTGATCAATATTAACACTCATCACTTTTTCAATCACTATTTTTCTTTTCGATAAACATTAGGGAGTCAGATTAGTCAAAATAGTCATTTAAAATCAAATTCAAAAATAATTATGAAATTAATTTTTCAAAAAATGACTAATCTGAAACTATGGTCAAACATGATTTTCTCCAGAGGGTTTTATAAGAAAATTTTCTGCAATTTGAAAATTATTTGAAATGAAAAATATGCAGATATTTTATTTGAAAAATGATGCAGTTACTAAATGTCTCAACAATAATCACGTTTCACTAGTAATTTTTCTATCAACTAGATTACCAGTGAAATCTGCATCTGAATTTCTCTTTCACTCAAAAATTATCATCAATTGAATTTTATAGACCAAAAACATGAAGTGTGCACCAAAAATTTCAAATTCAATTTTAACAACAATTTAAATGACATTCTTTTGAAATTGAATTGAAGCCGTGTAAATAATCGAAAACATATCATGGTGTCAATCTTTGAAGCCATAGGATGAACAACTATCAACAGTCATTAAAACTTCATTATTATTTCAAAACAATTTCTTGAAGTTTCAACAATTTCAAAAATTTCTTAAAATCCTTTTTATAGCATGAGTAAACAGTAATCAATCAACATCATAATTTGACCAAACAGATTAAGTTCAATGATGAAAGGATGGATGTTCTACTTTTAAGCACAAATCAAAGTAAGAACAAGTCAAAAGAAATCATATCAATTAAGAATAAGTCAAAATTAAAAAAAAACATCTCTTTTCAATATCACAATCTTTGGCTGATTTCATTCGGAATACGGTGCAGATTATCACATTTAATATATTGTTCAAAACAATTTTACCTGTTTTACCTTTACGATAATTTTTCGTGATTGCCCATTGTGATTCTGTCACCTTTATACTAGGCTAAGAAACTTTGCTTTGTCGCCCGTTGTGTTTCTGGAACAGCCAAAATCCAGAGAACACTGTTGTTGTTCCTTAGCCTGCCACCACACCTACACGATGAAAGATTTATGTGACCTATTTGTTTTTATAGGTCCATGATTGTTAGTGGAAGAATATGAAACATATGTTTGTGGAAACCCAAAACTATTTATATATGTTCCTTTTGGCACCCAAATTTGTTTAACTTTGAGAGAATTTATATTTGTGCCTTTTGGAACCCAAATCGGTATATTTTTCACATGTTTGGGTCTATACCAACAATTATTGTGATCGTGTCCAAATTTTCTATAAATTGTGCACATAGAATTAACTTGATTAATATTGCTTTCAACAATTTTCGAATTATTATATCCTAGTCCTTGTCTAACCGTATTAACAGTTTGCTTTCCTAGTAGCATATTCAACGATTTTTCACTTTTTGAAAATTTATCTAAAGTCGTTGACAATTGTTGGACTTGTGTTTTGAGAGATTCATTTTCGTTTAACAATTGTGTGCACTTTTTAATAGAATTATCTCTTCTAGTATTTTCATTCTCTTTTAAAATCAGAATTTCATTTTCAAGTGATTTTATATTGATTTCTGATTTTTTAATTTCCTCTTCGAATGTTGGACACTTATCACACTTAGGGATTCTACGTTGATAGTTCTTAACTAATTGATCAAGTTGTTCATTGCATTCTATCAAAGTATCATTTTGAGATTCAAGTTTAGCATATTTTTCCCTAAGTCGTTCATAACAGCCATTTATTTCATGAAAATATATAAGCAATTCAGAGTGAGTAAGTTTTGATACCTCGCTTGGTTCGTCATCGTCACTATCAGTTATATTCCCTTGAAGGCACATATCTGCTTTCTCACTCTCACTGCTAGAACATTGATTGTCTTCATCATTTGTATTCCATGTGGCTGCAAAACTTTTCCTTTTTGATTTCTTTTTAAAGTAGCGTTGATTTTGAGGACAATTGGGCTTGATTTGTCCGGGTTTGTTGCACTTGTGACAGATGATCTTCTGTTCTTCAGAGTAGTCTTGTGCTTTGGCTATTCTGCTTTTCGCTTTTTGAATTCGAGCTGAATTTCCGTATTTGTAATTCCACTTTTTGAATTTCTTTATTAATAGCTCCAATTCTGCTGCTGCATCATCATCGTCATCGTCATCACTTTCAGTTGTTCCTTTGAGAGCTATTGATTTCTTTCGAATATCTCCTCCTTCAAGCTCTTCCTTGAATTTCATTTCTAGCTCATAAGTGGTGAGATTTCCGATGAGTTCTTCAACTTTGAGTTGTTTTAAATCTTTTGATTCTTGAATGGCAGTTACTTTCGCTTCAAAGCTTCGTGGAAGGACTCTAAGGATTTTCCGGACTATTTCCAATTCGGTGTACGTTTTTCCGAGAGCTTTTGATTTGTATACGATATTGGAAAGTCGTCCATACATCTCTTTGACTTTTTCTTCCTTCGCCATTATAAAGTTCTCGTATTCGCTGCTTAGCATGGCAAGGCAAGATTCTTTGACTTGAGATGTTTCTTCGTGAGTCACTTCTAGTATGTGCCATATTTCCTGCGCAGTTAGACAATGTGAGACACGATTAAATTCAAATTGATCTAATGAACAGATAATAGAATTCATAGCTTTAGCATTAGTATTCTGTAATTTATTTTCTAGTTCCATCCATTGTTCCTTTGGTTTCTCAATTTCCTGATTATCTACAGTTATACTTAGTATTCTATAACCTGTCTCAACAATATCCCAAGCGTCAATGGTTTTCAAAAAAAAATTCATCCTATTTTTCCAAAAAGTATATTCACCATTGAACATTGGTGGTCTAACTATGGATTGACCCTCTGCAAAAGCATTATTAAAAGAAGCCATTTTAAAAATTCAAATTTTTAAAACAAAAACTGATTTTTTAAAACAAATGTTGACTTCTAGACCTAGCTCTGATACCACTTGTAGGATCGATTTCACCCTAGAGGGGGGGTGAATAGGGTGATAGTGTTAATTATAAAAATTAATCGCGGAAGCTTATCAATTAATTTCAATTCAGATCACAGAATAGCAGCACAGATATCGCAGAATATAAAATAACAGAATAAAACAGAACAACACAGAATTTACCCAGCTTCGGCAAAACCCTGCCTACGTGCTGCCCCCAAGGTTTCTACTAGAAATTAGATAGTCCCTCGCTTACACACGTAAACTCGCTATACCCGCTATTGACTAATCTAACTCTACGCTCAAAACCTTGCCACAACTCAACTACCGAGTTGCGAATTCTCAAGCTACGCCACGTAGCTTGTCCCCTAGTGACACGACTAGAAATTAAACGGTTTAAAAAAGAAAATAACAAATTAAAAGCAATTTGAAATACAAAAACCTAATTAATAAAAACTAAGCCCAAATTAATAAAAATAGAACCGGCCCAATAATTAGTAGATTAAAAATGCGTCCCCCTTTTATTTTTATCGGCCTGGTTACTTGAGAATATTGGCGGCTCTCTTCTCTTCTTTGCAAATCAGGGCTTCGTTCCCTTTGTTCCAATCAGGGCTTCGGCTCTTGTGTAAATCAGGGCTTCAATTTCTTCGTTCGATCTGAGATGTGTTGCCCTAGCTCGCTGCTTCTCTGATGGTCGACTGTCGCTCGTTTGCAGCTGCTTGATCGAGTTCGTTGTTTATGATTTTCGGTATGTACTGTTTCCTTTTGCTTTTCTGATTTTGGCTTGCTCGAACTCGATACCCTTGCCGATGATGTGAATTTGATTTATATAGGGTTTGTAAATCCTATTCTTGCGTTCGTATAAAATCATTTGAATTTGTCAAATTCTTTTGATCGGCCGTTTGATTATGCGTGAACGATTGATGATCGAACTGACTTTGTCAAATTCGTATCTTTTGTGTTCCTTGGTTGACACGGTTTTGAATTTATTTTCGTGATAACCACGGCTTCTACTCCGTTCCTTTTTTTCTGTTGACCGTGACTTGTTTACTTCGGCTTTCTTGTTACTGTGGCTTGTACTTGTATACTGCTGTGTCATTTAGTTTGCTTCAATATGCCCTGGTCTGGAGTAGCTCTGTTGCACTGAGTTTGTAGCTTGGTGTTGTGGTCATCTTGCTTCCTGCACTGATGTATTAGTTGTTGGCATATTTGCTTAGTCTTGAACATTGGTGATTTGTGTTGTGCTTATGTCCACTGATGCATCCAATCTGCACTTGTTACTTCTGTTCACCTGTATCATGTTTTGGCTTCACTGATGCTGCACATTTTTAGCCTTGGTCTTTGTTGTTGTCGCATGCACGACCATGTTTGTAGTACTTGAATTGAATGCTACCTGTACTTGTTACTTGTATACTGCAGCTTGGTCTTGCCTTGGTTCTGGCCATTCCTAGTTTGATTGTGCTGTTTAGACCTCTGCACTGTGTTGCATTTGTATCACTGGTATATGCTTGCATGTATTTGGTTGTTGCAGTCCTATGCAGTTGCTATGCCTTGTGTTCTTGTAGCTTTCATCACTGGTGCATTCCATTTAGTTGCACTTGCTCATGTTAAATTGCATTGTTCATCTTGATTCTGCGTCCTCTTATAATCATTCTGGCCTTGAATAGATGTTGACTGCATCACTGTTATTTGATTGCCGAGTTGTTTGCATTCACTTCATTCATTTGTATCAGTTGTTTATATGCACTTCATCACTTCAGTCGTGTATTGTTTTCACCTCTGGCCTGTTGTAGTTTGATTGTGTGATGTTGTACTTTGGTCTAGTTGTGCTTAGTTCATGTGTATGCTGTACACTAAGCATTTCTTAATTTGCATATCAACTTGTCGTAGTTTGCATATCAACTTGTTGCAGTTAATGGTTGCTGTGCACTTTGTGCTTGCATTTTGATGCAGTCTTCATTAGCATGCTACTGATTGGTGTTTCATTTCTTGTGATATCCATGTTGCAACTTTTTTTGACATGTTAACTGCCCTGTGTTGAATCCAGTTTCAAAAACTCGGGTTTGACCTTGTGCTTGTGTTGTGATGTATTGCATGTGAGTTGAACCCGGTTTTTCATTTGGGTTTGACCTGTGCTCACCTGTCCCTGTAAATCAATCAAGTGTATATATCGGCGTGCACGGCCTTGTGGCATATACAGTAATACACTGTGTATGTCACAAGTTGTTCGTGTATGATGAATTCAAATATCAATGATGGCGAACAACCCAAATAACTGAGGCAAATTTTTTTTTCAAAAAACCATATTTTATTTTATATTGCAAAAATATTTCTTTTTCAATTTTATTGCGTTAGTGAATATTTTTGCAAATTGCTCAGATACTGGATTCTAACTGGAATGAAGTTGAAGATAAATACAAGTGTGAGTGATATGTAGTGAGGTGATGATATGTAAAATAGTGATGTAATTGAATTTGTATCAAAGTTGTATAGTAAATAGTGAGAGCTTGAATTTGTATACTATTCAAAATTGTAATAAATATTTGTTTGAATAAAATATTCGTTTGAATTCAAATTCCGTGTTATTTATTTTATTCAGCAAATATTTATTTAATCTGTGAAAAATAAAATAGTATATTATCAAATACATTTAAACGAATGTATATATGTTTATTATCATCAAACAAAAATCATATAAGCGCATATTCAACACCGCTAGTGTTTGTCAAATTTTCATTGGTTTCTAAATATCTTTTTCAAAAGTGCTGCCAATATTTTCAGAAATAAACAAAAAAATTATTTTACAAAACACTGCTTCTCCTTAAATAAATATATAAAACATTTAAGTCCCATACCTTAAATAATATATATCATCAAAACACTTAGAAAAAATTCTATTAAAATTCTAGAAAATCATTTTAAATATATTTTCTAACATATATAAATTTCAGATACAAATAATTAATTCTTAGCTGTAATTAATTTATAACCCAATAAATCATTTTCTACACCAGAAAATTAATATAAAATCCATATTTATTCAAAAAATTATGAAAATTGGAACCCATCTCTAAAATATTATTTTTCGATCTATATCTAAATCGCAAGGCATTTAGATGTCAATAAATTGGGTTTTCACATCAAAACATATAATAAAATATATATGTTAACAAGCACATATAATCATTTAGTCATTCAAAAACATGGCATAGACATGCAAATTATTCGGATTTTTCTTTAAAACTGAAATTCATTAAGAAAAATGAGATGTATGTGAGATTTGATCTTGATTGATTGATTAGTTTCTTCTCTTGAATCCTGGTTTTATCTTCTCTTGAAACTGCTAATGGTGGCCGGCCTTAGAAGTGTTTTTGTTTCAGACAATATGAAATGAACATGTGTTTTTGTCTCCTAAGAGTTTAGGTATAAGTTCACTATATTTCCCATTTTGCCCTCGCTTATCTCTTAACACTTTAATTCTTTGGTTCATTGTTTACTTATTAACATGGCGGCACAACTACCCCTATAAATCAAAAATATCAAACCATTAATCACTCCCAAATTATTTTATTTAATTTAACTAATTAATTTCCTAAATAATGTCACTAAAATATGGGGTATTATAATCTTCCATTCTTAAAGAATATCGTCCTCAAAATTACGATAAGGCACTAAATAAAATAATCAAAGGTTAAACATACCATCAAACAAATCATGACAAGCGTCTCTAATCCTGCTCTCATTCTACCAAGTACAGTCTCAAGCATCGTCACTCCACTAGACCTTTACTAATCTGTCTGTCATGTTCCTCAACTTCTTTTCATCTCTCACGACTATCCGGATAGGATTCCTTACTATAGTCAAGTCCAGTTCCACTACTAAATGTTCTAACACGGTCGGTGCTATAGTAATGTCTGGATCCCTGACACATTTCCTCAAATGAGATATATGGAAAACATCGTGGAATCCTACCAAACTACTCGGTAACTCTACTTTATACGCGAGTTTTTCGATCCTTTCCAAAATAGATAGTGGCTCTACGAACCTCGGTGCTAACTTCCCCGTCTTTCCGAACCTGATAACACCTTTCATCGGCAATACTCGGACGAAAACATGATCTCCAACAGACAATTCCAAATCTTTCCGTCTTCTATTTGCATTGTTTTTCTGCCTAGACTTAGCTTCCTTCATTCTCGCCCTTATCAGCTCAATCATTTATGTTGCTTCTCTTACCAAATCAGGACCAAGGACTACTCTATCTCTAGTCTCTAACCAATATGCAAGGGATTTGCATGGTGTTTCATACAAAGCCTCAAACGATGCCATCCCTATACTAGTTTGATAACTATTGTTATTTAAGAAATCGACTGGATGGTTTTCCCATGATCCCCTGAAGTCTAATACACAAGCACTTAAAAATTCTTCCAAGATCTTGTTAACTCTTTCTGTTTGCCCATCTGTCTGCAAATGGTAAGCGGTACTCATCTTGAGCTTGGTTCCTAAACTTTCTTGTAGACTCTTCCAAAATTCGCTAATGAATAAGGAATCTCTATCACTAACTATACTATTGGGAATTCCGTGTAGTCCAACTATATTCTTCATAAACAACTTAGCCGACATATGTGCCGTCCTATTTGACTTATGTAGAATGAAATGGGAATTTTTGGTCAACTTGGCCACTATGACTCATATAATCTCATTCCCTCTGCTAGATCTTGGCGACCCATTTATGAAATTCATAGAAATATAATCCCACTTCCACACCGAAATGTCCAATGGTTGAAGTAGCTCACTTGGCTTCTAATGCTTGGCTTTCACCTATTGACAGTTCGGGCGCCGTTTCACCTATAAGCCACCAACATACCTCTTCATGCCTTTTTAGAAGCAACTTCTTTCCATATCCAGATACATCTTCATTCCTCCTGGATGAATAGTGAACTTTGAATGATGGCATTCCTCCAAAATTTCTTTCCTTATGTCCTAAAACACATAATCTACCCTTCTTTCTTAACTATCCACTTTGGCCGATACTGAAATCTTTCAAGTCATCGCTTTTCGTTCCATCCTTTAATTTCCTGATGCTCTCAGCCAATATCGAATCTTCTTCTTGTTTAGAAGCAATCTTCTCAATCAATACCGGTCGGACTTCTAAACAAGACAATATAGCAGATCCTCCATTAGACGTAGTCTGGATCTCCACTGCACTTTGCAAGTTGACAATGCTTCTACGTCTTTCCATTCTTCTATCATGGCTAACGCTGCATTCCGATGCTTTCTACTAAGCGCATCTGCAACCTTGTTGCCTTTCCCTGGTGCGTACTCTATTCCAAAATCATAAGCGGCTAAAAACTCTAACCACCTTTGCTGCCTCATGTACAGCTCCTTCTGAAAGAACAAGTACTTCAACGACTTATAGTTGGTATAAAGCTCGAACCTCTCTCCCAAAAGGTAATGTCTCCGCACCTTCAAAGCAAAAATAACTAAAGCTAACTCCAAGTCATGCATTAGATATCTAACCTCATGCTGTCTAAGTTATCTAGAAACATAGACAATCACTTTACCTGTACGCATTAGCATAGCTCCTAAACTAGTACCAGACACATCTGTTGTAACAACCCTGGTATTGGTGATTATCTGTAAGTTTAATTATAACGGCGGTTATAATTTAATAATGGAGAAAATAAAATAAAGTGGACAGATAAAAATTTGTTAAAATTGTTTATTTCAAATAAACAATGGATTTGGAATAAATAAAATAGAATTAAGATAGTTTGGTTGGTAATAAATTGTGAATAATGGTAATATGTTGATTTGTGATTAATTGAAGTAAGTAAAGGTAAAATAATTCAAATCGACATTATTTGTTGTAAATAAATATAAAATGTTGAAATAAAATTTTTAAAACTTTATTATGTTATTTTGTAATAAAAGTGAGCATTATATGGTTTTAATTTGATAAAATGCAATAATTTTGGAAATTAATGCCAAATGTTGAATTTTGTTATTTTAATTAAACATTTGAATTTAATATGGATAATAATATAAATAAAAAGATGGAATTTGGTTTAAGAATAATTTTTAATTATAAAATAATGTTAGGATGATTTATAACATTTTTCTATGCAAGAAAATAATTTTTATAAAATTATTTGAGCTAAAAATGGTGATTTAAGCATTTATTGTGTAAAATTGGTTATTTGTGTAAATGAAGAGTTTTTAATAATAAAATATTTTTAAAACTAAATTTTTTATTTTTATACATCGTAAAATATTATATTCAACATGTAAGTGAATTTACACGAATTAATTTTAGAGAAAACTTGTAAAAAAATGTGTTGTTTACTTTAATTATGTAGTTTTCTTCTTGTTTAGTGCTAATTAATTTCTCATAGGCTAATTAGTTAAATAACTTTGGGTCTAAAGCCCACTTAGCCTAAACAAAAATATGAAAAGAAGCTTTCTTCTTTCTATACGTACATAACTCATTTTACAGTAGAAGAGAAAAGAAGAAACCCAACTCCTCTTCATAATCAGAAACCTAAATCCCTAATTTAATTCAAATCCATACTGTAACAATCAAAAGTAAAGTCACTTAATTCATGTAATCAATTCAAAACTATGAATTTATCTCAGGTTATTTTATATTTTGTAAAAATTGAATCACTATAGGTTGATTTCTTCTAGCATGTAGCTCAAATAGCTTCTACAGGTGCTGAAACAACAATTTGAGCCTCAAGCCTTCATTTTGATCTGGATTCTTGCTGAAAATTGTTAATCTCTTGCTGCTAATACAAGGTGAGAATCTCTCTCACACGTTCTAGCTTGTTTCAGGTTTCATAGTGATGAATCGGGTTGTTAATTTTGCAAATTCGTTTGACGTTGATTTTATGAGCTGCTGCAAACATGGCATGAGTCCATGTTTGAGATAGCGTATCTCTACTATTTTCTGTCGAAATTCTTTGATTACTTTTGCAGTTTAAACTATAGTTGTTGAACTATGTGCATGCCAAATTTTAGGATATTTTGACCTATGTAGCTTATAGAAATATGTTTTCGAACTTTGACTCGGAGCATGTTTTTGCCCAGATTTTTATAGTGAAAATACTGTCTGGGTTCAACTTTGAGATATCACAACTTTCTCATACTTTATCCAAATTGCATGATTCTTTTTGCAGTTTAAAATATGGTTGTTGAACATTATGTGCCAAATTTCAGGTCATTTTGACCTATGTATCTTATAGAAATATGTTGCCGTACTTTGACTCGAAGCATGTTTTTGCCTAGATTTTGCAGTGAAAACACTGCCTGGGTTTAACTTTGAGATATTATAACTTTTTTATATTTTATCCAAATTGCATGATTCCTTTTGCAGCTTAAAATATAATTATTGAACTTTATGTATTCCAAATTTCAGATCATTTCAACCTATGTAGCTTATAGAAATATACTTCCGAACTTTGACTCGAAGCATGTTTTTACCCATATTTTTATAGTGAAAACACAGTCTGGGTTCAACTTTGACATATGATAACTTTTTCATGCTTTATCCAAATTGCATGTTTATTTTTGCTGTTTAAAATACAGTTGTTGAACTGCATACGGGCGAAATTTCAGGTCATTTAGACCTACGTAGCTTATAGAAATATGTTGTCGAACTTTGACACAGGGCATGTTTTTGTCCAGATTTTTATAATGAAAACACTGCTTGGGTTCAAATTTGAGACATCATAACTTCCTCATACTTTATTCAAATTGCATGATTCTTCTTTTGTTTGAAAGATAAAGTCTTCTACTATATTATCACAAATTTCAAGATTTATCCGACGCAGTTTGATGCTCTGTTTTATGCCTGAAATTTAAACTCAGAATGGATTTCTAAGCCTGAGGCGGTCCTGTTGAACTGTTACAAACATGGTGTGAGTCCATGTTTGAGACAGCGTATCTTATTCATTTTCTGTCGGAATTCATTGATTCTTTTTTGCTTGAAAGACAATTTTCTAATTTGGGCACATTAATTTTTAGTTAAATCAAAAGTAGTTCAGCCATCTGTTTTATGCCCGAAAATTGAACTCGGAGAAGATTTCAGACCTGGGTATTATTTTGCCCAAGCGTTTTTATGTTCTTTTTCTGTCCGATTTTTTGACTTTTACTTCAGGTTTTAGTATATTTCCAAAGTATTTTATGGGATATGATGCCTATCAATAGGTTAGGCCAGTTTTTATGAATTCAAAATTCAAATTTTGAATTATTTGAATTTGAATTTGAATTTCGGTTTCAGTGGAATTTTGCTTGTTTTTGGTCGTTTTCGAGCACAATTTTCTCCATATCTTTGTGAAATGATTTTTAAAATTTAAAGGATTTAAAAATATTTATAAAGTGATATTTTAAAGTATTTTCAAGTATAAAACCTATTTATTCTTTATAATAAGGGA
This sequence comes from Allium cepa, assembly GCA_030765085.1. Lineage (NCBI taxonomy): Eukaryota > Viridiplantae > Streptophyta > Magnoliopsida > Asparagales > Amaryllidaceae > Allium > Allium cepa. The sequence continues at coordinate 898,629,640 of CM060932.1, forward strand.
AATTTTCAAATATGGTTTCCAAATGGTTTTCGAAATCGGTTTTCAAAGCTTATTTTCAAGGTAAATTATTTTCTATAAAAATTACATGTTTTTGCACTGTCGGTCGAATGAGAGAGAGTTAAACGATTGGGTAAAACGCGTAGTATGGGATACGTGCGTTTATCCATTATATTAATTCCTAACTTGTCCCTTTGATCGTTTTGGCCTACGGGAGTGTAAAATTTACTAGCGTTTAGTAAACCGTGTAGTGCGAACGGGTGGTATGCGACACAAGTTAGCACTTATCGGGTTCCTTTCCCAGAGTTTGTGAAACATATGCATGTTGGTGTGCCAGTAATGGACCTTCGGGTAATTTGTCATTGTGGCGTATTTGTCTTTGGACGTTTGCCATTGCAGCGTATTTGTCTTCGGACGTTTGCCATTGCGGCGTATTTGTCTTTTGACGTTTGCCTTTAGACGAGGTATCTATTATGTGAAACAGTACTCGACAAAAAAAATAGCACGTGTAATACCTTTTTGAGATGATTTTTACCCTTGTGTGTCGTCATTTTGGAACCGGTCCTTTGAACCATTCAGTGACGATTACTTCAGGATTTTTGGACTCTTGGGCGTTCTTTTTAGATTTTCATTGCCTACACTGGCGTGTTGAGATTTTCCTTTTAGCGCGCGCGCGCGTGTGTGTGTGTGTGTGTGTGTGTGTGTGTGTGTATTGAGATTGCATATTGGCACTATTTATCGGATTTGCCTTTTGGCGTTGTATGAGATTTTTATCTCTTTGTTGACATTTGCCTTATAGCTTATGTCGAGATGGCTTTTACTTATATTTTCCATGGAGTTGCCGATATGGCGGGTTTGGGACTTACTCTTTTAGGAGTTTACAATATACTATTTTCTAAACCATTCTTATTTGATTTATGATTGCTGATGATATGTGGCATGCTACGTTTTAGCGATTCATGAGATTTTTCGTCTCCTTTGTGTTTTATGCTTATTAAAGCAATAGTGTTCTATCACCTAATGTAACCATATATGCCATACATGATGCATATCCTCCATATGTCTATGGTTAGCTTTCTTATTGTTTCTTCGTATTTAAGAAGAATATCACTATGCTCTATTATTCTACTATCACTTTTTAGTGATTTGTTTAGCTAGACTGATGCATGTATTTTACATTCGGGTGAAATCGAGGTGTTTTAGGTTAGATACATTTGGACTTAGCCTATTTTGTTTCTGCATGGATTATTCTGCTAGCTCTTTTTATTATAGCTTTTGTGTAGTCCTTTTGGTTTGCTACTGTGATATGTATTTTCTTTTGACTCGTGTTTGTATTGTGGTCGTCATACCACATATGTGATGTATCATTTTGTATACTCTGTGATTTATCTGAATATGTGTGTGTGTATGAGATTATCCACTGTCCTGTGATGTGTTTAGCATTTGAGTTGTTGTATTTTTTTCTGATAGATCCTATAGCCACTTGTAGTTTTGTATTAAGCATTTGTTGGATATGTCGATCCACTTAAGTTAGGAAAAATATATAGAGCACTAATCGACGTATTCAATAGATATTTAAGATAACACTATAGATGGTCGCTCCTAACCAGTCGTATTCTCCGCATTAGCAGACTATATTACCTCGTAATACTCTTTGTTAATGTGGATCTCATGATGGGGCGTTACATCTGCATAAACTACCAAGTCCTGATTTTCCTCCGAAAGCACTAACACAAGTGCATGGGTCAACAAGCGTTTCAAGCTTTGGAACACTTCCTCACACTTATCGTTCCATGCAAACTTCACATCCTTTCGCGTTAGCTTGGCCATCGGCGCTGCTATCCATGAAAAGTATTTAATGAACCTCCAATAAATCCAACCAACCCAAGGAAACTTCTTATCTCAGTTACCGTTTTTGTTCTCTTCTAATTATTAACAACTTCAATCTTATCTGGATTGATTGAAAATCCTTTCTTCGAAACCATGTGACCAAGAAACTTTACTTCCTTCTTTCAAAAATGGTACTTCAATTTTTTTTACCTTTAGCTAATGCTGCCTCAGTGTCTCAAGCACAACTCTAAGATGAACTTCATGCTTCTTCTCATCCTTAGAGTATATCAAAATATCATCTATGAAAACCAACACGAACCTATCCAAGTGCTTTCGACAAAATTTGGTTCATCAAATCCACAAAGGAAGTTGGTGCATTAGTCGGTCGAACGACAAAACTAACCATTCCTACGATTCGTCCTAAACTCCATCAACAATATACTATTCTTTGGTACTCTAAGCTAATGGGAACCCGTTGCCAGGTCTAATTGGAAAAATATCCTGGATCCACTAAATTGGTCATACAAATCATCAATTATGGGTAATGGATATCGATTCTTTATCGTTCTCTCATTCAACCTACGATAATCGATATATATCCTCTACGATGCGTCCAGCTGCTTAGCAAACACTATAGCTGCCCTCTAAGGTGAACTACTTAGTCTAATAAAACTTCTGCCTTTCAAATCCACCAAATGAGCTTTTAACTCCCTCATCTCTGTAGGTGTCATCTTGCTTGGAGGCCTACTTACCGGTTCTGCCCCAGGCACCAAATCTATCTGAAACTCAATGGATTGTTTCGACGGATACTACCGGACCGAAGACATCTGCAAATTCTCTAACTGCAAAAACACGATTCAACTCATCTTCCAACTCTATATCACCCAACAAAGCGTTCAACTCGCAGCTAGGGTTTTCTATGATATAAACTATCCATTCAGTATAGTTCGGGTGTCTAAGTAATATTTTTCTATCTTGGAAAAAATATCCTAGCATCATATTCACTTAATCAATCCATATCCAATATAATTTCGAACCCTACAAAGTCAAATACATGCAAAATGCAGGCAAAAGTATGACCTAACAAATCAAACTCTAAGCATTCAAACTTTATCCCAAGGGTCGCATACCCTCCTATCATATTTACAACTCTTCAGGATGCAACTAAATATGTGGGTTGTAGGTTAAGTTTATCTACCGAACGTCGAGATATAAAATAATGCGATGCACTAGTATCAAATAAAACACTAACAGACATATCATGGATCTAAACTATACCTCCCAATACTGATTCCTTTCTCCTGGGTCGTTGGCTTTGAAGTAGCAGGCTCCAATGCAAATACTTGGTCATTTTCTCCTTTTGCTGGCTCTTTGCACTGGTTTTTGTAGTGTCCAACTTGATCACAGTTGAAACATCTAACTCCTTTCATCTCAGCAGCCTTCTTTCCTTTCCCTATCCGACACTCATGAGCATAATGGTCTTTCTTATCACACTTGTAATAGACAACTTCATACTTCCCTTTCTTCGCTACCCCACCTTTTTAGCACCTTTCTTATGGAAAAACATTATCTTTTGGCCTTTCCCAGCCTGGACCTCCTTCTCTTTCTTCTTCTCCAAACAAGCAAGCTTCTCTTCATGTTTTAACGCCATCTCCATTACCACATCACAGGGATCTCTGATATGCGATAAGATAGCCTTAGCCAACTCAGGCGTCAATCCTCTGATGAACTTTTCATTCCTCTTCATTACTGTATCAACGGTGGCATAACCATATCTAGCCAAGTCTTCAAACCTACTGCCATACTCCAGAACAAACATTTCTCCTTGTTCTAACTCAGTAAACTTCCCGATCAGAACAGACCGTGCCATTACTGACATAAACCTCTCCTGAAACCTTATTCTAAACTCTGCCCATGTCATCTCCTCTTCATTTACTCCCGTTGTCACACTACTCCACCGAAAAAAGCTACCCTTTGAAGCTATCTCGAGGTAAGTCTCCTCTTCTGTTCATCACTGAGCCCTAAATTAAGAAATATCCTTTCACAGTGCAACAACTAGTTCTCCATTTCTATATCATCTTCTGTTCTAATAAACGGCTTCCCTCCATGCCTACCATAGTCTCTACTCCAATTAGCATAAAGATTGGCCCTTGGAGCTTCCTGAACACCTCTTGCAGCATTTCCTCCAACAACCCCAGCGGCAATCCCAGCTTGCATCATGTTTACGAAAAACTGATACATAGCCCATATATATACTTGTGGGACTCCAACACCTACATTCTCAGCTTGAGCATGACATTGAGTCCTCGTTGTATTTGGTCAGGCATTTCCATTAGTGGCGGTGTTGTCCCCTTCTAAGTTAACTCTGCCTCTTTACCATCCATATCAGTAGTCAAACTTCATAAGATATAGAAGAATAACCTAACAAAGATAGGAGACCAGAGATAAAGCGTATACTTATTTACGGCAAATAAAAGTACGTTACTATAGCGTTATCCCATACCCTGATCTTAACTAGTTCCTAAGGATTATGTTTTCAAAAATCACTTTTAGTTAAAGTATTTAATAAACCTTTGCTCTGATACCAAGTTGTAGGCCCAAAGCTAAGTGCTACAGATGCTGCAATCATCGATAGTATTAACTTCCAGCGATTAATTACGGTATGTTAATGGTATCCATAATATCAGACGCACTTGAATATGAAATAAAATCATAGATTTCAAAAACATCTTTTCACATTACATTTCAAACACATGATTCAAATTCAATTACATAACCCTATTATTGTTTTTCAAGTTCAGATAAAATATAATTATTACATAAATACACCAAGAGCGACATGTGATGATGCCCTCTTGGTTGACCAGGGTACTGTATAGACAAAACTGTCTTAGATACAACACAATGGAATAAAACAAAACAAACAACAGATCCTAAATAGCTATCCATCAAACACCTTCTCATCTCCGGATGCTTTGTTCGTCAACCTACTAAAACATGTAGGACCTCAAACCTCAGCCTACTCAAATTAATTTTGAGCACCCGAGGTTTAAGTGGAAAACATAAACTTCGAGTCAGACGTAAAGCCTGGTGTGAATAATACCATGCATCTCGGTTATTTAATGTCAAGTGAGACCACGCAGCTTAGCGGAACGGATTTCCCCTCACTAACATCCTTTTAAAATATTTCTTTTACAATACATAATCCTGCAACCAAAACTAGTTAAAACTGTAAAGCATTATTATGTAAACATACATATCAGTTAACAAATGGACTATCTGTCCGAACACTATAGTTTTGTTTGGTTTACTATTAACCTTTGGCTGACTGAAGCCTACCGGACAAAATAACAAAATAATCTAACTAGTCAATCTGGTATTCTAATATCTATGTCATTTTATTTAGTGATACCTTCCCAAAATTCTCCTTGATCTGAAATTGATCTAAAACCTTTAACTTAAATAAGGAAAACACTTATACTCTATGCTTGACTTAAAATCACCTTACCATGTCTTATACACACACACACACACTCTACACAAACCTTTTGTTGATGAAAACATTTAACTTTTGAAAGTACCCCTTTCGAATCCGTTGAAAGTACCCCTTTCAAAACCATTGAAAGCACCTCTTTCGAAACTAATTAAAACCATTTTTCTAATCTAGGTCAAAAAGCAAAAACCTTTCTTTCGAAACACTTAAAAAGACATTCTTTCGAAAGCCATAAAACATTAGACATCACCTCTTAAAATCTTTAAACATTGCCTTTAGAAACCTTTGAAAAAACTTCCCTTTCAACCCTTTCGACATGGTTGGAAAGCATTTCTTTCGACTCCTTTAAAACTATTAGGGAACCACCCCTTCAAAAAAATTTAAAACCTTTCAAAAACATCAAACCTTTATAAACACAAACCCTTCAAAAGCATTTAGGTTCAATTTAAAATATGTGGAAAAACACCTTTCGAAACCATTTAAACCTTCTCTTTCGAAACCTTTGGGTTATACTACAACAAAACAAAATGGGTCTATAAATCCATTTATGTCAAAAGCCCACCTTTCAAAAGCATTCCAAAGTAAAGAAGTGATTGTGTCAGAACTACTCTTTCGAAAGTATTGGAGAAGTGGCTAATTTTAAAAGCTACGTATACCTTTCGAAATCATTGACTTCGGAAGGTAGAAAGGCTGCAGTTAGGGGTTTTGACTCCTTCGAAAGCATTACTTAAAATAAAAGAGTGCAACCCTTCGAAAATTTCCTTTTAAAACATTTTACACGGTCGCAAGCCAACCATGTTTGAAGCATCCCTTCGAAAGCAAAGTAGGCGCCACTTTTTATTTAAAACAAAGGCATACTCCAACCCCTTCGGAACCTAACGTTTCGAGTATGTAGCCTTTGCCTTTATCCAATACGCTATGCACCAAGTAATTGATAACATACGCATTGGTTTCGAAAGCATGGTGGCGAAACGTCCTAGTTGGAACCCCCGATGCCGAAAGTGGTTGAACATGCTAAAATCATGCAATTGCGTTTTTAACTTAAAAGACAAACACCTTTTAACTAACCCTCTATTGTTTGTCAAATTTTCATTGGTTTCTAAATATCATTTTTAAAAGTACAGCTAATATTTTCAGAAATAAATAATAATTTTATTTTACAAAACACCCCTTCTCCTTAAATAAATATATAAAAAATTTAAGTCTCATACCTTAAATAATTTTATATATTCATCAAAACACTTAGGAAAAATTCTATAAAAATTCTAGAAAATTATTTTTAATATGTTTTCTAACATATATAAATTTCCGACACAAATAATTAATTATTAGCTGTAATTAATTTATAACCCAAAAAATCATTTTCTACACTAGAAAATTAATGTAAAACCCGCATTAGTTCGAAAATTATGAAAATTGAAACCCATCTTTAAAATATTATTTTTGATCTATATCTAAATTCGTAAGGCATTTAGATGTCAATAAATAAGGTTTGCAGATCAAAACATATCATAAAATCTATATGAATAAGTATAAATCATCAACAAGCATATATAATCATTTAATCATTCAAAAACATGGCATTGACATGCAAATAATTTGGATTTTTCCTTAAAACTGAAAATCATTAGGAAAAATGAGATGTAGTCATTATTCACTTAGCTTTGTGATTAAGGATGTGAGATTTGATCTTGATTAATTGATTTGTTTCTCCTCTTGAACCCTGGCTTTATCTTCTCTTGACATTGCTAATGGTGGCCAGCTTTAGAAGTGTTTTTGTTTGAGATAATATGAAATGAACAAGTATTTTGGTTTCCTAAGGGTTTAGGGTATAAGTTTACTATATTTTTCATTTTCCCCTCCCTCATTTCCTAACATTATAATTCTTCGGTTCATTGTTTACTCATTAACATGGCACGGCTACCCCTATAAATCACAAATCTCAATCCATTAATCAATCCCACATTATTTAATTTAATTTAACTAATTAAATTTCATAAATAATGTCACTATAATATGGGTTGTTACAGTGTTAGGACTTCTCAATAAAATAATTACGTTGGTTTGAGTACAATGAGGGGATAATCCGATGGAAAACGCATGTGAGACCGAGGAGAAGACGAAGAGCACTCACCCAGAGCTTTTTATTGGTAATTGTTCTCTCAAAAATTAGGATTTTGGTTGCATCGTATTTTCTAGATGGATGGTAGGAGATGGTTGTTGCACTTTTTCACAATCACTTTACACTTATGTAGAAATTTTTATGCATGTTTAGGATAATTGCATACATACTTTCATGAAAAGGTTACACACTCACGCTAGGAATGAGCTCATTTTAGCATGTTTGCAGTATATATTCACATTGCACTATTGGTTGAGTAGATAGTTGTGTAGAGAACTTGGTTGTATAACATGGATGTTATTGCGCATTACGTTATCCGCCCTATGGAAGATTTCAGAACGAAATCCTTTTTAAGAGGGAGAGCATGTAAATTCCCGTAAAATAAACCATAAGTAATGAAGTAAATTGAATTAGGTATGACAAGGGTTGAATATGAAAATGTTATAAAATTTTGAATTTGATCATGAAAGTTTTTCGTTGCGTTTGTGGTGAAATTCTGATATGTATCTATATATAATATGCTGAAAACGGAGCTCAAACAAAAAAGATATGAGTGTTTTAAGTTTTAAGATTTAAAGTAGTTTAGTTGGAAATTAAATACAAATGAGAATTTAAATTTAGGGTTTGAATTTAAAAATTAGCTTGGGGGTTAAGAAAAAGTTTAATCAACAATTAATGTTAAAGCTAATTGGGGTATAAAAGTAATTAAAAAGTAATGGAAATAAAAACATTTCCAAAACAAACGTACCGATCGACCCCTTTATTGGGGTCGGTCATCCCTAGTGGTCGACCGGTTGAAGAGGAGTGGTCGACCAGTCAAAGCCAAATTTTGGCAGTGGCGACCAGGATTTGAAGGAGTGTGCTATTTATTTGTACGCTCCAGATTTCTTCGTATTAAAATATTTTCATGTACGATTCTTGTGCATTTCAACCCCTATAAATAGAACCATATCTTCTCTACTTTTTATTCATATTATTTTGGGGAATACAACGAAATTATGCCATTGTTATCTCTCTAATAAAATTCAGAAACCCTGTAGAGAATTCAGGTAAGAATTCAACTTATTTCTTATTTGTTTCTTCCACCTCCAATCTATTCTTATCCTATTCTTCTCGAATTGTTCTGAATCTAATGAATATATATATACCTCTTCCTAGTTGTGTGTGTATATCAAAAGAGAGAGATTTTGAAGGAGGCTGAAAGGCTACAAATCCATTTAAGTGATATTAAGGATAATCTGTGAGTGGAAACCTTAGTATTTCTTTTTCAATAATTATTTGGTGTATTATTTTTGGATTTGAATATGTCTTAGAGACTTTGGTATTTTGAAATACGATAGATAAAATCCCATAAAATTCCTTTTTATTTTGAAATGTCAATTCTATGTTGACACAGTCAATTATTTACATTAATTTGGTGGAATTTGTTTCATTTATGCAATTTTCGATAATTTCATAGCCTATTCTACTTCTTCTTCTTCTTTGGTTCAAACTATGATTCTTCAATGAAAGAAAGGATTTAGATTACGAATTCTATTCGTAGCTTACATCACCTATTCTTACCTTTTTTTGTAAAAGAGTAGTTGAATAGAATATGGAGTTTATATTGCAATTCCTGTTATTTAGGATATTCCATTAAATTGGTGTAATAAATCGAGATCTATTTTATTTGCACATCTGTTATTGCAGTTTTGGTTAGGAATATTTTTTCCTATTTTGGATATTAGAATTCCTTATTTTGATATGTTGGAATCTTGGGAATTTTAAGAAAAATGACTTGTAATAATATTTGGTTAGAGAATTGACATTTAACGCTAGTTCAAGGCGTAAAATTCGTGTGTTTAAAACTGATTACGCAAGAATATTTACTTATCTCTATATGCATAACTAACGTATAATTATTGCGTATATGGCTTAGTTACTTAGACATTTATTTTCATTTATCTCCCCCCAATAGGAAGATAATTGATTGGTAGGTGAAAATAAGAGGAAATTCTCATATAGCCTAATTATTATTTTAAGGCATAATAAAGAGAATTCTTTATAAGACCATATCCATGAAATGGTGAGGTGAGTGTGTGTGTATGTCTATGGAGAGTAATTGATGTATGGTTAAGTCATTGAGATGCGTGGTTAATAGAGTTACATGACAGAAGTCTTCTCTTCATTTTGGGGCTACCAGATTTTTGTACACTTTGATTGATGTGAGATATCCTTATGATAAATATTTGTAATGACTCAAGGTTAGCCCCAAATTCTATTGAGAAAATTGTCCAGCTAATTTGGCTACCAATTCCTACGAATAGTCGGACTAATGTGAGACATCATTATGAATATAGGCCCTAAGACGAAGGGTCTGCTTCGGGGTCTTGAGGTATCTTTGCAGTTAAAGCGCTCGGCAGATTCAATGCGGCGGAGGTGTAAAAAGTCATAGCGAGAATACAGCGAGAATACAACGAGGATATAGCGGATGACTCTAAAAAAATAATATAAAACTCATACTTAATTTTTTACAAATATGTAAGTGGTAATTAAATGAAAAATTAACATTCAACTAAATTGTAGTTAATACATAAATAATGTTAAATAAAACATGTGCGATTATATTGTAAATAAACGTAAAACCGTTATATAACATAATTGAATTTAGCACAATATTAGAGTATTTTCATTTCTAAAAATATATTAAAAATTCAATTAAATAAATTAATTTTATAATTTTTGTAATGCATAAATGCCATTTTTCAATTCATTTTTTTAAAGAAGATAAAGCGGAATATAGCAAGAATAACGGGATATAGTGGAAATAGTGGGGCTTAAAGCGGAAAGGTTATATTTAGGGCTATATGGAACAATCATAGCGGTAGAAATCTGATATGAAATATAGCAACATGGTAATACCGGGGCACAACTGCATGGTGAGGCATTAAGTTATTGTCTAAGGGCCTGCATCTTTTCTCAGTTGAAGTATTAAATGGTCAATGGATTATGTTAGGTGGTATCTCAATAAGGGGGTCCCTTCTGGAAATAGGTATTAAATGACGGGGTCTTCCTTAATTGTTGTATTAAATGATCAGAGTCAACCTATTTTCCACAAGGAAGTATTAAGTAGCTTAAAAGATTCAATATGATGTCAGCTAGATGGTACCGTTAAGGAGCACGCTTTGGAAATATGTATTAATGATGAGGTTTGCCTAATTAAGATAATAAATGACTTGAGTCTGTCTATTTTTCAATAAAAGATATTAATGGCTTAGGTGATGTTTCTCACGTTATTAGATGTTTATGACGTATGATTGGAATATGAGATTCTATAAACCTGCTTCTGTAATGGAAGGTATTACGTGGTTGGACCCCCCCCCCTTCCTTATAAAGAAGTATTAAATGGGTAAGTGGTCTATTTCGTAGACATACTCTTATTCTGAGATATACTGCCTAAGTTCTGAAAAGGTAAAACTAGAGGTTTTTATTCTCCAGACATTATTGTTCTGAATCTCTCTTTATTACAATACGGTTTGAAGACGTTGATGGAAAATGTAACGCTTAGAGACGGAAGTGGTGGACTTGCTACAGTATTTACCATTTTTATTTGCTTTCATATATAAACCCATGTTTTTAGATTATTGTTGTAACGGATTATGTTACAGTTTGATGGTATCTTGTATTTTGACATTGCTCGAATTTGAAATAAATAGGTACATTTTACTCTTATACTTTGTTCTATCTGCTGTGATTTCTGAAAGTTTAGTTATGGTTCTGTAATGTTATTTTTTTTATTACCAACTGCTTATCTTAGAACGGATCTAAGTTCCGATGGAACTTTTCTAGGTCGAAATTTAGACCCACTCTTGGGTGGATTATCACATGTACTCTTTAATTTATTATCAGCAATCAATGTTGTATTCCGTATATGTGATTTGGTAATGTTTTTAGCATTGCTAATTGAATAAATGTTGTATTCTATTGGCAATGAATGGTTCTTAACAATGCTAATTTTTTTGTAGTTTTTTACAAACCACATACGGCAGCTGCAACATGAAATAGGAACCACGTAGAGCTCGTGGTATAGCGTTTTCCACATAAAATCCTTGCAACCTGGACATAAATCCTCGCAGAAGCCTGGAAAGCAAGAAACAATATATGCGCAACTATCCTTTTCATTGTAATTTTGATCCAGTATCGTTTAATGCTTCTATTACATAAACTGTTTTTCAATGAGAAAAAGAGACTTAACCCACCGTATATGTGAGTATGTGACGCCTAAATATCATTTTTTTCTTGTTAAATAAAGTTTATAAGTTAATGTGTGCACAAGGAATCGGGTAAATATCATTAGTCTGCCAGTAAATAAAGTTTATAAATGTCTCTGTCTTGTTAAATAAAGTTTATAACTATCGTTAGTCTGTCATTAAATATTTTTGTCTTGTTAAATAAAGTTTAAAAATATCGTTAGTCTGTCATTAAATATTTTTGTCTTGTTAAATAAAGTTTATAACTATCGTTAGTCTGTCATTAAATATTTTTGTCTTGTTAAATAAAGTTTAAAAATATCGTTAGTCTGTCATTAAATATTTTTGTCTTGTCAAACAAACTGGACTCACAAGGAATCAGGTAAAAAATAGAAAAGAAAAAAAAGGGTGTACGATTCATGTTTTAATTTGGAAAAAAAAAAATAACAAAACAAAACAAAACAAAATTGGAAGTTTACTTATTGGAAGAAATCATCTTGGACTGCTTTTGTTTTGCATTCACTATTTTTGACTGCTTTTCCTTGTATCCAAATCTTTTGGTATTTATTAATTTTTATTAGAAGAACTAAAGTTAATTTAATGCTTGAGTTAGTTTTTGTTGATATTTGTTCTAATTAAAAGAATTACAGCTATTTTAATGAAACTATACTTAATAATGGCTTCTTGTTACTGTTAATGGCTATCAAAGTATTCAATGAGCAAATAAGTATTACAAACAGGAAGATTAAAAGAAAAGAGCGATTTTTTATTTATTTTCCAACAATCATTCATATAAAACTTGTATACATCTCTGAAAAACAGTAATCAGCGAATAAAAAAGCTCATTCCCAATTAGCAACTTCAGAAAAATATTCCCAGGCTTTTCTTCGCTTGGCAAGTATGTTTTTCCAACCATCTGCCTCAGCCTTGTGACAGACAATCCCCTTTGCAATTATTGGACGAACGGGGTGGTTTGGTCACAATTTCACCTACAATAATAAATTGTTTAAACATGTTCGAAACAAAATAAAATAAAATAAATAAATAAATAAATAAATAAATAAAATAAAATCGCATATAGTATCTGTACAAAGTGAGCATTATGTACAAAAGCTATCCCTATTTCCAATCGTTGGACCGGTGCGGGAACTTGTCCACTTAAGGTGGTATTTTTAATAACAGCACCGAACTTACATTGAAAACGAAAACTTGGCATCAAGTTGCTATAACGTAAGCAATATTTGGCATAGACATCTACTTCGATGGAGGTGCATCACCACCATTGCTATCAAAGTCAAGTGATTCAAGTAGATCGTCAACTCGACCATTTTCAACAAATACTGGTTCGTATAATTCTTTATTATTTTTAAGCTCTTCGATTAAATCTTTCCACACTAGAGACCAACATGATTCACCTAGCCCAAGCAAGGCAACAACACAACGAAAACCACAATTTCCATCCTATTGTACATCACAAATTTCTTTAACGGACGGTTTTCATTCCTCGGAAATTTGCTCAATATATCGTCTGGTATTAACGGTTAACTCTTTTACGTGCAAAATTATACATAGTAAGATACAACCACGGTGTTAATGAAAACATATATGTTTAACTTCTTTGGTTTTTTTATTGGCAGCTTTTCTACCTTTGCTTCCTTCTTCATGTTACTACTTAGTTGTGTAGATTGTTGTTATTAAGACATGTGGTCCACTAACTCAAAAGATGAAAGCATTATTTTTGTTGATGTTTTAACCTTTTTTACCTTTTCCTTCTCTTCCACGACTTTTAATTTTACTTTGAGGAGATGCAAGAGAAAATGTTTGAAGTACAACAACTTCCATCATCTTTTCTATACAACTACATTTGATATGGAACATCCACCTTTTGACCTCCATTATTAAATCTTCCATCTTTTCCACAATGAACACATCCTCCTTCTTTCCTCTTTCAACAGGAATAAGTCTTGTTCAATGAATATCAATTAGTTTGAGTGGTATTTCAACATGTAAACCAAGACGGGCTAGTTCGTGGAAGCAAGGAAGCCCGTGAGTTTTTCGAAGTGTACATCCACAACCCTATCTGTTTGCACAAATATGTTTCACCTGAAGAAGATCCGAATAAAGTAACTCTAAAGCAACCATAGAGACTACGCCCCATAGTTTTTCGAACTCTTTTATATGATAAACATAAACAACTTTTGTTAAACTTTTTTCAAATGAGGCCTTTAGCTCTGTGAATGAAAGTTCTAATAACGAATGCATCTTTGTCTAAGCTTGTTCAAATTTACAATGACAAGTTGCTAAATGTTTTTTCAACTTTGAATGTGTTGCCTCTGCCCTACAATAAAAATGAATTGTAAACAAATTAATAGTTTTGATCGTTAAAGTAACATGAATTAGTTTAGTTTAGTATAAAAAGTTATTGCCTATTTGAAGTAATTACCAAAATGCATGTGCTCATCAGTCCATGCATAAACAAAACGTTCTTTTCATGGATCCAACCAATTCTCATGAAAATACGTCATAAGCTTTGTATGTTCACCATACTGTTAATGCAATGCTTGTAAATTTTGATTATAGAGTACAACGTTTTCTGAATTTACAATCACATTCCAATCATTTAAAAATGACTTAGTTTCATGCACATCCATTGCTTTCACTTTTCTTCTTGTGAAAGTAAGAACATGGTTTTTAATATGCCACTTACATAACATATGTGCAAATTGAGAAAATACAATTTGAATCGAATTAAGTATCACAATCTCTATCTGTAATAATAACACTAGGCATATCTACTCGACAATCAGTCATATAGATTTTAAACGCTCAAAACCCAAAGATATTTTTCTTCAAGTCCTCCAACTATATATGGGATGGCAATACAAAGTCTATGATTTGTTGACGTCACACCAACAACTTTAAGCAACGACATTTTATATTTATTTGTTTTGTACGTACAATCCATAATAATAATACGAGGAAATGTACGTGAAATAATCTAAGCTAGTTGGATCAGCCTAAAAAATATCTTGAATAATATATGTGTCATCTAAAGTCCTCCAATGTTATTTGAAATATCCAAATTCTTTAAGCTTATATAGTAAATATTGAACTTGAGATCGTCCAGCCCTTTCACTCTTATTTTGAGTTTGTATGACATTGTAAATTGTCATATAATTTGTCGGATCATTTGTTTTCAAAGTATGCAAAATTTCTTTTGGTTTAATTATTTTTTTTTGCATATAAATAACTAATTTAACCTCCTCCTTATTCAATCTACCATCAAAGGATTGACGCTCTTTGTTTTTTAGCTCAACATGATTATGAACCTCATTCATCATCGCTTAACTCCATATATCGACGTTTGGAAATTTAACACCTTTAAGCTTAGATGGGCAATTGCATTTTTTTCGTACCCGTTACTCTTGGTGTTGAAGTAATTTTCTTTGGTTTGACTCCCTTGAACACCTCCACTGTGTTCACATCCAAAGAAAATTCGCAATTTAACCATGATTCAATCATATAAGAATGTAATACAATGATCCCAAAACCTAGCCATTTTCCAGTATTCCACGCATATTCCACCAACTTTTCTTTTCTCGGAAATATCTACACGATATCATATTGTTAATTAACAACCAAATTAATATAAACGTATACAAAAAATAATAATGTCATCCTACATACATCGTATGCTGTAAATTCATTACTATAGTCAATTATTAACTCTGTACGACCAACATCATCTTCACTGTTATTACCAGAATTAAGCTACAAGGAAAAATACTTAGTGAGCATAGCCCTAGGAGAGTATCTGCATGGAAAATTAATACTTAATAGGCATAGTGTGGAGAAAAATTCATTCCATGTGGTGCTCCTACGCGGTTACCCGGAGAAACTCGCACTACTACCGTGTTCGACATCAATTTCATTTCCCCACCCCGCCTGCTATACAAACCAAAAATAATTAAACTCATCTGCACAATCAGCTCCAAACTTAGGATTCTCTCCTATTTTTGCATCAAAATGATAAGCTTGTATTGATTCTTACCCTCTAGATCGGTCTCTTCTTCAATAATTTTCATTGCTAGAAATTAATAATTTGATTCTGTAACTTCAACCTGACTAATTAGTATTTTAGGATTCAAAGTAGTATAATTACGATGTATACTTTACTGCTATTATATGTAAGGGTATTTTGGTCCTTAATTTTTTTAATAAAAGCCCAGTGTAAGAAAAGCAATTTTAGGTGTATAAATAGAATTAGCCAAATGAAAATTGCTCTTTCATAACTGAACATAAGTTCTTCAATCTCATCTTTTCGATCCTTAAAAAGCCACTAAGTCTATGGTTTGATTTTGCCAACTGGAATTCACGACCTTGCCTACAATGGTGCTGGAGAAGATCACCATAGATTTTTGTCGTTGACTAATGGGGAAAGTTCAAAACGTCTATTTGGGCAATGCTTGAATTCGCACACTACAGGAAAATATTGATTTTGCAGCAGAAATATCTGTTGTAAATCCGTCACGAAACCCATGTTAGCGACGGATTTACAACAGATACATGTAGTCGGTAAATTTCAAGTCGGTAATTTAGGATCAATTTTGTGACAGCAATTTGCGTGAACTCACCAACATTTTTCCATCATTCGTGTAAATATTAAAATTAATTTAAAAAATATTTTACTGACATTTTACTGACATATATATATTTACCCCAAATTCTTTGTAACCAACAAATCATCTGTAAACCCTAGCTAAATAGCAAGGGATTAGCGACAGATATTGTCCAGGTGTATACTTTAGTCATGGATATCTGTCGATAATCCATCGCTAATGATGACGCTTTAGCATGGGTTTAGCGGCAAAAATATTTCTTATATTCGTCGCTAGTCACACGCTGATTTACGAAGATTTTACAATGAATTTATTATTCATTTGCCGACGTTTTATTGGTCTTTATGTTCGAAAATCCGTTCATATTCTCTTTATATTCCATCGGTAAATGTTATTAAAGTTTTTTTATTACAACTTTGCCAACATTACAGTTCGACATTCAACAGTAAAGCATCTACAGAAATATAAATATATATATATATATATATATATATATATATATATATATATATATATGCACATTTATATAAAATGAATAACATAAACAAAAAAGAAAATGCAATTATGAATTTGTCAATCATGCACAAACAAAGTTCTATCCTAAGCAATAATGCTACTCAAGTAGTGCTAATATCCTGTACAAAAAACAATACCATCTATATCATTCTTTAATCCATTTATACACTAAGTTGAATTCTATACATCGAAGTTATTCAACTAGTGCTAGTGTTATCCCATATAGAAACATATTATCATCCATAGCCATAATACCCATACAAAAACCACATAATATCGTGTTTAAAATAAAATATTATCAACTACCATAACCAAAGAGCTTATGAAGATGACAACGACAAAGGGCTTTCATAATCAGATCCATCATGCCTCTGAAGCATTGCCATCACTTTGTCATTTGTGCTTGTAATTTCTCTCTCTCTGCCTTTTGCTGCTGTGCAAGCCTTGCTTGCTCTTCCTCGGGCATTTGGCACTTAGCTCGCTCGCTTTCTCTCCCCGACTCAATCCTATGCCACTCTGCTCTTTCATTCTCAAGCTCTAAGCGCATTTCCTCAACAGTTTTTTGTAGCTTATGAACGTCATCATTATTGCCAACACAATGTCGTTTTGAACATTTAGAAGATGAGGAAGCTGAATGGTAAAAGTGAAATTACTACTTGCAATAATGAACTGAAAACATTAAACTGATTTGTGATTCATGTCCCTACAACTCAAATTTATAAATTAGATGGTTACCCACGCGTTAATTTCAATATACTATATGCACGCCTATGTCTATTTGTGACCTAATTTCTAGAAGAATAAAGAAAAACTAAATGTTAAACTTGTACAAGAACAGATACATTAGCTACGTTGTCTACTCATGTATCATATTCTACATTTTGTATTTAATTCTGCATGTTTCGACTATGAATGATTTTGTTATATGTCAATATATGAATGCAGTGAAGGATTTCAAAGAAAATACGCTCACTCGATAATTTGCAAAAATAATAAATACAAACAATATCAAATTAGAAATATGACGTAAAGATAATGAGTGGCAGCTTAAGGGAGCTTAACAAATATAAAATTAGAAATATAAACAATATCAAATTAGAAAGATTAACCAAAATAAAGCATGTATAAAGCTAATTAAATTAGCTGAAGGGAGCTGGTAGCTTAAATAATGAATGGCAGAACGTGATGGCAAACATTTCAGCGGCTGCTGCAATTTTTGGCTTCCCTGGCAAAAAACATTCATTATTTTTAGCTTCATGGCAAAGCACATTTCAGCCACTGCTGCACTTTATATTGTCTGTAGTCATCTATATTATAATTCAGCAGTTGTTCTGTATACTACATTTATATTATATTATATAAGACTGTAATAGTCAATTATATTCCCTGGCAAACGTAAGTAGTCATTTATATTCAAAGATAAGTAGTCATTCAGCAGCTGTTTTGTATGCTACATTTAAATGTAGCCATTTAGATTATATGCAATCACATATATAGTGCTACTTCACATTTCAACAGCCGTTCTAATTAAATGTAGACCATAAATATAGTGCTACTGGCCTACTGCACATTAGTATATATATTATATATAGTGCTACTGCACATTAGTACAGTGCAACAGCTGTTCTAATTTAAATGTAAGTTAAAATTTCATTCCTTCTCTATCAAAACTGATTGCTAGTGGCAGACCACTTAGTTGGTTTTAGCCTACCCTAGTGTGTGGGAAATTGCTTCTACTATAATGGTGAGAAGTAAAAGAATCACAATAAAAAACATGGATTCATATGTCCCCACTGTGGTTGACACCACAACATTGTGTTGTAAGTTTTTTAGTAGCATTTATTGTTATTAGGCGTAGGACTGTGTTTTACTTTGATAAATAGAAAACGTATATTTATCATTTTCAGATTTTCAAAGTTAAGGGAACATTCATTCAACACGATTTCAACAATCTAACAACTTACAACAATATTAATCCTACATAGTTTAGTGCCACGAAATTAGCCAAAACTCATCAATATAATTCAGTTCGTGCACTCAAAATCAGTCCATTCATGGAAAACAACAACTAAGTAGAACAACATGACACATTTGTTGTGGACGTTTGCTGATGATATTTTTTCAAGGTGCTGATTCATTTGAAAACCAAATAAAACAATCAATATATATATTCCTGTTGAGTTTATAAAAATCCTTCTTCGCAACAATGCAGTCCATATCAGATCAACAGTAAATCCTGCAACTCCCCTCAAGATTTCTTTCATAAGAAAACATAAACAATTACTATTCAGTCATCTCCAGCAAAATATCGAGTTCAGGAGAAAATGTTATTGAAAATATTATACACAACAGTAAACGGCATATGATCTATCACATTAGCCGTTTTAGTAATTTGTAGCATGAATGCATTGTTGATTAAACCATGATGATAGAGTTGATGCTAAAATTATTCAATCACAGTTGATACTTGACAAACATATTACTGATGGGGTAAAAACATTTATTTGCATCCGCACACATTACTGATAAGCATATAGTTGATAAACATATTACTTTTAATGCATCCGCACATAATCAAGTAAAAAGAGAATAGTAATTTAGTACCTTTAAATTCCTGATGGGGCTAAAACTTTTTTTTTGCATTCGGTGTTGGAATTCCTTAAGTAATATAATGAATTGAAATATACAAAATCCCACATCGCCAAATTGTTGAGAGCTATATTGGTTTATATATGGCTTTCTTATCAGAAGGTTGAGGGTTTGAGGCTTCCAAATGTATGCTTCGTTGTGAGGAGGGAGATCATGCATCATCACCATACGCGCCGCTGCCGCTGTTCGACCGAACCACACCGGGTTTGGATCTAATATGATACTCGTATTTTTACTGCTATACTTTAAATCACAGACGATATCCGGTTAGATTCTAGTTTATTCTATAATCTTTCGTTTATATGTTGTGCTCTTTCTATAAATAGTATAACGTTGTTGTTGTAACTTATTTACAGCATTCATTTTGTTATAATAATTAATACAGAATTTCAGTGTAGTGTAAATCTGAGTTATAAACTTGTGCGACGAGTTTATAATTGATTATTCTATGTTTTGGTATACTAGACGTATAACATTCGGCACTACAAGCGATTCGAATATGGTATCAACTCTCTCCGGAACTCTACGGTGTCACAGCCGGTTGTCTCTCGAAGTATGCATAGTTGCTTTATGCTAGCTCTCATCAAATCGTCTTGGTAAGAAATAATATCTTTTTTAACAGTAAAAATTTATCCTTAACCATTATTACCTTTTAAAAAAATTCATTACTGTAACAACCCCGTATTTTGTAATTATTTTAATTGTATATTTTAATTATTTTAATTTAAATTTTGAAAAAAGAAAAAAACTTATTTTACTTATTGAAATGATTAAATTTTATTATTTAAATATAAATCTTGATTTTTATATGAATTATAATTCCAAAACTTGTGTAAGTTGAATATTTCCAGAAAAAGTGAATTTTTGGTCAAATAGTCAAACTTTGACTTTTAACTTAAAATTTAAAAGTTTGAAATTTTAAATTTTATCTTTTATTATGAAAATAGATTTAATAACTTGAACACTGCTTTTTGTTTCGTGGAAAACGGAGTTAAACTGCAAAAGATATGTACATTTCAATTTTGAGTATAAATTGTTTATTTTGCAATTTTGTTATTTTAAATTGTATAAATTTTATTTTTTTCTCTGTCATATTTTATTTTAATATGTTTTAATATGTTATATTATGTATATTTGGACTTTTAAATATTTTTAAAATGATAATAGAATTTTTCTAAAATTTACTATGATGATTTCCTATTTTTAAAAGGCTGTTTTCCTTTTTCTGCTATTTTCTTCATCTAAACTATATTTAAATTAAAATTTATTTATTTACTTTTGTGATTTCCTTTTTATTTTGTGTTCTTATCTTTATTTATAAATACTTTTAAGTATATAAAAATTTTTCCAAGTTCATTGCACTTATTTTCATATTTTCAAGACTAGTTGCAAATTTTGCTGTTTTATTTAATTAAACTATATATAATTAATAATTAATTTATTTATTTTTGTTTATTTACTAAATTTTCATATTTTATCTGATTTTATATATATACTTCAGTTATATAAGGTTTAAAAAGAAAATAATGGAAATTTGAAGAGTTTGTCTCTTTAGTTGCTCAAGGCTCTTTATTTTTCCGCCTCTTTGTTTTCCAACCTTTTCATTTCTAGCCTTAGCCGACCATATCTTTTTACTATTGCCGTGACTCCCTCTCATATTCACGTGAAAAATGTTTCTCAACTCCTCCTAAAAACTCACGGCATGATAAGAGAGAATTTTTTTTGCAAACGGCTTCCTTTATCTCTTCTCTTCTTCACAATTTCAATGATTTTGCTTCCTCCTTTGCAAAGCTTTGCTTGGCCCCACTCTCCACCATCATCACCGACCATCACCTCCTCCATCTCCAGCTGCAACATCAGCCTCTCCTCTGTCCATGTCAGGCCGTGGCATCCCAAAGATGAAAACAACACAAAAACTCCTTGAAACTATGCTAGCCTAGCCACAAAACATCACCTACCTCTTCCTATACACTTTGGCCACCCCTAGAACCACCACCACCAGCCACTACCTGACCTTTGGCCACTGCTACACCATCTCCAGATCTGACCTGAAGAAAGGCCATGAGCCCTAGGCCAAAACCCCACCATCCAAACTTGTAGAACCATGAACAAACCATCCATTCACCAAATCCCTTCATGCTGCTTGCCTTATCACCTCACAACCACCACATATGGCCTTGGCCGCCTCCTATTTCTCCACCACCACCATGATACCACCTCTGACCTTCCACCTCTCCACTGTGCAGACCTGTACTTGCCTTTAGCCGAACCCCACTTGCTTTTGGTCGAGCCAAAAATGCACCAAAACCCTACCTATTGTTGCCTTGACTTAGTATGCTTCATGTTGTAACTCCTCCATCTTCATCCACTTGTTGCCATGTGTTTTGATGCTAAACCCAAGTCATGTTGACATCTAGGCTGAGCCTAGTGTGATGAGAATAAGCCCAATTGATCATGTGACAAGCCATGTTGTCGTGGTCAGGCACTTTCGTGTTAAAGCTGGGTAATGTTCTTTGTTGATTTAAAGTCTCCATTTCGTTTAAATTCATATTTGTATTGCATGCATATGTTTATATGGTCTTGTTTATTTGTTGTATACAAGATCATTATCAAGGCTTTCCATTTCATTCAATTCAAATCGGGTTTGTCGTGCTTTTGGAATCGCTCTTGTGTTTGTTGTTTTGGTCTCTAGCTTCGAAAAGGTGAGTTTTTCTCACTCTGACATTTATACTTATGAAATAGTGAATTGATGACAAGTGTTTAGTAATATAAAATGTTTATGCAAGTTAATGATGATCATATGATATGCTATTCCATATTGTTACCATGTTAAAACTGTTAATTATAACCTGACATCTGATATATGACATTATATTATGACATTGACATTGTTTATATTGTTTATGCATATATTCACACTGCAAGTTCCCTGTTAGAATAGAATCACTATGGGTTGAAAATGATACATACCCAAACGGACTTTAGATTAGAGAAAAATCGTTATGGGCTGAAATGATAGGCCTGAGCGATTTTTATTGTATTTTATTTGACTTGGGATTGCGGGTTTGAAATGATAGAATCCGGGTTTTCTTTGTAAATTACGGATTGAAATGATATATATTCGTATCACTTGACCTAGGTTAGAAAATTATATACAGACCCCGTGGTATATTTTTAAATGATTTTTTTAAATATGTATTTTGATTTAAAAAATATATATATTATGGTTTTAAGAAAGTTAAATATTAAATCTTGAAATTGTGAATTTAAGTGAATTCAAGTATGTAAATTTGGAGTAAATGTGACGTTTGACTTTAAATTTTATTTTAAGATGTAAATAAATAATGAAAATTAAATTTAAAGTTTTGAAATGATATTTGAAGTAAAATTTTAAGTTTATTAAATTTATAAGTTAATAAACAGTGAATTTTGACTTAATAAATGAATGGAGTTTTTAAATTGAATATTTGATCTTAAAATTTTATTGTGTTAAATCATATGTTAAAATGATTTTAAATGTGAAATTTTGAAGTCTAGGAATATGATTTTCAAGTTATAATGATAAAATTTGGAGTTTTACTATTATTATTGAAAAGCTAAAATGAAATCTGGAATTTTATAGCATTTTCAAAATGCTGTAGTCTTTTGACAGCATTTTTAAATGCTATTGTTTTGAATCTAACAATGTTTGAAATAACTAAATATCTATTACGACATTTTATAAACGTCGTTATTCTTGAACTAAACCATTTTGGAAAATATAAGCTACGATAGCACTTTATAAATGCTGTCGTTGCTATAATTTGACAATGTTTTGAAATGTTATAGATTTTAACACTGTTTGGGCTATATTTTAAAGTGTTAAATAATTTAACTTTTGAAATGGATTATCTGTTAAATTTTAGAAGTTTTGAATATTTAAATTTGAATTTTTAAGGAATTTGAATTGAATTTGAATTTAAATAAAGTTTACTTGGTTATGTGTTAAACGGAATGAAATGTAATATAATAAATGAATTTTGAATGGAATTTTGGAATGTATTTTTGGTAATGATGTTTGAAATAATAAATGAATGACATATTTGATTTTTAAATGATATTTAACTTTGAATATTTGGATTTGAATTCAAATAATGATTTGATTATGATGTTTTGAAAGGATGTAATATTTTAATGATTTTGAAATGGTTTGGAAATGATTTGATCTTTATTTTAATAGAGAATGTGAATGTTGAATGATATTTGATTTTTCTTTATTTGATAAAGGAATATTTGAAGTTTATATTTGTATGAAAAGATATTTGGTTTAATTGTAATTTAAGTTTATTTTAATAATATTGGATTTATGAAATGAATATTTCAAAACTACATAATAATGAAATTAGATTTGAGATATGAATATATGGAATTATAAAGTTTAGTTTTGAAATGTGGGATATTAAAGTTTGGAAACATATTAAAATTGGATAGCTTATTTTGTAGATCAAATCTATATTTGAAATTTATAAGATTTGAAATGTTTTGTTAGAAAACTGAATTGAATTGAAATTGATGGTTTGATTTGAATTAAATTGGAAATTTGAAATTTTGAATTAAATTGGAAATAAATTTGTAAAATGTAAAGAATTAAATGAATGTTTCATGATTTCAAATGTATGATTTCAGAATGTTATGATTTTCAAAGTGTAATGATTTCAAGTATTTTGGTTTCGAAAGAGTTATAACTTTGAAAGTATTATGATTTTTGGAAGTGAATATAGGTTTGAGATGGAAATGATAAAGTATAAACTATTTTGATTTGAATATAGCTTTGAAATAAAAATGATTTTGGTTTCGAAGTATAAACTATTTTGATTGAATAAATAGTTTTGAAATAAAAATGGTTTTGGTTTCGAGGCGTAAACTATTTTGAAAAGAATATAGTTTTGAAATGAAATGATTTGATCCTTTTGAAATATAAACTATTTTGAAATGACCACGGCGTTATAATAACGTTTGGTTGTTGAAGGGACCGGGATCGGAAGTTGTCATACTCTCTGCCAACTCCGAAAACCACTTTAACAACCGTGTACGCGGTGGAGATTCCAGAATGAAGTAGGATGGTGGCGACGTTCTTGAGGTATATTACGTGGACCCAACTCCCGTGAGTTGGCATAAGGTGGCTAAAACAGGAGCGATCTCGGGCCAAAGGAGGTAGCACCTCTGGTCGGACACATTCCTTCGATACTATACTCTTACTGGTGATTGATTAGATGACCATCCTCCGATTTTGATTGGGAGTATGTTCTGAGGTGGGCGTATGTGGCTGCTGCGTTACCACCAGCCCGTGTGCGTAATTGGTATATCTACCTTGGCATTGCCTTGTGTGCCGTGTCACCTACCATACCGAGCCTTTACTACGAGTTTGTTTTTCTCCCGTAGCCCGTGTGGTATCCTCTGACAGTCACCCAGAGTGGAGATGGCATGATATTGGATGGACTACTGAGACTATTATGTGTGAAGGGTGATATGGGTAGTCCGGAACGCTATTTAAAAGTATGTTTATTTTACTGTAGACATTATTATAGTAGCGCAATATTACTACATAGTAAATAGTTTAACGGATCCTTAAAGGATGGGCGATCCCAAGCATCCTTTAAGTTACTGATGCATTTTTGTTACTGTTCACTTGAGTTTATTTACAGTTCATAAGTATTTATGTCCTGACTCGAGTGTTTTGTATTTTGCTTTACGCTCGGGTCAGATTGAGTGAGTTAGCATTCAAGATTCACCTTCGGAGTTGGAGCTTTCCTTGAAGATCCAACCATCTATTTTGCTTTCTGTATCCAGTGATTTCAGTGATGTATTCTGATTTGTACCTGATGTATCTTGTTACTTTTTGTTGTATCATGTTTAACTCTGATGTATCTTATTTTTATATAGTAGCTTCATGAACTACTATTTCTTTTAAATTCCGCTGCATTATTAAATACTCTGTGTCTGTGATCTGTGATTAAGTATTTACTGTATATTCTGAGATTTGCCAAATTTTATTTACAACGCGGTATTTTGAGCAATTCAAGTCCGACATGTGCGGATACGAATGGTTGAAAATATCGGGTCGTTACAGTTGGTATCAGAGCTTTGGTAGCTCTAGGCAAAACTCAGCATATAGAGTAGATGTATTTACAGAATCACTTTCATTCGAGTTGAATCTCTTTCTTTTGACTCGATTCCTTGGAATTTTGGAACGTTCCCTGCGGTTCCAAAATCCATTCTTATTCCCCACTATTCATCTTCATTTGATTTCGGAGTATCTCATAACTCCACTTCGAATGATCTTTATAGTGAATTGGCGGTCTCACTAGTGTTCTAATTTTCTTGTAAAAGGGGTGAAACTCCTTTACAATTAGCATCGATTCACCAGAGATTTATATTTATCCTCGGTTTAGATGCTAGTATATCCTATTATCCCAAACTTTATCTCTTGAGGTCGAATGTAGATTTACCCAGAAAATCCACATCGATCTTATTCTTTAAGTCACGGTTGACCCGGTTAAGGTTGTCCGCGATTTATTTCAGCTTATCCACCTCCCTACTCTGTATTTTATCATCCTGTCTTTTGTTTCCAATCTATTCTTCCAAACATTTTGAATTGTACTTGTAAATCTATATTTTGTTTTATATATTGTGTTGTTTGAGTTGTTGATGTTGGATTGGGTTTCTGATCGATTCGTCTGATCAACGCTATCGATAAGATTTCCAAAACACTTTGACAGAACAAACTGACACAATATTATTTTAAAAATTTGGGAAATGAAATAAATTTCGATATATAAGTAAATTTATGGAACTTAATAAATTGATTTAAATTGATAATTTGAAATGATAATACTTGATTTATCATTTATTGTTCTACAAATGAATTTATAAATAGTTGTTTATAAATTGATTTGGGAACTG
The DNA here is from genome assembly GCA_030765085.1 of Allium cepa. Classification (NCBI taxonomy): domain Eukaryota; kingdom Viridiplantae; phylum Streptophyta; class Magnoliopsida; order Asparagales; family Amaryllidaceae; genus Allium; species Allium cepa. The sequence continues at coordinate 898,656,037 of CM060932.1, forward strand.
GCATTAATTTAAATCAAGAATTTGAGAATTTAATTTCCGATGGATTTCAAACCTTATGTTTAAAATTTTAAAAGGATATATTATTTAAAGTATTTTCAAGTAGAAATTTGTTTCCAAAGAATTTGAAAGTTTAAAATTAGTGCTCTTCTCTTGGTCGTTGAAAAATAACTTCGGTGATGACTGCAGCATCATCGACATTCATTTTCGAGTTTCGAAGTGAAGAGACAGTTCTGTAGTCTTACTACAGCTTTGTTTTGGGAATTTAATTGATTTGAATTTCTAAAATATGACTTGATTTTAATATATATAGATATATGATTGAAATTTGATTTGACATATTATGTATATATTATTAGTTATCTCTAAATGGTTTGAATGGAATCGTAAATTTAATTCTTAAATTCTATCTTAAAGAATAATTTCAATTATGAAAGAAAAAAATTATTTAAAAATTTGAATAAATGATTCAAACTTGAGATATTGAATTTGAAAGTTTTATTTGTATAACACATAATTGCATTTCAATATAACTTACCTTAATTTTTTTAAAAAGTTAACAATGTAATTAGATAATATACAATATAAAAGGATTTTATAAATAAAATTTGAGTGGTTATAATAAATGTTATACACTTAAATTTTGGTTATAAAAGATTAACAGAGGTAAATAAAGAAAAAGAAAATTTAAAGAGATTTTATTTATATAACTTAATAATCAAATTTGATTTAATATGGAACCTTAAGTCTAACCCAGAAATTTTAATAAAAGTTATTTCCTGAAATGAATATGTTTGACAATGTATCTTTGAATAGAAAATAAAATATATTTGAATGGGATATTTTGTAATAAGGTTTATTTAACTTGAAATCATAGTTTAATTGATGTATAAATGAATAAAGGTGTAAATAAATTTGATTGCTGTATTTGCTCTGATATCTATTTTATAAATAAAATATTTTATTTATAAAATAGATATGTCTTGTAAAATGAATAATTTTGATTTAAATAGTTAAGATGTATTTTTAATATCACTAAAATTTGATTATTGAGAATTTGGTTTTCAGATGGAAATTTAAAGTGTAACTTATTGAAGGAATATCCTATTTATGAAATGAGTATTTTAAATAAAGTGTTAGGTTATTTGTTAAATTAAGAAATAGGTAAAATAATGAACTTTTGACTTAATAAATGAAGTATAGTTTAATTTGGATATTCCATTCATAAAAGTTGTTTTAATAAATATAAGTAAATGATATCCAAATGAATATTTCTAAAATTGAACTTATTTGAAATACTAATATGTCTACTGTAACATATTATAAGTGCTGCTGTTTCTAAAATAAAATGTTTTAGAAATTTTATAATTGAATAAATGAACTTAGAAATGTTACAACTTTGAAATGAGTATTATTTGACATTGAATTTAAATGGTTTAAAGGAAGATTATTTTAAAGGTGTTATGATTTCAAAGTATTATGATTTCAAAGAATGATGATTTCAAATTTATTATCTTATTTTATTTTTCAAACTATCTTTTAGTTGTCCTTATTTTCCTTATCTTTCTATAGAATGGGGAGGATATTGCTTATACCAGTCTGTTTAGAAATCTTTCTATAATCTTTGAAAATCTTTGGTACTCATCTGAATCTGAACACTGCTTACCATCCACAGACTATCAGTCAAACGGGAAGGGTGAATCAGATTTTAGAGGATCTTTTTGTGCTTGTATTTTTTATTCTGGAGGATCTTGGAAGATCATCTCCACCTTGTTAAACTTACCTATAACAATAGTTATCAGGTATGATTCGAATATGCTTGTCATCTTATCTAAATCTTGTCTCATTCTATATTTTTTTTCTTGTGCTTTCTCGTACCTCGTTCCTTTTCGGGGACGAAAAGTTTTGAGTGGGGGAGAGTGTAACAACCCTGTATTTTGTAATTATTTTAATTGTATATTTTAATTATTTTAATTTAAATTTTGGAAAAAGAAAAAAACTTATTTTACTTATTGAAATGATTAGATTTTATTATTTAAATATAAATCTTGATTTTTATATGAATTATAATTCCAAAACTTGTGTAAGTTGAATATTTCCGGAAAAAGTGAATTTTTGGTCAAATGGTCAAACTTTGACTTTTAACTTAAAATTTAAAAGTTTGAAATTTTAAATTTTATCTTTTATTATGAAAATAGATTTAATAACTTGAACACTGCTTTTTGTTTCGTGGAAAATGGAATTAAACTGCAAAAGATATGTACATTTCAATTTTGAGTATAAATTGTTTTTTTTGCAATTTTGTTATTTTAAATTGTATAAATTTTATTTTTTTCTCTGTCATATTTTATTTTAACATGTTGTAATATGTTATAGTATGTATATTTTGACTTTTAAATATTTTTAAAATGATAATAGAATTTTTCTAAAATTTACTATGATGATTTCCTATTTTTAAAAGGCTGTTTTTCTTTTTCTGCTATTTTCTTCATCTAAACTATATTTAAATTAAATTGTGATTTCCTTTTTATTTTGTGTTCTTATCTTTATTTATAAATACTTTTAAGTACATAAAAAATTTCCCAAGTTCATTGCACTTATTTTCATATTTTCAAGACTAGTTGCAAATTTTGCTGTTTTATTTAATTAAACTATATATAATTAATAATTAATTAATTTATTTTTGTTTATTTACTAAATTTTCATATTTTATCTGATTTTATATATATACTTCAGTTATATAAGGTTTAAAAAGAAAATAATGGAAATTTGAAGAGTTTGTCTCTCTTTAGTTGCTCAAGGCTCTTTGTTTTCCCGCCTCTTTGTTTTCCAACCTTTTCATTTCTAGCCTTAGCCGACCATATCTTTTTGCTATTGCCGTGACTCCCTCTCATATTCACGTGAAAAATGTTTCTCAACTCCTCCTTAAAACTCACGGCATGATAAGAGAGAAAAAAAATTGCAAATGGCTTCCTTTATCTCTTCTCTTCTTCACAATTTCAATGATTTTGCTTCCTCCTTTGCAAAGCTTTGCTTGGCCCCACTCTCCACCATCATCACCAACCATCACCTCCTCCATCTCCAGCTGCAACATCAGCCTCTCCTCTGTCCATGTCAGGCCGTGGGCATCCCAAAGATGAAAACAACACAAAAACTCCTTGAAACTATGCTAGCCTAGCCACAAAACATCACCTACCTCTTCCTATACACTTTGGCCACCCCTAGAACCACCACCACCAGCCACTACCCGACCTTTGGCCGCTGCTACACCATCTCCAGATCTGACCTGAAGAAAGGCCGTGAGCCCTAGGCCAAAACCCCACCATCCAAACTTGTAGAACCATGAACAAACCATCCATTCACCAAATCCCTTCATGCTGCTTGCCTTTTCACCTCACAACCACCACATATGGCCTTGGCCGCCTCCTATTTCTCCACCACCACCATGATACCACCTCTGACCTTCCACCTCTCCACTGTGCAGACCTGTACTTGCCTTTGGCCGAGCCCCACTTGCTTTAGGTCGAGCCAAAAATGCACTAAAACCCTACCTATTGTTGCCTTGACTTAGTATGCTTCATGTTGTAACTCCTCCATCTTCATCCACTTGTTGCCATGTATTTTGATGCTAAACCCAAGTCATGTTGACATCTAGGCTGAGCCTAGTGTGATGAGAACAAGCCCAATTGATCATGTGACAAGCCATGTTGTCGTGGTCAGGCACTTTCGTGTTAAAGCTGGGTAATATTCTTTGTTGATTTAAAGTCTCCATTTCGTTTAAATTCATATTTGTATTGCATGCATATGTTTATATGGTCTTGTTTATTGTTGTATACAAGATCATTATCAAGGCTTTCCATTTCATTCAACTCAAATCGGGTTTTTCGTGCTTTTGGAATCGCTCTTGTGTTTGTTGTTTTGGTCTTTAGCTTCGAAAAGGTGAGTCTTTCTCACTCTGACATTTATACTTATGAAATAGTGAATTGATGACAAGTGTTTAGTAATATAAAATGTTTATGCAAGTTAATGATGATCATATGATATGCTATGCCATGTTGTTACCATGTTAAAACTGTTAATTGTAACCTGACATCTGATATATGACATTATATTATGACCTTGACATTGTTTATGCATATATTCACACTGCATGTTCCCTGTTAGAATAGAATCACTATGGGTTGAAATGATACATACCCAAACGGACTAGATTAGGAAAAAATCGTTATGGGCTGAAATGATAGGCCTGAGCGATTTTTATTGTATTTTATTTGACTTGGGATTGCGGCTTTGAAATGATAGAACCCGGGTTTTCTTTGTAAATTACGGATTGAAATGATATATATTCGTATCACTTGACCTAGGTTAGAAAATTATATACAGACCCCGTGGTATATTTTTAAATGATTTTTTTTAAATATGTATTTTCAAAAGTATGAAATTTTGATTTAAAATATATATATATTATGGTTTTAAGAAAGTTAAATATTAAATCTTGAAATTGTGAATTTAAGTGAATTCAAGTATGTAAATTTGGAGTAAATGTGACGTTTGACTTTAAATTTTATTTTAAGATGTAAATAAATAATGGAAATTAAATTTAAAGTTTGAAATGATATTTGAAGTAAAATTTTAAGTTTAATAAATTTATAAGTTAATAAACAGTGAATTTTGACTTAATAAATGAATGGAGTTTTTAAATTGAATATTTGATCTTAAAATTTTATTGTGTTAAATCATATGTTAAAATGATTTTAAATGTGAAATTTTGAAATCTAGAAATATGATTTTCAAGTTATAATGATAAAATTTGGAGTTTTACTATTATTATTGAAAAGCTAAAATGAAATCTGGAATTTTATAGCATTTTCAAAATGCTGTAGTCTTTTGACTGCATTTTTAAATGCTATTGTTTTGAATCTAACAATGTTTGAAATAACTAAATATCTATTAAGACATTTTATAAACGTCGTTATTCTTGAACTAAACCATTTTGGAAAATATAAGCTACGATAGCACTTTGTAAATGCTGTCGTTGCTATAATTTGACAATGTTTTGAAATGTTATAGATTTTAATACTGTTTTGGCTATATTTTAAAGTGTTAAATAATTTAACTTTTGAAATGGATTATTTGTTAAATTTTAGAAGTTTTGAATATTTAAATTTGAATTTTTAAGGAATTTAAATTGAATTTGAATTTAAATAAAGTTTACTTGGTTATGTGTTAAACGAAATGAAATGTAATATAATAAATGAATTTTTGAATGGAATTTTGGAATGTATTTTTCGTAATGATGTTTGAAATAATAAATGAATGACATATTTGATTTTTAAATGATATTTAACTTTGAATATTTGGATTTGAATTCAAATAATGATTTGATTATGATGTTTTGAAAGGATGTAATATTTTAATGATTTTGAAATGGTTTGGAAATGATTTGATCTTTATTTTAATAGAGAATGTGAATGTTGAATGATATTTGATTTTTCTTTATTTGATAAAGGAATATTTGAAGTTTATATTTGTATGAAAAGATATTTGGTTTAATTGTAATTTAAGTTTATTTTAATAATATTGGATTTATGAAATGAATATTTCAAAACTACATAATAATGAAATTAGATTTGAGATATGAATATATGGAATTATAAAGTTTAGTTTTGAAATGTGGGATATTAAAGTTTGGAAACATATTAAAATTGGATAGCTTATTTTGTAGATCAAATCTATATTTGAAATTTATAAGATTTGAAATGTTTTGTTAGAAAACTGAATTGAATTGAAATTGATGGTTTGATTTGAATTAAATTGGAAATTTGAAATTTTGAATTAAATTGGAAATAAATTTGTAAAATGTAAAGAATTAAATGAATGTTTCATGATTTCAAATGTATGATTTCAGAATGTTATGATTTTCAAAGTGTAATGATTTCAAGTATTTTGGTTTCGAAAGAGTTATAACTTTGAAAGTATTATGATTTTTGGAAGTGAATATAGGTTTGAGATGGAAATGATAAAGTATAAACTATTTTGATTTGAATATAGTTTTGAAATAAAAATGATTTTGGTTTCGAAGTATAAACTATTTTGATTGAATAAATAGTTTTGAAATAAAAATGGTTTTGGTTTCGAGGCGTAAACTATTTTGAAAGGAATATAGTTTTGAAATGAAATGATTTGATCCTTTTGAAATATAAACTATTTTGAAATGACCACGGCGTTATAATAACGTTTGGTTGTTGAAGGGACCGGGATCGGAAGTTGTCATACTCTCTGCCAACTCCGAAAACCACTTTAACAACCGTGTACGCGGTGGAGATTCCAGAATGAAGTAGGATGGTGGCGACGTTCTTGAGGTATATTACGTGGACCCAACTCCCGTGAGTTGGCATAAGGTGGCTAAAACAGGAGCGATCTCGGGCCAAAGGAGGTAGCACCTCTGGTCGGACACATTCCTTCGATACTATACTCTTACTGGTGATTGATTAGATGGCCATCCTCCGAATTTGATTGGGAGTGTGTTCCGAGGTGGGCGTATGTGGCTGCTGCGTTACCACCAGCCCGTGTGCATAATTGGTATATCTACCCTGGCATTGCCTTGTGTGCCGTGTCACCTACCATACCGAGCCTTTACTACGAGTTTGTTTTTCTCTCGTAGCCCGTGTGGTATCCTCTGACAGTCACCCAGAGTGGAGATGGCATGATATTGGATGGACTACTGGGACTATTATGTGTGAAGGGTGATATGGGTAGCCCGGAACGCTATTTAAAAGTATGTTTATTTTACTGTAGGCATTATTATAGTAGCGCAATATTACTACATAGTAAATAGTTTAACGGATCCTTAAAGGATGGGGGATCCCAAGCATCCTTTAAGTTACTGATGCATTTTTGTTACTGTTCACTTGAGTTTATTTACAGTTCATAAGTATTTATGTCCTGACTCGAGTGTTTTGTATTTTGCTTTACGCTCGGGTCAGATTGAGTGAGTTAGCATTCAAGATTCACCTTCGGAGTTGGAGCTTTCCTTGAAGATCCAACCATCTATTTTGCTTTCTATATCCAGTGATTTCAGTGATGTATTCTGATTTGTACCTGATGTATCTTGTTACTTTTTGTTGTATCATGTTTAACTCTGATGTATCTTATTTTTATATAGTAGCTTCATGAACTACTATTTCTTTTAAATTCCGCTGCATTATTAAATACTCTGTGTCTGTGATCTGTGATTATGTATTTACTGTATATTCTGAGATTTGCCAAATTTTATTTACAACGCGGTATTTTGCGCAATTCAAGTCCGACATGTGCGGATGCGAATGGTTGAAAATATCGGGACGTTACAATTGCATACATAAAACTTCACCGCTTTAGGATCTATCTAAGTAGATGGAGTGGAGCCATCCTTATTACGTGCTACAGCTTTGATACGAGTACGCTCAAATACCTCGAGCACACGAGCAGGCCTACCATACTACTTACTCTATTGTTTTTATATTGGCAATTTTGAAAGTCAAAATAAATAAATAAATAAATAGAGTTATGAGAAATAAAAATATTACTAACCTTTCGGCATGTTCTTGTGTAGAAATAGATCCACAAACTATGAAAAGTTGGAGTAGAGTTTCTATTTGTTAAAGCTTTCTTTGATTTCTCTTTAACTTCTGGAAGATCTCGGTATTAGAGCCACTTGTCCCAAATAGCTTGTCTCATAAAGATCAGTTTAGCATTCTTTTCCTTTATATCGCTAACCGTATCCAAATATCGTTTGCAAGCCATTGTCTTCTAGTGTTTTCTTATAGTCTCTATTAGATAAGCATCATAACCATACACTTGACCCTGTAATGTATGATACTTGTTACATAATAATGTGTTAAAACTATATATTCAAAGCTAACTGCAAGGGTTTTGATTTAACTATTGCTAGAATATATCATAAAGATGTTCTTATTAAGAAATAGACCAACCAAGTAATAAACCAACCAAGTAATAGCACTGAAATTTTTATAGTTGAACCTTACCAAAAAATCTTCGAAAAGCAGATCCTTATAATTTGATGGTATCTTTCCAAAAGTGGGCCAAAAATCAGCTAAACGTTTGTGAAAAGATGCAGTAATCCTCTTCGAAAGTTCACTGGAAGGATGAAAGTGCTGTATAAAATACTTATGTTATCATAATAGAAAGTCAAACAAATATAAATATATATCAGTATAAATCACATACTTATCTTTTGTTTCTACAAGTCGAAGTTCGATGTGGCCTGATGCATTAATCGACTTTGCCGTCACCATCATGTGTACTCAAATTATTTGGACTGTTATGCTCGTTCATAGTGTAATGTGAGGAAGAATGAAAATGAGCCAGGGAAGGAGAAGAAATCGGCTGGAGAAGCCTGGGTTGAGGTATAGATTGTGGAGCATGTTCGCTATGCTGAGAAAAAGAGTTGATGCTTGTTGTAGAGAATTATGCTATGAAGAAGGCTGCGGAGATGAAGGTATAGATTGTGGAGCATGTTCGCTATGCTGAGAAAAAGAGTTGGATGCTTGTTGTAGAGAATTATGCTATGAAGAAGGCTGCGGAGATGAAGGTATAGATTGTGGAGCATGTTCGCTTTGCTGAGAAAAAGAGTTGGATGCTTGTTGTAGAGAACTATGCTATGAAGAAGGCTGCGGAGATGAAGGTATAGATTGTGGAGCATGTTCGCTTTGCTAAGAAAAAGAGTTGGACGCTTGTTGTAGAGAATTATGCTATGAAGAAGGCTGCGGAGATGAAGGTATAGATTGTGGAGCATGTTCGCTTTGCTGAGAAAAAGAGTTGGATGCTTGTTGTAGAGAATTATGCTATGAAGAAGGCTGCGGAGATGAAGGTATAGATTATGGAGCATGTTCGCTTTGCTGAGAAAAAGAGTTGGATGCTTGTTGTAGAGAATTATGCTATGAAGAAGGCTGCGGAGATGAAGGTATAGATTGTGGAGCATGTTCGCTTTGCTGAGAAACAGGGTTGGATGCTTATTGTAGAGGATTAGGCTATGAAGAAGGCTGCGGAGATGAAGGTATAGATTGTGGAGCATGTTCGCTTTGTTGAGAAAAAGAGTTGGATGCTTGTTGTAGAGAATTATGCTATGAAAAAAGTTGCGGAGATGAAGGTATAGATTGTGGAGCATGTTCGCTTTGCTGAGAAACAGGGTTGGATGCTTATTGTAGAGGATTAGGCTGTGGAGGAGCAGAATACAGAGGATTAGGCTGCGAAGAAGGCTGCAGAGAAGTAGATTGTTGACTAGTCTGCAGGGGAATGGGTTGGGAAGGAGTAAGCCGTGGAGGAGTATGTTGGGAAGTAGTATTATTGGGTGCTTCAGATATAGTGGGCTGAAATGGAAGGGATCGTATAGTCCAGTGACGATGCAGTGATGTTGACTGATTATTTTTTAATTCACTTTGAGGATATGGTCTTATGAGTATGACTAAGTGGAAGAGCTGGCTGAATAAGTGGAGGATCACCGTGTCCCCGTCCCCAATCTTTTACGTTTTTTTTCATGTTCTTGAAAAGCATATAAGTGTCCACGTGTAGCGCCAACCATACCTGTGAACCATGCACGATATTTCAATAGTTAAAATAACAGTCATATTACATCACTACGGGTATTATTATTGTCATAAGAACTCAAAAGTACATGTGGATAAATCTAAAATATCTAAGTAATAACAACAAGAAAAAAATTGATAACGCACTATGAGAAACAATAGTAAGAAGAAAAAAATAACATAATCTACTAGTCTATGGAACAAAAAAGAATATCAAATTATGCTTTATTCAAATCACACATCTACAAAACATGCACGTTATCACTATTTCATCAAGGACCAGAAAATATTTGTCATACTATTAAAATGCAAGCCTTCTTTATATTATAAAATCCAAATATAATATTCCAAACATAAAAAAGCAGTTAAAAGACACAAATGCTTCCCAAGGAAGGTAAAAACAAAATTCTTCATTATCTGTGCTTTCATTAACATCTAATTCCTCATTGAATTAGTCATAGAAGACTATTGTCATTCTCCATTAACATCTAATTCTTCAGTATCTATGCTTTCATTTTCACTCTAAAGGTCTTCCACTATATTATCATGATGTGCACGTAAATGTGCATATTTTTACCACCATATTTATTCTATTTAAATTAAATAAATGATCATATTGGGTATTTTAACTTTTTTTAACCAAACTTCATATTAATTCCAAATTTTCACATATTCATCTTCATATAAGGGCAAAATGGCCATTTGTGCGCGTATATTAATTTGAAAGAATTTAATTGAAAATTTCTATAATATTTTTTAGGAATTTAGCTTCTCATATTAGTGGGTTCATGAAGAAACATGCATGCACAAAATGGATATAAAGGAATGAAGATGGAAATAATTCAAAGTGAAGATCATGGAGGACCCCACCTACCCACCTACCTTAATGTGCAAATTAAAGGCTAATGCACATGCTTTTGGACTTAATGGCTTCATGTACACTTAATGGGGGATCAAGACATGTTAATGATTACTTGGCCTCCACACTTCCTAAGGGGCATTTTGGGCATTTCCAAAAAGTGAATTAGGGTTTTAAAACTTGTATAAATACCCCTTATGTTTCATGTAGCCATTCTCTCTTAGTTAGTTAGTTTTAGTTGAGAAAATAAATCAAATCTCTCTTTCTTTCCATGGCTACTTAGCCATTTCTTCTCTTATGTAATTCTTTTTTATGCAATGTTAATTATTGTTTCTTTTTAATTACATGTTCATTTACTTTCATGTTGTAGTGTAGATCTCTTCTCTTTTATGCAAGTAGACTAGTTTTCTTTTCATTTGCTTTTTTTTTCTTTTTTGCTTTCATGTTGTTGCTACACTTGTTCATATGATGACAAATATGAGAGGCTAAACCCCTTCAATTTAGGGGTAATGAAGCTCTCTAATCATGTAGCTTCAACTTAATTTGATGTTTATGCTCTCTTTTTATGCTTAATGAGAATGAATGAAGTGGTTTAATGATGTTGTTTAGCTTTGAATTTGATAGTCTATGTTGTTTATAACAAATAGGCTATGCTTAAACAAACAAAACACAAATTGCCTCTTTATCTACATATGATTATGGCAAAGAAGTGATTGTTGAAATTGAATTTTGATGGCTTATATTTCTAATTAATGGTTAATAGGTCATGCTTAAAATAAATTTTGCTTTCAACTTTGTTGTCATATTTTATGAGATTTAAAAGTGTATTAGTGGTTGTGTTATAGTTTGATGGTTTATATTGAGCTAATTAATAGCACAAATATACCATACTTATGATAAGCACATCAACTAATTCACTAATGACAAGAACAGAGAGATCATAACTTCATTTTGTTGATTTATGTGATCTAGAGAGTGGAAATTGCCTCTAAATTGTCTTAACACTCTCATATTTTTATCTATTTTATTTTGTCATTTTTCTTTTTTTTTAGTAAATCACTCTTCCAACTTTGGTTAATTTGATTGAGTAGAATTTTAAAATCATCGATTCCTTGTGGATCGACCCGTATTCGCCGCGTGCTACATTCGTACACCGTGCGCTTGCGGTTATTTTTAATTTAAATCCGTTCGACGGTTTTCTAAACCGATAGAATTTCCGTTGACGAACAAGTTTTCAAGTTTTTGGCGCCGTTGCCGGGGAGTTGTTTTGATTTTGATTTTCTATTCTTCGGATTAGTGTTGTTTGATTTTATTGTGTGTATTTTGTGTGTTTGTTTACATTTTTTTTTTTAAAAAAAAAGAAATTTGATTTTTGTTTGCATTTTGTTTTTGTGTTATTGATCTCTAGTGTTTTGTTTACCATTTGCATTTGCATTTCATATTAAAAAAAAACATACACAAGTTCATTTCAAAAAAAAAAAAAAGGAAAACAAATATTTCATTGCATTTCACATTTTATAGTGTACATACATTTGCATTGTTTTACATTTTACAAAACTGTTCACACTCAAAACTGTTTTCACTCTCTGTTTACAAAACCACTCTCTGTTTACAACAGTTACATATTTTTCATCTTCAAACTGATGTTGTCTTCTCAAACCACATCAACATCTAACAGTTCTTCCTCCACTGTTCTGTTTATATTCCATTCACATACTATAGTGCCTCTCATTCACCTCCCTTGATCAATCACCTCTGCATTTCATCTATACTCCACAACCCAAAACCCATAATTGCTGCCGACCACCCATTGCTGTCATAAACTGTTCTACTTCCTCTGCATATCAACATTTCCCCTTCCACATACCCATTTCAACTTCATTAACCTCCCCCTTCTTCATCACATATCCCCTTCATTTTTCCACAACTACATCCACTCCATTCAACATCGTCCGCCGTTGACTGGCATTCACCATTCCATTCACTGTCATACCCAAACAGACCCCACATCACCAAAACTCCTACCAACAGTTCATCCACATAGCAACATATCATTTTCTCGACTTCCCCCTGACCACCCTGACCATTACACAACTTTCACTCCACCATCTTGCTTCAACACTTCCTCCAGTCAACAGTGCTCAACTCCTCTCTACATTACACAGTACAGTCACCTCTTCAACTTCCTTTGCCAACACTTCTACATCAACAAATCCTGCCCAGTGCCATCCCATAGTCTCCGTCCCTACATCAAACCAAACCAAACCAGTATACTCAAACATCCCTCTGCCAGCAAACACACGAACAAAACAGAACTGCCATCAGTGAACACACACCACTGTCCACCATCACAAAACAAAAAAACAAAAAAACAAAAAATATATTTCATAGTTCTGCAAATCACCTCCCCTGCCTACCTTCCGCTTGCACTCGCCTCATCTCTGAACATCCTTGAGATACCCATTTCCGCACAACAGCACATGCACATCAATTTACATCCCCAAACATATATTTACAAAACCGACCAACAAACCATCTTACCAGAGAACCCTCTCATCATAACAGCCAAGTTCACTTCTACCTCCACCTGAATCATTAAACTTGATCGCCTCAAACTCACGAAACATCTCAGCAACCGCCAATCCACTTCCTCCTTCAACATTCCTGTTACTACACCATATACCACTCCCATCACTACTTCAACACAAATACCAAGCAACAACCCCCATATCTACCTACCTGCAACTCACAGTCACAACAGAAATATCGACATCACTCACTCACCTCCTCTGCCCAATTGCCAAAACTGTCACCAGAAACTCCTCAAACTACCTTACAAACTGCGACAAACTTCTCAAGCAAACAACAACCATCCTTCACCGACATCTAGATTCCATCAATCACCTTGCCATCCGCCTTTCAATCGACTATTATACTCAAACATCCCTCTGCCAGCAATCATACAGTGCTTCACAACTGCAACAGACAACACCTCCAACCTGCCACCATTTCACGCAACACAGCAAACGCACATAACACCTCTACTCCTCGTCTCCCCATCCCTTCACCATCGCACATCGCTGTGCCTTCACTACTCCTCCATAATCTCCAACCGTCGAACTAAGCTCCACCTGGAATCGCATCCGCAACTCCCACGAACCACGACCTCAAACCCACATCTCGACAACACATCGGCACGAAAATCGAACAAAACCACAGCGTCACAACAGAAATCACCATATCACCAAGTTGCCGCGAACTCCTTCATCCCCAGCAGACTCGCGACCATCTCCTCATCGCAGAACCACCCAATTCACGAACGCTTGAAGATCCATGATTTTGAGTGGCGGATTTAATTGCAAATTTGAGTTGGAAGTTCTGTTAGATTATTTGATTTAATTGAAATTATCTGATTGTTGAATTGAGGAACTGTTTAAGAGTCTAAGAAAGGAATAAAAGTGGTTTTGGGCCGGGTTATAACTCGTAGGTTGTAGTAAATTTTTTTTTCCCCCTTTTCCTTTGTTTTAATTTGTTGGTTTGACCTTCTTTTTTTTTTCATCCTTGTTGAACCAAAAAAAAAAAATTTTTTTTTAAGTAAAACCTTACTTTTAAGTTTCCTTTCAAGAAAAAAAAAACAAAAAAAAAATTGTACATATTCTTGTTTTATATTTCAGGTTGCCAAAGCAGAATTTCAGAAGGAAGACTGCTGCCAAAAAAAAATTTGCTTGCTTGCTAATAGTTTTTTTTGTTTTATTTGCCTTGCATTGTATATATATCTTGTTTTTATTAGTTGCATTGTTGATTGCTTGCATTTGAATTTATATATAAAAAAAATCAAAAAAAAAAAATCATTTGTAGTTGCATTGTTAATACACGTTTAATTTCTGCTTTGCATTTCATCTTAGATTTTGATTAATAATAACGGTTAGAAATCAATAACACTAAATTGTATATTGACAATTTTTCCTTTTTCGACAATTTAATTTCTCGGTGTCTAGGCTACGGCAGAGCAATAATCAGTTATAAATATTACGGTGACTCGTAAATATTATACTAAATTGTTTCTCTGAAGCTACTTAAACCTTCGGCTGCATTGCTACGGTGATTCGTGGTGCACCGATAAATCCTTTCCGTTACCTGGCTGAGAACTATCTTGTTGATTTAAGACAATTTGTAATTATACAATTTTGGGTTAACTTAGGATAAATCATTTGTAATTAACCCCTGCATTCATTTAGTTGCATTAGTTCATGCATATTTAAAAAAAACAAAAAATTCAAAATTCAAAACTAAAAAAATTGTAAATATTCCTTTTCTTTTGAAATTTTTAAATCCTTTTCTTTGAAATTTCAAAAAAAATCCATAAAAAATTAGAAAAACCAAAATTCGAAAAAAAATTGAAAAGTAAAAACAAAACAAAAATCGATTTCCCTTTTCAAAAATAAATTTTCTTTGTAAATATTTTTCGTTTATAAAAAAACCAAAAAAAAAATCTTGAAAATGTCCGAGTTTCCCCACTTACGTGAGTTTTACGATAGTTGTGAAAATCAATATAATCCATATAATTTCACTCCAAATTCGTATGGATATTTTAACACCAACTATTGTTTAAACGATTCAAATTTTGAACAACAAAATTTTCAAAACAATGATCAATCCTCAAATCTCGAAAATAGCATTTCATCTTTACTTGAACTCTCTACACAACAAAATCAAAGTGTAAATGAATTGTGTAACTCATATTTGTGCAATAGTTCAAGTCAAAAAAATCAAAATTTGAATTCACTTCAAAATTCAAATGATTTCGAGTGTAACCCATGCCAATTCAATTTCGAGCTTCAAAATGAATTTCAAAATCAAGACGAAAATGTGAACAGATTTTCAAATAATTTTGGCAATGAGAATAGTTTCAATAACGATATGATTGAAACTTTTGGTTGTCAACAAATTCAAAATGAAAAATTTCAAATTAATAATCATGAATTTGATTTTGTTGACCAAATGGAGAAAGATAACGGGGATTTATTACTTGAAAAATACAAAACTTTTCGTGAAAATCATAATCAAATCTCAACTTGCGAAGAATCAAATAATAATCTACCGTTTATCGAAATTGACAATTTTTATTCTCAACAAATCCAAATTGAAAATTCTCATGCTAATAACTATAAATTGGATTTTGTTGAGCAAATGAATGAAGTTTACGATGATCACACGGATTTGTTGTTTGAAACATACATGAAACAATGTGAAAAACAAAGTCAAATTTCAACGTGTGACGAGTCAAGTGATAATCCATCTTTTACCCAAATCGATGATTTTCAAACAACAACTTTTGAAACTAAAAATGATGATCTGAACGAAATTGTTGAAAAGACGGTAATTGTGTTGGATTTCAAATCTTTTGAGGGTGAGAAACTCGATTTAAATTTTGATCTTCCTTTTTCTGAAAATTTGAATACACCAACTTTGAATTTTGAACTTGAGATATGTAATAAAGTTGTTGATAATCCAATAAAGGAAGACGAGTTTAATGAACATGAATTTTTTGGACTTTTGGATGACGAGTTGTTAAATTCCGAAGGGGAAGATGAAAATCGCCATTTTGATTTTGAAATCAATAATTGTGAAAATGTTTTCAATGATAAGCTTGAATTTCAAATTGGTGAAAATAAACTTGAACTTCAATCGATTGTTTTGTCGACCCTGAAAATCATCGAAAATAAAACAACTCGTACGATTTTTAATAAAACGACATTCGTTTTTCCAAATCGACAATCAACTTCAAATTCTTTTACGATTTGGTTTTTCGTGCTTAAGCCGTGTCTCACGCATTTGACGAGACAAATGAATTGGTCTTTGGAAGACCGTTTCATTTACTTTTTGACTATATACTTTCTCATCTCTTGTAAATAGTAATCTTTCATGTAAATATAGGATTTTTATTTTATTTTTCTCCTTCCGTTTGGGTTGACTGTGGGGACACAGTCAAAATCAAGTGTGGGGGGACTCATCTTCATTTTTTTTTATGGTTTATTTTTGCTTTAAAATAAAAAAAAAAAATTAAAAAAAAAATCCCAAAAACAAATTTTCTTTAGATTTATTTTTAAAAGAAACACTATAAGATAAATATATGGCTTTGGTTTATTAAATTGAATTTTTTTCAAAATTTATTGGTCTTAACAAAAATAAAAATGAAGTTTGATTACAAATAATAATGGTTTAACTCGTATCTAGGAAGATTCATATGTGTTAATTATGAAGTACATCCTAATTGAAAATCTTTGTTTTAAAAAGTGGTTGATTTAAAGTAAAGGATATAACTTTTTTTTTGTCTTCTAAGTTAAATGGTGCTAAGATGATTTTGCAAAACTCCCTCTCAAAAAATATAAAAGTAAAAATAATAACATCCAAGTATTCGCTCTCAATTTAAAGTCCTCACGGTTATGCATGGGTGATTACTTGGAATTTTTGATTATGTGATTTCATACTCATTTAAAAGTCCTCACGGTTATGATGTATGAAACACATGTAAAAAAAAGACTTAATAAAAACCACCTACGGTCGATAGTGTATGCATGAAAGTGTGTGCACTCGCCATGCTCTGTACTCCCCTCACATAAGCCCGAAAGGCAGTGCATGGGTGGTATATCTGGCCTCAGTTTATCTGAGCTAGGTGAGTAATTTTTCTTGCAAATAATGAGAGAGCAAGCACTTGAAATCCTAGCACTATTTTTACTTAGTTGATTTGATTTGTTATTGAAAAGAAATGAAAATACCACTTTGATAATCAACTAAGGATCCATTTCATAGTTACACTTTGTTATTAACCAAAACAATGAGTTAAACTATAGTCTATTTGATATGATAACTTGATTTTTGTTGGAAATTTTGACAAGTAAATGACATAAATTTTCAAGATAATAACCAAAACCTATATTTAACTTATTCGTGTCAATTTAAAAATAAATCCTTCATTTGTAAATATTTTTAAAAATTTTCATTCATCTCTTTGAAAATATATCTTGCATTTTGTAAATATTTTCATCCTGCGTTTGGATTTTGTGGGTAGTATCCGCTGAAAACCTTCACGAGACAACACTCGTCCTACTGGGGACACCCAGAGGTTTAACGGCTTGTTGCATACGCTCAATGCAATCGTGCTTCCTACGAAAACGGATTTATCTTAGTTTTAGTTTACTCGAGGACGAATAAAAAGATAAGTGTGGGGGTATTTGAAGTGCACGTAAATGTGCATATTTTTACCACCATATTTATTCTATTTAAATTAAATAAATGATCATATTGGGTATTTTAACTTGTTTTAACCAAACTTCATATTAATTCCAAATTTTCACATATTCATCTTCGTATAAGGGCAAAATGGCCATTTGTGCGCGTATATTAATTTGAAAGAATTTAATTGGAAATTTCTATAATATTTTGTAGGAATTTAGCTTCTCATATTAGTGGGTTCATGAAGAAACATGCATGCACAAAATGGATATAAAGGAATGAAGATGGAAATAATTCAAAGTGAAGATCATGGAGGACCCCACCTACCCACCTACCTTAATGTACAAATTAAAGGCTAATGCACATGCTTTTGGACTTAATGGCTTCATGTACACTTAATGAGGGATTAAGACATGTTAATGATTACTTGGCCTCCACACTTCCTAAGGGGCATTTTGGGCATTCCCCAAAAAGTGAATTAGGGTTTTAAAACTTGTATAAATACCCCTTATGTTTCATGTAGCCATTCTCTCTTAGTTAGTTAGTTTTAGTTGAGAAAATAAATCAAATCTCTCTTTCTTTCCATGGCTACTTAGCCATTTCTTATCTTATGTAATTCTTTTATATGCAATGTTAATTATTGTTTCTTTTTAATTGCATGTTCATTTACTTTCATGTTGTAGTGTAGATCTCTTCTCTTTTATGCAAGTAGACTAGTTTTCTTTTCATTTGCTTTTTCTTTTTCTTTTTTGCTTTCATGTTGTTGCTACACTTGTTCATATGATGACAAATATGAGAGACTAAAACCCTTCAATTTAGGGGTAATGAAGCTCTCTAATCATGTAGCTTCAACTTAATTTGATGTTTATGCTCTCTTTTTATGTTTAATGAGAATGAATGAAGTGGTTTAATGATGTTGTTTAGCTTTGAATTTGATAGTCTATGTTGTTTATAACAAATAGGCTATGCTTAAACAAACAAAACACAAATTGCCTCTTCATCTACATATGATTATGGCAAAGAAGTGATTGTTGAAATTGAAATTTGATGGCTTATATTTCTAATTAATGGTTAATAGGTCATGCTTAAAATAAATTTTGCTTTCAACTTTGTTGTCATATTTTATGAGATTTAAAAGTGTATTAGTGGTTGTGTTATAGTTTGATGGTTTATATTGAGCTAATTAATAGCACAAATATACCATACTTATGATAAGCACATCAACTAATTCACTAATGACAAGAAAAGAGATATCATAACTTCATTTTGTTGATTTATATGATCTAGAGAGTGGAAATTGCCTCTAAATTGTCTTAACACTCTCATATTTTTATCTATTTTCTTTTGTCATTTTTCTTTTTCTTTTTAGTTAATCACTCTTCCAACTTTGGTTAATTTGATTGAGTAGAATTTTAAAATCATCAATTCCCTGTGGATCGACCCGTATTCGCCGCGTGCTACATTCGTACACCGTGCGCTTGCGGTTATTTTTAATTTAAATTCGTTCGACGGTTTTCTAAACCGATAGAATTTCCGTCGACGAACAAGTTTTCATATCATCTTCTTCATCCATATCAAATACTTCTGTGACATGAACACCAACATTAGGAGGCCCGAAGTCAGCTTCTTTGTCCACGATGAATTCACTGATTTGATCAAGGTCGGCTTATAAGCTTGATCATTCAAAATATTTGTGTCAAACATATGCCTAGCTTTTGTTTTACATACAGCCCACCAATCATTCTTTTTACTCCTTTCAGATGGATATGTTGCATGCTAGACTTGAATTGCTTGTGCTGCCAGCACAAATGGATTATAGGCCTTATACGTGGATTTATGACTTATTTCGATAGGATTGTACAAAGGATGCACATTAATTCCAATTTTCGTTGTATTGTCAAACCAATGACATTTGAATAGGAAAGTTTTCTGCTCTGGATCGGTAGAGTATTCAGCTCGTAAATTTCCTTTAAAACACCATAATAGTCTTGCATATGCATTTCTGGGTCATTGCTGCCTTTAACACATACACCACTATGATAAGTTTATTTTTCAAAACCATACTCTTCTGTTTGAAATTTATACTCGTTAACGAAAAATGTTTTGCATTTTCTCACTTCTTTTTGAGGCCCAAACGCTAGAAACTTAAATTGTTTATCCATCACTTTATTGATAGGGTCACATCCTATTATAAAAAAAACATAAATTATTATATACATAAATGTATGTAATGCATGCTCAAATAAATGTTAGTTAGAATTTATTATATTAATCTTACATAATTAAGAAACCAATCACTAAAATTGGATGCAAGTGGAATACCAGGATTCACCTCCTCAAAAATACTAGAAGAGCATTAAAATGTGTGAGATGTTTATATTTTCAGAATAAAATCATTAAATGATATTTAAATTTACCTTATAAAAGTTCTACTTCTTTGCAGTTAAGAAGTATATAATTTCGAGCAGCATGGTATTCTTCATCGTTCAACCAATGTTTTTTCCAACAACCACAGGGATGTCCTTCTTTTTTAAACACGGATAATGAGCAATCATTGGAAAATTCTTCTGTGCTATGATCATTACGTAAGATAGATCCATTCATTTTTTTACATGATCCTCAAAATAATGAGAAAAGAACGTTGCCGCTTCTTCTGTGATGTTGGCATTACAAGTTGATACTTCCACACATGCCTTGTTAGTCACTTTTTTCTTCAAGTGTCTTATGTACCTAAAGCAATATGCATAAGTGAACATGAAAATTTATAATATGTATCAATATGATATGAGTTCTATAAATAACCTTTCGAAGGGATACATCCACCCATATTGAACAGGTCCCCGCATTTTGGCTTCAAAAGGAAGATGCATTGATAAATGCTCCATTATATTAAAGAAACTTAGAGGAAATATTCTTTCCAACTTGTAGGTATGATCTTCTCAAGCTTCTCAATTCATTCCAATTTTAATGTCGTTGTGCATAACTCCTTGTAAAACAGACTAAGCTTCATTATAGCACACCAAACTTTATGTGGAAGACACTCTTTGAAATCAATTGGAAATAGGTTTTCCAAAAATAAATGACAATCATGGGTTTTTATTCAGTTCATTCTCATACTATTTAAATCAACACATCTACGTAAATTTGAAGCAATACCATCCGGTAATAGTAAGTTTTCCACCCACTACAATAGAATTTTAAAATTTTCTCGAGTTAGCTCATAACATGCTTTAGGTTTAAAGTTACTGTAATCTTCATTAAGCTCAAGTTTGGGACGTTTGCAGTAAATTCGTATATCACGTCTTGATCTCAAGTCGTCTTTAGTTTTACCTTTCACATTGAGAACTGTATTGAATACATTTTCAAAAACGTTCTTTTCATTATGCATAACATCAATATTGTAAGAAATACGGATTACGAATCTTAAGGCTAGGATTAACACTAGAGGGGAGGGGGTGAATAGTGTTAATAAAGAATTATTAAACCTTTTCGATTTATGTTAATTTAGACACCGATGTATGCAATATACAGACACAGATATGATCACAGAAACAAAGACAGATGCAAAAATAAAATAAAAGCAGTAAAGGAAAGAACACACCAGGTTTTATACTGGTTCGGAGTTACCCTACATCCAGTCCCGCAACACAAGTACGGATTTCCCTTCAAAAGAAATTGTACAACTACACCATCGGTTTCAAGACTACGAGGTACACCCTCCATAATTTCGATCCTCTGGGTAGAGATACTTAATTTCCGGGCCACAAGTTCACCCAATTGATTTACTAAGGCTATAATCACACCTTTTCTCTTTTGATTGATTTTCAAAGCTACAATCACACCTTTTCTCGCTTAATAGATTACAAAGAAGTCTATAACTCTGAATAGCACTGAGAATCTTGTAGAGAGAGTGATAGACAATCAAACTAGAAGTAATCGAGCTCGATTCAATGTTGATTTCGGCAGAGTAATGATAAGAATATGTATTAAGAAAAGTGGAAGAAGAAGAGGAGTGAAAAACCAAAAAATCTGATATAAAATTCGTTGAAACTAACCCCTATTTATAGAAGAACAATAGCCATGTCCATTCGTGAAGATTTATGGCGAATAGACATTTCTTTTGAAATTTAAATTTTGAACTCAACTGACACCATGTCGACATGGGGTATATAGGCATGTCGACATCCCAAAGCATTTTTTGATGTTTTGATTTTCTTTGAAAATAACCTTTATCTTATATTAAAACTAATTTAAACTTTATAAATATACTTGAATATAGTTAAAATTCATAATTAAATATAGAGAATAATATATATAGAATTTAACTCTAATTTTATATTTTAAATCTATGTATAAATATTTAAAAGTTAAATTATATTAAAAGATAGTTTAAAATCAGGAGTAATTTGACTTTGAAATTAAAGTTAATTTTGAAGCTAAAATTATTTAAAATCAGGATAGAGGGTTTTGAATCTTTTAAAATAAAAGTTTTGAAAACATTTTGAACACAGGATATAATTTTGAAAAATCATTTTGAATAAAAAGTTAGCGGATACAAAATAATGTTCCACTAGATTTTTCGTAGGTTCCATCCTACTTAGGGTTCCATCCCTTTAACAGGCTCGACGTGGATTCCATTCCACGAATAAATTGGATTTTAAGATGCAAGTGCTTTTCTATGAGTTTTAACAAAATTCCTATTAAAAAAATACTTCACCTTGAAATCTTAAACTCTTGATAATCTTGATACCCATGAGTCTTCTATCTTGATATCTTGAATCTCTATACTGTACAGTCTTCATTCTTAGTACCTGCATGGTTAAATCCTGCATATGCATATATATCTAAACTTATAATGTCAGTATTTATATTTTATAATCTATTCTAAGATTGTTGTCATCAAAACCATCATCTCACAGACTAACAATCTCCCCCTTTTTGATAATGACAACCGTTGTTTATAAAATATTACTTCTATCCTAATAACTCCCCCTTAATTTATGCCTAACTACCCTATTTTATATTTCTCCCCCTTTGTCATCAACAAAAACTAAATGTAAACTATATAACTTAAAACTATATAACTATATAACTCCAAACTATATAACTCCCCTAAAATTAATACTCTATGACATGTGATTATAATGATAGTGTTATCATAAGTAATCATCACTTAAAATTAATACTAAACATAGTCCTAAACTATTAACTATCCTAACTAAGAATTCATGATAGTATTTATAATTAAAACATATATAAGAACATGAGTTATTTATTACGTATGAAGTTGTATATACATGAGCGTTTAGAAAACACAAACAACAATGGAGAAGAAAGAAAGGAAACTATTGTGTGTTATTAAACATAGGAGATCTATGTATCAAACAGTTTGGATAGTGGAAACAGAAGTTTCCACGTTGTTCGACAAGATTCGCATTCTTGTCAAAAAACAATTCTTCAACACATACGACTTGGTCATCCTCCTCCTCGTGCGCTTCTTCCATGGGTTCTTCTTCTTCTTCCTCGCTGGCCTCTTGTTCTTGATTGAGTGAAGAGTCTTCATTAATCAAGATAGGGTTGGCCTGGTTATCCGTTAGGAATTTTTGCAATTTCCTAAGAATCTTGCCTTGCCTTTCCTGTTCCTTTGCCATACGAAGTTGAGTCATTTGAATTTCAGTCATCATTTAAAGTACATCCTTCATAGATTCCTCCATTTTAGTCACACAAGCGAGAGTAGTACGTTGAAATGGACCCGATGTAGGAGAGAGGAATGAAAAGGTTGATTTTATGTTTGACTTGGAAGAGGAGGCCATTATTTTATTTATTTCAGAAGATAGATTAAAGAGAAAACAGAGAGAATGAACAAAAATTCGAAATAGAGAAGAATATATAACTAAATTTTTTGAATTTTGGTCGGAAAATTTTCAAAATTTAAAAACGTTGCATGTCGACATGGGTATATGGGGAATGTCGACATGGTCCTTTTTATTTTAACTCTTTGAATTATTTAAATATTAATTATTAATTATACTTGTTATTTATATTTTATATTTCAGTTATAAAACAAATACCTAATTCTCTTCTTAATTTAGTAAATATTGATTCATTTAAGGGTTTTGTTAAGATATTAGCAATTTGATTCTCAGAATTGATATACTCGAGAGTAACTACCTCCTTACTTATATTATCTCTGACAAAGTGATGTCTGATATCAATATGTTTAGTTCGAGCATGTTGAGTAGTATTTTTGGATAAATTTATCGCATTTGTATTGTCACAATAAATTGGTGATTTTGAAAATTTTAAACCAAAATCTTTTAAGGTTTGTTGCATATATTACTTGAGAACAAGCCAAAGCAGTAGAAATATACTCTGCTTCAGTTGTTGATAAAGAAACTGTGTTTTGCTTTTTACTAAGCCAAGAAATCATGAATGCCCCAAAAAGTGACAAGTCCCACTTGTCCTTTTTCGGTCTAATTTACAAACAGCATAGTCAGCATCACAGTAAGATATTAAGTCAAAAGAATCATTTTTAGGGTAGAATAAACCATAATTAGATGTGTGTTTAACATATCTTATGGTTCGTTTTATGGCTTTTAAGTGGGTCTCTTTAGGTTGGGATTGATATTTGGTACAGAGACAAACAATATGCATGATATCAGGTCTACTGGCAGTAATATAGAGTAGTGATCCAATCATTCCTCTATATAGTTTTTGATCTACATCTTTCGAGATATCTTCTTTACTAAGGTACTCATTGGTTGCCATGAGAGTGGTTTTTCCACTCGCAGTTGTCAAACCAAATTTATACTAATTAGGTCTTTAGCATATTTTTCTTGACTAATAAAGATACCATTATCTAATTGTTTTATATGTAATCCTAAAAAGAAATTTAATTCACCCATATGACTCATATCAAACTCTTTTGTCATTATTTCAGAAAATTCTTTATTCATTTCAAAATTAGTTGAACCAAAAATGATATCGTCTATGTAAACTTGTACTACTTAAATATCATTTTTATTTCTTTTAATAAAAAGAGTATTATCTACATTACCAATTTCAAAATTAGATTGCAATAAATAAGATCTTAGCCTATCATACCAGGCTCTAGGAGCTTGTTTTAGACCATATAATGCTTTGTTAAGTTTGTAAACATGATTTGGTAATTTATCATTTTCAAAAAGTGGTGGTTGTTCAACATATATATCTTTTTTTACAAATCCATTTAGTGTGACGAACATGATTTTTCGCGTTCGAAAATCGACACCCGTACTTTACATCGTACTCGAATGCCGCAGATTCGACCGTTCAAATCCGAGTTGCCGGAGCTTATAACATAATTAAGTGAACAACATAGCGGAAGAAAAGAATAATACATTGATATACAACATTGATACAATATCTGATACAACAGATGATACAATAGATTTCAATATACATCAGAGATATGATACAATAAAATAGCAGCGGAAAAGAAAATAGCTAACACCAGCAGCATAACAAATAACTCAAGATAGTCTTTAAGGAAGAACTCCAGCAGCAGCTCGAACCAACATCACGATAGACAAAGATAAGCAAGTATCGCCCATAATCCAATGACTGAACCTAACTATCTGAAAAACCCAACTCTAGACTGCCCGTGTGGAAAAATTTTGAGCACCCAGAGTTTAGGAAAGAAACAATAAACTCCGGATTAGTCATGGGACTGGTGTGAGTAACGAAAATAGTTTATCTCTAAGAACAATAAAGAAATATTTTAAATTAGATTAGCAATGCTTTTAGAAAATGAGACTACCAAGGCCTCCTTCCACACACACAATGCAAACGTAGAATTGGAGGAGATTTCTCCTTATGATAGCCAAACATGTTTGATACGCAAATTTCTTTGGCACTATTACTATAAGTGCAAAGTGTAGGAAACATTTCGAAAGTACAATATTAATCTTAGCCAGCATAGGTACCATTATATTATGCCTACTATAGCTACCATTTTAAATGGCAGGTTCTACAACTAAAACCGTACAAGGCTCGTATTGTTTCTTTGGATTTCCAACAAATGGTCAGGCCAAGGAACTTCCCATTGCCACATGGGTACGCCTCTGAAAGAACGCCCCAAGAACCTAACCGGATCTTTGCCAACACAAGGCCGGGTTACCCCTTAACTGGGTAACTACTGACACGAGTATGCCATCCCCCGGTCGTAACCGACCTTTCCCGGGATCCCGATAACCAACAACCACAAAGTAATAAATTAGCAGTAACCACATAGGTTAAATATCTGGGCTCCATACCATGATACCACCTATATCCATAAGGAAATGAACATACCCTCAGAGGGCGCTACCCTCAAATAACATTGCCGCATCTTTCCTATTTCGACCATTTTCGGGGTGTGAGGTCCGACGAAGTCTTGTCTACAAAGCTACGCTTTTCACAAAAGCCACGCTTTGATCAACAAATGATCAGCAGCACTCAGCATGCCACATTACCAAGTTGGGAATATATTATAGATAACCTTCAACTACATAACCTCTGAGCTCGTACGTCTTAGAGAAGGGTGTTAAGCTAAGAGAATAAATTCTCCGCCACCAACAGAAATGTATTTAAAAGAGATCTTCTTTATATCTTAATTTGTAATGTCAGACATACAATCCATTTAAGTCTGTTCTGGGTTCGAACAGAATCGAAGGCACTTTCGAAGAAGTCCTTGCAATCCGGGTATTCACAATCCCGATCGGACTTCCCATCACTTAGGGAATCTCTGTACCAGAGCAACTCAGTGTAGAGACAATCGATAGGTCATCCTATCATTCTCGCAAATACCCGGTCTTCACCACCGGTCTTCAAATGCTATCCATAACGTCAAATCACATATTCGGAATGGGTTATACGACACAAAGGTCCTTTTCCGGCTAAACCGAATAGTGAGCGCAACATTTAAAACATATGGATATGGAATTTTAATTAATTCACAACTTAACAATTCAAAACTTTCTTTCAAATGGTTTAAACAAATTACTATTTCCAATCTTTTTAAACAAAAAATTCATTTCACAGATTTCACCCAATTTCACAAAGATTCATTCATAGATTTCAAAACAATTCCATCTCAATTGGATTAATTCATTTAAAATCTTCAAATTAAAGATTTAACTAATAGCTTTCAAAACGTTTCCATAACTCGAAAAATCATTTTCATTTTTAACTTGAAATCCCTTTTTAACACAATTTGGAAGTTCACTTCTTATATGAAAGCTTTTATTATTTGAAAACGAATAGTTTCATTTCGGAAAGATCCGATTATATTTGCTCGAGTTAAAGCCTTTGAATTTAAATTTAAATTCCTAAATCAATACCTTTAAAATAGTTTAACCCATATAAATTCATTTATAAGTTGAATAGCCTTTCTAAACCCTAGTTTCCAAAACATAGAATTCAATTTCAAATATTAAATTCAAATTTAAATCAAATTATTTAAATTCCCAAAACTTAATCAACTTATTCAAAATAAATTTCATCTTTGAAATTCCATTTCAAAAGATTTTCACTTTAAACCCAATCCATTTCCAAAACATTTGAATTTAAATATTCAACTTTTAAACTATTTCAAAATCTATGACTTAATCGATTTCCTCGTGAAATCCATATTGGTGTGTGTATAAGTATGGTCCAGGGGTTTAACACAATAGTGCAACATCATTCAATCATCACAGATTAAAACACAGAAATATAGTTGATTATCGTCCATTCACAGATTCACAGATAATATACAAATGTAAATAAATGAATGAAATACTCAGTTCAATCACATAACAAAATATTACAGATCAGATATGATAATCAATTCAAGGCAACTCATACAATACAATCATTCATTAGTAAGTTCAAGCATTTAATAATCATTTATAAGTAAGATTAATTAATCATTAAATCCTAATCAATTCAATTTATTTCCAATTAAATTAATTCCTTATAAATTAATTTTCCAATCCCGATTTATTAATTACAAATCATTTGATATAAATAAATTTATCAAACACTTTAATTAATTAAACTATTCTTAATTAATCATATTAATTTAAATCAACCTTTAATCCAATTTCATAATTAATTGACCCCTTAGTTAATTATTTTAAGAAATTAAACCTTTAATTACTTACCATAAAGTAATCGTCTCATAACATTTAATCATTAATTACCAATTAATTTTTATCATTGAATCAATTTATTTTAATTAATCTTTAGTTAATCTTCATTGGTCTCGTTTATTAATTTATCCTAAATTAACAACTTAATTAATTCCTTGATTAATAACAAAAAATTAGACTCAATTACTAATCATCATTCAATTTATTACATCCAGTAATTATCTATTAATTAAATCACTTAATTACCTTAATTAATAAAAGTTAATTACTTATTTAATTATCACAAATTATTTAATTAATCATTAATTTCCAATTAATTAATCATTTAATCCTTAATTAATCACTTAATTAGTTGACTATTATTTATTTATAAATTAACTTTAAGAAATTAAATTAAAATCTTAAGTTTAAATTGATTAAACGCGAGATTTTAATTATCAATTTCTAGTTACAAATTTATTTAACCTTAAGTTATTTATTTAATTACAAGCATAAATTAATTAATTCTTAATTTACTTACTTAAATTAATTAAACACTTAACCACATTTAGGTTAGAAAACCATTAAAATTAAAAACTTTATTTATTCACAACTAAGTTTTCAGATTAACTTGAAGTTGTATTTAATCTTTGATTTAAAGTCTAGTTCAAACCTTGCTTAAAACTTTAAAAATGTAGTTTAACTTACAAAAACAAGGACAGGTTTTTGTTAAACCTGTATAACACATTTATACTCGAGCCAATGCCACTATACTTTGAGTCCAACCTCCAAAGTCTTCGAGTCGTACTCGAGGAAAGCACGAAGAAAACCCACACCAACTTCTTCTTCACCAACCAGAAACCCACTGACGTGTACACGACCCAGCGTGTACGTGCACTCACCCATGGTGACGCTCCGGCACCAGAGTCGATCACCAACAAGTCCACGGTCGGTCCCCCCTTCGATCGCAATAGCCGTACGCCCAAAACGATCGCGAGAACAAAAATCAACATACTCGAATTCGAAAACGAAACCAGGAACAGAAAAAAAAAACAACCATCACCAAAACCTGGAACAACGCCTCAAACTCGCCGCCTAGACCACCAGAAAACTCGAAACTTCGGCCAGCTATTCGACATCAACCCCTCTACCATCAACCAAAGGCACGAGCAACTTGATCGCACGAGGATGACGATCGAATCCAAATTTCCCAACCCTATAAAACTAGGGTTACGAACTGAAAACTGCTCGCCGCTGCCTCCACGGTGAACATGAGCACCTCCGGTCATTTCCCTACCATCTTCATACGCTCCTCCATCTCCACTAGCAACCCCGACCTCAATTGAGCCTCCAATCGCCTGCACTTGATCGAAATCCATTTTTCGATCAACCCATAACTACTCTCGAATCACACACTTAAAAATCGTCAAACAAGGCTTAAAAATCCTATGTTTTGATAAGGATTCGAGTTATATGATTGAAATAGCAAATCATTGCATTCGAAATTTAGCAAAAATTGACACTTCCCTGTAAAAATAAATTTTCCTGATGCTTTAAAATACTAAACTGCTAGAAACTATTTCCAGATCTTAAATCAAGTAAAAACAACCTCGTTTTGTTTGAACTTTGGAGTCAAATGATGATTAAATGGAGTGAATGTTGGATTTCTTAATGATTTTCTACCCTAAAAACCAAAAACAGAGAACAGAGTATATACAGACATATTTATATATGTATACAGTGTTAAATCTGGAAAGAACACTCAAATCGAGCACTATCTAAATCAGGAATCATATATACACAAATTTAATTTAACTTAAATCTTGAAATAGGTTGTTTACTCACCTGATTAAGAAATGGACATAGCTACTTCTTTGAACCAGGCTTTGAGCTTGCTAACTAAAGCTTCTTGACTCTGATTTGTATTGATTTTTTTGATGTTTTAATTGAAGTTTGTTTTGAATGAACGAACCAGAGATAGATGGATTGATATATAGGAGATGATGCATATAAAGAGAAGTATGCAGTATATTGTTTGTGCAATAAGCATGTTGAAGATGCTTGCATTAAATGCATGAGGTATGTTGCATTTATTGTTAAATACTTTATGTTTTGTTTCTAGATATTTTAATCTAGATATGGTTGCTGATATCTCTTCATTTATTACTTTGTATATTATCTTACTTTTTTTTTCTAGTTCATACTTATCCAATTCGTTCATATTTGTGTTTTTGTTCATGCTTGAATGTATTCTACTATCTTCCTTCAGATTTAAATATATTTTGCTGTCTTCTCCTCCAAGCTTCATTCTTATCTTATCTGTTTGTTCATAGATGTTGGTATTATCTTCTTTGTTGCTTGAAATATGAATGAATCCTATTTTTAACATATTTCTTTTGCTTTGCCTTCTTACTTTATACTATAAACAATTTCTATTTTAATTACGTTGTTAAAATTTTAACTAATTTGTTTAATGTGTATATTTTATATTTTATAGTTTACATTCTTACTTTAATGTATTTTGTTTCTTTTACTTGCCTTAATTATCTTTCTTTTATTTTAAAATTTAAACTATCAAATATTTAATTTACTTATTATCTTGTATCTCGTTATACATATATATATTTATTTTATTATTTTTGTAGTATATTTCATTCTTTAAATTATTTGTAAATCCCAATTCAAATTAAATTTAAATACATTTTTCCAGTAATTCATAATTTAACTGATAATTTATATCAATTACCAATTAATTTTACAAATTTTTATTCAAAAATTAAATTAATTATAAATTTAAAATAAATAAAAATCCGGGGTCGTTACAGATTCCCCTCCTTAAGAAATTTCGTCCTCGAAATTTGCAGGCACGAAACAACAAAGATAGATACACAAAGACAGAGAAATTTTTTTCCAGATCAAACTGGATATCTATTCTGTATTTGGCTCAACAAATCATAATATCAACAATATGAGAACAAACTCATCCAATATTACATAGGATACTCGGCCATCAAATCTATGAAATGTGCAAGGCACTGGTTAGTCCGATGGATAACTAACCGTCCGTAGAATATATCGAGACCCAAACAATAGATAGATTCGACCTCCTACAATTCCTCAAACATACGTTATGGATACCAAATTCAAGTCGGAATACTCCAAAGTATATATAACTTGTCCCTCTTCGGACTTTGGTATTCACAAGAAATACAATAGAATTTCAAATTCATTTTTTTTAAACGAAATCGTTTTATTTATACAATTCAAATTATCCTTCATATTCTATTAACCAAGTTAACTCAATTTAAAATTTCCAATTTAATTAATTTTCAATTCCAAATTTCCAATTCATATTCATTGAAGTTTAAATCAAAAACTGATAAGAAACCGATGAAGATATGAAGTGAAAATTTCCTACAACGATTCGTAGGGCCTTCATCACACTGAGGCTTCCTTTTGGAGCTGTCACGAAGAAATCAAAAGAAATTGGAAAGGAGTCAAAGAAAATTGATAGAGAAAGATTGTTTCCACTGTTGTTACAGGGTATTGACCATTTGTAGTCGTATTCCCCTATCCTCTATCTCGTCCTCCTCTCGCACTCATACTCACTATCAATGGATAGTAAGAGAATTTACTGAGGCGCTCAAACGGATATCTTAGGGATATACTCATTCTAGGGCATACTTCACCCTATCTCTAATGAGCTACTTAACGTGTTATACTCCTGAGCTAAAGATTAACCTTAGTCTAATACCAAATGTGACGAACAAGGACTTTTCGCGTTCAAAAATCGACGCCCGTACTTTACTTCGTACTCGAATGCCGCAGATTTGACCGTTTAAATCCGAATCGCCGGAGCTTATAACACAATTAAGTAAACAACATAGCGGAAGAAAAGAACAATACATTGATATACAACATTAATACAATATCTGATACAATAGATGATACAATAGATTTCAATATACATCAGAGATATGATACAATAAAATAGCAGCGGAAAAGAAAATAGCTAACGCCAGCAGTGGAACAAATAACTCAAGATAGTCTTTAAGGAAGAACTCCAGCAGCAGCTCGAACCAACATCACAATACACAAAGATAAGCAAGTCTCGTCCATAATCCAATGACTAAACTTAACTATCTGAAAAACCCAACTCTATATTGCCTGTGTGGAAAAATTTTGAGCACCCAGAGTTAAAGAAAGAAACAATAAACTCCGGATCAGTCATGGGACTGACATGAGTAACAAAAACAGTTTATCTTTAAGAATAACAAAGAAATATTTTAAATTAAATTTGCAATACTTTTAGAAAATGGGACTACCATAAGGCCTCCTTCCACACACACAATGCAAACGCAGAATTGGAGGAGATTTCTCCTTATGGTAGTCAAACATGCTTAATACGCAAATTTCTTTGATATTATTACTATAAGTGCAAAGTGTAGGAAACATTTCGAAAGTACAATATTAATCCTAGCCAACATAGGTACCATTATATTATGCCTACTATAGCTACCATTTTAAATGGCAAGCTCTACAACTAAAACCGTACAAGGCTCATATTGTTTCTTTGGATTTCCAACAAATGGTCAGGCCATGGAACTTCCCATTGCCACATGGGTACGCCTTTGGAAGGACGCCCCGAGAACCTAACCGGATCTCTGCCAACACAAGGATGGGTTACCCCTTAACTGGGTAACTACTGACACGAGTATGCCATCCCCCGGTCGTAACCAACCTTTCCCGGGATCCCGATAACCGACAACCACAAAGTAATAAATTCGTAGTAACCACATAGGCTAAATATCTGGGCTTCATACCATGATACCACCTCTATCCAGAAGGAAATGAACATACCCTCAGAGGGCGCTACCCTCAAATAACCTTGCCGCGTCTTTCATGTTTCGACCATTTCTAGGGTGTGAGGTCCGACGAAGTCTCGTCCATAAAGCTACGCTTTTCACAAAAGCCACGCTTTGATCAACAAATGATCAGCAGCACTCAGCATGCCACATTACCAAGTTGGGAATATATTGCGTATAACCTTCAACTACATAACCTCTGAGCTCGTACGTCTCATAGAAGGGTGTTAAGCTAAGAGAATAAATTCTCCGCCACCAACAAAAATGTATTTGAAAGAAATATGCTTTATATCTCAATTTGTAATGTCAGACATACAATCCATTCAAGTCTGTTCTGGGTTCGAATAGAACCGAAGGCACTTCCGAAGAAGTCCTTGCAATCCGGGTATTCACAATCCCGATCGGATTTCCCATCACTTAAGGAATCTCGATACCGGAGCAACTCAGTGCAGAGACAATCGATATGTCATCCTATCGTTCTCGCAAATACCCGGTCTTCACCACTGGTCTTCAAATGTTATCCATAACGTCGAATCACATATTCGGAATGGGTTATACGACACAAAGGTCCTTTCCTGGCTAAACCGAATAGTGAGCGCAACATTTAAAACATATGGATATGAGATTTCAATTAAGTCACAACTTAACAATTCAAAACTTTCTTTCAAATGGTTTAAATAAATTACTATTTCCAATCTTTTTAAACAAAAAGATTCATTTCACAGATTTCACCCAATTTCACAAAGATTCATTCATAGATTTCAAAATAATTCCATCTCAAGTGGATTAATTCATTTAAAATCTTCAAATTAAAGATTTAACTTATAGCTTTCAAACCATTTTCATAACTTGGAAAATAATTTTCATTTTTAACTTGAAATCCCTTTTTAACACAATTTGGAAGTTCAATTCTTTTATGAAAGCTTTTATTATTTGAAAACGAATAGTTTCATTTCAGAAAGATCCGATTATATTTGCACGAGTTAAAGCCTTTGAATTTAAATTCAAATTCCCAAATCAATAACTTTAAAATAGTTTAACCCGTATAAACTCATTTATAAGTTGAATAGCCTTTCTAAACCCAAGTTTCCAAATCATAGAATTCGATTTCAAATTTGAATTCAAATTTAAATCAAATTATTTAAATTCCCAAAACTTAATCAACTTATTCAAAATAAATTTCATCTTTGAAATTCCATTTCAAAAGATTTTCACTTTAATCCCAATCCATTTCCAAAACATTTGAATTTAAATATTCAACTTTTAAACTATTTCAAAATCTGTGACTTAATCGATTTCCTCATGAAATCCATATTGGTGTGTGTATAAGTGTGGTCTAGGGGTTTAACACAATAGTGCAACATCGTTAAATCATCATAGATTAAAACACAGAAATATAATTGATAAGCGATATAAACTATAACGCTTATCGTCCATTCACAGATTCATAGATAATATACAAATGTAAATAAATAAATGAAATACTCAGTTCAATCACAGAACAAAATATCACAGATCAAATAGGATAATCAATTCAAGGCAACTCATACAATACAATAATTCATGAGTAAGTTCAAGCATTTAATATTCATTTATAAGTAAGATTAATTAATCGTTAAATCCTAATCAATTCAATTTATTTCCAATTAAATTAATTCCTTATGAATTAGTTTTCCAATCCTGATTTATTAATTACAAATCGTTTGATATAAATAAATTTTTCAAACACTTTAATTAATTAAACTATTCTTAATTAATCATATTAATTTAAATCAACCTTTAAACCGATTTCATAATTAATTCACCCGTTGGTTAATTATTTTAAGAAATTAAATCGTTAATTACTTACCATAAAGTAATCGTCTCATAACATTTAATCATTAATTACCAATTAATTTTTATCATTGAATCAATTTATTTTGATTAATCTTTAATTAATCTTCATTGCTCTCGTTTATTAATTTATCCTAAATTAACAACTTAATTAATCCCTTGATTAATAACAAAAAATTAGACTTAAATTACTAATCATCATTCAATTTATTACATCCAGTAATTATCTATTAATTAAATCACTTAATTACCTTAATTAATAAAAGTTAATTACTTATTTAATTATCACAAATTATTTAATTAATCATTAATTGCAAATTAATTAATCATTTAATCCTTAATTAATCACTTAATTAGTTAACTATTATTTATTTATAAATTAACTTTAAGAAATTAAATTAAAATCTTAAGTTTAAATTGATTAAATGCGAGATTTCAATTATTAATTTCTAATTACAATTTCATTTAACCTTAAGTCTAATTACAAGCATAAATTAATTATATTCTTAATTTACTTACTTAAATTTATTAAACACTTAACCACTTTTAGGTTAGAAAACCATTCAAATTAAAAACTTTATTTATTCACAACTAAGTTTTCAGACTAATTTGAAGTTGTATTTAATCTTTGATTTAAAGTCTAGTTCAAACCTTGCTTAAAACTTTAAAATTTTAGTTTAACTTACAAAAACGGGGAAGGTTTTGGTTAAACCTGTATAAAACATTTATACTCGAGCCAGTGCCACTATACTTCAAGTCCAACCCCCAAAGTCTTCGAGTCGTACTCGAGGAAAGCATGAAGAAAACCCAGACCAACTTCTTCTTCACCAACCAGAAACCCACTGACGTGGACATGACCCATCGTGTATGTGCACTCACCTACGGTGATGCTCCGGCACTAGAGTCGATCACCAACAAGTCCACGGTCGTTCCCCACTTCGATCGCAACAGCCGTACGCCCAAAACGATCGCGAGAACAAAAATCGACATACTCGAATTCAAAAACGAAACTTGGAACAGAAAAAAAACAACCATCACCAAAACTTGGAACAACGCCTCTAGCTCGCTGCCTAGACCACCAGAAACTCGAAACTTCGGCCAACTATTCGACGTCAACCCCTCTACCATCAACCAAAGGCATGAGCAACTCGGTCGCACGAGGATGACGATCGAATCCAAATTTCCCGACCCTATAAAACTAGGGTTACGAACTGAAAACTGCTCGTCGCTGCCTCCACGGTGAACGTGAGCACCTCCGGTCATTTTTCCTGCTATCTTCATACGCTCCTCCATCTCTACTGGCAACCCCGACCTCAATTGAGCCTCCAATCGCCTGCACTTGATCGAAATCCTTTTTTCGATCAACCCATAACTGCTCTCGAATCACGCACTTAAAAATCGTCAAACAAGGCTTAAAAATCCTTTTTTTTATAAGGATTCGAGTTATATGATTGAAGTAGCAAATCATTGCATTCGAAATTTAGCAAAAATTGAAGCTTCCTTGTAAAAATAAATTTTCCCAATGCTTTAAAGTACTAAACTGCTAGAAACTATTTCCAGATCTTAAATCAAGTAAAAACAAACTCGTTTTTTTTAACTTCGGAGTCAAATGATGATTAAATGGAGTGAATGTTGGATTTCTTAATGATTTTCTACCCTAAAAACCAAAAACAGAGAACAGAGTATATACATACATATTTATATATGTATACAGTGCTAAATCTGGAAAGAATACTCAAAACAGGCACTATCTAAATCAGGAATCATATATACACAAATTTATTTTAACTTAAATCTTGAAATAGGTTGTTTACTCACCTGATTAAGAAATGGATAGAGCTACTTCTTTGAACCAGGCTTTGAGCTTGCTAACTGAAGCTTCTTGACTCTGATTTGTATTGATTTTTTTGATGTTTTAATTGATGTTTGTTTTGAATGAACGAACCAGAGATAGATTGATTGATATATAGGAGATGATGCATATAAAGAGAAGTATGCAGTATATTGTTTGTACAATAAGCATGTTGAAGATGCTTGCATTAAATGCATGAGGTATGTTGCATTTATTGTTAAATACTTTATGTTTTGTTTCTAGATATTTTAATCTAGATATGGTAGCTGATATCTTTGCATTTATTACTTTGTATATTATCTTACTTTTTTTTTCTTTCTATTTCATACTTATCCAATTCGTTCATATTTGTGTATTTGTTCATGCTTGAATGTATTCTCCTATCTTCCTTCACATTTAAATATATTTTGCTGTCTTCTCCTCCAAGCTTCATTCTTGTCTTATCTGTTTGTTCATAGATATTGGTATTATCTTCTTTGTTGCTTCAAATATGAATAAATCCTATTTTTAACATATTTCTTTTGCTTTGTCTTCTTACTTTATACTATAAACAATTTCTATTTTAATTACGTTGTTAAAATTTTAACTAATTTGTTTAATGTGTATATTTTATTTTTTGTAGTTTACATTATTACTTTAATGTATTTTGTTTTTTTTACTTGCCTTAATTATCTTTCTTTTATTTCAAAATTTAAACTATCAAATATTTAATTTACTTATTATCTTGTATATCGTTATATATATATATATATCAATTTTGTAGTATATTTCATTCTTTAAATTATTTGTAAATCCCAATTCAAATTAAATTTAAATACATTTTTCCAGTAATTCATAATTTAACTAATATTTTATATCAATTACCAATTAATTTTACAAATTTTTATTCAAAAATTAAATTAATTATAAATTTAAAATAAATAAAAATCCGGGGTCATTACATTTAAAAGGCACTTTTAACATCTATTTGAAATAATTTGAAATTATTATGATTTGCGAAAGCAAGTAGAATCCTAATGGCTTCTATTCTTACCGAGCAAAGGTTTCATCAAAATCTATTCCTTCTTCTTGACAATAACCTTGAGCGATTAATCGAGCTTTATTTCTAACTACCTCTCCTTGTTCATTCATTTTATTTTTATAAACCCATTTAGTTCCAATTATAGTTTTATTTTCTGGTCTAGGAACAAGTTCCCAAACATCATTTCTAGTAAATTGATTTAATTCTTCTTGCATAGCCAAAATCCATGAATCATCAGTTGATGCTTCTTTTGGATTTTTGGGTTCAATAGTTGATATAAAAGCTACATTACTCATTTGACTTAGAAATTTTAACTACAGATTGCATATCTCCCAGTATATTTTCTATAGGATGATCTTTTAAAAGTTTAGTCCTTTTATTAGGATGATTAATTTCATTATTAGTTTCAATTGATTCTTGATTTTGAGTAATTAAATCCTCTTCATCATTTGTATCTTCAAATTTTTTGAAATTTTCATCAAATGAAACATGCATTGTTTCTTCAATGGAATTAGTTTTTAAATAAATACTCTGTATGCTTTACTTCTATTAGAATATCCGATAAAGATACCTTTGTAGAATTTAGGATCAAATTTATCTAAATTATCTTTTGTATTTAAAATAAAGCATTTACTTCCAAAATTCTGAAATAAGATACCTTAGGTTTCTTTGAATAAAGAAGTTCATAAGATGTCTTATCAGTTAGAGGTCTAATTAAAATTCTATTCAAAATATAACAGGCGATAGCAACTGCTTCTGACCAAAAATTCTTTGAAAAATTACTATTTGTAAGCATAGTTCTCGCACACTCTTGAATCGTCCTATTTTTACGTTCTACTACTCCATTTTGTTGTGGAGTTCTTAGAAATGAAAAATTGTGAGTTATTCCCTTTTTATTGCAGAATTCCTCAAACTTTTCATTTTCAAATTCACCACCGTGATCACTTCGAATAGTTATAATTTTTTAGAGAAAATTGATTTTGAATTCTTTTTGAGAATGTCCTAAAACATTCAAAAGTGTCACTTTTATGTTTCAAGAATATTGTCCATGTAAATATAGAATAATCATCTACAATTACAAAGATATATTTACTATGATTTATTGATAGAATTTGAGATGGACCAAATAAATCAAGATGAAGTAGTGCAAGAGGTTTCAAAGCTGAAATCATATCTTTTAACTTAAAAAAAACTTTTTCTAAGTTTTCCTAATTGACAAGCATCACATAAACTATCTACTTTAAAATTCATTTTAGGGAGACCTCTTACTAGATCATGTTTTGATAGTCTAGATAAGAGTTTGAAATTCAAATGCCCAAATCTCTTGTGCCAAATCGAAGGGTTACTTGTATTTGCCACCAGACAGAGGTTATCATTTGAAACTTTCATACTAAGAATATAAATATTCTATTTCCTGACTCCCTCAAATATAATGGTTGAATTATTATCTTCAACGTGACATTTATCTTTTTCAAATTTAATTTTATATCTTTATCATATAGTTGACTTATACTTAGCAGATTATGTCTCAGATTCTTAACTAGCAAAACATTAGTAATAGTAGGAGTTTCAGAATTACCGACTTTGCCGATGCCAATCTGATATCCTTTTGAATTGTCTCCAAAGTTAACCAATCCTCCGTCTTTGTATATTATATCATTCAGTATATCTAGATTGCCAGTCATGTGTCTAGAACACCCACTATCAAGTATCCACTTGTTCTTTCTGATCTGCACAATTATTCCGTTGCGGATTGATTCCTCAATACCCATAAATCATGATTCCTGCACATCAAACAATCTTGGTAGACAACTTGAATTTGAATATTGATTATATGCAGACTCAAGAAACGATGATGGTTTGAATGCTTCTAAACTAGTATTAACAAATACAACCATTTTAAAAACTTTTTCGAAAATCAGATTATGAAACTTTGAAAACCTTGCTCTGATACCAATTGTGAGAAATGCGGATTACGGATCTTAAGGCTAGGATTAACACTAGAGGCCGGGGGGGTGAATAGTGTTAATAAATAATTACTACATCGTTTTGATTTATGTTAATTTAGACACTGATGTATGCAATATACAGACACAGATATGATCACAGAAATAAACACAGATGCAGAAATAAAATAAAAGCAATAAAGGAAAGAACACACCAGATTTTATACTGGTTCAGAGTTACCCTACACCCAGTTCCGCAACACAAGTACGGATTTCCTTTCAAAAGCAATTGTATAATTACAACCTCGGTTTCAAGGCTACGAGGTACACCCTCCAGAATTTCGATCCTCTGGGTAGAGATACTTGATTTTCGGGCCACAAGTTCACCCAATTGATTTACCAAGGCTAAAATCACACCTTTTCTCTTTTGATTGATTTTCAAGGCTACAATCACACCTTTTCTCGGTTAATAGAT
Organism: Allium cepa; assembly: GCA_030765085.1. Classification (NCBI taxonomy): domain Eukaryota; kingdom Viridiplantae; phylum Streptophyta; class Magnoliopsida; order Asparagales; family Amaryllidaceae; genus Allium; species Allium cepa. Next base: position 898,695,838 of record CM060932.1, read on the forward strand.
TACAAAGAAATCTATAACTCTGAATAGCACTGAGAATCTTGTAGAGAGAGTGATAGAGAATCAAACTAGAAGTAATCGAGTTCGATTCAATGTTGATTTCGGTAGAGTAATGATAAGAATATGTATTAAGAAAAGTGGAAGAAGAAGAGGAGCGAAAAAACAGAAAATCTGATATAAAATTCGTTGAAACTAACCACTATTTATAGAAGAACAACAGTCATGTCCATTCGTTAAGAGTTATGGTGAATAGACACTTATTTTGAAATTTAAATTTTGAACTCAACTGACACCATGTCGACATGGGGTACATAGGCTTGTCGACATCCTAAAGCATTTTTTGATGTTTTGATTTTCTTTGAAAATAACCTTTATCTTATATTAAAACTAATTTAAACTTTATAAATATACTTGAATATAGTTAAAATTCATAAGTAAATATAGAGAATAATATATATATAGAATTTAACTCTAGTTTCATATTTTAAATCTAGGTATATATATTTAGAAGTTAAATTATATTAAATGATAGTCTAAAATCAGGAGTAATTTGACTTTGCAATTAAAGATAATTTTGAGGCTAAAATTATTTAAAATCAGGATAGAGGGTTTTGAATCTTTTAAAAGGAAAGTTTTGAAAACATTTTGAAAACAGGATATAATTTTGAAAAATCATTTTGAATAAAAAGTTAGCGGATACAAAACAATGTTCCACTAGATTTTTCGTAGGTTCCATCCTACTTAGAGTTCCATCCCTTTAACAGGCTCGAAGTGAATTTCATTCCACGAATAAATTGGATTTTAAGATGTCAGTGCTTTTCTATGAGTTTTAACAAAATTCCTAATAAAAAATACATAACCTTAAAATCTTGAACTCTTGATAATTTTGATACTCATGAGTCTTCTATCTTGATATCTTGAATCTATATACTGTACAGTCTTCATTCTTGGTACCTGCATGGTTAAATCCTGCATATACATATATATCTAAACTTATAATGTTAGTATTTATATTTTATAATCTATAAGGTTGTTGTCATCAAAACCATCATCTCCCAGACTAACAAATATTATGACGAAGTAATAAATTTCTCCAATATGGCAACTTCCAAAATATGCTTTGTTTATATCAATTATGACTCAAACATTTTCCTTCAATTGTGAAATTTAACCCATTTGGATTATTGTATATCTTTGGAAAATATTGCACACGGTCATAATTTCTTCATTTGACAACATCGGTGGTGCTGCAACAGTTACTACTTTGTTTCTTTGAAATTTTTTCTTGTTTTTTCTAAACGGATGATCAAAATCTAAAAAACAATGGTGGCAATCAAACCAAGTCATTTTGCTTCCATTCGCTAAACGAAATGACGATGTCCACTCCATGCAGTATGCGCATGCTATCTACCAGTCGTACTCCGACTAGAGAGCATACCATAAGCTAGAAAATCATTAGTAGTCCATAATAAAGTTGCACACATAATAAAATTATTCTTCTTTGACACATCATACGTAAGGACTCCATCATTCCAAAGGAGATTCAACTCATCAATTAGCGGTTGCAAATATATGTCTATGCCTTGTTTAGGATCTCTAGGCCCAGGAATGATGAGAGTTAAATGTAAGGATTTTCATACACATCCATGGTGGAAAATTATAAGGCATCAAAATAACTGGCCAAGAATACTACTGTTTGCCAAACTGGTCAAATGGTGCAAATCCATCTGTACACATGCCCAATCTAACATTACATACCTCTTTTGCAAAGTCAGAGTATGTTTTATCAAAATGTTTCCATGCTTCTCCATCTGATGGATGACATAACAATCCCCCATTATAATCTCGAACGACATGCCATCTCATGTGGAATGTGGTTGCGATGGATGAATACAACCTTTGTAACCTAGGAATAAACATGACGCAGCGGATAAATTGAAACAAACTTCAATTGATGGAATGTAGCAATCGGTGAGTTGAGAATACTGCAAGGCCCAAATCCGTTGATCCAAAGATACCGGATTCTAGCTATCTTCGTCTCGTTGATCGCGCACGATGCCGAGAAAGAAGATCTACGATTCTTCGCACGTTGATCTAGCGCACTAGATACCGTGAATCGGCTTCTACGATCGTTGAATCGAGCGCACTCGATTAACCGAAAGAGGAGATAGGAGATCACACTCAACTACCAATTTGTATGAAAGCACAAAGCTAACAAAAGAGAATTTTATTCAAATATCAACAACCTTACAACCATCGGCCTATTTATAGGCGTTACAATCCCAACATTACATCACACTTAGGTCACATTCGACCTTACATACAACACATCACACGACCTAAACAGCGGCCGACTTACCAGAGGTCGTTAACGACCTAAAATACAAGGTACAACACACACTGGTACGCGATTATAGTAATTGCGACCTAAAACATGCAAGAGAACGACCTAGAAACATATTATAGTGCGACCTAACAACAGAACGACCTAAGAAATGCGGCTCTTCCAATTAGCAGGCGGTATAAGGTCGTTAACGACCTTACTTCAACCAGGCATTCTTCACGCGACCTATGAGTTAGGTCGTTCGCGACCCTAAAAATGCAGCAACAGGAATTCACGCGACCTAACTTCCTTCACGCGACCTATCTCCTCGCGACCTATCTTCTCGCGACCTAACTTCAGCTCACTTTCACCATAAGGTCGCTGGAGCGACTTACTGGACGTGTTAGGTCGTTCGCGACCTATATTTACTTCCTTTTGCGTTATCTCGTTAGGTCGTTCCTCGCGACTTTTCTTAGGTCGTGAACTTCCTCCTTCAGCATACCCACTAGGTCGTAGGCGACCTAAAATGTTTCTCTTAGGTCGTAGCCGATCTAAACTTCCTTCAATAGGTCGTGACCGACCTAAAACCAAGTCTTCCTCCATACGACCTAAAGAACCCGAACGACTTAGGCTCCTGTTAGGTCTCTGCTCTTTTCCACACGACCTGTTAGGTCGTTGCTTCTTCCCTCGTGTGCTGTTAGGTCGTGGCCGACCTTCATTAGGTCGTGAACGACCTATAACTTGAGAATTTTCAGAGTTTTCAGATTGCACTGCATCATCCTCTCCGGGTTGACAGAAATTCGACCTCGAATTCTCAACATCTTCTTCCACAACAATTTCATTTTCTCGATACGGAATTAAATGTTTGACATTGAAAACATCAGAAGTATGAACATCGTCTGGCAAATTCAATTGATAAGCATTCTCATTGATTTTCTTCAAAATTTCAATTGGACCAATTTTCCGCGCCTTTAATTTATTATACGTTCCAACCGGAAAACGATCTTTTGTCAACACTGCATAAACCAAATCACCTTCGTTAAATTCAACACTTCGTCGCTTCAAATCTGCAGATCGTTTATACTTCTCATTTGCCTTTTCCAATCGCTCCTGAACGATTTTATGACATTCAGTCAATCCATCAACAAAATCTACAGCCCGTTTAATCGTCCCCTTTGGTTGTGGTACCACCGCTAAGTCCAACGGTCCCCTGGGTAAATTTGAATATACAATCTTAAATGGACTGAATCCCGTGCTACGATTCACTGCATGATTATGTGCAAACTCAGCTTGGCATAACTTCATGTCCCAACTCTTCAGATTGTCCTTCACAAGACATCACAACAAATTTCCCAACGATCTGTTAACAACTTCGGTCTGTCCGTCTGTTTGTGGATGATAAGCACTGCTAAAATTCAACTTCGTTCCCACCATCTTCCATAAACTTAACCAAAAGTGACTCAGAAAACGAGTATCTCTGTCCGACACAATAGACTCTGGCAATCCATGAAGTCGATAGATCTCCTAGAAAAATAACTGAGCAACACGAACAACATCCGCCGTCTTCTTGCAAGCAATAAAATGTGCCATTTTAGAAAATCTGTCAACCACTACATATATAGAATCATTACCACGCTGCGTTCTCGGCAATCACAATACAAAGTCCATACTCACATCAACCCATGGTTTAGCCGGTACAGGCAACGGCATATACAACCCAGCATTGGTCGCGGTTCCTTTCGAAACTTGGCAAATATGACATCGCTCCACAAACCTTCCCACTTCTTTCCTCATCGACGGCCAAAAGTAAGACTGTGAAATCAATTGCAAAGTACGATCGCGGCCCACATGCCCTTCCTCGTGTAACTCCTTGATAATTTTCAATCTCAAACTACAATCTGGAATACATAATTGATTCCCCTTGAACAAGAATCCATCAACCATCACAAATTCATCGGTATTTCCTTCCTTGACTTTCTCTACACATTTCACAAAGTAAGGATCTTCTTCAATCAGCTCTGGCAACATTTCAAACCCTGTCACCTCAACCTTCAATGTCGTTAATAAATGACTCCTCCTGCTTAATGCATCTCCTACACGATTCGTCACCCCTGACTTATGTTTCACGACAAAAGTAAACTGTTGTAAATAAGCAATCCATGATGCATGTCTCGCTGAAATCTTGTCTTGCCCCTGTAAATGCTTCAATGCCTCATGATCAGTGTGCAGAACAAATTCTTTCTGAAATAGATAGTGCCTCCAGTGCTTAACAGCTTGTACCACAGCATAGAATTCAACGTCATATGTACTGTATCTCATCTTTGCTCCTGATAACTTTTCACTGAAATAAGCAACTGGCTTCCCATTTTGACTCAGAACTCCTCCAATACCGACCTTCGATGCATCAGTATGCAATTCAAACAATAACTGAAAATTCGGTAAAACAAGAATTGGTGCAGACGTCAACAATTCCTTGATCTTCTCAAAAGCAACCCCCGCTTCCTCTGACCATACAAACCTTTCCCCTTCATGCAATCAGTAACTGGAGCCATCACGCTACTGAAGTGCGGAATGAATCTTCGGTAGAATGATGCTAGCCCATGAAAACTTCTCACCTCTGTAATCGTCCTCGGCTGTGGCCAATTCCTGACTGCTTCCACTTTATTCTGGTCAACTTGAATTCCTGCTTCCGAAACAATATACCCCAGAAATAAAACACTTCTTGCCATGAACACACATTTCTTCGTAGCGGCATAAAATTGTTCCTCGCGAAGAATAATCAACACTTCCCTCAAATGTAGAACATGCTCCTCCATACTCCTGCTATATATCAGAATATCATCGAAATAAACTACCATGAACTTCCCAATGAATGGTCTAAAGATTTGATTCATCACCCGCATGAATGTACTAGGTGCATTTGATAAACCAAATGGCATAACCAACCATTCGTATAACCCCTCTCTCGTCTTGAACGCTGTCTTCCATTCGTCTCCAGGTCTAATCCGAATCTGGTGGTAACCACTCTTTAAATCAATCTTCGAAAAGATAGTTGCCCCACTCAACTGATCCAGCAAGTCATCCAACCTCGGCATTGGAAATATATATCTCACGGTAATCTTGTTCAATGCTCGACTGTCAGTGCACATCCTCCACGTCCCGTCCTTTTTGGGTACCAATAAAGCTGGCACAGCACATGGACTCAGACTCTCCTGCACACGTCCCTGTTCAAGCAACTCTTCCACCTGCCTTCTCAACTCTTCATGTTCCTTCGGACTCATTCGATAATGTGGTCTATGCGGTAATACTGCTCCCGGAACAAGATCGATTTGATGTTGAATGTCTCTCAGTGGCGGTAACTCCTTTGGCAACTCTTCTGGAAATACATCTTCAAACTCTTTCAAAACTGGCTTTGCTTCTTCGGCAATTTCAACCTCTTCACTGCTCTCACGCCCAATCAACAAGTATACTTCAGGCTCCTCTTCAACCTCCTTAACAAACTCCTTCAAAGTCAACAGAGTTTTCAATTCCTCAATCTCCTCCAGCTTGCTCTCCTTCTGTTGTTGCTTCTTGGGAACCAAAGTGATTTTAGTACCTTCGAACATGAAACTATAGCTATTGGCCCGACCATCGTGTTGTACTGCTCGATCAAACTGCCATGGCCTGCCCAACAACAGATGACACACATCCATGTCCACTACATCGCACCAGATTTCATCTTTGTATTTCTTCCCAATAGAAAATTTCACGCAAGCTCTTCTCCCAACTTTCACTTCACCACCCTTCCTTAACCAAGCTAACTTGTATGGTTTAAGATGCTTCTTGATTTTCAACTCCAATTTCCTCACTGCCTCTGTAGAGATAATATTATCGCAACTCCCAGCATTAATGACAAATTTACAAACTTTCCCAAGAATAGTGCAAGTAGATCGAAATATGTTATTCCTCAACCAACTATCTTCCTCCTCTTGTTTTGGCGTCAAACAAGACCTCCTCATCATCAGATTACAACCTTCGTCTCCCGACACTTCTTCTTCCTCCTCAACATAAGGTGAATTAGAACATTCAGCTTCTTCCTCCTCATCCTCAGCTTCAACTATCATAGTTCTCTTCTTCGGCTTCGGACATTCATTGCTTTTATGACCCATCTCCTGGCAGTTGTAACATTTGAATCCACTGCCAACCTTCGCCTTCTCACCCTCCTTCACAACTGGTTTGGCAACAGCTTTAGTAACATTAGAACTTCCACCGACACCCTTTGCTTGATTGTTAGAATTAGTAAACACACCACCTCCACGCCTTCCTTGCTTTTCCCAAGCTAACGCCTTTTGATGTGCCTCCGCTACAGATCTGGGATCGAACATATTAACCATATCCTGGATCTGCATTCTCAACCCTCCAACAAACCTAGCAGTCAGCTGTTCTTCTGTCTCCATTATATCGTTCCTGGCAATGAGTTGGTAAAATTCAGCTGTATAGTCATTTACTGATTTTGTCCCCTGCCGTAGATTCTGCAATCTCTGGTACATAAGTGATTGATAGTTGTATGGTAAAAATGTAGCTCTCATCAATTTCTTCATCTTCTCCCAAGATTCTATCTTTGACTTCCCCATTCGTTCACGAGTAAGTTTAGTTTGCTGCCACCACGCCAAAGCTCTCCCCCTCAGCCTTGTAGCAACTAACTTCACCCTTCGATTCTCCGGAACCTCCTTGAAATCAAAGATTTCCTCTACATTAGATAACCAGTCTAAAAATTCTTCAGCTACCATCCCTCCTTTAAACTCCAGAATTTCCATCTTCATTCCCGATTCCCAACGTCGATCGTCATCAATAACCCGATACTGTCGTTGTCCCTGATCTCGGTCTCTGAAATGAATACTTCCCCTCTCACCGTCAAACTCCTCATCAAAGTCTGATGTATATCGTTGTCTTTCACGTCCTCCAACATCTCTACCACCACCTCCCCTACTACCAACATCCCGTCTATCATGATCATCAACATTCCTACTACTTCGATTGTCAACACTCCTATGCTCTTGACTTTCTCTCCTCTCCCGTTCTGAATGTGATGACACTCTACTACCCCCACGGATGGATTCAGGTGAATTTCTTCTTCTACTTTGATTCATATCAATCATAAGCTTCTCCAACCTACCAATGCCTTCATCAATCTTCTCATGCATACGTTGCTCCATTTGATCGGCTTCTTCTCGTCGATACAAAGCTTCAACGTTTTGATGTCGGTTAGCTCTTCTAGGCGGTATGATTGAACAAAAAAATCTTCAAGTCACGGCTTCACAAGCTTCCACACAACTTCACAAGGCTCGGCCTTAAACTTCTCTTGACTCGGCCTATACCACTACACAACTTAGCTCGGCTCAAGCTCAAGTACTTCAACACAAATCAAATTCAAACAAATCTCCACTCTAGATCCAAAATGGAATGGATCGGAATCTTCAAACTCGTTGCAACTTCAAGATGAACACGATAAACTCCAAATACTTGGCTCCAAGAATCAACTTAGCTATGATTGGCTAAGTATGGCTCTGATACCAAAACTGACGCAGCGGATAAATCGAAACAAACTTCAATTGATGGAATGTAGCAATCGGTGAGTTGAGAATACTGCAAGGCCCAAATCCGTTGATCCAAAGATACCGGATTCTAGCTATCTTCGTCTCGTTGATCGCGCACGATGCCGAGAAAGAAGATCTACGATTCTTCGCACGTTGATCTAGCGCACTAGATACCGTGAATCGGCTTCTACGATCGTTGAATCGAGCGCACTCGATTAACCGAAAGAGGAGATAGGAGATCACACTCAACTACCAATTTGTATGAAAGCACAAAGCTAACAAAAGAGAATTTTATTCAAATATCAACAACCTTACAAATAACACCATCGGCCTATTTATAGGCGTTACAATCCCAACATTACATCACACTTAGGTCGCATTCGACCTTACATACAACACATCACACGACCTAAACAGCGGCCGACTTACCAGAGGTCGTTAACGACCTAAAATACAAGGTACAACACACACTGGTACGCGATTATAGTAATTGCGACCTAACACATGCAAGAGAACGACCTAGAAACATATTATAGTGCGACCTAACAACAGAACGACCTAAGAAATGCGGCTCTTCCAATTAGCAGGCGGTATAAGGTCGTTAACGACCTTACTTCAACCAGGCATTCTTCACGCGACCTATGAGTTAGGTCGTTCGCGACCCTAAAAATGCAGCAACAGGAATTCACGCGACCTAACTTCCTTCACGCGACCTATCTCCTCGCGACCTATCTTCTCGCGACCTAACTTCAGCTCACTTTCATCATAAGGTCGCTGGAGCGACTTACTGGACGTGTTAGGTCGTTCGCGACCTATATTTACTTCCTTTTGCGTTATCTCGTTAGGTCGTTCCTCGCGACTTTTCTTAGGTCGTGAACTTCCTCCTTCAGCATACCCACTAGGTCGTAGGCGACCTAAAATGTTTCTCTTAGGTCGTAGCCGATCTAAACTTCCTTCAATAGGTCGTGACCGACCTAAAACCAAGTCTTCCTCCATACGACCTAAAGAACCCGAACGACTTAGGCTCCTGTTAGGTCTCTGCTCTTTTCCACACGACCTGTTAGGTCGTTGCTTCTTCCCTCGTGTGCTGTTAGGTCGTGGCCGACCTTCATTAGGTCGTGAACGACCTATAACTTGAGAATTTTCAGAGTTTTCAGATTGCACTGCATCAAAACAGCAAGTAATGCAACCTTATGCATGGAACTTCTTTTGTTTTATTTTTCTTTCCTTTATATCTTTTGGTGGAACAATATTGCATCTTTTAAGTTCCTTTACATTTTTCCAAAACAACATACAACCATTTTGACATGTATCTATTTTCTGATATGGCAATCCAAATGCAGTCACCAACTTCTTCATCTTATAATATTTGTCACCAAGACATTATTAGATGGCAATATTTCCTTACTGGCTTTAAGATACTCGTCGAATTCGTTTTCTGAACTATTATATTTTGCTTTAATTGCAATATATTTAGAAATTGCAGATAACTCTATATGAGTCTCACAACCATTCCACAAAGGTCAATTCGCAGAGTGTAATAAATCAAAAAAATCTTCCCTTCTAGATCAGGAGGTTCCTCCACATCTGAACCACTCCCCGACACATTGTGGAGGAGACCAGTAGCATCATAAACCATGGTTTCCATCCTATTTTTTTCAATAGGATTCTCATTATGGTCAAAAGTACTATTTTCATTGTTGTTAGTGCTAGTTATACTAGTAAGTTCCCCTTGAAATGTCCATAACTCATAATCAAGTATAAAGCCATATTTGCATAAATGACATTTAACGGTATCACCATCCCAAAGAGCTTTGTTTTTACATTTTTTACAAGGACATAGAATTTCTTGATTTCCAAACTCTTTAGAAGCAAAATTAACAAAAACATCAATACCCTTGAAAAAATTCTCCAATATTACACCTTGTCCATCTTTTCGCTTGTACATCCAAGTACGGTTCCTCATATAATCCATTTTAACTACATTGCATATTGTAGGCTCACATGTAAACAACCTTACATTTTTTATAGTGGGTCAAAGTACAAGCATAATTTACTAATTATAAATAAATAATTATTAAAAACCATCATGCCTTCCTAGTACTACATTGTAGAATTAATTTTATTTAATTCAATGATTACAATTATATTCAATTAAATGAAGGTAATATTATAGATAATAGCTTATTTGTCTTGTTAGATACCATACCAAAACGAGGTTTCATTTTTGGAATGGAATTTAACCATAAATAAATGTTGGATATACTCCAATGACTAAACCCACTGCAAAAATATATTTATTTAAAGACTGAAAATTTAAAACGGAAAATTTTGGGTCTCTACTCAAAGATCGATTACTAACTGAAAAAAACAGTCTTACCAGCACTAGCGGCAAATAGATGTCAAACTCATTGATTTGTAAATTTTCAAAAATCCAAACAAAATAAGTTGAGAGTTGTTATAACTATAAGAATATGGATTCCTTTATACCAGCTCTAGTGGAAAGTGGATGTCGAATTCATTGATTTATAAAGTTTACATGTTATCTAACATGTAGCATTCTTTGAATCAGTTCAGCTGCACTAAGTGCAAAACTGTACCGTGTCATTGACTGACTTAGTGCGTAAGTACTAGTCAAGAAACTCAATACAGCTTCAGTTGGTCCCAAAAAAAACTCAGTGCAGTGACACTGAGTCGATAACTCTTGATGATTATGACATATGCTTAGTACTTGGCAATTAGATCGGTTAAAAAGTCAGGTACATGTTCAATTGAAGCTTGCTTCGAGCCAAGGTGAAGTGCCATTACTTTCCTCAAAATAATTGTAAAATAGGTTGGATATTCAATAATACAAAGAAATATCAGTGCATTTTCAAATCTTTTTGTATCAGTGCACTGTCAATTGTGCACCAAAGTAAATTATCATTAAGCTTCTGCTTAAAAGAACAATAAAAATATAAAAAAGAGATTACAATAAACGAAGAGAAAGCTTAATATAGAGTAAATACAAGCATGCAATGCCTATGTCTGTATATATCAATAGATCAGAATGAAAGGGAAATTTTTAACTTGTGTAAGTACATCAACTTAAACATAACAACGGATAGGATTGAAATTCTTATCAGATGATATGAACATTGATCCATATCCATTTCTTGCCTCAACTAAATATAGATTGTCAGTACAAAATTTAAATCAGCAAGACCAAATGTGACTAAGATATGAAATAACAAAACCCAATCCCAAATATAAAATAACAAAGCCCTAATTTTGAACTGACTTTAATAAAATGAAGCAGTCCAACGTCGTAGATGATGGGGAAGTCATCGATAGCAGCCAAGTCTAGCGTCGTCGATAGCAGCAAGTTTAGCGTCCTCGATAGCAGCCAAGTCTCACGTCGTCGATAGCAGCCAACTCTCGCGTCGTCGATAACGAGAATGAATTGGGATATATTGTCATAGATGGTGAGACGTTGATAGCAGCCCTTCGTCAACAAAGAAAGGATCATCAAAATTAGAATTAGGAAGAATAATTTGGATTTAGAGTTTATAAAGAAAAAAAGAAGTTAGGCGGGCGAAATGAAAATTAAGAGGGTGAAACATAGCTTAACATTTTCGTAGCCGATTGATTTATGGGCAATGTACTAACTACAAATTATTAGAAATTGTTAGTTACTAAACGTTGGTTAGTTTTTATTATTATCTACAAATCATTAGTTATAATAAAAATTATTTTAAATATATTTGTCATAAAGCATGAATTATTAATTATAAATCATTACTAATAATGCATAACAAATTATGCATTATTAAATATTAAGTATATATTATTGTATTACATAATTATAATTTATTAAATTAGTAATTAACTATAATCGATTAATAGTTATAAAACGTAGTTCTTTATTAAAAAATTTGCACATTAATAACTATTACTTATAGTAGATCATAAATTATTGACTATTAATTAGTTACAATTTACAAATTGTTATTTATTTTAAGAAAAAATAGCACCATCTAAAGAAGTAGAGCACTCATTATCATTTATAAATTATTAACTATTAACTATTAGTTATTAATTACAGATTATCGATGTTGTAAATTACTTGGTTACTAATTATCTATCGATGGTAATTATTTAATATTGATTATGAACTAGTTAATATTAGCTATTAAATATTAAATATTGCTTCGACATTAATTATTAATTATTATACAGATTTATAATTACAAAAACTAACATTAAAGTATCTCTAAAAACAATACTATAAGTGTCCCTTGCAAATCTCTTGGAAATCTAATGCAGAATAGCTTTGACAATAATATGTCGACAAACTGTCTCAATTTGCAACAGAAATTAGAGTCGAAATATTTTTGTCGATAAATTGATACAATTTGCAATGGTTTGTTGACAGATAATAACAGACGATGGTGATAATCTAAAACAACCAGAAATAAAAAAACAAAATATTATCTCTTACATATCATATGGAAATCCATCGCCAATTTAGCGACGGAAATTTCGACTGCTAAAATATATCATTATTTTTAGGTTTTTTTGTAGTGGGAGTTGCGTGAGAGGATGAGGGAACATCGAGCCTGTAGGTTTCAATGATGGAGTCATGCTTTGCTTCCAATTGCCTTAAAAGCTTGCTAGAATTGGATGCCTGCTTTGAGATGTTGATGATGATAGAGGATATCAGGACTACGATTGCCGGTGAAGTAGATCTTTGATTTTCTGCTATCGTGTATAATGTTGCAATCGGTTGAAGTACTTTAGTCTGGATCTAGATATTCAAAGAGAAGATGATGCTTCATTGATATTGATACTTTAAAGTTGTCATGCCAAAGCTTCGCCTTGACTAAAGATGTGACATCCCAGAAATTTTAATAATAAATTAGAACACCAATAAGGGTAAAAATGTAACTTTTACATAAAAGGAAAAAATAGTAAATTTTTAAAAATGTTGAAATTAGGCCTTGGAACCTGTTCCATTATGTCTAGAATGTCATTTACAATCATAAACATACATAACTTGGTGAATTTGATAAAATGGATCAAAATTAGTGGAAACTAGACCATTGTAAATATAATTTCATGATTTAAATTGATAACTCTAATTTTCAACTGTAAATATAAACTTAACCCTCACTCCTCTCCATTCTAACCCTAACCACTGCTTCTCTAATTCTGTTTGCTCTTTTCTTCTTCTTTCTCCTCAAAATTCCTTAACCCAAACACCATTTTCTGTTCTCTTTTCTAAATTGATATATCAAAATTAATAGAAGATAAATCAAATTAAAAGAGAGAGAGAGAGATGAAGTGAGTCAAATCGGGAAGAGAAAGAGAAGGAGGAACACAAACAAATCATGGAACATAGAAGGGAGAGACCAAATCAAATTTGGTTAGGAAATGATTTCTTCGAACAAACCTTCAAGGTGAGTGGATTTATCTATGAAATATTTATTTTGTAGATGAATGGTTAATTTCAATTATATACCTTTATAAAATCAAAAATATAATTTTTAACCTTGAATTAATGCTTTTATTTAAAAGGTGCTTGTGAAATGGAAGAGCCGAAGACCCTAGGTAATGATTAATAAAAATAATTATTATAACTTGGGAGAGAAGGGTAAATTGGATTGAATATACTCCTAATTCTATAGATTTGATTTTTTATAACAAGTTTGGGTTGATTTTGATAAATAAATGAATATGTTCTTTTGGATTTACCTACATTTGATTCTATTAACTTTAAACATATGTAGATAATTGATTTGAATATACATAGATAAGTGGTTAAATAACTATGTGCTATTGTTGGGATAAAATACTTAGTGTTGTGTATAACCAAAATGGAAAACATAGCCAAAAACTTGTTAAAAAGGAAATCTATATACTTGAGTCTGCAAAGAAGATGAACAAAATGAATCAGTTAGTAGACTTGAAAACATTAATTCAGATGTCCGAATTAATAACCAAACATCTAAATTTCAAAAAAACAAAACAAAAATGAATTGGTTCATTACTGACTAGATTTAGACTTTTGAACCTTTATTCAGACATATAGAGTCTAGATCAGACATCTGAATAAGGAACCAGACGTCTAAATGCCTATAACAAAAAATTTATACAAGGAATTAGATAAATTTCTACAGCAAGCCCACGTTGAACATGGATGTAGTACAAGATAAGTAAGATGGATCTAGGAAATCAGTTCGCACATCCTTATCTTTTGAGGGTAGTTAAATGGAGTCGTGCAACAAGATGGAAGAGTATCACACTTGGTGACATCTTAATTTCTCGCTTTATGAAGTCGTTAAATGTGATACTCAATGCGACGAGCGATTACTTTGCTATTAGAAGCTCTTATATTCATAGCTAGGTTCTAGTCACCTGCTGGTGAAAACAGAAAAGAATGGGCAAAGAAATCCATCATAGTATGATTGGTTAATTCTATGGAGAGTTGGATTGGTTATTTCACTCCTTGTTGGTACTTATGTAATGGTATAAAGAGCAAGCATGAACACTAACGAGGATGTTACTCAATGTGTAAGTGATAATGTAACGACCCGTAATTTTACCACTTTGAAAATGAGATATTTGATTTAATTTAAATATTCAGATATAGAATTTCAAACTTAATAATCATGTTTTATGTGATAAATAAGAATGATAAACTTAATTTTAGAATTTGATTACAAAATCAAGAGTTTGGATATTTGTCGAAAAGTGACAAAAGCCGGTTTTTGATAAAATTTAATATTGTTGTATTGGTAAATAAATCTTTTTAATGGTTATATAATGATACGATAATAATAGAAAATTGACTTATAATGGGTTTATTAACATATATACTTGTTTGTAGCGATTGACAAATTTCGTAGCGCTTTGACAAATCAACGTCATACTTTTATAATTGGATTTCAGTATTGTTTACTATGGTTTTTATAACCCCAATGAACTGGTTTTAATTATTTAAAGATGATAAGAAACATATTTTTCATTTTTTTTATATAAATAAATAGTTTAACAAAAACGTCAAAATGTGACCATAAAACATTTTGTCGAAATTAACATTTTGTACAATATAAGTTGTCGCAAGGTTGTTACACCTTTGTAACATGTTTTAACACACATTTTACAGCTAATCGAGTTTACTTATACCAAGTGTCATTAGAAATTCTAGAATGTCATTAGTAAAAGTAAGTAAGATAATTAAAAAGTCAAAACGCAAATATCAAATTAAATCCCATCAAAATCAAAAGAAATCTTCATTTTAAACTACTTTTCCATCCAAATACATTCCTTAAGTATTAAGTAAAAATGACATAAAGTAATGAAGTGATGGATAATGGTAAGTGCTAAAAAAAGTAAGTTTACTTTAAAGTTAAGAAAGAGTCTTTTGGTAATTTGGTAACCCACCACTTCTTTTTTTCTTATAAATGCTACCTTCTATTCTTTCATTTCTTCACACTTCCATTCTTTCTTTTCTTAGCTTTCTTTTTCTTCCTTAGAGTTTTAATGGCTTCTTCTTTACTCTTCCCTTACTAACTTTTTTAGAAACATATTAAACAAACTCTAAACTCTACCAAACTTTGCCAAAGACCTTAGAATATGATCAAAACATGGTCTAGCACTTAAACCATGGAAAAATGATGGAGGAAGGGGTGGAGTAGGAGGAGGCTGAACCTGTTGGAAGGTGGAGGATGGCTATGATCGAAATCAAGCAAAGAGGAAGGTGGTCATGAATAAAGAAGGGGAAGGAGTTCATAGGCATGTAGTTTAAGAGGAAGAAAGGATGGTTTTAGTAATGTTTGGTTGAAGTTGAAAATGAGAAAGAAGTCTTGTTATAATGAATGTTGGTAGGAAGTAAAACGATTCGGTTAATGGTGAGAACTCGATTTAAATGCATACTTCTTATAATTTGAAATTAAATATAAAATGGTTATCATGAATATTAAAAGTAGTTATGATGTTTGGTTGGTTAACTAATGATGTTTAATAGTTGCTTAAGAGGTAAGAAGTAATATATTTAGTTAAACATGTCAAATGAAAGTGAGTTAATCTCACATTTGATTGCTTGATAAATTTCTTAATCACTTAATGATATCACTTGGATATTGCTTGGTTTATCACTTTGATTAAACAGTAAACTTGTCAACAAGTTAAGACCAAAACTTGTTGAAATATTGCTTGCTATTAGTGATAATATTATCACGGTTATTAACTATGTTTGGATAAATAATATGGATGATGAAAGTTGACTATAAGCTTGCTTGTTATGGAAATGATTCATGTTTAATACACGTCGAATATCACATAAGAAATCACTTTCCTTTATAAAATAAAATGGTAAATATGAGATTTTTAATCTCTTTAAAATGGTTTTAAAAGATTTGGAAATGTTTTATGATCATTTAGAAGTGTTTCAAAAAAGTTTGAAAAGAAAAGAAAATTTGAGTTAAAATAGGCGTGTCGTGTAACAATAATTCACGATTTCGCACCGGAAAAGCTAAATGAATATGCAGGATAGAAACGGAGTCAGAATTTTTCAAATTAAGAACTTTCTGGATTCTTATAATCATAGTTTTCAATTGGAAAAGAAAAACTAAGATTTCATCTTGTATATTTTGAGTTATGTCCAAGTTTTCAGGAAAATCGTGCTTTTGGAGTTAAGTGACCAAAGTATAAAATTCTTTAAAATGAATATTTTTAAATGTCTAAAAATATGAAATAAATTTGATAAATATGTTTAAATGTTTTAAAAGAGATTTGAGTTATAATGGATTTCCAAGTTATATAAAAGTTATTTTAATCAAATAAGCTTTTAAAATACTATCTACAACATTTTTCTACAACAGTGTAAATAAACTTTAGAAATATATATTTAAACTTAAATATTCTTTCCCGAACCTTTTATGAATGTCTTTAAACAAATAATTTAGTATTTTAAAGATGATTTGAAAGTTTTAGTAAGAGTTGAAATAAATGGTTAAGAGAAATTGCTTATAACACTTAAACAATATAATTGAAATCATTTTCCTTGAATGTAGTAACAAAATGAATATGCAGAAATGACTAGTATATTTATCCCACCTATGAGATCTGGAAAGGTAAAACAAGGTGTGCAAATAAAGTTAGGAATGGAGCAACCGCTGCTTGAACTTACCTAGACTCTATTTTTTCTTTCTAGGTGAGGGGTGGAACGGAACGAAGGAAAAGTCTGGATGCTCTAAAAAAGAACTCATTTAAGTTTTTCCAAAAGTACAGAAATTTTAGAGGAGTTAATTGAACTAGATTTTTTAGTAATATAACGAATGTTTTGGCCAAACTCTATATTAAGTTATGAGGAGGGAAATTTGTACCATCCACGTAAATTTAAAAGGTGATTTTCCACCGTTATTCCACAAATAGTATGAGTTGAATACGCAAATTAATCTGGGTATGATTTGTCTAACCTTTTACTCGATATAATAGGTTTTGGGTTTACATTAAACGATGTCTTAAATGACATTGTTTTTGACCCAGTTAAGATACGTTTTCGAAAGATGGAATATTATTTGATTAGAAATTAAATGACCTGAAGATTTCCAAAGTTAAAAGGATTTTGATCAATCAGTAAAAATCTAAAATGAAAAGAAGCATGACAAATGTTGTATACACATATTTTTTTTTATCGATAACTGAATTTCGAAGAAATCGGTGTCCAATTTGGGTAATTCCTATCCGAGCACCACTAAGAACCAATTTACGTTTTTCGAAATAAAACCTGTTAAAGACAAAGATCAATTGAAGACGAAGACCTTCATGATGTAGGGCTACTTGGCACTAGACCCTAGGGAAATTACCATATCATATACTTATGGTGGTAATAGTGCCATGTTATGAAAATCTTTGATTTGCAAGGACTAATTGCTTTTGATCCTAGGGGTGATTCCCAAATAGGATGTGGTAGGAGGAGCGCCTTCAGTTTGTCCTGTTCTTGTATAACTTTTATGGACAAATGTCTAACATTTCTTTTTAAAATCACATTGATTGATCTTTATAAACATATCATCTGCTTGGTAGCGAAGAAGGCAACTTCTCTTAGGTTAACACCCTTTCCTGAGACGTACGAGCTCATGAGTTATACATTTGTAGAAATCAGTTATGTGATTATGGAATAGCAATGTGGCATTCAAAGTAAAAAGTTGATGTTCTATGAAAGGTAATCGTTTGCTCATGCCTTATACCTAGAAATGGCTAAAACATGGTAGATGCGGCAAGGCTATGTGGTTCCCAACCATTAGGGTATGATCATCCCTTTCTAGATATATTTCTACCCACTATGACGTTCGGGTTTAAATTAATATGATGTATGCTAGAGCTCGCTCGAATAGGACGGTAACGATTGGGAGGATGACATATTGGTACTATCTACGAAGAGGTAGGCCGGTCTTTTTTTGGAGAGGTGCATATGTTTTGTAGCCTCGTTACATTCCTCTAGAGATGTACTGCCGAAAGGTAGTCCCTTCACCCGGTCATTTGTTGGAAATCCATTCTCCACTGCGTACATGCCAATTTGATTGTGGAGCCTAGTATGCTGGAATTTAATATTGGTAACAATTTCGGCTATTTGAATTTATTTACTTGAAAAATGTTTTCAATGAATGTCATCAAAATAATATCAAATGATTTGATATTTTTTTAGTTATCGTAAGGTAAACACTCGTCCATGTGTGCGACATGGTCTTATGAGGCACTCTTTCTTTTCAAAAGGTTTTTCGTCACCTACCTCTTATCTATGACACTGTATTTTATGAATTGAGTTTCTCACACTGGTCTATCAAGCCTAATTCAGTATTTTTAATACTCGGATCAGATCCAAGTAGTTTCAGGATTAGTTGAAGACACTTTGAGTTTCCAGAGGAGAGCTGGAGATCTTCATCAACGTATGAACGTATTCTGTTTTCGCTACATTTGTTTGATGTTTTCCCAGCATTTGTAAGGACAAGTATTATAACTATCCTAGCTGAATTTAGGTTAGAATCTGATATATGCATTTTAAAATTTTCAGCTATAAAGATTATTGTAATATATGTTACTCCATTCGTGTGAGATTCTGTTCTGCCTATTTTCTTTCTTACCTCTAAAGATCGATTTTTTCGTTCAATTTGGGTTGGACATATGTGATTTATTGTCGACTCGAAGGGTACGAAAATTTAGGCCCTTTACAGATAAGATATTATTAGGATTGTTAACCCAAAAGATTTAATTGGAATCATTAACCTGAAAGCGTAGTCTTAGTATTGTGACGTATACTCGGTTAGGTGAAACTTAACGTGTATAATTCCGATTGTTAACTCAATATATAATATGCGGTTATCATTGAGAGTGTCAGCTCAATGTATAGATAGGCGGTCTATGGTTAAGAGCATACACTATAGATGTTCCTAGGGATTATTCAGTTTCGGTATGTCCCACCCGTGAGTGGAAACTCCTATAAATCATAACTAGATTTAAACACATTAAAGATAGTCAAACCATAATGTGAAGGTAATTAATTCCTTATACATACATAGAAAACACACTAAAGAACACCTCTAGGTAAGCCAACAAGGTTGGCTTAGTTAATTGGTAGTTCAAACTACAAGATTAAAGGTTACGAGTTCGATCCCCAAGATCGATACTTATTGGCATTAATGAACCATGCTAAAAAAAGGAACATCTCTTGGTGTAGGTTATAGCCGGACTTTAATTACTTGTGAACACCATACCATTAGTAATACAATTCACTCACTATACCTTGTTTAATCCCGTCCATGTTTCCTCTTTAAATCCATCACAAGTGATTAGAGTAGTAAGTGAAGTAAGCAAGGCAAGGTGCATGGCGGAGGTGACCAGGTGCTCCAATAATATATTTACTTACAGTTACTCCTCCATATACTTTACATTATGTTCTCATTCAAACACATGTTATATTGTCATTTGGAGATATTACATTTTAGTTATTATATGGACCACGTATGTATTGAGACTATAATCTGATTGTACTATTTTCAGTAATTATATTTTATTTCCTTTCGCTGTAAAATCTAAAATTGTAGAATGTTTAAAAACTTTTACTTATCTATGTGTCATGTAAATCCAAAATCTTAACGATTTGTACTTCTTGGTACAACTCAAGTTCAGAAGCCACTTTTAGGCTTGGATAGGTCTGTCCAATAGTATGGGTTGTTACACTTGGTACTGGAGCATAGTTTCAGAGGATGGAAAAGTATGGCTTAAACCTTTTTAATACACCCGTGAAAATAGTGGCAAAGTTTTCTAAAGGATTAGTCCAGCTTTGAGGGATATGTCTTTAAGTCGTGTACCCTCTAGGGTTATTTTTGAGAGCTTGATTGAGATGGCACTACTGAATTCAGTCACTAAGGATGGGCCTAAGAAGACAGAAGGGAGGCAGGTTCAACAAAACTAGCACAAGGGTGTAATAGGGGCCTAAGTCAAGATACAAAACAAGAGTCCAGGAGCAGGAAGTGCAATTTTAGAGGACATTAGGATAAGAACTACAAGATGAATCTAGCAAGGATCAAATGCTACAACTGCTACTAGCTGGGTCATGTGAAGAGGTAGTGTTTGACCTTATCTAAGCTTCTATCTATGTGGTTCTAAATATATGCACTAGATGTTATCCCTAGCACGAGAGAAACTCTAGCTGTGAGAAGGGGAAGAAAGTCATCGTAGAAGGCATGTTAACTCTTTTTGATTTATCTATTCGCACTTTATTTGACAGATATTTGACATTGGATCATTTATTTTGAGTAAACAAAAAGATAAATTGCACTCCGAGACTAGTATAGTTACATACCTTGTTATAGTGTCAAATCTTATTAGAGGATCAATTCATTTATCTATGGTTGGTAAGGGTATGAAATTGTATATTCTAGGCAATCAATTTGATTGTAATGCTTTTGTATTGGGATTTTCTAGGTAAGGTTAAATTTTGAAAATGGACTAGATGGCTATGTATAGAGTGGTTTGGATTGCGATAGGAAGGTAGTTCGGTTGGGTCTTGTAGTGGGCATAACCTCGAGGATTACTGGTTGTTTCGAATTTAGAACATTCACATTACCTATGTACACTTCATATATGTTGCACTTGCACTTTCACACATGTATGTATATGATTCACTCATTAGATATACATATAAATTTAAATTAAATTTAAACTTCATTTTTACCAATTTTAAATAAAATAATTTTATTTAAAACTTTACTAAATTGGATCCAGCATACATTTAAACTTCGTAGGTCCAATAAATCAAAATAAGATTTTTTTTCTTTGAAATATATCTATTTACCCACTTCTAACTGAGGTTTCATCAATGATATCAGAGCGAGGTTGGTTAAGAAGTTCACCTTGTACATTGGATGTCTCAGGTTCAGTCCCTACAACTAGCATGATCAATCCCAAACTTTTGGTTATGTTAAGTTACCTATATTCCCTAGACTTATTTCATAACGAGTTAGCTTCAGTACCAATGGTTCATTACTACTCAGATGTCTTCATTGAAGTTTCTGATCTTCCTTCTCAATAGGATATCGAATTTCCAATCTACTTAAAGGTGAATGCTAGACCTGTTTCCTTACCCTTTATGCATATGGCTCCTAGAGAAAGACACGAGCTAAATAAGTAAGTGAATGAATTATTAATGAAGGGATTTGTCTTAGAGGAGAACTAGTTGTCTTTGCTACTAAAGCAGATGGCTCTTTAAGGCTTTGTGTTGATTATCATGAATTGAATAAGCTAATAAAGAAGAATCGTTATACACTACCATGTATAGGAGATCTCTTTGATGAATTAATAGGAGAAAATGTATTCTCTTAACTTCACTTGCCTATCAGATTCCATCAGTTGTGTGTGGCTGATGATAGTATTCATAAAAAACCGCCTTTTGTATTCCTAATGAACTTTATGAGTGATTAGTCATGCCATATAGACTAACCAATGCACCAATATATTTCGTCGAACTCATTATTTGAGTCTTTTGATGGTTACTAAATAATTTTATGTTGGTATTCCTTAATGATATACTTATATTCAAAAGGTGAGGAAGAGCATAAGTTGTATTTAGGAGAAGCGCTTGATACTCTCTGTGGGCACAAGTTAAAGGTGAAATTTTTTGAATGTCACTTTTGGCATAAGGAGGTTCACTTTCTAGGACATTTTTTTTGAAGCATGGATTTATCAATCAATCTTGGTAAAGTTGATGTAGCACATGATTAGCACATACTGAAGAATGCTATGAAGGTGAGATGATTTCTTGGTTTAGTTGGCTATTATAGGAAGTTCATTAAGGACTTCGCTAAAATTACTGCATAAAGTGATCATGTTACCTTGTGAATTAAGAAATGATAATGTTAAGTTACTATCATAAAGTGATCAATTGTTTGATTTAAAATTTTAATTACAAATACCTTGTGAATTAAGTTTCACGATTTGACTATAGCATATTTGATAATAATATTTGTTTAAGAAATGAAGACATAAGATAAAAATGTATTTAAATGATTGTGTAAAACAATAAATATAAAAGAAATGAGAATTTAAATTCGAGTAATTTAAAGAATTGTGGAATTTTTTTTGAGAAAAATGTGCGATCCTCTACAGGAGAGGAGAGCACACATGTACATATATATAACAACAATAGTAAAGGAGCTACCAACAAGCCTGGCAGGTAGCCAAAGACACCCTGTACAAAAGTAAAATTAAACCCACCCAAACTCAACGCCGACCAGATACCATGGCTTAAAGCGACACCAAAAGAGAAGTAGCCATCTGAAAAAACTACCGCAACCGCAACCAAAACAACCAAGATGAAACATCACAATATACTACATCTACACAAACCACTAACAAACTCCAAGAAAACAACAACCCTCAATCGAAAGACTTAAAAAGCTTTATGATTTAAACGGGGACTTCTCCTAATAATACCAGCTGAATAGCTCTTACTATTTCTTTTCCTTACTTTGGCTGCACGAAATAAATCACTAGCATGGGCAGGAGAATGAGGAAATTTTCCTATAGACATAAGACATCAATACATAACGAATCTGAAAGCCCCAATCCAATAATGGACAACTCTATCAGAACCGGTGTTATTGGGACAAGAATGCTCTGTATGTCTCTCTATATCAACAAAGCCCATAGGACTAGTATCAACCAAATCATTAACGGAAGAAACAACACCTATATCATAGCACTGGAATCATAGTGTACATCAAATGCCTCTGGCACTAAACATTGTTCCAAATTCAAACTTAAATTAATCTCCTTCAACTCATCTATCTTTACTGCTGATAACGAAAACAACAAACCATCAAGTACCTCACCTAGATGAAACTTTGCCACTAATTCTATATTTTCAGGAATTCCTTCTTTCAAGTATAACCCATAAGAATCACCTGTCTCACTAAAATTTTCAAGAGTATCTGAGATAAACTGAAAACCATCAACACAAAATTTCGATATCTTAACAAAGTTATTATCTAAATCTTCATCTATAGATTCACTACTCACATTAATCATTTCAGAACTCTTAGAACCAACAATATGTGTAACTATTGTACTGGTGTCATGATGTACAATTGCAGAATCTGGCTCAAAGCAACCTTCAAAGTTCCTACTTATATCATTCTCCATTTTCTTATCCAATTTCATTGTCGAGTTCATTAAAAATAAACCATCTACAACCTCTTCCAGATGCGACATTGCCACTTCTTCTGAATTTACAGAAATACCATCCTTCAGAAGTAAGTTACCCAAAGCATTTGAATTATCAGATGAATCTAAGTTATACTGTTTATCATCATCACAAGATTTCAAATTCTTAACAATGCTATTAGCTAGCCCATCATCTAAAACCTCCTCTATCAGATTAAACCTTTCAGAGCTCATTGAATAAACAGATTGCTTATCTGTTGCATTTCTACAACCAAAGAAACCATTTCCCATTGTAACTTCAGAATGATCCATTCCAAATTCAGTGTCTTCTTTGTCAACCTCTGCCAGGCAATTAATCTATTATTGGTCTTTATCTCGAAATTTATGATATTCTGAGATTTTGATCTTTTTCCTTTAACTCAAGTGAAGCCACAGGTTGTATCATTATCATTACTCTTAACCTCCAAAGTACTGTCCGATAAACACATCTTTTTATTTGTTTCAAAAACATAGAGATCCTTAGTATA
The DNA here is from genome assembly GCA_030765085.1 of Allium cepa. Lineage (NCBI taxonomy): Eukaryota > Viridiplantae > Streptophyta > Magnoliopsida > Asparagales > Amaryllidaceae > Allium > Allium cepa. The sequence continues at coordinate 898,719,969 of CM060932.1, forward strand.
TTGAATAACTGAAGAATCCATCAGCATTGGATCAAAGTCAAAAAACTCATCGTTATTATTATGATTCGATGAGTTTATGTTCAGATTTCCTTTAAAATCCCACATAACATCAATTGCCTCAACACATTCATCAGACTTGTTAATCAAATATCGGGTTTTCCAAAATATTCTTTTGGATCTCCAAATCTTTCCCTGCAACCTTTGTCGATATTCGAAGAGCTTATCACGTCGAAGTGTGTAAATAAATCTTCTAAAAGTTGTATCCCTTCATTTCTCTATTTCCATAGATTGTCAAGCAAAATTCTTTTGAGCAGCATACACTTTAAAGTAAATTTAAATCCATGGTCAATAAGTTGCGGCCCGGAATCTATAAACTTCGATTTTAACAAACAAGAATTCTTCTCATGTCCTAAATATTCGCTAGCAATTGGAGCATAATCGATATTCTGAGAACCAGATTCCACTGTTGCAGATTTCAACGAACAAGAAAACATCTTATGACCAGTCTTTCCACAAGCAAAACATCTGATGGGGTCTCTATAATGAAAAGCAAAGTATCCTCGATCCCCACATCTAAAGCAGATATTGTTTCCTTTCTTGATAACCCAATTTTTAAGACAATGACGATTCCAAGAATTAGGGAATGAAGATAAACCCTTTTTAATAACTTGGGCATATGAATGGTGAGGGGGAACTCGATTTGGATTGTGAATTGAAGAGGATGAATGCAATTTCGAATTGATATTTGGTAAAGAAAAGTACGGAAGAAAAATCGCCAATAAAATAGTCTTATTTCTAAAGAATCGTGGAAATTTAAATGAAATAAATTAATATAAGATAAAATGAATTTATAAAATAGGTTTTATAAACAAAAGTAATCTCTAAAGGATTTTGAAAATAGTATTATTTCAAATAAAATGGGCAAGAGATGTGTTCGGATGGTAAACACTTCTCTGAAGTATTACTCTTCTTGTTAAGAGGATATATGATACTATTGATAGTACCCAGTTCATTGGATTGTTTTGGAGTTACTTGATCTATATAATTTTCTTAAGTAAGTTAGAAGAGATAATGTGAATAATTAATGGATAAATTGATTAGTAATCTTTATGAAAGTGTTTAAACCAAAGATAAATTGGATCACTAATTGATAAGATAAAGCGGGATTTCCAACGATTTTGGACAGTCGAAAATTTCTAAATCATACCTAACTCAAAGCTAAGGAAATTGAAAACTTTTGGTAAAAGATAGTGAAATTCTTTGGGTAAATGAAATAAGATATGGATAATTTATAAATCGGATTTATAAAGAAAAAAAAGATTTAAGAGTTTCAAAGCTTGAAAATTAATAATAGTATTAAATAAGAAATAATTTTTATAACTTATGAATTTGAGATAATAGTAAATTAAAACAAAGTTTAAATTTGTTAGATAGATGGATTTAAGTGCAATCAATTTGGAATTTAGGATTTGTATATACTCTTAGGATGTAAAGGTATATCATACAAATATAGATTTAAGTCATAAACTATTAAGTAAAATAGCGACTCTTCAAAAAGGTAATTATAACTTGAAAAATGTTTTATTAATTAATTCTAGCATAAATTAAGGATTTGGACTTAAGTCTTTAAAAGTGATTTATTTGTATAAGTTATAAGATGAAATAAACTTAGATAATAGTTTTACGAAATGATTCATAAATAATGTTAGAGTTAAAGGAAATATATTGAGTTAAATGATCGTGGGAAAACATTTTTATAAAGATAAATTATCTTTTGAATGAAAAATGTTTTCTTCGAAATATTTTCCTTTATTAAATATTTGTAAATAAATATTAGAAGTATTCTATAAAGAAGTACTTTTATAAAATGATTGAACTTAAGATAAAAGTCTATGAAAAGTTTTTGAGGGTTAATAAATACAAATATTATATGTAGATCATTTCGTCACACAAATGTTGATCTAATATGTAAGTACGAAACTTTGAGATGTTTACACCGATTCACAAAGGATTTACCACTTGATTCTTAACGACGAACATTGATTAGGGTTTATGGTTTCATACTTGATTTTTCTATCATAGTTGAGCACTATGCAAGGAAAGCAAAGGTTTCTAAACAAAGAGCCTGATCAGAGTCCGCACTAGAGGATCGGGGGATCGATACTAATTCGGAAGTAAAGTTGTGCATACGAATAGAAGATCGAATAAGATATTTCATACGGATGACCTGTGAATATTATATGGAATTTAGTGTATAGATAAATGTTTTTTGCAAACTTTTATTTTAGGTAATTTCGAGGTCGAAATTCTTTTAAGTAGGGAAGAATGTAACGACCCGTAATTTCGCTACTTCGAAAATGAGAGATTTTGTTTGTTTTAAATTTAAAACGGTTTAAAACTTAAATAAATAAGTTGCACATAATAAATAATAATAGAGAATTATTTATTCTTATAGTTAATAATTTAAAAAAGTATAAGTTTGGTTTTTAGAACAAATCAACAAAAGTTATGTTTTGTTAAAAATAAATAAATGCTTAAATAAATAGGTTTAAATATTTATTTAAAAAGATAAATCTTATTGAAAAAAAATCTAATAAAGATAATGAAAGTATATTAAAATATTTAAAAGTATATTAATAGTCGTTTTACAAAAATAATCAAATTTTGTCGCATTTTGTCAATTTTACATGCACTGTAAAATAGAGATTTTTGATAATATTTAAATATGATTTTAAATATAACGAGACATGTTTTAATTTATTTAAATAAGTAAAATTTTCGTTTTTAAATTTGGTTTATATAAATAAATTGTTTAACTAAAACATCAAAATGTGACCGTAAAACATTTTATCGATAAACGACGTTTTGTCGATTAAAAGTTGTCGCAATATCGTCGCATCTTTATTTTCTTACATAGGAACATATATTCAAATAGTATAAGTATTAATTAATTCATTAATCAAGTTTATTTTTACTAAACATACTTAGCAAATTCAAGAATGTAATTAAGAAAAAGTAAGCACAAAAAGATAAAAATGTCATTTCAAATCAAAACGTAAAACATCAAATCAAAGAAACATAATTATTACTTTCTTTACTTAATATCTATGTAAAAATGACATAAGGTAATGATTTGAAATGTGATGTTAAGTGTTGAAAAAAATAAGGTTACTTAAGGAGTAAGTAAGGTTATTTTGGTAATTTGGTAAAGAGATATTTTGGTAACTTACAACTTCATTTCTTTTTCTATAAATAAGCATCCACTTTTTTTTTACTTATTCTTCTTCCTTTTCCAAGCTTTTCTCTACCTCTTTAATGGATTTTTCTTCTCTTTCAAATGTTTACTAACCTTTTCAAAATCATATCAAATCAACTCCAAACACCACCGAACTTTGCCAAAGACCTTAGAATACCATTAGAACATGGTTTAGCATCTAAGAAGCGATGAAATGATGGAGGAAAGGGAGAAGCAAGGTGTGGCCGAACATATCAAGAAGGAGGAGCAAGTCGTGAAGCTCCGAAGCGAGAAAAAGAGAAGGAAGTGCAGCCAATTTCATTCCAAGGAGCTAAGAGCAAATTCAAGGTGCCGAGGAAGCTCTGCCGGATTTTTCGAAGTTGGTTAAAGTTAAAGAAAATAGTGAAGTGTTGTATAATATGAATGTTGGTAGGAAGCGAACAATTTGGTTAAAGGTGAGTACTCATATTTACTAATTAATCCATAACTTATTTTAAGTATAATGATTTGAAAGTTTAAATATGTTGAACGTTTAAATGTTTGACAACTTAGTTTCAAAATTGGTTGATTATATGATTGTTTATGTGGTTGATAACTTGTTTGATAAATGATAAGAGAAAAGATTAGTAGTTAACCACAGTTAATTAAATGAGAATTAAATCCAAACAAATATGTGTATGAAAATTATTTAGCCTCTTAATGATTTTAAATAAGCTAAAATAGTTTAAATATGGTTTAAAACAAATTTGAAGTGTTTCGGACAAGTTCCGAAGCAATTCACAAAATTGATCAAAATCGAGCTTGTCGCATAGTGGTAGTTCGTAAATTTCGACTCAGGACTTCAAATTAATGTAGAGAATGATTTATAAGTTGGATTTCTTCAAAATAAAAATTCTTTGGTTAACAATGATAATAGTTTTCCAATGAAGAAATAAAATCAAGATTTCATCATGTAGAGTTTGAAATATGTCCAAAACAATTTTCTAAAACACATCGCGGTTTTGCAGTTCGGAATCCAAAAGAAGATTTTTTTTATAAATGATATTTTTAAATGATTAAAAATATGAAATAAATTTAAAAAATCTATTAAACTGGTCTAAAAAAGATTTGGAATGGAAAATACGAATTTTTAAATATTAAAAAGTTGTTTAAATCAAATAAGCTTATATAGCATTTTTTGCAACACTTCTATGCTACAAATTCTATAACCTTTTGAATGTAGTTTTAAACTTAACAATTCTTTTCAAAATCTTTTGTGAATTATTTTAAAGGAATAATTAAGCAATGTAAATATGATTTGGAAGTTTTAATAAGAGTTTGAATAAATGGTTAAGATGAATCGTTTATACCACTTAAACAAAAAGAGAAGAATATTGAATGTAATAACAAACTGAGTATGTGGAAACGACTAGTACATTTGTCCCACCTGTGAGATCTGAGAAGATAAAACAAGGTGTTTAACTAAGGTTAGGGATGGAGCAACCAGTTCCCTGAACTTACCTAGCCTATGTTTTCTCTTTTTAGGCGAGGCGTGGAACAGATCGAAAGGAAAGCCCAGATGCTCTAAAATATCATATTTAAGTTTTTCTAAGATAAAAGAAAAGAAACAAATTCTTTAAATGTTAAATTACCACTTAACATCTTTTATTCGATGGTTTGTACAAAGGAACCGAGATCGAATTTGGGTGATTCCTATCCAAAATCCCTTCAAACTAATTTTCGAAATAAAATATATTGAAGACAAAGATCGTTAAAGACAATGATATTCATGATGTAGGATTACTTGCCATTAGTCTCTAGAGGTGAAACTTGCCATTAGTCCCTAGAGGTGAAACTTGCCATTAGTCCCTGGAGGTAAAATTAACCATATTTAAAGTGGCAGTAGTGCTCTGTTATGAAAATCTTCGATTTGCAAGAATATGATTTGAAGTTAAGAAAGAAACTTTGATTAAGATTTAATGATAGATTTGGGAATATTTTCCCTAAGTTAAAATTATAACTTGAATATAATAAATCTTTGATTAATATTTAATGAATGATTTGGAAAAGTTTTCCTCAGTAAAAGAGAAAATGATTTGGAATTATTTCAGGATTTAAGGAAGGTTTAATAAATCAAATGATTTGATAAATGAGGCTTAATGATTCCATATACTCTTGAAAAGAAAATGGAATAACTTGAAAGGAATATATCTAAGAAAGATATTTATTTTAAATAAAAGATGAAGTAATTGATTGATGATTGATATCCACTTATAAACTTAACATCTTTTTAAGCGATGATTGGCTTCGAAGGATTCGAAGTCGGATTTGGATGATTCCTATCCGAAAACCGCTTCGAACCAATGTGAACGTTCGAAAGTGAAGACATGTTGAAGATGATAATTATTGAAGACCGTGGATCTTCATAGCATGAGGACTGCTTGTTGAACATGCTTTGTGTAGCACCCATTATAGAGTTATTTATAGTAGTGGTCTCTCCGTTGTGGAGGTTTTTCAGATTGCAAGTACTACACGCTACTAGTGGTAGTAGGAGAGTGCCTTCGGTTTCGTTCAGTCCCAGAACGAACTTGTATGGACGAATGTTTGACATTGCATTTGTAAGATACAACGTTTGACTTTTACAAATGTACATCAGTGGTGGTAGAGAAGGCGACTTCTCTTAGCTTAACACCCTCCTTGAGACATACGAGCTCAAGGGTTGTATTTTTATGGGAGGCAAATAGTGATCAAAGGATTGGCAATGTGGCATTCAAAGTGGAACCTATTATGATTAAAGCGTGATTTTGTATGAAAAGCGTGGCTTTGAAGAAATTGAGCGTAGCCTCGTGAGCCTCACACCCCGGTTATGATAGGATACTATGTGGTCTAACAGACGCAAATTCAAAATAAGTGAGTATGTATGGTGGTGTCAAATACGTTTGGCCCTTTGGGGGATACATCCCTCAAGGCATTTATTGCCCCATGTGGATAAAGTGGTTAGCTTGAGAAAAGCAGGGAACTACCGGTTATCAATTATAGTATAGCAAGTATAGTTTCAAGTGACTAGTTTGAAAGAAGCTATTAAGGCACCATGGGAACTATGCTTGTTATGCGTGGATCGGAGAAAAGGCCACCAGTTCCCTATCATGTTGGAAATCCAATCCTAATACGAGATTTTCGGTTTTGATTGTATTCCCAAAATAGCTGTAATGACTTGCAGACATTCCAATTACCCCTTTTGGTATCATATATTCCCTTAGGATATTCTGTTGACCTAGTCCTGATATATTAGCTTAGACTTAGTCCAGGCATTTATACCTTATTTGAATAAGTTTATTTGAAAAGTGTTTTCAAAGAATGTCATTAAAAATAATATCAAATGATTTTTTGGTATAAAAGTGTTTGGTTATCATAAGGTAAAAACCCATCTGTATTTATGTAGGGACGTGTTCTTATGAGATACCCTTCTTTTCAAAGGTTTTGGTAACACTGTCATTCTAAATTTCGAGTATCTCATGCTGGTTTATCAAGCCTGATCCGAGTATTTTTAATACTCGGGTCAGATCCGAGTAGTTTCAGGTTGAGTTGAAGACGGTTAGAGTTTCCAAAGGAGAGCTGGAAATCTTCATCATCGTATGGATGTATTCTATTATCTGCTACATCTATTATATTTGTTTTGTTGTTTGTCAGCATTTGTAAGGGCAGGTGTTATAACTGTTTAAGCTGAATCTAGGTTAGACTCTGATATCGTATTTAGAATTTTCCGCTGTAAAGATTATTATTGAAATAATATATGTTATTCCTTTCGTGTGAGATTCTGTTATGTCTTTATTTTGTTTCCACCCTTATTGATCCGCTTATTCATGAAATTTGAGTTGGACATGTGTGGTTTATTGTCGATTCAAAGGGTACGGAAAAACGAGCCATTACATCTGCCCAGTTAATCTGGCTACCAGTACCCATGAATAGTCGAGCTAATGTGAGATGTCACCGTGTATGGTCATAAGATGAAGGACCTGCTTCAAGGTTTTGGAGGTATTAAGTGGTTGTTTGAGGGCCCGCATTTTCTCCGAATGAAGTATTAAATGGTTGGGATTGAGTTTAGCCACAAGGATATCTCGGAAAGGTCTGCTTCAATACGAAGTATAAAGTGTCCGAAGAGATTTCCATGCAATGTTAGTTAGAATAGATACCTATGAAGAGTCTGTCTTGGTAATAATTATTAAATGATTGGAGACTACCTCAATTGAGGTCTCAAATGGTCAGAGCCTGCCTATTTTTCATTAAAAGGTATTAAGTAGCTTGTGTTCTATCTCTTACATTGCCAGACATTTATGACATTGGTTATGGGATTAGGAAATCTACTTTGGAATGAAAGGTATTAAGTGGTTGTTTAATGGCCCGCATCCTTTCCTTATATGAAGTATTAAATGGTTTCAAAATACGTAAGACATTTTCTTATTTTGAAATATACCGCTCAAATAATGAAATAGCAAGGCTCGAGGTTTTTATTCACCAGATACTTTTTGTTCCGACTCCCTTGTCATTGCAACATAGGTCAGAGAAGGAATAGATGATGCTTAAAGATGGCTAGATTGAAGTTTGTGGTAGTTATTATCTATCTTTTCATATTATTTTCTATTATACCCATGAAATGTACTTTTGAACAAATCAATGTAACGGTTGTTATTGACATTATGTTATGTTTTATGACATTTGAAATGGTTTGAAATGAAAGAGTATTATTATTGCTATTATATTTTGTTCCTTCCATTGTATTGTGAATGTACTGTTTTTCATTTTACCAACCAACACCAGCTTTGGAATAAGTCTAAGTTATGATGGGCCTTTTCTAAATCATAATCTAGGCCTGTTTCGAGGTGGGTTACACTCTTCCCCACTCAAAACTTTTCGTCCTCGAAAAGGAAAAGGAGGGAAAGGAGGAATCAAGTAATCGATATATCTTATTCAAAATATTAAATTTATAAACAATCAATTTACATAATTAAATAATTTAAAAAAAATATATCAATTTATAACAATTAAATCCTTTATGCTCAAGTTAATACAAGTTTGAAAATCATTCCATAAAATTTTTCTGAGTCCAAAATTCACAGAAAATTTCGACAGAGTCTCCTTTGTACGGAGAGGTCCGGGAAAAATAATAATGTCAAAATTAACAATGTGTGTATATATATATATATCATATTTTTCAAAAAAAAAAATATCCTAACCATGGAAAAACAATAATATCGCTACAAAACCTTAATCCGAAAGCATACCAATTTGTTGGACAAACAACGCTTATTTTATGAAATCAAAAGCAGTAGCAATTGCTTCCACAACCTGCATTTCACGTATATAATTCAAAGAAGTTAATAATTATATAGAAGAGAAATATTCATGTTGTTTCTATTAGTCACAACCAAATCAACACAACATACAATAGTCACAAGCAACAAAACCATAAAATCATCGCATGTAGTCAAGAAATCAATTATTCATCCATAACAATCAACAAATGATTTGTTCGGGTTTACAAACTTTTAATCGTATAAAACGGTAAATAACTACTAAGTATACCATACACTCAATAGTCTTAGATAACTTCATAGATTATTTATACTTCTTAAACAATTTAAAGGATCGCCTTCCAAACATCCCATAAGCCAAAACAAATAATAAATTTCAAATGTCATTAAGTTTATTCTTACAATTTCTTCTCATATTATCTACTGCTGACTATTTTCGTTCATTCATACAAAGATTATTTGATTAATTTACATTCGCTAATTACAAAGTTCATTTCCCATTCATTTATACAATACCATTTTCTTTTCATTACCTTACATTCATTGCTTACACAAGTTATTTCCATTTTAATTATTAGATTATTTATTCTATAAATCTTTTTACAATTAAATTTACCATTAGTGGATTATTTCCTTTTCACATTCATTCTTCCATATAAACAGAATTATTGAATATTAAATCCATTTCTAAATCATTTCAATGCTTTTTGAAGTTATAACCATTCAATTAACGTTATATCATTTTAATTATAAATGGCTTCAACATTAAATTAAGTTTATAATTATTTACTTACAACGTCCACCTTTTTATTACTTAAATTAGCAGCATCAAATTATTTACTTAGGTTTGCAATAAGCTTATGCATCTTAATTCTCCCTTTAAAACATAATTACATTGAACATTGTTATCCCGCCTTTTGACAAGGCTGAGATATCAAGGAATTGACTGAAAACAAGGATCGCTCATCCCAAATGTCGAGTAAGCACAGATTCACTATGGACGTTGTTGAATTTTGTTCGAGTCCGTATTAAGCTATAATTGGTAAGACATAATGAGCAAAGCTATGAAAGCCAACATTCCAAATTTCGAATCAATCCGAGTTCGTATGCTCAAAATAAGATCGATGCAACCCAAAGAAATCATCTTAGTCGCATCCATCAGAGCGCTTCATTTCGCATCCATCAGAGCACTTAATTTCGTATCCATTAGTTGAAGAGCCTTGTTCGAATCCATCAGGAGCATGCGACATCATATCGATCGAAACGACAATCTCGTATCCATCCACTTAACAGCCTTGTTCGCATTGATCAAGTTCCAGCAGTTCGTATGCATCGAATTGTCCTCACCTCGTATCCATTAGATGACCACCATCCTACATCCCTGAGTAGGCATCATACTTCATATCCATTGTCCGTAACATCCATGTCCATTTCGTATCGATTAAGTTTTACACTCACTTCGTATCGATCGACCATGGATTGATATAAACCAACACTCCTTCTTGATATGAAGTGGCACACAAAAAGTCGATGCGAAGTAAGATACATTCGACCGATACGAACAACATAATATCATCGATATGAACTAGGCTGCGGTGCATGAGTCGAACTAGATCACACAGTCGATATGAACATAGCAGTGCGACTAGTCGATACGAACAGTATGGTCATGATCGATACGGATGAGGCGAAAGCCTTGGAATGACTCGGTCAACTCGGCATCGAAAGTGGAGCGATCCAAAAATCAAGCACCATGTCAACTCACAGGCATGTGACCAGCAGTAAGTCGAAGTGATCGACACAAATTGTATCGATACGAAGGGAACCAAAACCGAAAACCTCAAATTTGCACCAATCATAACTTGCGATCCACAAGTCCAAATGCTATTAAATTTTCGCAGGAGCTTACATACAACACAAAGAATGTTCCTGCCAAATTTCAACTTGATTGGAGCAAATCTTGATCGATACGAAATTCGTCCGTATCAATCATGGATCGCGTCAAAATTGCCTGGGATCGATCACGTGGGCCCACCCACGTGCCAGAACAAATCTCTCGGAGTCTAAGTGAGGTATTTGCCTCCTACGCATATAAATAGAGCCATAAGGCCTGCAGAAAAAGGATCTTTTGGCTCTTTGACGTCCAGACTCTGCCGGAACTATTTTTTACTCCATAGCTGCTGTTGTACTCGAATTTCAACAATATAATCTGCTGTAGTCAATTATAATCAGCAAGTGAATATCAACAAAGTCATCAACTTCATAGTGGACGTAGGACACACGCCGAACCACTCTAAATTGTTGTGTTTCTGCATGTTTTCATATCTGTTTTTGAAGTATTTGTTAGATAATCCTCTTTTTACATTTCTATTCTTCATTTTTATCTCTTCAAATACTTTCGAAGAGTGTTGTGCTCAATTTTGGTACAAACACTTTGGTGCTTTCACTGAGAAAACACAATTTTTTTCCTACTCTTTGGATCTACTATCGATGACGGATTGCACAAATTCAAGAGGAAAATCCAGATCTCAAGTTCAGAATCCTTCCAACCTTTTCAGTTTTGCATTAGATCTAGGTAAGGACTTTGTTATCTACCATGGTTAGCACAAGGACAACCTCTACAGCTGCAGACCAAGAGGGCGGGACAGACAGAATCCCGCGCAACTGCCTCCATCCAACCAGAATACTATCGGACCATCAAATCCGTCAGGCCCTGTTACCATACAAGAGTTCTAGATGCTACTTCAAGAGTTGACCCAGAGTCGGCAACAACTTACTGAACAACTGCACGCCAACACAGAGTTAACTAATCAGCTAAACTGCCAAAGGCATGGGAGATCCAGGAGGGACCATGCCTCCTACACGTCCATAGAGAGTTCAGCATCATCTGACTACCATCACAGATCTATGCAACCACGGCTAGATGGAAGTTACACTAAAGCAATCGGACATCAACCTACACTGAACATTGGGCAACCCAGAGTTGGCCCATCAACCAGCTACCATATTGGACCCTCCTCCCAAGGAGGTACCGTTCCTTACTATACTATAGACAACCGCACTTCCACCACTGCTATTGAACCTGGAGTTGATGCCCTGAATCGGTCAGATCCAAACCATCGTCAACATAGGCATACTCTCGAACCCTATGTTCTAGAGAACATCGAGCCAAGGAGATGAGATATAGACCGTCGACAGCATCCAGTCCAACCTCGCAACATGGAACCCGAACACATCTTGGCTCAACGTGCATAGAATGTTTAGATGCCTGATATAATAACTATAATCCATCAAATTATTCGAGAAAGTTAAGGCCTCACAAATGACGATTGGGGAATCTCCCGGAGTCACACTCCCTTCACCGACGAAGTACTTTATATTGAACCTCCTCGGTGATTCAACATGCCAACTTTACCAGTTTATGAAGGGAATTCTGATCCCAATCAACATATCCTGAAGTATGAATGGTTGATGAGTGCTGCGAGAACAGAGATGCAGTTAAATGTCGAAGCTTCCCGATCTCTCTGGAGGCATAGCTACTATGTGGTTCACTCGTTTGCCACCCCGATCTATTTCTTGCTTTGACCAACTGGCGACCAAATTTGTTGGGCAGTTTCGAATGCATGTCGCAAGGCCAAAGGATGTTAACACCCTATCTTGTGTTACTCAAGCTCCTAGAGAGACACTCAAACATTATTTAGAAAGGATCCATGCTATGTGTTTTGAGATCAGCAACCCAAATGATAACTCCATTCTTATGGCATTGACTAAGGGATTGACCCCGATTCTGAATTCAACAACTGGTTAGCTGGAAAACTACCTACGTTATTAGACCATTTCTATTCCTAGGCAGCCTAATTCTTGAGAAGGAAGGATGCGAAATAGTCTAGGAAACATGGTGATGTAGGCCCGAGCAGGAAAGGGATTCAAAGTAATGTTGCAGTTAAATAGTCCGAGGAGAGTCCCGAAAAGGTTCAGTTGAATATACAAAATAAACAAAATCAACAGCGGGAGAATGTGAATCAAAATAAAAAGCGAGATCAGAGTCGTGGTCCACAATGCAAAACTCATATGTTTGATAATTACACTCCTTTGAATACGTCGCTGGAGAATGTGTATTTGCAAATTTGTAATACCATTTAATATAAGAAACCTACCCCAAAACCATCACCAGAGAGGCAAATCCAATCAGGAAAATTTTGTAGGTTTCACGAAAGTTACGGCCATAATACAAATGAGTGTCGTCATTTGCAAGATCTCAATGAAAAGCTGATACGTGAACGAAAGTTGGATCAGTTTGTGCAGGCGCCGCAATCAGGAGGTGCAGGCCCATCAAATCAGAATCGTGTACCAAACCAGGAAAGACATGAGGAACCCGCACGTACCGAAGGGAGGTTCGTAATAAACACTGTTAGTGGCGGTCCTACTTTGTCAATAGCCTGGAGCAGCGAGAATCTTCATAACAGCTACACATGACAGGCTTTATTTATTTAATCTATTAGTCATTTGTAATTTGTTTCTGCATTTAGAAATTTGAATTTGTAATAAGGCAACTGACTTTTCCATATTTTCTTATTTCAGAAATAAAATATCATCTCTTCGAGCCAGGGCTATGATTTATTAAATGCAACACGCAACTACAACTGTGCGCGGAGAGCTAAATTCCACTCGACTGTGGGGTTTATTCAAATAAGGGAGTGACTGTGATACGACCGGCCATTCACTAAGTGAAACCTGATCTCAAAGGCAAGTCACTACACTAAAGCCAAAAAAGGATTGAGACACGACAATCCTTTAACTAACTCCAAACTCATAGAGTGCAAGTTGGAGTATAAACTCATAAATGCATTTTCAAAGAGGGTGGACTCGTCCAGCTAACAACTTCGACTGTATCCTAACCAAGTTCGAGGAGGATGGATCAGTCTATCAAACGACCACACTTGTCAACTTGAGGTGGATGTGAATCGACCATCCACGATCCTGATAAATCCATCATTTCCGGAGTGCGGACAAAATCCTAAAAGCCTAACCAAACGTGACTGACCATCTGTCGGCCAACTCCAAATTTCCCAAAGTGCGAATCAGAGTATAAATATCAACTCTAGGTTCCTAGAGTGCGAACTAGAGTAAATACACCAACTCTAAATTCCCAGAGTGCGAAATTGAGTATAAACATTAACTCCAAGTTCCCAGAGTGCGAATTGGAGTATAAACATTAACTCCAAATTTTCTAGGGTGCGAATTAGAGTACAAACATTAGCTCCAAGTTCCTAGACTGCAAATTGGAGTATAAACATCAACTCCAAATTCCCAAAGTGCGAGTTGGAATATAAACATCAACCAAATCCATGTTCCCGGAGTGCGAACTGGAGTACAAACGTCGATTATCTCTGGATTTCCAAAGTGCGAACCAGATTATCGTTCACAAATAACTTTTAGTCCCCAGAATGTGGTTAGAGTATAAACATAACTCGAGTGTGAATGACCACTCATAAACTAACTTAAACCCCCAGAGCGTGGACACATACTTAAAACTTAAATAGGCATGAATGACCGTCGAGGTTCAAAAACAAATCCTCGGAGAGCGGATGTGATCATTATTAAGTGAGCGAGTGTGATTCTCCACTCAACTCCCCCCTGTGTTAGCATCAATTCGACGATGTTAAACTCGACGAAATGAAGGCGAAATGCAATTGCTGGCTAATCTTTACAACTCATCCCCGAAACTGGGGGCAGAGCTTAAGTGTCAATCATCGACTGAAGCCGTGCAACATCGAAGTTCAACTTTATCCCCGGTTTTGACTCATGTTTGTGATATCCGGACTTGACAAATATAAACAAACTCGACTCAAAGTTGGAAATCTGCAAGTGCACTGGACTGAAATTCAAATGCCGGAACACTTAAGCAAAATAAACAATAATTAAGTTGAAGTCAAAGCAAAATTTCATTTCAACAAACTGTGAAAGAAGTTCATGTACAAGTTATTTCCAAAATACCTACTAGCAGGGGCCAAACCCCCATCTATACATTGCCTATGAAAGGAAAAAAAAATAGATTTATATCTATCTACCAAAAACTGTGCAGAAGAGGCCTACCTACTCTTTTTTCTTTTTTGGCTTCCTCTTTGCTGTAGACCCACCGGAGCTTCTGCTTAGTCTTCTCTTTGAGCTCTTGCCTTCGACAGTCGATATTCAGGCGGGGGCATGATCTCAACGTCCTCCTCCGAACTCGAGTGTATGGGAATGCTTTCGGAAGGTAGAGTCGGGGGAATTGGATCAACTACAGGAGGCGGGATAGGCACGCTGGTGTCGACAACTGTATCTTCGGGCGATATCATTCTCAAAGGAGCCAGGCCAGGTGCCGCCATTCCACCCCAGAACTTCCACCGTGAGTCGCCACCTCCATCTCAGCACTGATTTCGGTCAATATATCTTTTTCGCAAATAGCTTGAGCCTCGCTGGGGCATCGGTGGTCGGCATTGAAGAGCCAGTAGCAGGTGCGATTCCACTCATAACAAATGGCAGGTCCGCGAAAGGGTTACTGTGGCGACTGAGTAGTTCCTCCCTCATTTGCTCATCAAAATAGAGTGTCCCCCTACGTTCCATCAATCGATGCAGTTGTTGTTGTGGTGGTCACCTTAGTGGTAATAGCCTTCAATGTTTGATGCGATTCTTGAGTTGCAGGAATCGCTATCAGTGTTTCTCCAGTCACTGGACAGAGAAAAAAAGACTGTTAGGAAATGCTTCGAAACAAGCCTCTTACTTTGGACACATATGAAGAATGTTCAGAGTACCTTCCTCAGTTATGTTAATGGATGGCTGAACGGCTTCAGAAGTGTGCTCTTTAGCAGGAGATAGCTGCGGCTATTCCGGATTGTAAGCAGGGACAAATTGGGGTTCAATCGCTGGTGCAAGTTCAGGTTGGGTTGGCGCAGGGATCTCAAGACTTGTGTCGTGATGCTCAACACCTGGACCTTCTCCAATCTCCAAGCGTTGTATGCCGAGCATCTCCCTTTCATGTGAAATCATCGACTCGTGGAGAATCTTTCTTTCATCTTTAGTCAGCATGCAATTTTCGGGCTCATATTCGTCGATTGATTCATCTGGGTGCACCGCCTTCTCCTCCTCAACTAATTGGCTCCAGGCATTGCGAAGATGTATCAAATAACTCACGAGTCGGGCTAAGTTCCTATGCTTCAGCACATTGGCATTGTAAGTGATGTGGAGATCTTCGTTATCAGCCCCTTGCCTGGACTCCACCGTCCGAATCCTCTCCTCGACCTCGGTCTCCACCACACGGACTTTCTCCACTGCCACATCCCATTCACCTTGAAGCACTATGGCTTGATCACATGCCTCCTGTGCTGCGGTATTAGCGTCGTCCTTCTCTTTAATGATTTCAGAAAATCTGGACTTAAGCTCATTAAGTTCTTTGAGGGCTGCATCCCGCTCGATAGTAATGATGGTGTTCCGATGGCCCATCTCTTCCATCTAGGCATAGTGTGTCTGCCTCATCCTCTCCATGCCTGAGTTAGCCTCGTCAGCCTTTCCAATGGCCTCCATTTCTGAATTTTGTGAGGATTCAGCTTCAGTATTAAGCACTTGGATAATACGATCCTTCTGAGCAAGCTCATCTCTAATTTCTCAATGGTAGCTGACTGTTCAAAGGCCAGCTTCGATGCTTTCTTAGCCGCTTTTGACCACTCCTTGTATTGAGTGTAGAAGTTGTGAATATAATCGTGTATCGTGTTCTCAACTTCCGCTGGAATTCTCTTTAAGTGTGGAGGGAAGATATAGCCATTGAAGCAAATGTTCAGAAAATCCATTTTCAATTGGGCGATTTTAATCGCACCTTCCCCTATAGGTTCGATGGGGACCTGCTTCTGCAATTATGGGGGCCATTGTTTCGGTTCTATGATGATGTGATTCAGGCCTAGAGACTTGAGAAGATAGTTTCTGGCATGGAGGCTCTACCACTTGTTTTCCATAGTTCAAGGGGTGTGTAGGGATTCTAGAAGGTGGAGAATGGGATCGGGATCGATGTCTATAGTTCATGTCCCTTTCTCTGTCGTATCGCTCCTGACTGGAGTATCCATGGTTGTAATCCCTCTTTATCTCTCTCTCCTACGCGACTCATAATACGTAGAAGATTGGTGTGCTGAGCAGAGGCTTTTGAGCATGGAGTCTCACCTAGTCATTGTATTTGAAAAGTAAGAAAAGAAAATAGTTAGTAATCTCCCATAGTAAGAAACTTATGGACAGGAATCGTGTTGTGCCATGAAGTGTATATGTATGTGCAACCCCCGACTAACCGGAAATGTCAGCCACACTAGTGGGAAGAGACTCACTTAAATCTAAAGCATGTTGAAGCTTCTCCAATCCGGCATCATGTTGAATGACACATAATCCGAAATTGGAATATCGGTGAGCCATTCGAAAAGATTTTCCACCTGCGAGGGAGGAGCCTCCGAAATTATAATCCCGGGAACAGGCAAAGACACGACCATGGATTTCCATCTCACGGACTTAGAGCGTTTGAAAGCAGTTGCCCTGTCTTTTCTTTTTCCTTCGGAATCCTGGAAGGCATTAGAAGACTCGGGCACAAGTTCATCATCGATGGGTGTTCTTTCTGGGTTAACCCCTTCAGCTATAACAACTCCGGGCATCTTACGTTTCACTCGTTTCTTCGAGACAACCCTTAGCATTCCCTTAAGCCTTATACTTTTTCTACGCTTGATCAATCGAACGATTCTCAAATTTCTATCTGTTAGAACCGAGTTGATATCCCTCACTTCATTCGAAACTTCTTGAAGAACCCGTACTATCTCTTTGAAGTGCGCACCTTCGGATTATGGAATTACAACTATAAAGAAAAGGAGATGTTAGTTTAACATCAGTTATGATCATCATATTAACTACTTGAAATAACTGTGGTACTTACGTCTGAATAACCATTGGCTGACAAATCCTGGGGGGCATCAGACATAAAACCATTCCGTTTTAAAGTAGCTCAACCTAGTCCAGGACCCCATTACCACTTGGAAATTTCTAACCGCTTCCAAAAACGTGAAAGAAGGGCTATCTCCCCAGCTCCTAACACCGTCGGTAACAAGCCACGCCTTAAGCATATCCATCCCAACATGTCTTCATAAACGTTGGACAATACAGAATCTGGCGGATTACAAATAAACTTAGCGTCCGATAGCTCATTCGGGGCTGGATCTATAACTATGACCGTAATGGCCGGTATCTCGATTATTAGTGGAAGCGAACTCTGAATTTCCTACTATGTTGAGCTTGTAGATTCCATAACTAACATTTGAAAAATCATCATTAGACGATAATAAACCCGTGCATTCCCAGTGTGAAGTGTGTGAATGTGTTATGCAGTGCAGTGCTACAAATTACATGAGAAATTCAATAGAGTACTAAGAAATATAAACGACAAGACTTCGAAATTCAACTGGAGTGACCATCATAACCGTGCCATCCAGATGATAGCGATTGATCCAAGTTAAAGTTCGTTAAAAAGTTCGTTAAGTCACAGTTCCATCGACGAGCTTCAAAGAATAGTTAAATATGCTGTTCAACAGTTAAGTCCAGATATGCAAGAATGAAGCTCACCGGAGTCGGGTGTTCAAATATATAAAAGTTTTTAAAATTCATCAAATTTCGGCCAGGAATCGACTACCAAATTTCAAGTTCGTATCGGTTAAGGAAGCTCTGCATATCCATTGAGATACTAATTTTGTATCGAGCACTTGAGTCACCTTCATATCGACCCCCTAGTGCATAATTTGCGTCGATCGGAACATCGAGTTTCGTATCGATCAGATGCAACTCTTTGTATCGGTCAGCAAGCCAAAAGCCTTCGTATCGATCACTTCAAATCGATATGAAAACTTCATCATCAGTCGATACAAAGACCTCCACTTGACCATTTCGAGGTCCAATTATCCAGATCGATTCGAAACGGGCCATCGCCCATCCATCATCGATGCGAAAGCATAGCTTAGTCGTTCCCACAACTATTCCTTCGTATCCCTCCTTACTCCTTCCCCAAATAATTGACATGCCATTGCTCCTTTTCGACCTCACTTCCACCAAATTAAGGCATCAACGGTGTCGGAATCGGCAACGACTTTAGATGAGGCGGCATTAAAAATCAATTCTTCATATTAGAGTGGTTTAGTTTAATTAATTAGTTACCTAGTTTAAACAATCTGGTCAAAGGATTAACGAGCTATTCGATTCGAAGATGAAGATAGTTTTCTTTCCCGTGTTCTCTATCGATACAAATGAGCAAAGAAACAAGATCAAGTGAGAAATTCAGCTATGTACAAAATGTATTTATATGGAAGGAAAAACCGAAGAAAAGAAACGATTCGCCTCCCAGTTGCCTCGACCGGTAGATACAGGTTTCCCGCGGATCGATACGTACAAGCTATTAGAATCCATAGACTCGAGTTTTATCAATATGAAAGTTGCAACAAAGACTTTTCTAAAACACAGGATTCCATCGATACGAAGCGCTAATTCGTATCCACTGTTTTCGAATCCATTCAAGATGCATCAATACGAATTGCACTATTCGTATCCATTAATGCGAAATGTTTAATCTCGAAACCATCAGTGCGGACAGCATTGATATGAGAATGATCTTTCAACCTTTTACATCGATCCAGGAGAAGATCGATATGAAGTGACATTCCAAAACAACCATCCAGCATCGTTACAACTTGAATTTCACATTGATTCAGGAGAGGATCGATACGAAATTCGATATGGAAAACTGACAATGACTTGTAAACGTGCGAACGTTAACAAGAGTCAGGTTAACATATATGCATGTATGTCAGACTAATTTTCAATTTTCAAAATTCACAAGTCAAATGCCCACCTGATGACGATTACAACAACAAGCAGCTAATCGCCATCATACAACAATCGGTTACAATGGTACACAGTACAACAGTTGGTAGTCAACAGTTCATATTACTGAAAAATCAGTCAAGAATTACAATTTTCAATGAAAAGACGACAATCGTTCAACAAGTCGGACAGAACTACTAAGGATGAGAGGTGCGACTATACAAAGCACGTCAAGTTCACACAAGACATATTTTAGGGGGCAAATGTTATCCCACCTTTTGGCAAGGCCGAGATATCAAGGAATTGACTGAAAACAAGGATAGCTCATCCTGAATGTCGAGTAAGCATAGGTTCACTATGGACGTCATTGAATTTTGTCCGGGTCCGGACCAAGCTACAATTGATAAGACATGACGAGCTAAGCTATGAACGCCAACCTTCCAAATTTCGAGTCACTCCGAGTTCATATGCTCAAAATATGATCGATGCAACCCAAAGAAATCATCTTAGTCACATCCATCAGAGCGGTTCATTTCTCATCCATCAGAGCACTTCATTTCATATCCATCAGCTGAAGAGTCTTGTTCGAATCCATCAGGAGCATGCGACATCGTATCAATCAGGGGAACTACACTCTTCGTATCCATCAACTTAACAGCTTTGTTTGCATCGATGAAGTTCCAATAGTTTGTATGAATCAAATGGTCCTCACCTCATATCCATCAGATGACCACCATCCTACATCCTTGATTAGGCATCGTATTTGGTATCCATTGTCCGTAGCATCTGTGTCCATTTCGTATCGATTAAGTTTTATACTCACTTCGTATCGATCGACCACGGATTGATACGAAACCAACACTCCTTCTCAATAGAAGTGTCACACAAAAAATGATGCGAAGTAAGATACATTTGACCAATACGAACAGCATAATATCATCGATACGGACTAGGCTGCGGTGCATCGAGTCGAACTAGATCACACACTCGATACGAATAAAGTAGTGCAACTAGTCCATACGAACAACACAGTCATGATCAACAAGAACAAGGCGAAAGCCTTGGAACGACTCAGTCAACTCGGAATCCAAAATGGAGCGATCCAAAAATCAAGCACCACGTCAACTCACAGGCACGTAACCAGCAGCAAGTCGAAGTGATCGATATGAATCGTATCGATATGAAGGGAACCGAAACCGAAAACCTCAAATTTGCGTCGATCATAACTTTCAATCCGCAAGTCCAAATGCTATGAAATTTTCACAGGAGCTTACGTACAACCTAAAGAATGTTCCTGTCGAATTTTGACGCAATTGGAGCAAATCTTGATTGATACGAAATTCATTTGTATCGATCACGGATCAAGTCGAAATCGCCTGGGATCGATCACGTGGGCCCACCCACGTGCCTGAAGAAGTCTCCCGAGGTCTGAGCGAGATATTTGCCTCCTACGCCTATAAATAAAGCCTCAAGGCCTACGGGAAAAGGATCTTTTGGCTCTTTGACGTCCAGACTCTGCCGGAACTATTTTTGTACTCCATAGCTGCTGTTGTACCCGAATTTCAACACTATAATCTGTTGTAATCAATTGTAATTAGCAAGTGAATATCAATAAAGTCATCAACTTCATAGTGGACATAGGCCATACGTCGAACCACTCTAAATCGTTTTGTTTCTGCGTTTTTCATATCTGTTTTTGAAATGTTTGTTAGATAATCCTCTTTTTATATTTCTATTTTTCATTCTTATCTCTTCAAATACTACCAAAGAGTGTTGTGCCCAATTTTCGTACAAACAAACATTTTCATTATTTATGTTTTACTTGTATAATATTCCATCACATATTCTTATTAACATTACAACTTTTAACACTTTGGTAAGTTATATATATATGTCTTAAGAATGCAATTGAAAGTTACACAATTTCATCTTATTCACATCTCCAAGTTGCATATTTTCGATCTCTTATATATTTCATTAATCATTTTAACATCGAACTTCTTATTTTACATTTTATCGGCTTCTAATTGTTGAAGTAGTTAAGATTATATTTATTATAATAATTGAAGCTATGAATTATCAGAAAGTTCTAAGAACATAACTCCAGGTTCATTTTAGTCACTTAGAAATTAATATATATATATATATATATGTATATATTTATCCTTTATAGATTAAATCATGTTTATAGATTAAAAATCAAGATTTATTCATCAAAACAAATGTGCAGTAAAACTACGACAATGGTCTTCCAACTTTGAAAATCGAAAATGAATGTCGATGGTGCATGCACTCATCACCGCAATTATTTTCCAACGACGGAGAGAGGAGTACAGAACTTATTTCCTTTAAAAGTTCCCTTTAAAACTTTCTTTCAAATCATATTGCAAATATTTATTCGAAAATACTTCCAAATATTACTAATATAATATTTCAAAATCTTTTGAAAGAAATCATAAAATCCCGAAACTTAAGTTCTAAATTTCCCATTTATATTTACTTGTAAATCCTATTTTAAAATCAATATTTATAAAATTTCTCTACATAAGAAACAACATATTACATCTAATTATATTGCTTTCAAAATTGTTATTTTATACACAAAATATAATGCTATGAAAAATTATTTCATTTACCTATATTTCAAAAATATATTGTGTCGGTCTGTCCTATTAAGTGTTTAGAAATCCCTATCGATGTCATAGCGTCCTATGCATCGTCCAGAATTTATGAATACAAAACATAACAAATTAACACAATACAAAAACCTTTTATAATACTAACAAATATGCTCTCTTCTATATATATATATATACTCATCGACTCATTCTAGGGTATTACTACCATATTTTATGTGAGTCAGACCCCACAAAGCTAAGGTTATCACTAAACCAAAGCTCTGATACTAACTGTAATGACCTGCCTTTTTGGATGGTTTAAATCGATGATAAACCACACACATTAGACTCAAACCATTCAAAAAGGCAGGTTATTATAAGGTAAATAAGAAAAATAGAGAAAGAAAGAAAACAAAACACAGAATCTCACAGCAGAATGACAAAAATATAATAATCAAATAAACAGTTCATGAAGCTGTTTTACAAATGACATTTAATTACAAATTTACACTACTAAATCAGAGTACATATAACAGTAGCAAATAAGTAATGCAGTGGAACAACATGATGCAGCGTAATAAATAAAACAAACAATAATACTATATATTCGTCTTCGTCCTCCAAAAGCAGTCTTCGACAAATTGAAAAAATCAGAATGGCCCGAGTAAATTGAAAAGACAAAACACTCGAATCAGAACTAAAAGATCTTATGTAATTTAGATCAACAGTAAATAAATATGAGTGCAACCGTGTTAGAGATGTTAACGGGTTTTGACATCTCCTATCCAGTGTCTAACGTGAGTGCAATAAATTAAGAGATGTTCGGGATTTTCATCTCCTAAGGATCCGTTAAACTATTTACTATGTAGTACAATACGCTATTATAATAGTGTCTACAGTAAAATAAAGTATTAAAATAGCGTTAAGGCGTTACCCATATCCCCGTTAACACATTTCTATATATTCTATAGTCTTACGGTACCGTAATTCCTCCGTAAACTGGAAGACAATCAGAGGGCACTCCATATGTATGGTACAAACCAAACTCGTAAAAGGCACGACAAGGCATGTGAACACGACATTCTAGGCAATGCTAGGGTAGATATACCGATCGTGGATCCAGACCGGTGGTAACGCATAACGACTACTACCGCCCACCTCGGAATACACTCCCATAATCAAAATCGAGGGGTGGACACAAAGTCATAATATGGTATCGAAGAAATGTGTCCAATCGGAGGTGCGACCTCATTTGGCCCAGCATGACTCCTATTTTAGTCACATCTAAGCTGACTCATGAGAGTCAGGGTCACGTGAATACCTCATAGAGAATCGTTCACTAGACCATCCTACTTCATTTCTGGAATCTCCACCATGTACACAGTTGTTAAAGTGGTTTTCGGTATTGGAGAGACTACGACGATATCTAATGCTGGTCTTTTGAACAACCAAATGCTTATTTCACAGCGGATGGTTCTTTTGCATTTCAAAAGTCAATTCACAATTGACATCAAAATATCATATTCTCAAAATCATATCACTTTCGAAATCATATTCGGTTTCGAAATCATATTTTCAAAATAGGTTAAACCCTCATTTCAAATCATTATATTTACTCAAAGTATGTTATTAAATCCCAACTTAGGTTATTACATCATTTAGTCGTATTCTACTTAAAAATCAAGGATTTAAATATAACTTCCACTTACAAACTTGGAATTCAGAAAATAGTTTAGACAGTCTAAATTAGTTTAAAAAATTGTTTAAGATAGTTTAAAATAGATTAAAATAAATTTATAAAGTTTAAAATAGGTTAAAATGGATTAATACTATAACGACCCGATTTTTGGACGCCCAAAAATCATCATCGATACGTCTATCATATCGAATACCGAACATTCGAATGCTGAATAACCGAACCATTAGGGTTAAAGAAGAAGGAGGTAGAAAAAGAAATAGAAAACAACACCAGAATCTTACCAATGCAGCGGAATAAAATATAATAGATAATAACTGATCTTTACATAAAAGAAATTATACCTGTTTATACATTACATCATCAGAGTACAACAAAATTCATAACACACAACTGAACAGTTATCATAACCTGTCCTCACAAAACTGACTATACACAGCTTAAACTACACAGTGGAATATCCATCAAATATGTGTAATACGTGTCGCCATCCAGCTCGACTCCTGAACTCCACAGCATCCTATCCTGTATTCTATAATACTCGGTCTGACTTGAGCATTATAGTTAAATAACACCCGAGTTAGTCTAGAAAACCAGCGTGAGACAACACACTCAATTGGATTATTAAAATTTTCAAAATATTTTGAAATCAAAGGTATCTCGTAAGACCGCGCCATAAATAAACATGCCGGGTTTTAACCGTATGATAATCAAAACATTTTTATCAAAATCCTCTACTATTATAATAGTGTCTACAGAAAGTAAAATAGAATCTAGCTGAAATGCTTACATCTCATGTTTTAGCAATAGCTGGGAAAAATCAAAACCGTACAGGAGCTTATTAGAGATTGGATTCCGTACAATGGCAGGGCTACTGGGTACCGCCCGTCATAGTATGCGGTCCAGATCACCGTACCGAGGATCCACCTTGATTCCTTGCATCGAAAGACCGGAGCTACTCCTTATTGGGTAGTCTGAATAAGATCACCCCGCGGTTGGGATCAGCAATCGCCCACACAGCCGAAATAAAGGGACCGCTAGACAGGGATGAACTTACCCTAATTAGTTGCCGGCCACTTAGCCTTGTATGAACCTCCCCTGTTTTAGCCATTCCCGGTTGATGAGGCTCGAGGCTATGCGTTACATTTTTAGCACACATACACTTAGAATGCCCATCGTCTTCCTGACGATTTTCTGAAAGGATTCATCTATACAAATCCGTTTCGGGTCTGAATGGAACCAAAAGGCACTACTCCTACTACATCCATTTTGGAATCACCCTCAGGATTAGTAGCGATTAACCCTTGAACTTCACTGCTCCATCCTGACTCCAAGCTCTTAACTTCCTCATGAAAATGTTCAAACTGGATTGAAGTGGTTTTCGAAAAATTAATATCGATCCGGTCTCTTCGAAACGATCAGCACATTGTCCAATATTGATAGTCGATTATTTAACTATCAAATAACATTCACAACAACTTCAGATTTTAAATAATTTTCTGAATTATTTATTTCAAAATATGTTCGCAAGCTATTTCCCATACTTCAACCCTTTGAAAACAGTTTTCAAATCACTTTCCTCTTACAGAATAAATTCCCAAATATTGTTTATTTCCAATGAAAATCACCAAGTCTAAATACTTTAGATTTTAAAATAATTTAAATCATTTTATCCAAAATATATATACTTTAAAATATTCAAAATAAAAACTATTTACAACACTTTATTTAAAATACTAACCATGAAATTTTCTAAAATTCTCGAGTTAAACATAAGCCAAAATAAATTTGAAAATAACAATAAAATTTATGAAATTCTATACAAGTTTCCAAAAAAACTTTAGCCCACTATCTTTGAAATAAAACTACTTTATAAAATATAAAGATTAATAATTTCCTTTTTAAATCATAATACCAATTAACCTTTTAAAATAATTACTAATATAACTAATTTAGTAAATATTTACCTTTAAAATTTTAAAACAACTTAAATAATAATTTCTCAAAAACCATTCTTTTTAAAATAACTTTAAAACTTTTAACTTATACTTAAAAATATGTTTCGAAAACGTACTTAGCTTTTCAGGGAAATACACTATCCTTTCACGCCTTTAAAAATAAACCACTATTTATTTTTAAAACAAATTACCACTCCTTTATAAATTCCCACCGTGAATTTATACTTCCAATTATCCACTGATATCTTATTTCACTTTATAAACTCAGTTTATAAATTCCATAGTCTCATACTTCTTTTAACTCACAGTTTCAACCACTAAATCAATTTCCAAAATTTGCTCCATTTAAAAGTTTCTCCTTTACTTATCCAAATTTATTTTAAAATCCATTAATTCCAAACTTACTTCTTATTTGTGATTCAAAATCTTATTTTAAGCTGAAAATATCAATTTCATTCTTTATTAAAAAAATCCCTTTTAATTCTTCCCAATCATTTTAAATATTAAAATTTAAAATAAAATTCTTTAATTCTTAAACGGTATCACTTAAGTCTCCAAAACTCCTTTAATTTCATTTATTTAAAGTCTCTATATTTTTCTTTCCATACCCAGCATTTATTTAATAGAATTTAAAATCAAACCTTTATTCTTTCCGAATTCATTCTTAATTTATCTAAAATTATTTTACTTAATATTTCTCTCTTATATCTCTTTCCAAATCAAATCTTTTATATTTTTTCATATCTTCAAAATATCCAAATATATTTAGTCAAGCCATAGCATTCAATAATTTCCATTACTAATGTAATCAATATAATCATCACAGAACATCTCATTTCTGAATATAAAATAAATTCAATGTTTTGAGGAATCCAGTTGGATCCCTCCAACCTGTTTTCCTGCATCCACAGATGTTAATACAATTTAAAATACCAATTCCACTTCGAGGTGGAATATCGCGGTATAAAGGGTCATCCGCTATTATGCGGGAAGCATAGGGCCTCATCCGCTATATAATGCGAGAAATCAAGCACTCCAATATATATATATATATATATATATATATATACTATTATATTATCACATCCAGTCAATTTAATCATTCAACCCAATAATTTAAATTTAACTATTTAAATTAAAAGGGTAATCCAAATGAGTGAGATTAACTCACATTTGCTAATTGTTTTACAGTCTGACCCAGATCGGCTTGTGTCTCCCCGATTTAAGACCACGTATAAACATTCTACGGTTTTGTAAATATTTGCAATAATCGGAGAGTAAATTACCATTTTAATAAATTTAATTTTAAACCATTTTTCTTATAATAAATATATATTTTTCTCTGACCAAATTATGAATATATTTGTAGGGTGTATATGTACATATCGTAATTACCATCTTCTTTATAGAATAACCTATATAGATTCAAAGAGCTAATTTTCATATAAACTTTCTTCTATTTTTTTCTGTAAATAAAAATAATAATTTTACTTTACTGTATAAAAATTTCTCTACATATATATTTACACATATATAGATTATTTTAAAAGAGTTTTACCTCACTGCTCCTGATCAAACACTCTGGCTACCCATCCTCCTGTACGAGCTCAAGCCCTATCGAGACAAATCGCGACTGCGACCCCTCATGCCCCACCTCATCTCGAGCTAGAGCCACCTTGCTTTACGATCAACGAACTGACTACTCGCGCAACCCCTCACTTCGAATACCAGGTCGCCGCCGATCGCAAGCAACTTCATGTTCTTTAATCGACGAGTCGATTTACTTCCAAATGATTTTCCGATCCTGTGATGAAGATCGCGAAACCCCTCTCTCACCCTTTCTGACTCGCGACATTAATTGAAATAAAAAAAACTGGTATCGACCATTTCTTCTTATATATTTTTTTAGAGGAGGGTTTCAATTTTGAAGAGGCGCTTTGTGACGCCCCACTACGAGAGCCTCGTTAACAAAGAGTATTACATAGATAATACTGTCGGCTAACGCGGACAATAGAGTATAATGGAAGCGACCATGTGCAATCTTACCTTAACTATTCACTAAATATGTCGAAAAGTAGAAACACATTAAAATTCGACCTATTCAATAAATATTTAAAGCAAAACTACATTGGCTATAGGATCTATCAGAAGAAAATATAACAACTCAAATGTAATATACATCATAGAACAGTCGATCATAATATACACATACACAGATACACCACAGAGTATACAAAATAATACATGTCAAGTGGTACAGGAGACCACCATATACAGACGAGACGAAAGAGTATAAATCAGAGTTATAACAGATAAGGACTACAAAAGACGCTATAACAAAATGAAGCTAGCGAATAGTCCATGCGGAAGCAAAATAGGCTAAGTCCCCAAAAGCACCTAACCTGAAACATCTCGGTCTGACCCGAGTATAAAATACACGGGTCAGTCTAGATAACAAATCAGTTAGATAAACTGAACACTAATAAACCTGCAAGGTCATACAGTATAATAAATATCTCTAGGGGAGATAACACAATCATCAACAAGAGATGAATCATATAGAACAAGCCTCATATCTTCGGCAACATATAGAAACAAAGGATACAAATATCCCAAAACAAGCCAATAGGCAAACAACAAATACCAATAAGGTATACAAGTTCCACAAGGTAAATGCTATACTCCATGCGGCTCAAAAAGACCAATACCGAAGGGCGATACCAAGGGAATATACATATCAATGAAACATCATAAAATTTGCTCGAGCTCAGTACTGTACAAACAAGGATCCATGAGCCCGAAGACTCCAAACCCAAGTATCACCCATGCGGCACATAAGGCCAACATCAGAGCGAAACTATATAGGGCAACAAACCCGAAGGCACACACCCGAAGGCAACATACCCGAAGGCAACAAACCTAGGGAGACAGTCCGAAGACACTATCCCAGAGGCAACAAACCGTAGTGGTGAAGGTCGAAGACCCAGTACTGGACACCACTAACTGGCGGAATGTGTCACAACTCTCGAAAAGGAATCCGAAAGTGTTAACGTATGTCCCATAACACTCGTTCGCACTAAACGGTTTACTATCCGTCAGTCCCTTTCACACTCAAAGCAGTACAAAGTTTACCTCATATCATCGATCAACCAAACCCGAAGGTCAAAACAATCAATCGAATAGGTCGAGGATTAATCGGAAAGATAAACGCACAGATTCATGGTCCGTGTTTTGCCCAACCATTTAATCAC
Source organism: Allium cepa (assembly GCA_030765085.1). NCBI lineage: Eukaryota > Viridiplantae > Streptophyta > Magnoliopsida > Asparagales > Amaryllidaceae > Allium > Allium cepa. The sequence continues at coordinate 898,748,890 of CM060932.1, forward strand.
CCTTCCACTCGTTCGAAGTGCGAAAGTGTGTGTGTTTTAAATAGAATTTATAAATTAGAGAAACGAACTTTTAAATGCGATTCGAGAGATTATTTTATAAAGACCCGTGTATTAAAATTAAAAAGAACCATCAAAGTCAAAACAATTGATAATCATACATAGGATCATCATGAATCGATTCAAATTGAAAATTCAATCCCAAATGGCAAAGTGGGCTGAAACAGCAGGTTCAGTCAGCTGAACAGAGTTTTCAGTCGACTGACCCTATACCTGGAAAATTTTCCAGGTTTAGGAAATTTTATGTTTCCAGGTTCAGTCGACTGTGCAGAGTTTTTCAGTCGACTGAATCATGCCTGGAAACTCTCGGGTTTCAGGTTCAGTCGACTGAATAGAGTTTTCAGTCGACTGAATCATGCCTGGGCTCTTTTTCGGCCTTATTCAAATGAAGAGCAAACTCTCCCAAAATGCAATCAGACGAACATTGGCTCTAAGGGCTTATGCCAATCGACGACCCGACCCTATATGTTCCTCGATGCATCACCAAAACATGATTAAAGCATCAAAGTTAGGATTTCAAAGATTTGAACCCAAAACACTAAAAATTGGAATATTCCCCAATTCAATTGCAAGTGCATATGAACAAGGTGTTAGGAATTCATACCTAACATCAATGAAATCAAGAGAAGTAGATGTGATTTCAAAACTCACCTTTTTACACAAAACAAAGAAGATGAAGAAGCACAATTGCAAGGGATCAACCAACTACACTTCATTTCAACACTACAAGCTTCAATCTAGAATCAAAAGCAAGTATTTCCTAAGTCAGGGTTAGGAAATTACTGAAATTGAAGAGGAGAAAAGATGGAGAAGGTGGAGATGAACTTACCAATGGATTCTCTTTGATCTTGGAGCAAGAATCAAGTTACAAAGGAGAAACTAGGGCTTGCTAATTTCTATTTCTCTTTCCTTTCCCCCATTTCAGTTTTTAGTTTAAGAAATAAAATGAAATGAAGATGAAATGAAGAGAAGGGTTGAGCTAGGGGTTAAGTGAGCTAGTGGGCTGAACCCAACCCCAAACCCAATAGGAAAAGTAGCCAAAATTTCACAAACTCCAAACATATCAAAGATTATACTCAAAAAGATCGCAAACGCCATTTTGGACTCAATGGAAATGGTTTCGAGCTACAATTCGGCCATTTGCAGAAAGTAACATTTCGGACCCCAAAATCCGAATAACGACGCTATATTTAAATCAAACATTTAAATATAAAATCGTTAAATATGCGGGTTGTTACAGATCTCCCCTCCTTACAAAATTGCGTCCCCGCAATTCCTAGAGACGATATTTGTAACAACTACATACATACAACATACAAAAGAAAGAATAAACTTTAGACACAGAAATAGACTTACCATTACGAAGCAAGGATAGAAAACCTGGATAAGATCGCTCGATATACTCTCTGGTTTCCCAAGTGCAGTCATTGGGATTAGCGGACCATTGAACTTTAACGAGCGGCACGTCCTTGTTCCGAAGGTGTCGCACCTCCGTGTCAAGCACGCGAATAGGTTGCTGTACAATAGATAAGTCCGGTGAGATCTCAAGCTCTTGCAAATCAGGAGAATCAATTACAGAATCCGATTCTCGAAGACACTTCCGAAGTTGCGAGACGTGAAACACGTCATGAATGCCAGATAAATGAGCTAGAAGTGAAACTCTATAAGCCACAGGGCCAATACGTTCAGTAATAGAAAACGGTCCTATATAACGAGGAGCCAATTTTCCAGTCGCACTGAAACGCATAACCCCTTTCAAAGGAGAAACACGAATAAAAACAAGATCGCCGATCGAGAAGTCGAGAGACTTCCTACGGTTGTCCGCGTAGGATTTCTGGCGACTCTGTGCCTCTTTCATCCTCAATCGAATAAGATCAATCTTCTCAGAAGAATGACGAACAAAGTCCGGGCCAAGAATAAGCTTCTCCCCAGATTCCAACCAACAAGAAGGTGATCGACATGGCCTTCCGTATAAGGTTTCGAAAGGAGCCATACCGATACTAGACTGAAAACTATTGTTGTAGGAGAACTCTACAAGAGGTAGGTGATCCTCCCAACAACCACCGAAATCAAAAATACAAATACGGAGAAGATCTTCCAAAATACGATTCACCCGTTCAGTCTGTCCGTCAGACTGCAGATGATAAGCTGTAGAAAAATTAAGCTTTGTTCCCAAAGCTTGCTGAAGACTCTTCCAAAAATGACTCGTGAATAAAGGATCACGATCACTCACAATAGAGCTAGGAACACCGTGAAGTCTCATGATTTCCTTGACATACAACTTGGCCAAATGCGAAGCTGTCCTATTAGACTTAATAGGGACAAAATGAGCAGACTTGGTGAGGCGATCAACAATAACCCAAATACTAGAATGACCTGATCTCGAACGAGGTAGGCCGTCAATAAAATCCATAGAAATTTGATCCCACTTCCACAATAGAATCTCAAGAGGTTGAAGAAGTCCAGAAGGACGCTGATGTTCGGCCTTCACACGTTGACATGTCATGCAGTTGCTCACATAACTCGCCACATCGCGCTTCATGCCTTCCCAATAATAAAGACGACGCATATCAGCATACATCTTACTACTACCGGGATGAATGGTATACTTAGAACGATGGCAATCATCAAGAATGTCATGCCTAAGTGCAAAATCAGAAGGCACAAAAAGACGGTTCTTCTTACGAAGACACCTATGAGAATCAATGCTAAAATCTTGCAACACCTCATCACAAGATCCAGACTCACAAAGCTGAATAAAATGCAACAAATCAGGATCACGCCGCTGAGCATCGGCAATACAATCCAATAAAATAGGTCAAGCTCCCAAACTAAATAATAGAATAGGAGAATCAGAAGATGAACCTCGATCACGAATTTCACAAAAAGATAGAGTCTCAAGAATATTCCATTCGGCAAGCATCATAGAAATAACAGCCGAATGTTTACGACTAAGCGCATCTGCAACACGATTACCCTTACCAGGGGTAAACTGGATATCAAAGTCATAGGAAGCAAGAAACTCGAGCCAACGCTGTTGTCTCATATTGAGTTCCTTCTGAGTAAACAAATACTTCAAAGATTTATGATCGGTATAGAGAATGAAGCGCTCGCCCAATAAATAATGTCGCCAAATCTTCAAGGCAAAGACAATGGCGGCTAACTCAAGATCATGAGTGGCATAGCGAACTTCATTCGGACGCAGTTGCCTAGAAGCATAAGCAACTACCCGATCTCTCTGCATAAGCACAGCACCGAGACCACTACCACACGCATCGGTGTAGACAACAAGATCATGATTCCCTTCGGGAACCACAAAAATAGGAGCATTAGTGAGAAGTTCTTTCAATGTCTGAAAGGAAGCTTCACACTTGTCGGACCAAATAAAACGAATGCCTTTCCGAGTAAGGCTTGTGAGAGGAAGCACAACACGGGAAAAGTTCTTAATGAACCGCCGGTAATAACCCGCCAATCCAAGGAAACTACGAATCTCATGCACATTCTCAGGCCTCTTCCAATACTGGATGGCTTCGATCTTTGAGGGATCAACAGAAATGCCATCGAAAGATACAACATGGCCTAAGAACTTAACCTTATTCTCCCAAAAGTAGCACTTGGAGAATTTGGCTTTAAGCAGATGATGACGAAGAGTACTCAAGACAATTCTCAAGTGATTAGCATGCTCAGCTTCAGACTTAGAATAAATAAGGATATCATCAATGAAGACAAGAACAAACTTATCGAGATATTCCCGGAATACCCGATTCATGAGGTCGACAAAGAAAGCAGGAGCGTTCGTCAAACCGAACGGCATAACGAGCCACTCAAAAGAACCATAACGAGTGCGGAAAGCGGTAAGAGGTATGCTATCCTCCGCGACTCGTAACTGATGAAAACCTGGGGCAAGGTCAAGCTGAGAAAAGACCTTGGCACCACTCAATAGATCGAACATATCATCGATCCTAGGCAATGGATACCTATTTCTAATGGTCAACTCGTTAAGCTTGCGATAGTCAATGCAAAGCCTAAGAGTTCCATCAGACTTCTTCACAAAAACTACCGCGGATCCCCACGGAGAAAAACTGGACTGAATCAACTGCTTGGACTCGAGCTCTAAAAGCTGCTTCTTGAGTTCCTCATTTTCCTTTGTAGACATCCTCGTGGGAGGACGACTAACTGGCTGCGCGCCTGGAATGAGATCAATGCGGAACTCAATTGCCCGTTTGGGTGGCAAACCCGAAACAGGTTCAAAAACATCAGAAAAGTCACAAGCAATAGGAATACGAGATACATCATCACCATCTCGCGAATCAAGAGAATACAAAGCCATCTCGGAATTATCCACATCCCGAAGAACAAGAGATAACTGAGAAGGTGAATCAGGATGACAAAGATATAAAATTCTCTCGGAACAAATAATCCTGGCATCGTACCTCACTAGCCAGTCCATACCAAAAATCATATCAAAACCCAAATGAGAAACAACGTGCAGATTCGCACGGAAAGAAAAGCCACATAAAACAATCTCAATATCATCACAAAGCAAACTAAGGGTCGCGGATCCCCCAATAGGATTCGCAATCCTTAAAGAAGTAACCATACAAGAAACATCCAAAGATAAATCATCTACAAGCTTCTTCGATACGAAAGAATGTGAAGCACCCGTATCGAAAAGAACTCGTATACTATGATCATGAAATAGAATTGAACCCTCCAAAATAGATGGAGTCATACCTTTGGATTGAGAAGGACCTCCAGAAGCATTAGCCACATTGAGCTTGCCAGATTTTGCACTAGCAGGAGCAGTAGGACAAGCAGAAACATGATGACCTTCCTTCTTGCAATTACGGCAGAAGAGAGGCTTTGGACAAGCTCGAATAATATGATCCGGAGAACCACAATTAAAACACTTTCGAACGAAAGGTGTTCCGGAAGATTGAGGCTGAGAGCTAGGACCACCGGTCTTCTTCTTCTTATAAGGAAAAGGCTTCTTTTGAATTGGAAACTGCTTCTTGTTGGGGTTTCTGGAAACCTCAACATCAACATCACTATCACACTCCTTCTCGACGGTCTCGAGATGAAGCGCCGAATCAACCAATTCCTCAAAAGAAAGTTTAAGCTGGAGCAACAAGGACTTCTTAAGATATTTCTTAAGGCCAGAAACAAACTTCAAATTCTTCTTATAAGAAGTGCTGATGAATTCAAGACCATACTGAGATAAAGCCTCGAACGATGCGACATACTCAGAAACAGAAGATTTCCCTTGCTTCAACTCAAGGAAGCGACGGGTCAATAAAACTTTTTCAGATTCAGGAACGAACTTGAGTTCAAATCGTCCGCGAAACTGAGTCCAAGAAAGAGTAGACTCATCAATTTCAGCTACAAGAAGCTCATACCAGTCAAGAGCACGCTCTTGTAATAAGCTAGAAGTTACAAGAACTCTATCATGGTCAGAAAGATCCATGCGAGAGAAAATACGCTCGCACGTGCGAAGCCAAGCTTGGACTTCAAGAACAGACTCGGAGCCCTTAAACGGCTTTCCTCCAAGATGAGCAAAATCACTGCACTGACGTGCAAAAGCAGACTTGCGAGGTGGAGACACTCGAGGAGGAACGGGAGGCTGAGTGCTCCTAAACAATTCCAAAAACTGATCGGCAGACATATATACGCCATCCGGATGTGAGCCACTAGATTGCCCAGCATCCGAATGTCGACCCCTGCCTCTTCCAGACATAAGCTGAAAGTAAGATAAGAACAAGATTATTCACAAGGTAGATATTACAATATGGGATACTACGGAATAAAATGCATTCCTAGACGTATTTCCAATATCTATCTAACCTTGATGGAATAAAGAGACACGATGATTCAAGGATCTGTATCACTTGTACACTTTGATGTACCATAATATGTGCATCTATTCTGTGTTTATCATATTTTGTTCTGAATCTCGCTCTAATACCACGCTGTGACGCCCTACTCCGAGAGCCTCGTTAACAAAGAGTATTACATAGATAATACTGTCGGCTAACGCGGACAATAGAGTATAATGGAAGCGACCATGTGCAATCTTACCTTAACTATTCACTAAATATGTCGAAAAGTAGAAACACATTAAAATTCGACCTATTCAACAAATATTTAAAGCAAAACTACAATGGCTATAGGATCTATCAGAAGAAACTATAACAACTCAAATGTAATATACATCACAGAACAGTCGATCATAATATACACATACACAGATACACCACAGAGTATACAAAATAATACATGTCAAGTGGTACAGGAGACCACCATATACAGACGAGACGAAAGAGTATAAATCAGAGTTATAACAGATAAGGACTATAAAAGACGCTATAACAAAATGAAGCTAGCGAATAGTCCATGCGGAAGCAAAATAGGCTAAGTCCCCAAAAGCACCTAACCTGAAACATCTCGGTCTGACCCGAGTATAAAATACACGGGTCAGTCTAGATAACAAATCAGTTAGATAAACTGAACACTAATAAACCTACAAGGTCATACAGTATAATAAATATCTCTAGGGGAGATACCACAATCATCAACAAGAGATGAATCATATAGAACAAGCCTCATATCATCGGCAACATATAGAAACAAAGGATACAAATATCCCAAAACAAGCCAATAGGCAAACAACAAATACCAATAAGGTATACAAGTTCCACAAGGTAAACGCTATACTCCATGCGGCTCAAAAAGACCAATACCGAAGGGCGATACCAAGGGAATATACATATCAATGAAACATCATAAAATTTGCTCGAGCTCAGTACTGTACAAACAAGGATCCATGAGCCCGAAGATTCCAAACCCAAGTATCACCCATGCGGCACATAAGGCCAACATCAGAGCGAAACTATATAGGGCAACAAACCCGAAGGCACACACCTGAAGGCAACATACCCGAAGGCAACAAACCTAGGGAGACAGTCCGAAGACACTATCCCAGAGGCAACAAACCGTAGTGGTGAAGGTCAAAGACCCAGTACTGGACACCACTAACTGGCGGAATGTGTCACAACTCTCGAAAAGGAATCTGAAAAGTGTTAACGTATGTCCCATAACCACTCGTTCGCACTAAACGGTTTACTATCCGTCAGTCCCTTTCACACTCAAAGCAGTACAAAGTTTACCTCATATCATCGATAAACCAAACCCGAAGGTCAAAACAATCAATCGAATAGGTCGAGGATTAATCGGAAAGATAAACGCACAGATTCATGGTCCGTGTTTTGCCCAACCATTTAATCACCCTTCCACTTCGTTCGAAGTGCGAAAGTGTGTGTGTTTTAAATAGAATTTATAAATTAGAGAAACGAACTTTTAAACGCGATTCGAGAGATTATTTTATAAAGACCCGTGTATTAAAATTAAAAGGAACCATCAAAGTCAAAACAATTGATAATCATACATAGGATCATCATGAATCGATTCAAATTGAAAATTCAATCCCAAAAAGGCAAAGTGGGCTGAAACAGCAGGTTCAGTCGACTGAACAGAGTTTTCATTCGACTAACCCTATACCTGGAAAATTTTCCAGGTTTAGGAAACTTTCTGTTTCCAGATTCAGTCGACTGTGCAGAGTTTTTCAGTTGACTGAATCATGCCTGGAAACTCTCGGGTTTCAGGTTCAGTCGACTGAACAGAGTTTTCAGTCGACTGAATCATGCCTGGGCTGTTTTTCAGCCTTATTCAAATGAAGAGCAAACTCTCCCAAAATGCAATCAGACGAACATTGGCTCTAAGGGCTTATGCCAATCGACGACCCATCCCTATATGTTCCTCGATGCATCACCAAAACATGATTAAAACATCAAAGTTAGGATTTCAAAGATTTGAACCCAAAACACTAAAAATTGGAATATTCCCCAATTCAATTGCAAGTGCATATGAACAAGGTGTTAGGAATTCATACCTAACATCAATGAAATCAAGAGAAGTAGATGTGATTCAAAACTCACCTTTCTACACAAAACAAAGAAGATGAAGAAGCACAATTGCAAGGGATCAACCAACTACACTCCACTTCAACACTACAAGCTTCAATCTAGAATCAAAAGCAAGTATTTCCTAAGTCAGGGTTAGGAAATTACTGAAATTGAAGAGGAGAAAAGATGGAGAAGGTGGAGATGAACTTACCAATGTATTCTCTTTGATTTTGGAGCAAGAATCAAGTTACAAAGGAGAAACTAGGGCTTGCTAATTTCTATTTCTCTTTCCTTTCCCCCATTTCAGTTTTTAGTTTAAGAAATAAAATGAAATGAAGATGAAATGAAGAGAAGGGTTGAGCTAGGGGTTAAGTGAGCTAGTGGGCTGAACCCAACCCCAAACCCAATAGGAAAAGTAGCCAAAATTTCACAAACTCCAAACATATCAAAGATTATACTCAAAAAGATCGCAAACGCCATTTTGGACTCAATGGAAATGGTTTCGAGCTACAATTCGGCCATTTGCAGAAAGTAACATTTCGGACCCCAAAATCCGAATAACGACGCTATATTTAAATCAAACATTTAAATATAAAATCGTTAAATATGCGGGTTGTTACACGCTTGGAATGAATTCGCAACCATTTTTTTATCGTTATTTGATTTTGATCTACGAATTAAAACTGAAGGGGAAGAAGCTTTTGTGATCACGAACGAAAAGGGTAGGGGAGACTGATTTGCTTGCCATTAAAGTTCGAAGCAGCGATGAACATTTGATTTTCTTTTACATGCTTTTATTTTTCTATCTGGAATTTTTTTTCTTTCTTACCTTCACGCGTGAGATTTAACAGGAAAGGGGAAACACGTATTTTAAATTTGCCTTGCGTGGCTGCTGGCTGCTAAAGTGTTTTCAATGTAATTATACTATCTATATTTAAATTTAAATTCAAATTTAAAACATCTTGAATTCATAGAAAAAAATATCAACATCCTAACGAGGCATACAGCTAGGCGCTCATAAGGTTATGCCCCAATTCCAAATGCAATGGAAAAGGTTTCGAGGCCTAACCCGATCGTATGAAGAAGATAGCTTTTTGGACCCAGTTATTATATTAAATTTCGATATAGATTTCAGTGCGTTTACCTATCGTACGATCACACGACAACTCCAAATGCTATGAAAATTGAAACCCGATAATGAAACACTACTACGGATCCAACAGAACTGGATTTGTCAAAATCGGAGACTGTGCCTCGGAAGGCCATTTTTAAACATCAATTTAAACAATATATTTTTGAAACTAAACAAATCACTTCCAAATTCAATTCTAAAGCTTTCATTATCTTCAGTATCATCAATATAAATTTTATAAGCCTTTAAAATATTTTTAACAGCTTAAAATCTAAGATTCTCAATTTTAACCAACTTCCAATTTATTAAATTCAATCATTTAATTACCAAATAAATGGTGATATTTGAAATTTGAGTTAAGCTAACTTCCAAATATTTAAAATCAATTAAATATTCCAATTTCCAATATCCATAAATTCTGAGTCGCTACATTCCTCCCCCCTTAAAAGAATTTCGTCCTCGAAATTACTAGTTAAGAAGAATGGTCCAATACCCGTTAACTATTTTCCCCCAACCAAATAGTTTCAAACAACTTCCCAAAACAATTTTCTATTAAAGACACTATCATTCTTACTAACTACCCTAATTCATCCATAACTTCCAAGCAAAATTACGTACTCAACAATTCAAATTTAAATTTAAAACCACATTTTAAATAATCAAAATTTTTCTAACTTCCTAAAATTTTGAAAATTTTCACCAGCGTCTCCTTTGCGCGGCTAGCTCGGTACAACTACAAAATGCCTCTACGTCCCCCAAATTTCAAAAGAAAAGAAAACGCTAAGTGGCTAGACCAGAAAATCATCAAATTTCATACAGAAATTTAAACACATACCTCTTTGTTGGTCAATTCAAATTTATCTTCTGAAACCCAAAACACTAAGTTTCCTTTTGCTTTTAAAACATCTGTAAATCCTACTTAGCAATAATATCCATTTACAGAATTCAATAATCATTTTATACAGTTCTTTACAAAAGTTTCAATATCTATTCCATTCAAATCTGTGGTGCACATTTATCATCCGTACGCAATAACAAATTCGATCGCTCACTCAACCATATAATTTCACTCCGAACTAGTTTCGTCCACCCGACTTCCTAGTGCGGACTTAGATTTGGTATCTTGATTAGAAACCATCATTCTCCTTGCATAGTCCTAAACTATGATAGAGAATTTCAGAACCAATCAAAAATCCATATCCAGGGTTCGCCGTCGAAAAACGAGTGAAAATTCCCAACTCGAATCGATATAACTATCTCGAAATTCTGTGCTCGAATTTGGATCGAATCGTTATGCGAATAAAATAATATATGTATATCCTACGTATTTTGCCCCAATTTATTATTAGCTATATCGATTCTCTTTTATTTACATTCATTTTGATTTTTAAACGCTTATTCACCATTATCATTTCACACCTTTTTATTAAAGCTTCATTCAAATTTTAACTGAGAATATTTTTTTGCAATACCAATTTTTTACTCAAGAATTTCACCATTACCTTCCTTAAGTTTGTAAATATTCAATATACTTTAATATTTATTTTTACTCCACTACTTAAACTTTTATATCTATTTTTATTTGACTTAAACTTTCAATTCCATTCTGAATTCAAATTATCTTTTATTTAAGTATTGAATTCTATTCATCTTATCTCAAACCATCATTATTTCAACTTTTATTATTTTAGTCCATTTTGAATTAATTCTTCAACTTTACTTAACCTAATTCAAAATGAATTCCAATACTTCAGTTTCAATCCTATTTGAATTCAATTTATCTTCAAACTCTGAATGTTGAATTTTATCAACTATCTTCCATTCATAACTGATTTATATCATTACTTAAATTAGTTCCATTTACCATTTTATTTCAATTTCAAATAAATTTGTAGTTCTTAAAATTTTGTTCTTTTTAATCCATTCAAATTATATTTTTCAATTCCACTTTACTCAACATAATTCAAATTGACCCCTATATTCAATTTTCAATTACCATTCCATTTTGTCTTTTTAGACTCTTTTCTCAAATTCACGTTTTAGTTAACTAGATTCATTCATCTTCTATTTTATTTAAAATTTTAAACTTCTATAAGTTTCCAGCTTATTTACATTTGCTAACTTCTTTTAATTCACTTTAATTAATGAGCTTACCTTCCAAATTATTTGGGTTTCACACTTTCGTTTATTTAACCCTTTCAAATTCAATCTTATTCCAACAAATTTCAAATTTTTATGAGTTATCAAACTTATTTATATTTCGTAAACATTTTAAATAAGATTCCAGAGTCTTTTAACAATTTCTTAACATTTCAAAATAAATTTTGAAAACATATATATCCAAATCAAACTATTCTTTTTCATTTTCGAAACCAACCCAATTTCGCAAACAAACACCAATCCAAAATATCCGGTTAATAATCCCTCTCTTGGAAACTCAAAACGATGATGCTGTAGTCATCACTGAAATTATTTTGCAACGACCGAAAAGAGTTTAGTGCTTTTACCTTCTTTTAAAAACATTTTCAAGTATTATTTTAGTTCCAAATCCCACCAGATTTCATATCCAATTCAAAAATATTTCCGAAATAATATCACCATTATTCCTCTAAACCCTTGAAAATTTATTTCATACTCAAAGAAATTTAATTTCCAAATTTTTTAATTCTAAATCCTTTCAATCTACATTCAAACATTACTTTGGAATTTTATCTCATTTTAATTATAAATCAAATTTATAATTTACATTTACAAATTCCATTCTATGATATAAGTTAATCTCTTTAACTTTTGATTAAAATTTTCAATTCTTATTTAATTTCCTCACAATAGTGATAATAATTTAATATTATCACTTCCTAATAACCAAGCAACCACTATAATAATTTACGAAAATTATTTCTTTTATTTAAAAAAATAATTTAGGCAAAATTATTTCATTCACCCACTTTTAAAAACAATACTATGTCGGTTTATCTTGTTTAAGAGTTTAGAAACACCTATCGATGACATGGCGTCTCACATATCGACCAGAATCCATAAACACTAAAGCGATAATTCAACACAATATAAAACGGTTTTTATATTCACTAACAGATACGCGCTCATATCTATTAATACTCTCAAACTCATTCTAGAGTACTTATGGACATTATTTCAATGAGTAATCCCCACCAGAGACCAAGTTCTCGCTTAACCATCAGTTCTGATACGAACTGTAATGACCCGATTTTTCAACGCCCGAAAATCGTCGTCAATACGTCCATCGTATCAAATATCGAACATTCGAATGCCGAAAAACCGAACCATTAGGGTTAAAGAAGAAGAAGAAGGTAGAAGAAGAAATAGAAAACAACATCAGAATCTTACCACCGCAGCGGCATAAAATATAATAGATAATAACTGATCTTTACACGAAAGAAACTATATCTGTTTACACATTACATCATCAGAGTATAACAAAATTCATAACACACAACTGAATAGTTATCATAACTTGTCCTCACAAAACTGACTATACGCAGCTTAAACTACACAGCGGAATATCCATCAAATACTTGTAATACGTCTCGCCATCCAGCTCGACTCCTGAACTCCACCGCATCATATCATGTATTCTATAATACTCGGTCTGACCTGAGCATTATAGTTAAATAACACCCAAGTCAGTCTGAAAAATCAGCGTGAGAAAACACACTCAATTAGATTATTAAAGTTTTTAAAATCTTCTGAAATCAAAGGTATCTCGTAAGACCACGCCACAAATAAACATGCCGGGTTTTTACCTTACGATAACCAAAACATTTTTGTCAAAATCCATCTGATATTATAATAGTGTCTACAGAAAGTAAAACTGAATCTTGCTGAAATGCTTGCATCTCATGTTTCAATAATAGTTGGGCAAAATCAAAATCGTACAGGCGTTTATTGGAGATTGAATTCCATATAACGGCAGTGCTACTGGGGTACCGCCCGTTACAGTACATGGTCGAGATCACCGTACCAAGGATCCACCCTAATCCCCCGCATCACAATACCGAAGCTACCCCTTATTGGATAGTCTAAATAAGATCACCCCGCGGTTGGGATCAACAACCGCCCACACAGCCGAAATAAGGACCTCTAGTGTCACGATCTGAAATCCGACGTTCGAAAATCGACACCCAAATATTAGATGATACATTTTGTTTCACACTGGAGCTTATAACAACATTAGATGATACAACAATGATACAAATGAAATGAACAACATATATCAGAGATAGATTACAGCAGCGGAAATAAACTAAGCAGCAGCAACTGAAGACAACATTCTCAATTCCAAAACTCCAAAGCTCCAAAGACTCCAATCCAGAAGCTCGAACCACCATCAAGATGAACTTGAAACACAATGAAATCACCAAACCAAAGACTCTAAAGACTACTTAAGGCTACACCACTAGTTGATTATCTGAAAACCTAACTCTAGGCTGCCCGCGTGGAATATTGTGGGCACCCAGAGTTTAGAAAGGGAACAATAAACTCCATGTTAGTCATAGGACTTATGTGACCAAACAAAAACAGTTGTTTAAACAAAACAAACAATAAAGAAATAAAAAGAAATCCGTAATGCTTTTTGAAAAATGAAAGTACCATAAGGCCTCCCGGGACACACACAATGCAATCGCACACTTGGGGGAGATTTCTCCTTATGATACTCAAACATTCTTGATACGCAAAAGCATTTTGATATTATTTTTACTGCATAGTGCAGAAAACCTTTCGAATGTATAATATAAAACTTTGCCAGCATAGTACCATTATATTATGCTTGCTATAGCTACCACCTGAGGTGGCAGGTTATATAACTACAATCGTAAAGGGATCGTATTGTTTTGTTTGGATTTCCAATAAATGGTCAGGCTAAGGAACTTCCTCACCGAATGGGTATGCCTCTGCAGGGACGCCCCGAGAACTTAACCAGCTCTCTGCCAACACAAGGCCGGGTTATCTCTGTAACTAGGTAACTATTGACACGAGTATTCCATACCCCGGTCGTCATCGAACTTTATCCAAGGTACCTCTACCCCAACAAATTCCAACCACCACATAAGTTAGATATCTGGGCTCCATACCATGATATCACTTTTTATCCAGAAGGAAATGCACATGCCCTAAAGGGTGCGACCCTTATAACCTTGCCGCATTCTTCCTGTTTCGACCGTTTTCGAGTTGTGAGGTTTGACAAAGTCTCGTCCACAAAGCTACGCTTTTCACAAAAGACATGCTTCAATCAGCAAATGATCGGCAGCGCTTAGCATGCCACATTACCAAATTGGAAATGTATCACTACTAAATATCAACTACATAACCTCCGAGCTCATACGTCTCAGAGAAGGGTGTTAATCTAAGAGAATAAATTCTCCGCCACCAACAGAAATGTATTTGATAAAAACCAGCTTTACATCTCAAAGTGTAATGTCAGACATACATCCATACAAGTCCGTTCCTGGTTTGAACGGATCCGAAGGCACTTCCAAAGAAGCCCTTGCAAATCCGGGTATTCACAATCCTGATTGGACTCCCCATCACATATGGAGATCTTTATACCAGAGCAACTCAGTGCAGAGACATTCGACAGGTAATCTTAATGTTCTCAAAAATATCTGGCCTTCACCACCGTCTTCAAATGCTATCCATTTCGTTGTATCATTATTCAGAATGGGTTTTATAACATAAAGTCCTCTCCCGGCTAAACTGAATAATGAGCGCTTAATTTTAAAACCATATGGATATATTGAGATCTTAATTAAGTCACAACCTTAAACCCAAAACCTTTCTTTTTGAATGGTTTAAAACAAATTACCACTTTTAATCTTTTAAACAAAAGATTCACCCTTTTAAGATCCTCTTCAATTTTAAAACAATGTTCACCAATCTTTCATAAATATTTATTCATAGCTTTCAAAACTATTTCAATTTCAAATCTTTTATACAAAAGATACACCTTTTAGATCCTCTTCAATTTGAAAACAAAGTTCACCAATCTTTAACAAAGATTCATTCATAGCTTTCAATACAATTTCCATTTCAAACTTGAAATCCTTTCAACAAAAACTGGAAGTTCTTTCTTTATATGAAAGCAAAAAGAGTTATCGTTTCGGGAAAATCCGATTACATTTTCTCAACTTAATGCCCTTCAAGTATAAACTTGGGTTAAATTTAAATTCCCAAAATAATACTTTTAATATATTCCAAAAGTGGTTTAAAATCCATGTATATATAGTATAACTTGTATACCCCTTTCTAACCAGAATTTTCATAATAATTTCAAAACTTAAACAAGACATATTACATTTCAATTTCAAAACCTCTTTTCAAAAGCTTTCCATACTCAACCCAATTCCATTTCCAAACCATTTGGATTCAAGTTTCAACTTTTAAAATCATTTCACCATTTGAAACTAATATTAAATTCAAATTATCCATGACTTAATCAATTTCCTCGTGAAATCAATATTTATGTTTGTGCGGTGTAGTCCAGGGGTTTTACACACAAAAATAACATATCACAACCATTATTAATTCAAGCATAAAAATATCGATAAGCGATAATCCTATAACTCTTATCTTCATTTACAGATTCACAGATAAATATATAAATTCAACATAGATAAATAATTTACACACAGCTCAATTCAAGCAATTCACATCACAGAATATTATAGATCAGAGATGACAATCAATTCAAGCATTCGATACAATTCAGTCATCCATAAGTAAGATTAATTCATTATCTGATTATAATTAACTTAAACTAGATTAATTACTTATGAATAAATTACAAATCCTGCTTAATTAACATTAATTAATTACAAACCATTTTAATTAATTATCCTTTAATCATTTATTAATTAACATTTAATAATAAACTAATTAACTTTTAAATATTAATTAATCAACCTTTATTAATAATTCAATCAACCTTTAATCATTAAATGATTAACCTTTAATTGTTTAATTATTCTTAATTAATCACATAAATAAATTAACCTGAAGATAATTACAAAATTAATTAACCCTTAATTAATTGCACTAAGTATTTATCTTTTAATCATAAATTAATTCACCTTTAATCATTAATTAACTAACCTTTAATTAATCTCATTAATTAATTAATCACATTGGCTAATTCTCCTTTAATTAATCGCTTTAATTAATTAACCTTCAATTGTTAAATAATTAACCTTTAATTACTTAATTAACCTTCGATTACTTATATTAAGTAATTATCCTTTAAATTAATCACATTAATTAATCATCTTAATTAATTCCATTAAGTAATTAACCTTTAATTACTTATATTAATTAACCCTTAATTGACCACATTAATTAATCACATTAATTCACTATCCTTTAATTACTTTCACTAAATAATAAATCATTAATAACTTAAGATCTTAATTAATTAAAAAATAAACAATTTATCTTAATTAATTACCTTAATTATCATTTAAACCTTGTTTAATAAACCTTGTAATTAATTATCATTAACCACTTAACTTAAACCTTTAAGTTAAATTAAGGATTTAAACACTTTGAAACTTAGTAAATTTTAAAATAATTTTATTTTAAAACCTTTAATTAATCTCAAAACATAAACCACATTTATTATTTAGAAAAGAAGTGGTTAAAAAATTTATTAAAACTTGACTTAGTTTAGATTTTTAAAATTGTTATTCTCTTTTCATAAAAAACTAGATATCATAAAAACCCGAGGCAACCTCATTATTTTATCGAGCCAATCCCGAAAAAACCTTCCATACTCTCATCTTCGAGGTAAACAATCATTGAATTCGAGCAATGACTCGAGCCTGCCCTTCCTTGTCGATCAAAATCAACAACCCAGACACGAACTTATACGCATGCACGTGCACGAGCATTCCAACCATCTACGATCACTGCCCCGACCTTCGACATGTCGTCGACATCACCATTGACCAACTCAAACGCCGAGTCTAACGAATCAAGCCAGAAATCGAAAACGAGCCATTGGTTACCTGAAACTCAAAAAATCGATCGACTTAAATCCCCTCGACCTATCGCCACCGACCATCGGCGACCTGGCGATCACGACCTAAGCTGCTTCCGACAACCTACGAAGCTTTTCCCCTGGTGCGAACGATTCTGATCCATCGTTGTTGACGAAATCGTCTCATCTTCTTCATTGAACAAAACTGCAAGGAAAACCCTAATCCAACGTCATTCAGCCACAATGGCAAACCAGAAAATCACCTACTATTTTTTCTGAGCACCCCTACCCACAAGCTACCTCCAGCGACGAATTCGCCTTCCCACTCATCGCCGTTCATCGCATATTGATGAAAGTACCAAATTTGATTAATTCGAGAAATCCCATCTTATACGAATCTAAAAATCTTGAAATCACTACATAAATTCTTCATTTTACAATACAATTTAGTTCACGAAATCCAAATTCGAAATTAAAATGATTGATTTTTATAATTTCCAAAGGTTTCACTGTAATAATTTATTTTAGAAGTAAATCCTTGAGAAATGCACTTGGAACGATTTTTAAAATTAGTATTACATTTGTAACATCACAATTTTTATCAGATTCAAAATTAGTAATTAATATATATTTTGGAAATAATTTTGGAATTAATTTGAATTTTTCAAAACAAATAAAATAATGTTGATTTGTATATATAAATAAGATTGTAATTTGCATTTGAGTTTAAAATTTAAAATAATAAATACTTTAAAATTATTTGAATTAAATATATATATATATATATATATTTGTGTGTGGATAAATTTGAATATGAATTTAAAAATTTAAGTAAAAATTTAGTAAAATAATTTTCATTTGAAAAATAATGTATATGTGATTATTTATTAACATATATTTTTATTTCAAACTATTTTCTTTAAAGGTTATGTATATATGTAAATAAATACACATATGAAAATTTAATATAAAAATTTATTTTAAGCATATAATCATGTAAAATTACAAGTGTTAAGCTTTTGGCACATAAATTAACAAGTGTAATCCATGAAACAAGAAAAAAAAACAAGTGTAATGATCTTGTCATTAAAATGAACAAGTATAATTTTTGTTATTATTTTTGAGAAAATTGATAAAAATAGAAAACGACATTATATAAACTACTGCATCTCCTCATTCTCATTTCTTTTAACTTTTCAAAGCCTTAGAAAAAACCAGAAATCAAAGCCTGTACATTTCAAAATCAGAAAACAAAGTAACTAAAAATCAGATCATCTCAAAGTAACAAAATATTATTTTCAAAGTTCAAACCTGTAAAGCAAAAATTCAACTCAGCAGATCTCAACCCAGTAAATCAAGACCAAATAACAAACAAGTCCAACTCTTCAACAAGATAGTGTTAAACCAGATTCCAGATCAGAAGCAAGACCCCTTTCCAGTTCAAGCACCAAGTATAAATCAAATAAAAATCAAAGTTCCAGAAAACAAAAATAAACCCAAGCTTCTTCTCTGTTTTCAAAGCAAACAGGTGAGTAAACTCTTTAAGATCTGGATTTGAATCTATTGTTTGAAAACATGTTTAAAGTAAACTGAAAATTGCTTGCATGTGTATCAAATCTATGTATATGTGTATGGATGTGGCTGTGCATGTCTGGAACAGGAAATGTTCACTTGTTTTTTTAGTTCCAAGTTTTAAAAACCTGTCAAAAAATTCAAATTCTCTTCCTCTGATCCATTTTAGGTTTTTAGATCTAAACAAAATGTCTTTATATAACCAAGATCTTAATTCTAAAAATATTTTAAGTATTAAAAGTAAATGGGTTTACTGGAAAGCCTTATAACATAGTAGAATCAAAATTTGTTCAAAAATTTAGTTGATTGAAATATGAGTTTTGATTACATAATCATGTTCGTCTCCATAGATCATGAATTTTAAAGAAAGAACCCAAGATTTTTTATTCGTTTATGAGCGAGGAATCGTAAGATGAACAGGATCGCCATTTTCACCAAATTCTGGCGATCGGTGAGGCATTGGTTCTCGAGGTCGAAGTCATAGCTTGCTGGGAAGTCGGAGATCATCAAAAAAATATTTGGATAGCCGATAGCCTACGGTGGCATTGGCACGTTGAAGTTTTAGGGTTTAAACCCCTAGTTTGGTCGAGGTCAAATATTTGATTGCCGTGGCGACGTCGTCACTCTATCGTATCGATGGCGACCGAAACAAGGGAGGTAGGCGAAGCTCTAGCCGCAGTCTCGACATTTCTGGTGGCTTGGGGAGTCAGAGCGAGGCGTTTCTTTGACAATCACTTTTGTTCCAGTTTGGGTTAAGAAGCTCGAGGTCGAATTCGTCGTTGTATCTGGTTGCTGGGTGGTCGTGAGGCTTGGGAAGGTCGTCGCCTATGTGTGGAAGGTCGGAGCATCGATCGTAGGTAGCCAGATCAACTGTGCATGTGCACGGTGTCGAATTCGTGTTAGTAACATTGGATTGAGGAGGAAGGGTTTTAACTCGAAGCAGAGATTGGGGAAATGGTTGGATGGCTCGAGTCTTTGATCGGGTATTTTTGAATGTAATCCGGGTATTAAAAACTTAAACAAAATTCTAAGTTTTAAAAAGAAAATTTGGGGAAGCACTCGAGGAAGACTCGAAGTAAACATGCATGCGTCTCGGGTGAGGCATGGGGAAGTCTCGAGTTTGAGAAAAAAACAGTTTTCATCTTTACAACCAAATTTAAATTTTAAAACATTTTAAACCCATGGTTTTAAATGATTGTTTTTATTTAAAGTGAATAAATAAAGGTTTAAGTAGGTTATTTTTAAAAATAATTAAGTTTAATTTAATAATTATGTGATCATTAATTATAAATAAATTCTTAATTTATTTCAAATAAATAATGTAATTAAAAATCTAGTTAAAGGGAAATGATGTTTTAATTGAACTTAATCCCTTGAATTAATTTATGTGTTAATAATGTTAATTATGAGGTTTATTAATTTTAATAATAATGATTAATTAAGATAATTGATTTATAATTACTTAATAATTAAAGAATAATTAATTAAAGGTTAATTAGTTTATAGTTAAGGATTAGTTAATTAATATAATTAATTAGGAAATATTTAATTAATGAAAGTGTTTAAGATTAATAATTAGTAATTAAGGACTAATTAATTTATAATTAAGAATAATTAATGAAAATAATTATGTAATTAATAAATTATAATCACAAGATTAATTCATCTTACTTGTAGACGATGGATTATTATTAAATGCCCTGAACTAATTGATACCCCTAATATGTGATTGTGATACTTTTTGATGTGAGTTGCTAGGAATTGAACTGTGATGTTTGTGATGTATCTCTGTGTGAATGTGAATACTGTTGGCCTTTAAATATGTGACAAGGAGTCGGATTCCAGTTGGTTATCCAAAACCCACATCGAATCTTAATGGTGAACCTTTGTGATTGATATAGTCACGTGTTTTTAAATTAAGCGCTCACTATTTGGTTTAGCTGGGAAAGAACTTTGTGTCATATAACCCATTCCGAGTAGTGATACTACAAAATGGATAGCATTTGAAGACGGTGGTGAAGACCGGGTGTTTTCAAGAATGATAGGATAACCCATCGAATGACTTTGCACTGAGTTGCTCCGGTATAGAGATCTTCATATGTGATGGGGAGTTCGATCGGGATTGTAGATGCCCGGATTGCAAGGGCATCTTTCTTTATTGGACGAAGTACCTTTGGTTTCGTTCGAACCCGGAACGGACTTGAATGGTTGTCACTTTGAGATATAAAGCTGAATTCTTTCAAATACATTTCTATTAGTGGTGGTGAATTTATTCTCTTAGCGTAACACCCTTCTCTGAGACGTATAAGCTCAGAGGTTATGTAATTGATGGTTATCAGTGATATACTCCCAATTTGGTAGTGTGGCATGCTGAGTGTTGCTGATCGTTTGTTGATCGAAGCATGGATTTTGTGAAAAGCGTAGCTTTGTGGACAAGTCGAACCTCACAACCCAGAAATGGTCGAAACAGGAATAGATGCAGCAAGGTTATGAGGGTTGTGCCCTTTAGGGTATGTCCATTTCCTTCTGGAAAAAGGGGTATCATGGTATGGAGCCTAGATATTTAACCTATGTAGTTCCTGCAAATTTATTACTTTATGGTTGTTTCTTTGTGGTTGAGGGCCCTCGGATAAAGGTCGGTGACGACCGGGGATGGCATACTCATGTAGTAGTTACCTAGTTACAAAAGTGACCCGGCCTTGTGTTGGTAGAGATCCGGTTAGGTTCTCGGGGAGTCCCTCTAGAGGCGCATCCATATGGCATAGGAAGTTCCTTAGCCTGACCATTTGTTAGAAATCCAATCACCAATACGTGCCTTGTATGGTTTTAGTTGTATAACCTGCCATTTACTTATGGTGGTGACCCGCCGTTTAAGTGGTAGCTATAGTAGGCATACCACGAAATGTGTATGCTGTCTAAGATTAATATTATACTTTTGAAATGTTTTGTACACTATGAACTAATAATAATATCAAAAAGAGTTTTCTAGTATCAAGCATGTTTGACTATCATAAGAAGAAATCTTCTCCAATTGTGTGATTGCATTGTGTGTGTGGCGGGAGGTCTTATGGTTGTTTCATTTTTCAAAAAGCATAATAGATTTCTTTTTATAAATTATTTTTGTACAAACAACTATTTTTGTTTACTCATACCAGTCCCATGACTGACTTGGAGTGTATTGTTCCCTTCCTAAATTTTGTGTGCCTATGATTTTCCACACGGGCAACCTAGAAGCAGGTTATCCGTGCTTTGGAGCTAGCTTGGATTAAGAAGTCTTTTGGAAGTTGTCAGATTTTGAAAGCTTTGGTTTGGTGATCTTTTGAAGCTTTTTGGATCTAAAGGTGCTTAATTGGGATTCTCGCTCTCTTTCTTTTGAAGATTCTCTAGAAGTCATCGTAGCCCTATCGTTATTGTTCTGCTATGTTGTTATCATTCTGTCGTTGTATCATGTACACTCTACTCTGATGGTGTTCAATTGTTGTAATTAAATATTGTAACCATGTTGTATCTGTGTTGTGATAATGAAATCATCTTTTTTTTCCACTGTTTTATATTCATCTAATGTTGTTATAAGCTCCAACGAACTAGAGTTCAGCATTTGAATCTCCGGCAGTCGAATACATGTCGATTTTTGAACGTTGGATTTCAGGTCATTACAAGTGGTATCAGAGCTAAAGGTTGAGTAAGAACTGTAGTATGGAGTATAAAAAATTAGGTGACTCATTAGAGATAGGGTTAGAAATTCCTAGAATGAGTATATCCCTGAGATATCTCGTCCATATGGTCTAAATCAAGTTTTCTTACTATTACAGATTATTGGAATGAGCACTAGAAGAGGACGAGGTAAGGACGGGGAAATACCACTACAACTGGTTAAGTCCCTGCAACAACAACAGTTATTCTCACTCAATCGCAGCCGAATCTGGCTAACTTATATTGAAAATTTTCCAGACTGGGTGGAAAGCCATTCACAAGCAAGGAGTCTATTATCAAAGCATAAGTCTGGATCCGATCGTGCGAAAGAATTTTTAGAGGGCTGAAGTTGGAAGATGACCAGATGAGATTGATAGCTTCTTGGCAACTCCAAGAGGAAGCTCTAGCATGGTGGGAGAATATTACAGTGGACGAGCCGGAAGATGAGTTCACTTAGAATTGATTCAAAGAAGTGTTTGAGAAACGCTATATGCCATCTGCTGGTATCTCCAGAATGTACTAGGAGTTTATGGACTTGAAGCAGGGTAGTTTTTTGTTCGAAGAGTATTTGAATAAGTTCAACTAGTTTTCTCAGTTTGGTCCGGAGTTGGTGAACACCCCTAAAAAAAGAATGAAAGATTTATTAGAGGAATTAACAAGAAGTTCCATGAGAGAATGACAGCCCACATGAAGGAATCTTTTTCTGATTTATAGATATAGGTTATAGATATGCTACCCTGGATAAGCAGGAAATTCCGAAAGAGAAAGGAAGTGCAAGCAATCCGAATTGGAAGAAAAGGAAGTTCGAAGGGAAGAAACCGTGGCAAGGCAAGGAGAAGAAGAATAACTAGGAGGATAAGGAAAAAGACGTTACTTGTTTTAATTGTTTGGAAAAAGGTCATTATTCAAACAGTTGCAAGAAGCCAAAGGAACAAGTAAAGAAAGATCAACCTATGAAGACAAGTCAGGGAACCAAGGAATGCTAATACTATCACAAGCCAGGTCACGAATTTAAAGATTGCTCGAAAAGGAAGCAAGAACAAGTAGCGAAGGTGTACGCGATAAAAAATGACCCCTCAACTTCAAAGGCGGATAAAGAAAAATGAGTTTTAGAAGGCAACCTTCTCATTTATGATAGAGTTGTTAGAGTTTTGTTCGATACTGGAGCCACATATAGCTTTATCTTCCAACAGATAGTAAATGAATTAAAAATTAAACCCAAATTTATCGACTAACCCATTGTGTGAAGAATCCAGTTGGTGGCCCTATGAACCTTTGTCTACGACGTAGAGGCGTTTCTATCTCGTATTCTTGTCATCAATTTCCTATCAATCTCTTTGTCCTTGATTTTAATGAATTTGAAATCTTACTCGGAATGGACTGGCTAACAAAATACGAAGCTAAATTGGATTGTAACAATCGAACGATTTCAGTTAAAACAAACTTGGGAATTTAATAGTGATTCCTTATGCAGACCCATGTCCAAAAAGAGATAAGTTGATGTATACTTTGGGCTATCCCGAACCTAGTTTGGAGTCTATACCTATTGTCCGAGAATTTCCAGACGTATTTGAAGTGGTTAAATCTTTGCCTCCGCATAGAGAAATTGAATTCAGAATTGATTTAGTTCCGAATGCTCGTCCTGTTGTTCATGCTAGCCGCATGATAGCACCAAGGGAAAGGATAGAACTAGTCAAGCAAACCCAAGATTTGCTAGAGAAAGGATTAATACGACCCAGTGTTTTCGATTGGGGTTCAGCTGTGGTGTTTGTGGCCAAGTCTAACAGATCCTTGAGACTGTGCGTGGACTACTGCGATCTCAATAAACTAACTCTTAAAAATAAATTTCCTTTACCCAGAATCGATGACTTGTTCAATCAGTTGCACGGCGCTCGATTCTTTTTAAAGATGGATGTAGCCTAGGGATTCCATCAATTGCAAATTGTTGAAGACTGTATTCACTTAACAGCTTTCAGGGGTCCAACAGTCATGCCTTTTGGACTAACCAATGCTTTCGCATATTTCATAGACTTAATGACCCGTGTATTCCAAGAGGTGTTGATAAATTTGTTCTCGTATTCATTGACGATATTTTGATCTACTACAAAATTGAAGAGGAACATGCTGAGCACTTGAGAATTGTTTTGGAGATACTGAGGAAGAACATTCTATTCGCCAAATTTTCTAAGTGTCATTTTTGGGTCAAGGAAGTTAGGTTTATCGGTCATATTATTACCAAAGAGGGAATTTCTGTAGACCCATGCAAGGTCTCTTCTATTCTGGACTGGAAGCAACCCACAACTCCGAGAGAAGTTAGAAGTTTTCTGGGTTTATCCGAATTTGATCGGAAGTTTGTCCAGGATTTCTCCAAGTTGGCCCGTCCATTGACTAAGCTAACTATGAAAAATGCCAAGTTTGATTGGACTCCGAAATTTGATGAAGCGTTCTAGGAGTTGAGGAGGAGATTGACTACTGCTCCCGTTCTCGCTATTATTAACGGGAATCAAGGCTTATCTGTTTACACAGACGCTTGTGGTGATGGTGTGGGTGTTGTGCTAATGCAAAATGGTAGAGTGATTGCCTACGCGGGTAGACAATTACGTCCACACGAGAAAAACTACCCAACCCAAGATCTCGAGCTTCTAGCTGTTACCTTTGCCTTAAAAATTGGGCATCATTATCTTCTGGGTAAGAATCTCTTTCAGCGTTCTTAAAAATTTAAGGTTTATCTTATCTTAATAAATATACTTAATAAATCCTCTTTCTTCTAGGCGAAAATTTTGAATTATTCATCGACCACAAATCTCTAAAGTATCTCTTTACCCAGAAAGATCTAAATCTAAGGCAACAACGTTGGTTGAAATTTCTAGCGTCTTACGATCTGGATATTTTGCATATGCCTGGAAAAGAGAACATAGTAGCCGATGCTTTAAGTAGAAAACACGCTATTCTTGCTCTTCTTGTTGTCACACCTACTCTTCTTAAGAGGATCACAAGAAAGAAGAAAGAAGATAATTTTCTTAGAGAAATTTATAAAAGAATATGTCAAGATGAAGATACCAGCTTTGAAGTTGATAATAGAGGAATATAAGACTGAAGGGCAAGTTGCGTGTCCCACATATCCCGAATCTAAAATGTGAAGTTTGGGATGAATGTCATAAGTCCAAACTTTGTATCCATCCAGGAGTTAATAAGATGTATCAAGATATCCAAAGGACTTTCTAGTGGAAAACAATGAAGAAGGATATATCTATTTATGTCAGTTGTTGTGCAACTTGTCAGCAAATCAAAAGTGATCAGATGAAGATGGCGGGTTTAATTCAGTTGTTGGAAGTACCTAGATGGAAGTGGGATCAAGTGTCTATGGATTTCATAGACAGTTTGCCAAGAACTCAAAAAGGTAACGAGGCAATTTGGGTTATTGTGGATCATCTAGCCAGACTGCTCACTTCATCCCAGTAAAATCTACTCGAACGGTGGCAAGTTTGGCAAAGTTGTATGTGAAAGAGATTGTCCATCTCCATGGAATACCAAGTAGTATAGTGAGTGATCGTGACCCGATCTTCACTAGTAGATTTTGGGAGGCATTTCGTGCCGCATTAGGAACCAAACTGAACTTCAGTACTGCTTACCACCCGCAGTCTGATGGACAAATGGAAAGGATTAATCGAATCTTAGAAGACCTTTTGTGCGCTTGTATTCTCGACTTTGGCGATTCTTGGGAGGACCATTTGCATCTGGTTGAATTTTCATATAATAATAGTTATCATGCCAGTATCGAGATGGCTCCTTTCGAAGCTTTATATGGTCGTCCGTGTCGATCACCTGCTTGTTGGATCGAGTTAGGTGATAGACTCGTTCTTGGACTAGATATGATAAAGGAGGCCACCGAGAAAGTTGATTTTATTCGAAAGAAGTTAAAAACGGTTCAAAGTCGTCAGAAAAGTTATGCTGACCGCAGGAGAAGAGATTTAGAATTCCAAGTTGGAGATTCTGTTTTCCTAAAAGTTTCTCCAATGCGGGAAGTGTTGAGATTTGGAAAAACCGGTAAGCTGACACCACGATATATTGGTTCTTTTCCTATATTGGAGAGGATCGGTCCTTTGGCTTATCATATGCAGCTACCCAATTGGTTATCTGGTGTACACAATGTATTTCATGTTTCACATCTTCGGAAATTGTGCACGATCCAGAAAGTATTATTGAGGAAGCCGTACAGCAGGATTTGAAGATCACACCAAATCTGGCAGGAAAGAGAGAACCGTTAAATATCATTGATCGTGATGAAAAGCAGTTGAGGAATAAAATTATGAAACTGGTTAAAGTGCAATGGAGTGGTGATCCAAATGACTGTACTTGGGAAACAAAGGATAGCGTGCAGAAGTCCTATCCCAATTGCAGAATGGATATTTCGGCTTAATCTGGTAAGCCATTTCTCTATCTTTTTTTATGTTCTTATATGTTTGTTTCTCTTTCTTTCAAATTTCGAGGACAAAATATTCTTAAGGGAAGAAATCTGTAACATCCCAATTTTTATCAGATTCAAAATTAGTAATTAATATATATTTTGGAAATAATTTTGGAATTAATTTGATTTTTTTTAGAACAAATAAAATAAGTGTTGATTTGTATATATAAATTAGATTGTAATTTGCATTTGAGTTTAAAATTTTAAAATAATAAATATTTTAAAATTATTTGAATGTAAAATGTATATATATGTGGATAAATTTGAATTTGAATTTAAAATTTTAAGTAAATGTTTAGTAAAATAATTTACATTTGAAAAATAATAGATATGTGATTATTTATTAATTTATATTTTTGTTTCAAACTATTTTCTTTAAAGGTTATTTATATATATGTAAATAAAAGAAATGCATTTAAACAAATAAGAAAATGTAATATAAAAATTTATTTTAAACATATAATCATGTAAAATTACAAGTGTTAAGCTTTTAGCACATAAATTAACAAGTGTAATCCAAGAAACAAGAAAATAAACAAGTGTAATTATCTTGTCATTAAAATGAACAAGTGTCATTTTTTTTTGAGAAAATTGATAAAAATAGAAAATGAGATTATATAAACTATTACATCTCCTCCTTTTGATTTCTTTTAACTTTTCAAGGCTTTAGAAAAAAACAAAAATAAAAGCCTATACATTTTAAAATCATAAAACAAAGTAACTAAAAATCAGATCATGTCAAAGCAACAAAATATTATTTTCAAAGTTCAAACCTGTAAAGCAAAAATTCAACTCAGCAGATATCAACCCAGTAAATCAAGATCAAATAACAGACAAGTTCAACTCTTCAACAAGATTATTTTAAACTAGATTCCAGATCAGAAGAAAGATCCCTTTCCAGTTCAAACACAAATATAAATCAAAGAAAAATCAAAGTTCCAGAAAACAAAAATAAACCCAGGCTTCTTCTCTGTTTTCAAAGAAAACAGGTGAGTAAACTCTTTAAAATCTAGATTTGAATCTGTCGTTTGACAACATGTTTAAAGTAAATTTAAAATTTCTTGCATGTGTATCAAATCTATGTATATAAGTATGGATGTGGCTGTGCATGTTTGGAACAGGGAATGTTCGCTTCTGTTTTTAATTCCAGGTTTTAAAAACCTGTTAAAAAAAACAAATTCTTTTCCTCTGATCCATTTTAGGTTTTGAGATCTAAACAAAATGTGTTTATATAACCAAGATCTTAATTCTAAAAATATTTATAAGTATTAAAAGTAAATGGGTTTACTGGAAAGCCTTAAAACAAGTAAACTCAAAATTTGTTCAAAAATTTAGTTGGTTGAAATATGAGTTTTGATTACATAATAATGTTTGTCTCATTAAATCATGAATTTTAAAGAAAGAATCCAAATTTTTAGTTCATTTATGAGCGAGGAATCGTAAGATGAACGGAATCGCCATTTTCACCAAATTCTGGCGATCGGTGAGGCATTGGTTCTCGAGGTCGAAGTCGTAGCTTGCTGGGAAGTCGGAGATCATCAGAAAAATATTGGGTTATGTGATAGCCTACGGTGGTGTTGGCACGATGAAGTTTTTGGGTTTAAACCCTTAGTTTGGTCGAGTTCAGATACTTGATTGCCGTGGCGACGTCGTTACATCGGAGTCGATTGTACCCGTGGCGATCGAAACAAGGGAGGTAGGCGAAGCTCTAGCCGGAGTCTCGACGTCTCTGGTGGATTGGGGTGTCGGAGCGAGGCGTTTCTTTGACGATCACTTTTGTTCCAGTTTGGGTTAAGAAGCTCGAGGTTGAATTCATCGTAGTCTCTGGTTGCGGGTGGTCGTGAGGCTCGGGGAGGTCGTCGCCAATGTATGGAAGGTCGGAGCATCAGTCATGGGTGGCCAGATCTACTGTGCATATGCACGGTGTCGAATTTTTATCAGTAATATTGGATTGAGGAAGAAGGGTTTTAACTCGAAGCAGAGATCGTGGAAATGGGTGGATGGCTTGAGTCTTCGATCGGGTATTTTCGAATGCGTTCCGGGTATTAAAAACTTAAACAAAATTCTATGTTTTAAAAAGAAAATTTAGGGAAGCACTCAGGGAAGACTCGAAGTAAACATGCATGCATCTCGGGTGAGGCTCGGGGAGGTCTCGAGTTTGAGAAAAAAATAGTTTTCATCTTTAAAACCAAATTTAAATTTTAAAACATTTTAAACCCATGGTTTTAAATGGTTGTTTTGATTTAAATTTTGAATAAATAAGGGTTTAAGTAAGTTATTTTTAAAAGTAATTAAGTTTTATTTAATAATTATGTGATCGTTAATTATAAAGAAATTCTTAATTTATTTCCAATAAATAATGAAATCAAAAAGCTAATTTAGATGAAATGATGTTTTAATTAAACTTAATCCATTGAATTAATTTATGTGTTAATGATGTTAATTATAGGGTTTATTAATTTTAATAATAAAGATTAATTAAGATAAATGATTTATAATTATTTAATAATTAAATAATAATTAATTAAAAGTTAATTAATTATTAATTTAAGGTTAATTAATTTATAATTAAGGATTAATTAATTAATTCAATTAATTAAGAAATATTTAATTAATGAAAGTGATTAAGATTAATTAATTAGTAATTAAGGACTAATTAATTTATAATTAAGAATAATTAATCATTAATTAAGAATAACTAATGAAAATAATTATGTGATTAATAAATTATAATCACACGATTAATTCATCTTACTTATAGATGATTGATTATTATTAAATCCCCTAAACTGATTGATACCCCTGATATGTGATTGTGATACTTTGTGATGTGAATTGCTGTGAATTGAACTGCGATGTTTGTGATGTATCTCTGTGTGAATGTGAAAACTATTGGCCTTTAAACGACATTTGAATTTCGATGCGACAGGGAGTCAGATTCCAATTGGTTATCCGAAACCCACGTCGAATCTTAATGGTGAATCTTTGTAATTGATATATCCGCGTGTTTTTAAATTAAGCGCTCACTATTTGGTTTAGCCGGAAGAGGACTTTGTGTCATATAACCCATTCTGAATAGTGATACGAAGAAATGGATAACATTTGAAGATGGTGGTGAAGACCAGGCATTTTCAGGAACACTAGGATAACCTATCGAATGACTCTGCACTGAGTTGCTCCGGTATAGAGATCTCCATATGTGATGGGGAGTCCGATCGGGATTGTAAATGCCTGGATTGCAAGGGCTTCTTCCTTTATTGGATGAAGTACCTTTGGTTCCGTTCGAACCCGGAACGGACTTGTATAGTTGATGTCTGACATTACACTTTGAGATATGAAGCTGATTTATTTCAAATACATTTCTGTTGGTGGTGGTGAATTTATTCTCTTAGCTTAACACCCTTTTTTGAGACGTATGAGCTCAGAAGTTATGTAGTCGATGGTTTGGTAGTGTGGCAAGCCGAGTGTTGCTGATCATTTGTTGGTCAAAGCATGGATTTTGTGAAAAGCGTAGCTTTGTGGACGAGACTTCGTCGAATCTCACAACCCGAAAATGGTCGAAACAAGAATAGATGCAGCAGGTTATGAGAGCCGCACCCTTTAGGGTATGCCCATTTCCTTCTGTCAAAAGGTGGTATCATGGTATGGAGCCCAGATATTTAACCTATGTGGTTTCTGCAAATTTATTACTTTGTAATTGTTGCTTTATGGTTGATGGCCCTTGGATAAAGGTCGGTGATGACTGGGGGATGGCATACTCGTGTAGTAGATACCTAGTTACAGAGGTAACCCAGCCTTGTATTGCCAGTGATCCGGTTAGGTTCTCGGGGCGTCCCTCCGGAGGCATACCCATATGGCATAGGAAGTTTCTTAGCCTGACCATTTGTTGGAAATATAATTACCAATACGCAACTTGTACGGTTTTAGTTGTATAACTTGCCATTTACTTATGGTGATGACCCGCCATTTAAGTGGTAGCTATAGTGGGCATACTATGAAATGTGTATGCTGGCTAAGATTAATATTATACTTTCGAAATGTTTTCTACACTATGCACTAATAATAATATCAAAAAGATTTTTCTCGTATCAAGCACATTTGACTATCATAAGAAGAAATCTTCTCCAATTGTGCGATTGCATTGTGTGCGTAGCGGGAAGTCTTATGGTAGTTTCATTTTCTAAAAAGGCATAACGGATTTCCTTTTATAAATTGTTTTTGTACAAACAACTGTTTTTGTTTACTCATACCAGTCTCATTACTGACCTGGAGTTGTTGTTCTCTTCTTAAACTCTAGGTGCTCATAACTTTCCACATGGACAGCCTAGAAGCAGGTTATCCGTGTTTTGAAGCTATCTTGGATATAGAAGTCTTTTGGAAGCTGTTAGATTTTGAAAGCTTTTGGTTTAGAGATCTTTTGAAGCTTTTTGGATCTAAATGTGCTTAGTTGGGATTCTTTCTCTCTTTCTTTTGAAAACTCTCTTGAAGTCATCGTAGCCCTGTCGTTATTGTTCCGCTATGGTGTTATCATTTTGTCGTCGTATCATGTATATTCTACTCTGATGGTGTTCAATTGTTGTAATCAAATATTGTGTCCATGTTTTATCTTTGTTGTGATAATGAAATCATCTTTTATTTCCACTGTTTTATATTCATCTAATGCTGTTGTAAGCTCCACCGAACTGGAGTTCAACGCTTGAATCTCCAGTAGTCGAATACAAGTGAGGTATTTGATGTCAATTTTTGAACGCTAGATTTCGGGTTGTGACAACATTGTTATGGTCAATTTTCATTTAAAGATCATCACCTAAATCTATTTATATTTTGAGATATGAATTTTTTTTATGAAGAATCCTTGCCTGTAGAATAACAAAGAGGTGTATATGCATATATATAGTCATGCATACATAAATTCACACATATATATACTTGCAGATATATTCACATTCGCACCACTTTTTTTCACAAAAACCACTAGTATTGATCAAGATATATTAATCAAATTCGAGTTTAAGGATGTAGTTTACTCATCTATTTTATAAAATAGAGAACAGGTTTTTCAAATTCTTTTGATATGATCTTTTCTTTGCTTAGTTGTTTATACTGAGTTGATCTTTGCTCTGAGATCAGGTTTTAATTTCAAGTTGAAAGCTTTTAGGTTTGAGTTGAACTTTGATTGTTTTGATCTTCTAGTTTATAGCTTCTAGGTTTTTCTTTTTGATTTCCAGGCTTTGGTTTTGTTTAAATTTGATTTTTCATTTTCAGGTTAGAGAAGATGAAACTGAGGAGTTTAGGAAGTAGCCTGATTTTCTTTCTAATAACATGATGTTTATAAATTCAAAAGGAAATTTTATTATGCCACTTGTTTATTTCATGACATAATTATTTTACAAGTGTTATACATGTTAAAATTTATTTACAACTGTTACAAGTATGTGTTTTTATGTTCAAATCCCTCCTTTAAATAATTGTATAAATTTTGTTTTAAACCCTTCTATCTTATGTTTTACATGTTTATATATGTTTTAAGTATTATGTTTTTATTGTTTATGTAATATGTTTACATATGTATTCTATTAAAGAGAAGAATATCTTATTTAAAAATTTTAAACTTAAGTTACCATACTTTTAAATAAATAAATATTTATTCAATTGTTTTTGAAAATATATAAAATTAACTTTGAATAACTTTTGGAAAGTATAGTGTTTACAACTATTTATATATATAAGAATTTAACTTAAAATAGCCTTTTGAAAATTATTACATCAATCTCAAATCATAACTTCCAAATATATATATATATATATATTAAAATCAGAAAACAAATTCTTATTAGTTTCAAATATAGAATTTTTAAATCCAATTCATTTTCAAGACGTTCATTTTTGAATTCCAAATCAATTTTTTTTATAAATATATATTTTATTCCATTCACAATCTATTTATTTCCAAAATTTTCAAATTGATTCACAATCAATCCCCAAAATTATATTAATTATCAAATTTAAATTTGACTCAAAAACAGGATGGTTACTTATTCCCCCTTGAGAAAATTTCGTCCCCGAAATTTGCTAGACAGGGAGATAACAAAGAACAGAGAAACACACAAAGATAGAGAAATGAATTACCAGATCAAACTAAAATATCTATGCTATATTTAGCTTACCAAATCAGAATAAATACGAGATCAACTTATTCAATACCTTACAAATACTTAGGTCATTCTGTTACGAAATATTAAGGGGCATTAGTTAGTTCAAAGGGATAAATAATCGTTCGTAGAGTATATCGAGACCCCAAAGAATAGACAAGCGGATACAATTCAATTTAACTTCATATTTTGTTAACAAATTTATTCAACTTACAATTTCAAATTTATTAAAGTTAAAACAAAAAGATTGATAAGAAACTGATAATTAGAATATGAAATAGGAATTAGAAATCTTTCCATAACGATTCGTAGGGCCACCATCATACCATAGCTTCTTCCTGGAGCTGCCATGAAGCCATTAAAGAATTGAAATTGGATGATGATCAAAAGAGATTGATGAGAAAAGATTGTTCCTTGTTGTTATAGGGTATCGACCATTTGTAGTGGTACTCCCCTTTCCCCTACCCTGTCCTTTTCTTGCACTCATACTCACTACCAGTGAATAGTGAGAGAATTTACTGAGGCATATGGACAAGATATCTTAGGTATACTCATTCTAGGGCATTTATAACCCTATCTCTAATGAGTCACCTAATGTGTTATACTCCCGAGCTAAAGTTCTTACTCAACCTTCAGCTTCGATACCAAATTTAGCGACCCTAACTCGACCTTTGACATATCGTCGACATCACTGTCGACCAACTCAAACACCCAGTCTGATGAATCAAGCCAGAAATCGAAAATGTGCCTATCTGCCACCTGGAACTCAAAAAATCGATCGACTTAAATACCCTCGACCCATCACCACGGACCATCGGCGACCTTGCGATCATGACCCAAGCTGCTTCCGACGACCCATGAAGCTTTTCCCCCTGGTGTGAACGATTCCGATCCATCGTTGTTGATGAAATCGTCTCATCTTCCTCATTGAACGAAACTGTAAAGGAAACCTAATCCATCGTCGTTCGGCCACTACGGCTAACCAGAAAATCGCCTACCATTTTTCCTTAGCACCCCTACCTTCAAGCTACCTCTATTCACAATCGATTTATTTCCAAATTTTCAAATTAATTCATAATTAATCCAAAAAATTATATTAATTATCAAATTTAAATTTGACTCAAAACCGGGATCATTACATCTAGACAGGGATGACCTTACCCTAATTGGTTGCTAGCCACTTAGTCTTGTGTGCACCTCCCCTGTTTTAGCCATTCTCGGTTGATGAGGCTCGAGGCTATGCGTTACCTTTTTATCATACACTTAGAATTCTTATCGTCCTCCTGACGATGTTCTAAAAGCATTCATCAATACAAGTCCGTTTCGGGTCCGAACGGAACCGAAGGCACTACTCCTATTACATCCATTTTGGCACCCTCAGGATTAGCAGCGATTAGTCCTTGCACTTCACTGCTCCATCCTCGACTCCAAGCTCTTGTCTTCCTTAGGAAAACGTTTAAACCGTATCGAAGTGGTTTACGGGAAATTAATCCCGATCCCGGTCTCTTCGAAATGATCAGTACATTGTCCAATATTGATAGTCGGTTATTTAACTATCAAATAATGTTCACAACAACATCAAACTTTAAATAATATTCCAAATTATTTATTTCAAAATATCTTTGTAAGCTATTTTCCATACTTCAACCCTTTGAAAACATTTTACAAATCACTTTCCTCTTGCATAATAAATTCCCAAATATTGTTAATTCCCACTGAAAATCAAAATCACCAAGTCTAAATACTTTAGATTTTAAAATAATTTAAATCATTTTATCCAAAATATGTACACTTTAAAATATTCAAAATAAAAACTATTTAAAACACTTTATATAAAATACTAACTATGAAATTTTCTAAAATTCTCAAGTTAAACGTAAGCCAAAACAAATTTTAAAATAAAAATAAAATTTATGAAATTCTATACAAGTTTTCAAAAAACTTTAGACTACTATCTTTAAAATAAAACTACTTTATAAAGTATAAATATTAATAATTATCTTTTTAAATCATAATACCAATTAACCTTTAAAAATAATTACTACTATAACTAATTTAATCAATATTTACCTTTAAATTTTAAAACAACTTAAATAATAATTTCTCAAAAAACATTCTTTTTAAAACAACTTTAAAACTTTTAACTTATATTTAAAAATTTGCTTCGAAAACGTACTTGGCTTTTCAGGAAAATACACTATCCTTTCATTCCTTTAAAAATAAACCATTATTTTTTTAAAACAAAATACCCATTCCTTTACAAATTCCCACCGTGAATTTATACTTCCAAATATCCATTTCAAAATTTCTCCTTTACTTATCCAAATTTATTTTAAAATCCATTAATTCCAAACTTACTTCTTATTTGTAATTCAAAATCTTATTTTAAATTGAAAATATCCATTTCATTCTTTATTCAAAATTCTCCCTTTTAATTCTTCCCAATCATTTTAAATGTTTAAATTTAAAATAAAATCCTTTAATTCTTAAACGATATCACTTAAGTCTCTAAAACTCCTTTAATTTCATTTATTTAAAATCTCTATATTTTTTCATTTCATACCCAGCATTTGTTTAATAGAATTTAAAATCAAACCTTTATTCTTTCCGAATTCATTATTAATTTATCTAAAATTATTTTACTTAATATTTCTCTCTTATATCTCTTTTCAAAATCAAATCTTTTATATTTTTCGTATCTTTAAAATATCCAAACATATTTAGTCAAGCCATAGTATTCAATAATTTCCATTACTACTGTAATCAATATAATCATCACAGATCATCACATACATCACATTTTTAAATATAAAATAAATTTAGTATTTTGAGGAATCTAGTTGGATCCTTCCAACATGTTATCCTTCATCCACCAATGTTAGTACAATTTAAAATACCAATTCCACTTCGTGGTGTTATCGCGTTATAAAGGGTCATCCACTATTATGCGGGGCACATAGAGTCTCATCCGCTATATAACGCGGGAAATCAATCACTCAAATATATATATACTATAATATATAATATCACATCCAGTCAATTCAATCATCAACCAATAATTTAAATTTAACTATTTAAATTTAAATGGTAATCCAAATGAGTGAGATTAACACACCTTTGATATTTGTTTTGCAATCTATCCTAGACCGGCTCGCCTCTCCTCGATTTAAGACATTGTATAAACATTATACGATTTTGTAAATTTTGAAATAATCGGAGAGTAAATTACCACTTTAATAAATTTAATTTTAAACCAATTTTCTTATAATAAATATATATATTTTTCTCTGACCAAATTATGAATATATTTATAGGGTGTATATGTACATATCCTAATTACCATCTTCTTTATAAAATAACCTATATAGATTCAAAGAGCTAATTTTCATATAAACTTTCTTCTATTTTTTTCTGTAAATAAAAATATTAATTTTACTTTACTGTATAAAAATTTCTCTGTATACATATTTACACATATTCAGATTTATTTTAAAAGAGTTTTACCTCACTTCTGCTGATCAAACACTTTGGCTACCCATCCCCCCTTACGAGCTCAAGCCCTATTGAGACAAATCGTGACTGTGACCCCTCATGCCCTACCTAACTTGAACTAGAACCACCTTGCCTCACAATCGACGAACTGACAACCTCGCACAACCCCTCCCTTCGAATACCAGGTGGCCGCCGATCGCAAGTAGCTTCTTCCTCTCAAATCAATGAGTCGATTTACTTCCAAATGATTTGCCGATCCTGTGACGAAATCCCTCTCGCACCCTTTCTGACTCACGACATTAATTGAAATAAAAAAAATTGGCATCAGCCATTTCTTTTTTTATATTTTTTTAGAGGAGGATTTCAATTTTGAAGAGGCGCTTGGAAATGAATTCGCATCCCTTTTCTTCATCGTTATCTGATTTTGATCTGCGAATTAAAACTGAAGGGGGAAGAAGTTAAAGTGATTACGAACGGAAAGGGAAGGGGAGACTGATTTGTTTGCCATTAAAATTCGAAGCAGCGATGAACATTTGATTTTCTTTTTCAAGCTTTTATTTTGCGATCCGAAATGTTTTTAATCTCTTACCTCCACGCGTGAGATTTAACAGGAAAAGGGAAACACGTGTTCTAAATTTGCCTTGCGTGGCTGCAGGCTGCTGCAGTGTTTTCAATGCAATTATACTATCAATATTTAAATTTAAATTCAAATTTAAAACGTCTTGAATTCGTAGCTAAAAATTTCAACATCCTAACGAGCCATGCCCTAGGCGTTCATAAGGTTATGCCCCTATTTTGAACTCAATGGAAAAGGTCTCGAGGCCTAACCCGATCGTATGGAGAAGATAGCTTTTTGGACCCAGTTATTATATTAAATTTCGATATAGATTTCAGCGCGTTTACCTATCGTACGATCATACGACAACTCGAAATGCTACGAAAATTAAAATCCGATAATAAAACACTATTACGGATCTAATGGAACTTGTTTCGTCAAAATCCAAGACTGTGTCTCGGAAGGCTATTTTCAAATATCAATTTAAATAATATATTTTTAAAACTTAACAAAACACTTCCAAATTCAATTATAAAGCTTTTATTATCTTTAGTTTCATCAATATAAATTTTGTAAGCCTTTAAAATATTTTTAACAGCTTAAAATCCAAGATTCACTATTTTAACCAGCTTCCAGTTTATTAAATTCAATAATTTAATTACCAAATAAACAGTGATATTTGAAATTCGAGTTAAGCTAACTTCCAAATATTTTAAATCAATTTTATATTCCAATTTCAAATATCCAAAGATTCCGGGTTGTCACAAATATTGTTTAAATATATTAAAATAGATCAAATAAATTTAAAATAGATTAAATAGTTTTAAAATAGATTAAAATAAGTTAAAATACTTTATAGAGATTTAAAATAGATTAAAATAAATTAAAATACATTAAATAGATTTAAAATAGATCAAAATAAATTAAAATACTTCGAATAGAATTAGAATGGTTTAAAATAATTAGAATAGATAAATTTAGTTTAAAAGTTGAAAATCTTAATAATTTAGAATTTTAAAGAACATTTACCATTTATATTAAGAAAATAAATTTGAAATTAACATCAAATTTAACCATTTCTTCCATTTCAACCATTCGGGACCATATCCAAATTTCAAACAAACCCGATTTTACGTCTTGAAATTTTAGCTATTCCAATTCTAATAGATTTCAAAGTTACAAAATTTCAATGTTTCAATAAATCAATTTCAATAATTTCATTTATACTTCAAAATCAACTTTAGAATTTCAATGTAAATCCTTTAAATAATTACTTAAAATAATTCAATTTATATAAATCAAATTCTATTTCAAACATCGTTTAACTGGGCTCAAGGTTAAAGATTTAAAATCATTTAATTTAACCAATCTGGTGTCCGTATATAATTGTCTACCCTATGGTAAAGTGATAAAGATATTTATTATTTCAATCCACAAATATTTATATTTATAGGTATATATCATTTCAATTCGCAATCCCAAATTTAATTAAAATCCATAAAATCGCTCGAGTCTATCATTTCATCCCATAATGATTTTCCCTAATGTATAGATCGTTCGGGTATGTATCATTTCAACCCATAAGGAACTGTAGTGTTATAACAATATAAAATATAACATCAGTCATCCAATATCGACAATCAAACATCCATCACAACCATCATCCAAATCAACCAATAAGCATCAATAGATAACTGACTATCATTAATAGGTATTAAATTGACAACTATCAAAATTAAATGCAATAAAAGTCATATTTAACTGGAATGACAATTTAAATATACAAAAAATCAATCAATTAATTTCTAATCACATAATAAATGAAATTTAACTAACATAAGATAATTTAGTAGTTGGAGTGGGTTAAAACACTCACCTTTGATTTCAAATCAATTTGAAATCCAAAATGAGGATCAAAATTGAACAGTTTTAGAATTTGTCCAAACCAGTTCCAAAATGACCGAATTTCAATACGATCCTGGCGGAACAAACCACGCGTAAATCTATCCTCGTATGAAGAAGTTATGATTGTTAGAACATTTGAATTTCAAAATTAAAATAAAATAAGGGATTACCACACTCAAAGGCCATGTCATCACGTTGTTTGACTCGCTCGAACCCTACTAGCTATAAGCATATCACGACCTACCTATCAAAGCACTGCCTCCACCTAACGTGACAAACACCGTCCAACTCACTTGCTCAAGCCACGATTGAACATCGCCACTCACCCCCTCGCTTCGAGCCGCGCGCACGGCCACCAGTGCGATGGCCTCTGGCATGGCCTAACGCCACCGCCACAGCCACCGTTGACATATATCAGCCATTACTGGCGATTTTACATGACCTGGGGACGAATGAATAGTACCGATCGGTGCTGCTCGACGTCAGCTTCCGATCGCCACTTCTTGATCGTCGAATAGGCAACGATCCACCGTTGGATCGTCTAAAACGTAGAATGGACAGTTGTTGTTCATCCTCGATTTTTGGACAAATGGTGATTCGATGGCAAAATGAATTGCAGATCTGTGTTACGCTCATTGAGAGCTTCGAAATAGTATATAATTTGATATGGTTCTAAGGAGTTTGATTTAGAAATTGGTTTAGAGATTGAATTTTGGGTTTGAATGCAAATTAGGTTTCTGCTATTGAGGAAGAGAGAAGGAATAGTCAGATAGAATTATATGTACATGAATAATAAAATGACTGCTAAGATTATGAGAACGAGACTATTTATATCAACCCAGCTCGATAAGAAAAATAAACACATATCGGATCGGTACTAACAACCATAACGGCCCGAAGAGCTCTTCTACCTCCAAAATAAAAATGGGTCGTTCCATATATCAAAATAGATGTTTTCGATATTTTTAAACTCAATGGAATAGGTTTCAAGTCCTAATTCCATCGTATGAAGAAGTTAGCTTTAAAATTAGCTTATTTCAAATTGATTTCAATTGAATTAATTTCTACGCGTTTCAAGCCCGTACGATCAACGACAAGTCCGATCATTACAAAACTTGAAATCCTACAATAATTAACTGTTATGGATCCGATGAAACGAGTTTTGTCAAAATCCGAGACAGTGGCCAAAATGGCTATTTTTATATTAATTAACTAAATTAATATTAAATTAATTAGATCACCTTTTTAATTCCAATTTTATAATTAACAAATTTTATCATTTTTGATTACTTAGACATTTATCATAATTTAAAACAAATTTACATATCAACTCAGTGTTAATATTATACTAACTACAGTGTTCTATTTCGACTGTAATTAAATCTTCAATTATAATTAATTTCCAACAATTTGATTGAATTTTGATTTCAGTCTTATTATTCAACCAATCATTATCTCATGGACATATTTAACATTGGTTTATACCTTGTTACATCAAAATCTACCATTTTCATCTTTTACCATATTAATTGCAACATTCCAATTATATTGAATTTTTGTTGATTTTTTCATTATTTAAAATTTAAAATCCTAATAACTTCATCTATCTTGGTTTCATTTTTATTATTAAGTCAATTATTGCCTTATGAATGTAATTAACATTTCTGTACATTTTATTACATTCGCATTTACATTTGTCGTCTCAACTCATATTAAAGTAGCATTTAATTACATTTAATTGAAATTGATTTTAAATTAAATTCAACAGATTAAATAAATGTGTAACATATAACAATTGTCACCATTAACTTTTAATCACATTTATAAGTTTATTATTTACCAATAAATGTTATAACAACTTATATTATACTAATTCTATCCAATTACAATTTACTACACATTATTACATGAATTAATCGACGTTTAAATTATCAATTGCTCTTTTATTCCAATTATCAATTGATACACATATTATCATGATATATTTACAATCTATAACCAATTATAACTTTTTAATCATTTCATTCAATTGGAATTACATTTGAAGCAGTTATCAATTACCTTAAAGTAATACTATTACATTTCATTCCAGTTATATTCTTATTATTAAACCATAAATTTTCATTTCTTCCAACATTAAATCACAAAACCTTATTAAATTAACTATTTTATAAAAAATTACGGGACGTTACAAGTTAGCTATTGAAATAAAGGTACTTTCTTAGAATTCCTTTGTTGTTTGCATGTCTTGCTATTTTTCTTTCCATAACATTATCTTTAAAGCCTCACCCAACACTTCTCCATGATCCCTACTCATATATTCATTGTTAACACATTATATTGGAAGGGAGAGACAGAGAGAGAGAACATGCATATGCAAAATAGAATATAAATAGTCTATACTTAACACCGTTGAAATATACACAATGGGGGAAGTTGTAACCATTCATCACTATGATTTAATTTCCCAATTAAAGTTAAAAAGATATAATACTAGCTATTTAAAATCCT
Source organism: Allium cepa (assembly GCA_030765085.1). Taxonomy (NCBI): domain Eukaryota; kingdom Viridiplantae; phylum Streptophyta; class Magnoliopsida; order Asparagales; family Amaryllidaceae; genus Allium; species Allium cepa. Next base: position 898,790,397 of record CM060932.1, read on the forward strand.
TGTTAACAATGTAAGCTATAGTAAAATGCAGAGTTGAGAATTTGGAATTACTGAATGATAAATATTTCAGGATATATAAGTTTTGGCAAAGGATACTCAACAACTATTTTCGGTGTCTTTAATTTCCTGCGTTATATTTACCGGCATATGCTAAAAATGCATGTATGCAAGAACAAGTGTTTATGCTAAAGAAATAGCTAAACACCATGAAATTCATCACTTGCGTTCAGATTCATAGCAGGTCTCTCACCTGAGATTGACAAGTGGAAGAATGGTACTGCTAAAGCCAAAGAGATAAAATGTATACAATATGCCAATGTACAAATTGAACCACCTTATCTGGATAGTGGAAAGCATCGGAAAAGATAAACACACCACCCAAAATAGTGTTCTTGTGGGCATGAGAAAGACATTTAGAATATAAGCTTGTACAAAGTACAATTTATGAATTTTGTATGTACAAACATGTAGTGAACATATTACTGTTTCATAATGTAATTGTATGATATTTATGCTTCTTTTTTGGTATACGCATGAAACATGAACTACGTTAATAAATAATATAATTGTACTTTTTTTTCAAAAAGATTCTTAGTAATAATGTATTTGCGAATTTCCTAAAGCAATTTGATATCGTTTTAGGTTTTAAAATATGAAATGATAACGATTTTTTTACTTCAGCTACCATTTGCTTAGTTATCATGTGATGACCGAAGCCTTGATCCGAAGCAATTAGAAATTAGATATTTAATGGTTCACTTTCAATCGCTTTCGTGCCATAACCAAATGACCGAAGCATAAAACGTTATTTGCTTCGATTCAACAACCAAAGCAACAAACATTTTCCTTTTGCATCATCTTCATTTGCTTCATTCGTTGAACCAAAGCAAATGACCTGTTTTGTACAAGTGAATTGATATTTAAACGTTGGTTATGGCGCATAATCTCCGCGCACAATATGTGTCATTAAATCTCCCTTAGGAAAGCAATTGATTTATTAAGGAAAAATAAGAAGGAATTATTATATAACCTAATTAATGGTTGGTCGTGTGGTAACAGACGAAGAAAAAGAGCATCATTTGCTTCGGTCGTTTGGTTCGGTCATTACTGAACAGCCGACTAAACGACCGAAGAAAAAGACATTATTTCCTTCGGTTCAACAACCAAAGAAAAAAACATTGGCTTTTTACATCGTCTTCCTTTGCTTTAGTCGTTGAACCAAAGCAATAGGGGTAAACGACCTAAGCAATTAACCTGTTTTATACTAGTGAATTAACATTTAAACATTAGTTTAGGCGTAATCTCCGCACATGTGTCGTTAAATCCCCTTTAGGAAAGCAATTGATTTAATAAGGCAATATAAGAAGGAATTCTTATATAGCCCAATTAATGGACATGGTGAGATGTGTGATAGTATAGAGAGTGTTGTAAAGTATGATTAAGTCAAAAGTGGTGCGAGGTCATTCAAAGGACACACAGAAGTTTGCTCAGCTAATTTTGCTACCATTAGTGTGAGTTTGGGGCTGATATAAGACATTACCTATGATAAGTAACCACGATAATGTGAGGTTCATCCAATTCTGTAGGGTAAATCTATTCTGTTAATCTAGCTACCTATACCTACAAATAGCAGGATAATGTGAGATGTCACTATGGGTACGGATCATAAGATGAAGGACCTGCTTCGGGGCTTTAGAGGTATTAAGTGGTTGTTTAAGGGCCTGCATTTTTCCTTAAATGAAGTGTTAAATGGTTAGGAATAATGGTTAAGGATATCTCGAAAAGATCATGTTCAGTAGAACTATCAAGTGTCAGAAGAGATTTCCATGTCATGTCAACTAGATAGATACCGATGAGGAATCCGCCTTTGGAATAGTTATTAAATGATGGGGGCCTATCTCAATTGAGATCCTAAATGGTCAAAGTCTGCGTATTTTCGATTAAAAGGTATTAATTGGCTTGGATTCTATCTCTCACATTGTTAGACGTTTATGACACTGGTTATGGGTTACGGCTTATGGGATTAGGAAATCCGCTTCAGGAATGAAAGGTATTAAGTGGTCGTTTAAGGTCCTTCCTTCTTTCCTTATATGAAGTATTAAATGGTTTCAAAATACGTAGAACTTATTCTTACTTTGAAATATACTGCTCAACTACTGAAATAGTAAGGCTCGAGGTTTTTATTCACTAGACACTTGTTGTTCTGACTCTCTCCTCAATACATACAGGTCATAAAAGGAGTTGATAATGCTTGAAGATGACGAGAGTAAAGCTTGTGGTAGTTTTTATCTATCTTTTCATGTTATTTTCTATTGTACCCATGAAATGTACTTTTGAACAAATTGATGTAACGGTTGTTATTGACATTATATTATGTTTTATGACATTTGAAATGGTTTGAAATAAATGGTACTATTATTTCCATAATATTTTGTTCCTTCCACTATGAGTTCTGGAAAAAATAGATAGACAACCATGTACTGTTTTTCTTTTTGCAAACCAATAGTAAGCTTTGGAATGGATCTAAGTTTTGATGGATCTTTTGTAGGACAGAATTTAGGTATGTTTCAGTATGGGTTGCTACAATGGAGTTCTTGACACTACGTGATTTCAGTACCTTATATACTCCAAGCAAAAGGCAACGTTGTATCCCATGCCTTGAGTAGAAAGCATGCAATTTTGAGCCCTGATAGAGTTATGGGTATGCCTTAGGGGCAATTATGTAATTTGTTACATATATCTAACTTTGTGAACAATCTTGTTCGAAATAATAGGTGTTTTCATTCTATTATATACTTATTAGATAGTGATATAAATAGTTAAGTAATTAATTTAAAGCATATTGATGGAAAATCCTTAAATAATATATTGTGTGATAGTAATTACAAAGTGTTGTAATTATGAGAATTTTATCACATTGAAAATACCATATTGTTTTAAATATTCATTGTCAAGATGTTTCAAGAAAGGATATTGATTCATTCACTGAGATTAGAATACGCAACAACCTCCAAATGTTTGGTGGTGTATTTCTCATGGCTACTGGGGGCATCAAGGGGTTACATACTAATAATCATTGGATAACTATGAAGTGACTCACTCGAGTGTTCTCTGTTGGTTAATATACTAAGGTCAAGCAGAAAATCTCGAAGCGAAGCGAAGCGTTTCATAGTTCCTTTAATTTGAGAATATTGTAGAACTTTAGTGTGGATACTCCACTTTGGTTATAGTTAAATTATAGCACGACATCTATCGAACGATTATAGCTGGGTCTGAGTTGAAGCATTGAAAGTGAAACACTATTTAATAGAGAATTCGTCTTCTAAGTTATATGGGTTTAATATCACGGTCAACTGTAGTAAAAAATAAAATCAAAGTCGTTGGCCAAAGTAATAGGTTGATAATAGTTTTTATTATTGAACCAAGGATTTTATGTTTGTAAGTACAAAGTTGATTGTGTACGATGTTGGATTTTTGACCAAATTAAAATTCCATAAGTCCTAATGTGATATAGTTTTGACGAAGAGAATTGGTGTAAATAATCATTACTGCCAGGTACAACTTATAATAAGTAAAATTGGATTTTATGCAAAGATGCGTAAGCAATAAATTTAGGCAAAATGTCGCACCACTAGCTAAGGTGATGTGTGAATGTTAATATTTGAATTATTCACTGACAGAATTTATGTATTTGAGTCGCACAACCAAAATGATGAATACTCCTAATGAAGCATACGATTTAATTAATTTATAGTCATTGTAATTGAATTAAATCAACTAACATTTATGAAATATTAGTAATTAAAAGTTATTTAGTTCGTTTAAATAGCATTAGTATTTAATAGAGTACATATATAACAATTATAAACATGATATACCATGTTGGTAGATGTTTAAATTGGATTTAAATATAATAAATACTAAGTGGTTTCTAACAAATTAAATTAACTAATATCTGTGAAATAATAATTATTAAAATTTTATTTTATTTGAATACCATTAGTATTTAATAAAGTGTGTATATAAAAGTTATAAACATGCGTATCGATATATGATATTGATGGAATGTTTAAATTAGATAAAATGCTAAGTGGTTTTGGAAATGACCATATAAATCCTATTAAAGCCAGTCATAGGTAATGAAAAGAGAGGGGATTTAATAAGATTTAATTGGAAAGTAGAAAAAGAAAGTTTAAAGCAAGGAATTAAAAAAATTCAATGTTTCCTTTAAAACATATTCTCTCTTATTCTTTTCAGATGTTCTCTATAGACAATTCTCATTTAGACATTTTCTCTCTTCTCTCAATAAGTTATTTGTGACAATTTTAATAGTGAATGGAGCAAAAATTCAAAAAAATTCAAATAAAAATATGATTACACCAAACAGAACCTTTTGTAACACTTTTTTCATTTTGATTTGTGACGGTTATAACCATTACCAATTTCTAGCAGATATTTCCATTACAAGCGTTTACAACGGTTATTTCCGTTACAAAATCTGGTGATTCTGTAAATAGTTACAAGTAGTATGGATATGATTGTGATTTTATCTATTATTGTTTATCTTTCCATTTCCCACGCTTCTAATTATATTCTCTACGTCATTCTGTAAATCAAAATTCTTTTTAGGGTTTTCGCCCCCTCCATTATCGCCACCTCCACCTCAAGTGCCCTCTCTGCCTCCTCCGCCTCGTTATCATTCTAAGGTCATCCCTATTCTCTTTTCGGTTTCTTTTTGATCAATTCTTCAATATATTTTTTTATCTCGTTCAGATCTGAAATTTTCTGTTTTTTCTCCCGTAATAAGAAATCCTTCCTCCCACTCAATAAAATAAACATTACCGCCTCTCAAATTCCTTGTTACAATTGTTTGCGGTGCTCTTGGATCAGTGCCTTATCGTGATTGTTTTTGCTACCACCCGTTGTCGAGGTGATGTATTCACCAGCACTTATGAGATCTCGTCGATGTTGATAAATTCATGTCGCTCTCATTTGGGATTGGAGCCAGATCTTGATTCAACGTTGCTTGGTGATAGACTTGTGCCACTGCTTCAAATATTCCACCTGAAATTGCTGCATGAAGTCGGAGTGCTTACCGCTGATGCTTGCAATGATCTAAAAATGGTAACTGCTTGAAGCCTACGTCGTCCCCAAGGACCTGAGTTCACCTAAGTTTATTGATGGTTTAGATCTGAAAACCTTCTAAGGTCGACCCATCTTCTAGGTTTCATGTTTTTTTTTTCAATTGTTAGTTTCATTGATTATGAACATGATTGTTAATTATTACTGAAATATACTATTGCATTTTGTAGCTTTGAGTGGTTATAGGAATACATGGGATAGTAACTATGAGTATGAGAACTTTATTGGTAGAATAAATTCACTAAGGTACTTCTTATATTCATTTCATTAAATTCTTATAGCCGACTGATAATGGTGTTACATAAATGCATGTATGAATGTTACTTATTAGATCCTGGTTTCAGTTTATCTTCATATAGTGGCATTGCTGCTATCACATTTGTTGATTTATGTTTATACTGATCATTATATTTATATAGGTTGACAATAAAAGCAAATGCCGAATCCTTTAGATGTAGTACCAATAATGCTGCTTATTTAATGAATTTTGTGAATAACAAATGATTTTTAACTACATTTTCCACATATAACTATTGTATTTTTATCTTAATTTTTATTTATTTTCTCATTTCTTAAAATCATTTCGAAGTAGCTTCTTTCGAATATACATTAACGGTTAGCGAGAATAACTACAAATTAGTACAAGAACAAATATTGGAGTCGTTTTGGCGATATAGATATGGATTATAGTGTGTTTATAAGGTTTTCTTTCGCATAACTTTGTATACTATGACAAAATTTAAGCAAGTTTATTTAATGTATGTTAAAGATAGCCTACAACTAAAAAGAGAATCATCTACGTGGTAAATTATTTATTTAATATCAAAACTAATTTGTTTTGTTCTTATATTCTTTTTGAATATAATACATATAACATAAAAATTAATAAAGAAGAATATTACTCTATACCTTTTACCTTTTATTTGATAACATTTAAGAAGCAACAGGTTGCTAAATGCTCGCCTCTTACATATCTATGAGTTGTTCTTTGACTGTCAAATATTCAATTCAAAAGGTACGATTTCTTCTACTAGGTCAAGAGTTGCTAAAGCCCTTTCTAGAAAGGTTACATTTTTGTACTGTTTATTTTCCAAATGGAGATATTTATAATGCTTCTATATATGCTTACTTTGATTATGTTTTGTTATGTGATTAGAGCTTTGATATTAAAAGGCGCAGGGAGTTATTCTTACATGGGTTTTGTGTATATTGTTTTCTCTAATTTTTTTTTGTTTTCGTTTTCGTTTTTGTTTTTTTTTTCCATCAAACAGAATTTATTAACCATCACCAAAAAGCTGTCAACATGCCTGACAGGTAACCCAAGAGCAAAGCGCAATAACTATACCAATCAAATGACATCCAAAGACATACATAGCAAGAACAAAAGACTAAAACCCCCAGTAGTCGGCGAGTCAGAACGGCGACGAGAGAAGGAAGCTGGCATGGAACAAAGACGATGAGCTCCGAATAAACCACCGCCCATCAAACATCGTCATCGAGCTCCGGCAATGCCACCGCCCGATGCCGATGTCGGAAGACAACCGAGCACAGCAACCGCTAGAAATAAGACTAGCTCACATGAAAAAAAATGACCCAACAAAGCGCCCAACATTCAAAGAACAGCAAAAGCGGAAGCCGAGAAAAAGAGCCAAATGTCCTTCAGCCAAGCAACACCCTTAAGCGGAAAGAAGAGCTCCAACCAAGCCAACATACCAAAACCTAAAATCATAATCCAGAAAAAAGTCGAAATACAAGGGGGGGAGAGGAGAGAAAAAGGAAACAAGAAGACCAACGAGCAAGAGACACAAGTCTCGAGATCGGAGATCAACCAATTCCCGTTCTAACGGAAGGCTGATAGCAGGTAATTGAAAGCAGGGCCGCAAAGAGACCAGAACGAGAGCTGACTGAGCCCTTGAAAGGCCTACCTCGAAACGCCAAGAAAACATCATTTCTAACTCGCCGAATAACGAAAAAAGGATCTATTGGCGACTCCTCAAAAATAGCCTTATTCCTCGCACACCAGATGTGCCAGCAAATCAGACATGGAATCAAACGACTGGTAATAGAACGAAGAGATTTACTGCTACTACCGATCCACCAGGAACCCAGAAGGTCGTTCGACGAGGAAATGCTACCGCGGATATCCATTAAATTTTCAACGTAGTTCCAGCAGGCTCTGGCGGTGTAACCAGAAAAAAGCATATGGTCCACCGATTCTGTTTCACCGTTGCCGTAACATCTGCAACGGGAAACAAAACAAATGCCAATCCACTGAAGGTTCTCATCAACTGGAAATCCACTATGAAGGGTTTGCCACATGAAGAGAGACACTTTAGGGGGGATTCTAACGTCCCAGATGAAGGTGAAAATGGGGATAGCGGGGGAGGGAGAACGAGTAGAGAGCCAGACCTTACGAATAGAAAACGGGCCACCGTCCCATCCGGATTGGCCTCCATGAGAATCAGAGAACAACTTGACCGATTGCATATGCTTCCAAGTCTCACTAGCGAATGATGGAGAACCGGAGAAGCCAGCAGAGGCCAACCTCTGCTATTTGGCATGAAGGAACGATGCCCAAAGCGAATCGTTAGAACCAAACCTGAACCACAACTTGCAAGCGAAAGCCGAACAAATGTCCTTTGGATTTCGCAAGCCAAGCCCACCCTCAACCTTACGACGACAGATAACATCCCAAGATACCCAGTGATGGCGGTGATTGTTGACCTTCGATCCCCAGAAGAAGGAGGAGGCCAGAGATTGGAACGATCGAAAAGAAGAAGTAGGTGACAAAGCGGCGAAAACATGAGTTCCCAAAGAGCCTAAAACATATTTGATGAGAACCAATCTACCAGCAAGAGACAGAAGAGACGCATTTCAATGGATGATCTTACCCCTAACTTTGTCGGCCCGAGGGTCGAAAAGGGCGTTAAGTTTCCTACCTCTGTAGAGGGTAATACCCAAATAAGGAAGAGGAAGAGACGCTTCCCTGAAGCCGGTAAACGATTCGATCCAGAAGACCCTCGAAGGCTCCATGTCCTTCGAATGGACGAAACAACTCTTTGAAGAGTTGACCAGTTGACCCAAACACCTCTCGTAAAGGTGGATGAACCGAATGAGCCGCCGAACAGAAGTTCGATTACCATTGGAGAAGATGACAATGTCGTCCGCAAAGGAAAGAGAAGAGACGAGTGGACACCCACTGGAGAGTCCGAAACGATGAATTTGGCCATACATCGTTAAGACGTGGATCCCTCGAATGAAAGCCTCAACCGCTATCACAAAAAGAGAAGGGGATAGAGGATCACCTTGACGAAGCCCTCTACCCGCCTTAAAAAAACCATTAGCCGATCCGTTAATGAAAACAGAGAACCAACAGTTGGAGATGAGCCTCCACACCAAATCGATGAGGGTTTCAGGAAACCCGAAGGCACGAAGAACCTTGATGACGAAAAACCACGACATACGATCGTAGGCCTTTTCCATATCAAGTTTAAAAACAACATTAGAACCTCTGACTTTCTTGTCAATCTGGGAAATCAGTTCCTGGGCTAAAAGGACGTTATCAGTGATCAAACGTCCTTTTACAAAACCCGCCTGAGAGGAGGAGATAATGCGATCCATGTACGGGGCCAACCGCTTGGCCAATACCTTAGAAATCACTTTGTTAGAGAAATTACAAAGGCTGATCGGGCGATAACCCACGCAAGACCGAGGATTATCACTCTTGGGAATGAGAATCAAGTTAGTGGAAGACCAGCTAATGGGCAGAATGCAACCAGAAAAGAACTGTTGAATAGCCAGACAGAAATCTGATTGAATGATAAACCAAGCACTCCGATAGAAGGAACCGTTGGAACTATCTGGCCCACAGGCACTATCCTTGCTAAGAGCAAAGACTCACTCACGAATCTCATCCGCCGAAGGCGGATAAGCTAAAGCCGCACTTTCCTCCGAAGGGACCAGCCGAGGAATGAAGGACAGGAGGTCCAGATCCGGGTCAGACACAGAGGAAGAACCCAGGTAGGCCTGGAAATGAGATACAATGACCTCTCTAACTTCAGAAGGAATTGAAGCCACAGAGAGATCCGATCTCAAAATCTCGCGAATAGAAAGCAAATTGGCTTTCTTGCGAATGGAAGAATGGAAAAATTTGGAATTCACATCACCTTCAACAACCCATTTGACTCTCGCCAGTTGGCGCAGATATGAGATTTCAATACGAAGTTCCGAGGAGAAAGCCATTTGGGCACTAGCCCAATTATCCCTGTTTTCAGCCGAAGGAGTCACGTCGTACTCAGATTCGGCAACGATCAGAGACTCTTCAGCCGCACGAACACGGTCGAAAATGTTCCTGAAAACTTGAATATTCCACGTCTTTAGGCAAGCCTTAAGACGTTTCAGTTTTTGAAAGAAAGCCCCCATGGGAGCAGCATCAATAGGAGCTAACCACGATTCCTCCACTACCCGGAGAAAATCATGGTGAGAATTCCGCATACTAAGGAATCGAAAAAAAGAAGGCCCCGATGAAGAACAAGAGGAACAGCGCAGCACTAGAGGCGCATGATCAGAGCAAGATCGATGAAGATGAGCAGTAGAAAAGGAGAAAGGAAGATTAAATCAATCAGCTGATCCAAAAATCCTATCAAGTCGGGAAAGAATCCGAAGCGGCCCTTCCTGATTGTTAGACCAAGTATAAACAGAACCCACGAAAGGGATTGCTGATAAACCGGAACTCACAATGAAAGAATTGAAGTCTGAAACCGATTGCCGATTGACGGCCAGCCCCCCTAATTTTTCGGCCTGACTAGCGACAACATTGAAATCCCCACCTACCACAGAGAACGCGAATCCCATATCAGCAAGTGTCAGAATGTCATCCCAGAGAGCTAATCTCTCTAACCGATCACACTTGGCGTACACCGCCGAAAAAAGGAACGGATGAGGGAAGAGGGGGGAGGAGCACAAAACAGAGAAAAGCTGGGACGGGTCGAAAACAGGACGAACAACACAGTCTTTGGACCAAAGGATCCAGATCTTACCCGACACATTAGCCAAAGCACCACCAAACCCAAGCGAAAGAACCTCCTTGGTGGCCGCTCCAGGGCCCAAGAAAGGTTCAAAAAGAGCCACCAAGCAAATAGAATGCTTACGGACAATATGCTTAAGCCTAGCAGAAGAAGCTTCATTGCCAATACCATGAATGTTCCAGAAGAGAAGGTTCGACATGTTAGCAGAAACAACGGACAAGAATAAATCAAGACAAGAGAAGCTGAACAAACGCAACTCAGGAACTATACATTGAGGAAAGAGCCGATCGATCGATCGATCTGCTCAGTCGCCGCTATAGAGCGAGTGCGGATAGTGCAAAGAATGGTCGGTGCACCTCTCGATCTGCGGCGAGAGGGCCGAGCCTGATGCGTAACCTCGAGCCGAAGCTCGGACTCCACAGAAGCTCCGATCGCCTCCAACGATCCAGTCTGCCTAGCTGGAGATCTAGAAGGAGCCGAATTCTTAGTTAGACGAGATAGTCGATCATTAATGATCGCAATCTCCTCTAAACTAAGCATCGGAATAGAGATCGATAAGACACAAGAAGAAGAAGGAAGCGAACAAAGAGAAGAACAACAAACTGACGGAGGTTCTGGAGAAGCCAGATCAAGCTGAGCCGGCCGAAAGTATGTAGGGGAACACAAAATACGCATCCCTCGTCGCTGTAGGAACCTAACCCAAGCCGGACTGTCACTAGTGAGACAGCCCCGCGAGTCGGGTGAGGTTCGCAATATGGTCCTAGCAGAGAGATCACCCGATCAGATCGATAAAAGCTGGCAATATTCCCGACTGCCCACATAGTGGACCGAATCAGTGGTCACTATGCGACCAGGGCTGGAATATCACCCGAGCCAATCGATCCAGTCAAGGAAAAAACTCCGCAGATACCATAGCAAGCCAACCAGTACAAAAAACCGAATACAAGCCATAAACGACACAGACCAGGCCTCGCTATGGCTCAGAACAAAAAACCAACAGAAATACCCACACTGACCGCTCCAAACGGAGCGTTCAATGCCAAAAGGACCTGACACGCCATCAAACAAAATCAGGGCAGCATAGTCAGGGAGCACACACCATAGCGTGTCATGGCTCATAAACACGATAAACAAAGCATCAGCCACAAACCAACAAGCCGCTGAAAAACCACCAACAACGACCAAGCATGAAGGAATAGTAGAGAGACTCACCTGACAGGACAAGCCTCCACTCACCTGCTGCACCGAAACGATGAAAAAACCCAGACAATCAACCAGAAAATGCTCACAATCCAAAGCATCGGGAAAAGGTCGAACAAAACCGCTCAGTTCATCGATCCAAAACCAAGACAAAGAAGCATAGCAACCCATAGCCACAACAACAAACTCAACCCGAGATAAACAAACCACCTGATCTGACGACCGGAAGAGGCGATGAACTCCCCTTCAGTCAAAGCAACATCCACAAAAACACCAGAGGCATTAAGACGAGCAGGACGACGCAGCGAGACGCCCCACAGCCAAGCTTGGAAGGCGTCGCTACACAATACATCGAGACACCCCGCTCGAGAATCGCAACCCAAAAGATTAGGCTCACGCCCGCAAGCCGCAACAACAAGACTGGAAGAGGCGGTTAAATCCCCTTCAGTCACATCATTACCCAAAATAACATCACCACATAAAACCGAACCCACCAACAGAGGAACATCCCCACATGGCAGCAACTCGCAAGAGGCAGAGAAAGTAAGCATCGGTTCGAATAGGGTGATGAAATCCCCCTTCAAACCATCATCTACCCCACAATGAAAGTTCGCATCCTCCGATACAGCACCAGCCAGATCAAGACGACGACTGGGCGGCAATCGAGCCTGCAAACCTTCATTCGAGACAGGCAAAATCTCCAGAAAATAATTCTCGACCACAATAAAACGAGATCGGCAAAGATCCCTAAAAGAGGCCAAACAGTAAGCCCTAATTTCGATCGAACAGGGACCATTAATCACTACCGATAGCGGCCTAGATGTCAGAGCCAAGATGGCGGTGCCAATCGAGGCGAAAGAGGGGCAATTGCGCACAAACGAGCCAGAGAGTATAAACTCTCCCTCAAACGAGATCGGCATCAAAGCCAACAATCAAGCTCTGAGAGAACAATAGAGACGCAGAGGAATATACGGAGAAAAGAGATGAAAAAAGGCGAGAGAAGCACCAGTAGAAAGAGGAATATCGCAAGAGCTAGTTAGAAGCTGCCATTAGAGCCGTTTATTATTGACTATCTTCCCTAAACTTATTAATGTATTGTTTTCTCTATTTATTTATGATATCAGCATTAAGAAACTACGATCCCTTTTCTAATCCTATAAACAGCACAATAACAATTATATTCCTGTACCAAAAATGTTTTATAATTATGTATACAACAACACTTGTTCCCATTAAAGCATTTTTTAAACAAGAAAATCACTCTAACCTTTAAATCTCTAATACTAAACTATATTTGAAAAAGTGCTTCTATGGGTAGAGTTATAATTTGCCTTATACATCCAATGTTACAAAATTTGTTATTCTTAATAGGTCTGACAAAATTATTTCTTCCTGTTAAAATTCTTGCACATTCAGTTTACCACTCCGTTTCCTGTCAAACATGACTTTAAATACCACATGAAGGTATGCATATACAAGCACCACTCATTTTTATTTACTAATTAGAATATTTTCTGTTTAGGCCTATGTTAGATTTAATTATTCCCCATAGGCTGTACCATTTATGTTACATATCAAATCAAAAAGTCTTGACCAAGGAATACTTCCAATATGTTGGATTCTCCAGATGATGTGATTTGGTATGCACTTATATAACCTTAGTTTCACTTTCAATTATATTTATATTTGGTCGAAATGTTCTTTGTTTAGCTACTGACTAAATTTTGACAATTTTAATTTGCTGATTCAAAATACAAGGAGAGAAAAAAAGGTTAGTTAACCTTGATTTTACTATAAATGTACGTTTTCAATTTTAGGAAGATTATATAAAATATAGATAATCAATACCACCACAGTAAGTCGACCTAACCCTCATAATGACCAAAGATGTTTTACAAGAAAAACATTGGGCCACATTAGCCGCATCTCATAGTCCATATGAGATTATTCTTTAAATTACAACATAAATATACTTAGTGCATCTACACATATATTATGTTCACAATTGCTAGATGGAAACTTAAGGTTGACAGAGGTACTAGAGAATGACTAAATTATCATAAATGAATCAAAAATTAAAATAAACAGAGCAAGACAACAAATAATAAACAATGCGAGATGATATATCCTGGTTTTGGCATATAGAGAGATTCACAAACATCATAGATGTCTTTCATTTTCATCACCTCAAGTTGCAACCATACTACAGATATTTTTTCCACTTATATTGATTTTATCCCAACAAATGAATAATAGTTCATTACTTTAGATCTAAGTGTAGTGAAAAGAGTAACGAGCACCCATTGAGCTGTAGCATGATTCGTATTTGAATGGGCATTTTGCACATAAAAAATTAGTACAATCTTACATCAGTACTTATTGGATAATACATAGCAAAATATTGTGTTTTTTACACAATTTGTGCTCAACCAACCAATAAAAACTAGTGATTTGTTCACATTGTAGCGGTCTTTTGTTCACGCTAATGTTCATTGAACAAAATTGCACTCTTTGTTGAATTAAGCTACACAACTTGAATCCAATCTTAATGCAATATATATACATATTTTGTAGTTATGCGTCATTAAATAGTAAATACTATCATAACTTGAATGCAAAATCGCATGAAGCGAGAAAAAGAAGATACCTTAGTAGACTTAAACATAAGCTGAGCATGATAATTAAGAAAAGCCATGAGGTCCCATAAGTACTACTGAAAGCTTAAAATATGAATTCCATTATTTTTTTACTATATAACTTTGTATACAATTAATACATATTCATTTTCATGGTTTTATAAATGCACATTAATGCCTACTAATTTGTTGCCTTCTATCTAAAGAATAGATAAAAGAGAAGGAAATAATCTACAAAAGAATGAGGGATGAAAACGAGTCTGCTAAATTGGTAAGAAATACTTAATCACAATAAGTTTAAAGGCTAGGTTTGTAAAACTCTCAGTTTGTAAATTGATACGAAATACAAGAGACTGCTCAATTTGTAAACCTAGACCACTCAGTTTGTAAACCTAGACTTCTCAGTTTGTAAACTGAGCTCGGCTCAGTTTCGACTAACCGAGTTTGGCTCAGTTTCGATTAAGTGAGTTTTGAGCTCAGTTTGAAAACTGAGCCGCTTCATTTTCTATTAATTGAGCCCTACTTAGTTTTTATACTGAGCTTGCTACTTAGTTTATAACTGAGCAGTAAAGCTTAGTTGCCCGAGTTTTGCACAATTATAAAACGAGTGCTTTGCTCAGTTATAAACCTAGCATTTAGCTAGCAGTAAGCTCAGATAAAACTAAGCTTAGCCCAGTTTATAAACTGAACCATAAAGCTCGGTTTTTATTATTAGATTTGATGCAATTTGATCTTCAAGTAAAATGAAGCTTTCGTTTTGTCTTTTTTATAAACTAAGCATGGTTCTAAATATGTAAGCTTTAATAGAAACTGTAGAAGAAGAAAAAAACAGAAGCAAGTGTTAATGTTAATGAAGGAGTAATAAATTTTGTACTAGAAAAATTTGAAGTTATCATACAATGAAATTTGCAGAATTTGGTGTAAAGTATTTAGTATGCTTGATATTTGTCTTGAAATTTGGTGATACGTTGGTTTTTGAATTTGGCCATTTGTTTTATGTTACTATAAATTTGAATTTGTATTATTGAATGAAATAATAAATGATAGTATAAAATGTTGAATGATATGGTTTGCAATACTTATAAGTGTTACCAATCAAAAGGGTTGCTATTTACTAATGGTTATAACCATTGGTAAACAATGTATTTTAGTAACATATTTACCAACGTTTATAACCGTTGGTTAATACATTATTTTCCCACTGTTATAACCATTGGGAATATGGGAATTTTCAACGGTTATAACCGTTGAGAATATAATTTTTTTCAATGGTTATAACTATTGGTAAAATCCATATTCCCAACACTTATAACCATTAGAAAATATATTGCAGATTTTGACACGTATCTATTTATAACGGTTATAGCTCTTACAAATTTGATTTGTAACAGTTATAACCATGAAAAAATGAAAATTCTGTTGTTGTGTGGTGGATCTTATCTTGTGATTCTTGTAAGATCTAGATTTCGATTCTATTGAATCTAGGAGCTCTGATTCATTGTTCAAGGTGTTATTTATTGGCCCAATCTAAAGGTAATTCTCTAATTTAAATTTATCTATTTGTTTATATCACTCATAGGATTAGACCTTGTATTATTCACCTTGTGTTTTAATCGTTCGTCTTGCAACATGTAGCCTAAACCTTTATATATTTTGACTAAAAAATATATGGCTATTACATTGATTTGGTTCAGATCTATATTTGTTCATTATCCCTTTTAATACTTTTTCATAATATTTACTATATTTTGGCTCCCGTGTTATTTTGATAACTTATTATTACCTGTATTATTATGATCTATAAGTTCTTATCACAAATTTCGACATGTCCAAATTCTTTTATTCTATTTTGGAAATTTTGTGAAATCGAAAGCTAATTTTGATTGAGGTCTATTTCATAATTTCATAATATTAACATACACAAACACAAATAAATTGTACATGTTGAATTATTTATTATTCTATGAAAATTAATCTTTAATGTTATATGGTAAATACGTGGATATAAATGTTTTAACCATTGTCTATATAAAAATGAAAGATCTAGATCTAAAATTCATAAAAGGACTTTGGTGCAAATTCAAAATTCTTTGTAATTTTATAAATTTAGAGACTCGTGTAAAATTCTGCAATCTAGTTTCATTTCAATACTAAAAGTTTAATCAAAATCGTTAACTTTAAAATCCAATTATATATATATATATGTAAATATGTATACATACATATCATATATTACAATGTTTGCAAATATATGTTGTTTTAGATATAAATTATTAAACAATAATACTCATGTATATGGAAATATACATGTGTTTTTTAATTCAAATTTGTAAAATGGATCATGTATAATAATGTAAAATTATTGTCAAACTTTCTTTAATTAAAACCAAATTCATTGTTGTGAATTTTGGATTTCAAATCATATGAAATTGCATAATAAGTTTTCAATACATGCATACATGCAGTGTAACGATCGGGATTTTCGACCCTCGAAAATCGATACTAATACGTCCATTGTATTACATGCCGAGCAATCGAATGCTAGAAAACCCGATAGTTAGGGGTAAAGAAAAAGAAGAGGTAGAAGAAAATAGAAAACAACACAGAATCTCACAAACGCAGCAGAACAATATATAATAAATATTAACATGAATTATACAAAAAGAGCTATGACTGTTATTTATACATAACATCATCAGAGTACAACAGATCAACAAATGAATACCGAATAGTTATAATAACTAGCCCTCACCAATGCTGACTATATAGCCTAACACACATAGCGGAATATAATCAAGTATGTGGAATACATCTCTGTCATTAAACTCATCTCCTGAGCTTCATAACAGCCTAACCTGAATCTGTAATACCTGGTCTGACCTGAGCATTATAATAAAATAACATCCCAGTCAAACTAGAAAACCAACGTCAGAAAACACACTCAATTTAAATTATTACTATTATCAAAACCATTTGAAAAAAAAAGGTACCTCGTAAGACCGCATCACACAAAAACACGACGGGTTTTTACCTTATGATAACCAAAACATTTTATATCAAAATTATCTGATATTATAATAGTGTCTAAGTAAAAATACTTATTCAAATAGCCGAAATTGTTATAATTATTAAATTCCAGCATAATAGGCTCTACAACCAAAACCGTAAAGGCATGTATTGGAGAATGGATTCCATATAGTGACTAGGCACTAGGGTACCACCTATCACAGTACTCGTCTAGAAAAATGTACCGAGGACCTCGTTGGGATCCCTTAAAACACAAGACCGGTTCTACCCCTAACTTGGATAGTACTGAATATGTTACCACCCCAGGTGTTCCTACCCTTATCGAGAGATCTTTTTCCATGTACCACCTTATGCATAATTTATAATATATCTTAGGGCATCTAGAAAGGTGATATGACCCACTTAGCCTTGCTGCAGCTCCTCTGATTTTCAGTCATTCCCGTTGAGGAGACTTGAGGCTACGATTACCATTTTAAGGAATTTTCTGTAACAACCCGATATTTTCAACCATTCGCATCCGCACATGTCGGACTTGAATTGCTCAAAATACCGTGTTGTAAATAAAATTTGGCAAATCTCAGAATATACAGTAAATACATAATCACAGATCACAGACACGGAGTATTTAATAATGCAGCGGAATTTAAAAGAAATAGTAGTTCATAAAGCTACTATATAAAAATAAGATACATCAGAGTTAAACAAGATACAACAGAAGAGTAACAAGATACATCAGGTATAAATCAGAATACATCACTAAAATCACTGGATACAAAAAGCAAAATAGATGGCTAGATCTTCAAGGAAAGCTCCAGCTCCAAAGGTGAATCTTGAATGCTAACTCACTCAATCTGACTCGAGCGTAAAGCAAAACACAAAACACTCGAGTCAGGACATAAATACTTATGAACTGTAAATCAACTCAAGTGAACAGTAACAAAAATGCATCAGTAACTTAAAGGATGCTTGGGATCGCCCATCCTTTAAGGATCCGTTAAACTATTTACTATGTAGTAATATTGCGCTATTATAATAATGTCTACAGTAAAATAAACATACTTTTAAATAGCGTTCTGGGCTACCCATATCACCCTTCACACATAATAGTCCCAGTAGTCCATCCAATATCATGCCATCTCCACTCAAGGTGACTGTCAGAGGATACCACACGGGCTACGGGAGAAAAACAAACTCGTAGTAAAGGCTCGGTATGGTAGGTGACACGGCACACAAGGCAATGCCAGGGTAGATATACCAATTACGCACACGGGCTGGTGGTAACGCAGCAGCCACATACGCCCACCTCGGAACACACTCCCAATCAAAATCGGAGGATAGCCATCTAATCAATCACAAGTAAGAGTATAGTATCGAAGGAATGTGTCCGATCGGAGGAATGACCTCACTTGGCCCGAGATCGCTCCTGTTTTAGCCACCTTATGCCAACTCACGGGAGTTGGGTCCACGTAATATACCTCAAGAACGTCGCCACCATCCTACTTCATTCTGGAATCTCCACCGCGTACACTGTTTTTAAAGTGGTTTTCAAAGTTGGCAGAGAGTATGACAACTTCCGATCCCGGTCTCTTTAACAACCAAACGTTATTATGACGCCGTGGTCATTTCAAAATAGTTTATACTTTAAAAAGATCAAATCATTTCATTTCATTTCAAACTATATTTCTTTCAAAATAGTTTATACTTCGAAACCAAAAACATTTCATTTCAAACTATATTCATTTCAAAATCATAATATTTTCAAAGTATAACTCTTTCGAAACCAAAAATACTTGAAACAATTACACTTTGAAAATCATAACATTTCAAAATCATACATTTGAAATCATGGGATATTCATTTAATTCTTTACATTTTACAATTCATTCAATTAATCCCAAATTTTCAATTTCCAACTTAATTCAATTCAAACCATCAGTTTCAATTAAATTTCCCAATAACCATTTCAAATCATATCATTTTCAAATATAGATTTGATCCACAAATTAAACTATTCAATTTTTAATAAATTTCAAAGCTTTAATATCCCGCATTTCAAAACTAAATTTTATAATTTCATATATCTCAAATCTAGTTTCATTATTACTTAGTTTTGAAATATTCATTTCATAAATCCAATATTATTTAAATAAACTCAATTTACCATTAAACTAAATATCCTTTCATACCAATATAAACTTCAAATATTCATTTATCAAAAGTACATATCATTCTAATTCATATTCTTTATCAAAATAAAGATCAAATCATTTCCAAACCTTATTATCAAATCATTATTTGAATTCAAATTCAAATACTCAAATTTAAATATCATTTTTAAATCAAATAAGTCATTCATTTGTTATTTCAAGTATCATTACAAAATACATTAAAATTCCATTCAAAAATTCATTTATCTCATTACATTTCATTCCATTTAACACATAACCAAGTAAATCTTACTTAAATTCCTATTCAAATTTAAATTCCTTAAAAATTCAAATTTAAATATTAAATTATATTCAAAACTTCTTAAATTTCATAATTAATCAATTTCCAAAATTTAAATCATTTAACACTTTAAAATATAACTCAAACAGTGTTAAAAACAATAACATTTCAAACATTGTCAAATTATAGCAACGACAGCATTTATAAAGTGCTATCGTAGCTTATAGCTTCCAAAAATGGTTTAGTTCAAGAATAACGGCATTTATAAAATGTCATAATAGATATTTAGTTATTTCAAACATTGTTAGATTCAAAACAATAGCATTTAAAAATGCTGTCAAAAGACTACAACATTTTAAAAATGCTATGAATTCCAGATTTCATTTAGCTTTTCAAAAAAATAAAAAATAAATAAAACTCCAAATTTTTATTATAACTTAAAAATCATATTTCTAGACTTCAAAATTTCACATTTAAAATCATTTTAACATATGATTTAACACAACAAAATTTTTAGATCGAATATTCAATTTAAAAACTCCATTCATTTATTAAGTCAAAATTCACTGTTTGTTAACATATAAATTAAATAAAACTTAAAATTTTACTTCATATATAATTTTAAAACTTTAAATTTAATTTCCATTATTTATTTACATTTTAAAAATAAAGTTTAAAGTCTAAAATCTCAATTATTTCACATTTACGTACTCAAATTCACAATTTCAAGACTTAATATTTAATTTTCTTAAAACCATAAAATATATATTTTTAAATCAAAATTTCATACTTTTAAAAATACATATTTTAATAAATATCATTTAAAAATATACCACGGGGTCTGTATATAATTTTCTAACCTAGGTCAAGTGATACGGATATATATCATTTCAATCCGCAGTTTACAAAGAAAACCCAGGTTCTATCATTTCAAACCCGCAATCCCAAGTCAAATAAAATACAATAAAAATCGCTCAGGCCTATCATTTCAGCCCATAATGATTTTTCCCTAATCTAAAGTCCGTTTGGGTATGTATCATTTCAACCCATAGTGATTCTATTCTAACAGGGAACTTGCAGTGTGAATATATGCATAAACAATATAAACAATGTCAGTGTCACAATATAATGTCATATATCACATGTCAGGTGATAATTAACAGTTTTACTATGGTAATAACATGGCATAGCATATCATATGATCATCATTAACTTGCATAACATTTTATATTACTAAACACTTGTCATCAATTCACTATTTCATAAGTATAAATGTCAGAGTGAGAAAGACTCACCTTTTACGAAGCTAGAGACAAACAACACACACAAGAGCGATTCCAAAGGCACGATAAGCACGATTTGATTTGAATTGATGGAGACCCTTGTAAACAACACAAAATATAACATACATAAGCACAAACATAGATATCGACATACAAATATAATCAACAACTTTAGTTTGCAGAACAGTTGCAAAACAAGAGAGATGACCAAACCTTAAAAGCAAAAGACTTGCACACGACAACATAAGCTTGTCACATGATCAAATGGGCTTGCTCTCATCATACTAGGCTCAGCCTAGATGCCAACATGGCTCAGGTTTGGGTCAATATGGTTCATATGGCTCGGCCTAACTTGGATATGAAGGAGTGGAAGTTGTGACATGAGAAATACAAAAGTCAAGGCAATTAAGTGGATTTTTGGTGCAACTATAGGTTCGGCCTACCATGGCTTGGGCTTGGCCATGCAAGGGGATGGTCAGGTGGTGGATGGAGTGGCGGCCAGAGGTGGTCGAGGGACTGGTGGTGGCGGCCATGGAGGTGGTTTAGGTTAAAAATGAAGGCTATGGCCTTAAGGGTTTGGCTAGGCTAGTTTGGTGGAACTTTTGTGCAAATTTTGTGGTGCAACATCAACGGATGGTCATGGCTACTGTCTTGGTCAGAGGAGAGGCTTATGAGCTGCTGGAGATGATGGTGGAGAGGATGGTAGTGGTGGTGGTAGAGGCTAGGCCTAGCAAAACACAAAAAGGATCAATGCAAAAATCAATAGGAAATCATAAAAACAAGAAGAAAGATGATAGAATTTATCAAATTTTTGTAAAACAAATGGCCATGAGTTTTTTTCTCAAGAAAGATGATAAAATTTCGTGAGAAAGAGTGAGGAATGTAGCTGAAAGATGGAGTAGGGTACGGCCAAAGCATTGATGAATGGAGTTTGGAAAATGAAAGGTCGGAATGCAAAAGGACTAAGCATACAAAAGATCTCAAACTCTTCATATATTCATTATTTCTTTTTAAATTTTTATATAACTGAAAAACATATATAAATTCAGTTAAAATACGAAAATATAGTAAATAAACAAAAATTAATTAATTAATTATTAATTATATATGGTTTAATTAAATAAAATAGCAAAATTTGCAACTAGTCTTGAAAATATGAAAAATAAGTGCAATGAACTTGGGAAAATTTTTATGTACTTAAAAGTATTTATAAATAAAGATAAGAACACAAAATAAAAAGGAAATCACAAAATAAATAAATAAATTTTAATTTAAATATAGTTTAGATGAAGAAAATAGCAGAAAAAGGAAAACAGCCTTTTAAAAATAGGAAATCATCATAGTAAATTTTAGAAAAATTCTATTATCATTTCAAAAATATTTAAAAGTAAAAATATACATAATATAACATATTAAAACATATTAAAATAAAATATGACAAAGAAAAATAAAATTTATACAATTTAAAATAACAAAATTGCAAAATAAACAATTTATACTCAAAATTGAAATGTACATATCTTTTGCAGTTTAACTCCGTTTTCCACGAAACAAAAAGCAATGTTCAAGTTATTAAATCTATTTTCATAATAAAAGATAAAATTTAAAATTTAAAACCTTTAAATTTTTAAGTTAAAAGTCAAAGTTTGACTATTTTGACCAAAATCAACATTTTCTGGAAATATTCAATTTATGCATGTTTGAAATTCTAATCCACATCAAAATCAACATTTATATTTAAATTAACAAAATATATTAATTTTAATAAATAAAATAAAGTTTTTAAATTAGGAATTTAAATTAAAATAATTAAAATATACAATTACAATAATCAGAAAATATAGGGTTGTTACATTTTCACTAAGAATGCTCATTGTCCTCCAGTGATAATGTACTGATAGCATTCATCCATACAAGTCCGTTCTGGGTCTGAATGAAATCGAAGGCACTATTCCTACTACATCCATTTGGAATCATCCTCAGGATTAGTAGCGATTAGACCTTGCACTTCAATGCTCTATCTCCGATTCCTTGCTCTTTTCTTCACTTCGAAAGCGTATTCGTTGGATCGAAGTGGTTTTCGGATAACCTATCTAATGTCGGTCTCCTCGAAACAACGTTCGATATTTTCGGTAAACTCAACCCCGGTTCTTTAGAAAATAAATAGACGAAATAAGATCGGAGATCACCTCCTAACCATTAGTAGACGGGTTTCATTATCACCGTTCTAGAAGAATGAAACGAGTTTATCCGTACAATATACCACCTTCAATGGTATATATACCATATAATCACCCTGTTTCTCCTAGATATTTCCAAAGTTATGTTTTTGGTCTAGATTTGATTGTTGGTTATTTAACTGTCAAATAAACAATCATTCAATCAGAGATTTCATTTTCCACTGAAATCACTAAGCCTTATTTAATTTAAATTTTTTAAATAAATTTAAATCTCTTTATTCAAAAGTATATACTTATCTTATCAATATAAGTATATTCACAAACCATTCCCTTCAAATATATTTGAAAACATTTTAAAATAATTATGAAATGCACCATGCGGTATCAACCATAGATTCACAACTCAATGATTACGTCTTTATCCTAGAGAAATCCAAACATAACTGTAGGCAATCTCTGCCTTCGATTTCCTCCATGAATGTATACCATTACATTCCAAAAACTTTATTTAATAATTAAATATACTTTTAAACAATTAAAATAATTACATAATTTTGAAACAATAATTAATTCTGATTTGTTAACAAAATTCTAATCGATTTACAAGACTTGTTTATAAACTTATAATTCATTTTGACAACTTAAAAATATTGAAATAACTGATTTTCTGGAATATTTTTATGCTAATTTTTTTTAAATTACCTAGGTTAATAATTAAAAACCCTCTTTTAAAAATAAACTCAACTTCTCAACAAAAATATATTGTTCAATTCCAATATAACCAATCTAATATCTATAAATCCCTCTCGATTTATCACCAATCTGTTTATGTCCTCAATTTCACAAATCTCTTTCTCACATTTCCAAAAGTAAAATCTATCATTTCTTTTTAAACCGATTTAACCATCTCATTACAAATTCTTACCGTGAAGTTATATCTTTAATTTATCAAATGATAATCATTTCACTTATTTATAAACATTTTTTATGAATCCCATAGTCTCATTTCCAGTTTACAATGGTTTCACATCACTTAAATCCATTATAAATCGATTTCTAAATTAAATTCCGTTTATAAATCAATTTCTTTAATAACCCAACTATATTCCAAAACTATCTAAATCTCGATTCTACTTCCATTTCGTAATTTAGAAATCTTATTTTAGATCCAGTATAACCAATTTTTTATTTACTTCCATTTTGTATTTAAAACAAGTATCACTTAAGAATTTTATTTAATCCTTTATTTACATTATTTCAAAATCTCCATTTTAAATATCACGGAATAGTCAAGTACAAAGTCAAACTATTTATTTTACCAAACCAATTTCTTTTAACTAATCCAAATTTCAATATAAATCCTTCACTTCCAAAATCCCTTTTTGATTTCTTTTCAAATTCAAAATATATATTTATGGTATTTTAAAATACCAAAATCTAGGCCAGTGCTACCATAACATCAATAAATTTATATCACACTATAATCCATCATAAATTATTCAAACATATCATATACCACTATATATGAAATTAAATTCAACATTTTTTAGGAATCTAGTTGGACCCCTCCAACCTGTTTTCCTACAGCCATAAATATTAGATAACATAAAATACCAATTCCACTTCAAGGCGGGACATCGCAGTAATACATGGTTATCCACTATTAAGCGGGGCACGTAGGTCTCATCCGCTCCAATATGCGGGAATAATATATTCAACTACTAATCTATATACCAATATGAATAATATAGAATCCAACCGATATTAATTTAAAACTCAACCAATCATCCAAAATTAATTTTAACCATTTAAAATTAATTGCAGTAATCCAAATGAGTGAGATTTACTCACTTTTATTTTCTATTAACGCTTTCGTGCTCTTGTTCGTCTAAAGTCATGATTTTAGCATGAAATTCCAATAGCCCAGATCTCGACCATTGTAGTTCCATATCCTAGATCTCGCAGATACGAACGTCATGCAATTCGTTTCATTTAATTCTGACAAAGTATGAAGGAAATGCAATATTTTTAAAAATAATGGTTAATATAGATTTAATAATAAAGTTAATTAGAAATGTTCGTCGACGGAAGTTTCTATCGGTTTAGAAAACCGTCGAACGAATTTGAATTAAAAATAACCGCAAGCGCACGGTGTACGAATGTAGCACGTGGAAAATACGGGTCGATCCACAGGGAATTGATGATTTTAAAATTCTATTCAGTCAAATTATACCAAAGTCGAGAGTGAATAGCTAGAAATGCAAGAAACTAACAAAAACTAGCAAAAGAAAATTATAAAAATATGAGAGTTAAATGATAATTTAGAGATAATTCCACTCTTTAGATCATATAGTTCAACAAATTATGAAATTATGATCTCTCTTTATCGGGTTATAAATGAATTTAAATGATGTGTTTATCATAAGTATGACTCATTTGTGTTATTAGTTAGCTCAACATAAGTCATCAAACTATAACACAACCTTTAAATCATTTACTAACTCTCATGAAAATGACAACAAAGTTGAAAATGAAATCTATTTTAAGTATGGCCTATTAACTATAATTAGAAATATAGACCATCAAATTTTAATTTCAAATCACTTTCTTATGCCATAATCATATTTTGATGAAGAGGCATTTTGTTAGTGATTGTTTAAGCATAGCCTATTTGGTGTCAACAATATAGGCTATCAAATTCAAAGCAAAAACAACAAATAAAACCATTTCAAGCATTGCCATTAAGCACAAAAGGAGAGCTATAATTATCAAAATGTTGAAGCTACATGATTAGAGGCTTCATTACCCCTAAATTGAAGGGATTAGCCTCTCATATTTGTTATCAAAACAACAAATCTAGCTTGCAACATTGAAGGAAAAGAAAAAAGAAAAAGAGAGCAAAGCAAAGAAACAAAACTAATCTACTTGCATGAAATAAGAGAGATCTACACTACTTGCATAAAAGGACATGAACATGTAATTAAAAAGAAACAATAATTAACATTGCATAAAATGAAAAGAAAATTACATAAAATAAAAATGGCTAAGTAGCCATGAAAAGAGAAAGAGAGCTTTCTTTTATTTTGATCCTAAACTAATGAGGAGGAAGAGGGACTAAGAGAAGAGGGAGGTTACATGAAACATAAGGGGTTATTTATACAAGCATGAAACCCTAATCCATAAATTGGGAAATGACCAAACTACCCTTGAGAAAGTGTGGAGGCCAAGTAATCATTAGATTCTACTAATCATCATTTAAGTGTACATGAAGCCATTAATTCCATATGTGCATTAGCCTCTAATTTGTACATTAAGTTAGGTGGGTAGGTGGGGTCCTCCATGATCTTCACTTTGAATTATTTCCATCTTCATTCCTTTATATTCATGTTGTGCATGCATATGTCTTCATGAAACCACTCCTATTTGAGATCAAATTCCTACATCAATATATATATATATAATTTCAATTAATTTTTCGCAAAGAAATATATGCACACAAATGACCGTTTTGCCCCTATATGAAGATGGATATGTGACAATTTGGAATTAATATGGATTTTGGTTAAAACAAGTTAAAATACCCCATATGATCATTTATTTAATTTAAATAGATTAAATATGGTGGTAAAAATATGCATATTTATGTGCACATCAAATACCCCCACACTTATATTTTTATTCGTCCTCGAATAAAGGAAAAAAAACTAAGATAAATCCGTTTTCGTAGGGAGCACGATTGCATTGAGCATATGCAACAAGCCGCTAAACCTCTAGGTGTCCCCAGTAGGATGAGTATTGTCTTGTGAGGGTTTTCAGCGGATGCTACCCATAAAATCCAAATGCAGGATGAAAATATTTATAAAATGCAAGATTTATTTACAAAGAGATGAATGCGAGTTTTTTTTTGAAAATATTTCAATGAAGGATTCACTTTTAAATCGACATAAATAAGTTAAATATAGTTTTCGGTCATTATCTTGAAAATTTAAGTCATTTACTCATCAAAATTTCCAACAAAAATTAAGTTATCATAACAAATAAACTATAGTTTAACTTGTTGTTTCGGTTGATAACAAAGTGTAATTATAAAATGGATCCTTAGTTGATCATCTGAGTTTATCAACGTGGTATATTCATTTCTCTTCAGTAACAAGTCAAACCAAATAAGTTAAAATAGTGCTTGAATTTCATTTGCTTACTCTCTCATTATTTGCAAGAAAAAAATACACATCTACCTCAGGTAATCTGAGACCAGATATACCACCCATGCACTGCCTTTCAGGCTTATATGAAGGGAGTACAGAGCATGGCGAGTGCACACACCTTCGTGCATACACCTGTCGACTGTAGATGGTTTTTATTAATTTTTTTTACATGTGTTCCATACATGCATAACCGTGAGGACTTTTAAATGAGTATGAAAGCACATAATCAAAGATTCCAAGTAATTCACCCATGCATAACCGTGATGACTTTTAAATGAGAGTGAATACTTTGGATGTTATTTTTACTTTTATATTTTTTTTAAGAGAGAAAGAGTGTTGCAAAATCATCTTAGCACCTTTTAACTTAGAAGACAAAAAAATGTTAAATCCTTTACTTTAAATTCACCACTTTTAAAACAAAGATTTTCAATTAGGATGTATTTCATAATTAACACGTATGAATCTTCCTATATACTAGTTAAACCAATTTTATTTTTAATCAAACTTCATTTTTATTTTTGTTAAGACAAATAAATTTTCAATAATTTCAATTTAATAAACCAAAACCATATATTTATCCTATAGTGGTTCTTTAAAAATAAATCAAAAACGCTAAAAAAAAATTTGTTTTTGGAAGAAAAATGAAAAATGAATCCTGAAAAATCAAGAAGAAGATGAGTCTCGCCCCCACACTTGATTTTGACTGTGTCTCCACAGTCAACCCAAGTGAAAGGAACATTTATTATTATTTACATGAAAATGAAATGTATTTACACGGCATCAGAAAGTATATCGCTAAAAAGCAAATGAAACGGTCTTCCAAAGATAGATTCATTTGTCTCGTCAAGTATATGAGACACAGCCTAAGCTCGAAAAACCAAACCATAAAAGATTTCGAAGTCGAATGTGGATTTGAAAAAACGAATGTCGTTTTATTAAAAATCGTACGAGTTGTTTTATTTTCGATGATTTTTGGGGTAGGTATAACGATTGATTGAAATTCAAGTTTATTTTCACCAAATTAAAATTCAAGTTTGTCATTGAAAAATTCTTCAAAATTATTGATTTCAAAATGGTGATGTAAATCGTCCCCTTTGGAATCCAACAACTCATCTTCAAAAAGTCCAAAGAAATCGTGTTCGTTAACTTTGTCTTCCTTTGTTGGATTATCAACAACTTCATTGCGTATCTCAAGTTCAAAATCCAAAGTTGTTGTATTCAAATTTCCGAAATCGAGAAAAGAAAAAATGAATTTTAAATTTGGTTCCACATCCTCAAAAGAATTGAAATCCAACTCAATTACCATGTTTTCAACAACTTCATTAAGATTTCGTTTTCAATTTCGAAAGTTGTTATTTGTAAAACATCGCTTTTGGGTAAAAGGTGGATTATCACTTGATTTGTCACACGTTGGAATTTGAGTATGTTTATCACGTTGTTTCATATATGTTTCAAACACCAAATCCATGTGATCATTGTACATTTCTTTAATTTGCTCAACAAAGTCAAATTTTAATTACTAACTTGAAAATTTTCGATTTGGACTCGTTGAGAACAAGAATTGTCAATTTCTGTAAACGGTTGATTATTATTCGAATCTTCGCAAGTTGAGATATGATTATGATTTCCACGAATTTTTTTGTTTTTTTCAAGTAATAAATCCCCGTTATCTTTTTCCTTTTGGTCAACAAAATCAAGTTCATGATTATTAATTTGAAAATATTCATTTTGAATTGGTTGATAACCAAAGTTTTCAATCGTATCTTTATTGAAACTATTTCCACTGCCAAAATTATTTGAAAATTGGTTCACATTTTCATCTTGATTTTGAAATTCATTTTGAAGCTCGAAATTGAATTGGCATGGGTTATACTCGAAATCATTTGAATTTGGAAGCGAATTCAAATTTTGATTATTTTGACTTGAACTATTGCACAAATAAGTGTTACACAAATAGTTTATACTTTGATTTTGTTGTGTAGAGAGTTCAAGTAAAGGTGAAATGCTATTTTCGAGATTTGAGGGTTGGTCATTATTTTGAAAAGTTTGTTGTCCAAAATTCGAATCGTTTAAAGAATAGTTGTAGCTAAAATATCCATACGAATTTGAAGTGAAATCATATGGATTATACTGATTTTTGCAACTATTGTAAAATTCAAGTGAATATGGAAATTCGGACATTTTCAAAAATGTTTTTAGTTTTATTTTATAAAGGAAAAATAATTACAGATAAAATTTATTTTTCAAAAGTAAATTTGATTTTTGTTTTTTTTTGGATTTTCAAATATATTTTTTTGCTTTTATTAGAAAGGTTTAATTATTATTTTTTGGATTTTGTTTTTTAAAGAAAAAGGAAAAAATTTCAAAGGAAAATAAAAGGAATATTTACAATTTTTTTTTCGTTTTGGATTTTTGAATTTTTTTTGTTTTTTTAATATGCATGGACTAATGCACCTAAATGAATGTAAGGGTTAATTACAAATGATTTATCCTATGTTAATCCAAAATTGTATAATCACAAATTGTCCTAAATCAACAAGATAGTTCTCAGCCAAGTAACGGACAAGATTTATCGGTGCACCACGAATCACCGTAGCAATGCAGCCGAAGGTTTAAGTACCTTCAAGGGAACAACCACTATAATATTTACGAATTACCGTAATATTTATAAATGGTTATTACTCTATCGTAGCCTAGACACCAAGAATTTAAATTGTTCAAAGAAGTCAACTTGTCAATATACAATTAAGTGTTATCGATGTCTAACCATTATTATTAATCACAATTTTACAATGAAATGCAAAACTGAAATTAAACGTGAATTAACAATGCAACTAGAATGGATTTTTTTTAAATGCAAGCAAACAACAATGCAAGACAAAAAATAATAGATATACACAATGGAAAGCAAATAAAAAGAAAATTATGAATAAGCAAGTAGTTGTTTTTTTTGTAAGCTCAGCAAAGCGAGCAACTTCTCCTATCTGCTTTGGCCACCTGAAAAAATAAGATACAATTTTTTTAATATATGTTTATCAAAGAAGAACTAAAACAAGTAGAAAACAAAACAAAAATTTTCCTATTTTTTTGTTTGTTTTTTTTAATAAAAGGAACCTAAAAAATAATAACTTAACACTTAAAAATTAAACAAAGCAAACTCGCACAAACTTATCACAAAACTCCGGCCCAAGCAACTAGGCACAAAACTCACTTTCGAATGAATTCAAACAACTGCAGATTTACACTTCCCTCGAAACAAAATGCTTTATCCCAAAATCAAGCTCAACAAAATTCTCAACCCAAATAAAATAATCAAAATTAGCACTACCGAAATCAAAACTCGAAGCAACAGAAATCAAAATTCACTATCCTCGTAGGTTGTGATTTTGGATCTACGATTAAGGTGCGGTTCGGCTGTGGCTTCAATTTTACGGTGAGGGTTCAGGATTTTAGGGGTTTGTGTTTTAGTAGTTCATCGATTGGGATTTGCTGTGATTGGAAGAAGGGGTGTTCGAGATGTCGAGTTCGACTCAGGCATTGATGAAGGTCGCGGTGGTTGTGGAGTTCGAACGTGGCTGCAGTCGATTTGGGTGGTGACACGATTTGGTTTTTGGTGGTTAGAGGCGTGGCTGCAGTTGAAATCGCGTGTTTGATGCTGGCCGAAGTGAAGGCTGAAGCCGTGGCTGAAGTGACTGTTGTGAGATGAATTGGATTGGATGTAAATTTTGAGTAGTTGTGTTGAAGAGCGTGGGTGGTAACAGTCGCACAAGGAAGTTTTTGATGAACTGCACGGGTTGATCAGGTATGTTGAAGTTTGTAGTGTAGGCAAGCAGTTTTTTTCTTCTGTTTCTTGGTTATGGTCTTCTAATTCGAGGCACAGTATAGTGATGGTTCGTTGCTCTGAATTTTGACAGAGGCGGTGACAGGCTGTTAGTGTTGAAGATGGTCTCAGGCAGATATTGGTGACTGAGCAGTGAACTGTGGTAATCAGTGTTGTAATGTTTGTATTTGTATGGCACCAGGGTATTGAAGTGTGATGGTCAGGGCAATAATAGGTTCTGGTTTGTAAGGGCGGAGAGGTAAGTAGAGTGGTTGCTGATTGGAAGTGGTAATGTTTGGGTAGTGGACTGTGAACACTGATTAGGTTGTGAAGCAGATGACTGGATAAGTTTGACAGTAGGATGTTATGCAATGTTTGGCTAGAGTTTTGTGATGGCTGTGTGGTTATGGCACAGTGGAAATGATTGTACATGAGATGGTAGAAGTGATTATGGGGATGTGGAAGGGTGTAATAACAGAACAATAGCAAATTTGTTTTGTAGGCGATGGATGAAGGACTGAAACAAGTAGTGGATGTGCAGGCTTGCAGTGTAGGAGGCAGTGGCAATGAAGTGTCGGAGGAGTTATTTGATGTCTGTTGCGGTGGTTTGCTGGGAAGTGTTGGTGTTGCAAGGAATTGTTATGGCAAGTGACTGGAGAGGCAGTGTGAATTGCTCACTATTGTGTGCAGTAGGAAGAAGGCGATATGGTGGAGAGAACAAGGCAGTGATTATCGATGTTTTGACAGAGAGAGTTGCTGTGAGTTGAATAGTGGTTTGAGGAGTGGGTTTGATTTGTAAACAGAGAGGGTTTGAAAGTGTGGTGAATGGAGATGTAATAGTATCTAAAAGTTTGTACAGAATGTTTGTAAACAATTGAAAACAGAGAACTTAGAGATTACAGAGAATGGATTGCAAAATGAAATGTAAACTGAAACTGAAAAGAGAGAACACACTATAACCATCAGCAATACAAACCAAAATGTTTTGTACACTCCAAGATGTAAGAATCAAAACAGAAATGCACAAAAAAAAATTTAAAGTAAAACAAAACAGTGGAGAACAAAAGCAAACAACAAAATTTGGCAACAAAACTTAAACAACAAACACAAAAAAAAAAAATTAAATGCAAACAAACACACAAAATAAAACACCCAATAAAAATCAAACAAAAATAATTCGAAGAATAGAAAACCAAAACCAAATCAACTCCCGGGCAACGGCGCCAAAAACTTATTCGTCGACGGAAGTTTCTATCGGTTTAGAAAACTGTCGAACGAATTTAAATTAAAAATAACCGCAAGCGCACGGTGTACGAATGTAGCACGTGGCAAATACGGGTCGATCCGCAGGGAATTGATGATTTTAAAATTCTATTCAATCAAATTATATCAAAGTCGAGAGTGAATAGTTAGAAATGCAAGAAACTAACAAAAACTAGCAAAAGAAAATTATAAAAATATGAGAGTTAAATGACAATTTAGAGATAATTCCACTCTCTAGATCATGTAGTTCAACAAATTATGAAATTATGATCTCTCTTTTTTGGGTCATAAATGAATTTAAATGATGTGTTTATCATAAGTATGACTCATTTGTGCTATTAATTAGCTCAACATAAGTCATCAAACTATAACACAACCTTTAAATCATTTACTAACTCTTATGAAAATGACAAAAAAGTTGAAAATGAAATCTATTTTAAATATGGCCTATTAACTATAATTAGAAATATAAACCATCAAATTTTAATTTCAAATCACTTTCTTATGCCATAATCATATTTTGATGAAGAGGCATTTGTGTTAGTGATTGTTTAAGCATAGCATATTTGGTGTCAACAATATAGGCTATCAAATTCAAAGCAAAAACAACAAATAAAACCATTTCAAGCATTGTCATTAAGCACAAAAGGAGAGCTATAATTATCAAAATGTTGAAGCTACATGATTAGAGGCTTCATTACCCCTAAATTTAAGGGATTAGCCTCTCATATTTGTTATCAAAACAACAAATCTAGTTTGCAACATTGGAGGAAAAGAAAAAGAAAAGGAGAGCAAAGCAAAGAAACAAAACTAATCTACTTGCATGAAATAAGAGAGATCTACACTACTTGCATAAAAGGACATGAACATGTAATTAAAAAGAAACAATAATTAACATTGCATAAATGAAAAGAAAATTACATAAAATAAAAATGGCTAAGTAGCCATGAAAAGAGAAAGAGTGCTTTCTTTTATTTTGAGCCTAAACTAATGAAGAGGAAGAGGGACTAAGAGAAGAGGGAGGTTACATGAAACATAAGGGGTTATTTATACAAGCATGAAACCCTAATCCATAAATTGGGAAATGACCAAACTACCCTTGAGAAAGTGTGGAGGCCAAGTAATCATTAGCTTCTACTAATCATCATTTAAGTGTACATGAAGCCATTAATTCCATATGTGCATTAGCCTCTAATTTGTACATTAAGTTAGGTGGGTAGGTGGGGTCCTCCATGATCTTCACTTTAAATTATTTCCATCTTCATTCCTTTATATTCATGTTGTGCATGCATATGTCTTCATGAAATAACTCCTATTTGAGATCAAATTCCTACACAAAATATATAAAAAAATTCAATTAATTTTTCGCAAAGAAATATATGCACACAAATGACCGTTTTGCCCCTATATGAAGATGGATATGTGATAATTTGGAATTAATATGGATTTTGGTTAAAACAAGTTAAAATACCCTATATGATCATTTATTTAATTTAAATAGATTAAATATGGTGGTAAAAATATGCATATTTAAGTGCACATCAACAAACTAAATCTAATTACCCAATATAGATATGGCCTAGCCCAACGAAACCCACCCCCAACTTCTCTTTCCACTTCACCTGTACATGATGCATAGCCATGCATGACAACTGACACGGTGATCCAATACATGATTCGAGGAAACGACTTCGCCAACTATTCTCTAACAAAAATCTCATCTTGCCAATGCCTTTTTCGACAACCCCGCCATCTCCGATCAAAATGTGACTTCGCCAGATCAATAGCGAATGCAATATCGTCGCGGCCACCAAACATTGATCGGACCTCTCCATTTTCTGTGCCAAGATGTGCCTCGACCTTCCAAGTCTAATTCCGACATCCAAAATCCCAATCGATAACCCATCACTCCCCAATCCCAAACCCTCATGGACGCACCTACCTATAGACCACCAGAAACGACGTCGTACTACACACCAAGCATATCATCCTGAAGGTCTAGAGAAATCGCGATTTTCAAAACAAGTTTCGTGATTTTAGGATGAGTAGAATTGAAGAGAATTTTTTTTTGAATTTTTCTTTTTTCTTTTTTTTTCCTTTCATTGAATGCTCGGCTGTGTTGTATTTAAAAGGAGTAAGATGTACGTTTGAACTAGTAATAGCCATGATCTTAGGTTGTAGAAGACAAGATAGAGTTTGACTTCAAATTTTCGGATGATGTAAAGTTTTTGGAAATAATATATATATTAAATTTCCAAAATATCTTGGTATTTATTTAGAACTCCTATCGAGGCGTGTCGCTAGGCGTTCATAATGTTATACCTCTATTCTGAACGAAATGGAAAAGGTTTTGAGTCCTAGTTCGATCGTATGAAGAAGAGATCTTTTCAGATCCAATTATAATATTGAATTTTCGATATTAAATACAACGCGTTTGTATCTCGTACGACTAAAAGGTAACACTAAATTCTACGAATTTGAAATCCGATAATGATACACTATTACTGATCCAATGGAACTTGTTTTGTCAAATTTCGAAACTGTGCCCCTATAGGCTATTTTTACTCGTTAATTAAAATGAGTTATTTTTAAAAAAAAATTGAAAAAATCACTTTTAAATTCAATATAAAAGTTCTATTACCTTCATTCTTATTAATATAAATTTATTAAGCCTTTAAATTATTTTTATCAAGCTTAAAACTCAAGATTCATTATTTAACCAATTTCAAGTATTAAATTTGACAACCAAATTATCCAATAAACCACTATTTTTGAAATTGAAGTTATTTAACCTATAAAATTAACATTTAAATATTTAAAATCAATTAAATATTCCAATTCCAAACACCTAAAATTCTAGGTCGTTACATTCCTCTCCCATTAAAATAATTTCACTCTCAAAATTGCTAAGGTAAGAAGAATGGTCCAAAACCCATTAACTTTCCCAAAACCAATCAGTTGAAACAACATTATCACTTTTACTAATTTCAAAATTCATCCATAGATTCCAAATAATACCATTTACTCAATCATTTCAAGTTATAATCCAAAATAGTTATACAAAATTTTGTTCAAAATTTTCGAAAAATTTCGCCAGCGTCTAATTTGCGTGGCTAGATCCAAACAATTAAAAGTCACCGCTATGGGCCCAAATCGTCAAAAGAAAACAAAAGCCAAGTGGCTCAAGCATAGAATCATCAAATCCAACAACAATTTAAACATGTACCTTTCTGTCGGGCAACCAAATTTTCTTATGATATCGAAGACATCAATTTAGTTCTTGTTTTTATATACCTACATCTTATTTACCAATGATATCCAATCGCATAATTCAAAATCATTTTATTTATTCTTTTTCAAAATTTTCAATATTTGCTTTACTTAAGTCCGTACGATGTACATATATCATCCGTACGCAATATCAAATCTGATC
Organism: Allium cepa; assembly: GCA_030765085.1. NCBI lineage: Eukaryota > Viridiplantae > Streptophyta > Magnoliopsida > Asparagales > Amaryllidaceae > Allium > Allium cepa. Next base: position 898,826,061 of record CM060932.1, read on the forward strand.
ACTCACTCGACCATACAATTTTACTTTCGAACTAGTATCGTTGACACGGCCATTCTATTGCAGACTCAGATCTGGTTCCTTGATTAGAAAACGTCATTCCCCTTCCATTGCCATATAATATGATAGAGAATCCCAGAATAAATCAAAAATCCATATCTAATGTTCGCCGTCAAGAATCAAGTGAAAAATCCTAACACGGACCGATATAAATTATCTCGAAATTTGGTTCTCGAATCTGGATCAAATTGTCATGCGAATAAAATAATATACGCACAACTTACATATTTATTTTAATTGATTCTTAGCTATATCAAATTCACTTAAAGAATTTCCTCATCTAATTTTCTTAAGTCAATTATAAACATTTTATACAAAAGTTCTTATGTTTATTACCACTTCACCACTTAAGTTTACATCCACTTTTATTCAAGTTAGATTTCATTTTCCAATTTCAACGTTCAGTTTTATCAATCATTATTCCAAATCTCAATAAATCCCATTTCCAATAATTATTTCATTTAGCCTAACTTAGGCTAAATTTTCATATTCCACATTATCTAACTTAACTCAAGTTAAATTTTTATTCCACGGTTCAAATTTCAAATTTTATAAGTTATCAAACTTACTCATATTCCATAAAACAGTTTAAATATAAAAAAACCCAGAGTGAAACATTTTGTTCTAAGTATTTCAAATCATTTTTGAATCATCTGTACCCAAAATCCCTTTGCATATCAAACTATTCCTTTGAATTTCAAAACCAAAACTAGTTTTCCAAAACAAAACCCAATTGTAGCAATCCCTCCCTTGGAAACTCGAAAATCAACGTCGTTGATGCTGTAATCATCATCGAAATTATTTTCCAGCGACCGAAGTGAGTTCAACACTTTTATTTCCTTTAAAATTCCTTTTAAATATTTCCAATTCAAAAATATTCTCTAAATAATATCATTATTATTTTACAAGACTTTGAAAAACATTTAAAAACCAACAGGAATTAAATTCCTAGTCTTTAAACCCTTTTTACAAATCATATTCAAATATACTTCTGGGATTTCATTTCATTAAAATCATAAGTCACATTTACAAAATCACATTTACACAATTCCATTTTGTTATACGAAATTATGTCTTAACTGTTGACTATAATACCAACTTTTTATTCAATCACCACAATGGCAAATGATAATGGTTTAATATTATCATTTACTAACAGCCAAGCATTCCATATACAACTATAATAATTTATTAAAAATTATTTCTTTCATATATAAAAATAATCTGGGTAAACTATGTCATTTACCCCATTTCAAAGCAATAACATGTCGAATTGCCCTGTACAAATGTTTAGAGATTTCTATCAATAATGCTAATTGCTTGTATTGACCAAATCCATAAGCCACTTGACAAATCAACCAACACGATTTAAATGATTTTTATATCACTAACAAATACTCGCTCATATTTATTAATACACTCAAACGTATTCTAGGGTGACTGTCCCTATCTCTAATGAGCTACTCCATCAAAGCCAAGGTTCTCGCTTAACCTTCAGCTCTAATACCAAATGTAACTACCAGGATTTTCGACCCTCGAAAATCGACACTAATACATCACTGTATTACATGTCGAGAAATCGAATGTCGGAAAATCCGATAGTTAATGGAAAGAAAAAGAAGAGGTAGAAGAAAATAGAACAACAACATAGAATCTTACAAACGTAGCGGAATAATATATAATAGATATAACACGTCTTTATACAAAAAGAGCTATGACTGTTATTTATACATAACATCATCAGAGTACAATAAATCAAGAAATAAATGCCCAACGGTTATAATAACTTTCCCTCACCGATGCTGACTATACAGCCTAACACACATATAGTGGAATATAATCAAGTACGTGAAATACGTCTCTGTTATCCAGCTCGTCTCTTGAGCTCCATAACATCCTAACCTGAATCTATAATATCCGGCCTGATCCAAGAATTATAATAGAATGACATCCGAGTCAGTCTGGAAAACCAGTGTGAGAAAACACACTCAATTTGAATTATTACTATTATCAAACCCTTTGAAAAACAAAGGCATCTTGTAAGATCGCGTCACAAATAAACACGATAGGTTTTTACCTTATGACAATCAAAATATTTTATACCAAAATCATTTGATATTCTAATATCTAAGTACAAGTACTTATTCAAATGACCAAAATTGTTACATTAACTAAATACCAACATAATAGGCTCCACAACCAAAACCGTAAAGGCATGTATTGGAGAATGGATTCAATATAATGACTAGGCACTGGGGTACCATCTATCAAAGTACACCTCTAGAAAAATGTATCGAGGACCTCCTCGGGATCCTCTAAAACATAAGACCAGTTCTACCCCTAACCTGGATAGTACCGAATATGTTGCCACCCCAGGTGTTCCCACCCTTATCGAGAGCACTTTTTCCAAGCACCACCGATCCATAATTTATAATATATCCGAGGGTATCTAGAAAGGTGATAACATATCCTAATTGGGTGCGAATCACTTAGCCTTGTTGATCTCCTTTGATTTTCAGTCATTCCGGTTGATAAGGCTTGAGGCTACGATTAACTTTTTAAGGAATTTTCACTTAGAATGCTCATTATCCTCCAATGACAATGTACTGATAGCATTCATCCATACAAATCCGTTCTGGGTGTGAATGAAATCGAAGGCACTATTCCTACTACGTTGATTTTGGAATCATCCTCAGGATTAGTAGCGATTAGCCCTTACACTTCAATGCTCCATCGATTCCATGCTCTTGTCTTCACTTCAAAAAGTGTATTCGTTGGATCGAAGTGGTTTTTAGATAAACTATCTGATGACGGTCTCTTCGAAACAACGTTCGATATTTTCAGTAAACTCAACTCCGGTTCTTTAGGAAATAAACAGACGAAATTAAGATCGGAGAGCACCTCCCAACCATTAGTGGACGGATTTACTTATCAACATCCTAGAAGAAGAAAATGAGTTTATACGTACAGTATAGCACCTTCGATGGTAACTGTACCATATAATCCCCGTGTTTCTCCTAGATATTTCCAAAGTTACGTTTTTGGTCCAGATTTGATAGTCGGTTATTTAACTATCAAATAAACAATCATTCAACCAAAGTCATTTTCCACTGAAGTCACTAAGCCTTATTTAATTTGAATTTTCAGATAAATTAAATCCCTTTATTCAAAAGTATATATTTATCTCACCAAATAAGTATATTCACAAACCATTCCCTTCAAAAATATTGAAAACTTTTTTAAATAATTATGAAGAGCACCATGCGGTATCAACCATGGATTCACAGCTCAATGATTACATCTCGATCCTAGAGAAATCCAAACTTAACTGCAGGCAATCTCTACCTCCGATTTCCACCATGAAAGTATACCATTACTTTCCGAAAACTTTATTTAATAATTAAATATAATTTTAAAAAATTAAAATAATTACATTATTTTGAAACAATAATTAATTTTGATTTATTAACAAAATTCTAATCGATTTACTAGACTTGTTAATAAACATATAATTCATTTTGACAATTTAAAAATATTTAAATAACTAATTTTCTAGAATAATTTTATGCTAAAACATTTTTAAATTACCTAGTTTAATAATTAAAATCCTCTTTTAAAAACAAACTCAACTTCTAGATAAAAATATATTTTTCAAGTCCGATATAACTAATCTAATCTATATATCTCTCTCGATTTAATTATCACCAATCGATTTACGTCCCCAATTTCATAAATCTCTTTCTCACATTTCCAAAAGTAAAATCTATCATTTCTTTTTAAACCGATTTACCCATCTCATTATAAATTCTTACCGTGAATTTATGTCTTTAATTTATCAAATGATAATCATTTCACTTTATTTATAAACATTGTTAATAAATCCTATAGTCTCACTTCCAGTTTACAATGGTTTCACATCACTTAAATCCATTATAAATCGATTTCTAAATTAAATTCCATTTATAAATCAATTTGTTTAATAACCCAACTATATTCCAAAACCAACCAAATCTCGATTATACTTCCATTTCATAATTTAGAAATCTTATTTAAGATCCAGCATAACCAATCTTATATTTATTTTCAAATTCCCTTTTATTCTCCCAATCTATTAAAAACCTCGACTTTTAAAACCTTTTGTACTTAAAACAAATATCACTTAAGAATTATATTTAAAATCCTTTATTTACATTATTCCAAAATATCCATTTTAAATATCACAGAATGGTCGAGTACAAAGTCAAACCATTTATTTTACCCAATCAATTTCTTTTAAATAATCCAAATTTCAATAAAAATAATTCACTTTCAAAATCCCTTTTTAATTTCTTTTCAAATTCAAAATATATATTTATGGTATTTTAAAATACCAAAATCTAGGCCAGTGCTACCATAGCATCAATAAATTTAAATCACACTATAATCTATCACAGATAATTCAAACATATCATATATAACAATATATGAATTAAATTCAACATTTTTGAACAATGAAGTTGGACCCCTCCAACCTATTTCTCTGCAACCACAGATATTAGATAACATAAAATATCGATCCTGCTTCGAGGTGGGATATTGCGGTAATATAGAGTCATCGACTATTATGCGGGGCGTATAGGGTCTCATCCTCTCCAATAGGCAGGAGTAATATATCCAACTACTAATCTATACCAATATGAATAATATAGCATCCAACTGATATTAATTTATAAATTCAACCCATCATCCAAAATTAATTTTAATCATTTAAAATTATGTGTATTAATCCAAATGAGTGAGATTTGCTCATTTTTATTTTCTGTTGGTGCTTCCGTGCTCTAGTTCGTCTAAAATCAAACAGCCATTTGATTTTAGGGCGAATTCCAATAACCCAAATCTTGACCACTTCAGTTCCATATCCTAGATCTCACAGATACGAACGTCATGCGATTCGTTTCGTTTAATTCTGACAAAATATGAAGGAAATAAAATAATTTTAAGAATAATGGTTAATATAGATTTAATAATAAACCTAATTACAAACCAAATGTAGTTACCCAATATAGATATGGCCTAGCCTAACGAAACCCACCCCCAACTTCTTCTTTCCCATCTTCTGTTTCCATTTCGCATGTAGACGATACATAGCCGTGCATGACAACTGACATGGTGATTAATACACGATTCGAGGAAACGACTTCGCCAACAATTTTCTAACGAAAATCTCATCTTGCTAATTCCCTTGTCGACAACCTTGCCATCTCCGATCAAAACGTGACTTTGCCACATCGACAACGAATGCAAAAACGTCATGGCCGCCAAACACTGATCGAACCTCGCCACGTTGTGCGCCAACATGCGCCTTGACCTTCCAAGTCCAATTCCGGCATCCAAAATCCCAATCGATGACCCATCGCTCCCCAATCCCAAACCCTCGTGGACGCGCCTACCTATGGACCACCAGAAACGACGTCGAACTACACACCAAGCATATCATCCTGAAATCATCCTGAAGGTCTAGAGGAATCACGATTTTTAAAACAAGTTTCGTGATTTTAGATTGAGTATAATTGAAGAGAATTTTTTTCGAAATTTCCTTTTTGCTTTGTTTTTCTTTCATCGAATGCTCGGCTGTGTTGTGTTTAAAAGGAGAAAGATGCGTGTTTGAACAAGTAATTGTCAAGATCCTAGGTTGTAGAAGGCAAGATAGAGTTTGACTTCAAATTTTTGCCTGATGTGCAGTTTTTGAAAATAATATATATATATATATATATATATATATATATATATATATATATATAATTTTCAAAATATCTAGAAATGGAAAATGTTTCGAGTCCTAATTCGATTGTATGGAGAAGATTACTTTTTGGACCCAATTATAATATTGAATTTTCGATATTGATACAACGCGTTTATATCTCGTACGACCAAACGGTAACTTTACACGCTACGAAATTTGAAATCTGACAATGATACACTACTACGGATCCAATAGAACTTGTTTTGTCAAATTCCAAGACTGTGCCCCGAAAGGCTATTTTTACTCGTTAATTAAAATGAGTTATTATTTTAAATTCAATATAAAAGTTCTATTACCTTCATTCTTATTTATATAAATTTAATAAGCCTTTAAATTATTTTTATCAAACTTAAAACTCAAGATTCATTATTTAACCAATTTCAAGTATTAAATTTGACAATCAAATTATCCAATAAACCACTATTTTTGAAATTAAAGTTATTTAACATATAAATTAACTTTTAAATATTTAAAATCAATTAAATGTTTCAATTTCAAACAACCAAAATTCTGGATCGTTACATACAGATATATACACACATACATACATACATATATTTATATATTTCTACATATACACACACATATGTATGTCTATATATGTGTGTGTGTGTATGTCTATGTGTGTGTGTATGCGCACACACATTTATTTTATTAGTTAAACCTTAGAGAGCAAATGCATGCATAAATTTAGTCCTAAATGTCAATTAAAAAAAAAAAATCAATTTATCTAATTATGGAGAGAGATAAATGAAAAGTTTCTCTCTTTGTACACTGTCATATCTTCCCTCGATTAATTGAATAAGTTAAGAGAGAGAAACTGAATGTTTCTTTCTCTATATTATTTTGCATGTTACCTTATATACTTGCACATGACTTATATGTTGCACTTATATATTATACGTATGAACGTATTATATACATTCATTATAATACACAAGTAAATTCAAATTAAATTTAAAATCCCATTATTCAAATAAAATAAGAATTTTTTTTTGAGCTTTTTAGATTGGATCTAAATTTCATTTAGGTTTCATAGAGTTAACAAAGATCCAAAACAGAAAATTTGTTGAAATCTACCTATTTTAACGGCTTTCGACTAGTCAAGTTCCGCTAAGACATCGATCCAAACTTTTCAAGCATCTGCTCTAAGTGGAACGTGGTGCACCGAAGCAGTGTGATCAATAGATGCAAACGTCCCTTTGGCAACAACCTTCTTTCATGTACACTTTACCATCTTCAACGGTTCAGTATGTTTGTGGAACTTATCCAAACCACCAACAAAGCATTTGAAACAACAGGTAAATATATCAAATAGAAGGTTGACATAGGTGCATGTATCCTAGGGGTGATAGATAACATTGCGAGTTGTAATAGAAGGTTCAATACAAACTACGTGTTCCATTGTTCGTTAAATGAAACATGAAACTGAGATATAAAGCTTGTTTGAATTGAACACGAGACATATGTGTACGAATTCAGTATATGCATGTGTAAAAATTCAGATATATCTAATTATCTAATCATTATATGCATGTGTATAAACATGAGAAACTAGATGAAATGTAAAAATGACACCAATATATACACGCGCGCGCTATGGACTTCTCAAACTCAGTTGACACATAATAGATGAAATATAAAACTAATATATGAAATCGAGTATATGTATGTGCATTTTGATGAAATTAGTATAAGTTCTGTAATGAAATCTCAGTTGAGGTGGTTTCACAAAACATCAATGCTCGATTAAAAAAAAAATGAAAATGAAAAATGATGGAAATATGAGATCAGAGGCAATGAATATAGCAGACTGATTGTGTGCATGGTGAAATGAACACTTACAGCAGGTGCAACAGAACCAAGGACGACTCTCTATGCTTACAACTCTTTGAAATTGACTGCTAAATCATACAATAATTTTTAACTTTATGCATAATTGGTTGGCTGTGCATTATTTTCCCGAAGCTACACAACTTTTCATTGTTTGTTAGGCGTTGGTATATGGTCTCCATCGTCTACTCAATGCCGACTAACAGTTTCTTTGAATAGAGTAATAAATGAGAATTTCTTTAAAAGATTGCATGAGCACATGTGTAGGATCAGATTGTGGACTGTCCTTTCAAAGTCAGGTTGACCTTGTTAATTATGCTGCACGCGAGGCTACTATGGTAGTTTATGGTGTTATGAGAAGTACGAAATTTGAACTTTCACCAAGGACTTCTTCTAGCAAAGAACAGTTGTATTAAGGCTAAATTTCATATATGATTACAAAGCTTTGTTTTTCCTTCACTCAACCATTTAAAAAATATCACCTAAGAAGTATACGAATAATAACAGCTTCCAATAAGAAGTAAATATTGTATTCGTATTATGCATCAGGCAATAATTATATGCTTACTATGCGTTCGACGACCATGGAGTTTGGTGGTTCTCTTTTTTTGTTATGTCCTTCGCACCATCGTCTCTATCAATATCTAATGCACATTCCTTCTGTAAAATTAGTATGGAAATAAAGCTCATATATTTTGCATAGCAAAGGAGTTCGATTATTATTTAACACAAAACTAAGTATTTTTACCATTTTAACTAAATGCTAAATGAATATCTTTTCTTTTTTTTTTTTTAAAAAAAAAAAACATGTTGATCTAACTGAATTTATTGTCTGGCTCGGCCACTTGTTCAACTCTCCCGTAAAAGACGGGAACAGATTTAAGTATGGGCCTTTGCTGGCATCTCTTTTTAGATACCATTTATCATAAATGTTGCATTTTCTACAAATTCTGGTAGGATTTCAATATTCAACAAGACAATGAACAAAGTACATAAATGTAACAACCCTAGATTTTGAACACTGTATATATTTAAATATCTAGATAAGTATGGATTAAATGTGTTAAAATGGGTTTTATGGCCTTAACTACCCCTTTTTAATTAATAACGCAGGATGATAAACTTTTTTCTAAAATGTTTAAAAAAATAAATGATTCAAAGAATATTAATAATGTGATCGAAAATCATTTTATCGACAAATAGCTTTTCACTCAACATAAGTTGTTCGAATGAAAACGACTGTAACTTAAATCAGTTAGAAATTTGAATGTTTAAATTTTAAATAAACCGTGTAGAATTATAATCAGTGCACTGAGTTAAGCAAACATACAATTTTGTTTTGGTAAATGGACAAAGAAAAGTGGACATCACATGCGCTGAACGAGTCCATAAACGAACAAATATCTAAGCATGACAAATGTCATGTACCATAATTATTTCTTCACGACATAAGATATATACGAGCATTTCATCAAAATAATTAAAGTGACAAATGGAAGAAATTGAAACATTTGGCAAAGGAATGATGATACTTGGTTTAGGTTGTGACATTTGACAATGCATGTAACACTTGGAAAATAAAATAAGGGTAAGGTGGGACGTAAAGGACATGGGAGAAGGGCTTTTGACCAGAAATATGAGCGGGCAAAGGAGATCATTTTCTGATGTTAAAACTCTACACAACTTACTTCATTGGTTCATATACATTTTTCTAAGCTTCGTGCAAAAGCAATGGCTTCTTTTGCTTCTCTTCTTCACTTTAATCTTCAAAAACTATATCAAATCAACTCCAATCTTCTCTAAACTTTAACCATTGCCTTTATGCATTATATATAGCAACATGAAATTGTGACTCAAATCATGAAGGAAAAAGGCACAACACCCCATCTATCTCTGGTCGAGGGCAAATAATGGAGGACGGGAGGTGGCGTAAGCATGAAAGGAGAAAGCAAGGTGGCCGGAAGCATTAAGGAAGCAAAGGTGGAATTTTTAGCACGTTAGGTGATGGTAGGAAGCATGCATGTGTTCTACAAGACTTACGCATTGAGTTAGCAAGGAGTTTGATGAGTTAACTCACCATTTAATAAGTATATATGAAGCAATATATGCTTTTGTTTTCTCATAGTACATACGATTGATTTTATATTGCTTAATTGGTTGTGATTCATGCTTTGAAAAGCAAATGACACATGTAGACAATAACCGTGGACTTGCACGACTTGGTATGACTTGTAACAAAGTCTTAGAATGAAGCACATAGGGTTTAATTGGGGACAGACTTCAAATAGAAATGATTTTATAGTGATAATTGCTATGAATGCACTTTGGAAATGTCTTTGTTGGTTTTCTATAGATATTTGTGGAGATATCCTTAGTGATTTCTTATCATGGTTCTAAAGTATTATGTGCATAGTAGTTACTGTAAAAAGATTGTGTGTAAAAAAGTTTGTTATCAAATGTAAAATCGATGAAACTTTTAAGTGTATAAAACGTCTGTTTTAAACTTAAGATAGTATTTTGCCTTGAAATATTTTTAGCCTGCCAGGACTTTTTATAGCACTTCTAAAACTGTTGCAGTTTCTGTTTTAACACTCTAATCTCTTTAAAATGTTTTTAAACCACTGCAGTGACTTTCTGCAGCATTTAGTAAACCTTGTCATCTCTGCTTGGGACTTTCAAATGTTTATAAATGGCTATAAATTAAAGTATTTTGCTTTGTTCTTTTTAGGAAAGTTTTTTAACTAATATTATAGCATTTTAAAAGTGGTTTGGAATATTTATATATTTTTACAAATTAGTTATGAATTTTTAAAGTAAGTGGTTTATTTTAATAAAGAAGAAAATTTATCCTTTTGAGATTTAAATTGTATTATAAACAAGCAACTGTTAACCGGGTTTTTAACTCGGCAGAATTCAATAGGAGTTAAAACTTAGAGACTATGCTAGAATGACCTGAAACTTGAACAAGGCATCCAAAAGAACAAGCCAAAGGCACTCAAGAAGAATTACCCAAAAATCCACTAAAGGTCCATCACCCATGGATCGCTAGCGATCCATAAGGAAGCTTCATGGATCGTTCAAGCCCCTTGCATCAGGAATCAATATCTCTTCTAAGTACGTTTGCCAAGTTTAGCCTTCCAAGTAACCTAGTTAGAGAAGCGAAGAACCATCTGATTCTAGTCATAGTTCAATCCAACATGTGCATGAATCATCATCAAAACAAGGAAACTAGCTATGAAATTACATGGAGAGCAGCAACATAAGGCAGGGAGTGCAATCCAAAGAAAGAAGCCCAAAAATCATCTAAGTACATGGATTGCTAGCGATCCATCACATTATGTTGGATCACTATGAAATTTTTAGAGAACCTCTATATCATCGAGTATAGATTTATGGAAAAGTGGCATAACTCAATTGTTCTCATGTACCTATAAATACAATCCTACCTGCAACATAAAAAGGATCTTCTGGACTGGCTATTGGAACTTTGCATATATTATTTTTCACTCTTCTCCTCTCACACAATAGTCATCTGGGGTTCACTATGGCTCTTCAGTGAACTCTAGTACTTGTGACTTGATCTAACTTAGAAGATTCAATCATATTGTAATCCGATTCAACTTGTGACAGTACTCAGTTAATAAAAAGTTATAAAGTGGATGTGGGCTTCATGAATAACTGAACCGCTATAATTCTTCTCTTTTTGCTATTTCTGCTTTTTTTACATTTACTTTCTATATTGTTGCTCTATAAGAACATGACTGGTGCTTTCACACTCAATCCAGCGTGTTCATATATTTTTTGGATTAACATTTTGGTGCTTTTACTGAGAACCCTAAATCTAGGCTCGAATCTAGCTCTCTACTTTGGACCAAATAGGTCCAAAAGTTAGATCATCAAATTCTACTTGGAAGATTTGTTGTTGAAAACCAATAGCACAACGAAGGAAGAGAATTACCTCAGGAAGATCTATAGGAGATACTATTGCTAGTGAAGAAACAACCCCTTAGCAAGTTGAAGTCAACAACCCCAACAATCTGCAACTTAGAGCTAGCACTGGAGATTAAGTGTCAGGATCCTCCACTCAACATGAAGTTACGACAAATAGAGAATTGAATCGGATGGTTGATGAAATTAACCAGAAAATGGCTAATAGTCAAAAGGCTCTTATGGAAAAGATAGATTTTCTCTTAGCGCTCCAATCACCAACTACTCCCAGAACTGCACCCAAAGCCATGGCTGTTATGGAGAAAGAGCTATCTTCTATTTTTGGCATAAGTAGATGAAACGAGAAAAAAAAGAAAAAGGAAATAATGAGCGGAGATCAAGGCATCATGATAGTGGAAAATGCAAATACTCCGCCCATTGTAAAAGCGCCTACTGCAAACCTGAACTTAGGAGTGAAAACATCATGGGATGACATACTAGTAGCTGATACTAACTCCGAGGAAGGCGAGCAACATAAGGAAGAAGAATTGAACTCAAATGATCAAATTCTACTGGCAAGACTAACCACCCGACAACGGACCTCTGCAGGAGTGACTCGCCTAAAGACTGGAGAGCCTAGGCTTCATCCAGCCAACCAACACTGTTTGCAAAGTCAAACACTTGTCACGACTACTGACAGCCGACTTACAGATGAATAGACAAGTGAGGCATACATTGCGAATATGGTCAGACGCTTGATGGAAGAAAGCAAGGGTAGAAAGGATGATGATTGGGGTTCCACTCTGAGTTGAAATCCCTTCACTGATACTATCCCGAGGATAGAGTACATCAAGAAATTCACCATGCCACCAGATAAGCCCTCTTACAGTGGAACTGCTGACCCGCAATAGCACTTTTACAAGTACATTTGGAATATGGATGGTGCAAGGGCAACAGATGCAATTCGTTGCAGATGTTCCCCTATCTATTTGGAAGGAGTTGCCTCCATGTGGTTTACCATACTCCCTCCACAATCTATCTCAACCTTTGCTAAGCTAGCTAAGAAGTTCTTGGATCAATTTATACTGCACATGGCTTAGCCAAAGGAAATGATGTCTCTATTCGGTTACTTCCAAGGATCCAACGAATCCCTAAAATCATTCATGAACAGATTTAGCATAGCCATCATTAAAGTGAGCAATCCAAATGAGGATATGATTTTCTTGGCTTTAATCGCTCGATCCATACAGAAACAAATTTTAGGAGGTGGATTAAAATGAGGCAACCCACCACCATGAAAGAATTCAATCGAAAGGCTGGTCAGTACTTAAGATTGGAAGAAGCAAATGCTTTAGAAGGTAAAAATACTAACATGCGACCAAGTGAATCAACTTATAGTAATGTGGCGGTCAATAAAAATGGCAAGAATTTTGATGCAACTATTGGAAAAGATTGGAACTATAAAAGAAAGAACCAGGATAAGAATACTGGCTAGGGCAACGAAGGGGAAAGAAACTCGAAGGTCTGAAACACGGAGAATACACTTCGTTGAACGACGGCTCGAAGAATATTTACCAAGCAACTCAGGGAACAGAAAAGTACCTGAAGTCGCCTTGGAAGGAAGAGTCTGAGCAACAAAGGAAGTCGGGGAAGTTCTGTCGCTTCCACGAAACCCATGGCCATAACATTGACGAGTGTTGCCATTTAAAGAATGTGATCGAAGAACTGATTAAAGAACATAAGCTCCAACAGTATGTGAAGAAACCTCGGAATTCCAATCAGCTAGCTAGACCTCATGCTCCTGACACCTAAGGAAACTAATCTGGATCTAGTGGAGACGGATTTAAACAATCTGAAAAGAGACTTATAATCAATACCATTTTGGGATGTCCTCATCCGACACGGAAAAGTTGGGCCAAGATGCAAAGATATGCTAGTTCACTCAAATATGCTCCAAAGGAAACTTGCTCTGCGATCGAAGGCGGAACTAGGGCTGTCAATTTCCAACATGACCCGAAGGTTACACGAAAATTAGCTGGTTAACCCGACCTGGTTAAGTTGGCAGGTCATTTTCAGGTCAACCCGAATTTGACCTGTTTATAACCCGTTTATACTTATATGGTTGACCCGGCCTGATTATGACCCGTGAATCAAATTTGACGCATTTATAACCAGTTTATACTTTTATGGGTTGACCCGACCCGATTGTGACCGGTGAACTAAATTTGATCCATTTATTACCCGTTTATGATCAGTTTATAACCCATTTATACCTTATATGGGTTGTCCTAACCCGTTTACGACCCGACCTGACCCGACCCAACTATAATCGGGTTACATGGGTCGGGTCAGGTCAACCCATTTATAATTGGGTCAAGTTCGGGGTGAGCTATTTATGACCTGTTTAATAAATTGGTTGACCTAACCCATTAAAAATCAACTCAAACCCGACTTAACCCGACCCGACCCGACCCGACCCATTGACATCCCTAGGCAGAACCCCCATTAAACAGCAAAGGATTCTCAATGATGACGTCCTATTTCGAAACGGGGATAGCGAAGGAATAGAAGCTCCAACTTTCGATCCAATAGTGGTGACGATAGGAATCGGTCCAGCTGTCGTATGTCGGGTGTAGGTTGATACCGAAGGATCAGTAAACATTTTGTTTTGGCATACGTTCGACCAAATGAAGCTTAAGACAAAGGATGTCTCTGCACGTTGAACCAAAATCCAAGGATTCCCCGGTCATCCACTACAACCGGTTGGCACAACCGATCTTACTGTTGAACTCAAAACAAGATATCGGAGAGTGGTTGTCACCCAAACCTTTGTGATAATGGATAAGATCTCAACCTATAATGCATTCTTAAGACGGCCGACCTTCGCTGATTTTCGAATTATTCTGGCACAATGGTGTCTCACTATGAAATTTCCTACGAAAAATGGAGTTGGAGTGATAAAGGGAGACCAGAGTGTCGTAAGGCATGCTACATCATTGAATTGCGTGAAACAAGAAAGAATGAAAAGGGGAGGAGTGTGGAGAAATTTCTCCACATTCGTGAACCATCAGCATAGCAAGTACAAAACCGCCCCTGGCTTGGGGACCACAGCCGATTCCATAAGGCTACGAACCCTAGGAAGAAGAGTTCATGGGAGAAACGGGAAACACCGGTATAGATTACGGTGCTTGTCCTTGTAGACATAGATGACCCAACACGAGTACAAAAATAGGATCACATCTTGGAACCAAGACGCGACAAGAATTAGTCAAGTTTCCTCATGCCAATCTAGACGTGTTCTTCTGGACGCATTCTAATATGTATGGGATATCGCCAAAGATAGCATGTCAAGCACTTAGTATCGATCCCAAGTACACTCTAGTGAAGTAAAAGAGATGCACGCTAGGACAGGAACGGTCTTTTACACTAAGAGTGGAAGTGGATAAGCTATTGGAAAACGGCTTCATCCATAACACAACCTATCCCGTATGGGTATCAAATCCAGTTTTGGTAAAGAAGTCCAATGGGAAGTGGCAGACTTGCATTGACTATTCAGATTTAAACAAAGCCTGCCCAAAGGATAGCTTTCCATTACCCAAGATCGATCAGCTTATTGATGCCACGACAGGGCATCAGCTACTATCATTTATGGATGCCTACTCGGGATATAATCAAATCATGATAAATGAACTTGATCAAGAAAATATTAGTCTCATTACCAACCTTCGATTATATTGTTATCGAATCATGGCCTTCAGACTAAAGAACACAAGGGCAACCTACAAATGATTGATAAACATAATGTTCAAGGATCAGATTGGGAAAACGATGGAAGTATACGTGGATGACATGCTTGTCAAATCACGCATATCGAAGAATCACTTAGACAATCTTGCAGAGATGTTTGAAATATTACGGAAATATGGAATGAAGCTCGACCAGTTGAAATGCTCTTCCGGGTTGCTTTGGAAAATTTCTTGGTTTCATTGTGAATGCAAGGGGCAATGAAGCTAATCCGAAACAAATTATTGCACTAAGGAACATAAAAGCCCCTACGATCAAAAAGGAATTACAAAGTCTAAATGGACAGATTGCAGCGCTGAGCCGATTCATTTCTCGAGCGACTGACAAATGCATAATGTTCTTCAATGCATTGAAGAAGGGAAGAAGAATTTCGAATGGAACAAAGCTTGTTAGACGGCCTTTGAAGAATTACTCCAACATATGGAAACCCCATCAGTCTTATCTAAACCAATAAATGGGGAAGATTTGTTCATTTATCTCGATGAGTCGACCCATGCTCTAAGTGCACATTGGTACGTGAAGAGGCTAAGGTCCAACAACCCACTATATTAGTAAGCGGTTTATTGGAGCTGAAAAGAATTATCCAAAGTTGGGAAAACTCACTTATTACTTATTGATCACATCGAGGAAGCTACGACCGTACTTCCAGGCTCAACCATCAAGGTGTTGATGGACCAGCCTCTGAAACAAGTGCTGTATCACCCAGAGACATCAGGTCGACTTCTAAAATGGAATATCGAGTTAAGGAAATATGAAATCACTTATCACCCTTGAAGATCTATCAACGGACAGGCACTGGAAGATTTCATTGCCAAAATTACCAAGCGAGACGGTGAAGAAGAAAGCACTTTGGACTTGGTGCCATAGTGGAAGTTGTTTGTTAATGGTGCATCAAATGAATCTTGTTCAGGTGTAGTGGAATTACTGAAAAACCCCGAAGGAAGATCTGTTTGTTATGCTCTAAGATTGGAATTTCCTTCCACTAACAATGAAGCAGAATATGAGGTTTTGATGAAAGAATTAAAAATCGTTAAAGAATTAGGAATAAAAGCTGTGCATATCTACATTAATTCTCAGCTAGTCATCTTTCAAGTGAAAAGGGAGTATTAGGCAAGGGGCAACCTCGCCCTCTACCTATCAAAAGCGTAGAAATTGCTGTAGAACTTCGGGTACTACACTTTATGTCACACTTTGAGGGAACAAAATGTGTAAGTGGATCACTTAGCCAAATTAGCAAGTTCCGAAGATGCTCAGTCAATGGAACTGGCCCCAACCGAAATGCTTACATCACCCAGCATAAAGACATGGGTATCAATTAGATCATGGAAACCACAGAGGAAGAGGAATCATGGATAACGCCGATCAAAGATTACCTGATTAAAGGTATACTTTCCAGGGATTAGAACGAACGAAAGAAGCATCTCCAAAAAGCACCTTGGTTTGTCTTATAGGATGGAATTAATAGCAAGTGGTATTCTCTACTCCCTTCCTCAGATTTGTAACCAATAGTAAAGCCAAGGATCCTCAAGGAAGTCCATTAAGGCGATTGTCGAAACCACATTGTTGGGAAGACTCTAGCAACGAAGATCCTCCGATATGGTAACTTCTTGCTATCCATCAATTGTGACGCGGCGGACTACAACAAGCTATGTGTGTAATGCCAAAAGTTTGCCAAAATAAAAAAAACACCATCCACAGTACTTACGCCAATGGTTAGTCAATGGTCGTTCGCGGTCTGGGGAATTGACCTGATCAGCATACTCCTAATTGCTAAATGAGGAGTCAAATATGCTATCGATGCTATTGATTACCTCACAAAATAGCCCGAGCAAACTGCTGGCTACCATTATCACCAAGAAAGTAATTAACTTTGTCACTAAAAATATTATTTGCAGGTTTGGAGTGCCAAAGAAAATCATTACAGATAACGAAACTCAATTCAAAGCACTGAATTCAAAGACTTTTGCAAGAGTTTGCGCATTGAAAAGAGTTTCTCCATAGTGGCACACCCTCAAGAAAATAGTAAGTGGAATGAAAAGAATCATCAAGTCCACCATCAAGAAAAGGCTGACGAAAGCCAAAGGAAACTAGGTTGATGAGCTCCCACTTGCACTATGGCTTACCGGATGATGCACAAGTCAGCAAATGGACACTCGCCATTCACCCTAGCATACGAATCTGAAGCAATGGCCTCGGTCAAATTGGAAGTTCCCTCGCATCAAAAAAACACTTCAATCAAAAAGAGAAGGAGTAGCTCCTGCTCGTGTCACTTGATTTAACTGATGAGAAATGGAAGGAAGCCGAGCTAAGGACCGCGACTCACCAGAAAAGGGTAACATGGCACTTCAACTCCAAGGCCCGCAACCATACTTTTGAAGTGGTATATCTTGTCCTAAAGTAGATTTATCTGGCTAACGAACATTCGGACCAAACTGGGAAGGGACTTACTCAATTGGACAAAAACTCGGAGATGGCACTTTCAAGCTTACCACAGTCGATGGAATTCAGATTCCCCGTGCTTGGAGCAACGACTCGCTTCGACACGACTTTATTTAGCTTTTATCTATGTATTTCCTATTTTCGCAAATAAACTGTCCGACTACACTAGGGGCATTGTAAATTGGATGAATTTGCTATACTTTCCTTTTTAATAATGAAACATCTATAGTTTCTTGAACCAATAAAACCATGTTCATACAAATTACTTACAGAGTCGATGAAAGTAATCTGCCTCAAAATTATTCATTAGCTGCTTGGGAAAGTGAAACCACACCCAAGTATGCTTTGCCTACTCGCCAAGTCGATGTAAGTAAATCGGATCAAACTC
The DNA here is from genome assembly GCA_030765085.1 of Allium cepa. Taxonomy (NCBI): domain Eukaryota; kingdom Viridiplantae; phylum Streptophyta; class Magnoliopsida; order Asparagales; family Amaryllidaceae; genus Allium; species Allium cepa. The sequence continues at coordinate 898,844,291 of CM060932.1, forward strand.
AAAAACTATGCATTTCGTAAGTCGTGCACTCTCAAAAGCCACGCATTTCGTAAGTCGCACACTTTCAAGGGCGGTGCATTCATAAGCTGCGCACTCTAAAAACCCATGCATTTCATAAGCTACGCACTCTCAAGGGCTAGCAAGGATCAACTCCTACTATAAAAAAGAATCAATGTGAGTCCAGTAATGTCGTAAACTAGAAATTAGCAAATAATTCCAATTTTTGATATTTGAGGTTTTCCAAAGACAGGAACCGCAAAGTGAATTCGGCTATAGACATAAGAGGAATCGCTTGGATCAACTGGTCATTTATCAAGTGTTCGGAGTAAACAACCCTGTGAAGTTGGGGGTAGTAAAAAACACGGCATGACAGTATGAAGTATAGGAATTGTAGAATCAGCAATCACGTCATGTACACACATAAGTGGTATAAAAACAAGCCAAGTATGTGATAAATAAGAAAGAACACAGAAGTGATAGCAATAGAAACATTAATCTTTTCATTTTTTCTAATGTAATCTATACAAAGTCAAAATGTGTGGGCTATACTGATAAAATATCGGCCAACAAAAAGAGTAGTACATATGCTACAATCAACAAAAGTGATTAAGTGCAGACACTACACTTGTACAAAATGTATGCCGAATAAACCAAAATGTACAAAATCTAGCTCTACTGTCACTCGAGCCCGTCGATGCTTCTTGCCACCACTTCCTTTCCCTCCTTTGGTCGGAAGTTTCTTCTTCCCCTCAACATCCCCACTAGGAGTTGTATCCCTGCCAAAGATATCGACTATAGGCTCTATGCCCATTCTCCTTCTTGTTCTTTGGCCCCTTAGGAAGACTCCTCTTGGTCTTGCGCTTGCGGGAATTGCAGGAGCTTCTCGAAGACTTTCTCTGATCTAACTGCTCAGTTTTACCTGGTTGGTCAGCTTGGTCTATCTGCTCTTGGGTGTCAGCTGCTGTTAAATCGCCTTCTAGAGATACAGAGGGATCGTCCAAGCCACGCACTTCTCAAATTTCAGCTCTGGTTATGAGCCAGACATGGGAGTGGTAATCAAAATAGCTACAAAAACAGGCGTTGAAGTAGTCGAGATAGTAGTAGTCCCCGAGACTAAAGAAATTGGCATTTCAACAGGCAAAGAAGATGGGCCTATAAAGCATTCGGTTCATCTTGTTCTTGCAGTGCAAGCTTGAAGTTATCAAAATTACATGCATCAAAAGTGTGACCTTGAATATCAACTTTGTACTCCAAACTGTTTCCTTCTTCAGATGCATTCACAATCTTGGGCGAAGTTTCAGGACTTCCCAAGGCTTTGGAGATAGGTGCTGAAGGACGGATAACAAAGCAATATCGGTCAAAGCCGGAATGATTTATGTCTGATCATGAAGTTGCTGGCATGATTCACAAGGCCTAGAACTAAAAGGGTATGATAGTTCTTTAGTAGCCGTGGGTGCGCTAGCATTGGCGGTTCTCACTCCCTTTCAACCCAAATAATCTCTCGATCCTCTACTAAAGCCTTCTTTGATTCTTTGTTCAGATAGGAATCCACTAGCTCTTGTTCAATGTACACATCCCCGTCTTCTCAGAAACGAACCAAGATTTCTTCCCAAACCACAGTAAAAGTACATGGGAAGTTGGGGCTTAGATAACAGAGACTGCCCTGATGTAACAGGTAGTTAATGTAGAAGTTCAAGGTGGTGTTATCCATCTTTGCAATCTTCCTTTCGAAGGTATCTTGTAACTCCATGTAGTCTGCCGTCACAACGACTTTCTCAACTTCGCCTTTGGTCTTTTGAACGTCGATTTGCGCAACTTTTTCTCAAAGCAAAGTAATCACTTAAGCCTGGTTGGAGATGGTCTTATCTAGGGATTCTCACTTAAGCCTGGTTGGAGATGGTCTTATCTAGGGATTCTCACTTAAGCCTGGTTGGAGATGGTCTTATCTAGGGATTCCACCATTCCTACATAATCAACAATTGTTTTCTTATAAGCTTCGACGGTTTCATCATGACCAGTAATGGTTCTCTTCTGAGCTTCGATGATCTCATCTTGAGTTTCAAGCTCCTTTTTCAATTTGACTTCATCAACATTGGATTTCTTGATTTCATCTTTGAACACATTTCAATTTTGTGTGAGCCTCTATCAATTCCTTTAGCAAACTAGCGCTACTTTTACTATCTCGAATGGTAGCATCTTTCTTAATTGATCAATTCTGGTGTCATGTTTTATCAGCATCCTTTCGTAATCATCCTTTTTCGACTCGAAAGAATCTTTTGATGGTCGTTACGATTTTTTCCCGCTAGCCACTTACGTAAATTCTCCCATCCTTCAGCTTGATCCAAGTTGCTTTGAATCGCTTGGAGATGGGTACATAAGAATCCTTACGATCGGACGTAGGTCACAATCAAATTTAAATCCCTTCGAGAACCAGCTAGGAACACTGCTTCAAGTTCAGGTGGACTAGACGGGAGAATATAAGCATGCCTCCTGCAAGGGCATGAAAAACCAGAAGCAGGCACAATATGAGTTGATGGAGTCTTGGTTGATGGAGCGACCTGAATAATAGAAGACGGAACCTCAATTTCGATAGAAACTGGAGCTGTGGTAGATATATGGCGCTCGGAAGGATGAGGATCATGATGTACTTTTGAATTTTTTGATGGCTCTTCCCGATCAACGTAAGTCTTCCTCTTCTCATAGCCACCCTTAAGATCTCTACGTCGGTCCCTGTCATCCTAACGACGAGCTTCAGCTTCCCAATCTTTTCTCCTCCTCCATTCTTCCTCATATTCTCGGAGCTACTGGTGGCTTGAAGTCTGTTTTGCACACATTGTGCATTTTTAAATTTTTTAAGATCTTAATAAAGTCCACAAGATGCCATAGTACTTAATATGAGTAAAGAATGAAGTAACTTTAGCAGTGGAAAATGAGCTCAAATAATGCATATGCGAGTGTACATGACCCAAATGAAGTAAGTAAGGTATCATAAGCGCCTTAAAAGAACTTTACAAATCGGTTTGGGAAGCGACAATGGGAATCGGGCTAATTCTAGAAATAGCATTACCAGAGTACTCCTTGTTTGCACAAAAATTGGGCAAACACCCCCTAGTCGTATGATTTAGTTGATTATATGTTGATCTGGATGGTTTGGGTGATTTATGCAAATATACGAAATAGATGGACTAAACTATAAAAGACACACAGATTTATAGTGGTTCGGCCAGAACGTGCCTACGTCCAATTTATATGCTATTCTCCTTTTTCTTTCAGATTACAAGTACAAAGCTTTGTATACAAGTATATGAAAGTTGTTTGAAAGTTCCTTCCGTGCTTGAGCTCTCAAAAATTGTCCGCCATTGTTGTACCCCTGCCCCTCTATTTATAGAGTGAGGCTGGGGGCAGGGGTCATGGATGTATATAGCTGCTGGTGGTCCTGGGCTGAAGCAATCTGGCCTGGCACATCTGGTTCGACAGAGCTTGGTTCGGCGAAGCTTGGTTCGGTCGTAGCTTGGTGGAGTTTGATTCGGTGGTGTGTAGAGGGTTGGTCCGGTCTTGGTTTGGTTCGGCAGTTGTGCTGAGGGTTGGTCCGGTCTTGGTTGGTTCGGCAGTTGTTGGTGAGCGCTTTTGGTTCGGCAGGGTTGGTCTTAGGGCCGATTCAGCAAGTAGCGAGGCGAGGCCTGGTTCGGTGGGACCTTGGATCGGTGGTGAGGATTCGCCCAACACTCCTCGAACTCAAATAATCTCCTATGAGTTCTGCAATGTCTACATGAATGTTTCTTAAATCCCCAAAGTTGATATCAATTCTTAGGCAGAGAACCATGAAGTCGTTCAGTTGCTGGGGGAGCAACTTTGGAAATAACCTCTTGAGAAGGCAAATCCAGGAGAATGGGACTTGTTCCTGGAGTTTCATCACATAATTTAAGACTTCCTTCGCTGGAATGCGTGTCAAATTCCTCATTTCTAGAGGAGGGGTCATTGTCACTTCCGCTCTCAATTTCACCTTCCTCTTTTTCCATGATCATCGCAGCCTTGCTTTCTCATTGTTTGAACTCTTCTTCCCCTTCCTCTGGGATCAGGGGCATTCTTTTCGGACTAATAGCACTAATAGCTTCCATCATAATGCCATTTTCTTCATGAATTTCATCAGTTGATCCACAGAATGGACCTTCTTCTCCTTGTAGACCGCTCTCTTCATAGTTGTGCAATGAAAAAGTAGAGCATGTTCTAATCCTAGAACGAGTAGAGGATGGAACCTCAACAGCGACAACAGATCTCCCAGGATGTAACAATTCATATCGATGCAAATTCTCGTCCGTCAATAAGAGTTTGACCGATCTCCCTCTAGCATTTCCTTCAGAGTATGGAAGATAGTGTCAAGTGTTGGATCTTTATTTGTCCTCAAAATAACTGTAAAAAGCATCATGTCTATTAAAATCCTGCACCATTGTAATAAGTCTCAATGAGGGAAGAGAAAACTTATCCACTATTGTCCAAAGGCGATTAAACCCTTCAGGACATCTAATGAAGAAATGTTGAGTCTTGAACAAGGATCAGTTGCTTTGGAGTTGCAAAACAACTTTGCGATTTCTTCGAGCCTCAATAATCTCATAAGACCTACATTCCTCTCTAATCTTCAATGAAAATAAGTATCTTAATTCATCAAAGCTTGAGGCATGGTTGAATGTCCGCATAAAAAAACATGAATACAAGTCAAAATTGCATAAGCATTTGGATGAATCTGAAATGGGGCTATTCCCAAATTCAGAAGAGTATCCCTCAAGAAGTGGTTGAATAGGGGCACTACATCATTCAAGAACATGTATTGATGCTAGCGGTGTACCCCGAAGGTGGCATGTGTGCAAACTCATTTTTCAGTGGAAGGTGCACATCGTCATTCGAAACACCATGTTGTAAACAAATATTGTGCAGAACTATAGCAGAAATTATAATAGAAGCTCTCTCTAGAGGATTAAGTAAAACTCTGAAGTTCAGAAGGGTTCAATTGATGACTGGACCAATCGGCACCAATTGACCATCATGAGCCTGTGGTGCCAAAGAAGTAGGCACTACTGGAATTGTTTGCGAACATAACCGATGTCGATTCTGCTTCCGAGAGTACCGGGCTTCCGCCGCTGGATTAACATTGAGATGACGGATGCTTCATTCTATATAACAGATTTTGTATCCAACATGGTTAGGTAACCCTATTTTTAACTAGAAATCCCCATATGTTTGACACTAAAATTCTGAAAAGACGTTGACTTGTGCTAAGTCTTCGGATTCCAAGCGTTGATTGGGGCAAGTGCAGTGTGTTATCTATGTGAGATGGGTTTGGTGGCCTAAACACTACGAGTGCTCTAGCTTGTGTAGATAGTTCACTCAGAGAAATAAAATGAAAGAGTTTTCATATCATTCATTGAAATTATTCCTCCTACACTTAACCGTTATCGATCGACGATAGATAACAGATCCGTTGTCCAAAGCGACATGGAAACCTCATTCTATTCTTAAGTACACTGAGCATGCGATAGTAAGACTAATTCATGACGATCAAGTCCATAATAAACCGCCTCATTGGAACCATTGAGGCCATGAGCTAATCGATTTTGATTTATTAGAAGAAGATAGTAGAATGCGTCAAGTGCAAGACATGAATCCACTATCTACCTCTAATAATTCGCAATCAACTTACTTATTTCACCATTCTCCTCGATTGCCCTAAATTCACTGGCAACCACAGCCAATATGATAACCACGTCATCATTAACCTCAGATCGAAGGCAAACGGGTTCGACTTCAGATTTGTGGCGATCCATGCTAGGGTTAGCAGTCTACAAGGTCGGCAACGATCCAAAAAAGCGGCAATTATGGTGCTAGGGGTTTGGTTTGGGGTGATGGCAGAGGTAGCTGAGGTCGACGGCAATAGGCTTTGCGGTAGAGATCAGTGGCAGCGACGATAAAAGTTTGTTAGGTCATGGTTGGTTTGGGTCATAAGAAAAGAAAGTGAGGAAAAGTAAGAAAGGCATGCTTGAAGATAGTACTAAATAGGAAGGATTTCAGCGAAAAAAATCAAAGTGATTGGATCGCTAGTAATCCATCACCTATGGATCGCTAGCGATCCATCATCTCACGTTAATTTTTGCTCAAACTTTTCAAACTAAATCCCCTTACCGCTTGTAAATGCCTTGGAAAGTATAGAGTCAAAATTGATATAATTCCATGAATAATGATGATCCACATCCCGAACCCAACAAAAATTGAAAAGTCAAAAACAATACTTCACGGTAAGCCTAATATGATCGACTGGATTTCATGAAATAGGAGTTCAAGGACGACCTATTCCAGAGCACATTTTTATCCAATGAAAGCATACTCTAGGAGAAAATGTTAACCGGGTTTTTAGCACATCAGAATTCAATATGAGTTAGAACTTAGGGACATGCTAGAATGACTTGAAACTTGAACAAGGCATCCAAAAGAATAAGCCAAAAGCACTTAAGAAGAATTACTCAAAAATCCACTAAGGTTATGGATCGCTAGCATTTTATCACCCATGGATCGCTAGTGATTCATAAGGAAGATTCATGGTTCATTCAAACCTCTTGCATCATGAATTAATATCTCTTCTAAGTATGTTTGCTAAGTTTCATAGCCTTCCAAGCAACCTAGTTCGAGAAGCGAAGACCCATCTAATTCTAGTCATAGTTCAATCCAACCTGTGCATGAACCATCATCAAAATAAGGAAACTTGCTACAAAATTACATGGAGAGCACCTACATAAGAAAGGGAATGCAACGCATAGGTAAAAGCCTAAAAATCCCCAAAGTATATGGACCGCTAGCAATCCATGCCTTATGGGTCGCTAGCTATCCATCACATTATGTCGGATCGTTATGAAATTTTCAGAGAACCTTTGTATCATCGAGTGTAGGCTTCTAGAAAAGCGGCCTAGCCCAATTGCTCTCATGTACCTATAACTACAATCCTACCTGCAACATAAAGAGGATCTTCTAGACTGGCTGTTGGAATATTGTAGAGATTATTCTTCACTATTCTCCTCCCACACAATAGTCATCTATGGATTCACTATGATTCTCTGACGAACTCTTGTACTTGTGACTTGATATAACTTTAAAATATTCAATCATACTTTAATCTGATTAAACTTGTAATGGCGGTCAGCTAATAGAAAGCTATAAAGTGGATGTAGCCTTCATTAACAGCCGAACTACTATAAAAATCTTTTTCTCTTTATAGTATTTTTGCTCTTTTTGCTTTTTATGCTCTTTTTACATTTACTTTGTATATTATTGCTCTCTAAGAACATGGCTGGTGCTTTCACACTCAATCTTGTGTGTTGATCCATTTTTTTGAGTTAACAGTAATCTGCAGTAGTATTTTAAATGAATATTTTAAACTATATTATAAGTTTTTGAAGTATATTTTAAGTATATATAGATTTTAGAAAGTTAGTTAATTATTTTATTAAAGTAATAGAAAGCTTTTATAATACAATATCATTAAATTGTTTTTAATATTATATTTATAAATTTATAAATAAAGTAGAGTGTGTATCATATTTAGGTTTATTAAACAAATATTTTACAACGAGGTTTAGGAGTGTAATCGTGTTGAGTATACAAATTTTGATTTCTATAAGCAATCGTTTTTAGAACTAGATAGTTGATTAGTCGACTATTGAACTTGAGTAAATAAAATAAGTAAATGGATTTGGGTTGTTGTAATGTTTAAGTAACATTTGTTTTAACCCTTACTAATTATTTTTAGGATTACAATTAGGACCGTAATTATGAAAATTATGAAAATAATTAGGACTTTAATATGGGATACTTTAAAGATAGTTATAAGTGAATATTTTTAGGATTGTTACGACAATGTTTGAGTATTATTTGTCTTTAACCCTTGTAAGTATAATTAGATCTTTAAAAGGAAATCTTTAAAAATGGCGTTTAAAGTATGAAATGTTTGGAGTTGTTGTGACAATGTCTATGTAGCACTTGTCTTAAACCTTTATGAAAGTAATTAGATCTTTAATAAGAAAGTTTTAAAGATAATGATTAAGTATAAAGTGTTTTGAGTTTGTAGTAAACAATGTTTTAGTAACATTCATTTTTAACCCTTGAAGTATAAGTTAAAGTGGAAAACTATTATTAAATGATTATAAATATACTTAGATATTTAATAATGGAACTTTATAGATAATAACAAGTATGAGATATTTTGGATAAAGATATGTTTAAAATATAAAAGAGAGAGAGAGGTTTATTGTAACAATGTTTGAGTAATATTTGATTTCAACCTCTTTGATTATATTTTAAACAAGTAAAATCTTGTGAATATACTTATACTACTGAGATAAGTATATGAATACTTTTTTTAAGTATTGAAAAGAGTATAAATGAATAGAGAATTGTAGAATACTTGTATATATCTTTTGTAAAGAATATACACACACAAGTAGAAAAAGGAAATTTTAATTAAAAAAGGGGTATTAATTAATTATGGAAGTTTTAATTAATTAGTAATTTAATTTATTAGTAGTTTAATTTATTTATAGTTTAATTGATTAATAGTTTTAATTAATTAGGAATTTAGTTAATTAGGAATATAAACTAATAAGGAAAGCTATAATAAGCCAAAAAGAAGTTCTATTAAGAAAAAGGAGTTTCACTAATAAAAGGGGTTCTAATTAGTAAAGGATAAATTAATTTAAACAGGATTAAAAGAGGTGACTTGATCGTGCTTTGCATGAATTGATACAATTTGTGTTTTTTACTTATGGAAAACATACGGGAATTAATTTTCTTATGCGATCATTCTCATTGTTATTGAAATTGACCAAATATTAAGTTAGGACATATCTTGAAGAAACATGAGAACTATATGATATAGTTATCTTCGATGGTGCTATACTATACGTATAAACTCATTTTTCTCTTCTAGGACAAATGATAAGGAAATCCATCTAGGTAGGAGATGATCTCCACCCTTATGTATTGTCTATTTATTTCTGAAAGAATCGAAACTGAATTAGTCAAAAACCTATCGATTGGTTTTGGAGCGTTCGGTAAGCAGATGAGTGTACTTATATGAGATGACTCAAAATCATAACTACTTCAAAACCATATACTATTCGATGTTTTGAAAGAGGCTCGTGATGTTGGAATCTATGTAGAAATTCAAGATCTGATGGAGATGCTCGAGGCCATGTAGAGGTTTGTGATCTGTTATGATGTTGCAATCCATGTGTGGTTCGAAGATCAATTGAGATGCTAGAATTCTTATGTGGTTCTGAGATCCGTTCGAGTTGATGACTCTTGGTAAGATGCCAAATGTGGCATTGATATTAAAAAATGTCTAAAATTAGAGTATGCCCATAGCCAAATAGGTTTAGCTAACCCAAGAGGATGCAGATCAACTTTGTATCTAGAGTATGCTAATTGGTTGTTGCTAGCGGAAGTTGATGGTTTTTAGAACACGTTTTCTGCATTGACAAGTTATGGTGACCTTATTTGGTATATTTTATCAACGGTCGGAAGGTGGTTTTCGACCCTTGTAAGAAGATCCGCCTCGATGTACTAAGGCCGTCTCCAACAGAAAATCTGTATGTGAATGCGCTTTGGCGGTTTTGATTATACTTCAATACTATTGTGTCGTGAGATGTGAGCAGCATATCTATTTTCTTATTTATATTCCACACTCTAGACATTATCTATAATATCAAATATGCAACCTATTAGATGGGTTTGGCTCTTTTAAGGGGATGGCCATCACGGTGGCCTCAAAAGGCGCTGTTATATGTCACATATATTTCTCGAGTTTCTCACACTGGACTTATGCATGACCCATGGTTTTATTTTTTCCTTATTTCCATGAATGCTCTTTTAAGCGGTCTAAGAAAGAAAGGTTTTCGTTTATATTCATTGGGCTCTTAGGAAGGAGCTGGATGTTTACTTGCCGTAGTATTCTTAATTCCCCTGCATTACTTTACTTATTTATTTCAGCAATTGTAAGGACGATCTGTTATAACTGTCCAGGCCGATTATAATACTTATATTAGTAACTCTGAAATGCTATGTATATTAGAGTAATACCGTGTACCATCTTTTGATATTATATGTTGTTATTCTGTTATGAGATTATGATATTTTGTTCTCCTCTTTCTTATTCTTTTCTCTTTACCCTATCATTATGTCTTTCCGTCACTTGGGTGCTCAATATGTGAATATCATGAATGTATTAGTGTCAACATTCAGGGATCGAAAAGGTATTTCATTACGTATGGTATCAGAGCTGAAGGTTAAGCAAGAACCTTGGCTTTGGTTGGGTACAACTCATGAAAAGATATGATAATGGAATGCCCTAGTATAAGTTGAGAGAATTATATATATGAGATCATATGTGTATTTGATATCTATTAGTAATATATCAGTATACGTTGATAGTGTAGTCTAATTTATATAGGGATTAATGTTGTCCATTTATCCCTCATTCATTAGCTTAGTAGTGCTCGGTCAGTTTATGAGAATTTATTATTATTTGTTGACTTATATGGAGTTTGCCTTTTTACAACATGGGTTAGGAAGATAATAATTTATGGGAACATTGAAATGAACACCTTGTGAATTTAGTTTCACAATGTGACTATAAGGCGTTTAATGATAATGTTTGTTTAAAAAGTTAACTTTAACAAATGATATTTATTATAATCTAAAAGAAAGATAAGGTATTTTGGAATAAATATATGTGAAAGGGTTTTATATAAGAAAGTGACTTTATACAAGTATGGTTTATAAAATATGAATTATAAACAAAAATAGATTTAAACTGAGAATTCGAGGACTTAAATCCCAATGTTTTTGAAAATTGTTTTTAAGGTTTTAGAGAAATTAATAATAGTATTATCTGGAAGTATTTATGAATAGAAATATTTTAAAAGGGACTTTGAAGGAGACAGAAAGTACCGAACTCACTTCTGCCGTTGGAAAATAATTCCGGTGATGACTGCAGAATCATCGACATTCTTTTTTGAGTTTTAAAATAGGGAATGCTACTATTGTAGTTTGCTACAAGTTTTTTTTGATAAAACAGATCTTGATTTAAATACCAAAATTATGATTGATAAACAATGGTTATAAGAATATATTATCATTTCAAACAGATTTGAAATAAAACCAAGTGTTTAGTTCTAAAGTTTTCTTATTAAGCTATTTTTTTGTACGCATGTATCCAATGCATTAGGACAGTTTGTTTAATGCATCATGTTATGATATATTGCTTGATTGTTTTCATTTGTTAGAACAAAAGGGAATTTTCAGCGATTTTGGACAGTCGAAAACTTCTGAATTGATATAGAAGTTAAAGCTAAGTGCCTTTGTGGAACATCTATGTTATGTAAAAAATCTATGTTAATGGTATCTCCCATCTTAAGGGTTACCTGTACCATCTATGTTATGTAAGACATTCAATTATATTGGCCCAACTAATACACATCTTTATTTTAGGGTTGCCTAAGGAAAGTAGACCCTAGTCATGAGTTTGGATACCTATAACATCCCCCATCTTGAGGCCCGAAACTAAGCACTATAGATGATGTAGTCATCTATGTATTAATTTTTGGTGACAAAATACAGTCGCGTTAATGGTATCTATAATATTAGAAGCCAGGAATATGAAATAAAAGCAAAATTTCATATATATTTCAAATTCATAAGTTCATATTCAGTACATAATCTCAAACGTTGCCCAGATTCAGATAAAATATAATTATTCCAACATATTCTAAGAAGACGTATGAAAATGCCCACTTGGTTAATCAGAGTTACTAAATAGATAGTTATAACACCTGTAATTACACATAACATTCGACACAGTTAAATAGATAAATAGATAATCTCCTACATAGCTAATCTTTGCCTCTTACACGTCTTTGGAAGCTTTATTCGCCAAACCTATTACACCCATAACCTTAACTCTTAATCTACTTAATTTAATTTTGTGCCCCAAAGAGTTTAAGGGGGAAACATAAACTTCGAGTCAGACAAAATGCCCGGTGTGAATAATATGCCATCTCAATTAATTGATATCCAGCGAAACCACACCACTTTAACTGGTTAATATCCTTTAACAAAAATCTTTTGCAAATTAAAATCCTACAACCAAACTAGTTAAGGTAAATAACACAAATAATAATACCAATAGGCATGCTACAACCTGGGCAGTCTTGACTACTCGTTAAATTAGTGGACTATCTGTCCCAATATTTAGTTTTCATAGGGTAGCTACCAACCTACATGGCTGACTTGGGCCTACTAGATCTATCAAATTGTCTAACCAGTTAGAAGAAAACTAGACAATCCGTCCAAAACTTACTATTCCTAATGGTTTTGCGGGCTCACCAATAACCTAACTCATCTTTAATATTCCTTTCTGTGCATAAACCTGCTTTTAGTCTTACCAATGAAAATCCCTATGCACTAGAATTTTGGACTTATATCAGCAAAGGCTAACAACAGAAGTATAGGGCGCTGCCCCACACCAATCCCGTTTGGATTTCTATTATCTGAGTCAATTCATCCAATCATAATTTATCCAAAAGTGATAAGAACAATAATCTCTTTAATAAAATACTGGGCTAAGTACCCTTATTATTTCCTTGAAAACACTTTCCTTCATAAATGATTTAACTCTTAAAATCATATTTGAAACAAGAAAAATTATAGCCCTTCATTTTGTCTTAAATAATTATGCCATGGTATATATGCTTTAACAAATCCATATTAATGAAGTTAGAAGTCAATAGGGTCTTCACCCTTAAAACATTGGCCGCAAGGCCAAAACCAAAAACCATGAATAATAATAAAGCTCGGCAACCTCCTCGCCATTAGGGTCTTCGCCCTCTTTAATGTAAAACTAAGTTAAAGATTTTAACTTTTAAAACACAAGGTCACAATACCAATATACACTTCGCAATTCCTATAACATTGAAGATGAAGATTATAAAATTTTTAAAAGAATAAGGTCGAAGTCATTAATCTCGGAATTACTGCCTTAAAATAGCAGCTCCATTAGGGTCGTGATCATTAGGAATAACAATATAGCCTCTTCGAAAACATGGTTAAATGTCAAAGAATAAAACGACCATTAGGGTCGAAGTGATAAAATGAGGAGTCCTTTATCAAAATAATGTGACGTCATTATCATCCCTATAAACCTCTTCGATATTATTAGGGTCAGCAACTATTAAAATAAGTAGAGAAATGCCATTTATACAAAACAGGGAACCCAAACCTTATCGACAATGTCATTATCGAAGACCATCTCATTGCCTTTAATGCTGCGTCTCTGACTTCGACCCAGATCAATCTTTTCCATACCAATTCACATTAAGATACAAAGTATTACCCTGGTTAATGTCAAAGACATTGGGAGGTAAAGTGATAGACGACAACGTCGTCTTTGTTGGCATGGCAAAATAGTAATTATCATGAAAATTATAATGTTACATATAAAAGCAATTTCTTTTCTACCAACCCCTATTATTTGTCAAATTTCTATTGGACAACAAAACATTATCAGTTATCTTCACCAGAAATGTGTCGCATACAAGGATTTTAATGCCAAAATATTTTACATTTTAACCCTTAATATCTGAATAAAACAATTATGCCCTTCGAGTTTAAAACAATTTATTAATCATACTTTAACACTTAGGAAAAATCCCCAAAAATCACAATAAATCAAATTGGTCATATTTTCCAATATATTAAAATTTGGGGTCGGAAAATTTACTTAATTATTTTTAATAATTAAAACAAAAAATAACCCATTTTCTACACTTAGAATATTCATATTTGCTTGGAAAATTATGAAATTAAAAATCCACTTCTAAAATGACGGTTCTACCATTATGATAAAGTTTCAAGTCATGTGGGTGTCATATGATAGGTTTTCCAACTCTAATATATGACTAAATTTCATGAATAAATTCTATTAATTCACCAAAAAACATATAACCCTTCAAACTATCGTATCGTGGCATAGTATAAGCAAAAGATTTAGATATATATATTTAAGACCGAAAATAACATCTAAAACATGATATGCATAACTGTTATTCACCTTGTATTGATAAAGAAGGTTGAGATTTGTGCTTTTGATTTGAATCCCTAAGCTTGGATTTTTTTTAGCATTTAATCCCTCTTGAACACTTAATGGCCGGCCCTAACCTTCCTTTGTTTTTTTATGAAATGAATGAAAGTAAGGGAGAAAATGAGAGAGTGGGGGTTTATGTTTAGGAATTTAGGTCTTTTCCCATTTTCCCCTTAACCTATATTCATCCTTTACATTTGTTAGCACCAGAATTGGTCACTAACACCCTTGAGAAAGATTATGTAGAGAAATTAATGAAGAAAGTATATTAATCTGAGGAAAAAAACACAGTGGAATGCAATGATAATTCTAAGAAACTAGAACACAGAATTTATAGTGGTTCGGCGTAATTTCCTACGTCCACTTGGAGTTTAATCTTTATTGCTCTCACAAATAATTGAATACAGATACGATCCATACACCAATGATTTGAATACAAGTTCTAAATTAAAAGAATAAGTCTTGAAAGTAGCAGAGTCTCCCCATTGTTTTCGAAAAAAGGTCCCTTTCACTTTGCCCTTGCCCCTCTATTTATAGACGAAGATGGGTTGAACTTCCCTCATGGGCCTAGGAACAAGGTAGCTTGGCCCATGGTAAGTAGTTTTTATGCACTGAGCCAGGGATGCCGAGCGGCAATTGTCGAGCGAGGTTGGTCGAAACATAGAATGCCGAGCGAGGTTTCCATGTCAAACGACACTCATATGCCGAACGAGGCATTGTGCCAAGTGAGGTCTCAATGCGAACGACACTCGTATGCCAATCCACATATCCAGGTTGAACGACATTCATATGCCGAGCGAGGAATGTATGCCGAATGACACTTCTATGCCGAACGAGGCATTGTGCCGAGCATGGAATGCGTGCCGAATGACACTCGTATGCTGAATGAGGCATTATGCTAAGTGAGGTTTCCATGCCGAATGGCACTCGTATGCCGAACGAGGCATTGTGCCGAGCGAAGAGTGTAGACCGAACGAGGTTTCCATGCCGAACGGCACTCGTATGTCGAATGAGACATTTTTCTGAGCGAGATTTCCATGCCGAACAGCACTTGTATGCCGAACGAGGCATTGTGCCGAGCGAAGAGTGTAGGCCGAACGAGGCTTGTGCCAAACGAGGTTTCCATGCCGAACGACACTTGTATGCCGAGCCAAATATCCAGATTGAATGGCATTCGTATGCAGAGCGAGGAATGCTTGCCGAATGGCACTTGTATACTGAACGAGGCATTGTGCAGAGTGAGGTTTCCATGCCGAATGGCACTCATATGCCGAATGAGGCATTGTGCCTAGCGAAGGGAGATGTCGAACGAGGCCTTGTGCCGAGCGATGCATCTGCGTTGGACGACTTGTTACCAAGTCAATTGATCGGGTAACACTTGCCCCCCAAGGTGTATCTTGTGGACCAACATGATGCACTTTGAACTATGAGAAATTTGCGTTTTCCATTAAGCCCTTGCTCTGTCTTCTCAACAGTGATTTCTTACAATCTCCTGAATGCCGAACGAGGCCTGAATGCCGAACGGGCCCTGAACGCCGAACGATACCTGCTATGCCGAACGAGACCTATGTCAAACGAGGTACTTGGGTCGAACGAGGGGAGAGGTCGAACGATGGGAGACGCCGATCGAGGCCTTGTGCCGAACCATCGAGATATCTTGACCGGTTCCACTGGTCGATGCATGTTCAACTTCCCTTCACTATAAAAACTGACACTTCTCTCCATCACTCTTTTACTTTCACTTCGTTTCAGGAACTCGAAACTTCCCTTCTCCCAAACTCCAGCTACCTCTCCAACTTTCCTTCCTTACCCTGAATCTAACAAGTCTTCCTTATAGTTCTCCCCCACGTTGAATTTAAGCAAACTTCAATCTCGAACTTAATCAGATCCCTAATCCTCATTCATCCTCTTAGGTAATAACTTCTCTTTCAAACATTTTTCCAGATTAGGAAATTTAGCACGAGATTCGAGTTCGTGAACTTTTTTCCGACCAAGGACAGTAGGAAACGTGTAGAAGAGGAAGACCAATTGTGGTTTGAACATGTCATAGGGCTGGAACCTTTATCGATTTTGAGTATGGTGAAATGGAGAGGAGGAAAGTAGGGATACAAGTGGTTTTTAGGTCAGTTAGTGATGCATTGGTAAGCGAATGGAAAACTAGCTAAGTGAGGAATTGGTGGCCCGACGGTCTTCATGTGAAAGTGATGTTTGGGAGTCAGGAGATAAGTAGCTCGGCTCCGTTCGGTGTCGAGAGTGAGTGGGTCGGCTAGCAAGTGTGGAGGACCTCTCGGCGTTGATAGCTGAGTATGTTGCGTGTCGCTTCGCATTGAGATAGCCGAGTATGTTGAGTGTCGCTCGGCATTGAGAGGGCCGAGTATCTTGGGTGTCGCTTGGCATTGAGAGGGCTGAGTATTTTGAGTGTTGTCGAGCATTGAGATGGCCGAGTATGTTGAGTGTTGCTCGGCATTGAGAGGCTTGAAGTAGGTAATAGCAGTCAAAATTATTCCTACTCGACCATAGGCTATGTCAAATTCAGTTACATTCCATGTTTCGCCACATGACAACAAACAAGGGCAAGGACTTAAGCAAACTAGCATATCGAATTAATTCGGACTGATAACTCCCCTATCTTGACAACTATAAACCTGAATTTAACTCGATTAAAACAAACAAAAATCTTCCACATACAATGTCAATGCTGAATTCAAAACTGAAATCATCATACGACAAGCTTTCGGAGACGGTCAGCGATGACAATCTTCGAAGATGATAGTTCAAAGCCTAACTTTATTTCATCAGCTTTGTGACTTCTAATTCTTTGGCACTTATACTCGAACGATTGCACTAGTTCATACATCACACAAGGGGGAGTATTTTATTGTCCTGTCTAATGTTGATCGTTTTTCAATATAGTTTAAACAGGTGTTCCACCAGATCCAACACTCATTAGAGATGTCTACAAAATCTAGTTCTACCATAGTCTCAGATAGACCCGAGCTAACTTCTCAACAATAAGTACTTGGAACTTCGAATCCTTCGAATACTCCTATACAAGATATTACGAGTCCCACAACCGCGTCTGCTGATCTAGCTCCCGATGCTCTAGATGCAGGGATCTTTCTAGACAATCCGGTAGATTCTCAAGCTTCGAGAATTAATGAAAGCGCCCTTCATCACATATGCTCAATACATGGAATTCCTTTTGACGATGTATTGGTTCCATCGGGAAAAGATCGTCCTCACTTTCCCCCAGCCGGATATACGGCCTGCAATAAATTTATGTGATGGGTTGGTAGCGTGCCGCCTTCAACTCCTTCCCGCGTGATGTGCTGCAATATATAGAGATCGCCCCATCACAGCTACATCCCAACATCCACCGATTTTTATATGGAACGTGTATTCTCTTCATGAGCATTCTACTTAGGCTCCCCACTTCGGGCTACATCTGCTATATTTATCATGTCAAGAGGCGGTTTGATAGCCCATCTTTCATATTCCTTGAGCCGCATAGTAAGTGCCAAATCCTGACTGGAGCATGGAGCAAATTTGCTCAGTATAAGCAAAAGTGGTTCTACGTGCGCTGTCCCCCTGGCTTTGAAAGGAGAAGGCTGGAAGGGAGTTAGTTTCTTTTCTGGATCAATACTTGTATTCGATGGAAAGTGCACCCTTTCTAACCCTTTTTCTACTTTTACAGTACCAGCCCACGTCTCGAAGGTTTCGGGTACTCTAAGGCCGTTGAAGCTATTCGAGCCGTTCCCGTAGAAGACCGGGATATCAGATCTATCATTTCCAATGAATCGCTCTCCAAATTCGGGCTGTTGGCGGAAGGTCACCGAATAAGCCTTCCTCACGGCGTCACTATAACTAGGTCTTCCTTGGACAAAGGCAAAAGCCAAGCTGG
Organism: Allium cepa; assembly: GCA_030765085.1. NCBI lineage: Eukaryota > Viridiplantae > Streptophyta > Magnoliopsida > Asparagales > Amaryllidaceae > Allium > Allium cepa. The sequence continues at coordinate 898,862,368 of CM060932.1, forward strand.
TCCTTTAGCATGTGATTCCCCTGATACACCTGAGGAGGAGGAGATTAGAGAAGCTAAAGTGCTCGAAGTACCGGGTGAGAATGTTAGGCCCGCTCGGGAGCCAGTAGTTGAGGTTCATGATATCGAAGTAACGCCTCCCCCTTCGAAGGGGAAGAAGAAATTCGCTTACGAATTGAGGAAGAAGACAGTGGATGGAACCTCTAAGATCACAATCAATCCAGTGGAGAGAGAGCCTTCTCCTCAACACTTAGAGAGTTCTTTGAAAGGCTTGTCGGACCTCATTATTCCCGACGATTTGCTTCACTATGGCTTCAACGATCCAGAAGCCCTTAAGCTTCATTCACTCACAAGAGGCGATGCAGGAGCTCAAGCCTATAACCAAGCAGAAAAAACTCCTGTAAGTAAAGATAAAGAAACTGGTCCGTCGGGGGGAAACACTAGGATACACACAGATACATGCACTTCACTTTGCACTTAAATTTTAGCCACCACTCTATTTTTTTCTAACTTGTCGTCATTCAATTTCTATGCAGGTGATATGCGGCGTACTCATGGACTCGACCGTCTTCGTGGGTCATCCATTTTTCATCATTCTAGTCGAGATTTGGGTTCCGACAAATGCCGGGATAGAGATGACATGGGCGATCGAGTCTACCACCCCTGAGAATCGTCTTATCGAAGAAAAACATAAAACCAGTCCTCCTACTCTCACGATCCTCCTTCTCAATAAGAGCAAGGAAAGGAGAAGTCTGTGCATAAGGGTCCCATTCTGAGGCCCACCGAGATCAACATTCAGGTTCATCTTGTACCAGGAAATCCTGGGAATCCCACAAAACATCAGTAGTCTCCAGGTAAACTCCTCTAGCTCCTATACATGATCCATCGGTAGCGGAAAGGCTTATTGATCTCAAGGCCACATTCTCGAAAATATGCTTCGATGGTTTGAATTTTCTCCCAACGATTCATCACATTCCTGGACACGTCAAAAAAAGCGCCATTGCTTGTAACAACGATGTTTACGTTCAACATGACACGTTTGTCCACTTAGCTGGAAAAAAATCTCGGAAGTCTCTATTGAGCGTCAATACGAAATCGATCGCCTGAAGCTCGAAGCTATTCACAACAAAGACATTATTAAAGCTCAGGATGAAGAGATTTCTTCATACAAGTCTCAACTTGAAGCTGCCTAAAAAAGCACTAAAGACACAGCGGAGGCCATTAATCGTCTGGAGGTGACACATAAGAAAGAAATTGACAAAGCGGTTCAACACTTGGGGGCCTTAGCTTTAGAGAAAGATTCCATTCAGAAGGAGAGGGATGCATTCACCCAGTGATTCAAAGAGTTGCAAGAGCTGCTCCTCAAAGAGAAAGATGAAAAAACTGCTACTCAGGAAGAGTCGCAATGATATTGCGATGAGATTGTTGCTACGCGACTCCTAAAGACAAAGCCTGATGACGAACTCTCTAAAGTTGAGATGCTGAAGGATGAAGGGCGTGAGAAGGGCAAAAGAATAGCATCCACGGAGATTGATTCCCGCCTTGAGGCGGCTACGGAGGCTGGCAGGGAGGAGATCAAGTGCTTGTTCGACCCGCTTGTGGCAGAATACAATGCATGTTTCCTCATGCATCGGGACTCAACTTTTCTTGGCGAGGGTTACCTCGAATCTCTAGCCGAGGCATGGGAAACTTTGAAAAAGATCAGAAAGGTGGACTTAGGCAACGAGGAGGTTGACGAGAACGCTTTAGGAAAGGAAATTCTTAGGGAGAATGAGCCTTCAGACTTGTCTACAGCGAAGGCTCTCTACAGCAAAGGTTCCTCCTCATCAAAAAGAAAGAATGACATTGTCGGTCCATCTGGAACCGAGTTTCCAGTTCCTCCCCCTACTGAATCGGCTGGTCAGCCAGTACTTGATCGGTTCAAGCATCACGTTGGTTACGACCCGGAAGATCCTAGACTTGACAATCATGTTCTATCTCCCATTTCCATTGGGTGAGACTCCTCGAACGGTTGAGAGTCAGTAAGAAACCGGTATATAACTCTTCTTCTTAAAGTATAAAGAGCATTTGTTTTCGACGAAAGGTTATTGTATTCTAACGTTTGTCTCTTTTGATTTTGCGTAGGCCGCTCTGACCTTAAGCCAACTCTAAGGAGAGATGATGCCAAGGAGGAGAAGGAGAAGGGAGCGAGGCTACTCAAGCAGGAGAGACTCCCGGTCCTGATGCTCAAGCGATTAAGGCGCTTGACGAGGAAAAATCTGAAACTTCATCACCCGTCGAAGAAAGTTATGAAGTTGAGATTATAGGCGCCTCTAGACACACTTCGAAAGTGAGCATAAAGGAGGAATTTGCAGAAGAGAAAAAGAAGAAAGTTGAGATCAAGGTCGAGCCCCAGGTTGTGGAACTAGACGATCCGTTGAACAGGCCTTTGTAAGTCATTCTCCCTGGTAGATCCAGGCCAATGGAAGTTCCTCTTCCTTCTTCGAATGTTACTTTCCCTGCGAGCAAAGCGTCCAAACGAAAACACATAGGGGAGGAGTCATCAGAGAAAACAAGGAAGGAGAAGAAACCAAAGAAGCAGTTGTTACTCTCGTTCAACGAGAGTTAGCTTAGATTATGTAATTATTTTTATTTATTTTCATGGTAAATGTAAATAGACTTTTGGCTTCGAGTTTTGGAGGGATTGTTGTGGAACCTCATCTTGAATCGATAAATAAAATTTAGTTCCTTTGTCTCTCAAACGACATTTATTGTTTAGCTTATTGTCTAACTTGTTACTATAACTTAACATTCGGCAAGTTACCCGAACTCTAGTTTACCTCCATGTGACTCGAAATTTTTTTGAGAATCGTAAATCCTCTGTTTCATGCTTTGGGTACTTAGAATATTCTTTAGTCCGTACTCTGGGGACTTAGAGTAATCCAGTCCGCACTCTGGGGACTTGGAGATTGTAAGTCGTTTATACCCTAGTCCGCACTCTGGGGACTTAGAGTACTCTAGACCACACTCCAAGGGCTTCGAGATTTTAATTCATTTATACCCTGGTCTGCACTCTAGGGACTTAGAGTACTCCAGTCCGCACTCCGGGAACTTGGAGATTTTGAGTCGTTTATACTCTAGTTCGCACTCTGGGGACTTAGAGTACTCCAGTCCGCACTCTGGAGACTTGGAGATTTTAAGTCGTTTATAATTTAGTCCAAACTCTGGGGACTCAGAGTACTCCAGTCCACACTCTGGAGACTTGGAGATTTTGAGTCATTTATACTCTAGCCCACACTTTGGAGACTCAAAATACTCCAGTCCGCACTCCGGGGACTTGGAGATTTTGAGTCGTTTATACTGTAGTCCACACTCTGGGGACTCAGAGTACTCCAGTCCGCACTCTGGGGAATGGAGATTTTAATTCGTTCATATCTATTACGCACTCTGGGGACTTAGAGTACTCCGGTCTGCTCTCCGGGAAATTAGAGATTTTTAGTCATTTATAATCCAGTCCACACTCTGGGGATTCAGAGTACTCCAGTCCACACTCTGAGGACTCAGAGTACTCCAGTCCACACTTTGGGACTTGGATATTTTTAGTCGTTTATACTCTAGTCCACACTCTAGGGACTTAGAGTACTCCAGTCCGCACTCCGGGGACTTGGAGATTTTGAGTCGTTAATACTCTAGTCCACACTCTGGGGACTCAGAGTACTCCAGTCCGCACTCCGGGGACCTGGAGATTTTGAGTCGTTTATACTTTAGTCCACACTCTGGGGACTCAGAGTACTCCAGTCCACACTTCGGGGACATAGAGATTTTAAGTCGTTCATACTCTAATCCGCATGCACTCTTGGGACTTAGAGTACTCCAGTCCGCACTCCGAGGAGTTGGAGATTTTGAATCGTTTATAATCTAGTCCACACTTTGGGGACTCAGAGTACTCCAGTCCGCAGTCCGGGGACTTAGAGAATTTGAGTCGTTTATACTCTACTTCACACTCTGGGGACTCAAAGTACTCCAGTCTATACTCTGGGGACTTGAAGATTTTGAGTATTTGTGCGCGTTCGTACGTCAAACAGAATAATGTGACTCTAGTTTTTTTGCCATAGAATTATCATACACGAAAACATTAACAATTCACGGAAAAGATGGCAACAAGCCTTTATTATTGAAAACAAACTAAATTGTCTTATTACATGCCGAAATCTAAGAATCAACTAAATAAAAACATATTGGAAATAATTGCAACAAAGATACAAAAGGGATAGACTAAGTATAATAATGCCGTAGATGCTCACTATTTCATGCTTGGGGGAGTGTCGTGCCATCAACGGTCGCTAGCTTGAAAGTTCCCTCTCCAAGCCTCCGTTCAATGACTTATGGACCTTCCCATATGGGATTCATATGCGATGGGACCCGGAAAACTCGTTTTAAAATTAGATCGCCCGCCTCAATGGTCTTCGGTCAGACCTTTTCATTATAATATCGAGCGACTCGGTGTCTTTATATAGCCGCTCTTAAATCAGCTTCTCCACGTTTTTATCAATAAAGTCCAGTGATTCCAGTAAAAGATTCTGATTCATCTTAGGGTCACAATGAGTTACTCGACGCGAAGAAACTTCAAGTTCTACAGGTATAACAGCCTTCGTTCCATATGCCAATGTGAATGGAGTGTGGCCAGTCACGGACTTGTGGGTGGTTCTGTAAGCCCAAAGTGAAGTTGGAAGTTCATCCACCCACTTGCCTCTAGACTTTTCCAAACGCTTTTTCAATATGGACTTGGTTATTTTCTTCACAGCTTCTACTTGTCCATTGGCTTTTGGATGAGCAACCGCTGCAAACCTTTTTCAATGCCATACTTCTAACAAAATTATTTGAACTCCCTACTTTTGAATTGAGTTTCGTTGTCTGTAATGATAGTCTGTGGGAGGCCAAAATGGCATATAATGTTTCGTATAACGAAATTAATGACCTTCTTTGTGGTGATCGCGGCTAAGGGCTCTGCTTCTGCCCACTTGGTAAAGTAATAGACCGCAACTATTGCGTATTTTGCACATCTTTTGATATGGGTAAATAACCGATTATATCGATCCTCTACATTGCAAATGGCCAGGGACTAACCATTTGTATGAGTTCTGTCGGTGGAGCTCTTGGCATTTTTGCATACTTCTGGCATTTTTCACATCTCCTTACGTAGTCTGCAGCATCTTGGTTTACGGTTGGCCAATATTATCCATAGTGGAGGATCTTCTTCGCTAACGCCTGCCCCCCAGTATGGTCACCACATTCTCCTTCATGGGCTTCTTTCAGGACTCGTTTTATCTCATTGTGGGCAATGCACTATAGTAAGGGGGCCGAGAATCCCTTCCGATATATTATTCCGTCCTGCATTACATATCGTGAAGTTTTACGAAAGACTTATTATCTTTCGCTCTTTCTTTCAGGCAAGACCCCATGTAGCAAGTAGTGCTTGAATGGGGTCATCCATGATTCCTTCTCGATTTCTGTTTCTAACACGAAATCTATCTCCATCACATTTATACTCGAAGCATCTAAGGTTTCAACGGGAACCAATTCCATTTGCTGTGCATCGCCAGTACTTGCAAATTTGGCCAAAGAACCGGCTTCTCTATTTTGTTCACGCGGGACATGCGACATATTATAATATTCCAGATCAGCTAACAGCTCTTGAACCCATGCAAGGTATGGGGCAAGTCTTTGTCCCTTTGCTTGGTAGTACCCCCCCACCTGGTATACCACTAATTGTGAGTCACAAAATATTTGGATCGATTTTACTCCCAGTTCTCTAATAAGTTTCAAGTCAGCAATCAATGTTTCATACTCGGCTTCGTTATTTGTTGTTGGAAAATCAAGCTTCAAAGCGTAACAAATTGATCAGTTTTCGAGAGTCACAAAAACTGTACCAACCCCGGAGCAATGGTCGTTAGATGCCCCATTGGTGTACAGTTTCCATCGAATGAGGGGAATAACATAGTGGCCGTTTGTTCGTTTGACACGCTGAATTCAACGATGAATTATGCTAGCGCTTGCCCTTTTATGGCCCTTCTTGAAAGATAGGTAATATCGAACTGTCTCAACTCGATATTCGATTTTAACATCCTTCTAGAAGTTTCTAGTTGTTAGAGTACCCAACGCAAGAGTTGATCAGTATAAACATTGGTCAAGTGTGATTGAAAGTATGAGCGAAGCTTGCGTGATGCAATCACCAAGCAGTATGCCAGTTTCTCAATCTTGGGATAATTTCTTTCTGCCTTCGTTAAACATTTACTGACATAATAAACCGGCTTTTGAACTCGGTCCTCCTCACGAATCAAAGCCGTACTGATAGCATGCTAAGATACAGCCAAATACACATACAATACTACATGGTCTATAGTTTTCGACTGCACCGGGGGACTTTCCAAATGTCTTACCAAAGCTCGGAATACGTTCTCACAATCGGGCATCCTTTCGAAATTTCTCTTTCCTTTCTTTATTACATCAAAGAAGGTAATATACTTATCCGTGGCTCTAGATATGAATCAACTTAGCGCGGCCACCTTTCCATTCAAGCTTTGTACCTGCTTTATAGTTCTGGGCACTTGTATGTCCCGAATAGCTTGAATCTTTTCCATGTTAGCTTCAATTCCCCGTGCATTAACAATGAAATCCAAAAAATTCCCTGATGCAACGCCAAAGGAACACTTCAAAGGATTGATTTTCATTCCATAATATCTGAGTATATCAAACATTTCTGCTAAGTCTCGAATGTGGTCGTTTAACTGTCGTGACTTCACGAGCATGTCATCCACATAGACTTCCATTGTTTTAGCTATCCGATCTTTAAGCATCTGATTTACCAGACGTTGATAAGTCGCTTCCGCATTATTTAACCCAAAAGGCATCACTACATAGCAATATAGCCCGACATCGTGACATAACTAGGTGTTCTTGGTCTGGAATATGCATCGGGATTTGATTATATCCCGATTACGCATCCATAAATGACAGTAACTCGTGGCTCGCTGTTGAATCAACCAGCTGGTCAATCCCGCGTAAAGGAAAACTATCCTTGGGGCACGTTTTTTCAGGTCAGAGTAATCTACGCAAGTTCTCCATTTCCCATTTGCTTTCCTCACTAGCATAGGATTAGACACCCATTCAGGGTAGAGGGCATCATGGACGAATCAATTGGCTTTGAGTTTGTCCACCTCCTCTCTGAAGCACCAGACCTCTCCGGATCCATGCCTATCCTTTTCTGCTTTACTGGTACGTACCTTGGGTCTATATTCAATATATGACTCATAATAGCAGGAGAAATCCCACACATATCAGAATGTGTCCAAGCGAAAACATCTAGATTCGCTTGGAGGAAATCGGCAAGATCCTCGGCCATCGAGGGGTCGAGTTGTGATCTAATCTTAAGTACTCGTGATGGATCATCTCAGTTGACTGGAATATAAATCATCAGTTCAGCTGGTGCTGCTTTTGCTTCCGTGGGTTCCTCGTCATCATCATCTCTCGGATCTATGTCTCTATAGATTCGAGAATGTTGCCCGAGCCAGGGATTAAGCACTACTTGTCAATTGTCAGTGTTTCGGATGCGGACGGAGCTGTCCACACCCTTTCCTTTCTCTCTCCACTGGGCCTCTCTCAGCTAAGCCACATAACACGCACGACTGGTCACCTGATCGCCATGCACCACACCAACTCCTTTGTCTGTCGAAAATTTCAAAGTTAAACACCAAAGGGAAAAGCTGCCCTAAACTCTACGAGGGTCGGTCGACCCAGAAACACATTATATGGAGAATCACCATAAAAAACTATGAAAGGTAGGATTCGCACCCTCCTACGTTCACCTTGTCCCAGTTCAACTGGAAATTCAACATACCCCACTACATCGGCCGCTGTACCATTAAAGCCATGGATATGGGCTTTAGATGGTTTTAAATCCTTCGTCTCCATCTTCATTTGGTCATATGACTTTTTGAAGATGATGTTAACAGAACTTGCACAGTCAGTCAAAATTCTCTTCACAAATGCAAGCCCAATTGTCGTGGATATGAACATCGGGTCAATGGTAGGAGCCTCCACCTGGTTAGCATCTCGGCTCCTGAATACTATACGTCTGTCATCATGCGTTGTTGTTTTGCAGGCGTCCCATCCTCCACATTCGAACAACACTCATAATCTGCATGCCTTAAGGAGTTAGCATACCGCTCCATTTCCTGCCAGTTCTGTCTTTAGGATGAAGTCCATCGACTATAGTGTTTATGACTAGTCTACCTACAGTTCGAGCAGGTTCCTCTGGATGGCATGGAGCCAGCCCGCGTCCGGGGTTTGATGTTCCTTTTCTACCTTCCTACGGGTTCTTGACAAACTCCTACAGCTTTTTATATCTAATCAGCTTTTCTATGGCATCGTGGAGATGTCTACACTCTTCTATATTGTGCCTGTAAGTCCCATGGAAGCGGCAGAACTTCCCAATCCGTTTTTTTCCTCTGTTGACTCCTTTGGCCACGGCTTTCTGTATTGAAAAGTATAACAAGTTGACACATAAATATTCTCCAGAGATGCATTCAGAAGAGTATGTTCATTGTAAGTTGGAATCCTTGGCTTCCATTTTCCTGCTTCTCTTTTTTTCTGGGATTTCCTCCTTCGGACCCTTTAGATTGCCCGGGCTTGTTCTGGACATTGACCTGAACCTTCCCCGAATTATCACTTGATTGTTTTACAGCGATGTTGCTATTCACAGTCTCCTAAACGGGCCTTGGTGCCTTATCTCGACTTGTCCACCTGGCTTCCTCTCTTCTTATCAAGTGATGAGCCTTTAAATAAAAACGCTTTAGCATAGTCGGAGGTTTTCCTGCCGACAATCTCCAAATTTTGAATCTGGATCCACTCCTCGTATTACAGCCATCAGAATTGCAAGGTTATTATGGTTGCTAACTACTGTAGCCGCTACGTGAAATCTCTATAAGTACTCCTTCAACGACTCCCCTAGAGCTTGGATTACAGTAGATAGGGACATCATGTCATTGGAATGAGTGGCATGTATCCTGAACTGTTCTACGATTTTTTTTGCCAATTCATCAAAGCTAGATATAGACCGCAGTGGAAGTCGAGTGAACCACATGATCGCAATTCCAGATAAAGTAATTGCGAAGCATCTACACTTAGTTGCATTATTTGCTCTAGCTGAATCCATTATCCATTCATATCTCATCACATGCTGTCGGGGATCAGTTTGATCCCTTCATAGGCTGGGATAGTTGGCATGCTAAACTTCATAGAGTACTTGGCCTATAATATAGTATCCGTGAAAGGAGTATGACTCCTAAATATCCCCTAATCCTCATTGATCAAGCCTTGATTTTCTCTCATCCGCTGTCTGACCATAGCCGATAGGTCCGCGGTTTGTATAGAAGATGGAAGGTTGGAATCTGTTCTACGAGACCTTCGGGTTGATGTCTCCTCTATTGGAGATCTACCAAACGTGTATCTTGGGGACCAGCTTCATTAGGGTCTTGGTGAGCCAAGCATCCAGTTTCCATATGTGCTCTAGATCCTAGGTTTCCTGTTCCAACTTGGGTGTGGTCTCTAAGGTTTAATTGATCTCTAGTTGATCATCAGCAGTACCTGCTTGTGTAGTTTCAGTTTTGCGGCGTCTACACCTTGGAGGTTCATCTGACGAAGTCGAGCTATCAGATGAAGAATAAGGAACGGGGCTACCTCTAGCATTCTGATGCTGTTGCTAAGTAATTTGAGTCATGAGGTCAGCGTTAGCTTGAATCTACTCATTAAGTTGTCTTATGCTTTCCATGAGTTCTCTCATCAACTCGTTGAACTCCATTCTGGTGACCTTCCATTTGATTTTGGGTGGTGGAACCTGCACCTAGATTTGCTTATTGATTGCTAGGTCCTATTTATTGAACGCTAGCAGTCTCGTTGACGTCCGTGTTATGAGAGGCTGATTTGGTATGTGGTCTTCCCATAGTAGAGTTATTCATAGAAACTCTGAGTAGAACCAACGGACGTCGAATGACTTGGATCTTCTTTGGGGGATTTATTCAATCCAGTAGCTACATAGCAGATCCTAGCGGCCAGAGAATTCGAGTTCTCAATGAAAGCACCAAAATGTTAGCACCATAATTGGTTACTAACACCCTTGAGAAAGATTATGTAGAGAGATTAAAGAAGAAAGTAAATTAAACTGAGGAAAAAAACACACTAGAATGTAATGATAATTGTAAGAAATTAGAACACCGAATTTATAGTGGTTCGGCGTAGCTGCCTACATCCACTTGGAGTTTAATCTTTATTGCCCTCACAAAAAATTGAATACAGATACGATCCATACACCAATGACTTGAATACAAGTTATAACCGAAAAGAATAAGTCTTGAAAGTAGCAGAGTCTCCCAATGTTCTCGAAAAAAGGTCCATTTCACTGTGCCCTACCCCTCTATTTATAGATGAAGATGGGTTGGACTTTCCTCACAGGCCTAGGAACTTGGTATCTCGGCCCATGGTAAGTAGCTTCTGCGCATCGAGCCAGGGATGTCGAATGGCAATTGCCGAGCGAGGCTGGTGGAACCAGAGAATGCCGAGTGAGGTTTCCATGTAGAATGACACTCGTATGCCGAACGAGGCATTGTGCCGAGCGAGGTTTCCATGCAGAACGACACTCGTATGCCAAGCCACATATCCAAGTTGAACGGCATTCGTATGCCAAGCGAGGAATGTGTGTCGGACGGCACTCGTATGCCGAATGAGGCATTGTGCCGAGCGAGGTTTCCATGCTGAACGGCACTCGTATGCCAAACGAGGCATTGTGCCGAGCGAAGAGTTAAGGCCGAACGAGGCTTGTGCCGAACGAGGTAACGACACTCATGTGCCGAGCCATATATCCAGGTTGAACGGCATTCGTATGCTGAGCAAAGAATGCATGCCGAATGGCACTCGTATACCGAACGAGGCATTGTGCCAAGCGAGGTATCCATACCGAACGACACTCGTAAGATGAACGAGGCATTGTGCCAAGCAAAGAGTGTAGTTCGAATAATGATTGTGTCGAATGAGATTTTCATGTCGAACGGCACTCGTATGCCGAGCCACATATCTAGGTTGAACAGCATTCTTATGCCGAGCGAGGAATGCATGCCGAACCGCACTCGTATGTAGAATGAGGCATTATGTCGAGCGAGGTTTCCATGTCGAACGGCACTCATATGCCGAACGAGGCATTGTGCCGAGCGAGGGGAGATGTCGAACGAGGCCTTGTGCCGAGCGATGCATCTGTGCTGGACGACTCGTTACCGGGTCAAACAACCGGTAACAACATTTTAATTATAATTCATATTATTCACCCATTCCTTAAGGCATGACCTCTATTGTTTACCAAATCTCAATCTCCTTATCATTCAACATTATTTTATTTTATTTATCCAATTGAATACTCTAAATAATGTTAATCAAAATTAGGGTGTTACAGACTCTCTTCCTTAAAGAATTTCATCCTCGAAATTATGATAAGGTACACAACAACAGTCATAATCATAAGTATAAAACATACCCTCAAACAATTTAAGATAAGTGTCTCTAATCATGCTCTCTATTTTCCAAGTACGGTGTCTCTCATCATCACTCTACTGGACTTTTACTAATCCGACCATCTTGTTCCTTAGCTTCTTCTCATCCCTTGCCACTATACGAACTGGCTGTCTAGCTATTGTAATGTCCGGTTCCACCACTAAATCTTCTAATGCAGCTGGAGTTATAGTAGTCTTTGGATCTCGAACATACTTTCTTTGATGAGAAATATAGAAAACATTACAGCCTCCTTCCAAACAGCTTAGCAACTCTATCTTGTAAGCGAGTGTCTCGATCCTTTTTATAATAGGAAATGGTCCAACAAATCTAGGTTTCAATTTACCTGACCTCCCAAACCTTATTATACCCTTCATCGATGATATTTTGACGAAAACAAGTTTTCCAACTGAGAATTCCAAGTCTTTCCTTCTCTTATCTGCATAGTGTTTCTGCTTAGATTGAGCTTCCTTCATTACAGCCCGAGTCATCTCAATCTTTTCTATAACTTCTCTTACCATATATGGACCAAGTACTTATCCATCTCTTGTCTCTAACTAACATATAGGTGATTTACACGGCCTTACGTATAAAGCTTCAAAAGGCGTCATTTCTGTACTAGTCTGATAACTATTATTATATGAAAACTCGACCAAGTGTAGATGGTCTTTCCATGATCCTCCAAAATCTAGCACATAAGATCTTAACAAATCCTCTAAGACTTTGTTAACTCTTTTCATTTTCCCATCGGTTTGTGGATGGTAAGAAATACTCATGCTGAGCTTGGTGCCGAAAACCTCTTATAGAATCTTCTAGAATTCGCTAGTGAATAAGGAATCTCTATCACTAACTATACTACTAGGAACTCCATGCAGTCTGACTATGTTTTTTATAAACAACTTAGCTAAAACAGGTGTCGTACTTTTCGACTTAAGGGGTATAAAGTATGCACTCTTAGTCAATTTGTACACTATAACCCAAATACTTTCATTTCCTCTATTCAACCTTGGCTACCCGTCGATGAAATCCATAGAGGTAGAATCCCATTTCTAAGCTGGAACATCTAAAGGTTGAAGCAATCTGCTTGGCTTCTGATGTTCGAATTTTACTTGCCGATAATTCAAAACATTGGTTTACCCATAAGACAGCATCCCTGTTATCCCGCCTTTTGGTCAAAGGCTAGGATATCAACGAATAGGCTAAAAAGGATGGAAACTAGTATTAGAGATCGGTTGGAAACAAGGCCATGATCGATATCGACGAAATTTGATCAAGCTCCAATCAAGACAAGATCGATTGGTAATGATGAACAAGGCTAAGAAAGGCTACATTTCAAATTTCAAGCCAATTGGATTTCGTATGCTCAAGATATGATCGATACAAATCAAGGTTAGTGGTGGTTCATATCCATGAAAAGAAGTCTTGTTCCTGTCCATCTAGGCGTATCCCACTTCACATCCACCATCCGTTGGCTTATTCGTATCGATCCGCTTACACTCATTTTACATCGTATCCATTAGGTAAGCAACATTTCCTATTGATATCCATATGTACTTCGTATCAGTCGCCAACTCAATTCGTATTAATAAGCCAACGATCGATGCAAAACACCACTAAAATCATCGATACGAAGGATGTGAGGAATGATCGATGTGAAACAACATTCAGGTCATCGATACGAAATGCATTGGTTCTTATCGATACAAAATGGTTATAAAACATCGATACGAAGAAGTGTGAACCATGATATAAAAGGGATACTCCAGATCGATACGAACAAAGCATGTAAATGTCGAGGACTCGGTCACTCGGCATGAAAATGGATCGATCTAAAAAGATAGCGCCACATCACTAAACATCACGTGTCCAGAAGCGATGCGAACAGATCGATGCGAATAGGAAGCGATGTGAATTCAGAAGCCTTCAACAAATCCAAACTTGCTTCGATTATAACTCAAAATCCATAAGTCCAAATGCTACCAAATTTTCACAGGAGCTTACGCGCAACCACAAGAATGTTCATGATCGATCTCGACTCGATTGGTAAGATTTGGATCGATACGAACCTCTTTTATATCGCCATGGATCGAGTCCAAATCACCATGGATTGATGACGTAGGCCCATACACGTAAGAGAAGTCTTTCGAGATATGGGCAAGATATTTGTAGCCTACGCTTATAAAAAGCAGTCCAGGAACTTCAGAAAAGGGATCTTCTAGTTCTTCTACACCGCTACTCTGCTAAACTCGATTATTTTCTCTACATACGCTATCTGTGATCTGTGATTGTAAACAGGTGCTTTCATCGGTAACTGGATGTTTGTGACCAATTTTAGCGCAAACATTTTTGGTGCTTTCACTGAGAGTTGAACTCAGGGATTCTAAAGCTTGGATTTCAGATTTGAAAGCTTGAAGACTTGGATTTGGAAAGCTATGGCAAGGCAATCAACAAATAGGCAAAGGACTAAAAGGAGTCAGCATGAAGGGAGTCAGGAGACTTCCTTGGGAGAGAATCAGGCATCGATCTTGATCACTAAAGACGAGATGGAAACGATGCTCAAGAGACAAGAGGAGATGATGCAGAACTAAATTCAAAAAGTTGGTCAAGTTGGAGTGCAGAATCTAGTTAACGCAACTACAGGAGATGCTGAAGATAGGGATCAGGAGCACGGAACAACCAGAGTTCAGAATGGAGCGGGACCATCCGATGCAGCACCAGATCTAGGAGACACTCACCCAGAGCATGATCCAATCCTAGTCAGAATACCGAGTGGAGCCAAGCAACATGGAATTGAAAGAGGAATGAATGCTCGTCCAGGAGAGCCGATTCCAGGATTCCCTAGTGAACTCGAGAGGCAACGGACGAGGACTACAGCTTGGTGACAGTGATAGATTGGCAGAGATGGATAGGCGAGTCATGAGAGGCGGATTGGTAAATAGAGACTTGGAGGATGTGAATAGGAGTCCTTTTGCTCCCATGATCAGGCAAGCAAGGAACCCACCAGATTTCAAATTGCTGACACTGGAGATGTATGATGGGAGAATGGATCCTACTGTTCACTTGACAATGTACATAAGGCATATGGAAGTGCTGGGGGAATCGAAGGAAGTCATGGCACAATGCTTCCCTATGTATTTGATAGATATTGCAGCATTATGGTTCAGACAGTGTTCGTCGACGGAAGTTCTATCGGTTTAGAAAACCGTCGAACGAATTTTGAATTAAAAATAACCGCAAGCGCACGGCGTACACTTGTAGTACGTGGCGAATACGGGTCGATCCACAGGGAATTGATGATTTAAATTTTCTATTCAATCAAATTAACCAAAAGCTTGAGAATATTTAAGCTAGAAAAGGAGAAAAACAAACGAAAGAAAATTGATAAAAAATGTGAGAGTTTAAGAACAATTTAGAGATAAATCCACTCTCTAGATCACATAAATCAACAAAATGAAGTTATGATCTCTCTTTTCTTTTCATTAGTGTAATTAGTTGATGTGCTTATCATAAGTATGGTATATTTATGCTATTAATTAGCCCAATATAAACCATCAAACTATAACACAACCACTAATACACATTTAACTCTCATGAAATATGACAACAAGTTGAAATAAAAATCTATTTTAAGCATAGCCTATTAACTATTGTTTAGAAATATAGGCTATCAAATTTCAATTTCAACATTCACTTCTTTGCCATAATCATATTTAGATGAAGAGGCAATTTGTGTTATGTTTGATTAAGCATAGCCTATTTGTTATGAACAACATAGACTATCAAATTCAAAGTTAAACAACAAGTTAACCACTTCATACATTCACATTAAAGCACAAAAAGAGAGTACAAAATATCAAAATGTTGAAGCTACATGATTAGAGGCTTCATTACCCCTAAATTGAAGGGATTAGCCTCTCATGTTTGTTATCATATGAATAAATATAGCTTGCAACATTAAAGTAAAAGAAAAAGAAAAAGAGAGCAAAGCAAAGAAACAAAACTAATCTACTTGCATAAAAAATAAATCTACACTACAACATGAAAGTAAATAAGCATGAAAAGAAAAAGAACATATATTGAATTGGCATAAAAAGAATACATAAAAGAGAAATGACTAAGTAGCCATGAAAAGAAAGAAGAGAACTTGGTTTTTATTTTGAGCCTAAACTAACTAAAGAGAGACTAAGAGAGGAGATCTTGTTACATGAAACATATGGGTATTTATACATGTATGAAACCCTAATTCACTTTTTTGGGGAATGCCCAAAATGCCCCTTAGGAAGTGTGGAGGCCAAGTAATCATTAACATGTCTTAATCCCCCATTAAGTGTACATGAAGCCATTAAGTCCAAAAGCATGTGCATTAGCCTTTAATTTGTACATTAAGGTAGGTGGGTAGGTGGGGTCCTCCATGATCTTCACTTTGAATTATTTCCATCTTCATTCCTTTATATTCTTTGTGCATGCATATTTCTTCATGAAACCACTCCTATTTGAGACCATTTTCCTACAAAAATATATATAAATTTCCAATCAATTTTTCTCAAAGAAATATATGCACTTAAATGACCGTTTTGCCCCTATATGAAGATGAATATGTGAAAATTTGGAATTAAAATGAATTTTGGTTAAAACAAGTTAAAACACCTAATATGATCATTTATTTAATTTAAATAGAATAAATATGGTGGTAAAAATATGCACATTTACGTGCACATCAAATACCCCCACACTTATCTTTTTATTCATCCTCGAATAAACTAAAACTAAGATAAATCCGTTTTCGTAGGGAGCACGATTGCATTGAGCATATGCAATAAGCCGTTAAACCTCTGTGTGTCCCCAGTAGGACGAGTGTTGTCTCGTGAGGGTTTTCAGCGGATACTACCCACAAAATCCAAATGCAGGATGAAAATATTTACAAATGCAAGATTTATTTACAAAGAGATGAATGCAAGTTTTTGAAAATATTTACAATGAAGGATTTATTTTTAAATTGACACGAATAAGTTAAATATAGGTTTTGGTTATTATCTTGAAAATTTATGTCATTTACTCGTCAAAATTTCCAACAAAAATCAAGTTATCATAACAAATAGACAATAGTTTAACTTGTTGTTTCGGTTGATAACAAAGTGTAATTATAAAATGGATCCTTACCTGAGCTAGGTGCACATCAGACAGCTGGAAAGTGGCTCTATTGGCACATGGACAGAGCTGATTGAAAGGTTTATGAGGCAATTTCGGTCCACATAGTCCAACCCAAGAACGTGATGATTTTGACATCGATGAAATAGTAGAAAGGATAGTCGCTCAGGGATATCTTACCCAGATTCGATGCAACAGTGGCTTTGGTGGATCAACCTGATTCATAGATGGTTTTGATGGCGGCAGTTTCGAGAATTGTAGATAATTCAGATTTCAAAATATCATTGGAACGGGACCCATAGAGGGATCTTGGTGAGTACTACCATGAGGCGGAAAGGTTTCTGAGGCAAGAAGATGCGTAGGCTGAAAGAGAAGGGAGAGAGGCTGAAGCTTATGCAGTAAGGGGTGGAGGTCCACCCAGGGAGGACCAAGTCAAAGATGATAAAGGAAAAAGGAAAATGAATGACAATGGTGGCACTTCTAAAAGGCCACTTAGGGAGTCAAAGTTTACTTCATATACGGATTTGACAGAGACTCTGGAAGGATTTACTTGGATACTCGAGGCCACCTCCAGTATTGAAGGCCGGCAAGAAGGGAACCTTCTGAATACGAGAAGGCATCGGGAAAGCATTGCATATTCCATGAGCTGAGTGGACACAACACGAATGACTGCAGACATTTGAAGGATGTCATTGAGGAGCATATAAGAAATGGTCATCTGCAACAATATGTTAGGAATCGAGCTGTGGGAGTGGAACAGGAGCGGCCACTACCCACCACAAACGCGGATGGCACTAGGTCTAGGAATCGTCGGCTCGCATCAACTAAATAAATTTGTGGCATTGAATAAGTAATAGTGCTCGAAGTAATACGGCTAAGTCGCTTACACATGTATGGGATTGAGGACGGTCCTTAGGCATGCTCTGAGATAATGACAAACCATATTGCTCGAGTCTATGAAATCCTATTTTCTTTCTACTTTCCTACAAACTTTGGTTCTTTCTTTGGTTGCACGGACATTTATTTAATTTTCCCTGTTTTTTTTTGACTTTCAATTTGTTAACTGGATTCTGTAACAAGTGGATTTGGATTAATGTAATAAATAATACATGTCTCGTGATTACAGTCCCGACCGGAGAGACGGGGCAGTAATCACAAATAACGAGTCCCTTCACTGGATAGCGATGTAATGGACTAAAACACAATATAAAAGCCCCTGGTCGGAGAGCCGAGGCTGGAGAATATAAAAAGTCCTTGGCCAGAGAGACGAGGCCGGAGAATATAAAAGTCCTTGGCCAGAGAGCCGAGGCTAGAGAATATAAAAGTCCTTGCCGAAGAGCCGAGGCCGGAGAATATAAGAAGTCCTTGGCCGAAGAGCCGTGACCGGAAAACATAAAAATCCTTAGCCAGAGAGACGAGGCCGGAGAACATACAAGCCCTTCACCGGAGAGTCGAGGGTGGAACAGGATAACGCAACCCGGTGATGTCTATGGATTTGAAGTTAAACCCGGAGAGGTCATGGATACAAATTTCGGCTTAGGATAAATGGACCCAGAGCGGTCCTAAATTTGGCAAAGGGCCCGGTGCGGTCTTAGATTTGGATATCAACCCAGAAAGGTTATGGATTTGGTTATTGGTTATTGGATACATATATATTAAAGCTCGGTGTTGGATTCGGATAACTATGGAATTGGCTAAGGTTGTGGTTATAAGACTTAGAATTGGACATCGACTCAGAGCAGCTTTGGAATTGGACATGGCTATAGCACTTGGATAGGATAGCTTGGTAATAGATTGGATTATGCATTGAATGGTATGGCTATGGATTGAATATGGACTTTGGATGTTGGATTCAAAGCTATTCAAAACATGCCTTATTAACACAAGGCATGTTTTAAGGGGAGAATATTATTCCGCCTTTTGGTCATGGCCGGGATATCAACGAATAGGCTAAAAAGGATTGAAACCAGTATTAGAGATCGGTTGGAAACAAGGCTATGATCTATATCATTGAAATTTGACCAAGCTCCAATCAAGGCGGGATCGATTGGTAAAGATGAACAAGGCTAGGAAAGGCAACGTTTCAAATTTCAGGTCAATCGGAGTTCGTATGCTCGAGATATGATCGATGAAAATCAAGGTAAGTGGTGGTTCGTATCCATGGAAAGAAGTCTTGTTCATATCCATCCAGGCGTATCCCACTTCGCATCCATCATCCACTGGCTTATTCGTATTGATCTGCTTACGCTCATTCTACTTCGTATCCATCAGGTAAGCAACGTTTCGTATCGATATCCATATATACTTCGTATCGGTCGCCAACTCAACTTGTATCGATCAGCTAACGATCGATACGAAACACAAATAAAATCATCGACATGAAGGATGTGAGGCATGATCGATGCGAAACAGCATCCAGGTCATCGATATGAAATGTATTGGTTTGTATTGATAGAAAATGGTTATAAAACATCGATACGAAGAAGTGTGAACCACTGATACGAAAGGGATACTCCAGATCAATACGAACAAAGCATGTAAATGTAGAAGACTCGGTCAATCGACATGAAAAGTGGATCGATCCAAAAAGATAATGCCACATCACCAAACATCACGTATCCATAAGTGATGCGAACAGGAAGCGATTCAAATTCAGCAGCCTTCAACAAATCCAAACTTGCATCGATCATAACTCAATTCTACAAGTCCAAATGCTACCAAATTTTCATAGGAGCTTACAAACAACCATAAGAATGTTCACGATCGATCTCGACTCGATTGGGCAAGATTTGGATCGATATGAATCTCATTCGTGTCAATCATGGATCGAGTCAAAATCATCGGGGATCGATCAATGTGGGCCCACACATGTGAGAGAAGGAGTCTTCCGATATCTGGGTGAGATATTTGCGGCCTATGCCTATAAATAGCAGTCCATTATTACTCTGCCGAACTCCATTGTAACTCGATTATTATCATTTATATTCTTGTAACCAGCGAGTGATTATCAATAAAATATCAACTCTTCAAAGTGGATGTAGGCCGGAGATAGCTGAACCATTATAAACCTTGTGTCTTTACTACATTCCTTTTAAATTTTGAGTGTTCTTCACATTTATTTTCTCTACATATTTTCTATCTGTGATCTGTGATTACAAACGGGTGCTTTCATCAATAATTGGATGTTTGTGACTAAATTTGGCACAAACAATCCCTTTCCATACCCTCCCAGAAGAAACTCGTCTTCATATCCTGATCATCTTAGTTCCTCCAGGATGAATAGTGAACTTTGTCGGTGGCATTCCTTAAGAACTTCTTTCCTTAGGTCTCCAACGTCTGGAACACACGGTCGTCCCTTCTTTCTTAACCATTCCTTTTTGTCAAGATAAAAATCCTTCAAGTCATAAATCTTAGTACCACCTTCCAATCTTCTAATTCTTTCATCTAAGATCAGATCATCCTTTTTTTTAAAAGCAATCCTTTCAATCAATATCGGCCGAACTTCCAAATAAGATAACATTGTGGTACTCTGACTAGAACTGGCAGTCGATCTTAACCACACACTACATGTAGTCAATGCTTCCAAGTCTTTCCATTCAACCAATATAGCTAACACCACACTCTAATATTTCCTGCTAAATGCAACTATAACTTTGTTTCCTTTCCCTGGTATGTACTCAATTCTAAAATCATAAGCAGCTAAAAACTCTAACCACCGGCTGTCTCATATTCAACTCCTTCTGAGAGAATAAGTATCTTAGCGACTTGTGATCTGCATACAACTCGAATCGCTCTCCTAAAAGATAGTGTCTCCACACTTTCGAGGCAAAATAACCACAACTAACTCCAAGTAACGAGTCGGATATCTAACCTCATGCGTTCTAAGCTATCGAAAAGCGTAGGCAATCATAGTACCCCTTTCCATTAACATAGCTCCTAGCAACGTTCGCTTGCATCAATATACACTACCAAATGTTGGTTTCTATCTAGAACAACTAATATGGATGTGTTAGTTAATAAATGTTTTAGATTTTGGAATGCATCCTCACATTCATCGGTCCAAATGAACATCATGTCCTTCCTCATTAGTTTAGTCATTGGTGCTGCTATATGAGAGAAATCCTTAATAAATCTCCAGTAGTAGCCAGCTAGTCGAAGAAAACTCTTTATTTCAGTCACAGACTTGGAACTTTTCCAATTATTAACCGCTTCAATCTTAGTCAGATCTACTGACACACCTTTCTTCGAGACTACATGATTAAGAAAATTCACCACTTTCTTCCATAAACGACACTTCGAAAACTTCGCTTTTAGCTAACGTTGCCTTAGCGTATCAAGCACTATCCTAAGATGAACCTCATGGTCTCTTTCATCTTAGGAATATATCAAAAATATGGTTAATGAATACCAACACAAATTGGTCCAAATGCTCACAAAAGATTCAGTTCATTAAAACCACGAAGAAAGCAAGCGCATTAGTCAATCCGAATAGCATTACTAGCCACTCATACGAACCATGTCTTGTTATAAATACTATCCACGTAATACTATCTTTCGCCACCCTTAGTTCATGGAACCTATCGCTAAATCCAATTATGGCTCAACTCAACCGATCAAATAAATCCTCAATTCTTAGCATAGGATATTGATTCTTTACTGTCTTTTCATTTAACTTACGATAAACGAAGCATAGTCACAACAACCCATCCGGTTTCTTCACAAACACTGTTGCTTCTCCCTAAGGTGAACTGCTTGATCTAACAAAAATTTACCCTTCTAAGTCCACTAGCTGCACCTTTAACTTCTTTATCTCGGTAGGTGTCATCCTGCTAGGTGGTCTATTTATGGATTCAACTCCGGGTACAAGATCTATTCAAAACTCAATAGCTCATTTTGGTGGTTGTCCTATTACAAACTTAAAGAAATCTACAAATTCTCTTACTATGAAAACTCGATTTGATTCTCTTCCTCCTCCATTGCACCCAATAGAGCACAAACATCAAAACTTGGTTTCTCTACTGAGTATGCAATTCGGTCCTTAATATTAGGGTGTCTTAGTGATATTTTCCTATCGTGGAAAAATATCCTAGCATCATTTTTACTTAACCAATCCATACCAATTTCGAAGACAACGAAATCAAACACATGCAAACGGCAAGCATATATATAATCTAATAATTCAAAATCTAAATGATCATCCTCATACCTATAGTTGCATATCCTCCTGTCAGATTCACAACTTTAGGGAAGTAACCAGGTATAAGGGTTCTAGGTTAAGCTTATTTACCAAACAATGAGATATGAAAGAATGCGATTTACCAGTATCAAATAGTACTCTAATAGGTAAGCCACGAATCAAAAGCTGTACTTTCCATCATATCTTTCCCTTTCTCCTCAACTGTTGGTCTCGTGGTAGTTGGTTCTAATGCAAACACCTTTCCTTTTTTTTCCTTAGCCACTTTCGGACATTTGTTCATGTAATGTCCCTGTTGATCACAGTTAAAGCACTTAATGTTCTTCTTTCCAAAGACTTCCTTTCCCTTGCCAGCTTGGCACCCATGAGCATAATACCCCTTATTCTCACACTTGTAACACACAACTTCAGACTTTCCTTTCTTGGAAGCTCCACCCTTTTGAGCTCCCTTCTTTTGCTAAAACTTTCTCTTCTGATTTTGTCCACCCTAACTCTCTACTGGCGTATTATTATTGAACAATGCAAGCAACTCCTCATTTATGAAGTCCATTACTACAACTACATCACATGGATCCCTAGGTTTTGGTAAATTTGCCTTAGCAAGCTCACGTCTCAGTCCACGGATGAACTTCTTGTTTCTCTTAATTATTGTATCCGTGGTAGCATACCCATACTGAGATAACTCCTTAAATCTAGTAACATACTCAAGCACCGTCATATCTCCTTGGATCAACTCAGCAAACTTCCTCAACAAAGTTGATTTAGTAATCCCTAACATTAACCTCTCTTCAAACCTCCTCCCGAACTCAGTCCAAGTCAAAGTTTCCTCTGCTACTTCAATCGTCACACTGTTCCACCAGTATAATGCAACTCCTTGTAATTTCCTGGATTCCAATCTCCTTTTATGTTCACCATTTGGACCAAGATCAACAAAAATTCTTTCACATGACGCAACCAATTCTTCACTTCAATTGCATCCCCCGTTCCAACAAATAGTTTCCCTCCAAGTCTTGCATAGACTCTACTCCACAAAACATAATTGTTGACAACTAGACTTCCTGATTAGCTCCTCCAACATTTCCACCAACTAACTCAGCAGTAGCTCTTACTTGCATTATGTTGACAAAGAACTGATATATTGCTCCCATATAAACATGTGGTGTTCCTACACCTATGTTGTAGCTGTTTTTCGATTTGGGTTTCTTCTAGTATTGGGCTTGCCATTTCCATTTATTTTGGTGCTTCTTCCACCGAGATTCACTCTTCCATTTCCTACCTCCATATCTTGCTTTCCCTTAAAGCTGCATTAGAACCTTAGTAAGATACATAAGAACGGTCTAAGAGAGAGGGAGAATAGAGATAAAGCGTATTTTATATATAGCAAATACAAGTACGTTACTATAGCTTTATCCAAAATACCAACCTTATCCTCTAATTTATTAGGATTATGTTTTCAAAAACTCTTTTTAAAGTTCAAAATTCTTTAGTTTAATATAAACCAAAGCTCTAATACCAAGTTGTAACATTCACCATCTTGAGCCTCGAAATCGAGTGCTACAAATGCTGTAGTCATTTATAGTACTAATTTTCTGTAATAAAAAGCGGTCATGTTAATAGTATCCATAATATCAGAAGCATAAGAATATGAAATAAAAGCAAAATTTCACATTTTATTTCCAAGTTATAATTTCATATTCAGTACATAATCGCAAACGTTGCCCAGGTTCAAATAAAATATAATTATTACAACATACTCCAAGAGCAACATATGAAGATGCCTTGTTGGTTGATCAAAGTTACTAAATAGACAGTTATAACATCTGTTATTCATATAACATTCAACATAGCGGAGTAAATAAATAGATAATCTATTACATAGCTAATCTTTGCCTCTAGCACATCTTCGGAAGCTTTATTCGTTAAACCTACTAAATTTGTGAACCTTTACTCTCAATCTACTCAAATTTATTTTGATCACCCAAGATTTTAAGGGGAAAACATAAACTTCAAGTCAGACAAAAAAAATGTGGTATGAATAATAATAAGCCATTTCGGTTAATTAATATCTAGTGTGACCACACTGTTATAGCGGAACGGGTTGGGTTTTCCCTACACTAATATTCTTAAAAAACAAATTTTTTGCAAATCAAAATCCTACAACCTAGGTAATCTTGACTATCCACCAAATCAGTGGACTATCCATCCTAATATTTAGTTTCCATAAGGTAACTACCAACACACGTGGTTGACTCAAGCCTACCAATCTATCAAATTATCTAACAACCTGTTATAAGAAAACTGAATATTCTGTCAAAAACTTAGTATTCATAAGGTCTAATGATTTTGCAAGCTCACCACTAACCTAACTCATTCATATTCCTTTGTGTGCGTAAACCTGCTTTTAGTATTACCAGTGATAAAGCTCTATGCACTAGAATTTTGGACTAAGATCAACTAGGGGCTAACGGTTGAAATATAGGGCGCTGCCCTATGCCAGTCTCATCTGGTTTTCTAATTTCTCAGTCAATTCATCCCATCACATTTTACCCAAAGGTGATAAGAACAATAATCTCTTTAATAAAATACCGGGCTAAGTTACCATATTATTTCCTTGAAAACACTTTTCTTTATAAATGATTTAACTCTTGAAATCATATTTAAAACAGGGAAAATTATAGCCCTTCATTTTATCTTAAATAATTATGCCATGATATATATGCATTAACAAATCCATATCAATGAAGTTCGAAGTCCATGGGGTCTTCACCCTTAAAATATAGGCCGTAAGGCCAAAACAAAAAAACCTTAAAGAGTAATAAAGCTCGACGACCTCTTCACCATTAGGGTCTTTACCCTCTTTAACATAAAATTAAGTTAAAGCTTTTAACTTTTAAAACACAAGGCCACAAGTCCAAAGATATACAATTCACATTTCTTATAACATCGAAGTCGAAGACAGTAAACTTGGTTTACATAATTTAAAACCTTTATTAGAATAAGGTCGAAGTCATTAATCTCAGCATTAATGCCTTAAAATAGCAGGCTAAGATATTGAATGTGACTTCACCATCTTTATGATGGAAACCAAAGGTAGGATGCATAGCCAAGGGGTTTAGCTAGCACGTACGGTGCATGCAACCCCATCTAGTATTGCCTATGGATATGCATGTAGGGGTGATGCATTCAGCACCATGAGTGTTTGAGCGTGGTCCAGGTATGTATTTCCTATGGTACATTCCCTAGTGATGTATGTTGCTCGGAAGGATATCTCTGATCCTTATGGAGGAGGACTGTTCACGCTGTAGGTTATTAATCGTATACCTATTATTGTTGTGGTGTATATGTGGCACAGCTATTTTTTTATTTATATCCTACGCCCTAAACATTTATCTATTATATAGCACAACTATTATTGTTGTGGTGTATAAGTTATATTTCTTGAGTTTCTCATACTAGATTTATGTCTGAAGCACGGGTTTTTCCCTAAATAGCTCACTCACTCTTTCGAGTAGTTTGAAAAAGGAGGGTTTTCGTTGATGTTCTTTGAAGCCACTTGAGACGAGCTGGATGCTTCCATTCGCTTACCATAGTATTCATATTTTCGCTTCGTTACTGTATTGTAAATATCAGCATATGTGAGGATAGGTTGTTATAACTGTCTAGGTTGATGATAGTGCTTATTGTTATAACTCTAAAATACTATGATCCTAGAGTGGGAATTTCTTCTATCTTTTGATATTATATGTTAATGTTCCATTGTGATATTTTGATGTTGTGTTCCTTCTTGTTCTGTTTCCTTTTCTTGTATTTTACCGAATAATTTGTCTTTTCGCTACCTGAGTGCTTAGCACATGAATACAATTGATGTATTAGTGTCGACATTAGAGGGTTGAAAAGGCAGATTGTTACAAAAACGCTAACCTTCACAATATTTATCGATCTACTGGTGCGTACAGGTGGTATTCCGGCCTATATAGACGGTCGACTAGTGTGTTGTCCTAGCCATTTATATAAACGTTAACTTAAACGTAAAGTTTATTAATATTTATTTTCAAAGTTAAGTTTATTAATATTTATTACGTTAATTCGTTTTGAATTATTTTTGATTCAAAATTTTCAAAAGTTGATAATTTCTTCGTTTGAACTTTGATCGTAAAGATATATATATATATATATATATATATATATATATATATATATATATGAAAGTTGCTCAGAAGATCGCCACAAACACAATAGCAAAAGTTTCATGCCAAATCCTAACATTTGCAAAATTTTCAATTTTATCTTTATTATTAATTAATTATCTTAATTAATTTCTAGCTAATTTTACGGGGTGCTGCATAGATTATTGATTAAAATATACATAGATAAGTGGTTTAAATACTACATACAATTGTTGGGATAATCTACTTGGAGGTGTATAAACGAAAGGGAGATTGTAGACAAATTCTTGTTAAAAAGTAAACCTAACACATATACATGAATTTGCAAAGAAGAGAAAAAAATGAATATTTAGCAAAGCATAAAATGTTGTTTCGGGCATCTGAATTAATAATAAGGTATCTGAGTTTAAAAAAACCGATAAAAGAAGGAAGCATATTCAATAATGACTAGATTCAGACGTCTGGACCCTTATTCAAATGTCTAGAATCTAGTCAAACAACTGAATAAGGAACCGAACACCTAAATGCCCGTAACAAAATTTTGTACAAGAAGCCATATGTTCGAATTAAAATTCAGACGCCTAATATATTACAACAAGCCCAGGTTGAACCTGGATCGGGTACAGGCCAAGTAAGACAATTCGGGGAAACTTATTCCACTTCCTTGTCTTTAGAGGTTCACATAATTGAATGTAGTCATGTAATAAGCTGGAAGAGGATCACACTTGGTGTTGTCCTAGGTTATCACTTCATGAATTTGTTAAATATGACACTCAATGCGAAGAGCAATTACATTGTAATTAGAAGCTCTTGTCATTCATAGCCAGGTTCTAATCACCTGCTCATGAAAGATGAAAAGAGTGGGTAGAGAAATCTATCGTAGTAGGATATTTTAGTTCTACAAAGGAATTGGATTTGTTAATTCACTCCTCGTTGCTACTTCTGCAATGGTATAGAGCACAGGACACAAACATTAACGTGGATGTTACTCAATGCTTAAGTGACAAGCTATTATTGGGATTATTAACCCAAAGATTTTGTTAGAATTATCAATCTGAAAATGTAGGCTTATAATTATAAAGTGTACTCAGTCAGGTGCAACTCAACGAATATCATTGAGAATGTCAACTCAGTATATAGTAAGTGGTCACCATTGAGAGTGCTAACTCAATATATAGTTTATGGTTAGGACCTTACACTAGTGATGTTCCTAGGATTTATTCAGTTTTGGTATGTTCCACCCGTGAGTGGAATCTCGCAGAAATCATAATTGGATTTAACCACATTATGGGTAGTCAACCTATAATGTGAAGGTAATTAATTCCTTAAACATACATAGGACATGCACATTAAATAGCACCTCTAGGTGTAGATAAAAATTGAACTTTAATTACTTGTCAACACCATACCACTAATGATATAATTCGCTCATTAGGCCCTGTCCGATCCTCTCCATTTTCCACTTTCTAAATCCATCATAGGTGGTCCGACACCATTGTCATAATGGTTAGGTGCTTTGGCTTTGGTCCATGAAATCATAGGTTCGAACCTTGTGTATCACATGATTTGAACCATTGGGCATATGTTGATTTGTAGTATGTTATATACTACCTAAAACTTATTATACACTTATGTACTACCACCTAGTTACCCTTTTTCAAAAAATAAAAATCTATTATAGGTGGTTGGAGTAGTAAGTGAAATAAAACAGGCAAGATGCATGGACGAAGCAACCAGGCGCTCTAAAGATATATTTATTTATAGTTTCTTCTTCATATACTATATTATGTTATCAGTCAGACACATATGTTGCATTTTCAATTGGCGATATTATTTTTCAATTATTGTATGGACCATGTCTGTGTTGAGACAACTATTTGATTAGGCTATTTTCAATAATTATATTTTATTTCCTTCCATTGTGAGGTATGAAAGTGTAGAATGTTTAAAAATTTATACTTGCCTATGTATCATTTAGCTCCAAAATCCTAATGATTCATACTTCTTAGCATCGAGTTACGATGCCACTTTAGGGCTTAGATTGGTTTATCCAAAGGCGTGGGTCATTAGCGAAGAAGATTCATTGCTTTGGGTGCCCATATTCTTCTCAAAATTTATGCGGCTTGAAACTCAATCCGTCGCCTTCAACAAGAACCTGCCATCACCTAGAACTGATGTTGCTCATTGATGCTGTTTGATGCCTGATTGCTCTTTTGCCCTATCTTGGATATAAAGTGTTGTGATTTGCTTTTGGCATATTGTAATATCTAAAATATTAACAAAAATGTAGTGGATGAGGTTGTGCTTTGTCTAGAATATGAACTTGTTTTGTTATGGAAAAACTGAGTGACATTGCACTTTGTTGAAAAGGTGGGTGATGACAGTGCAGTTATCAAAGAGGAGGTTGATTATTTTTTATCTAATCTGGTCGTTGATAAATCAAATTTATTTTTTGGATTTTCTTTGGCACTTGTTTGTATGGGAAGGAGATTCTTGTATCTTTGAAAATTTCATGCTTTAATTTGCTTGCGCGAGTAAGACCTCACTTCCCAAATTTGTCATGCTTTGCCTCCTGATGATATGAGATTTTAATCCTTTTTTCCTCTGTGATCGAATGAAATATTGTGTTGAAGATTTTATTGGTTTGATATTTGATGCTTTAATGATGAAATAAAACTCTATTATATAGCACTTTATGTGGTACAAATATATTTACAAGAGATTCTTCTATTTGAATGATTCAATTTGACATAATTTTTTTGAATTGTTCTTCCTGATATCCCATACTTTAATCACTAGAGGTTTTGTACTATATATAAGATAGTCAGATCTGATGATATAAACAAGTGAATCCAAATAAATTTATTACTGAAATCAGAACCCTATAAATATACAATAGTGAACATACACATTAAATACAATATATATTTTTTAATATCAAACTGAAGTTAACTGCAATATCTCACAGTATTCTATTTTAATAATAACATGCATAAATTAATTTTAAAAAAAGATACAAATATATTTGAAGTGTGATACATGTGCATTAGGTATATGAGCGATAATGGACATCAAATTAACTGAATCAAAATTGTGCTCTTTTGATATTTTGTCTATAACACACTCTATTAAAAAAATCAAATATATTTATACACTTGTTATCATTAAACAAGATGCATGCTCTACAATCTCCTCTTTTTGATGACAACAAACAAAATGTTATGATTTAACAAGTGTAAGTTCTGTTGAGTTTTTCCCTTATATATATGGCATATATGTTCGAGAATAAATATTAAAAAGGTAATACTTTTAAGATATTAACAATGAATTCACAACATCACTAGATCCTAACCGCTCTCTCCTCCCTTTTATTTTCATTAGAAGTATAAATATCAAATGAATATAGTGAGAAGTATATTAACAATGAAAGTGATAGTGAATGATGAAACCCGATTAAAATATGACATTAGATACTTAATGAAAAGCCAACCATATATCATAGTAGCTATATTATTTAAAATCATATCATATGAGTGGAAAGCGGGTGACAAAAAATGAAGTAATAAGCGGTGAGTTTCAAAAGAAAATAAACTAAACTGTTCTAGCCACAATCAAAATAATAGTATGAGTGAAGAATTTGTATGAGTACAGCATTTCCCTAACTCGTTATAAATACGATCAAGTTACTTCCACCCATGCATTGCCTTGAAGACCGTTAGATGAAGGAGGAGCATTTCTTGATGGTTGCATACCGCCAACACTAAAAAAATTCAACACAGGTCGAATACCCTTAGGTGATATAGCTCTACCCCCATACTGCATCCATATTTCATCGTATCACTTTAGCCATTTAAAATTAAGATTTATAATATATTATATGTTTTACTTATCACATGGAGTGTGTACATGACTTGGCCCTTATATTCACTTTTAAGCAAACCAATCTTTACCACATTTTGATTTAAGTCCATTTAACCAACAAAAACTGAAAAATACAAGTAGATAAAATATAAATATCAAATGGTAGATTAAGAGATGATGTGGGATATGAAATGGTCAAAAAATAGAACTTAAAAGCATGCTTGATTTTCAAAAAATATCATTAATCAAGAACAAAATGTAATAACATTAATCATCTATGTAATCAGTACAAATACTTTAGAAGTCACACAAAAAAGTTCAATCGATCGTGATATGGTTTTAAAATTAAATTCTCTATAAATATCTCAAAAATATTTCCAATTTTATATTTTAATCTTTTTTTTAGCAAAAGCTAGCGGGGTTAACAGGGCCCCTACCTGATTTTATTGCCAAATAAAACAATAAAATACAATACTTTCCCAAAGGAACAACAAGCATGAAAAAGAGAAAATACAAACACACCGGGATAAACAGCGGGAAAAAACAAAAAACACACAATGCAGAAACAAAACAAGATACCACCCAAAAAACACCAACTATCTCCAAGCATCCTTGTAACTCGCTGGAAAATTGCATCTTCAAAGCTTTGTAAATTTCATTCTTCAAAACCTTCCATAACACCTGCCCATCTCTCCTCTTCCTTTCAAAGCAAATCATATTTCTTTCATACTACACCACTGTCATATACTTCTTCAAGCAGATGGTTAAGTATCTCGCTTTCAATGTTCGCCACCTTGTTGCTTTGTATATCATGTCAAAACCCAGCGTTGTGAGACCAGCCAACATTCTACTCCCAGCAACAAGCATCATATTGTCAAATAGCGTCTTAGTGGATGGACATTGCAGAAACAAATGGTGCACAGTCTCTGGTTCATTTGCACAGAACACACAAGTGAACCCCGTATCATAACCCATCTCCATCAATTTGTTTCTAGTCAACAAGGCATTTTGCAGAACTTTCCAAAGCATTAGATTATCCCCTGGGGTTGAATCAGTGGTCCAAATAACTTTGCTCCACTTGAAGGCTTGATCACCTAAATTGTGCAGGTTCTTGTACACAAGCTTGACAGAGTGAGGCCTTTCATTCCAAAGCACATCATCAACATCAACAAGAGGGTAGCTATTACATTGTATATCATTCCAAACAATCCTTATGTACTGATTTGACGAAAATGGAAGATGCAAGATACCATGGAAAATAAAATCCACAGCTTTTGCATTAATAGGAATACCAGTTTGTTGCAGCTGTTGATAGGTGAGCAAAGAATGCAAAACCACCCGTTTGTCCACCCATGGATCATACCAAAATTTGACTGCAGATGAGTTAGACAACCTATGAACAATTGTGGGAAGCAAGCTAGCACGTAAACTCAGAAGCTTTCTCCAAGACCAGCTGCAAATTTGAGGTGTGGGAACTGACCAGAAACTTGCCCTACCAATTCTATTTGCCCAGACCCAATTAACCCACCCAGAATTATCCTTGACAAGAATGGAGTTTAGATGAGTACTGAACGCTGCAATATTCCAGTTGACAATGTTTATTACCCCCAACCCTCCAGCATTTAAACTCTTTTCAAAAAGACTGTAGGAACATGGTAATGGCTTCCTGTTATCGATGGAACCTGTCCAAAAAAATCTGAGCATTGCACTTCTGACTTGGTGCAAAAGTTTTGCAGGCAAGACAAAAGCTTTAGCCCAATAAACTGTCATTGAAAAAGCAACTGACTTGATAAGTACAAACCTTCCTGCCTGGGTTAAAAATCTGTTAGACCACCTGTCAAGAATGGTAACCATCTTGGAGTACAGGGGGAGGCAATCAGCATATTTCAGCCTAGATGTCAAGAGGGGGAGGCCAAGATAAGTCATATCAGTACCCATGCTTTGGAGACCAGTGTGTTGAATTAGACCATTGGAAATACTGGTGATGACCCCAGCAATTGCTATACTTGATTTCGAATAATTAAGTTGCAATCCAGTCATCATATAAAAATCAGTCAATGTATTAATAACACACTGCAACGAGGGGAGATGAGGCTTTGTAAAAATCATAATGTCGTCAACAAACATGAGAGTAGTAACATTTGTTAGTTTGCACTTGGGGTGGTATTTGATCTGCCCAGCAGCATACTTAGTTATCAAATATCTAGTGAGCACTTCCATCGCAAGAAGGAATAAGTACGATGAGATCGGATCCCCCTGCCTAATACCCTGCCTACTCCCAACAAATGGTTTTCGATTTTGAACATGCTATACGATGAGATCGGATGTTGAACATGCTATATGAATTGGTTTCAGAACTACTTGTGTAAAGAGGAGCACATGTTCTAAGTGTGTACATATAAATATGTCAAAACAAAAATCAAAGGTTCATCTCAATTGATTTCATCATAAAGCTTAAAACGAAAACAAAAACTTACACGTCAAGTGTAGAGTATGAAAACTTATTTCAAAAGATTTCACCACGAATTCTCAAAGTCTCCGCTTCACACAGTATTTTCAAATGTCATCCAGCATTAAAAAAATTCATCTTAAGAAGTTTCATATCAACATTTTCAAATTAAAGAATTCTCTAGACAAAGCTCTCATATGGAAAATAATTCTCATCGAAAGACTCATGCCTATGATTTAGCCAAAATGTCTTATAACAAAATATTCACTTCATGAACAAATATGGATAGCAAAAGCAAAGAAAAAATATTAAGAAAGCAAAAACATATTTTTTGGTTTTCGATTTTAAAGAAAGCCAAAAGATCTAAGAAAATGAAGAAAAAACATATTTTTGGATTTTTCAAAATAAAAAATAAATAAAAATGCAAGCTCTCCATATGTGTACGAAATAAAATATGTGAAATATTAGTCAATCCGCGAGACATATGAGATGCTAAAAATTATCAGTTTGGAGGAACCATAAAACTCAAAAGTCAAACCACATATCCTGACAAGAAAGAATGAGTTATGTTCTCACAGATCACTTATACTTTGGGCTACCATGGAGGTGTACAATGATTATTAGGTCGGTCATAGTAGTGAACAATGACAACACTTGTTACTCTCAGTGTGCTGATATTAGCAAACAATGATACCACTTGTTACTCTAAATGTGCTGGTGGTGGCGAACAATGTTACTTAGACACTGGTTTTACGTTCTGTAACGACTTGCCTTTTTGGACGATTTAAATTGATGATAAACCACACACGTCAGACTCAAACCATACAAAGGGCAGACTGTTATTAGTGTAAATAAGAAAAGCAGAGAAAGAAAAAACCAAATACAGAATCTCGCAGTGGAATGACAAAATATAATAATCAAATAACAGTTCATGAAGCTATTTTAAAAATACATTTGATTATTCATTACAATACAAAAATCAGAGTTACATAAACATGAATAAATATATAAATCTAGCGGAACAACATGATGCAGTAGAATACATATCATAAATAGTAATAGTACAAATCTTCATCTTCGTCGTCCACAAATAAGTTCTTCAACCCTGAAATGCTCAGGCTGATCTGAGCGAATTGGAAACACAAAACACTCGAATCGAAGAATTGTGCCCGATCGGAGGAATGACTTCACTTGGCCTGGCGTGGCTCCAAATTTTAGCCGCATCAAGGTGACTCAAGGGAGTCAGGGTCATGTAAATACCTCATATAGAATCGCTCATCAAACCATCCTACTTAATTTCTAGAATCTCCACCACGTGCACAGTTGTTAAAGTGGTTTTCGGTACTAGCAGAGAGTATGAAAATATCCGATCCTAGTCTCTTTAACAACCAAACTCTTATTTCACACCGGATGGTTCTTTTACATTTCAAAGGTCAATTCACACTTTATATCAAAATTTCATATCCTCAAAACCATATCACTTTCGCAATCATATTCACTTTGAAATCACATTCACCTTTGAAATCATATCGTTTCTGAAATCATAATTTCTTTCAAAAATCATATTTCCATTTTGGTTAAATCCTCACTTCACAATCATCATATTCAATTAATTACAACATTTAAATTCCAACTTAGGTTATAACATCATTTAACAATATTTGCTTTTAAACCAAAGAATTTGAATATAAACACTTTCCCTCTACTAAGTTTGAAAATTATGAAGATAGTTTAAATAGTTATAAATACTTAAAATACTCTAAAGTAGCTTAATTATAGATTAAAGGTACTTGTTAAATTGATTTAAGATAGTTAAATAGATTTAAAATAAATTAAATATAATTGAAATAGATTAAATAGCTTTAAAAAAGATTAATTAGATTTAAAATAAATTAAAACGGGTTAATTAGTTTTAAAATAAATTAAATGGTTTAAAATTGGTTAAAATGATTTAATATAGTTAATATAAATTAAAATAGTTTATAGTTTGAATTCTTAAGATTTAGAATCTTTTACAATAATATATTTTTAAAACAGTTTATATTAAACATGAATTTGAAATTTATACCAATTTAAAATATTTATTTCATTTCAATGCATTTGGACCATTTTCAATTTCCAAAATCCCAATTTCAGACCTTTCAATTCAAATTCTCAATAAAATATTTAATTCTATATCGCTTCTAATCTATGTTTAAATATCAATTTAAATTATTCTAATTTCAATATATTTCAAAGTTGTATTTCAAACAGTTTTAATAACTCAATTTCGATAAATTCACTTATACTTCGAATTCAAAATTTAAAATTTCAATTTAATTCCATTAAAATTTCCTCTAAACCAATTCCAATTTTAACATAAAATTTGAATTTCGATAATAATTCAAATCGTATGAATCAAATTTTATTTCAAAATATCATTTAACTAAATTCAAAAATTAAGGATTTAAAATCATTTAATTTAACCAATCCGGTGTCCGTATATAATTCTCTACCCTAGGGTCAAGTGACACGAATATTTATCAATTTAATCTGCAATTTAAAATTTTATGGTTATATATCTTTTTAAACCGCAATCCCAAATTAAATATTAAAATCCATAAAATCGCTTTAGTCTATCATTTCAACCTATAACAATTTTTTTCTAATCTATAGATCGTTCGGGTATATATCATTTCAACCCATAGTGAGTTTCCTAATAATAGTTAAGGGAACTTGCAGAGTGACAGAATATATAAATAGCATCCAATCATCCAATAATAAAATCAAACATCCATCACAATCATCATCCAATTCAACTAAATAAATTGCAACAAATAACAGATTAACATTTATAGGTAATTAACTGGAAATTCAAGTTCAATAATAAATTAAATGATTAATTCAAATAAATTCAAATCAATAGGAATAGTAATTTAAATATACCAAACAACCATAAATAAATTTCTAATCACACTATAAATTTAATTAAACTAACATAAGAAATTTTATAAGTTCTGAGTGGGTTAGAACACTCACCTTTAAATTTAAATCGATTTAAAATCCAATTTAGGGCCCAAATTCAAAGGATCTCAGAATTTATCCAAATAGGGGTCAAAATGTTTAAAATTTCGATATGATCCCAACAAAACAAACCGCGCGTGAATCAAACCTCTTATGTAAAAGTTACACGTATTAAAATGATTGAAAATTAAAATGTAAATAAAATAAAATAAAAGATGTTACCCAATGAGAAACAGCCGCGTCATCGTCTTGTTGTTCGAACTATAGCCTGCTCTCATATGTGATGCCCTAAATATGGCCGCTACCTCACTCACGTTTGCGTCACTCAATGAGGAGCTGCTCCGCCTGAGACGATCGCCCACGCCACCAGAGAACGCCGCGACCACCCCCCATCACCTCGACCATCGGCGACGCCAAGAACAATCACAAAAGCATGGTAGCCGCCACCGAAATTTAAGCCCTAGGTCGAGTTACTGCAAGCGATTCGACTGTTGAATCGACGAACCACCTATTCCGACGAACTCCACTCTTGAATCCCTACGACCTAGTAACCTCCAGTCGACGATCGGTCGAAGTTGATTGTCGATCGATGAATGGCTGAGAATAATCTGGCTAATTCCAGCCACACAGAAATCCAAATCGAAAAACAAACAGCAGATTTGACCTGCGCTTGTCGAGAGCATCAAATCGATATATAATTTGATATATTTTGAGGAGTTTAATTTTTTGAATTGAATTTGAAATTAAATTGAGGGTTTGGAATTTTAGATATGTTCTGCCATTGGAAAGGAGGAGATAGAAAAGAAATGTATGCATAAACAAATGAAACAATAAGTGGCTAGGGTTTATAACGGACTATTTATAGGCAGATCAGAAATAGCAACGAATGGATTAGATTTGATTTGGAAGTTGAACGATAAACGACCCGAGAAGCCCGTTTTATCTCCGGAATGAAAATGGTTCATCCATATATCAAAATAGATGTTTTTGATGATTTTAAACTCAATGGAAAGGGTTTCGAGTCCTACTTCCATCATATGAAGAAGTTATGTTAAAATTAGCTTATTTCCAACTGATTTCAATTGTTTTCATTTAAATTGATTTCTAGGCGTTTCAAGTCCGTACGATGAAACAACAAGTCCGATCGCTACGAAACTTGAAACCTTACAATAATTCACCATTACGGATCTGATGAAACTAGCTTCGTTGAAATCTAAGACAGTGGCCAAAATGTCTATTTCACATTAATTAAAGAAATTAATTAAATTAATTAATTCCCTTTTTAATTCAATATTTATTAACTAACAAATTTCATCATTTTTTATTACTAAGGCATTTATAATAATTCAAAATAAGTTTACACATCAATTCAATGTTTAATTTTTTACTAATTACAGTGTTCAATTCCAACTGTAATTAAATCCAATTAATTATAATTTAATTCCAATAAATTGTTTTAATTTTGATTTAAGTTTTATATTCAATCAATTATTACTCAAATAACATAGTTAATATTTGTTTATACCTTATTTCATTAATATGCTACCATTTCATCTTTTGTTTGTGTTAGCTACTATATTTAAATGATATTGAATTCTTGTCAATTTTATACATTAATTAAACTTTAAGATTTGATTTATTTATCTTGATTCACCCTTTTTTAAATCATTATTTCCTTATGGTTGTAATTTACATTTCTATATATTTTCTTGCATTCACAATTTGCAGTTATTTTCTTAAATCGCATTATTGCAACATTTAATTCCATTCAATTATAATTGATTTCCAATTTAACTTAACAGACTAAATAAATAGGTAACATATAATAGTTTGCCACCATTTACTTTTAGTCACTTTAATAAGTTATTTGCAACCAAATGTTACAATTACCTGCCCAACACTGATTTTGTTCAATTACTATCAATTATATATTATTTCATAAATTGATTCAATATTTAAACTTGTTTTCTTATATTCAATTTATAACCATGTATAATACTAAATCATTTTAAATTAATTGAACCTTCATTAACATTGTTAATAATTGACTTAAATTAACATTATTACTTTTCATTTTAGTTATTATTTCATCAACGTATCACAAATTTTTATTTCTTTAAAACTTATATCACAAAATATTATTAAATTAACTATTTTTAATTATCAAAATTTACGGGTCGTTACAGTCTCCCCCACTCAAAACTTTTCATCCTCGAAAAGGAAGAAGGGAAAAAGGAACTAAGTAATCGATATATCTTATTCAAAATATTAAACATATAAACAATTAATTTACATAATTAAATAATTTAAATAAAATTACATAATTAAATAATTTAAATAAAATATATAAATTTACTAACAATTAAATCCTTTCATATTCAAGTTAATAAAAGTTTGAAAACATTTCACAAAAGTTTTTTGAAGTCCAAAATCCACGAAAAATTTCGGCAAAGTTTTCTTTGTATGGAGAGACTCGGAAGAAATAATAATATCAATAATAATAATATATATCACAGATATCAAATATAATATATCCCAAACCGTGGGAAAACAATATAATATCATTAAAAAACCATAATCCGAGAACGTACCTATTTGTCGGGCAAACAACGCTTATTTATGAAACCAAAAGCAGTAGCTATTACTTCTATAACCTGCATTTCACTTATATAATCCAAGGAAGTTAACAATTATATAAATGTGAAATATTTAAGTTATTTCAGCTAATAACTAAACAAATCAATGCAACAAAACATCAATCATTTGCAAACAATCACAACATCATTTCAACAAAGAAAACCATCATCCATCCATTTTAGACAAGACAAATGGTTTTTTTCTTCAGATTTAGACACTTTAAATTGCGTAGAATAAGGAATAAACTACTAAGTATACCATACACTCAACAGTTGTAGATAAAATTCTATAGATTATTCAAACGTCCTGAACAATTAGAAATATCCTTTCCCAAACAATCCATAAGCCAAAACAAATAACAAATTCCAAACATTATTTTAAGTTTATTCTTATTAATTTCCTTTCACAACATTTATTATTTAAAAAAAATTCATTCATAAAATGATCATTTCTTTAATTTAAATTTATTTCTCACAAATTCAATTTCTATTCATTCATGTAATACTTAAATCCATTTATTTACATATGTCATTTACTTTTTCTTACATGTGTTATTTACATTTCTTACAAATGATATTTATACACAAATTTTAAACATACGTAAATCAATTCTTAAAGTACTATATAGGTTACTTTGTAAATAAATTCACATTCATTCATTCAGTGCTTATTTTCATTCATCACATACAAATTCATTTATTCATATAATGTCAATTTCTTTTCATTGCTTTACATTCGTTTCTTACATAAGTTATATCCATTCAATTTTTATGGTAATATATGATTTCATTATTTAAGTATTGCACACATTTTTTTCATTTTAGTTCCCATTAAAAATTTATATACTTAATTTCCATTATATATTAATATTATTAGTGCATGAATTCATTTTCAAGTTTCTTATTTTTTTAATTTACATTCATCCTTTCTTATATAATGTCATTGGATATTAATCCATTTTCTAAATCATTTCAACAATTTCTAAAGTTATAACCATTTATTTTAATATATTATTCATTTTATTATTTACTTTAATCATAATTTTCTTCAAACATTAACTTAAATTTAAAATTATTTACTTAGATTACTCACTTGTTGTTACATTTTACTAGTAGAATTTTAATTATAACATAAGTTTATAACAAGTATGATATCAAATTTCTTATTTATA
This sequence comes from Allium cepa, assembly GCA_030765085.1. NCBI lineage: Eukaryota > Viridiplantae > Streptophyta > Magnoliopsida > Asparagales > Amaryllidaceae > Allium > Allium cepa. Next base: position 898,901,568 of record CM060932.1, read on the forward strand.
AAGAAATTCCGTTAAACACTTTCATTATTTGAGTTTTAATTATATAATATTCTATACATATTCTTATTAAATATTTCAACTTTTAATATTTTTTAAGTTATTTATATTGTCCTAAGAATGCAATTGAATGTTACCCAAGTTTATCTTACTTATTTTAGTTACTTAGTGCTCAATAATTATCATTTCTCATTTTCATATCCTTTTTATTGATAGTTTCTAATTTTTAATTTCTTACATATTTCATTATCATTTTAACATCAAATTCCTTATTTTCATTGTAGAAGTTTCCAATTATTAATATAGTCAAGATTTCATTCATTACAGTAATTTCAATTTTCTAATTTATAGAAACTTAAGAACTAACAATCGGGTTTCATTTCAATTATTTTAAAATAATATATACAATCATATCTTTTATTTATTTATATATATATATTAAATCATATTTGAAATTCAAAATTAATATTAATTTATCAAAACAATTGTGCAGTAAAACTACTACAACTGTTTTTCCACTTTGAAACTTGAAAATGAACGTCGATGACGAGTGCACTCATCACCGATATAATTTTCCTGTGACAGAGAGAGGAGTACACAATTTATTTCATTCAAATTTCTTTTAAAACATTTCTTTCAAATCATCTAGAAATATTTACAATAGAAAATATTTCGAAATAATATTAGTATTATATTCCAAAATCTTTTGAAAGAAATTTTCAAAAATCCCGGAACTTAAGTTTTCAAATTCCAAATTATAGTCATTTTATTTGTAAATCTTATTATCAGTCAATATTTATAAATTTCCACTACCTAATAAACAAATATATAACACTCAACTATACCATTTATAAAATTTATTATTTTATATACAAAATATATAATAGGCAAAATTATTTCATTTACCTATATTTCAAAACAATATTGTGTCGGTCTGTCCTATTTAGTGTTTAAAAATCCCTATCGATGTCATAGCATCCTATGCACCAACCAGAATTTATAAATAGAAAATGGAACAAATTAAAATAATATAAAAATCTTTTATAACAATAACAATACGCCCTCTCATATATAGACTCATCGACTCATTCTGGGGTATTTCTACCCTTTTAATATGAGTCAGACCCCATAAAGCTAAGATTATCGCTAAAACGAAGCTCTAATACCAACTGTAACGACATGTCTTTTGGACGGTTTAAATCAATGATAAACCACACATGTCAAACTCAAACCATCCGAAAGAGCATATTGTTTTTGGGGTAAATAAGAAAAGCAGAGAAAGAAAAAAACAGATACAGAATCTCGCAGCGGAATGATAAAATATAATAATCAAATAATAGTTCATGAAGTTGTTTTAAAATTACATTTGATTATTCATTACAACATAAACATCAGAGTTACATAGATAGGAATAAATAAATAAATACAATGGAACAACATGATGCAGTAGAATACATATCATAAATAATAATAGTACAAATCTTCATCTTCATCCTTCAGAAATAAGTTCTTCAACCCTAAAATGCTCAGGCTGACTTGAGTGAATTGGAAAGACAAAACATTCGAGTTAGAACTAAAAGACCTTATGTAAGTCACATCAACGGTAAATAAATATGAGTGGAACGGCATTAGAGCTGTTTACGGTGTTTAACATCTCCGATCCAGTGCCTAACGTGAGTGCAATAACTCAAAAGATGTTCGGGATTCACGCCACCTAAGGATCCGTTAAACCATCTACTATATAGTACAATACATTATTATAATATGTCTACAGTAAAGTAAAAGTATTAAAATAGCGTTAAGGCATTACTCATATCTCTCTGAACACATTTTTATATATTCCCATAGTCTATACAGTACCGTAATTCCTCCGTAAACTGGAGGGTTATCAGAGACACTCCATAGGCATGGTACAAACAAACTCGTAGAAGGCACGATAGGGCATGCAACTTGGCACTCGAGGCAATGCCAAGGTAGATATACCATTTGCGTATCCGGACCAGTGGTAACACATAGCAACTACTACCGCCCACCTTGGAACGCACTCCCAAATCAAAATCAAGGGTGGCCACAAAATCAATCACGAAGTTAGAATACAGTATCGAAGAAGTGTGCCTGATCGGAGGAATGACCTCACTTGGCCTGGGGTGGCTCCTGATTTTAGTCACATCAAGCTGACTCACGGGAGTCAGGGTCACGTTGATATCTCATATGGATTCACTCGCCAAACCATCCTACTTCGTTTCTGGAATCTCCACCACGTGCATAGTTGTTAAAGTGGTTTTCGGTATCGGAAGGGAGTATGACAATATCCGATCTCGGTCTCTTTAACAACCAAACGCTTATTTCACACCGGATGGTTCTTTTACAATTCAAAGGTCAATTCACATTTTATATCAAAATATCATATTCTCAAAACCATATCACTTTCGCAATCATATTCACTTTGAAATCGTATTCACCTTTGTAATCGTATTGTTTCCCAAAATCATAATTTTTTTCAAAAATCATATTTCCAATTTGTTAAATCCTCACTTCAAAATCATTATATTCAATTAATTACAACATTTAAATTCCCACTTAGATTATAACACCATTTAACTATATTTTCTTTTAAACCAATGAATTTGAATATAAACACTTTCCCTCTACTTAGTTTGAAAAATAAGAAGATAGTTTAAATAGCTATAAATAGTTAAAATACTCAAAATAGTTTAATTATAGATTAAAGTTACTTGTTAAATTGATTTAAGATAGTTAAATATGTATAAAATAGATTAAATATAATTGAAATAGATTCAGTATCTTTAAAATATACTAATTAGATTTAAAATAAGTTAAAATGGGTTAGTTTGTTTTAAAATAAATTAAATAGTTTAAAATAGGTTAAATTGATTTGATAAATTAATGTAAATAAAATATTTTAATAATTTGAAATCTTAAAATTTAGAATCTTTTAAAATAATATATTTTTAAAACAGTTTATATTAAACATGAATTTGAAATTTATACCAATTTAAACTTTTTATTTCATTTCAAAACATTTGGACCGTTTCCAATTTCCAAAAACCCAATTTCAGACCATTCAATTCAAATTCTCAATAAAATATTTAATTCTATATCGCTTCCAATCCACATTTGAAATATCAATTTAACTTACTCCAGTTTCAATATAATTCAAAGTTATATTCCAAACAATTTATATAACTCAATTTTGATAACTTCACTTATACTTCAAATTCAAAATTCAAAATTTCAATTTAATTCTGTTAAACATTTCCTTTAAACCAATTCCAATAACATAAAACTTGAATTTCGATAATAATTCAACTCATATAAATCAAATTTTATTTCAAAATATCATTTAACTAAATCCAAAAATTAAGGATTTAAAATCATTTAATTTAACCAATCCGGTATTCGTATATAATTCTCTACCCTAGGGTCAAGTGATACAGATATTTATCATTTAAATCCGCAATTTAAAATTTTACGGTTATATATAATTTCAAACTGCAATGTCGAATTAAATACTAAAATCGATAAAACCGCTCGAGTCTATCATTTCAACCCATAACAATTTTCTCTAATCTATAGATCGTTCGTGTATATATCATTTCAACCCATAGTGATTTTCCTAATAATAGTTAAGGGAACTTGCAGAGTGATAGAATAAATAAATAACATTCAATCATCCAACAATAAAATCAAACATTCATCAAAATCATCATCCAATTCAACCAAATAAGTTACAACAAACAACATATTAACATTTACATGTAATTAATTGGAAATTCAAATTCAATAATTAAAATGACAATTTAATTCAAGTCAATTCAAATTAAGAGGAATAGAAATTAAATATAACAAGCAGCCATAAATTTCTAATCACACTATAAATTTAATTTAACTAACGTAAGAAATTTTAGAAGTTGTCAGTGGGTTGAAACACTCACCTTTAAATTTAAATCGATTTATAATCCAAATTAAGGTCCAAATTCAAACGATCTCAGAATTTGTCCAAACTGGCGTTAAAATGTCTGGAATTTCGATATGACCCCAACGAAACAAACCGTGCATCGGATCTCGTATGTAAAAGTTACACGTATTAGAACAATTGAAATTTGAAATTTAATGAAATAAAATAAAAGATGTTACCTAATGAGAAACAGCCGCGTCATCGCCTTGTTGTTCGAACCATAGCCTGCTCTCGTACGCGATGCCCTAATTACTGCCGCCTCCTCACCCACGTTCGCGTCCCTCAACGAGGCGCAACGCCGCCTAAGACGATTGCCCCCACACCGGAGAACGCCGCAACTACCCCCCATCACCTCAACCACCGACGACGCTAAGAACGATCACGAAAGCACGACAACTGCCACCGAAATTTAAGCCCTAGGTCGAAATATTGCAAGTGGTCCGACTATTGAATTGACGAACCACCTACACCGATGAACTCCACTCGTCAATCTCTATGACCCACTACCATCTGGTCGACGATCGGCGGAAGTTGATCGACGATCGATGAACGACTGAGAATAATATGGCCAATTCCGGCCACACGGAAACCCAAATCGAAAAATAAAATGCATATGTGACCTGCGCTTGTCGTGAGCTTCAAATCGATATATAATTTGATATATTTTGAGGAGTTTAATTTTTTGAATTGAATTGAGGGTTTGGAATTCTGGATATGTTCTGCCATTGGAAAGGAAGAGATAGACAGGAAATGTACATAAAGATGAATGGAAATAAGAAGTGGCTAGGGTTTATAACAGACTATTTGTAGGCAGATTAGAAATAGCAATGAATGGATCAATTTGATTTGGAAGTTGAACGATAAACGACCTGAAAAGCCCGTTTTGGCTCCCGAACGAAAATGGTTCATCCCATATGTCAAAATAGATGTTTTTGATGATTTTAAACTCAATGGAACAGGTTTCAAGTCCTAGTTTCATCGTATGAAGAAGTTCTATTAAAATCAGCTTATTTCCAATTGATTTCAATTGTTTCAATTAAATTGATTTCTAGGCATTTCGAGTCCGTACGATCAAATAACAAGTCTGATCGCAACGAAACTTGATACCTTATAATAATTCACCGTTATGGATCTGATGAAACTAGTTTCTTCGAATTCCAAGACAGTGGCCAAAATGACTATTTTCACATTAGTTGAATGAATTAATATTAAATTAATCAATTCACTTTTTAATTCAATATTTACTAACTAACAAATTTCATCATTTTTTATTACTAAGACATTTATAATAATTCAAAACAAGTTTACACATCAATTCAGCGTTTAAATTTTTACTAATTACAGTGTTCAATTCCAACTATAATTAAATCCAATTAATTATAATTTAATTTTAATAAATTGTTTTAATTTTTATTTTAGGTTTTATATTCAATCAATTATTACTCAAATAACATAGTTAGTATTTGTTTATACCTTATTTCATTAATATGCTACCATTTCATCTTTTATTTGTGTTAGCTACTATATTTCAGTTATATTGAATTCTTGTCAATTTTATACATTAATTAAACTATAATATCCCAATTGATTTATTTATCTTGATTTCATTTCTATTTAAATCAATTATTTCCTTATGAATATAACCTACATTTCTATATATTTTGTTACACTCACAATTTGCAGTTATTGTCTTAAATCACATCAATGTAACATTTAATTCCATTCAATTATAGTTGATTTCCAATTTAACTTAACAAACTAAATAAATTGGTAACATATAATAGTTTGCCACCATTTACTTTTAGTCACATTAATAAGTTATTATTTACAATTAAATGTTACGATTACCTGCCTAACGCTGATTTTATTCAATTACTACCAATTATATATTATTTCATAAATTGATTCGATATTTACACTTGTTTTCTTATATTCAATTTATAACCAAGTATAATATTAAATCATTTTAAATTAATTGAACCTTCATTAAAATTGTTAATAATTGACTTAAATTAGCATTATTACTTTTAGTTATTATTTCATCAACGTATAACAAATTTTTATTTCTCCAAATCTTAAATCACAAAATCTTATTAAATTAACTATTTTTAATTATCGAAATTTTATGGGTCGTTACACGTTCGGTCTCTTAAACTCTCATCATTAAAGCCAAGCATCAAAAGAAAAGCTTCATTGGAAAAGCGAATGCATACTCAACAATGTCACTCAAATTGGGTCCATATTCGGATTTTCAACAAAATCATCTATGTCAATCCGAAGCATAAAAAGCCAAAAACTCTCGAACATATGATTTGTTGGTCATTACTCAAAGTGTAAAACACGGTATAAAAAAATCACGATTATACGCACGCCAAACGTTGTTATTATTTTTCAAATTTCAAGCAAAACATTTTTGAAAAAAGATCTTTTTTAAAACTATTATTTGAAAATTTGAAGTCCATAATCTGATTTCGCATAAAATACTAAAGTTTTTGATATTCAAAATTCATAATCAACAAAAATTTTTGCAAATAAAAATGACAAAGAAATCAATACTTATATTCAAAATACTACAACTTGTTTGAACAACTTAGAAACACTTTTTAAGCAACGGGATGACTTGGTTACTGTTTTTCAATTTTTTACGAAAGAATCAGCAAAGGGCCAAAACATGAAAGTTAAAGTTTTATCTATATGCTTTCTAGAACTTCATAAATTTCAGAGTTACATGATCAGTTAACTAGAAATGTGTTAAAATGATTCTATAATGTTTATTAAACATCGTATCAATTTGAATGTATTTATCAAGAATTTCCAATATAATTCATATAAAACTCAAAAAAATTAAAATTATAGAATTTTATATATGGTTTTCAATACATCTACAATTTGATAATTTGGAATTTTTGTTCGAAATTATGGTCAAAATACTACAATAGTATTAGAAAGTTCTACAACTTGTTTAAAAATTGTATCGAGTTACTTGTAGTTTTTCAGTTATTTAAATTCATAATATGGAAAACTTAAAATATAAAACTTATAGGATTTTCTATCTATTTTCTGTAAAATATTGAATTTTGTAAATCGGAGTTTCGGATCTTAAGTTATGACAATTTACTAAAACAGTGTCAGATCAGAATTCAAAACAAGAAGAGAAAACTAGGAAGTAGAATTTAGAAATCATACGTTTGCTTACTTTTAAGTGGCATTCATGTTTACATTATTTTCCAAGTGCATGAATCTCCACTTCATTTTCTAAGCTAAGAAACATTGCGGTATAGCTTGTTAAAAAATATAGAACAACTTCCAATCTTCTTTTATCATACTTTCTCCTTATCCCATCCTCATAATAAGAAATTAAAAGAAGTTAGTGGCCTAGGAAATGATATAGGACAAAAATCATTTATATTTGAATCTTTGGTACTCAAACTTTTTAAATAGCAAACCACTAATATTAACAACTGTATCCTTAAGATATCAAATTTATTATTCGTTTATTTATGTTCCTACTTCGATAATTGTTATAACGTATCTATACTGCCACACTTTGCACACCTGTGAAACACACTTCGTCCTATAGCATTATTGCTAGTTGTTTTTTTATAAATTGACACTTTATCAAATCTAAGTCCTTTGTTATTCGTAAAGAGTTGAATTCCTAGTAACATGTTAAACTATATTTTCTAGTCGAATTTTTTTCGAACAATCAACTCAAGTTCATGTACTTGGGACTATAAAAGATTATTCTCATTTCTTAACTTTAAATAACGATTGATAGCAGTTTATCTCTTTTCAATATTTTTTTAAGATCATATTTTCATTTTCGAACTCTTTCATTCTAGTCTTATATTGTAGCATTTTTTGAAAAGTTTACATTTTTCGTATTCAAGTTTTGAAAAATCCTTGATTTTTTTCAATCTAGTTTTCCAATTCATGGTTTGTTCGAATAATGTCAATTTTTTTAGTTTTCAAAATCACATTTTCATTTTCAAGCATTTAGAAATTTTCTTTGATCCCATTTAATTCCTTTTCAAAATTTGTGCATGTCACGCATTCAAGGTTTCAGACCATTTTAATCTTTTTGATTCCCTTTTCAGCCCGTCTTCAGTTATCTTAGCTTTTAGCAAGTTTCCTTTTTCAAAAATTTCACATTTTGCACATTCGGAATTTTAGACATCTTAAAAATTTCCAACTTGTTTTGTAAAATGTTCTTTGCAATTCAGTTAGTGTCGCATTCCTACAAGATTAGAATTTCCTCTCCAAGATTTTAAAAAATTTCATTAAAGCGGACAAAGTCTTTTTTGTAGTTCAAACATTTTACGTAATCCAAATTTTCAATTTTCTTAATGTTTTCAAGTTCATTTCCAATTTATCATTTTTTTTGATACATTTAGGTTTTTCACTTGTTAATTTGTTATTTTTCAACTCAAGATCATCAACAATTTCAGTTAATTTATGACATATGAGAAATAAATATTATAAAAAATAACTTTTCTCATCATCTGCTTGTTCCTCATCATCGTTGTCTTTACCATCACCGTCTGAATGGCTCTTGTGAGTCCTATCAAACACAAAATTATTGTTGTATATTCTGTAGGGAGTTCTTCATCATTGTTAACTTTTTCACCATATTTTACATCGAGAGTGTTCAAGATTTCATGTATTATTAAATAATGAGAGATATGGTTAAATTCAACTTTATCAACCAGATAAAAATATTCATAAATTTAGCATTAAATGAAATATTATTCTTCTCTGCCTTATCATGACCATTTTCAATGACATCCTGTATTTAAAAATTAATATATTTTAAATAAATCCTATTTTCATTTCCAATTTGAAAAATCTATTCCATCAAAAGTGGGTGGACTAAAAATGGTAGACTTGCCATGACTATAACTAGGGTGAGACATGATATCAAATTTTTCCTAACAACCTGCTTTGATACCACTTATTGGATCATTAATTATACCCTAGAGGGAGGTGAATAGAGTATTTAAAATATTTCATAGATAAACAGATAAATAATGCAAAAATGTAAATGTGAAAAAGAAATAACACACAAATACACCCAGGTTAGGCCAGTGACATGTTAGTGCATACTGCCGCCCTTAAAGTTACTACTGGAATTATTTATTCGTACACTTACAATACATGTAAACTTCACTCACTGGTAACCTTAATTTACTAGTCCTATGCCTAATAACCCTACTTTGACTTTATTCCTAAGTCGAGAATCGTTGAATATCTCAATCCAAGATGAAACTAGAAATAAAATTACCTCTAAAATTAATAAACACTTATATATGCAAATATATAATGGTGAGGGGCTATGTAAAGAATCCATTTTCCTTTTGCTCCTTTAAATCTTGCCAAACTTCTCATGAAGACAATGCTGCTTTTAAAACCCAGCTAACAACCAAGGACCTAGCCCTCTAGGAGAAAGACAAAGCTCTCAAAGAGAAAGAAGTCGAGACTCAAGGACTCCGCACTGAAAAGGAAAGGCTTGAATCTAAAGTGCTTCTGGTGAAAAGGAATAGACTGGAAATTCAAGTCGATTATAATGCAACTATGCATAAATTAAACAAGTTAAAGGACTAAAAGGCAAAAGATAAAGGAAGAATTGAACTTCACTCTTCAATAGTTCTTCATCAACGAAATTCAATATAAGAACTTGAAGTGGCTGGAGAGTATATATGTCGTTACTTTTGCTAATGCCTAGGAAGATATATCGCATCATGGAAATGCGTTTGGTGAAGGCCTCACCAAAAATTAACTAAAAGCCAAATATATAACTACTGAGGACATTCTGAAACTTGAAGAAGGAAGGGTGATCTTGGCTGCAGAGGAGCCGCTGCCACTAAAGCTGCTACTGAAGCTTTTACTGGTCCAAGTGCATCGGACCATGCAGAATCTCCATCTCTAAAATCCCAAGATCTTGCAGTAGAGATTCCATCATCTGAGGGGGTTATCTCTGAGGATAACCAAATCATTCCAGCTTCTGCAACTACTACTCCCGTCAATCCATATATTATTGATTCCATCCTCTGCCTATCTTGTTATCCCCAGAAGAGGGTCAGATTGTTATATCTCCTTCCAAGGAGACTCCCTTTAGCAAAGGTATATCCCTCCTCTCTCTAGTATTCGTGGTCCTTCAGTTCTTTCCTCCTTCAGTTCTCACCTGACATTATAACTAATCTTTACCACACTGTTTATTACCACATAGGTCATCCTTTTCTACTACCACCTTCCCCTGCCAATTACTCATGGCTTGGTCCCTGCTTCAATTACTATCAAGTCAACCTCCGTAACCACGAGACTAGTCATTGCAAGACTTCCCTCCAGCTTCTTTCCAAGCTTTGATGTAGAAAAAATTGCTGCTCTAGAGGGATTGGACGATGCTTCCCAGTCACTCATGGAAGATATTACTATCACTAGCACCTTTGGCCCGATTGATTCAATCTCTATGGCAGAGAGAATGAAGATGGACATTTTCAAAGTCAAAATGAAGATTGATCCTAAACCTAAAAAGACTACTAGTACAGAGGAGCTGAAGCCTTTTCTAAGGGTCCAACCTATTATCGTCAAGGCTCCAAAGGGCAACAACATCGGTGCCACTACAGAGATCTTGAGACCCCCGTTGATTGTCCTAAAGATCCTTCCACCATTATGACTGAAGAAGATACCACTCCATCCGAAAGCAGCACACTGAAGGGTGAGAAGGTCCATAAAAGGCCTCATAATGGATTGGGCGGTAAGGGTGACAAAAAGAAGAAAATAACACATAAGAAGTAGGCTCCTCGGGTAGCTTTTTGTGATGATGAGATAGAATCCTTTTGGGTAATATTTTTTTCCTATTGTATATAGATCGTGGTTAAGCGGGACCCGCCGCTGCGTCCATTGCATATAAAGTTAGAATGTAATGAAAACCTATTTTTCTGTTTCGGTCTTTATTCTGTTTACATTTTCATACTTTATGTCTTATTCCTACCTATGTACAACTGCTTACATATATAATATAACTGTTTGTACTTCAATTTATCCATATTGTACATGCATGTGTCTGTGCAATGCTTTTACTTTCATAGCTCTATACATAAAAGTAAAATTCGAGTAATTTCTATAGTTAGATTACATTATCCAATTTTGTTTTATCATTGGACAAATATTTCCATTTGGCCACACAACCACTACTTAAACAATATATGGTTATTCATATTTATCCCGGGTCGAGTTTCCCTTAACCATTAACAAGTTATAAAATAAACCGAGTTTCGCATTTTCCTTATCTTTGGGGAATAGCGGTTTGGATGTTTATGTCCTAACTTCTTCGACCTTGCCAATTACTAGGTATGATCGATATTACACATCGATTTCCTCCATTGAACCTTGGCCAAGCATGTCCTGCTAGAACATGAGTGAAAGTATACCTTTGGTAAGCCTGTTATATACCAAGTCCTATCTTCAGGACTTTGTGTTCTGGATACTAGTATTTAGGCATCATCCATGTCTTGGCCTGCCTTCGAGCATCAGTTGAAGGTTAATAGCGTCGAGCAAATTATTCGATTGCCCGCAGTCCCATTATACTCTCCTGAACCCGATCCTAGACCAAAAGTGTGACGACCCGGAATTTTGAGCATTTAAAATCGAAATATTTAATTGATTTTAAATATTTAAAAGTTTAATTTTTAACTTGAATCCAAATATCATTATTTATTTGATGATTAAATTATTAAATAAAATCAATTGGAAGTTGGGCAAAATGTAAATCTGGAGTGTCAAGCCTGTTAGAAATAATGTGAAGGCTTATAAAATTTATATTGATAATACTGAAGAGAATAGAAGTGTTGAAATCAAATTTTAAAATGGTTTGTTAAGTTTTGAATTTTTTTCGTTCAAATTAATTGAAAAATAGCCTTTCGAGGCATAGTCTCGGAATTCGACGAAGCCAGTTCCATTGGATCCGTAATAGTGTATTGTTGTCGGATTTCAAATTTCGTAGCGTTTGGAGTTGTTGTGTGAGTGTACGATATGTAAACGCGTTGAAAATTTACATCGAAAATTCAATTAAAATTTATATGTATATTCTCATGTAAGCAACCTTCATCAGCTGATGTTCGTTCACATCAGGTACCCTGTCTTCCCTCAGAAGCTAATGCTTTCATTTTAAAGTTAAGCCTTCTTCGAGAATCCACGCGTTCGGTTATAAAAAAAATAGGGCCGAAGCCTTCATCTTCAAATCAGTATAAACCGAAAGAAAAAAAGGGAAACGAAAACTAAATAAATCATGGCTGCGTATTTGTTTTGCCCGTACTTCCTTATTCTTGCCATTCGAGTTCCAATACTTTCGGCCTTGTTTCAAAATCGATTCGAAGGGACCGCGCACTCGCGAGGTCATAAAGAGGGGCTAAGGGCGATATCGACTTCGATTTGTCAAGGAGGGAGCACGGCAGTATCAACTGGCGATTTCTGGGGACATAGAGGAGCATCGCGTCAAAGCAGTGGGCTATGGTTGGAAGCATCGCGATTTTTGGGGATGATGGGTCGCGATTGAATCGCGTTTGCACGAGGAGGAGGAAGCTGCTCGAGGTTGCGTGTTCATCTAGGGTTAAGAGGCGTGTGTGACTCGCGTGCGAAGGGGATGGCATTCGCGTGGGTAGCAGCAGCGATGGTGGAAAGAGGATTCGATTTGGAAAGGGTTTGCGGCGGATTCTCGTTGTGTTCGAAGCCAAGGTGTAGGGTGGTGTGCTCGGGTCTGATCAATAAGGTAACTAGATTTTATTTCGGTTAAGTAAGTTTGAACTCTTTAAATTTAATTTGCCAATTTATCTATTATCAACATATAGGTATATGTAACTCAGTATTTTGTTTTTCAGAAAAGAGAAAAAAAATAAAGAAAAGAAGAAAATGTTTAGTTATATAAAAATAATGTAACTATAATAAGGATAATTTACAGTAAGGTAAGCTTTATAATATATGTATAATAATCAGTTCAATTTATTGTTAGTTAATATGTCTATTTGAGAAATTGGGATATTTATGTATACCCTATTATAAAATTATAAGCTGGAAAGAAAAGAAAAAAATGTAAACCAGGTTAGTTAAATTGTCATCTAAAATTAGTTAATTAAATTTATTAAATGGTAATTTATTTTTAGATTGGTGCAAATGTTAATAAATGATATAAAATGTTTATATAAGGTAAATTGTGAAGAATTATGATGAAACAAGCTGGTTTAGATTGGATTGCAAACAGCAATAAAAAGTGAGTTAATCTCACCCAGCGGAATTCAAATTTAAATTTAAATGATTAAATTTAAACAATTGTTTGAATGGTTGAATTGATTGATGTGCTATAGTATGGTATATTTTGGAATTGGTATTTTATATTGTGTTAATTCTGTGGATGCAGGGAAAACAGGTTAGAGGGATCCAACTGGATCCCTCAACATTTATTTAAATTATTTAATATTCTCTGTTGTGATTATTTGATATTCTATGATGAATTATGTTGGAATATTGAATGTTATGGTTTGATTGGATATATTTGGATATAACAAGTTACCAAAAATATATAAATTGGATTTTGGTAAGAAAATAAAAGAAGTGAATTTATAAACGAAATAATTATAGAAAATTTGAATAAATTAAGAATGAACTGAAAGAAATGGAAGTGATATTAAAATACTAATAAATAACTTCGAGTATGAAAAGATTTTGAATAAACAGAAATTAATGAATTGTAAAATCAAGTGATATTATTTTAAAGGAATGAAGAATTATTTTAAAATTCAAAGTTTAAATCTATTAAAAAGGTTTAAGAAGTAATTTGAGAAATCAAAAATTGGTATTTTCAGTTAAAATATTTTAAATCATAATTAATAAATAAAATCGAAAATTAATGGATTTTGGAATAAAAGGAAGTAAATTGGAAATCAATTTGGAAATTGATTCAAGTGTTTGAATTGGAGATTTAAAGAAGAATGTGAAGAGAAGTATATTTCTCTGGATAGCCAAGTACTCGTTCAAAGTAAATATTTAAATATAAGATAAAAAGTTTAATGTTATTTTAGAAAGCATGTTTTAGAAAATTTATTATTTCTAAATGTTTAAATTCTAAAGTAGGTATTTTTTTAAAAAAATCTATTATCGTAATAATTATTTAAAACATGATTTGGTATTTTGTTAAAGAAGAAACATCTAGTTTATATTTATAAAGTAACTTATTTTAATTATTTCTAAAGTATTATTTTAAATTAAGTATTAAAGTAATTTTTTTCTAAATTTAACTATTAAACATATTTTACAATAAGGTGTTTTAAAATAATTTTAAAAATCTAAGTTTTGTGCTTGGTGATCCCAGAGGAAATATAAAATATTTGGGAACTTATTTCTGTAAAAGAAAGGTAGTTTCAAACTGTTTTCAAAGGATTGAAATTGTAAATATATCTTGCAAAGATATTTTGAGATAAATAAATAATTTGGGAAATTATTTATTGTGTGATGGATGTTGTGAATGTTAATTGATAGTTAAATCACTGACTATCAATATTGGTCGAAGAGACCGAGATCGGGATTTATTTCTCGAAAACCACTTCGATCCGGTTTGTACGTTTCGTGGGAAACGAGTTTGGATTCGAAGATGGAGCAGTGAAGTGCAATGGCTAGTCGCTACTAATCCTAAGGATATTTCCAAAATGGATGTAGTAGGAATAGTGCCTTCGGTTTCGTTCGACGGGACGGACTTGTATGGATGAATGTTTCGGGACATCATCAGGTGGACGATGGGCATTCTAAGGGATATGTTCTAAAAAGATAACGCATAGCCTCAAGCCTCATCAACCGAGAATGACTGAAAATCAGGGGTTATGCAGCAAGGCTAGGTGCAGGGTGAGGTCATCCTTGTCTAGATGTCCCTTTTTATTTCGGCTTAGTGGGCGGTTGCTGATCCCAACCACGGGGTGATCTCACTCGGGATTATCCAGTAAGGGGTAGTCCCGGTCTTGTGTTGCAGGGGAGCGGGCATACTCCTCGGTACTGTGATCTAGGCGACGTACTATGACAGGTGGTACCCCAATGACTAGTCATTAGTTGGAAATCCATTCTCCCTACGAGCCTTGTACGAGTTTTGTTTGTATTACCCACTTTGTGGCTAGTAGCTGGAATTTAATCATGTAACAATTTCGGCTATTTTAATAAGTATTGTATATAGACCCTATTATAATATCAGAGGATTTCTATAAAGAAGTGTTTTAGCTATCGTAAGGTAAAAACCCGACATTTTTATTTGTTGCGTGGTCTTAGGAGATGTTTTTGTTTTCAAAAGGATTTTTTTTGAAACTTTAATAATCAATTGAGTGTGATTTTCTCACGCTGGTATTCCAGACTGACTCGGGTGTTATGTAACTGTAATGCTCGGGTCAGACCGAGTATTATAGGATACAGGATGTGATGCTGTGGAGCTCAGAGGACGAGCTGGGTGACGATGCATATTTCCGTACTTGTTTTATATATATATTCCACTGTGTTGAGAAGTTGTTTATCCAGTTAATCAATAAATTAGCTTGTGGAAATACATTAAGGACATATTTTTAGCATTTAATGCCGCAAATTGACTCACAGTACCATTATTTATTCAAGGAGTATTATTCCACCATTCAATTAAAATTATTATTAATGGTTTCGCACATCATTTATTTATTGAATTGGAGAAATAGTTCTTCTAAAGGCAATGTTGACGGTTCAACGTGTAATCGGTCAGTAAGGTTAGATAGGTAGTCTTCTACTAATTAATATTATATGTCCCATCATTTATCAACCTTCCTTTGCTATGTATGCTTGTTGCTCGACATGATCAGAGAGTCTCACAAGGTATAGAACTGATTAGCTAAACATAGGAAAGTTCTCCATAGCAACGGTGATAGCCCAGACGAACCAGGGGATGACACAGTGAAGAATTTCTCGATGAGGCAAAAAAAGGCTTCATAGTTATGGCATTAGTTATAGCTTTAGTTGCATCAACTTCAAATCTGTTTGAAAGCACCTGCTTTCTGGAATCTGGAGTTGTCTGCATGCAACTGTATTGTAAAATCTGTAGCTAATGCAAAACAAGATTTAAAGTTCAAAAATTAAATAAGCAAGCCACCCAGATCCATTAAGCAAAGCAAAGGGAGTTTCTAGTTTTAAAAGCACAAGTCTTTTTCAAAATCACTGCTCTGCCCATCAAGTTAAGGTGAGTAACATCATAATATAAATGGTTTAAAGTATAATTAGGTTGCAAGTTTTATCACTGAAAACAAATATGTTTGTGAATGCATTATAAGTATATCTCTGAATATTTATATGGATGTATTGGTGTGTATTATGATTTTCTGCTCTGTCTTTATATTGTTTCCCGGACTCAAGATTTTTATTTTTTTTCTTACCACCTGATCTAGTTTGTTAGGACTTGATTTACAAACCAAGGGTGTTTGAATTAGTGTAGATTAAGTTTTAAAAACTTAAAATTTGTTAAATCAAAATCAGGTATTGCTGTAAAGCCCAGGATATCAAAGTATGTTGAATAATATGAAAACTTCAAATTGATAAATAGATAGATTCAGTATTATGAATTAAAAACTAAAATCAAAACATGATTTTTGGAACAAAAATTAGGATTTTTGGTTAAGGGGGGTATGGTGCAGTTCTGTGATGAACAGAAAATGGGAATAGGGGATTTTTGGGTGATCTCTGCAAATTTAAGGATCGAGGTTCATTTTATGGGTAGAGGAGTAACCATTTATGTTTGGAAAAATAATTGTTGTTGACACAAATCAACATGGAGACAGTGGTGATGAATTGTTATCAGAAGCCCTAGTTTTATCTGAGTAAGTTGTTTGGGTCGATTCAACCTGTAGGAATGATCGAGTGTCAAATGCTTTTGGATGTTGGTTGCTTAGGCGTAGGCGAGGCTGTGGCCGGTGGTGGAGGATTTCTGGTGGTCGGAGGAAGGTGGTTGATGGGCTGACAGGTTGGGATGGGTTTTGGACTTTCTGTTCCAGGTTTTGGAATTTGAACTCGAATTCAAATTCGAGTTGAATAGGAGCGAGGTGGTGATCGTATTGGACTGAGGGGATGATCGTTGATGTTTGGAAGTCACCGGAGAAGGATGATGATGGCTGGAGGCACGGTGCAGGTGCACCGTGCACTATTGGGTTTCTGGTGAAATCTGGGTATTGCAGTGTTTTTGGCTCGAGTTTTTACTCGAGATTTTGGGTTGTTTTCTCGAAGGAATGAGCTGGCTGACTCGAAGCAAATTTCTTTTTGCTCGGGTTAGTGAAGTGGTTGCAGTTTTTCTGCAAACTGCCTGTAGGTTTTAAATTTAATCAATTTAAATGAATTTTAAAGTTGTTATGATAAGATTTAAACAAGTTTAAATCCATAGTATGTATTATAGTTTCAAAGGGTTTTGAAATCTTATAAGTTTTTAAATTTTGAAAGTGGTTTTCAGTTTTTTTAAAAAAAGAAAGAAAACCTGACAGTTTTCTGGAAATTGAATTTCATTTTGAAAATCTGAAACCTAATTTAAAATAGCAGTTTGAATTTAAATTTTAAGTTCAGTTTTTCTTAAGACCTTTGAATCTTCAGGTTTTTTTAAAAAAATAAATGGAATTTGGATTTTAAATAAAGAGTTTTAAAAATCAAAGTTTAAATCAAAAGTTTAATTCAAGTTTAAATCAAATGATTTATATAAGGAACGGGTTCAAGTGTATTGAATTTAAAATCTGGATATTTGAATAAGTTTCAAAATTTTGAATGTTTCAAACAAGTTTAATTTAAATTGTTTGTTAAAGGTAAATTTGTTTTCAAACAAATATTTAAATTTGATTTTCCTTTTGAATGAAGTCATTATAAAAGGTTTATAAAAGAAAGTTAAATGATTTGTTAACTTGAATTTGTAATTTAAATAGTAATGTACTTAAAACTTAATTTTTAATTAAATTAAGTAAATTAAGGCTTATCTTGTATAAGTTTTAAATGAAAGTAATAAATGCTATTTACATTTATTTTGAAAGGAGTATAAATGGAATTTAAATTGGTTAATGCTTAAATAAATATCATTTTGAATTTTAGATTCAAAATGGAATTTGAATTTAAATTTAAAAGTGCAATGTTCTAAGTACACTTTAATATTAATAAAATTATTAATAAGAAATGGATTATCTTAGAAATTATTAAGGTGTTAAAATAATTAAATAAATAAGATAATTAAGGAATGACCTATTTATTTTATATTTAATAATTTGGATTAATTTTAATTAAAGATTAATTAATAAATAATTAAAGATTAATTAGTTTATAATTAATATTGATTTATGAAAGTTAATTACTTAAGAATTTTTTTAAGAATTAATAATATTTAATTGATGATCATTAACTAAGGTTTATTTAGTAATTAATTAATATGATTAATTTTTATTAATTAATTAGATTAATTAATTAATGATAATCAATTGTCAAATTTATTTAAGTTAGTTACTAAATGAAGTAATTAAGACATTAATTACTTAATGTAATTAATGGAGTTTATTGAGATTGTATTAAATTAATTAATTAAGTTTAATTAATTTTAAACATTGGATTTGATAATAATTACTTGATGTAATTAATGAAGTAAAATTACTCAATGAAGTAATTAAAGATAATTACTGGATGTTATTGGTGGATAATGATGGAATTGTGAAAGTAATTTGGATTGAATTATTTTGTGTTATTAATCGAGGGATTAATTAAGAAATTAATTAAGGGGTAATTAATTTGATAAGTAATTAAGGGGAGTTAATTACTGAATGTGATTAATCAAAGGTGATTAATAATTATGGTTTAATTGAGATTAATTACTGAATGTAATTAATTTTAAATAAATAATTAATTAATATAATTAAGGATCATTTATTAATATAATTAATGATGTAATTAAGATGAATTAATTAAGATTAATTAATCAATAATAAATGATTAAGGGTAATTAATTAATTGTAATTAATTAAGGTTTAATGTAATTAATTATAGTTGATTAATTAATCAAGTAATTAAAGGTTAATTACTGTATTTGGTTTAGAGTAATTAATTTTGTAAAATTAATTAAAGTATAATTAATCAAGGTTGATTAATTAAGATGATAAATTAGAGGTTAGTTAATTAATTAAATTGTAGTTAATTAATGGAGATGTAAGCAAGATTTATATTAATGTAATTAATTAATTTAATTCATTTTAAATTAATTAGAGATGATGTAATTAATTTAATTTAGTTTAAATTAATTATAGATAGTATGATTATAGGTCATTGCTTATGAAAGGATGATATTGGTTGCCTTGAATGGTTTAAATCTCAGCTATGAGATTAGTAATGTTGAGTGATATGGTTGCATTGGTTGCATTGTGATGATGATATGGATTATCTTTTGATAATGATAATGTGGATTATCTGTGGTTATGATAATTATCTGTTGTGAATCTATGAATTATCTATCTGTGTGTATATAGATAATGTAGTTGATTTGTTTTAAACTCTAAAACAACTTGGACCTAAAAGACACGCTTTGGATTTCGATGAGACCGGGATCGGGTTTCCATATTTGGATATCCGAAAACCACATCGATCCAAATTAACGATAGGTCGTGAATCTTATATGAAGAGTGAAGACTCAAGGTGTAAGGACTATCCATCAGTATAACTCTAGGGGTGATTCCGTGATGAGTTTGACGGAAAATAGTACTTACAGGCTCGAGATGGTGATTCAGAGTGCAAGGGTCATCGTCATTAACACTGAGGGTGATTCCAAAACGAGTGTAACGAGATAATGCCTTCGGTTTCGTTCGAACCCAGAACAAACTTGTATGGATTGAATGCTTTCAGAACATCGTCAGGTGGACGATGAGCATTCTAAGAGATGTGTTCTCTAAAGGTATTCGTAGCCTCAAGCCTCATCAACCGGAAATGGCTAAAACAGGGGAGGTGCAGCAAGGCTAAGTGGGTCATGCCCAAGTAGGACGAGATTTCCCCTGTCTAGAGGTCCCTTTTTATTCGGCTTAGTGGGCGGTTGGAATTGCACACCAACTGCGGGGTTGTCTTGTTCGGAACTGTTCAGTAAGGAATGGTTCCGGCTTTATGTCGCAGGGGAGCGGGCGTACTCCTAGGTACGTTGATCTAGGCTACATACTGTGACGGGTGGTACCCCGGTAGCCCTGCCATTGTATGAAATCCAAAATCCAATAAGTGCCAATGGTTTTGATTGTATTACCCACTTTTGTGGCTAGTAGCTGGAATTTAATCATGTAACAATTTCGGCTATTTCATATTTACTTGAAAACCCTAGACCTATTATAATATCAATGGATTTCCTATCAAATGTTTTGGTTAGCGTAAGGTAAAAACTTTTCCATGTTTATGTGTGGGAAGTCTTACGTGATACCTTTCTTTTCAAAAGATTTTTTGAAAGTTAAGCAACTTTAACCTGTTAATCACACTAGACCCATGTCTGACCCGGAGTTTATTTTTATTTTTCATAAACTCTTGGGTACTCAAATTCTTACGAGTAGCCAAGGCATTCAGGATAGCTTTGACGAACTATGGAGGAACGATGGAGCAGGAGGCTTCTGCATTAGATATATAGAATTCCGCTGTGTTTGGTATCTCTGTGTTGTTTGTTGAGTTGTATTGAGTTGTAATAACTAGACAGGATTTATAACTGTCTAGTATGTGTTGTATTATCTGTGTACTCTGATAGTGGTTGTAAACTATGTAATATTTTATGTTATTAATATAATTTATTCGTTCTGCTGTTTAGATTCTGATGTGTTGTTTCTTCTTTCTTATCTTTCTTTTCTTTTCTATCCCTTTCTTTCTTATTAATGATGCATCATTCTGTGGAGACGGATGGCGGGTCATTACACACACACGACTACATACTTATCCCTTCCCAAGGTATGAAATATTAATGAAATCATATCAACCACCTAATAATTCCAAACCCATTAGCCACTTAGTACTTCTAAATATGAAGCGGGCTTCTATGATACTTAAAAGAGAAATAGGTATCTGCCATTTACGACCTTAATTGTGATAGACCCATCATTTAAAACCTATTTGCAAGATGGTTTCCTAAATTTTACAATTATTGTTTTGGCTTTAGAAATGTAAGAGACTGTACCCAATCCACTTAATACTTTCCAGTAGAAAATAGGCAGACCCAACCATTTAAGACCTAATTTTAGAAGCATCCTCCTCAACGGTACTATTTAGCTGTCGTTGCTTGGAAATCTTATTGGGTTACTCAACACTTCTTTTTTAGGAAAGAGGAGGACTTTATAGTCACTTATGACCCCTAAAATTTAAAGAGTACCCTTCCTGAGATATCCACTCTCACTCTTTAATTATAAATATGGCATCTCATTAGGTTACTTCTTTCGGTAGGGAGGCGGATCCTTCAGCCACTTAAGACCTCAACACTGAAGTAAACCCTTTTAGAGACATCCTTATTTATTTATTTGAAATCTCACAAGGTTACTAAATACTTCTATTTAGGAGAGAGACGGACCCTTCGGCCACTTAAGACCTCAAACCAGAAGCGAACCTCTATGGAGATATCCCTCACCACTCCTAATTCCAATTTTGAACCATTTGACACTTTCCAATTAAGAAAGCAAGCCCAATCTCTCACGTCATCATGGGTTGTTGGATTAGTGATATCTCACATCAATAGTAAGTGTACCCAACTGCTGGTAGCCTCAAAGTGAAGGGCGGTCTTCCATCAATGACTCTACAGACCTCTCATCTCTAACCCACTAAGTCCTATTAACCATCCTAAGTCTTTATTTAGATTATATTAAGGACATTGGACTTAGCTTACTAATTTCCTTTTTATTTAAGGCAATAAGATTTACCTCAAATATTTATCTACCTATAAATCCCCATTTAATGTTCATAAATATAAATTTGTCCACAAGATCCTAATGGACATTTCCTAAGACATTTATGTATAATTACTAATTTCAAATTAGTAACCTTTTATATCTATTCTATTCTATTAGTCCCACTAATCCATTTACCCTACTAATTTATTGCAACTCCTATATTTATTACCATTTATTGGAGTTACAACTTTTTAAATTCCTTTTTATTAGTTAATTATCCTAAATGTGAACATTATGCATAAGCATCGTTAGTAGATTTTTTTAAATTATTATGAGCGTAGTGATTACATGCAAATATTTACTTTTATTAAATATTTTCGAGTTATATACCTTTACTAAAAGATACTTTTTCAATTAGATTGTTGGAATTATATCTAAAAGATTATCCACTATAATTTTCATAAATTAGTCTAAAATAAAATATTTTACTTTAAAATATAAAAGATTGCATCTTTTGAAATTATAAGGAATAATTATTTCTTTTTATTACCGAGATAGACGGTGTAAAATACAATGAGTTTGTAATTTACACATCTCTTTGTCTTTCTATTTGCATCTATTCCTTGTTAGAGCAAACGTTGAAAATCTAAAAAGGAAAGAGATCAAATAATTTACAAATATTGAACGGATCTAAATTCCAACAATTCCAAATATAGATAAGTTTATATTCTAACAAGATTAGAATAGTAATCCAAATTTATAATATTCTTATACAACCTATTTCAGATCTGGAATAAATTTCATTAATATTCTAAATTCATACTTTTGGAACCGATTCACAGATCAGGTTGTATACATGCTAAATCAATTTATAAACCAAAATATGTAGGAGATATTTATTATATTTAGATCACATTCATTTCATTGCCTACAACTCATATAAAATTATCCATTTGGGTATAAAAATCAAATAAACATCAATGGGATAATTTTCATATTATAACAGTTTATTAAATTTCTCATTCACCTTTTAAAAGCGATCCAAATTTTTAGATCTAAAGTAGAACCTTTGATTCATCTCTAAATTCTTTTTAATCCAATAGATATATATAAAAGGGTATATGCATATATTATAATTATAAATTTGATAAGAGATTCGAGATTGGAAGAGAAAATATATACAAATATATAAATATATAAGTTACCTCAAATACGCGTATGGTTGGTTCTCTTCTCCTTTTTATTACCGATTTGTATAAATATAGATACAAATATCTTATCCTTATAATTTAGATAGAAAGTAGAGAAGAAGAAATGGCATAGCTTCGCTACTGCTTCCAGAAAAACATGAGAAGAGTATCGAGGGCTAAGCTTGAATTTATAGGCGCTAGAATCAACCAGAAACGTTAGATCAAAATATATTAAATCCGAGCAGTTGCGGTCTAGGATTACAGGAGCTGCCAGGTCGCCACCGGTCGACCGTCCTTGGGAGACCGATCGACTGCTGGGGGTCGACCATACCCAGTGACGAGTCGGCCTGTGCCTCCGGTAATTAATATACAAACGTTAATTATTTCTAATTTAATTATTTTCGTTTCAAATTCCTTTAATTTGTTTTCTGTCTGTAACTTCTTCATTTGAACTTCAATCCAAAATCCAAATATGAAAGTTGCTCAGAATTTTACCACAAACAAAATGGTGCAAGTTTCATGGTCCAATTCTATCATTTGAGCAAATTCTATTTTCGAAGTCCCTTAATTTACTAACTAATTAAGCCAAATTACGGGGTGTTACACCTACAAACGCAATCATCACTCCCACTAACGTTGTGACATTCTAGCTACCATGTGTAAATAGTTTATTATAAATCATCATTCAGAATTTTCGAGTTGTACCAAAATTCATAGTCATATTGGGTAATAATTTTGCAAGTAAAATCTGAATTAACTTATGCACACTGATTGACAAATCCATTACGTCAATTTCAAAAATTGAAATTTACAATGTTATCTTATCAATGTTGCTTACTATATTCCAACTTCATCGATCTTCCTTTCAAAGGCACACCCACGATCGATGGATCATATCCCTTTGGGTATAACTATCAAAATCATATTCTGATAATGTATTTGGAATCTACCCCAGATTGACGTAGCATACATTTGTTACAATTTACACTCTTTAAAGCTTATTGGCAACCGAGCAAGTTGTTACTACTAATAATCCCTTTTCTTGACATTGATAAGAAACTTAGAGTTTCTCTTTAATGTCTGAGAATTCATATTAGACGTTCTAATGAATTATGTTCAAGCACACAAGTTCATGTCAATGACAATTCAACGGTGAATTTAATAAAGTAAGTGGATTCGTATTGGCACAATTAGACCTCAAATTGAATACACTTATATGCATCAATCTGAAGAGTTCATCAACTCTTTCTTCACACCCACTGAGTGGGTGCTTTTCCCTTGGTTGCTTGATGTAATTCACCGGTGCTATCTGATTCATAATTATATGATCAAAGAATTATTTCTCAAAGATATAGCCTAGTCTATAATTATAACGACCCATAAATTTATCACTTTGCAAAATAATATTTACTTTTAAATATTCAAATATAAGATTTTTAACACAAATTATAATGTTTTGAACAATAATTAACGATGGTAGACTTGTTTTATACAAATATAAGTATTTGGAATTTTCGTTAGAAAAGCAATGAAAATCGGTTTTCAGTAAAATTGAGATTTTCTCAATATTATATGATACGAAATTGAATTCATACACTTATTTCTCTATTTAAGCAAGAATATGTAATAAAATCATGTATTTTATTTTTGGAAATAAAATGCCTTTATAACATCATCATGGATTTCATCACTTTTATATATTTTCTTAAATTTTAATTTAAGTTTAAAAATTCAAATAATTATTTCAAAACAATGATGATTCATTTTATCTAGTTATATAAAAATAATAAACCATTTATAATAATTTTATAAAGATATATGCTGGCTTTAAAAATATAAGAAAATTCATAACGCTTTGGCGCTACAATAACACATTTTATAAACACTTGTTCAATATCGGTTTATATGGTTTTATAATTTAAATGCGATCCTTTTAATTAATTCACAATGATAAGAAATTGGTTTTCAATTTTTGTTTACATTTATATGTAATTTAATTAATAAGTGAAAATGTGACCAGGAATCAGCTTTCAAATTTTCAACTGTTTAATGAACAGAGTTGCTCAAAGTGATTACAACATTGTATATATGTCTTCTGCATGCACAGACACGCACCAACATATACACATACACATACATAATGAATAGGATCAAACCTTATTCAATGATACTTCCATAAGATTCCTCTTTCTTATTCTTAAGCAAGCCCTCAAGAGGGTTTAGTTGATACATCAGATGCTAGATGCCTCACCTGTAGACTTGTTGCAAATGCATAAATATATTATATACATAAGCGCAAAATATCATTATATTTATAATATATATTCAAATATAAGAAAACTACACATCAAACATCACCTCCTTACACACATACATACCTAGTATATGATGAGAGGAGGATAAAGAGGGGTACCTGAGATCATGTGGAGGGATGGCCGTGCGCATGGAGGAGGGTGTAGGTGAGGGTAGTATGGTCTTTGTACCATAAGATTTTTGTTTAGATATTTTTTCCTTTAAATACATGGCATACCATCTTTTTTATTCACACTTCAATTTCATTTTCTCAGCTTCTTCTTCCTCTCCATTAATGGCATCTACGTTCTCATAAATTATTCCATATCGTAGCGAAGCTCTGCTGAAAATACACTTCCAAATATAGAAAGATATCACCTTAGTTTGAAATTAAGTGAGCGAACACCTTCTCTTCTTTCTCCTTGCTTGGCCAAACTGATCAAGAGCCATCACCATCTCCTCACTCAAATAGGCCAAACACCACCCTTATAAAGGTCAAGCTTCTCTAGAGGCAAGGTGGAGATCCAGAGCCGCCAGGGCAAAGAAAAAGAAGGAAGTGTTGCTGGTGTGCCGTCGAAATCAATTCAGGAAGCTTCGAAATTTTTTTGGTGGAGTGGATATGATTGTGGGTACTTGATTTACATACACCCTAAAATGTTCAGAAAATAATGAAATGTATGTCTAGCTAGTAAATTAGCATGCTTGGATGATTAATATGTTTGAATATTGGTTGATTATATGGTTAATAACTTTTTTTTGAGAAATATAACACATAATGAAAAAAAATCATATTTATCAAAATAGAAATTGTTAACTAGTTAACCATAGTGAATTCATGGAGAATAATTCTATATTAATATGGAGTTTATTAAGCCTCTTTATGGTTTTGAATTTAAAAAGAAAAGTTATTTGGATGGTTTAAAATACAAAAGATATCACTTTGAAATTTATTCAAAAAGATGAGTTTTGGTTTATTTTGCAAAAATTAATTACAATTTTTTATTTGGAAAATGATAATTTGAAAAGCTGAAATTTAATATAAGATATCACATGAGAATTTAATAAATGGATTTTCAAATAAAAATATAGTAAATTTAATGTAATAATAATATAATATTATAATATGAAATAGAAGTGAATATGAGTTTTAATACAAGAAATATTGTCAAAAAATATTTCAAAATGATTTACTATGATTTCAAAATAGTTTAAAAGTGTTTCGAACAAGTTTCACAAAATTTGACTAAAGTGGTAAAAATAAGCCATTGCGCTTTGGCAGTTTGTGATTTCACGACCCGGAAAGTTAAATGAATGTGTAAGGTGTATTATAAGTCGAAATTCTTTGAAATAATAGTTTTCTGGACCCTTGGGGTTATAGTTTTGAAATGAAAAAGGTAAACTGAGATTTCATTTAGTAGAGTTTGAGATATGCTCAAATCAAATTTTCAAAACCGTCACATTTTGGTTGTTCGGAAAAAAAATGGTAAATTCTTTAAATATGGACATTCTTAATCTTTAAGAATATGAAATAAATTCCATAAATATGTTAAAATGTTTTTAAAGGATTTGAGTTATAAAAATTTACATATATGAAATTGAAAACGTGGTTTGATCAAAGATGCTTTAAAAACACTGTCCACAGTGGTTTTTGCGACGGTTTTGGTCACTTTTGAAAATCAAGGTTTTAGCTTAATTATTCTTCTCCAATCATTTTAATACTCTTTTCCAATGTATAAATAAGACTTTTTAAGGTGATTTGGAAGTTATACAATTATTTTGAAGGATTTTGAAATAAATGGTTAAAAGGAAATTGTATATAAAACTTGGGTTTTTCTTCTCAAATCTTTTATGAATATTTTTCAAATAATTATCAAGTATTCAAAAAGAAAATAAGAATTTAGAAATATATTAAGGTTAAAGTCAATCAAATAACTTGACCGCCTTATGGGTGATAGAGAGACAGTCTCTACACTTGAGTTTGGCAAACCAGTTTCTTGCTCTCCCTAGCTATCCAGATTGGCCTGACAAAAGGGATAGCAAATTTGATTTACTTAGATCGCATCTTCATAAGATAAGAGAAAACGAGATTTGGAGTTTGCGAAGGATAAACAAGATTTCAAAATAATAATGATTTTGGAAGCATAGAAAACATTTTAGTTAAACTTTGTGTTAAATTCCGAGGAGGAAACTTGTACTACCCGCGTGAATTTAAAAAGTGATTTCACCGTTATTTGACGAATAGTACGGGTTGAATATGAAAATTAGTATTGAGTATAATTAGTCTAATTTCTATGGATCTCTTTTTACTCAATACAAACCGATTTGGGTTTATAGTAAATGATGTCTTAAATAACATTGTTTTTGACCCATTAAGGATATGTTTTGGAAATGTGAAATCTTCATTAAGTATTGAATTATACTAATTATAGAATATGGAAATATTTCTTTTCTAGTAACTAACGAAAAATGATTTGGTATTTTCAAAGACGAAAAGAAGTTTTAATTTACCATGGATTTGGTAAAAGAGGCTTAATGATTTCATATACTCTTGAAAAGATAAAGGAATAATTTAAAAGAATATATCTCCGAAAGATATTTGATTTGATAAAAAGATGAATTGATTGGATGTTGTTTGATAATCACCTATATATTTGACATTTTTTATCGTTGATTAGTTCGAAGTGACCAGGATTGGATTTGGACGATTCATATCTGAAAACCACTTCAAACCAACATATAAGTTTGAAAGTGAAGACTTTTGTAGGTGATTATTTTGAAGACGGAGATCTTCATAATATAGGGCTGCTTTGTGTATATATATTTATTTATAAAATGTTTTCAAACCAATGTCATTAATGATAATATCGAGTTGTTTAAGTATAAAGTATTTTGGCTATCGTAAGGTAAAATCCCTTCTGTATTTATATGCGACGTAGTCTTACGAGACATCCTTTCTTTTCAAAACAAATTTGTTTGGCATCGATCCGATCTCTGACTCTATCATATGATGATGTTTCATGTTTCCTATACTAGTTTACCAAGCCTGATCCAGGTATTTTTAATACTCGGTTCAGATCCATGTAGTTTCAGGTTTAGCTGAAGACACTAGGAGTTTCCAAAGGAGAGCTGAAGAATTTCATCAATGTGGATTATATTCTTGCTTTATTAGTTTCATTATTTTGGTTTTTTAGTAAGGACAAAGATCTATAACTGTCCAAGCCGAGCTTAGGTTAGACTCTGATATATGTATTTCAAATTTTCCACTGTGATATTGTTGATATCTTAAATTATTCCATTCGTGTGAGATTTTATTCTCTTTTTATTTTCTTTTCCCCCTAACTATCCGCCTTTCTCACACTTGGATGCCCTACATGTGAATACTATGGATGAGTTTCGATTTTAAGAGTTGAAAAGGCGCGTAGTCATAATAATTCCAAAATGATGGTTAAAGTTTTAGGTACTTCTATTTTATATCACTAATGCATCACTAATGATATGAAAACAAGTACAATTATAGGTTTATTTTATAATGAATATCCATAATATTCCTAACAAAATAAAACTATATTTGTTTTCTATCAATACTAAAAAATTATTATTATTTCATTAATAGTATTTGGTTTATGAAGGAAATAATCTTTCATGTCTTGATACATCCACAAATAAGTGTTAAATGGTAAGATCCCATTATTTCTGCTATTACTATAATAGTGCATGGAACAGAAAGCTCCATCAACGACTTATTATTGGCTTCATCCACTGTAATTAGTTCACAATCAAGAATTTTAGATCAAATATCTTGACTAATGGAAATATCTTTTATAGAAAACAATCCTGTAATAAACACATTTCTCATTCCTTATTAAGTAGCTTATTAAATTTTATACAATTTTCGCATCCGATTTCGCTTCATGAAGTAGAGGCGATGATTCACTCTCTTCATCCCTGTTGTGCATGTTTTATAACTAATCTCGAACATTCATGTAACAACCCGCTTTTTCGTACAGTTCAAGCTGACAATAAACCACATCTGTCCTGCCCAAATCGAATGGAAAGACGGATAGTTAAGGGAAAGATAGAAGAAAGAAAAGAAGTAGAAGAGAAAAAAACTAAAACAACATAGAATCTCACAATCGTAGCGGAACAAAATATAATATAATATCAATGATCTTTACGAAAGAGAAACTATTACATACATACACCCATCAGAGAACAACAACAATTACAGTTATCCGCCATGACAGTTATAGCATCCTGCTCTCACAATTGCTGATAATTTCTATAACAAAGCAGTAGAAAATAAACATGTATGTGAATACGCCTTGAAGACCTCCAACCTGTGTCCTGAGCTCCAATGCATCCAAAACAATTTGTAAATATGCTCGGTCTAACCCGAGCATTATAATAAAATAACACCCGAATCAGTCTAGAAAACCAACGTGAGTAAACACATCCAACTAGATTTTTAAGATATAAAAACCTTTGAAACAAACGTATCACATAAGACCAGGCCACATATAAACATAGACTGGTTTTTACCTTATGATAACCAAAACATTTCATATGAAATGCTTTGATATTATAATGATGTTTAATATACAAATACTTATTCATCATAGCCGAAATTGTTAAATTTACTAAATTCCAGCATACTAGGTTCTACAACTAAAACCGAAGGCTCGTAGTGGAGAATGGATTTGTGACACCCCTAATTTTTGATAACATTATTCAGAAGACTTAATTAGATAAATTAAATAGAATAATGTATATAATTAGAGTGATAAGGGGATTGAGATTTGAAAATAAAGTTAAGGGCAGTGCTTAATTGTTTAAATGGGCTTAATGATGGTTTATAAGCAAAATAATTTACATAAGGGCTTATTAGGAAATAGCCACACATAATCCATTACCCTTATATATTATCATTTCCATCTATTCACGTTCATTTTATAAAAACAAAAACAAACGTAAAACATAAGAGGAGTTGTCCATTACTATGGAAGAAAAGAAGATAAATTCAATCAAAAGCTAAGGATTCAAGCTAGGGGATATTAATCTAAATTCAACCTCCTTATCCTAATCAAGGTGAATGATAATCGAAACCATCTCTATTTTTGTTTTTATGATTATTTGATTTTTGGGCTTAAGATATATCCACTATGATGATTTTGATGACGCGCTTGGGTTTTATGATTCGATATATTCAAGCAAGTTTGTTTGAAAATTATTTATACACGATTTTAAGGAAAAAATTCTTTAGATTGAATTAA
Source organism: Allium cepa (assembly GCA_030765085.1). Taxonomy (NCBI): domain Eukaryota; kingdom Viridiplantae; phylum Streptophyta; class Magnoliopsida; order Asparagales; family Amaryllidaceae; genus Allium; species Allium cepa. The sequence goes on from CM060932.1 coordinate 898,932,193, forward strand.
GAATGCCATAAGGAATTTATATGTTATGTAAAACATGATTTTGGAGTTGGATTTTAATTTTCATAGTTTTTCAAGTAATGAAAAATTTATTATGAATTTTCAAAGGAAAATATGGTTAATTGGGTTCAGAAATTTATTTCAAAAATTATTGAGAATTTGGATCTGAAATTTAGATATGTCAGTTAACATATTAAAAGTGAATTTCTTTGGTTTTTGGGGATTTTTCCTAGGTAATTTACTATTAGAATCAAATTATTTTGAAAGGAGGACCTAAATGATTTAATCGTTTTGCTTAGTGGAAGGGCTTTGTTAAATTAATCTTGGTTTAGATCTAAAATAATGCAGCAGTTTTATTTGGAAAATAATTTGAAAATTTTATGGCAACCAATTAAATGTTTACAAATAGACAAGTTAGTTATAAAGTTATTGCTTTTATGGTATTAATCAGCTTTTAACCAGAAAAGTAGGTTCCGCCTCTTTAGGAGCACCTTTCGACTCATAGCTTCCGCCATCAATCAAGTCGAAACTTATCAGGTCGGAACCCACGAAGCCGAAACCAATACACAAGGTATCAACATTGGTGCGTAGTGGATTGGAGAAAGGCAGAAGGCATGGTATTGAAGCATAGTTTCTGATGGGAACGAAACCTTTGTTTTGTTTTCTAAAGAAATGTGCTTGCCTATTTTACTAAATGCTTTCGAAGATGTCAAAATATATGCTTTTGAAGGGGTCTTCTGAATATCTTTTGAAAGGGGGTTGCTGCCTTATTGTTTAAAGTATAGCTTTCAAACGAGTTACTTAGTTTCCAAACTAATGATTTCAAAAGGGATAGTTTCAACCTAACCGAAACCATTCTGCCGACCATATGCCTTTTAAAGGAATTGAAGATATTAATGCTTGCGAAAGGTAGCCTTTGTTTTGTAAATATAAGCCATTTCCTAAAGCTTTCGAAAGGGGTTAATGGTTTCAAAGGAAATGGTTTCGAAAAGGATTTTGAAGCTAATCTTCAAACGTTTTACTTTTGTGGTTTAAGCTTTCGAAAGGATGGTTCCGATGCCATCAAGTTTTTCCCAAAATACTTTTATAAGATAAGTAATGGTTTCGAAAGGGGTACTTTTGTTTATATTCTCTTTAACATGAAAGGTGTTTCAAAGATAAATCAAATGGTTTCGAAGTTAAGCTTCTATAGTTGAATGGTTTCACTTTAATACATTCTAAAGGTTTCGAAAGGAAGGTTTTAAAGTGTTTCAAAAGGCAGACACATAGAGTTTTGAAAAGAAGATTTTAAAGCTTTCGAAAGAAGTTATCCAATAGTTTTGAAAGTAATGATTAAAGGTTTTGAAAGCCTTATTTTTAAAAAAACATATAGCCCAATCTCATTTTAAAGGAAAACCATGGAAATATAAAAGAGTTTCGAAATAATTTTAAGTATGGAGTTTTTGAAGAAGTTTTCCTTGATTAATAGGTTAAAGGGATTAACCAAGTTATATATAAAATGATTTGAAGCATATTAAACCACAGGTGTTGGTATTACTATGTTAGTATGTTTACTTCTTCATATATATATTCACATTGTAATGGACCCATAACTATGTTTGGGGAGAAAGGGCGGAATAACTAGCTAGGTTGACCAGTAGTGAATATAAATTAATTTAACTCCCGAATGAGTTGAATTACATCAAGGAGGTCAGATAGACTAGAATGTAGGATGCCACTCTATTGACTAAAGAAGTTGTTAGGTGGACAGGTTCATAGTGAACCCATGAAAACTATGTCTAGGAAAAAGTTATTGGCGGGAACCAATGAGTTCATAGTAAACCCATGAAAACTATGATTAGATCGATTTATTGGCAAGGGCCAATAGATTTGAAGTGAACCTATAAAAAAATATCTGGATTAAGCTACTGACAGATGTCAATAGGTTCCTAGTCAACTCATGAAAACTAGGATAAGAGGAAAGTTATTGGATATACCAATAGGTTCGAGGAGAACCCATAAAACAATGAAGTTATTAGAAGGGGCCAATAGGTTATTAGTGATCCCATGAAAAGTATGAAACTGGATAGGGAGTCGATAAGTATTAGACAGGTTATTAGTCAGCCCATGAAAACTGATAGGTTAATAGTGATCCTAGAAACTATAACTTAGACAGATAGTCAAAATGAATGGGGATGGAAAATCCAAAATTGATTTACGTGTTTTGCATATCATCATAATATTTCTAATTGTTATGTTTTATCCATTATGGATGTAGGAGCACGATATATGGTTTTATAAAGTTTTAAATGAGATACTAGTGAGGGAAAAACCCATTCCGCGAATCGGCTCGGTCTCACTAGATATCTAAATGGTTTGAGATGGTAGATTATTATTCATATCAAGCTTTATGTCTGACTCGAAGTTAAGGTTTTCCCCTTAAACTCTCGGGTGCTCAATTGATTTTTGAGTAGTTTGAGAGCTGGGGTTTTCAGGTATCTTTTTAGACGAATAAGCTTTCGGAGACATGCAGGAGGCATAATAGCTATTTAGTGTTCTTTTCAATTTTGATTCCGCTGTGTTGTTTAATTGCCTAGTTATATACTCTGATCATCCAAGGGGCATCTTCATATGTCGTTCTTGGCGTATGTTGTAATAATTATATTTTCTCTGAAGGTGGTTAACGATTATAGGATTATGTAATGAATTTGAAATGCTTTGAAATGGAGTGAGAAAGTTGTTTATTGATTTTTAATTTTTTTTCCATATCCATGTGTTTCTACTATATCAATTATCTAACATTACCGTATTCGGTCGTTGATGATTAATAACTATGGATGACTGCATCATCTGTAGTCGTTAGTTTTAGGCCTCCAAGTGAGAGATGTTACAAGTTGGTATCAGAGCATAGGTTTATGAAATTTAAAAGAGATTTAAACGTAAAAGATTTTCAAATATAATCTAATGAATCAGAAAATAAGATCGGGGTTTGGGATAACGCTATGGTAACGTACTTGTATTTGATTCATATATATATATATATACATATTCTTCTCTCTCTTAGACCATTCTTCTGCATATTACTAAGGCTCGTATGCACATTTACAAGAAATAAGGTATGGAGGCAGGAAATGAAAAAGGAAATCTCGGCGGAGGAAGCATCACAACTAACGAAAATGCTCGACCTGCCAGGAGAAGCCCGGGTCAACAAACTAATGCAAACCAAAATGCAGATGCCAATGTGGGTGCTGGAAATCCACTAGTAGATATAGGGGTGATGTATCAGTTTTTCATCAATATGATGCAAGCAGGAGTTGCTGCTGGTGTTGTTGGGAATGTTGGAGGAGCTAATCCTATGTCTCTAGTTGGAAATAATTATGCAAAGATAAGCAGAGACTATACCAGTCTTGGTGGGAAGTAGTTTATGGGAATTAAGGATGCTATAGAAGTTGAGAATTGGATGTTGCATTATGAGAAAATCTTTGCTGATTTGGGTTTGGTTGATGAGCAGAGAGGAGGCTGGCCTTTAGGCAGTTGTAAGGGGCAGTGCTTCATTGGTGGAATAGTGTTACTACTGGAGTTTCGAACGGAGAGTTAACATGGGCTGTATTTAGAAGAACATTTGAACAGAGGTTTTTATTTGAAGTTGCTAAGTCAGCGTTGATGAGAAAGTTTATGGATTTGGTGCAGAAAAAGATGTCGATAATTGAGCATGCTACTAAGTTTGATGCGTTATCCCATTATGGGTATGCTACTACAGACATCGTCATGGGGAGGAATGACAGGTTCATTCGGGGATTGAGGCCTGAGATTGCTTAGGCGACCCTGACACATATCATGATCCTTGTAATGTACCTGTGGAGATGGCAATCCGACATAAGGAGATGCTTACTATTTATGCTAAAGAAAAGCCGGTTGAATCCCAGGGTCCGCAAAGCATGAAGAGGAAGTTCATTAAGAAGAAGGGAGCTCGAACGGGGGAGGCTACCAAGAAGGTAAAGGATGATTTAGTTTGCTTTAAGTGTGACAAGAAAGATCATTATGCTCATGAGTGCCGATCCGGCAAAAGGAAGAAGGCTACAGAAAAGAAAGGCACGATGTGCTTCAATTGTGACCAAGTTGGACATTATAAGAATCAGTGTATAGAACAGGTTAAGACGGGCAAGGGAAATGTTTTTGTTGTTGGACCATCGTCTGCTAGGCCAACTACAACTGAAAAAGGAAAGACTGTGATGGAAGATACGTTTTTGATTCAGAGTATACCAGTTAGGATACTGCTTGATACCGGTGCATCATATTCATTTATATCTCAGAGTCTCGTTGATAGGTTATACCTAGAACCCACATATCTTGTTACTTCCTTAAAGGTTGCGAATCCAATAGAAGGTTATGCAACTCTGGGGATGAGATATGACTAGTTAGAACTTGACTGGTTAGGTCATAAGTTTGCATGCAGTCCGTATGTTTTCGATTTCGTAGATTTTGAAATCATTTTGGGCATGGATTGGTTAAATAAGTATGAGGCTAGGATATTTGCCAGGATGGGGAGATATCACTAAGACACCTTGAAGGCCATAACCGAATTATAATTCTCAGTGGAGAACTCTGACCGGAGTATTTGTGCTTCGTTAAGTGCTATGGAAGTGGGAGAAGATTTAAGTCAAGTTCGAGTAGCAAGAGAGTTTGCAGATATCTTTAAGTCGGTTATAAGATTACCATCGAAATGAGCTGTTGAGTTTTAGATAGATTTTGTGCTAGGAGTTGAACCTTCGAGTAGACCACCTAGCAGAATGACACCGATCGAAATGAAGGAATTGAAGGTGCAGCTGGTGGATCTAGAAGGAAGGAATTTTATTAGACCAAGCAGTTCACCTTGGGGAGCGGCCGCGGTGTTCGTGAAGAAACCATATGGGTCGTTGGGGATGTTGTATCGATTATCGTAAGTTGAAAGAGATGATGACGAAGAATAAGTATCATTTGCCGAGAATTGATGATCTATTTGATCAATTGTATGGAGCTAGGGTGTTTTCTCGGTTGGATTTTACGACAAGTTTCCATCAGTTAAGAGTGGCAAAGGAAAATATTCCTTTGACAACATTTCGAATTAGGTATGGTTTGTAGGAGTGGTTAGTAATGCCATTCAGGTAAACAAATGCACCAGCTTTCTTCGTGGATTTGATGAACTTAGTCCTCCAGGGTACTTGGATATGTTTATGTTGGTGTTTATAGATGACATTTTAGCGCACTCAAAGGATGAAAGAGAGCAGGAGGATCATCCTAGAGTAGTGCTTGATTCGCTGAGGCAGCATCAGCTGAAAGAAATTTTTTCTAAGTGTCATTTTTGGAAGAAAGAGGTTAAGTTTCTTGATCACGTGGTTTCGGAGAAGGGCTTGTCAATCGATCCAGATAAGATCGAAGCTGCAAATAATTGAAAGAAACCAGAGATGGTGACTGAGATTAGAAGTTTCTTTGGACTTGCTGGCTATTACCGAAGATTCATTATGGATTTATCATGGATAGTAGCACCTTTGACTAAGTTAATCGATAAGGATGTGAAGTTTGTCTGGTCAGACAAATGTGAGGAAGCATTCCTTAAGTTAAAGCATTTATTAAACAATGCACCCGTGTTAGTTCTAGATGAAAACCAATGGTCTTTGGTGTATACTGATGCATGTGATTGGATTAGGAGCTGTGTTGATGCAGAAGGGTATAATGATTGCCTACGCTTCATGGAAGCATAGACTGCATGAAGTGAAATATCATACTCATGATTTGGAGTTGGCTGCAGTGATCTTGGCATTGAAGATTTGGAGGCATTATCTCTTAAGGGAGATATTTGAGTTATACATAGATCGTAAGTCTTTAAGGTACTTACTCTCTCAAAAGGAGCTGAATATGAAATAGTAGAGGTGGCTGGAGTTTTTAGCTGCTTATGATTTTGGTATAGAGTATACTCATGTGAAAGGAAATAAAGTAGCAGATCCTCTTAGCAGAAGACATCAGAATGTGGTGTTTGCTACGTTGGCAGAATAAAAGGATTTAGAAGCATTGACTATTTGTAGTTGCGGTTAAGATCAACTGCTAGTTCTAGTCAGAGCACCGACATGTTGTCCTGTTTAGAAGTTCGACCAGTATTGATCAAAAGGATTGCTTCTAAGTAGAAAGAGGATCCAGTGTTAGCCGAGAGGATTAGAAGGCTTGAGGTTGGAACCTAGATCAATGATCTGAAGGATTTTAGTATTGACCAGAGAGAATAGTTGAGAAAGAAGGGACGGTTGTGTGTTCCGAATGTTGTGGAATTGAGGAAAGAAGTTCTTAGAGAATGTCATCGGTCCAAGTTTACGATTCATCCTGAAGGGACCAAGATGTATCAAGATATGAAGAGGGATGTTATCTTGTGGGTTAGGCAGTGTGCAAACTGTTAACAAGTGAAGGTTGAACATTAGTAGCCGAGTGGGTTGCTTCAACCTTTAGAGATTTAAGGTTGGAAATGGGATTCGATATCCATCGATTTTATACACGGGTTGCTAAGGTCAAATAGAGGAAATGAAAGTATATGGGTCATAGTGGATAGGTTGACCAAGAGTTTCCAAAGTCAACTAGGACGACACCTGTTTTGGCAAATTTGTTCATAAAGACCATAGTCGGACTACATGGAGTTCCTAGTAGTATAGTCAGTGACAGAGATACTTTGTTCACTAGCGAATTCTAAAAGAGTCAACAGGATGTGTTGGGTACCAAGCTCAAAATGAGTACTGCATATCACCCTCAGATGGATGGGAAGATAGAGAGTCAATAAGGTACTCAGGATTTATTGAGAGCTTGTGTATTGAATTTTGGTGAACGTTGGGAAGATCACCTACATTTGGTTGGGTTTTCCTATAACAATAGTTATCAGACTAGTATCAGAATGGTGCCTTTTGAAGTTTTATATGGAAGGCTATGAAAATCACCAGTATGTTGGTTGAAGACGGGAGATATATTAGTCTTAGATCAAGATTGGTTTGAGAGGCAACATAGAAGATTGAGTTAATCTGAGAAAGGATGAAGGAAGCTCTGTCTGGACAGAAAAGTTACGCAAATAAGAGGCGTAAAAACGTAGAATTCTCAATTGGAGATAAGGTTTTCTTTAAAGTATCAATAATGAAGGGTGTGGTACGTTTGGGAAAGTCAAGGAAGCTAGCATTAAGATATGTTGGTGCCTTCCAAATTATAGATAGGATTGGAAAGTTCACATATAAAGTTGAGTTGCCAAGCAGTATGACAGAGGTCCATAATTTATTTCATGTGTCTCATCTTTGTAAGTATGTGCATGATCTAGAGACTATTATTCCTCCGACGGGGTTGGAATATCTGATAGTAGAGCCTAATTTGACTTTTGGTAGACAACCAATATGAGTTGTAGCAAGGGATGAGAAAAGATTGAGGAGCATGATAGTCAAGTTTGTGCAAGTTTAGTGGAGCGACAACGAGAAGGACTGTACTTGGGAGGCAGAAGACGGGATAAGAGATACTTATCCTGATCCGCTTTAAGGATGTCTATATTAGCTTTATATAGATAGTTTCTTGTCAGGTATGCTTGTACGATTGCTAGGAGTGGTTACAGATAATTGCTAGTTTTAGTATTTAGTCCTTACTGAGTTTCGAGGATGAAATCCTTTAAGAAGGGGAGCCTAACACCCCTAATTTTTGATAACATTATTCAGAAGATTTAATTAGATAAATTAAATAGAATAATATAAATAATTAAAGTGATAAGGGGATTGAGATTTGAAAATTAAATTAAGGGCCATGCTTAATTGTTTAAATGGGCTTAAGAATGGTTTACAAGTAAATTAATTTACATAAGAGCTTATTAGGAAATAGCCGCACATAATGCATTACACTTATATATCATCATTTCCATCTATTCACGTTCATTTTAGCAAAACAAAAACAAATGTAAAACATTAGAGAAGCCGACCATTAAGGAAGAAAAGAAGAGATATTCAATCTAAAGCTAAGGGTTTAAGCTAGGGGAAATTAATCTCAATCCAATCTCTTTATCCTAATCAAGATGAATAATAATCGAAACCATCTCTATTTTTGTTTTTATGATTATTTGATTTTCAGGTTTAAGATTAAATCCACTATGATGATTTTGATGATATGATATATTTAAACAAGTTTGTTGAAAATGGTTTATGCACGTTTCAAAGGTAAAATCGTTTGAATTGAATTCAGAATGCCATAATGAATTTATATGTTATGTAAAAATGTTTTCCGAGATGGATTTCAATTTTCATAATTTTCCAAGTTATAGAGAATTTATTATGAATTTTCAAAGGAAAATATGGTTAATCGGGTTTAGAAATTTATTTCGGACATTATATTAAGAATTTGGGTCTGAAATTTAGATATGTTAGATAACATATTAATAGTGAATTTTTGTGATTTTTGGGGATTTTCCTAAGTGATTTACTATGAGAATTAAATTATTTTGAAAGGAGGACCTAAATGATTTAATTTTTTTGGTTAATGGAAAGGCCTATTTGTTAAATTAATCTTGGTTTAGATCTGAAATTATATGACAGTTTTATTTGGAAAATAATTTAAAAAGTTTATGGCAACCAATTAAATGTTTACAAATATGTAAGTTGGTTATAAATTTATTGTTTTATTTGCATTAATCAGCTTTTACCCAGAAAAGTGGGTTCTGCCACTTCAGAAGCATCTTTTGACTCATAGCTTCCACCTACAATCAAGTCGAAACCTACCAGATTGAAACCCACGAAGCCGATACTAGTACGCAAGGTATCAACATTAGTATGTGGTGGATTGGAGAAAGGCGAAAGGCATGGTTTCGAAACATAGCTTTCGATGGGAATAAAACCTTTATTTTGTTTTTTTTAAAGAAATGCACTTGTCAGTTTTATGAAATGCTTTCAAAGATGTCGAAATATAGCTTTTGAAGGGGTCTTTTGAATAGCCTTCGAAAAGTGGCCACCGTTTTATTGTATAAAGTATAGCTTTTAATTGAGTTAGTTTCCAAACTAATTATTTCAAAGGGGTAGTTTCAACCTAGCCGAAACCCTTCTGCCGACCTTATGCCTTTCGAAGGAATTGAAGATATCAATGCTTTTGAAAGGTAGCCATTGTTTTGTTAATATGAGCCACTTCCTAAAGCTTTCGAAATGGGATAATGGCTTCGAAGGCAATGGTTTCGAAAGGGGTTTCGAAGCTAACCTCCAAACGTTTTACTTTTACGATCTAAGCTTTCGAAAGAATGGTTCCGATGCCATCAAGTTTTACCCTAAACACTTTTACACAATAAATATTGGTTTCAAAAGGGTTTATGTTCACTTTGACCCAAACGATATTTTAAAGATAAACCCAATAGCTTCGAAAGAGGTACTTTCATATGGTTTCAGAGCTATGCTTCTATAATTGACTGGTTTCACTTTAATACATTTGAAAGGTTTCAAAAGGAAGGTTTTAAGGTGTTTCAAAAGTTAGGTGCCTAGAGTTTTGGAAAGAAGATTTTAACGCTTTTGAAAGAGGTTTTTGAAAGTAACGATTAGAGGTTTCGAAAGCCTTAGTTTTCAAAACATATAACCTAGCCTCATTTTAAAGGAAAAACCATGGCATAATAAAAGAGTTTCGAAATGATTTTAAGTATAGAGTTTTTGAAGAAATTTTCCTTGATTAATAGGTTAAACGGATTAACCAAGTTTTATATACAATGATTTTAAGGATATTCAACCACATGTGTTGGTATTATTATGCTATTAAGTTTGCTTCTTCATGTGTGTGTGTATTCACATTGTAATGAACCCATAACTGTATTTTGGGAGAAAGAGCAGAATTACCAGCTAGGTTGACTCAGTAATGAATATAAATTAATTTAACTCATGAATAAGTAGAATTGCATCCAGGAGTTCAGATAGACCAGAATGTAGGATACCAATATATTGACTAAAGAATTTGTCAGGTAGATAGGTTCATAGTGAACCCATGAAAACTATGTCTAGGAAAAAGTTGTTCGCATGGGCCAATAGGTTTATAGTAAACCCATGAAAACTATGATTAGATTGATTTATTGGCGGGGCCCAATAAGTTTGTAGTGAACCCATGAAAACTATATCTGGATTAAGTTATTAAGAAATGTCAATAGGTTCCTAGTCAACTCATGAAAACTAGGATAAGAAGGAAGTTATTGGAGATACCAATATGTTCAGGGAGAACCCATGAAATAATGAAGTTATTGGCAGAGGTCAATAGGTTCTTAGTCATCCTATGAAAACTATGAAGCTGGCAAGGAGTCCATAAGTATTAGACAAGTTATTAGTCAGCCATGAAAACTAATAGGTCAATAGTGACCATAGAAACTATACTGAGACAGATAGGCAGAATAAATGGGGATGGGAAATCCAGAATTGATTTACGTCTTTTTCATATCATCGTAATATTTTGAATTGTTATGTTTTAACCATTATGGATGCAGAAGCATAGTATATGGTTATATAAAGTTTTAAATGAGATACTAGTGAGGGAAAAACCTATTTCTCTAAGCGGCGTAGTCTTATTAGTTATCAAAATGGTTTGAGATGGTAGATTATTATTCATGGCAGGATTTATGTGCAACTTGAAGTTAATGATTTCCTCTTAAACTCACGGGTGCTCAATTGATTTTGAGTAGTTTGAGAGTTGAAGTTTTTATGTACCTTTTTAGATGAATAAGCTTCCGAAGACGTGTAAGGGGCATCTTCATATGTCGCTCTTGGCATATGTTGTAATAATTATATTTTCTCTGAATATGGTTAATGATTGTGGGATTATATAATGAATTTGAAATGCTTTGAAATGGAATAAGAAAGTTGTTGTTGATTTTTAAAATTTTTCGACACCCATATGTTTCTATTATATCAACGTATCTAACATTACCGTATTTGGTCACCGAGGATTATTAACTATGGATGACTACAACATCCATAGTCGTTAGTTTTGGGCCTCCAGGTGGGGGATGTTAAATGATTCCAACTATAAAAGGATATGGGTCTACACACTGTATCCGTACACCTCTAGATAAAATGTACAGGAGGCTTTGCACCTTTGCTACTCAGGATTGGCACTACCCCCTTCTAAAGTAGCACCGAATATGATCACCCCTTGATTGCAATCAACAACCACACAATGGGATCTCGAAGCGTACACGAATATCGCTCTAGACTTAGGATGATCATACCCTACTTGGGTGTAACCCAATTAGCCCTGTCGCATGTCCCTACTTTGTTCGTTTTCTGGGTTTGAAGCTCGAGGAGGCCATGCAATTACCATTTCTTCCATGCAAACCATCTTGGAATGCTAATATTTCCCTCCAGGCAACCAATGCTTTGCCAACATTCATCCAAACAAGTTCATTCTGGGACTCAATGAAACACTTGAGAACTCGGTCTCCAATTCCATCATCTTCAAGATGTCTTTACTTTGAATGCTTGAGTTGGATCAAAGTGGTTTTCGAATAACGTATCTGATCCTGGTCTCTTCGAAACAACATTCGACAGTTTCAGGTAAACTCAACCCCGGTTCTTTAGGAAATAGACAATCAAAGATAAGAACGGAGATCACCTCCTAACCGTTAGTGGATGGATTTCCTTATCATTGTCCTAGGATAACGAAATTAGATTAATAAGCACAACACAATATCATAGGAGATGACTGTGCCACACAACTCACGTGTTTCCCCTAGATATTTCCAAAGTTACATTTGGGTCCAAATTTGATAGTTAGTTATTTAACTATCGAACAACAAACATTCAATCAGGGATTAAATTCCATTGGAAAAACCAACATTGGGTTAAGAACCGAGCAACACCAAGCCTCCAAAATTAATCTTTTCATTGATTAAAACCATCTTATAAATGCCTGTATCAAAATACTTTTACAAAGATATATTCACAAACCCCTTCTATTTTCAATACTTAGAAAATATCCATATACGTACATCATTGGTATAGGTATATTTTCAAAACACCGAGGAAGATTTCTCTTTTATCAAGTTCTAAAATCATTTATAAACCATTTATAAATTATTTCCCAAGTCATTTATAAACCCTTTATAAAACCATGCAATTATTTATAAATTCCGTTTTGTAAATCTATCGACCCATTTGTAAAATTCGTTTATACATATCCATCTATTTATAAACCTCCTTACCTTGTAAATAATCTTGCTTTAAATCTTCAAACCATTTTACACGCCCCTCCCTATAAAAATCCAAGTCCGTTTGCAAAACTCTATTCATGAATCTCGAAAATATCATAAATAGATAATTATTATTAATTATTAATATCTTAAAAATAATAATTAATTATTCAAACCATTATGGATAAAACAATAGGTAGTCTTTACCATTTAAGTAATAAAATAAATTACCAAAATACTATTAATAATCATTATTATTAATTTCAACCCATATTCATAATTTAAAAAATCAACCTTTCAAAATTATTCAAATATTTATAACCATTTTGAGCAATAATAACATGAATAACCAACTTTAAAACATAATATATGTTTCTTTTGTAAAAATCCATTCTTAAATCTTCAACCCAGTCATTTCTATATTTATAAAACTATATTTAAGAATCTCTTTCCATTTTATAAAACTTCCTTTCATAAAACCCACTTATTTATGAATTCCATCTATAACTCTATTTCTTTATGAATCCTACTTATTCATAAATCTCATTTAAAATATCAATCACCATCAGTTTTAACGCTATTTCCATATGGATAAATTTCTTTTATAAATTTTTTTCTATTTATAAAAATATCGTGTAACATTCCAAATTTATCCTTGCCTTCAATTTTCAAAATCAACTATTTCTAAAAATATCATTCCATATTTTATAATAAATCCACCTTTTGATTTATTGTCCAATTTATTTAACGATAATAGGTTCCGTTTGTTTATAAACCCCATTTATAAATTTATATTTTTATTAACAATATATGGTTTTACAAATCTTCACTTCCTTTGTAAAATATTGCTTTTATAATCCATCACATTTATATATCTCACATATGTAAAAAATTCTTAGATATACATACATATACATATATTATATTACTTTAAATAACATGGTTCGGCAATAGAAATTCACTCATGTCCTCTTCTTCCCACGTCCATGCCTCTCCTGTTCTTCCCATCACGTCCACAACCATACCTGTACCTCCCTGCCATAATGTACCTTCATCTCCTGCAATTCTCTCCAGCTTACCAGTGACTCTTTCCCCAACCACTGACAAACTCCTCCCGCCCTCCACTGCCAACAATTCTGAACCCATTCGTTCTGTCCCCCCTCCTCTTCCTCTTCCTGACCCTCATCTTTCAAAGCCACCTGATGCAACTGCTTTACCTCTTCCTGACCATCTTCCTCATCCTGACCCTCTTCTCTCTGACCCTCTTCCTGACCGCGAGGAACGTAAATGGACTTCTTTATTCAAGCATAAGCCAAGTAATGCTGGGAAGTACATTCCCGTTGATCTTACCCCGTTGTATGAAGATGATGTTATGGTGCCACCAACTAGTGTACTTGAAGCTGGTGCTAAGAACTGGTCAGACACAGTTGTGGGATTTTTCTTAGACAAACCTCTGTCGTACACTGCTGTGGTTCAGAAGTTGAAAGGAATATGGAAACTTAAAGGCATGGTCAAAGTTAAATCTGATGGTACTGTGTTTTTATTTAATTTTACTTCTGCTGATGATAGAAGAAATGTTTTACAGAAAGACCCAATCTTTATAAACAATAAGATGTTTATTATAAAGCCATATGACGTGTCTGTTAGTAACATATCTGGATCTGTAACCTCTGTTCCAGTATGGGTGCATCTTCACAATCTTCCTCTGTTTGCATGGTCACCACTTGGAATTAATTGGTTGTGTAGTCGTATGGGTAGATTACTATGTATGGACGAATTAACTGAGCAACAAAATAGGTTAACTTATGCTAAGTGTCTCATTGAAGTGAAACCTAATAAGGAGTTAGTTAATGAATTTAAAGTGAAACTGGTGGAAGGTGGCTATCAGAAGATATATGTTGAGTATCAGTGGAGGCCGGATGTTTGTGTGATATGCAACAAATTTGGTCACTCAACTGTTCGATGTGAGTATAAAGAAGAGGTGGCAGTTAATGGAGATACTGAAGAACAAAATAATGAAGTGAAAGGTAACAGTAAAGGTAAGAAAACTGAGAATGTGCATGATATAAAGAAGGGTAACCCCTTTCAGGTGAAAGTAGCGAGAAGATGGCAGCGTGTGAGTAGAAACAAAAAAGAATTGAATGTGACTAAAAATAACAAAGAAAACAAAGAAGGAAGCATTGAAGTGGTAGACTGTGACAAAATCAGTGAAATGGATGTGGTTGAAATACATGATGCTGATAGTAATCGAATTGACAAGGAAAGTGAGAGAAGAAGCATGCAAATAAAGTCTAATGACACAACTACAATGCTTAATGAAGTCAACAACCAAGAAATTGATGTGTGTGCTGATAAGGGAAATTATGGGAATGAGAGTAATAAGGATAAGGAAACATTTGCTGATCTTATCATATCTAATAAGTTCGATGTTTTAATGGGTATGGAGAATGATGTTTTTGATGATATGGAAAATGGTGTAAGTGATAGTGATAAAAGATTGGACAAAGGTAAACAATCAGGAAGCAGTGAGCCTGATGTTAACACAAATATTGATTTAGCATTGCAAAAGGAACAAATGAAAATAATTGCACATGAAGATGATACAACTCACTTAACTCATATACAACTGTCTGATAACATCAACTCAGATAAATCCACAAGTTATGTAGGCATAACTGTGAATGCTACAGGATGTGATTACACAAATGATAAAGGAAAAAGTGCCGATGAAGGTAAAAACATACATAGTAAAAGTGGGAAATCGAAGAATAAAAGGAAAACAAGGAATAGCACTGACATGCACAAGAATGAAAAAGAGCACACTGATACATTAACTAATACAACTGAAACTCCAAACTCTAAAGCAGTATCTCCTCATAACATCTACTCCAAAATTCTTCCTCCAACAGCTTTCAAATCTAATCCCAATGCTTCTACACCATCAACAAATCTCCCATCTCCTGAACTTGCTCATAACCAGACAACCACTACACAAATTCCTTTTGCTACTGAAAATAATGAACTGACCCCATTATCAGCAACTATTCCAAACTACTTGTCTTCAACTCAGGCAGTAACTAGGAAAATGAAGATAGAGTTTCTCAATGCTAGAATTCCCCAATGATGTTACGCATTGGAGCATGGAATATCAGGGGGGCTCACCATATCACAAAACAAGAACAGTGCAAACAACTAATCTCCTCTCAGAATTTATCTGTGCTGGCGATACTTGAGACTAAACTAAACCTTAATTTAACTATTAAGGCTGCGGAGTATATCAAATTGGGTTGGAAAATTATTCATAACCACAATGAATCTCCTTATGGTAGAATTTTGATAATTTACAATCCCCATGTTGTTGAATTGTCTACCATCCTATCCACCTCTCAACTAATCCACTGTCATGCTATTGATACGGCAGATCAAACCTCTTTCTATGTAACTTTTATTTATGCATTCAACTCTACTGCTGCCAGAATACCTTTGTTATCTGTCATTCCTTTCCTTAGACAATCCTCTCATCCATGGATCATTTTTGGTGATTTCAACTGTTGCCAAGCTATCTCTGATAGAATGGGTGGTAACCCTCTGTCTTCTAATGAAATTCTACCCCTCAATAATTTAATAACTGATGCTGACCTAATTAACATCAAATCTGTTGGAATGCAATTCTCATGGAACAATAAAAGAAAGCATGGCATCAGAACTTTCTCTAGAATTGATCACTCCTTCTCCAATCTTGCAGCTCTTACTAAATGGCCTCACCTTTTCAACTATCTTCCTCCCCCTCTACTTTCTGACCACTCTCCCCAGATTATTCATCTTCATGGAGTGGACATGAGAAGAAAAACTAATTTTAAATTTTTTAATTCTTGGACAACTGAAGCTGACTTTAAACCAACTGTTTTAAATGTGTGGAATTCTAATAAACTTGGTAACCCACTTTTTGTTTTGCAGGAGAAAATTAGAGATACCAAAAGCACTCTTAAAAATTGGGCACATAACAAATATGGCAATGGTGACAAGTTGAGCTCCAATATTATGAGGAAGCTAGTTGAAGTTCAGAAGGCTATGATGGATAATCATAATGATGCTAGTTTTTCGGCCTCAGAAGCTGTTTAACTCAACAATACACTGTAGCTCTTGCTCAAGAATGTGATATGATACGTCAAAAGTCGAGAATGAAATGGTGGAAAGAAGGAGATAAGAATAGTGCTTTCTTTCATGATAGTCTTAAAGACAAACATAGAAGAGAGAACATTGCATCCATAATAGACATGAATGAGGATGTACAAAATACTACTGGTAAAATCAATTTAGCTTTTGAACAATATTTTTCTTCTATATATTCCAATGCTAACAACTTCATCCCTGCAATTGATGACATCCCCATGGACATATTGCCAATGCTGGATTATGAGAACTACAAAATGCTTTGTGAAGAGGTCTCCAAAGAAGAAATAGTCAATGCGATGTTTTCTCTCAATTCTAGGTCTTGCAGTGGTCCTGATGGTTTGAACACCCACTTTTACACTAAATGCTGGAATATTGTGTCTATGGATCTATGTAAAGCTATTTCTTACTTCTTCTTTAAAAGCAAGCTCTACAGATCTTTCAACTACACAAACATAGCTCTTGTCCCTAAAATTAAAAATGCTCACCATGTTAAAGACTTTAGGCCCATATCATGCTGCAACACTATTTACAAATGTATTTCCAAGGTTATTGCTACACGGTTAAAGAAAGTTCTTCCCTCTCTTGTCTCTAACAATCAAACGGCCTTTCTGCCTGGTAGAAATATTCTAGATCACATCCTTCTTGCGCATGAGATTATTAAAGGAAACAACAGAAGTAATACTTCCCCCAGAGCTATGCTTAAACTTGATATTATGAAAGCATTTGATATGCTGCAATGGGATAGTATTGTTCGAATAATGGGGTATATGAACTTTCCTCCTCACTTTATTGCGTGGATTTATGAATGCATCTCCTCTCCTACTTACTCCATTGTTGTTAACGGTTCTCCTACTGGATTTTTCAAAAGCAGGCAAGGAATCAGGCAGGGAGACCCCATGTCTGCCTATATTTTCATTATTGTAATGGAATTGCTCACTAGAATGATCAATAAAGCTGTAAGTATGGGGAAGATCTTGCTTCATCCTTCTTGTAAAGACCCTCAAATCACCACTCTAATGTTTGCTGATGATTTAATCATGTTTTGTTCTCCTGATCTTGTGACTATCGAAAACATTATGCTTACTCTTGAGCAGTTTCACGCTATGACTGGGTTAAAAATTAACATCCACAAATCTGATATTGTTCTTGCTGGAGTAAGCCCTGCTCAAGCCAACATGATCCATCATATCACTGGATTGAATAGGAACCTATCCACGGTCTCCTACCTTGGTCTTCCTCTGACAACTTCCAGGATCACTACTAACCAATGCTTACCTTTGTATGAAAAAATAATAGCTAGATTAAGTTGCTGGACTGCTAGGAAATTAAGTCAAGCTGGAAGACTCACATTAATTAAGTCTGTTATCTTCTCTATGCAAGTGTACTGGGCTAGATCTTTTGTTCTCCCGATTAAACTTATTAAAATGATTAGATGTGCTATGATGAAGTATTTGTGGAGTGGCAAGACTACTGGCAGATTCATTGCTCCTGTTAAGTATGCAACTGTTGAGAAGCCACTTAACAAAGGTGGACTTGGTTTAATTAATATAAAACAGTGGAATAAGGCTGCTTTTGCTAGACATATTGATACTTTGTTCAATTGCCCAGACAGTTTATGGGCTGCATGGTCTATGAAGAAGTATATGAACTGCAAAGGGTTATGGAAAATAACAGATCACCAAAATGATAGCTGGACATGGCGTAATATCCACAAGTTTAAAGAGCTGTTTCTCCCTATGATACAGTTGAAGATTAACAGTTCGATAAATGTATATTTCTGGGATGATCCTTGGCTTGAACAAGGCCTTATTCTTAGGAGACTGCTCACTTATAGTGAGATTCTTCATACTGGAATACATGAACGTGCGCTTGTCAGAGATGTGATACATAACTTTCAATCAAGATATATTTTCACTTCGAACCAAAGAGTGCAAATTATATGGGATAAAATAAGGTTATTTACAGCACTGCCTTCATCAAACAATAATCTTGTCTGGGGTAAGAAGAAGGGGAAGTACGAAACTGGTTTGACATATGAATTCTTGATGCAAAACAACCTGAATCAGAACTGGAGATGGTGGAAGAGAATTTGGAATACTGACAGTAGCAACAGGCACAACTTATTGTTATGGAAAGTCCTTAATGGAGCTCTTCTGACTAAATCTAGACTAGCGAGCTACGGCATGAATGTTAATACATCATGCACCTTTTGCAGCAATATTCCTGAAACAATTGACCATATTTATTTTGAATGTAATGTTACGAAGGAAATATGGTCTGAGGTAATGAACAAATATTGTAGTAGAAGACCAGTACATAGCAATGCAGCGGAATGGGAAAGAATTTATTCACAAACTGGTAACAAGCATGATAGAAAAAGAATTTTTTGTGTTGCTCTAAAATGTTATGTTGCTGTGGTGTGGAGGGAGAGGAATATTAGGGCTTTTGATCCAACTAATGCCAAATCAGATGAAGTATTGAAGCTATGTGTTATGCATGAGATATATTCAGTGGTTAGGATGCTTTTTGCATTTGATCCAGGAATAGCAGTGGGCTCTCTAGGTTGATTTTGCAATGCTTTGTCTGTTTCATGTTTTTTTTCTTTTTGTTATTCCTTGTGTTTGCAACACCATAGTCTCCTCTGTATTCTATGAGTTTTATGCTCTCTGTTGTATTTGTTTTTCCCTGGTGTTGCAATAAAATGGTCGGGGACCATCCAACCCCGTCGGCCTTGCCAAAAATAAATAACATGGTTAATAAATGTTTATATCAAAATATTTCTATTTTCTTTTAAGCCTATATCCTTTATTATAAAAGATGGACTTGTCTTAAGATTTAAATCCTTTATGTTACAGTTCGAAAATCTATACTTAAAATGCTATATAAAACTATCAATTCGTAATATCTAAAATCATACTTTCATTTTAGAAAAATTACTAAAACATATAAAATTTTCAAAATCACCTAGAAATCCCTTTCTAAATCAAGTCACTATTTTATAGTATTTTAAAATACCAAAAATGAGGCCGAGTGCTACTAAAGCACTAATTAAGCAAAATCGTATCCATGTCATCAATACGACATTTAACAAGTCATACATTTCTATGTGTGTATATATGCATATGATATATATATATATATATATATGAAAATAAAATCAATAGTGTGAGGAATCTCGTTGGATCTCTTCTCCAAAGGTTCATCCACTCTTATATGGGAACGTAATAGGGTCTTATCCGCTCCAATAGAAAGGAATACATACAATCCAACAAATAATAATTAGCAAATTATCCAAACAAGCCATAACTATCAATAATAAATATCGAAACATCCAATAGATAATTTTTATTGACTATGTAAATTTTCCGATTAACCAAAAAGGTGAGATTAACTCACACTGATTTTAATAGTCCCCACAACATTCTGGTTCGAATTAAAATTGAACAGTCATTCAATTTTAACATGAAATTCTCACTAGCTCCGAATTCATCCAATCAGTAGCTCCAAATTCGTCCAATCCAACTTAATTAACTAAAATAATTAAAAAATTTAAGACATTAAACCTTTCTCTAAATCTCCATCACTTACTATTCACGTGCATAAGAAATTCCAGGCAGAAGCTTAGTTCATTTTTTTTAATCGCGAACAAAGCTAAATGGTGCGCCCCAGCTCCTCTACCGCGGGCCTTCCTGTTAGTCTGTGAGATGATGGTTTTGATGACAACAACCTTAGAATAGATTATAAAATATAAATACTAATATTATAAGTTTAGATATATATGTATATGCAGGATTTAACCATGCAGGTACTAAGAATGAAGACTGTACAGTATAGAGATTCAAGATATCAAGATAAAATATCAAGATAGAAGACTCATGAGTATCAAGACTATCAAGAGTTCAAGATTTCAAGGATAAGTATTTATTATTATTATTAGGAATTTTGTTAAAACTCGTAGAAAAGCACTAGCATCTTAAAATCCAATTTATTCATGGAATGGAATCCACTTCAAGCCCGTTAAAGGGATGGAACCTTAAGTAGGATGGAACCTACGAAAAATCTAGTGGAACATTGTTTTGAAACCGCTAACTTTTATTCAAAATGATTTTTCAAAATTATATCCTGTTTTCAAAATGTTTTCAAAACTTTCCTTTTAAAAGATTCAAAACCCTCGATCCTGATTTTAAATAATTTTAGCCTCAAAAACATCATTATTTTCAAAGTCAAATTACTCCTGATTTTAAAACTATCTTTTTAAATAATATATTTAACTTTTAAATATTTATACTTAGATTTAAATATAAAATTATAGTTAAAATCTATATATATATTATTCTTTATATTTACTTATGAATTTTAACTATAGTCAAGTATATTTATAAAGTTTAAAATAGTTTTTATGTAAGATAAAGGTTATTTTCAAAGAAAATCAAAAACACCAAAAAATCCTTTGGGATGTCGACATGCCTAGCATGACCATGTCGACATGGTGACAGTTTGATTTAGAAATTCAAATTTCAAAAGAAGTGTCTATTCGCCATAACTCTTCATGAATGGTCATGGCTGTTGTTCTTCTATAAATAGGGGTTAGTTTCAATGAATTTTCAATTATAATTTTCTAGTTTTCACTCCTCTTCTTCTTCCTCATTTCTTAATGCATATTCTTATCATTACTCTTTCGAAATCAACATTGAATCATACTCGATTACTTCTAGTTTGATTCTCTATCACTATCTCTACAAGATTCTTAGTGCTATTCGGAGTTATAGACTTCTTTGTAATCTATTAAGCGAGAAAAGGTGTGATTGTAGCCTTGAAAATCAATCAAAAGAGAAAAGGTGTGATTGTAGCCTTGGTAAATCAATTGGGTAAACTTATGGCCCGGAAATCAAGTATCTCCACCCGGAGGATCGAAATTCTGGAAGGTGTACCTCGTAGCCTTGAAACCGAGGGTGTAATTGTACAATTGCTTTTGAATGGAAATCCGTATTTGTGTTGTGGGACTGGATGTAGGGTAACTCCGAACCAGTATAAAATCCGGTATGTTCTTTCCTTTACTGCTTTTATTTTATTTCTACATCTGTGATTGTTTCTGTGATCATATCTGTGTCTGTATATTGCATACTTTTGTGTCTAAATTAACATAAATTAAAAAGATTTAGTAATTCTTTATTAACACTATTCACCCCCCTCTAATGTTAATCTTAGCCTTAAGATCCATAATCTGCATTTCTCACAATTGGTATCGGAGTAAGGTTTTCAAAGTTTCATAATCTGATTTTTGAAAAGTTTTTAAAATGGCTATATTTGTTAATACAAATTTAGAAGTATTCAAATCATCATTGTTTCATAAGTCTGCATATAATCAATATTCAAATTCAAGTTATCTACCAAAATTGTTTGATGTGCAGGAATCATGCTTTATGGGTGTTGCGGAATCAATCCACAACGGACAAATTGTGCAGATCAGAAATAACAAATGGATACTTGATAGTGGATGTTCTAGACACATGACTGGCAATCCAGATATACTGAATGATATAATATACAAAGATGGAGGATTGGTTTACTTTGGAGACAATTCAAAAGGATATGTGATTGGCATCAGCAAAGTCGGTAATTCTGAAACTCCTACTATTACTAATGTTATGCTAGTTAAGAATCTAAAACGTAATCTGCTAAGTATAAGTCAACTATGTGATAAAGGTTATAAAATTAAATTTGAAAAAGATAAATGTCACATTGAAGATAATAATTCAACCATTATATTTGAGGGAGTCAGGAAAAAGAATATATATATTCTTAGTATGAAAGTTTCAAATGATAACCTGTGTCTGTTGGCAAATACAAGTGACCCTTGGATTTGGCACAAGAGATTTGAGCATTTGAATTTCATACTCCTATCTAGACTGTCAAAACATGATCTAGTAAGAGGTCTCTCTAAAATGAATTTTAAAGTAGATAGTTTATGTGATGCTTGTCAATTAGGAAAACATAGAAAAATTTCTTTTAAGTTAAAAGATATGATTTCAACTTCAAAATCTCTTAAATTACTTCATCTTGATTTATTTGGTCCATCTCAAATTTTATCAATAAATCATAGTAGATATGTCTTTGTAATTGTAGATGATTATTCTAGATTTACATGGACAATATTTTTGAAAAAATAAAAGTGACACTTTTGAATGTTTTAAGACATTCTCAAAAGGAATTCAAAATCAATTTTCTCTAAAAATTATAACTATTCGAAGTGATCACGGTGGTGAATTTGAAAATGAAAGGTTTAAGGAATTCTGCAACAAAAAGGGAATAACTCACAATTTTTCATTTTCGAGAACTCCACAACAAAATGGAGTAGTAGAACGTAAAAATAGGAAGATTCAAGAGTGTGCGAGAACTATGCTTACAGATAGTAATTTACCAAAGAATTTTTGGGCAGAAGCAGTTGCTACCGCCTGTTATATTTTGAATAGAATTTTAATTAGACCTCTAACTGATAAGACTTCTTATGAACTTCTTTATTCAAAGAAACCTAAGGTATCTTATTTCAGAATTTTGGAAGTAAATGCTTTATTTTAAATACAAAAGATAATTTAGATAAATTTGATCCTAAATCCGACAAAGGTATATTTATCGGATATTCTAATAGAAGTAAAGCGTACACAGTGTTTAATTTAAAAACTAATACCAATGAAGAAATAATGCATGTTTCATTTGATGAATTTTTTTAATTTTTTGAAGATACAAATGATGAAGAGGATTTAATCACTCAAAATCAAGAACCTATTGAAACTAATAATGAAATTGATCATCCTAATAAAAGGACAAAACTTTTAAAAGATCACCCTATAGAAAATATACTGGGAGATATGCAATCTGTTGTTAAAACTAGAAATCAACTAAGTCAAATGAGTAATGTAGCTTTTATATCAACTATTGAACCCAAAAATCCAATAGAAGCATCAACTGATGATTCATGGATTTTGGCTATGCAAGAAGAATTAAACCAATTTACTAGAAATGACGTTTGGGAACTTGTTCCTCGACCAGAAAATAAAACTATATTTGGAACTAAATGGGTTTATAAAAATAAAATGAATGAACAAGGAGAAGTAGTTAGAAATAAAGCTTGTTTAGTCGCTCAAGGTTATTGTCAAGAAGAAGGAATAGATTTTGATGAAACCTTTGCTCCCGTAGCAAGATTAGAAGCCATTAGGATTCCACTTGCTTTCGCAAATCATAATAATTTTAAATTATTTCAAATAGATGTTAAAAGCGCCTTTTTAAATGGATTTGTAAAAGAAGAAGTATATGTCGAACAACCACCACTTTTTGAAAACGATAAATTACCAAATCATGTTTACAAACTTAAAAAAGCACTATATGGTCTAAAACAGGCTCCTAGAGCCTGGTATGATAGACTAAGATCTTATTTATTGCAATCTAATTTTGAAATTGGTAAAGCAGATAATACTCTTTTTATTAAAAGAAATAAAAATGATATTCAACTAGTACAAGTTTATGTAGATGATATCATTTTTGGTTCAACTAATTTTGAAATGAATAAAGAATTTTCTAAAATAATGAAAAAAGAATTTGAGATGAGTCATATGGGTGAATTAAATTTCTTTTTAGGATTACAAATAAAACAATTAGATAATGGCATCTTCATTAGTCAAGAAAAATATGCTAAAGACCTAATTAGTAAATTTGGTTTGACCACTGCGAGTGGAAAACCCACTCCCATTGCAACCAATGAGTACCTTAGTAAAGAAGATGTCTCAAAAGATGTAGATCAAAAATTATATAGAGGAATGATTGGCTCATTACTCTATATTACTTCTAGTAGACCTGATATCATGCATAGTGTCTGTCTCTGTGCCAGATATCAATCCCAACCTAAAGAGACTCACTTGAAAGCCGTGAAACGAATCATAAGATATGTTAAACACACGTCTGATTATGGTTTATTCTATCCTAAAAATGATTCTTTTGACGTAATATCTTACTGTGATGCTGACTATGCTGGTTGTAAATCAAACCGAAAAAGTACAAGTGGGACTTGTCACTTTTGGGGCATTCTCTGATTTCTTGGCTTAGTAAAATGCAAAACACGGTTTCTTTATCAACAACTGAAGCAAAGTATATTTCTGCTGCTTTGGCTTGTTCTTAAGTAATATATATGCAACAAACCTTAAAAGATTTTGGTTTAAATTTCTCAGAATCTCCAATTTATTGTGACAATGTGAGTGCGACAAATTTATCCAAAAATACTACTCAACATGCTCGAACTAAACATATTGATATCAAACATCATTTTCTCAGAGATAATATAAGCAAGGAAGTTGTTACTCTCGATTATATCAATTCTGAAAATCAAATTGTTAATATCTTAACAAAATCTTTAAATGAATCAATATTTACTAAATTAAGAAGAGAATTAGGAATTTGTTCTATAAGTGAAATATAAAATGTAAATAAAAAGTATAATTAACAATTGGTATCACAATAAATCAAAGAGTTAAATTTTAAAAAAGACCATGTCGACATACCCTAGGTATACATGTCGACACATAACGTTTTTGATTTTTTTTTAAGTTTTCCCACCAAAATTCAAAAATTTAGTTATATATTCTTCTCAATTTCGACTTTTCACTCCTTCTCTCTGTTTTCTCTTCATTCTCTCTTCTGAAATAAATAAAATCATGGCTTCATCCTCAAAATCAAACATAAAATCAACTTTCTCATTTTCCTCTCCTACTTCTAGTCCATTCCAATGCACTACTCTTATTCGTGTAACGAAAATAGAGGAGTCTATGATTGATGTACTTCAGATGTTAACTGAAATTCAAGTAACTCAACTTCGTATGGCAAAGGAACAGGAAAGGAAAGAAAAGATTCTTACGAATTTGCAAAAATTCCTAATGAAAAACCAGGCCAACCCTATCTTGATCGATGAAGACTCTTCACTCAGTTAAGAACAAGAGGCCATCGACGAAGAAGAAGAAGAAGAACCCATGGAAGAAGCACACGAGGAGGACGATGACCAAGTAGTGTGTGTTGGAGAAGTGTGTTTTGACAAAAATGGGAATCTTGTCAAACAAAGTGGAAATTTATGTTTCCACAATCCAAACTGTTCGATTCATAGATCTCCTATGTTCAGAAACACACATTAGTTTCTTCTCTTTCCTTCCGTTGTTGTTTGTGTTTTTATGTTTTCCAAACGCAAATGTAAATACAACCATATACGTAATAAATAACTCATGTTCTTATATGTGTTTTTATTATAAGTATTATTATGAATTCTTAGTTAGGATAGTTAATAGTTTAGGACTATGTTTTAGTATTAAACTTAAGTGTTGATTATTATGGTAGTACTATCATTATAATCACATGTCATAGAGTAATAGTTTTAGGGGGAGTTATATAGTTTGGAGTTATCTAGTTTAGATAAAGTTTTGTTGATGACAAAGGGGGAGAAATATAAAATAGGATAGTTAGGTATAGATTAAGGGGGAGTTGTTAGTTTTAGGGGGAGTTATTAGGATAGAAATAATATTTTATAAACAAAGGTTGTCATCATCAAAAAGGGGGAGATTGTTAGTCCGTGAGATGATGGTTTTGATGACAACAACCTTAGAATAGATTATAAAATATAAATACTAACATTATAAGTTTAGATATATATATATATATATATATATATATATATATATATATATATATATATGCAGGATTTAACCATGCAGGTACTAAGAATGAAGACTGTACAGTATAGAGATTCAAGATATCGAGATAAAATATCAAGATAGAAGACTCATGAGTATCAAGATTATCAAGAGTTCAAGATTTCAAGGATAAGTATTTTTTATTATTATTAGAAATTTTTGTTAAAACTCGTAGAAAAGCACTGGCATCTTAAAATCCAATTTATTCGTGGAATGGAATCCACTTCGAGCCCGTTAAAGGGATGGAACCCTAAGTAGGATGGAACCTACGAAAAATCTAGTGGAACATTGTTTTGTATCCGCTAACTTTTATTCAAAATGATTTTTCAAAATTATAACCTGTTTTCAAAATGTTTTCAAAACTTTCCTTTTAAAAGATTCAAAACCCTCGATCCTGATTTTAAATAATTTTAGCCTCAAAAACATCTTTATTTTCAAAGTCAAATTACTCATGATTTTATACTATCTTTTTAAATAATATATTTAACTTTTAAATATTTATACTTAGATTTAAATATAAAATTATAGTTAAAATCTATAATTCTTTATATTTACTTATGAATTTTAACTATATTCAAGTATATTTATAAAGTTTAAAATAGTTTTTATATAAGATAATGGTTATTTTCAAAGAAAATCAAAAACACCAAAAAATCCTTTGGGATGGCGACATGCCTAGCATGACCATGTCGACATGGTGACAGTTTGATTCAAAAGTTCAAATTCCAAAATAAGTGTCTATTCGCCATAACTCTTCATGAATGGTCATGGCTGTTGTTTTTCTATAAATAGGGGTCAGTTTCAACGAATTTTCAATTATAATTTTCTGGTTTTCACTCCTCTTCTTCTTCCTCATTTCTTAATACATATTCTTATCATTACTCTGCCGAAATCAACATTGAATCATACTCGATTACTTCTAGTTTGATTCTCTATCACTATCTCTATAAGATTCTCAGTGCTATTCAGAGTTATAGACTTCTTTGTAATCTATTAAGCGATAAAAGGTGTGATTGTAGCCATGGAAACCAATCAAAATGGAAAAGGTGTGATTGTAGCCTTGGTAAATCAATTGGGTAAACTTGTGACCCTGAAATCAAGTATCTCTACCCAGAGGATCAAAATTCTGGAGGGTGTACCTCGTAGCCTTGAAACCGAGGGTGTAATTGTACAATTGCTTTTGAAAGGAAATCCGTACTTGTGTTGCGGGACTGGATGTAGGATAACTCCGAACCAGTATAAAATTCGATGTGTTCATTCCTTCACTACTTTTATTTTATTTCTGCATCTGTGATTGTTTCTGTGATCATATCTGTGTCTGTATATTGCATACTTTTGTGTCTAAATTAACATAAATTAAAAAGATTTAGTAATTCTTTATTAACACTATTCACCCCCCCTCTAGTGTTAATTTTTGCCTTAAGATCCATAATCCGCATTTCTCACACTTCCTCCAAGCGCACCGCCTCGCCTAAACCAACGCCACCCTCATGCTTGTGTTACGCGCTACAATCAAAGTCGCGAATCAAAAAACTACAGCTCGAATGCGAGTGAATCCCGACCACGTTGAGCGGTGATTTGACGATCCGACCATTGGTTTAGCTAATATCGTCGTGCTCCACATTTCCTTAGTTGAAGTTGAAGGCTAATTCGATCCCTAAGGCTCCGATCAACCATAGCCGATGATTTCTAGGTTTTTAATGGAGGCTATAAATTAGGGTTTGAAAATGAAGCAAGTTGAGGGCTATCCATAGAAAATTTTCATGGCAATATTCATCCGTGAAAATTTCGAACTCCAAACTAAGCATGCCGCCTAGCGTTCCATATGTTATACCCCTATTCAGGACGCAGTGGAATATATATCGGGAGCCAAATCCATCATATACAAAAGTTAACTTTTCAAAATCGAATTATATTAATATAGATTCCTTTAATTAATTTCTATGCATTTCGATCTCGCACACCCAAATGATACGTCCGATCACCATGAAATTCGACGGCATATAATAACTCACTATTTTGGATCCAACGAAACTATTTTCATCGAAATCCGAGACAGTGTCCCAGAAGGCTATTTTTAAATGTTAATTAAAAATGAGTAATTTCCAAAATCAGTTAACTCACTTTTAAATCCAATTTAAAAGTTTACTATCTTCACTTTTGTACCGATCCGTAGTCACGTACTCCTTGAGTTAATAATAATTCACTCATGTTCAACCCAAATTGTACGAAAAAGCGAATAACTAGGGTAAAGAAAAAGAGAGAGATAGAAGAAAGAATAATAAAACACAGAATCTCACAATCGCAGCAGAACAAAATATAATATATAACAACAGATATTTACTCAAAAGAATCTGTAACAGTTTTATACTTACAATTATCAGAGTACAACAATCAATACAATTAAACTGGACAGTTATATATCTTGTCCTTACACAGCGGAATATAAGCCAAGTACGGAGATACGTCTCTATCATCTAGCTCATCTCCTAAGCTCCATAGCATTTTATCTTGAATTTGTAATACTCAGTCTCACTCGAGCATTGTAATAAAATAACTCTCGAGTCTGTCTAAAAAACCAGCCTGAGACAACACACTCAATTTGAATTATTAGAGTTATCAAAAATCCTTTGTAAAGCAAAAGTATCTCGCAAGACCGCGTCACACATAAACACGACGGTTTTTCCCTTACGTTAACCAAAAACATTATATAGAAAATCCAGTCATATTATAATAGTGTCTAAGTACAAATACTTATTCAAGTAGCCTAAATTGTTACATTAATTAAATTCCACCAACTAGGCTCTACAAACAAAACCATAAGGCTTGTATTAGAAAATGGATTCCATACAATGACTAGACCACTGGGGTACCGCCCATCACAGTACACCTCTAGGACAATGGACCGAGGACCTCGTCAGGATCCCCTGCCACACAAGACCAGCCTATTCCTAACCTAGATAGACCGAATATATTATCACCTGGGTGTTCCCACCCTTACCACCGAGCGCTCCTTTCATGCACAACTGTATCCATAATAAATAGGTTTTCGAGGACATCTAGAAAAGTGATAACATACCTAATTGGGTGCGACTCACTTAGCCTTGCCGCATCTCCCATGTTTTAGTCATTCCCGGTTATTGAGGCTCGATGCTAAGCGTTACCTTTCAAGAAACAATTCTACTTAGAATGCTCATCGTCGTCCAATGATGATGTTCTGATAGTATTCATCTATACCAGTTTTCTTGAGTCTAGACAAACCGAATCACCAACTTCATCATCTTCACTGTATTCATTCATTACGTTCAAACCGGTTCGAGTGGTTTGCGGATAATTATATATGATCCTGGTCTCTTCGAAAGGATTAACGAAATTGACCAATATTGATAGTCAGTTATTCAACTATCAATAAACATCCATAAGAAGACACCAGACCTTATTGTGCATTTTTCCTCAAAATATCTATTTTCAAAATATCTTTATAAGATATATCGATTCCTTCCAACATTTGAAAACAATTTCAAATACTTAAATCCGTAACCGGATAATTCCAAACCATCTCAACCTTAGAAATATTTCCAAATTTCTATTTTTGTACTTAGGAAAATATTACAAGTCTTATTTTCCCAAAACCTTTCAAATGTAAGCACTTAAGAGAATATTTCGTAAATTATCTCATAAGTCTTTGAAATCACTAATAAATTCCTTTTATTTCAATATTCAAACCCAGTACACTTATTTATAACCCCATTCAATAATTTATAACTACTTTTATAAATTCAGATTTCATTTCAAATTCTCATATTCATATATTTGAAATTTCATTTCCTCCAAATCCCTTTATGGAATTCCTTCTCTCAAAACATATCCATTTAAAGCCTCATTTACACATTTCGAGAGAATTTATAAATAAAAATTTTCAATCACTTCAAAACACTATATATAAATAAAATAATTATTTTAAGAATAATAATTTATTTTCAAAACATGTTCAAGTAATTATTTAAATATCGAAAAAACACTTTTATAAATATTAATACCTCATATTTAGATAAACGTATAAATTGTCAAAGCTGATTTTAAAAGTTAGAATTTGCTAAAATAATACTTAATTATTTAAAAATCTACTTACCGAAATATCTTAATCCTATCTATTTTAAATTTCATAGTTTTAAAAATAAAATTTCCCTATCAAAAATGAACTTAACTTCTTAAAATAATAATATTTTTTAAAAACCTCAATAACCAATTTAATTTCTAACTTCCTTTCGATTTCACAACATATCGATTCTTTTTCAATTCCCTAACCATTACCATTTCAAAAATAGACTCTACTATCTTTCTCAACCTTGTTTCCATATTCTAATATAAATTCACCCTATGAATTTATATTCTCAATTATCATCTGATATCGAATTCCTTTATTTATAAACATCTTTTATAAATTTGTGCAACCCCTTTGGTTTTACCTGTTTATAAAACAATCTTATGTATAAAATTCCATTATTTAAATTCATTTCTTATAAATTCCATCTATACTTCCAATCTATTTTTAATATTGATTTTATGTCCTTTTCATATTTCAGAACACCATTTCAAACTCCTTTATATAATTAATTTTTAAAATATCCATTTAAAACCATTTACGATTAGTTATGTACAATCAAAATCTATATATATATATATATATATATATTATTCTTAATTCAATTTTCTTAAAAATAATCCAATTCCCAATATAAATATTTTTATATCAAAAATCTCCATTTTCAATTACTTTAAACTAAGAATAAAAGTTTATGGTATTTAAAATGCCAAATTTTGAGTCTCGTGCTGCCATAGCATCCAAAAATTCAAATCATAGCAATAATCTATAACATATTATCATATATAATGATATATGAAAAACAAATCAACATTTTGGGAAATCCAGTTGGATTCCTCCAACTTAGTTTTCCTGCATCCGCAGATGTTAGCCAATAATAAAAATACCAATCCCACTTCGAGGGGGATATCGCGATATATAGGGTCATGCACTATTATGTTGCGAGCATAGTGCATCCTCCGCTATTATATGCGGGAATATCACTCCAAATACTAATATATATACTACCATATATATATATATATATATATATATATATTTAACATTCAACAGATAATAATTTATAAAATCAACTAGCAACCAATAATATAAATTCATCATTTTTAAATTATTACAGCAATCCAAGTGAGTGAAATTTTACTCACCTTGATTTAAATTGCATCCCATTCCAATTTTTAAATTAAATTTAATAATGTAAAATCCCAGCTGACTCCAAAAATCCCCAAATCAATTTTGCTACGTTATACACATCGATATGAATCCATTTTCGCTTGTTTCATAATTTTCGACCTCGCAAGAAAATTGTATGAAGTTTATAAATTTTGATTTATATTAATATTGTAATTTTTCCTTATTCAATACAGTAAATAAAATTTATCACCTTCCATTTTCTTTTTATCGGTACGAGCGTGAATCATCCTTGGCCTGCTCAGACCACCACTGACCCACTGCCACTTGCTCGAACGACAGGACCTTGCCTACGATCAATGAATGCCTCTATTCCCAAGCCGAAGAACCCACTCGCAGTCGCATTCTCCACTCCTGACTCCTCAACACTTACTGCTCGTCGACGACCACGATGTCACAACGTCATGATAGTTGCTATGAGAAAGCCACGATTGTCCCTACCCTCATCCTCTATTTGCTCACGCCGTTCAAGCCCTGCACCTTCCCTCATCGTTGCTTTCTCCTCTCCATGCAACATCACCTTTCAACAAATCATATTCCACCCCATGTCGCTGCAAGACTTATGTGACCCCCCACCTCTCGAGCGCACTGGCGCCGGACCACTATTGCCCTCCCCTTGTGCCCAAGCGAACAACTTGCGACCTCATACGCCTGTGAACCCATCGTGACTTGCTCATGCATACTCGCCACGTCCTACTTGCCATCGCAAAGTAATCACGATTCAACATTTTTTTCTTCTTCTCCTGGAGTTGATTTATGATATCAATTCTTTTTTTTCAGTTTGAATTCCTGGGCAGATGAAGGAATATGATATTTATAATAGGAAAGAGGGGAGTTTGTTTGCCGAGATGATCCTGATTTTAAGCCGAAAAGAAGGCTTGCAACAATTTTTTTTGAATTGATTTTGACTAGAACCGATTTGAAAAAAAAGTAGGACGTGATTTTAATGTGAATAGGTGGCTGACTTGATTTGATTTGATTTCATACATACATACATACATACATACATACATACATACATACATACATACATACATATATATATATATATATATATAATGTGTACAAGGAAGTCTCGAACTCTTATTAAGGCATGTCGTCAGGCGTTTATAATGTTATACCCCTATTCTGAAAGCAATGGAAAAGGTTTCGAAACCTAATTCGATTGTTTGAAGAAGATAGATTTTTGGACCCAATTATTTATATTAAATTTTCGATATTAAATTCAACGCGTTTATATACCGTACAACCAAAAGATAACTCCAAATGCTACGAAATTTGAAATCCGATAACAGTACACTATTACGATTCTAATGGAACTAGTTTCGTCGAATTCGGAGACTGTGCCCTAGATCGCTATTTTAACGCGTCGATTAAATCGGCGATTTCAAAATTTACGAAATCACTTAAGTTTCCAGCTTTTAAAGACTTACTAGATTAAATCCCAAAACAAATATTGAAAACCATATAAATATTTAAAATTAACCATCGAAAAATCCGGGACGTTACATTCCTCCCCTTAAAAGAATTTCGTCCCCAAAATAACTACGACAGAAAAATGCTCCAAACCCATTACTTATCCAAAACCTACTTGGTGAAAATTCGTTATTTTCACTCTTCTAAATCTTTTAGCTTCAACCATAATGATTAGTTTCTACTTCTAATTCCAAAACCCTTTTTTCCAATTACAATTCTAAATCAAATTGCCATTAGCAAAAAATTTCCATAATTTTTCAAACACCCTAAATTTTCGAAATTTTTGGCAGAGTCTCCTTCGTGCGGAGGACCTTTTGCAATATGATAAAAGAGATAAATATACATCATCGACCCACACGGTCGAAAAAAATATATATCAATATTTATATTTTGTGGTATGTCCGAAAACATACATTATTTTAGTGTTTTAAGCATTATTAAGCAAGCACTTACTTGGAAAGCAAATTTCTCAACCCAAATCTAGCCTCCTTCTGGTTACCTGTACTTACTCAATTTAAACCTGTAAGTACCAAAACATGAAATCCAACAACATTTCATCATTCAAATGGTCAAAACACATAGATTTTATAAATAATGCATGCTAACATATATTTATAAGCAATTTTAAGGCTCCAATACCGATTTAAATACTTTGGATCAATCCATACATCATTTCGTTCAATTTAAATGATTTACAACTCACTTTACATGTATTCAAATTACTCTTATACCAAAAAATCTCATATCCATTCCAAACTGATTTTTAAAAAAAATCAATTTTATTCACGTTATTAATTCATAGAATTTTATTTACTTTTTTTGCGTCAAACGACAAATTTTCTATGCAAATTCGGCGCTATTTATTTAATAAAATAACCATTTAAGCTTATAACTTATATAAATTGATTCCAAATCAATTTATATTTTAGTTCTATTTCATTTCCAATTGATTCTCAATCAATTAAATTGTATTCCATTCATATCTATTCTCTTTATATTCAAGTCCATTTTATTTAAATTGATTTCTATTCAATAAAATTCCATTTCAATTACTAATTAATTAGTTCATTCATTTAATCCACTTCAATTTTAATTCCCTACTTGAATTCATTCTTGAATTTTTTTAAATTATATCAAGGCCACATATAATTTATTTACAGTTTAAATTGAATCCATTCGTAACCCAAGTTGTTATTTCAATCCAAATCTATTTTATTCGACAATATTTCCAATTATATTTTATTCGCTTACATTTTGTTGAATTTTAATTTATACTCAAGTTCCTCATTCAATTTCTGATTTTTACTTCAAAAGTCACTTCATTTAATTTTATTGAGTTCAATTTCATTATAAAATCCAAGTTTTGGATTTATTCCCATATCAAAATATCCATCCATAGTTTTTGGATTTTCTATTTCACTTTTCAGTTCTATAAGCCACACAACTTATTTTTCATAATAAGAATAAAGTTCAGTACTATCAATTTCTCCTGCAAGTTCTTTTTCTTGAAGAATAAGATAATTTTTATAGTAAGTGGGATCAAAATCTTTAACATTTATTTTGTTATTTTCTTCAGAAGTATATTTGACCATTCGAATGCTGTTAAGCGAATGGCTTGTTGGTGTATTTCGACCAAATCCTAAGGTTGTTGTTTTTTTTGTAGTTTATTACTTATATCTCTAACTTCTAATTTAATTTCTTGAAGTAGATCAGTCATAAAATTATGAATCCCATTTACTGGGTTTTTATGAATGGGGATATGAACAACATGCTCATATTGTTCAGTATATAGATCAAATTGACCCTTATGTGTGTCGAGAATAACAATCTTATTATTTTCCATAAAAGAGGGTCTTTTGAACATAATTCAGTTACGAGTTTACACAAAACATCTACAATTAGATAAAAGTCTTAATTCGAATAGTAAATCTTGATTCTCAAACTTATAGTTATTAGATTAGTTTTGACCCTAGATTAAGCGGCTAGACACGATACCCCTTAATGCTTTCCTTGCATACCGTGGTTTTATAGTAGGGTTAGGCCTTGAATTAACAACCAGAAGCCTATACCGTCGCTTCACTTAAGTATAGCACAACAATGGTTCGTTTCCTACTCCAGTGCAAAATAATCAGTAACAATAGGTCATCGAATTGACTTAAAATTCGAAAAAAGTTTTATCCGCCATAGAAGTTTTCAGACTCATAACAATCATGCTCAAAAGAATAGCTTAAGCTTTCATTTTAAAAATTGAAAAATATTTGTACTCTTTTTTTACTTCACTAGAAAATATACAGAATGATAGAGTTCATAAAATATAAAACAGAATGATCTAAAATAGAATAACTTACCTAGTGTTAGCCATGCTCTAATACCAAATTCAAAAACCCAAACTTGAATGCAGAAAACTTGAATGCGAAAAACGAAAATATACAGCAATAGAAAACTTCTTGCAAAAACAACATTTTTATTAATACAGTAGATAATATTACAAAGCTCGGATGCCATGAAGAGAAGAACGAAAATGAAGAAATTTTTTCTGATGATCTTTCTTCAGAGTAGCATCCTCCTTTTATAGTGTCTTCTCTTCTTTATTTATTATTCCTTAGGCTAGGTATCTGTCCATTATAGGGCTAATATGTGTCTCTTTTAGGTTAAGGATGTGTCCTTTATTTTAATCTTTGTAGAAGGTGAGCTGGAAGGGCTAAGGGGTGATATGTCACCCTAGTGTAGAGGCTAGATTCTTTGTTCTTTTATTTTGGATGCTAGCCCACCATGCTTCTGATTTAATTCTGAATTTCTAGATTAGCTAGAGATTCGTCGTCGAAAGGGTCGGTACCCATAGTATCTCTCATTACAGAATCTTGTCTAAGTCTTTTCTTTTCTACTTGCACTTCAAAGTATTCTTCTTGAGCCATTATGCCAACTGGGCCAATTTTGAGACTGTCTAAAAAGCGCTAAACCTTCATTTTTCTGTCTATTGATGGTTCGAAAGCTGATAGGTAGTCTAACAGCAGTATTATTTTGCCTTCAGTGGCAGAGTGTGATCCAATTTCGCCTTTGTTAATGGCCTCGGAGAAGAATTCTTGCACTACTAGGATTCTTTTATTTTCTTCATTAAATTCTTTGCGATTGAATTTAACGAATTCATGTTGAGGATTTTCGGTTACTCTATGTAGTTCCCATAATTAGATAGAGGGATAAAGGCGTATGTACTGTCTTTCTTTCCAAACGCTTCAAATTCTAAACATGAACATAGTAAAAAACCCGCTTGAATGCTCAGCAAGCTTTGTTGTATATATTTCTGAAATATAACCTAAATATTCTTTAGGATGGCTTGTATTGACATAAATTTCGTGCATTAAACCCTTTTCGATATGTTTTTGATACTTTTGTATTCCAGAAAAACAGGCTATAACGCGTGGTCTTCTGTTGTTATTGAGAATTAACTCTTCATTTTATAAGAGTTTAATTAACTCTGTGTCTTCTAACTTTTTGAAGAATAGAAGAAGATTACTTTCATCTATGAGATGTTGCTGATATAAGGAGATCATATCCTGGACTGTCATTTCAACCTCCTTCTCTTTATTTTTGTGTTATCTATCTCATAAAGTATAAGTAATTCTAAAAAATCTTGAATTCTTAGATTTACGAGATCAGATGTTTGCATTTGAGAAAATATCGTTTTCAAATGGCTATGTTCAGCTGTGTTGTCAGTGAACAACTCTGCTTCTTTTAAATCTAGAGCTTCAGACCTAGATGTAAAAGAATGCTGTGATAATTTAGACACTATTTTCTGGGTTTCTTGCAATTTCTTCTCTTTCTGGGATATTGTATGCTTTAATCTCAAATCTGTTTTTTCTAGTTGAGTTAACCAGAAATTTGCAGCTCTATGGTCTGCAGATTGGATGGCTTTAAAGCATCCGTTGAAATTGACATATAAATTAGGATTCGATGCTTTCATTTCTAAGTTGTACTAATCTTTGACCACAGCTGAGATGTATGGCCTTTGCACTCCTGTTGGAGCAATTGCTTTTCCTTTGTTCATTAGAACAAATTTCTGAGTTGTATTGGAAGGTGTTGCCTTGCCTTTGTTTGTTTGAGTGGTTCTGGTCTGTTGGACCTTTTCTTCATTTACTCCTATGGAAGCATTGGTCTCTTCGGATTCTTGCGAAGATGAAGCCTCTTTGGAGGTTCGCTTAGCTTTTTTGGATGATTACACTTGTTGGAAATCTTCCTGTCTTTTCATAGTTTCTAATAATTCTTTGATCTTTTTATGTCATCCTCATCCATTTTTCATAACTTGGTATGAAGATCAACAGCAAAGTTAGTGTATCCTGGAGTGTATTTGACATCATAGTCATGAATTTCTAAATACATAGCTAATCTAATTCTTCGAAGGTTTTCTTCTGGATCGTTTACAGTTTTCTTTTTCAAGAATTGAGCAATGGATTTTTTATCTGTTTCTATTACAAACTGTCTATACAGAAGATAAATTCGTAAAATTTAGATTGCTAATTTAATAGCTAATAATTCTTTGTCATAGACAGCGTATTTAATCTGGGGTTTGCTAAACTTTCTAGAGCAATATGCTATAACTTATTTTTGTTTAGCAATTAATGCTCCTGACCAAAAATTATCAGAAGCGTCAGTTTGTAGTGGAATTAATTCTTCGTCTGAAGGAAAAGAGAGGATGTTTTGATCCTTTATTAGGTCTTTAATTTTTTGTATTTCTTCTCCATCTTTCTTTCGTAAGGTAATAGGAATTTTGTCTGTGTTCCATCTTCTTGGTTGTTCTCCATTATGCTGTTTATATTTTGCTTGTTCATCAGTAAGCTATTTCTGTAAATTTTGGGTCTTAGCAGATAAATAAGGAAGAAATTTTCTGTCGTAGTTTAATAATCCTAAGAAACTTTGGAGTTCTTTTAATGTTTTAAATGTATTGGAAAAATCTTTAATTTTAGTATAAATGTATTATTGCAATTATATTTGTCCATTTTTAATTCTTTTTCCAAGAAAATCTATTTCTTTTTTAAATAATTCAATTTTTTTAGGACTTAGAATAACACCGTTTTGAAGTAATATTTGAACTACTACTAGAAGATGTCGTTTATGTTCTTCGGTAGAATTAGAGAAAACAAAGATGTTGCCTATATAGACAGATACAAAAGGTAAATGTCCGAACTTAGAATTCATCCATTTTTGAAATAATTATGGTGCATTTTTTAATCCAAAAGGGACAACTAACCATTCAAAATGTCCTTGTGGGCAACTGAAGACGGTTAACTCTATGGACTGTTTATCAGCAAGTTTTAATTGCCAAATACCTGATTTTGCATCAAATTTACTATAATATTTTGCTCCTTGGATTTGTTTTGTTAGATGTTCAGCAGAAGGAATAAAATATCCATCACATTTTGTATAGCTATTAAGTTTTCTATAGTCTATTACCATTCTAACTTTTCCTCTTTTAATTACAACATTACTAAGAAAGCTGGGGATGAGTGGGTACTGAAATTTTTCTGTATTAATTTTAAATTTAATAGGTCTTTTATTTGTTTCACAAATTCTTCTTTATCAGTTGGTGATACCATGATACTGTTAACTCGGACTTTGGCATCTTTGTATTGTTCCATTAATTCAATTCTACAATACCTTGGTGCTTTGTAAAACCATTTTAATGGATTTTCTAAATAAAGGGGTTCTAACATATTGTGTATTAATATTTCAAATCCGTTGGTGGTTGGTTATTGTATGTACAAATTTTTGGTTGTATTATTTTCGGTGTTTTTACATGTTCAATCAATGTAACAGGTTTTTCACCACGCTGCGCTACTGGAGTATAATGTGGTGCAATTTTATCGGGCAGCGTTACTCGAGGCACAAGTATGCCATCTAATTCAAAATAATATTTGTTGAATAGAGGGAGATGTCTTTAATTGTCCATTCCAAGGATGCAATCACTATCAAATTCCTTTGGTAGTTATGCAAAGTCAAAGTTGTATATTTTATTATTTCCATGTATATCAGGTATTTGTACCTGTAAGTTTTTTGCTTTATGAGTAACGGGGACTTGTCTTCGCATAAAATAATTTAACATTCCTTTTTTGTCTAAAGGTACCCAGAGTTGCCGGGGAATAAATATTTTGTTGTAGTAAACTGGCTTCTGCACCAGAGCCTAGTAACACATGTACCGTGAATTCTTGATATTGAGGGATACATATCGTTATTAGAAGATATATATCTATATATATATATATATATATGCAACTGTGCCTTTCTTTTAAGATCTATGGATCTAATCATGATGTTTTATATTTTCTGTAGGAACCTTTATAACCATTCAGTTTGATTCCTGTTCTTTTTGTTTTTCAAGTATTCTCATTGTTCTTCCTTCTATTGGATTTTCTTGTTTAAAGCTCATGGATGACTGATACATTTTAATATATCAGGAGTTAATTCAACATCAGACGTTTTATTGTATGATTGAGTTCTTTTTAACGTGTTGGGTGAATTAGTATTTTCTTCATTATTCTTGGTTATGGTGGAAAAGGTATTTCCTTATGCTATAAAATATTCTGTAGGTAATTGTATTCTTGGTTTAAGTGATCTCACAAAAACTTGAATTTCATTATCGAATTTAAATGTCTTATGTCAATTAATCTGGGTTGGATTGTTTTTCCTAATCCGACTTCGAATAGTTTAACAAATTGTTTGGGTGTAATTGATTTGAATGTAGCTGTATCATTTAAGGCCATACAATGTTCCCATTATATGCCAAGAACTTTGGATCCTGATACCGATAATGTACAAGCCTTTTCTATATTTTGGTCATCAAGACTTGTACAAAAATCGGGATGTATATTTACTCCAAATAATCTATTTGCTAAATTTGACTTGGCTCCTCCAATAATACTATTTAAAGGATTGTTGACAATTCTTTCAATTATACAGACTATCATTATTGGAGTATCAATTCCGGATCTAAACAATCCTGTTATTTTTAGTTGACTTAGACCTATACGAAGGTATTTCATTTTTGGATATTTAGCTTTTAGTTTTTCTATTTTATTTTTATTCAAAAGGCTTATGGAAGTAAAATCTTCCTCTCCCTTTAACTCTACATTTCCTTGCATACGCTCAAATATATATGTATGTTGATTTAAAAATCTAGATTTAAAAGTTAAAGGTTTATAAATAACCTTTTTGTCTGAATGAGGGATTGCCTCTTTTAATTTTTCTAAATCTTCGTCAGTGACCTCAAATTGTTCTCTTGTGCTATCTTTTATTTGTGGGTTAGATGTTTCTTCAGATGTAAAAGCGTTCATGTATATCTTATATTCTTGATATGATTCTGACTCTTTATTTCTTGATGATCGGGATGTAGAACCACTTAATGGGGTAAATGTATCATGATCGTATATTTCTTCTTTCACAATTGGAAGATCTTCGTACTTATGTATAACAAGTGATCCTATTGGATCTCCTTGCTCTATAATATAGTCTTTATCTTCCATACTAGTACTTTTAAATAGTATAGAAGCGTTTTTTTTAGAAAGAGGTTCTATTAATCCATGAGTTAAAAAAAATTCTTTAGTATGTTTAGGTATATTATAAATCTGCCCATAATATCCGAGTGGGATTTTTATCAGTATGTCTAAGAACACTTCGGTTGTGAAGTAACTTCTTAATCTAGAGCATTTCGCTGCATATAATGCATAACCTAAAGAATTTACTTTTTCTTTTTTGGGAGTATAGCATATATGGTTAACGGAATAATTTTTATTCGGTTATGTGTCTGATTGATTGTAATCATGTTTATTTTATAATTATCAAAGGAATCATT
Source organism: Allium cepa (assembly GCA_030765085.1). Classification (NCBI taxonomy): domain Eukaryota; kingdom Viridiplantae; phylum Streptophyta; class Magnoliopsida; order Asparagales; family Amaryllidaceae; genus Allium; species Allium cepa. The sequence goes on from CM060932.1 coordinate 898,972,869, forward strand.
AATTTCATCTTCATATTCAGTAGTGTCAGAATAAACTGATTCAATTTCATATACAGACGAATTAGCATCACTAGATATATCCTCTATAGTGCCAACATGAATACCGTATTCTTCGATGTTTGATATAATGATATTTTGTATATTCGTAGGACATTCATTAGCATAATGTCCTTCTTTATCACATTTAAAACATTTGCAGCCTTTACGGAAATTTTTCTTTTTAATAAACTTTTTCTTAGAAAACTTGTTTTCTTTTCTAAATTTTTTCTTATATTCTGGTTTCCATTTTCGCCTAGTGATTTGATATTTTGGTTTTGTTCTTCTTTTGAAATTTCTTGTCTTTTTTCTTTCAAATTCAGGAGAACATCCAAACTGTGTGTTAATATCTTCAGTGTACTTGGTACAACAGGAAAATCCCAGTTTTGAGTTTCTAATTTTATTTTTCATTTTTTTGTGTGCACCAGCTTGCTCACAAAACCTTTCCATAGTATCCATACATGCCTTTTTTAATAGGCCTGTGTTATGATTTTCATCAATATTACTTTGTCTTAAAATGTCATATCTTTCTTAAATAATGTTATTCCATGGATAAGGTATTTTTGTAAAAAAGCCTTTTACCCAGAAAACTTTCTGGTCATTATTTTTTAAATGAAAAAGTAGGCCTATGTATTTTGCAGCGAATTCCTCCAACATACATGTATCACATAATTGTGTTTTTAATAATTGTTTTTCATAATCAATATCTTCTAGGAATGTTTCTACCGTAAAGTCTGCTAATAATAATTTCAATAATTCTCTAAGAGCTTCTTGTTTAGATTGAATATTTCTAATTCTTTGTAATTGATTTGGATTTATCCTTTCAAGGTTTAGTAACCAAGCTAAAGTATCTCCTGTCCAATAACTGGTAGCTTAATGTATGTATTCCATTACATTCATATTCAGAGGTAATAAATATATTATCCCAGTTATATGTTGAAGCCATGTTATAATATATTTTCTTATTTTTCTACGTGGAAGTCTATCTATATTAAAAGTTAGGGTATATGCTAAAGAGGGTTGTTCGTTATAAAAATCTTTAAGTTGCTTTCTAGAAGAGTGAAATTTAATCCAATCTGATCTAGTGCCATGTCTAAGCATTTCAGGGAAAGGATCAGTATGAGGACTATTATATTTTTTTCCTCCCGTTCTTGATCTTTTATATTTATATCAGAGTTAAGATCGTTCATAACAGAAGCACTATCCGGAGGAGGTTGTGGAGGTAAAATTAGAGCACCTTTACTAGATCCGGCTTCATTAGTGTTTATGTTGTAAATAAGTTTATCTGATGTACCTGAGTTATAATCAAATTCTATGGAACTTTAAGATTCTTGTTCAGAATCTTCAAATGAAGAATGTTCTTCATTTGCTTTATATTTAAAATATTTTGTCGCCGTCGAATGTTCTTCATAATAAGAATAAAGTTCAGTACTATCAATTTCTCCTGCAAGTTCTTTTTCTTGAAGAATAAGATAATTTTTATAGTAAGTGGGATCAATATCTTCAGCATTTATTTTGTTATTTTCTTCAGAAGTATATTTGACCATTCGAATGTTGTTAAGCGAATGGATTGTTGGTGTATTTCGACCAAATCCTAAGGTTGCTGTTTGTTTTTGTAGTTTGTTATTTATATCTTTAACTTATAATTTAATCCAATCTGATCTAGTACCATACCTAAGCATTTCAGGGTAAGGATCAGTATGAGGACTATTATATGTGTTTTCCTCCCGTTCTATCTTCCATAATTATATTAGAGTTAAGATCGTTCATAACAAAAGCACTATCCGGAGGAGGTTGTGGAGGTAAAATTAGTGCACCTCTACTAGATCCGGCTTCATTAATGTTTATGTTGTAAATAATTTTATCAGATATATCTGAATTTCAATCAAACTCCGTGGAACTTTCAAATTCTGGTTCAGAATCTTTAAATGAAGAACGTTTTTCATTTGCTTTATATTTAAAATAGTTTATCGCCGTCGAATGTTCTTCATAACAAGAATAAAGTTCAATACTATCAATTTCTCCTGCAAGTTCTTTTTCTTGAAGAATAAGATAATTTTTATAGTAAGTGGGATCAAAATATTCAACATTTATTTTGTTATTTTCTTCAGAAGTATATTTGACCATTCGAATGCTGTTAAGCGAATGGATTGTTGGTGTATTTCGACCAACTCCTAAGGTTGCTGTTTGTTTTTGTAGTTTATTACTTATATCTTCAACTTCTAATTTAATTTCTTGAAGTAGATTAATCATAAAATTATGAAGCCCATTTACTGGGTTTTTATGAGTGGGGATATGAACAACATGCGCATATTGTTCAGTATTTAGATCAAATTGACACTTATGTGCGTCGAGAATAACAATTTTATTATTTTCCAAAAAAGAGGGTCTTTTGAACATAATTCAATTATGAGTTTACACAAAACATCTGCAATTAGATAAAAGTCTTAATTCGAATAGTAAATCTTGATTCTCAAACCTATAGTTATTAGTTTAGTTTTCACCCTAGATTTAGCGGCTAAACATGATACCCCTTAATGCTTTCCTAGCATACCATGGTTTTATAGTAGGGTTAGGCCTGCAATTAACAACCACAAGTCTATACCGTCGCTTCACCTAAGTAGAGCACAATAATGGTTCGTTTCCTACTCTACTGCGTAATAATCAGTAACAATAGGTCGTTGAATTAACTTAAATTCGTAAAAAAAATTAGCTGCCATAGAAGTTTTGCAGACTCATAATGAATCATGCTCAAAAGAATAGCTTAAGCTTTCATTTCAAAAATTGAAAAAAATTTGTACTCTTTTTTATTACTTCACTAGAACATATACAGAATGAAGAGTTCAGAAAATATAAAACAGAATGATCTAAAACATAATAACTTACCTAGTGTTAGCCAGGCTCTGATACCAAATTCGAAAACCCAAACTTGAATGTAGAAAACTAGAATGCGGAAAACGAAAATATACAACAACGGAAAACTTCTTGCAAAAACAAATTTTTTATTAATACAGTAGATAATATTACAAAGCTTGGATGCAATGAAGAGAAGAAAGAAAATGAAGAAATTTTTTCAGCTGATCTTTCTTCAGAGTAACTTCTCTCATTATAGGATCTTGTCTAAGTCTTTCCTTTTCTACTTGATCTTCAAAGTATTCTTCTTGAGCCATTGTGCCGACTGGGCCAATTTTGAGACTGTCTAAAAAGCGCCGAACCTTCATTATTCTGTATGTTGATGGTTCAAAAGCTGATAGGTAGTCTAACAACAACATTATTTTGCCTTCACTGGTAGAGTGTGATCCAATTTCGCCTTTGTTAATGGCCTCAGAGAAGAATTCTTGCGCTGCTAGGATTCTTTCATTTTCTTCATTAAATTCTTTGCGATTGAATTTAACGAATTCATGTTGAGGATTTTCAGTTACTCTATGTAGTTCCCATAATAGGATAGAGGGATAAAGGCGTATGTACCGTCTTTCTTCCCAAACGCTCGAAATTCTGAACATGAACATAGTAAAAAACCTACTTGAATGCTCAACAAGCTTTGCTGCACATATTTCTGGAATATAACCTGGATATTCTTCAGGATGGCTTGTGTTGACATAAATTTCGTGCACTAAGCCCCTTTTGATATGTTTTTGATACTTTTGTATTTCAGAAAAACAGGCTATAAGGTGTGGTCTTCTGTTGTTATTGAGAATTAACTCTTCATTTTCTAAGAATTTAATTAACTCTGTGTCTTCTAACTTTTTGAAGAATAGAAGAAGATTACTTTCATCTATGAGATGTTGCTGATATAAGGAGATCATATCCTGGACTGTCATTTCAGCCTCCATCTCTTTGGTTTTTATGTTATATATCTCATAAAGTCTAAGTAATTCTAGAAAATATTGAATTCTTAGATTTACGAGATTGGATGTTTGAATTTGAGAAAATATTGTTTTCAAATGGCTATGTTCAGCTGTGTTGTCAGTGAACAACTCTGCTTCTTTTAAATCTAGAGCTTCAGACCTAGATGTAAAAGAATGCTGTGATAATTTAGATACTATTTTCTGGGTTTCTTGCAATTTCTTCCCTTTCTAGGATATTGTATGCTTTAATCCCAAATAAGCTTTTCTAGTTGAGTTATCCAGAAATTTGCAGCTCTATGGTCTGCATATTGGATGGCTTTAAAGCATCCGTTGAAATTGTCTTATAAATTAGGATTCGATGCTTTCTTTCTAAGTTGTGTTAATCTTTGACCACAACTGAGATGTATGGTCTTTGCACTCCTGTGGGAGCAATTGCCTTTTCTTTGTTTGTTGGAACAAATTTTTGAGTTGTATTGAAAGGTGTTGCCTTGCCTTTGTTTGTTTGAGTGGTTTTGGTCAGTTGGACCTTTTCTTCATTTACTCCTGTGGAAGCGCTGGTCTCTTTAGATTCTTGCGAAGACGAAGCCTCTTTGGTGGTTTGCTTATCTTTTTTGGATGATTTCACTTGTTGGAAATCTTCCTGTCTTTTCATAGTTTCTAATAATTCTTTGATTCTTTTTATGTCGTCCTCATCCATTTTTCATAACCTGGTAAGAAGATCAGCAGCAAAGTTAGTGTAGCCTGGAAAGTATTTGACATCATAGTTATAAGTTTCTAAATACATAGCTAATCTAATTCTTCGAAGGTTTTCTTCTGGATCATTTACAGTTTTCTTTTTCAAGAATTGAACAATAGATTTGTTATCTGTTTCTATTACAAACTGTTTGTGTTGAAGATAAATTCGTAAACTTTTGATTGCTAATTTAATAGCTAATAATTCTTTGTCATAGGCAGCGTATTTATTCTACGGTTTGCTAAACTTTCCAGAGGAATATGCTATAACTTCTTTTTGTTTAGCAATTAATACTCCTGCCCAAAAATTATCAGAATCATCATTTTGTAGTGTAAGTAATTCTCCATCTGAAGGAAAAGAGAGGATCTTTTGATCCTTTATTAGGTCATTAATTTATTGTATTTCTTTTCTTCTTGCTTTGTAAGGTAATAGGAATTTTGTCTGTGTTCTATCTTCTTGGTTGTTCTCCATTATGCTGTTTATATTTTGCTTGTTCATTAGTAAGCTTTTTCTGTAAATTTTGGGTCTTAGCAGATAAATTAGGAATAAATTTTCTGTCGTAGTTTAATAATCCTAAGAAACTTTGGAGTTCTTTTAATGTTTTAAATGTATTGGGAAAATATTTAATTTTAGTATAAATGTGTTGTTGCAATTCTATTTGTCCATTTTTAATTCTTTTTCCAAGAAAATCTATTTCTTTTTTAAATAATTCAATTTTTTTAGGACATAATATAACACCGTTTTGAAGTAATATTTGAACTACTGCTAGAAGATGTTGTTTATGTTCTTCTGTAGAATTAGAGAAAACAAGGATGTCATCTATATGGACATATACAACAGGTAAATGTCCGAACATAGAATTCATCCATTTTTGAAATATTTATGGTGCGTTTTTTAATCCAAAGGGCCTAACTAACCATTCAAAATGTCCTTATGGGAAACTAGAGGCAGTTAACTCTGTGGGCTGTTTATCAACAAGTTTTAATTGCCAAAAACCCGATTTTTCATCAAATTTACTATAATGTTTTTCTCCTTGGATTTGTTTTGTTAGATGTTCAGCAGAAGGAATAAAATATCCATCAATTCTTGTATAGCTATTAAGTTTTCTATAGTTTATTACCATTCTAGCTTTTTCTCTTTTAATTTCAGCATGATATCTTACTAAGAAAGCTTGGGATGAGTGGGTACTAAAACTTTTCTGTATTAATTTTAAATTTAACAGGTCTTTTATTTATTTCGCAAATTCTTCTTTATCAGTTGGTGATACCATGATACTGTTAACTCGGACTTGGCATCTTTGTATTGTTCCATTAATTCAATTTTACAATACCTTGGTGCTTTATCAAACCATTTTAATGGATTTTCTGAATAAAGAGGTTCTAACATATTATGTATTAATATTTCAAATTTGTTGATGGTTGGTATATTGTATGTACAAATTTTTGGTTGTATTATTTTCGGTGTTCTTACATGTTCAATTAATGTAACAGGTTTTTCACCACGCTGTGCTGCTGGAGTATAATGTGGTGCAATTGTAGCGGGTAGCGTTACTCGAGGCACAAGAACGCCATCTAATTCAAAATAATGTTTGTTGAATGGAGGGAGATGTCTTCAATTTTCCATTCCGAGGATGCAATCACTACCAAATTCCTTTGGTAGTAATGCAAAGTCAAAGTTGTATATTTTATTATTTCCATGTATATCAGGTATTTGTACCTGTAAGTTTTTTGCTTTATGAGTAACAGGGATTTGTCATCCCATAAAATCATTTAACATTCCTTTTTATTCTAAAGGTACCCATAGTTGCTAGAGAATAAATATTTCTTGTAGTAAACTAGCTTCTGCACCAGAGTCCAATAACGCATATACCGTGAATTCTTGTTATTCAGGGATACATATCGTTATTGGAAGATATATATGTAACTGTGCCTTTCTTTTAAGATATATGGATCTAATCATGATGTTTTATATTTTCTGTAGGAACCTTTATAACCATTCGGTTTGATTCATGCCCTTTTTGTTTTTCAAGTATTCCCATTGTTCTTCCTTCTATTGGATTTTCTTGTTTAAAGCCCATGCGATGACTGGTACTTTTTAATATATCAGGAGTTAATTCAGCATCAGACATTTTATTGTATGATTGAGTTCTTTTTAATGTGTTGGGTGAATTAGTATTTTCTTCATTATTCTTGGTTATGGTGGAAATGGTATATCCTGATGCTATAAAATATTCTGTAGGTAACTGTATTCTTGGTTTAAGTGATTTCACAAAAACTTGAATTTCATTATCGAATTTTAAATGTCTTATGTCAATTAATCTGGGTTGGATTGTTTTTCCTAATCCGACTTCGAATAGTTTAACAAATTATTTAGATGTAATTGATGTGAATGTAGCAGTATCATTCAAGGCCATACAATGTTCCCTGTGTACGCCAAGAACTTTAGATCCTGATAGAATTTCTATATTTTTTAAATTTACCCATAACGTACAAGCCTTTTCTATATTTTGATCATCAATACTTATACAACAATGGGATGTATATTTACTCCAAATAATCTGTTTTCTAAATTTGACTTGGCTCCTCCAATAATACTATTTAAAGGATTATTGATAATTCTTTCATCCATACAGACTATCATTATTGAAGTATCAATTCTGGATCTAAACAATCCTGTTATTTTTAGTTGTATTAGACCTATATGAAGGTATTTCATTTTTGGATATTTGGCTTTTAGTTTTTCTATTTTATTTTTATTCAAAAGGCTTATGGAAGTAAAATCTTCCTTTCCCTTTAACTATACATTTCCTTGCATACGCTCAAATATATATGTATGTTGATTTAAAAATCTAGATTTAAAAGTTAAAGGTTTATAAATATCCTTTTTGTCTGAGTGAGGGATTGCCTCTTTTAATTTTTCTAAATCTTCGTCAGTGACCTCAAATTGTTCTCCTGTGCTATCTTGTATTTGTGGGTTAGATGTTTCTTCATATGTAAAAGTGTTCATGTATATCCTGTGTTCTTGATATGATTCCGACTCTTTTCTTGACGATCGGGGTGTAGAACCACTTAATGGGGTAAATGAATCATGATCGTATATTTCTTCATTTACAATTGGAAGACATATTTATGTATAACAAGTAATCCTATTGGATCTCCTTGCTCTATAATATAGTCTTTATCTTCCATACTAGTACTTTCAAATATTATAGAAGCATTATTTTTAGAAAGAGGTTCTATTAATCCTTGAGTTGTAAAAATATTTTCTTTAGTATGTTTAGGTATATTATAATTTTGCCCATAATATTCGAGTGGGATTTTTATCAGTAGATCTAAGAATACTTCTGTTGTGAAGTACCTCCTTAATCTAGAGCATTTCGCTGCATATAATGTATAACCTAGAGAATTAACTTTTTCCTTTTTGGGGAGTATAACATATATGGTTAACGGAATAATTTTTATTTGGTTATGTGTCTGATCGATTGTAATCATGTTTATTTTAAAATTATCAAAGGAATCGTTAATTTCAACTTCATTTTCAGTAGTGTCAGAATAAACTGATTCAGTTTCATATATAGATGAACTAGCATCACTAGATATATCCTCTATAGTGCCAACATGAATACCGTATTCTTTGATATTTGATATAACAATATTTTGTATATTCGTAGGACATTCATTAGCATAATGTCCTTCTTTTTTACATTTAAAATATTTGCAGCCTTTACAGAAAATTTTCTTTTTAATAAACTTTTTCTTAGAAAACTTATTTTCTTTTCTAAATTTTTCCTTATATTCCGGTTTCCATTTTTTCCTAGTGGTTCGATATTTTGGTTTTGTTCTTCTTTGTAAATTTCTTGTCTTTTTTCTTTCAAATTCAGGAGAACATCCAAACCGTGTGTTAATATCTTCAGTGTACTTGGTACAACAGGAAAATCCCAATTTTGAGTTTCTAATTTTATTTTTCATTTGTTTGTGCGCACTATCTTGCTCACAAACCCTTCCATAGTATCAATACAATTGTCATATCTTTCTTGAATAATGTTATTCCATGGATAAGGTATTTTTGTAAAAAAAGCCTTTTACCCAGAAAACTTTCTGGTCATTATTTTTTAAATGAAAAAGTAGGCCTATGTATTTTGCAGTGAATTCCCCCAACATACATATATCACATAATTGTATTTTTAATAATTGTTTTTCATAATCAGTATCCTCTAGGAAAGTTTCTCCTGTAAAGTCTACTAATAATAATTTTAATAATACTCCAAGAGCTTCTTGTTTAGATTGAATATTTCTAATTCTTTGTAATTGATTTGGATTGATCCTTTCAAGATTTAGTAACCAAGCTAAAGCATCTCCTGTCTAATAACCGGCAGCGTAATGTATGTATTCCATTACGTTCATATTCGGAGGTAATAAATAGATTGTCCCACTTATATGTTGAAGCCATGTTATAATATATTTTCTTATTTTTCTATGTGGGAGTCTATCTATATTAAAAGTTAGGGTATATGACGAAGAGGGTTGTTTGTTATAAAAATCTTTAAGTTGCTTTCTAAAAGAGTGAAATTCAATCCAATCTGATCTAGTACCATGTCTAAGCATTTCAGGGTAAGGATCAATATGATGACTATTATATGTGTTTTCCTCCCATTCTTGATCTTCCATAATTATATAACAGAAGCACTATCCGGAGGAGGTTGTGGAGGTAAAATTAGGGCACCTCTACTAGATCTGGCTTCATTAGTGTTTATGTTGTAAATAAGTTTATCTGATTTATCTGAATTATAATTAAATTCTGTGGAACTTTAAGATTCTTGTTCAGAATCTTCAAATGAAGAATGTTCTTCATTTGCTTTATATTTAAAATAGTTTATCGCCATCGAATGTTCTTCATAATAAGAATAAAGTTTAGTACTATCAATTTCTCCTACAAGTTCTTTTTCTTGAAGAATAAGATAATTTTTGTAGTAAGTGGGATCAATATCTTCAACATTTATTTTGTTATTTTCTTCAGAAGTATATTTGACCATCTGAATGCTGTTAAGCGAAAGGATTGTTGGTGTATTTCGACGAAATCCTAAGGTTGCTTTTAGATTGTTATGGCCCTAGATTAAGCGGCTAGACACGATACCCTTTAATGCTTTCCTAGCATACCATGGTTTTATAGTAGGGTTAGGCCTCGAATTAACAACCACGAGCCTATACCGTTGCTTCATCTAAGTAGAGCACAACAATGGTTCATTTCCTACTCCCGTGCGTAATAATCAGTAACAATAGGTCGTCGAATTGACTTAAAATTCAAAAAAGTTTTAGCTGCCATAGAAGTTTTGCAGACTCATAACGAATCATGCTCAAAAGAGTAGCTTAAGCTTTCATATTAAAAATTGAAAAAAATTTGTACTCTTTTTTTTTACTTCACTAGAACATATACAGAATGATAGAGTTCAGAAAATATAAAACAGAATGATCTAAAACAGAATAACTTACCTAGTGTTAGCCAGGCTCTGATACCAAATTTGAAAACCCAAACTTGAATGCAGAAGACTTGAATGCAGAAAACGAAAATATACAGCAACAGAAAACTTCTTGCAGAAACAGAAATTTTATTAATACAGTGATAATATTACAAAGCTCGTATACAATGAAGAGAAGAAAGGAAATGAAGAAACTTTTTCTAATGATCTTTTTTCAGAGCAGGGTCCTCTTTTTATAGTGTCTTCTCTTCTTTATTTATTATTCCTTAGGCTAGATATATGTCCATTATAGGGCTAATATGTATCCTTTTTAGGTTGAGGATGCGTCCTTTATTTTAATCTTCGCAGAAGATGAGCTGGAAGGGCTAAAGGGGGATATGTCACCATAGTATGGATGCTAGATTATTTGTTCTTTTATTCTGGATGCTATCCCACCATGCTTCTGATTTAATTTTGAATTTCTAGATTAGCTAGAGATTCGTCGTCGAAAGGGTCGGTACCCATAGTATCTCTCATTATAAAATCTTGTCTAAATCTTTCCTTTTCTACTTGCTCTTCAAAGTATTCTTCTTGAGCCATTGTGGCAATTAGGCTAATTTTGAGACTATCTAAAAGCGTTGAACCTTCATTATTCTGCCTGTTGATGGTTCGAAAGCTGATAGGTAGTCTAACAGCAGTATTGTTTTGCCTTCAGTGGCAGAGTGTGATACAATTTCGCCTTTGTTAATCGCCTCGGAGAAGAAATCTTGCGCTGCTAGGATTCTTTCATTTTCTTTATTAAATTCTTTGCGACTGAATTTAACGAATTCATGTTGAGTATTTTCGGTTACTCTATATAGTTCCCACAACTAGATAGAGGGATAAAGGCGTATGTACTGTCTATCTTTTCAAACGCTCCAAATTTTGAACATGAACATAGTAAAAAACCTGCTCGAATGCTCAGCAAGTTTTGTTGCACATATTTCTGGAATATAACCTGAATATTCTTCAGGATGGCTTGTGTTGACATAAATTTCGTGCACTAAGCCCCTTTTGATATGTTTTTGTTACTTTTGTATTTCAGAAAAACAGGCTATAAGGCGTGGTCTTCTGTTGTTATTGAGAATTAACTCTTCATTTTCTAAGAGTTTAATTAACTCTGTCTCTTCTAACTTTTTGAAGAATAGAAGAAGATTACTTTCATCTATGAGATGTTGCTGATATAAGGAGATCATATCCTGGACTGTCATTTCAGCCTCCATCTCTTTGGTTTTTGTGTTATCTATATCATAAAGTCTAAGTAATTCTAGAAAATCTTGAATTCTTAGATTTACGAGATCGGATGTTTGCATTTGAGAAAATATTATTTTCAAATGGCTATGTTCAGCTGTGTTGTCAGTGAACAACTCTGCTTCTTTTAAATCTAGAGCTTCAGACCTAGATGTAAAGGAATGCTGTGATAATTTAGACACTATTTTCTGGGTTTCTTGCAATTTCTTCTTTTTTTGGGATATTGTATGCTGTAATCCCAAATAAGCTTTTTCTAGTTGAGTTAACCAGAAATTTGCAGCTCTATGGTCTGCAGATTGGATGGCTTTAAAGCATCTGTAATGACCCGCCATTTCACACGCTTTAAATCGACACACGTGCCAATTCAAACCATTCGGAAGGGCAGATTGTTATGGGGTAAATAAGAAAAACTAAAAGAAATAAAACAAAATAGAATCTCACAGCGGAAGGATAAAATATAATAATCAAATATACAGTTTATAAAGCTGTTTTAAAATATTCGATTTACTTATACAACATACATCAGAGTTACACATACCATATAACAATGCAACGGAACAATATGAGTGTAGTGGAATATAGTAAATAACAATAATAGAAATCTCCTTCTTCGTCCTCCAAAGCTAAAGTCTTCGATCTTGAAACGCTCGGAGTGACCCGAGCGAATTGAAACGACAAAACACTCGAGTCAGTACTAAAATATCTTATGTAAGTTAAATTAACAGGAATAAATATGAGTGCAGTAACTCAAGAGATGCTCGGATTTAAATCTCCTAAGGATCCGTTAAACTATTTACTATGTAGTACACTTCGCTATTATAATAATGGCTAATTGTAAAATAAACTTACTTTTAAATAGCGTTAAGGGGTTACCAATATAGCCCTTAACACAAAATATATTCCCATAGTCTATACAGTGTCGTAATCTCCCCCGTACTGGGCGTCGTCAGAGGGCACTCCATAGGTATGGTATAAAATAAAATCGTATAAGGCGCGCTAGGGTAGGTGACACGGCACAACTAGGCAATGCCAGGGTAGATATACCAATTACGCTTCCGAGTCTGTGGTAACGCATAGCCGCAGCTACCGTCCATCTCGAGCCACACCCCCAAATCAAAAGAAATCAAAGTGGCCACCGAATAAACCAAAGTCAGAGTAGAATATCGAAGGGATGTGTCCGATCAAAGGTGCTACCTCAATTAACCCGTCAATCGCTCCTGTTTTAGCCACCTTATGCCAACTCACGGGAGTTGGGTCCACGTATTTACCTTATAGGAAACGCCGCCACCAACCTACTTCATTCTGGAATCTCCACCGCGTACACGGTTGTTAAAGTGGTTTTCGGGGTTGGCAGAGAGTATGACAACTTCCGATCCCGGTCTCTTCAACAACCAATTGTTATTATAACACCGCGGTTATTTCAAAATAATTTATACTTTAAAACCAGAATGTAATATCTCTTCCAAACCATATAAATACGATATCATTTATATTTTAAAACCCAAATCAATATGATATCATTTTTATTTTATAAATATCCCTTTCCCAAAATCATAATATTTTCAAATACACACACACACACACACACACCTTGAAACCATAGCTTCGAAACATAACTTTTAATACTTAATGGTTCAAATACTATATTACTTTATAAAATGAACATCTTCTTCAATTTCACAATAAATTCCCAATATCAATTTGAACCTCCAAGTAAACCATTTTAAATTCCCATATATTTCAAAGCTTAAATATTCGATATTTCAAAACTTTATAGTTCATATATTTCAATCTTTAAATATTCCACTATTCCAGATTGGATTCTTTGATAATTTAATATATATCAAATCAAATCCCTATTATTTAGATTTGAAATATTTACTTACTAAACAAATATTATTCAGGTAAAACCCTAAAACTTCAATAACAGGATATTCTTTTAATCTAAATTAACTTGATAATATTCTTTAAATAACTTTGATATTCGTTTAAATCCTCTAATCACCTTTTGAATTTAATTTGAATACAAATCAAATTTAAACTCAAAAATTTGACCGTCTCAGAATTCGTCCAAACAAGCGTCATCAAATCCAGAATTTTATTACGATCGTAACAAAAAAAACCGCGCGTAAATTGGTGTTCGTATGTGAAAGATATTGCGAAAATTGAGATTGAATTTCAATATTAAAAATAAAAAAAGAGGACACATTAACTCACCCTCCACGTCATCATCTTCCTAAACTCACCCAACAGTGACAAAACACGCAAGCTACAAGATATGTGACCCACTACACGCGTTCGCTTCTGCTTGACCCAGTAACGGGCGCCAAAACCGCGAACCACCACGTCCTACCTGCCGACGTCGGCCAACGCCGCACCCTCCCTAGCCGAGGCCCACCCTTGCGACGACTTCCCGCTCGCCCAAATCAGCAGCCGCCGCCCAAAGTTTCGAACCCTAATCCAATTTTTGCATGCAATCGGACCGTTAACTTTACGAACAAACGCCGCAGATCAACTCCCCTCGGTCCCCTTTACAATACCCAGAAACAATTCGACGATCCGACTAGTTTGATCGCGGCGATGATGAATGAACGAGAATAAACGATCACTTTCTGAGCAAACGATAACTTGAACTGAAAAATGAATTTCACCAGAAGATTATGCTCTTCGAGAGCTTCAATATATAGTTTTTTCGAATTTTTCTGAGGAGTTTGATTTTCAGCTTTGGATTTCATTTGGGATTGGATCTGGAAGTATAGAATTTTGTCTGCCATCGAGGAAGATGAGGAATGGAACGAATTTACGTACAGACAAATGAGAATTAGGGAGGCTAGGGTTTATAGCAGGATATTTATAGAGAAAGTTGAAATAGAATAAATGGATCGGGTTGAATATGCGCTAACGAAAAAGTGGCCCAAAAAGCCCATTCTGACCCCGGAACGAAATTGGGTAAACCCATATATCAAAATAGATGTTTTAAAATATTTTGAACGCAATGGAAAATGTTTCAAGTCCAAATTCCATCGTATGAAGAAGTTATGCTAAAAACATTATTTTTCAAATTGATTTCAATTACATAAATTTCAAGGCGTTTCGAGACCGTACGATCAAATGGCAAGTCTGATCGCTACGAAACTTGAAAAACTATTATAATTCACCGTTACGGATACGATGAAACTGGTTTTGTCAAAATCCGAGCCAGTGGCCAAAATGGCTATTTTTATATTAATTAAATAAATTAAAATAAATTAATTAAACCCAATTTTTAAATTTCACTTCTATAACTGGAAATGTTGTCACTTTTATTTTCTTAATCATTCACATTAATTAAACCAAATTTAGATGTAAATTTAGAGTTAATTAATTTACACGTTTCAGCGTTAAATTTTCAATTTCGCTATATTCACAAATTATAAATTAAATTTGCAAAAATTTCCTTTAATTGACTTTTCAGTCAATTATTCAATACATTAGTATCCAATAAATGAGACTACCATTGGATTCATACTCTATTACGTAAGTATCCCCAAATTTCATCTAAATTTATATTTACATAATATCTAAATATTAAATTTTATTTTAATGCAATTAAATCCAATTATTATAGTTCGAATCTCAACAAATTTTAAATCTTTCTTTCAACCAATTTTCATAAAATAAATAGGCTTATCATAAATTTCATCTTATAAATTAGCCATCTTTAATGACAAACCAAATCTACCCTAACCGCATAATTTAAGTCAATTAATTGTAATTGATTCCACATTAAATGTTATTAATTATAATTTGAAACCTCAATAAATTCGTTTATTGATTTAAAAATCTAGCTATTCAATAAATAGACATTTTATAGGTATAAACAACATTGAATTATATTACACTTGATTAACGTATTTATTAATTTATTTCCAATTAACGTGCTACATAATTTCTCTTGATTTCAAATTGTTTCCAAATTTTATTTAATAGACTAAATAAATATGTAGCCCGTAAAATTTGATACTATTAACTTTTTATTTCATTAAAAAGTTTGTTGCTTACGACAAATGTTACCCTTTTTATTAATTATTATTTCCGAATATATTGAAGTTGTCAACTATATGCATTTGTTAAAATTAGAAACCAAATTAATTCGTATATTCATACAATACTTACCTTTATTTACTAAAATAAAATCTCATTCCCAAATATAACAGTTACAGCAAATTAATAGAAAAATTGAATAGTAATTTACGACCGTTACTATTTCCTTGATTCATTAATTATAATTAATATCCTCAATAGATTCATTTACTTGATCTCATGCATTCTATTACACAAATTTCCACCTTATACATAAATTTTACGTTACTATTTAAATTTTGCATTCACTCTTTCCATTATTATATTAATTGAACTCCATTCTAGTTAATATTTTTTATTAATGATTCACTAATTCAACATTTCCATTTGTTGCTTAAATTAAGCTTATAACCAAGTAAGACAATTTATATTATTTTTAAATAATTTCAATTTTATTCTAAATTGTAAATTTTAATTACAATTGCTACGTCAAATTTCTAACATTATATCACATCCCCATAAATGTAACAATTATTTATTTTTACCAAAATTTATTTCCAATTTCAACCACAAATTAAACATGTAACTTATAGTAATTATAACATTTGTACCTAAGTGCACAATTTACGCTATTTCACTTTACTTCAATCGTCAACAATTGGTACAATTCATCCTCAAACTTTTATTTTGATATAAATTATAACATTTTATTTCTTTTCTAAGATTTAATTACAAAATCCAATTTAATTTACAAATTTAATTGTCGAAATTTACGGGTCGTTACACTCTCCCCCACTGAAAACTTTTCGTCTGAAAAGGAAAAGAAGGGAAAAGAAAGAAATAAGGAAATAATATATCCTATTTAAAATATTAAATCTATAAAAATTTATTTACAAAATCAATTAATTTAAACAAAATATATCAATTTATCATTCTTAAATCTTTTTATATTCAAGTAAATAAAATTAGGAAAAACCTTTAAAAAATTTCTAAGTCCAAAATTTTCGAATTTTTTTGGCAGAGTCTCCTTTATATGGAGAGGCTCGGGAGAAAATATAATATCAAAAATAACAATATATAACATATATTTTCCAAAATAATATATATCCCAACACGGGAAAACAATATAATAGCGCTAGAAAACGTACCTATTTATCGGGCAATTTACGCTAAATTATGAAACCAAAAGCAGTAGCAATTGCTTCCATAACCTGTATTTCACTTATATAATCCAAGAGAGTTAATAATTATATAGAATGAAATATTTAAGTTGTTTTAATTACAACCAACCAAACCAATACAACAACAACCAATCGCAACCACAGCAAACAACCATCACATAGAATCAATATGATCAACCATTCATTCATATCAAAAAAAAAGTTGTTCGGGTTCAAAGCTTCAAATTGTACAGGATGAAAAATAAATTACTGAGTGTACCCTTCACTCAACAGTCTTAGGTGAAACTAAATAGATTATTCATTCATCCAACAATTTTAAAGTTTCCTTACCCAACAACCATAAACCAAACAACAACCATTCAAATCAAACTTACTTATTATTAATTTTATTTCATACATTAGTTGTTTGATTTCCTCTCTTTCATTCATTCAGTGATTCCTTCATTTATTACTTACAATATTTATTTTTTTCATTTTAATGTCATGTAAGTTTCTTCTTTAGCATCATATTTTATTATAGTAGCATTTCATTTTATCTAATTAAGTTTATAATCATCTATTTATGGTACTTACATTTAATTATATTTAAATATATTAAAATTCCAATTGTAACTTAAGTTTCCAACAATTACAACATCAAATCCTTGTTTATTAAAGAATTTCATTAGTTACTTTCATTGCCTCAAGTTTATTTCTTGTATAATATCTATTTCATTCTTCTTATTAACATTTCAACTTTTATTTTTTGACAAGTCATATATATACTTTTTAAGAATGTAGTTTGAAATAGATATGGGGGTCGAATTAAGAAACTGGTGAATTGGCGGACTGTTTGCTTGCATTCCAATAATGGTGGACTTGGTATTGTTGACCTGCATCACTTCAACCTCGCGCTTCTGGCTAAATAGCTATGGAATTTTCTATCTTCAGGTTCTTTCCTTTGGAAATCTTGGATTTCCTCGCACCACTACGCTTCCAACCCCCACCTGGCCCTCCACCTCACCCCCACCATCAAACCATCTCCCTTCTGGTCTGGCGTCCTCTCCACCCTCCCCCGAGTTAAGTCTCTTTTCCATGTCAAAGCTGGTAATGGTGAGAACTGCCTCTTCTGGCTTGATACTTGGCACGATCAACTTCCACTTTCCTCTTCTCTCCCCAACCTCTTCTCCCTCTCCCCCTTTAGTCATGTTTCCATTTCCAACTCCCTCCGCCTTGGCGCCGATCACTTCCTTCCTTCATCCTATTTTGACCTCTCCACTTTTGCGGAGCTCCTCCAAGCTGCTTCTATCCTTCGCTCCATCCAACTTGCCCCCCAACCCGATAAGTTCCTCTGGGCCCCTAGCCCTACAACCGGCTTCTCAGTCTCCTCCTGCTACTCCTACCTTAACAACCCCGGATGCCTCTTCAATTTCTCCAGACTGTGGAAGTGCAGACTTCAGCCCCGTATGGCATTCTTCCAATGGTGTCTCATCCAAAACCGCATCAATACCAGAGATAGACTCTTTTGTTTTGGTATCGTGCCGGAATCCTCTTGCGTTTTTTGCTCTACCGTAACAGAAAGTATACAACATTTATTCTTCGACTGCGATTTCTCCTATAGTGTCTGGGCGGCAACATCCACTCACTTACTCGGCTACGTCCCAACTATCACCACCTTTTTTAATCATTGGCAGTATAATCCCCCCAACATTCACCTGGACCCCTTTGTAGCTGTCTTCAGTTGGTGCATTTGGGTTGAACGTAACGATAGGGTGTTCCATGGTACCAATCCTCTCTTTGAGAGAGCATGTAGGCGTACTATTTATTTTTACTCTCTCTCAACAGGGCATAGCTAATCTGCACCGTTAAGGCTTAGACTGCCATACTCCACCACTTCGCCGACGGAATCAGCTGGTAGCACTTCTGCTGATCCTATTGGCAGGCATCATAGGCAGCAACTGTAGTCCCCTGTGCGCAAATTTTCTGCTTGTCTGTACTTGTTATGCATTACTATGTTGTAGTTGACTGTTATCTTATTTTGTGTTGAAAGACTACGTTGTAAACTCTCATCATTTTGGCCATCGATCGGGCCTGTCGATCGCGCTACTTATATATTTACTATTATCTAACCGGCTGTGTAGCAGCACGCTACACATCCGTCTTGCTCCAAAAAGAATGTAGTTTGAAAGTTATACAAGTTTTACCTTGTTTCTTTTAATTAATTTAATGTTCAATAATTGTATCCTTTATTTCATAGGTTACAATTTCAAATTTCATTTAATACCATTAATAACCTAGCATTAAATCTCTTATTTCATTTAGGGTTTCAATTATTAGTTAAATTCCGTTTCACTACATTAATTAAACTATTAATAAATGGAAACCTAAGAATTAAATATCGGGTTTAATTTCAAATTATTTTAAAATAATAGATAAATATACCTACAAATTATCTATATCCAAGTATATTTAAAACAAATTAAAAATTTACTTCTGTTTATCAAAAATAAATCTATAGTAAAACTACTACAGTGGCCTTCCCACTTCGAAACTCGAAAATGAATGTCGATGACGCGTGCACTCATCACCGAAATTATTTTCCAGCGACAGAGAGGGAAGTACGGAATTTATTCCTTTCAAAATTCCTTTAAAACAATTCTTTCAAATTATATTGAAATATTTATATCATAAAATACTTCTAAATAATATTATTATTATATTCCAAAATCATTTGGAAGAAAATTTCAAAAAAAACCCCTAAACTTAAGTTCTAAGTTTCCAATTTCATTTAACTTATTTTCAATCTTATTTAGACTATTAATCATAAATTTATTACCTAACAACCAATATATTGCAGCCAAATATATATATATATATATATATATATATATATATATCATTTAAAATATATAAAATATAATAGGCAAATTTATTCCATTCACCTATATTAAAACAAATATTGTGTCGGTATGTCCTATTAAGTGTTTAGAAAATCCTATTGATGTCACAGCGTCTCATGTACAAATCAGAATTTATAAATACAAAACGGAACAAATTAACACAATATTAAAACCTTTATATAACACTAACAAGTACGCTCTCTCATATATACACTCAGCGACTCCCATAGGGTATTACTACCTTATTAGTAAAGAGTCAAACCCCACAAAGCTAAGGTTTTTCGCTAAACTAAAGCTCTGATACCACATTATAACGGTCCGCCTTTTCGCACGCTTTAAATCGACACATGTGCCAATTCAAACCGTTCGAAAGGGCGGATTGTTACGGGGTAAATAAGAAAAACGAGAAAGAAATAAAACAAAACTGAATCTCACAGCGGAAGGATAAAATATAATAATCAAATATACAGTTTATAAAGCTGTTTTAAAATATTCGACTTGCTTATACAACATACATCAGAGTTACACATACCATATAACAATGCAGCGGAACAATATGAGTGTAGTGGAATATAATAAATAACAATAATAGAAATCTCCGTCTTCGTCCTCCAGAGCTAAAGTCTTCGATCCTGAAATGCTCGGACTGACCCGAGCGAATTGAAACGACAAAACACTCGAGTCAGAACTAAAATATCTTGTGTGAGTTAAATTAACGGGAATAAATACGAGTGCAGTAACTCAAGAGATGCTCGGGATTTACATCTCCTAAGGATCCGTTAAACTATTTACTATGTAGTATACTTCGCTATTATAATAATGTCTAATTGTAAAATAAACTTACTTTTAACTAGCGTCAAGGGGTTACCCATATAGCCCTTAACACAAAATATATTCCCATAGCCTATGCAGTACCGTAATCTCCCCCGTACTGGGCGTCGTCAGAGGGCACTCCATAGGTATGGTACAAAACAAAATCGTATAAGGCACGCTAGGGTAGGTGACACGGCACAACTATGCAATGCCAGGGTAGATATACCAATTACGCTTCTGGGTCTGTGGTAACGCTTAGCCGCAGCTACCGCCCACCTAGAGCCACACCCTCAAATCAAAAGAAATCAAAGTGGCCACCGAATAAACCAAAGTCAGAGTAGAATATCGAAGGGATGTGTCCGATCAACGGTGCCACCTCAATTAACCCGTCAATCGCTCCTGTTTTAGCCACCTTATGCAAACTCACGGGAGTTGGGTCCACGTATTTACCTTATAGGAAACGCGCCACCAACCTATTTCATTATGGAATCTCCACCGCGTAAACGGTTGTTAAAGTGGTTTTCGGGGTTGGCAGAGAGTACGACAACTTCCGATCCCGGTCTCTTCAACAACCAATCGTTATTATAACACCGCGGTTATTTCAAAATAATTTATACTTTAAAACCAGAATGTAATATCTCTTCCAAACCATATAAATACGATATCATTTATATTTTAAAACCCAAATCAATATGATATCATTTTTATTTTATAAATATCCCTTTCCCAAAATCATAATATTTTCAAATATACACACACACACACACACACACACACCTTGAAACCATAGCTTTGAAACATAACTTTTAATACTTAAGGGTTCTAATACTATATTACTTTATAAAATGAAGAGCTTCTTCAATTTCACAATAAATTTCCAATATCAATTTGAGCCTCCAAATAAACCATTTTAAATTCCCATATATTTCAAAGCTTAAATATTCTATATTTTAAAACTTTATAGTTCATATATTTCAATCTTTAAATATTCCATTATTTCAAATTGGATTCTTTGATAACTTAATATATATCAAATCAAATCCCTAGTATTTAAATTTGAAATATTTACTTACTAAACAAATATTATTCAGGTAAAACCCTTAAAACTTTAATAATAGGATATTCTTTTAATCTAAATTAACTTGATAATATTCTTTAAATAACTTTGATATTCGTTTAAATCCTCTAATCAAAAATCAAGTTATAAGATCGTACCTTTTAAAGCTTAATTTAATTACATTTCAAAACAAATTTTTCGAGGAAAGTTCTTAAATACTTTAATTCAAATCATATTCACATTTAACTTCAACCTTACTTTTATTTGAGTTATTATAAACTCTATATACAATAGAATTTCAAATATATTCTTAACCATATTATATAAACGAAATCAACTTCATTATTTAGCTTATTTTAAAATTCAAAACAAATTTATCCATAGCTAAATTCAAGAATTTTTACTATATATATATATCAAAATTTAATACTTATTAAACCGTATTCTTTTCAAAACCATAGAAAATCATTTCAAAAATAATTTTATATATATATATATATATATACCGCGGTGCCTGTATATAATTTTCTATCCTATGGTCAAGTGATACAGGTATTTATCATTTCAATCTGCAATTTTAAAAATAAAAATGCGGTTGTATATCATTTCAAACCGCAATCCCGAATGAAATGAAAATGCATAGTAACTTACAGTTTATACAATATAAATACATCATCCATTTATCCATCATATCAATCAACAAACATTTATCAATTTATCATCCAATTCAAACAATCACATCAATAAATAATAATTAATTACTGACAGTTAATTTTTCAAAAATGAATTAAATAATTGTTTAACTGTAGTTTATATGCAATAAGAAATAAATTTAACTAGTAGTTTATATGCAAAAATGAATTAAATAACAAGTAAATTATATGAATGCAAATTAATTTAGATAATGAGGAAATATATGCCAAACAAATATAAATAAATTTCTAAACACATCATAAATCAATTTAACAAACATAAAATTTTTAGAAATTGTGAGTGGGTTAAATCACTCACCTTTTGAATTTAAATTGAATTCAAATCCAATTTAAACCCAAAAGTTTGTCCGTCTCAGAAGTCGTCCAAACCAGCGTCATCAAATCCGAAATTTTATTACGATCCTAATAAAAAAATCACGCTTAAATCGGTGTTCATATGTGAAAGATATTGCGAAAATTGAGATTGAATTTCAATATTAAAAATAAAAAAAAGAGGACACATTAACTCACCCTCCACGTCATCATCTTCTCATACTCATGCAACAGTGATAAAACATGCAAGCTACAGGATACGCGACCCACTACACGCGTTCGCTTCTGCTCGACCCAGTAACACGTGCCAAAACCGCGAACCACCACGTTCTCCCCGCCGACGTCGGCCAACGCCGGACCCTCCCTGGCCGAGGCCCCCCTCGTGACAACTTCCCGCTCGCCCAAATCAGCAGACGCCGCCCAAAGTTTTGAACCCTAATCCAATTTGTGCATGCAATCGGTACGTTAACTTTACGAACGAACGCCGTAGATCGACTCCCCTCGGTCCCCTTTATAATACCCAGAAACAATTCGAAGATCCGACTAGTTTGATCGCGGCGATGATGAACGGCCGAGAATAAACGATCGCTTTCTGAGCAAACGATAACTCAAATTGAAAAACGAATTTCACAAGAAGAATATGCTCTTCGAGAGCTTCAATATATATTTTTTCCGAATTTTTCCGAGGAGTTTGAATTTTCAGCTTTGGATTTTATTTGGGATTGCATCTGCAAATATAGAATTTTGTCTGCCATCGAGGAAGAGGAGGAACATAATGAATTTACGTATAGACAAATGAGAATTAGGGAGGCTAAGGTTTATAGTAGGATATCTATAGAGAAAATTGAAATAGAATAAATGGATCGGGTTGAATACGCGTTAACGAAAAAGTGGCCCAAAAAGCCCGTTCTGACCCCGGAAAGAAATTGGGTAAACTCATATATCAAAATATTTGTTTTAAAATATTTTAAACGCAATGGAAAAGGTTTCAAGTCCAAATTCCATTGTATGAAGAAGTTATGCTAAAAACAATATTTTTCAAATTGATTTCAATTGCATAAATTTCAAGGCGTTTCGAGTCCGTACGATCAAACGACTAGTCTGATCGCTACGAAAGTTGAAACACTATTATAATTCACCTTTACGGATCCGATGAAACTAGTTTCGTCAAAATCCAAGTCAGTGGCCAAAATGGCTATTTTTATATTAGTTAAATAAATTTAAATAAATCAATTAAATCCAATTTTTAAATTTCACTTCTATAACTAGAAATGTTGTCACTTTTATTTTCTTAATCATGCACATTAATTAAACCAAATTTAGATGTAAATTTAGAGTTAATTAATCTATACGTTTCAGCGTTAAATTTTCAATTTCGCTGTATTCACAAATTATAAATTAAATTTGCAAAAATTTCTTTTAATTGACTTTTCATTCAATTATTCAATCTATTAGTATCCGATAAATGAGACTACCATTAGATTCATACTCTATTAAGTAAATATCTCCAAATTTCATCTAAATTTATATTTACATAATATCTAAATATTAAATTTCATTTTAATGCAATTAAATCCAATCATTATAGTTCGAATCTCAACAAATTATAAATCTTTCTTTCAACCAATTTTCATAAAATAAATAGGTTTAGCATAAATTACATCTTATAAATTAGCCATCTTTAATGACAAATCAAATCTACCCTAACCGCATAATTTAATTCAATTAGTTGTAATTGATTCCACATTAAATGTTATTAATTATAATTTGAAACCTCAATAAATTCGTTTATTGATTTAAAAATCTAGCTATTCAATAAATAGACATTTTATGGGTATAAACAACATTGAATTATATTACACTACATTAGTGTATTTATTAATTTATTTCCAATTAACGTGCTACATAATTTCTCTTGATTTCAAATTGATTTCCAAATTTTGTTTAATAGACTAAATAAATATGTAGCTGTAAAATTTGATATTGTTAACTTTTTATTTCATTAAAAAGTTTATTGCTTACGACAAATGTTACCCTTTTTATTTATTATTATTTCCGAATATATTGAAGTTGTCAACTATATACATTTGTTAAAATTAGAAACCCAATTAATTCATATATTCATACAATACTTACCTTTATTTACTAAAATAAAATCTCATTCCCAAATATAACAGTTACAACAAATTAATAGAAAAATTAAATAGTAATTTATGACCGTTACTATTTCTTTGATTCATTAATTATAGTTAATATCCTCAATAGATTCTTTTACTTGATCTCATGCATTCTATTACACAAATTTCCACCTTATACATAAATTTTACGTTACTATTTAAATTTTGCATTCACTCTTTCCGTTATTATATTAATTGAATTCCATTTTAGTTAATATCTTTTATTAACGATTCACTAATTCAACATTTCCATTTGTTGCTTATATTAAGTTTATAACCAAGTAAGACTATTTACATTATTTTCAAATAATTTCAATTTTATTCTAAATTGTAAATTTTAATTACAATTGCTACGTCTAATTTCTGACATTATATCACATCCCCATAAATGTAACATTTATTTATTTTTACCAAAATTTATTTCCAATTTCATCCACAAATTAAACATGTAACTTATAGTAATTATAACATTTGTACCCAAGTGCACAATTTACGCCATTTCACTTTAATTGATTTTACTTCAATCGTCAACAATTAGTTGCTGCAATTCATCCTCAAACTTTTATTTTGATATAAATTATAACATTTTATTTCTTTTCTAAGATTTAATTACAAAATCCAATTTAATTAACAAATTTAATTGTCGAAATTTACGGGTCGTTACAGCATCCGTTGAAACTGTCGTATAAATTAGGATTCGATGCTTTCATTTCTAAGTTGTACCAATCTTTGACCAGAACTGAGATGTATGGTCTTTGCACTCCTGTGGGAGCAATTGCTTTTCCATTGTTCAGTGGAACAAATTTCTGAGTTGTATTGGAAGGCGTTGCCTTGCCTTTGTTTGTTTGAGTGGTTTTGGTCCGTTGGGCCTTTTCTGTAACAGCTTGCAAATCCGTACCCCTTGAGTCAATACTATCCTACATCAATTTACTCAAGTGGAACAGAAATACGAACCATTAGGGTTAAGAAGAAGAGGTAGAAGAAGAGGTAACTAAACAATATCAGAATCTCACTGTCGCAGCGGAATAAAATATAATAGTAAATAATAGATCTTTGCACAAAATGAAACTATATCTGTTTTATACATTATATCATCAGAGTATCTCATACAAACAATATTTACCAGCCAGTCAATTCCATACAATTCACAGCAGCTGATATATATACTAGTACGGATAATACGTCTCGGACTCCAGCTTCTCCTACTCCATAGCATCCTGTCCTGAACATATAATACTCAGTCTGACTCGAGCATTATAATGAAATAACACCCGAGTCAGTCTGGAATACCAGCTGATAATAATGCAACCAAATTGATTATTAAAGTTTCAAAAGTCCTTTTGAAAACAAAAGCATCTCGTAAGACCACGCCACAAATAAACATGTCGGGTTTTAACCTCACGATAGCTAAAACACTTTTTATAGAAATCCTCTGATATTATAATAGGGTCTATATAAAAATACTTATAAAATAGCCGAAATTGTTACATTATTAAATTCCAGCTACTAGCCACAGTGTGGGTAATACAAACAAAATTCGTAAAAGGTCGTATGGAGAATGGATTTCCAACAATGACTAGGCACTGGGGTACCACCTGTCACAGTACCTAGTCTAGATCAGCGTACCAAGGACCACGCCCGATCCCCTGCAACACAAGGTCCAGACTACCCCTTAATGGATAGTCCCGGGTAAGATCACCTCGCGGTTGGGATCAGCAACCGCACCACTACGCCGAAATAAACGGGACATCTAGACAGGAATGACCTTACCTGGAAATGGGTGCTGCCCACCAAGCCTTGCTGCATATCCCATGATTTTCAGTCATTCCCGGATGATGAGGCTTGAGGCTAAGCGTTATCTTTTAGAACGTTTCACTTAGAATGCCCATCGCCCACTTGACGATGTTCCGATGCATTCATCCATACAAGTTCATTCCGAGTTCGAACGGAACCAAAGGCACTACTCCTACTACATCCATTTTGGAAATATCCTCAGGATTAGTAGCGACTATCCCTTGCACTTCACTGCTCCATCTTCGACTCTGAACACGTTTTTCCCACGAAACGTACAAACCGGATCGAAGTGGATTTCGAGAAATAAATCTCGATCCCGGTCTCTTCGAAACGATCAACGCATTTGTCCAACATTGATAATCGGTGATTTAACTATCAATTAACATTCACAAACATCCATCACACAATAAATAATTTCCCACGTTATTTATTTCCTCAAAATATCTTTACAAGGTATAATTCCATTTCAAAATCCCTTTGAAACACTTTTCAAATCCAATTCTTCTCATGGAATAGATTCTACAACCTTTACTTCCTCTGAAAACTTCCAAGTACCAATATTTAAGGTTTAAAATAATTTAAATACCTTATTTTTGAAAATATATTAAACATTTATATTAACACTACTATATACTTAATTTAATATATATACCTTTAAAAATATCTCAGATAAAATTGCTTAATAAAATATAAACTATTATCTTTAAAATAAATAAAGTTAAGTCATACTAAATTTAAAATAAAGTTATGAAACTCTATACAATTTCTAAATAATACTTTGATTGGTCATCTTTAAAATAGAACCATTTATAAAGTATAAATAATAATAGTATTCTTTAAAACATAATTTCTAATTATCCTTTAAAAATAATTATTTCTATAACTACTTTGATATATATTTACTTTTAAAATTCTTACAACTTAAATAATTTTCTTGAAAACCGTTTTTTAATATAACTTCAAAACTCTAATGTTTCAAAAATCTATTTTTAAAAACATACTTGGCTTTCAGGGAATACATTTCCATCTTAGAATAACCAAAGAATTCTTTTTATTAATTCAACACGTTTTATCCCAATTCAATTTTACATTCATCCCGTAAAATCCTTTCCATACTTTAAAATAGCTCCTTTTATTTTAAACACGTTGCTATTTCCTGAAAATCATTTTCAAACATACGTTTAAAATATTTAAAATAAACTCTAGAAATTATTTTATTGAAAACAATACTTAAGGAAATATACAGGGTTTCCTAAGTATTTTAAATAAAATTTAACTTTTAAAATAAGGTTACTAAATCAAATTTTCATATTAAATTTTCCTTTTGAAAACTTAATACTACTTTACTTCTTTTAAAAATAATTAAATACCATAATACCTAATCAAATATTTGCTTTCACTTTAAAAAAAAAACATTTTAAAATAATATTACTGTCTTAAAATATTCTAAACATATTTAAACTGCAAATTTATAAATTTGAAAGCTTTCTTAAAACAAAACAAAATTTCCAGGAGAAAGCACACTTCTCATTCTTTAAAATAAATCTCGCTATTAATTTAAACAATTCTCAATTCCCTTTGAAATCAAATTTCAAACACTTGAAATTTTTCAACCCATTCCTTGGATTTAATCTCTTTTAAAATCCTTTACTTAGGAATTTCTTTTATATTCTTTAAACCCAATTCATCTATTTATATTTAAAATTTTCAGGTTGTATTCACCCAATCACAGCACAACACAATTTAAATTGCAATTTAATTCATCACAGCATATTGATAAAACGCAGCATATCAGGATCCAAACAAATTATCACAGAATAATAAATAAGGTATATCACAGAATATAAATTAATTTCTATTTTTGAGGGATCCATCCCTCCAACCTATTTCACTACATCCACAGATATTAGCACAACAACATATATCGATTCAATCATATTCAACCAATCAAGCAATTCATTTAAATATCGACTATTTAAATTAACTAATACTCCAGATGTGAGTGAGTTAAACTCACCTTAGGTTTTCGGCAAGCGTTCAAATATAAATTAAATCGAGCGGCTTTCGATTTAACCTAAATTTTTCGCTAGTTTCGATCGTCTCTAAACTTGTGCAGCAGCATAGTGCGCGTCGCTGCGATTCCAACACTTCTTGTTTCGTTTGAATCTGATAACGTAGAGTGAGATATGAATTTTTTAAAATTTGAATAGAATTTGTAAAACAATTTTTTTAAATTATTATACCAGAACAATACATACCGTAAGATTTGCAAATAAAATCAGGGCCGCTTGAACTCCTTCTTCATCATCGCGACTTCTCCTGGCAAGAAACCCAACATCGCACGCACACGAGCTCAATTAGGGTTCGAAATCGCGACCACCCCAAGCCACTAGATGTCGATCCAAACCCATCACAGCGTGCACCTTCGCGAACTCAACCACCTCCTGGTGCCTGGCCAAGCTCGGTAGCCTCTAGCTCTTGGAAAACGTGAAGGAACGGCCGACGAACATGAGCCATTCTGATCGATCCACCTTGCTATTCTCGATCATGACCGTTGGATTCGTAGAGCTTGAGATGCTCTACGATGTTGCAGTTGATGGTTTTTGATAATAGTTTACGGATTTGAAGAGAAATCGAAGGGAAGATGACAAAGTTCCAGCCATTAAAACTAACGAATGCGGCGGCTGAGCAAAAAGAGGGCTAGGGTTTCGACCCTTATGTATATATATACGTATATACCCATTAATTTAATATTAAATTCAATTTTAACGAGCATTTACAAACGAACTCCAAATCACATGTGCTGCCAGGCGTTTCTAAGGTTTTACCCATGTTTCGAACACAATGGAATGTGTTTCGGAAGCTAATTTGGTCGTATGTGCGAGTTGCAGAAATAAACGATCAAATTTTAAATTAAATCGATTAAAGTATTTTCTATGCGTTTTAAGATGCCGGGGTTAAATGACAACTCCGATTGTTACGAAAATTAAAATCCGATAATAACTAACTATTACGGATCCAATGAAACTAGTTTCGTTGGATTCCGAGACTGTGTCCTGGAAGGCTATTTTAACTCGTCGATTATTTCAAGAGATTTTCAAAATCGTCGAAATCACTTGGAACTTCACCTTTAAAATTTTATTAACTTAATTATAATTCATATAGAATTTATAGTCACATTAGAAATCATTCTAATTCGTTTTAAATCAAAATCTGAACATTTTCATTATTATATTATTATTAAATTCCATTATTAAATTAATATAAAATTCCAAATTTAATCTATCGACTTTTAATTCCATCCAATGGTCCAATATTAAAATTCAAACCCAAATAGACTTAAAATTGATTTTAGAATCTAATTTCAGATCTATTTACACTTAGAATCACCCGTTATTCTAATTCCGACATTAAATTATTATTATTATTCAAATTTCAATTAAATTATCGTATTTGAAGTTTAACCAATTTTATTAATTTAACCAAAATATTTTTATTTCAAAATTCAAATTATAATACATATTCAACATTTAAAATGAATTAAATGTTCAAATCTAGCGACCCAAAATTCCAGGTCGTTACATTCCTCCCCTTTATAAAAATCTTGTCTCCGAAATTTGCTTAGGTAGAAGAATGTTCCAAACCCAATAGCAAAACTTACTTAGTGAAATCTCAATTTCACTTTGCTCAAATTTATTTAATTACAAATCGAACCTGCTAATTTCGTTTCCTATTACAAAAATCCTTTTTTACTTTAACTGTTATTTGAAATCACTTTGTCGTTAACACAACGTTTTCAAAATTTTCAAAAAAAAATTCTAACTCCCAAAATTTTCAAAATTTTTTGGCAGAGTCTCCCCTGTACGGAGGAGCTTTTGCAATTTCACAATAGATATAAACATGTATACATCGACCCACACGGTCATAAAAACCAAAAAAAGTTCATATCTCCTATTTTTTATTGCATAGGCGTACCTTTATTAGCATTTTTAAAGCAAACAGCTAAATAGTATCGCACATACGCACTCCAACTCTATCCATTGCCTCCTATACCTGTACTTACTTAAACAAACACATCAGTTTCGAATAATATGAGCATTTATCAACATTCTTTTCATTAAACTAGCCCAAACACATCAATTACAAAGTTTAAACAATCAAACTTCATAATTATGCATGTTAACTTCCTTTATAAGCAATTTCACAATCTCAACATTATTTTAAATCCTCTTTACAAATCCAAACTTCATTTTATCTCACTTGAACAATATATATTCAAGTTCACTATATACCATTCATATTTATTACAACCAATTCATTTCTACTTCAATAGGATTAACATATGCCTTAGGTATATCTTTTTATTTCAATTCAATTCCAAATTGATTTACAACCAAATTTTACCTTCAATTTGAAGTATTTACATTTCTTTTATGCTCCATTTCCATTCATATGCAAAACCACTTAATAAAATTCCAATTCATCCCAATTGATTCAATAACCCATTTCAATTTGTTTCTTTAAGCCAATTAAATTTTTGTTTACAACAATCTCTATGCAAATTTAAGGTTATCCAAGCAAGTGACCATCACTTATGCTTATAGCCATTAAAATTAATTCCAGTTCAAATTTATATTAATTTTGTTCCATTCGGAAATATTCATAACCCACATATTCTTATTTCCTTGAAATTTTTATTCAATTTCTTATTCTCACTTCAAGTTCATCATCCAACTGAAGTTTATATTAATATCATTCAATTCTGGGTTATATACACCTCGTACATTTTTTTTTGAAAGGCAAGAGCATAAACTCATTTTATTGACTAATATATCATTACAAGCAGATACAACTCACACAGCCAATATCTTGACAAGATACAATGCAAATAATACAACCAAACTCATAACTTTAGAAAACAAACAATTAGAAACAAAAACTGAATGAACCAAGAAGTATTGTAACTAAACTTATTATATTTATCAGATGATGTAGCGAATGACTTCATATAAGACTTGAGCTGATTTGCAGGAAGATCATATTCAAGCTTCCTTGCGAACTTCAGACTTCAAATATTTGCAGAAGATATCAGACAGCTGATAAATCAAATGTCAGCAATCCTTTTGAAAAACAAATTTCAAATATTATCAATTATTAAATCCTTCAGAATATTGCCATGAATCATATTATACAGCTGAGAAGAATTCTTGCTACCATTACCAAAAATCCTATTATTTCTTTCTGACCAGACAGCATATATCAATTTCTTAAGAAGCTTTAGCAAAAGTCTAGTAGTATGAGTCTTCCATCTAGTTGCTTTGAATACATTAAACCATTTAATAGAACTAACAGTTGAAAGCTTATAAAAACCACCATTAGATAAAAGCCTATACCATATTTGATAAACAAAAGGACATTCAAAAAATAAATGAGTATTAGTTTCAGATTTTGATTTGCAAAAAACACATAAATCCTCTGAAATAATACCCATCCTACAAAGCTTATCCTTAGTATTACTAGCATTTTCCATCACTTTCCACAACAACAAATTTTCTTTTGCAGTACATCCAGTTTTCCAAATTCTTGAATGCCAGGGGAACTCACATACATTTTGACAAAGATAGTTATAAACAAGCCTAATAGAATGATTTTTACGCTTCCCTGACCAGATTAGAGCATTTTCACTAATTATAAATGGATTACTGGTAATGAGATTCCACAGATTCCTTAGTTGAAAGGAGCTGGAATAAGGTAAAACTATACAATCATCATGTATAAATTCATCTACTCTAGCCTCTTCTGAAATTCCACAATTCCTTCTCAGATTATAATCAACTAAGGTACTTAAGATCAGTCCCTGTTTAGCCCAAGGAGAGTGCCAGAAGGAAAGTCCTTTAATCAATACATAATTACATTGTATGAAAGGAATGAAAGTTTCCCTAAGTTTAAGTATACATCTCCAACTCCAACTACAATTTTGTGGTATTGTCATAGTCCAAAAATTCCTCTTGCCAATAAGATTTTGATTAATCCATTGAGACCATAAGTTCTTATCAGTAGCAAAAATCTTATTGAAATATACAGAGATTGTAGCCTTATTCCGTAGAAAAATATTAGTAATACCAAGCCCTCCATATTTTTTAGCATCAAACAGCTTGAAGAAAGAAATGGGAATTAGCTTTTTCGAGAAAGGGTCACCATGCCAAAGGAATTTATGTAGGGCACTAGAAATCATATTAAGTAGCTTAATTGGAAGAATGTAATATCTAGTCCAATAAGTAGACATAACCACAGCAATTGATTGAATAATAGTAAGCCTACCAGCTTGAGACAATGTATCAGTTGGCCAAAACTTCAGTTTATGAATTATCTTTTCAAAGAGTGGCAAACAGTGTTGCTTGGTTATTCTAGAACTAATGATAGGAAAACCCAAATAATACGAATTTTTAGGTAATTCCTGAAGACTCGAGCACTTAATAATATCATTCTTCTGTAAGGTAGGAAAACCAGCAACAAGAATATTGGATTTTGAAAGATTTATTTGAAGGCCAGTAATGGAATAAAAGAGTTGCAGAGAGGAGATAATACACTGAATATTCTTATATGTAGGCTTTGTGAAGATGATCAGATCATCAGCAAAGAGAAGATGAGTAATAAGGGGATATTTACATTTAGGATGTAAATCAAGTGCTTTCTTAACTACAAGATCCATCAAAATAGAATTAAGAAGCTCCATGACTATAATGAACAAGTAGGCAGAAATAGAATCACCTTGCCTAACACCTTGTACACCTTTAAAAAAACCATACAGTCCACCGTCTCTCGAAATGAATACATTGGTGATGAAATACATGTGTAAATCCAAGCTAAAAAAGGTTTTGAAAAATTCATCCTAGACATAATAGCTAAAATAGAATTCCAAGCAATAGAATCAAATGCCTTCTTAATATCCAGCTTCAACATGCATCTAGGTGATATATTTTTCCTCTCATATCCAAACAAAAATTCTTGAGCTAAAAGAATATTATCACTAATGGATCTACCACTAATATAAGCAGCTTGGTTATTGGAAATGATGGATGGAAGAACTAATTGCAGTCTATTAGCCATCACTTTTGAAATGATTTTATAAATAATGTTACAACAAGAAATTGGCCTATAATCAGCAATATCAATCTTGGGAATTAACGCAATGGAAGTAGCATATAGACCAACATGAAGTATGTTATTAATGAAAAAGTATTGTATAGCTTTAATAATATCATACCCAATTATATTCCAATTCTGCTGTATAAAATGTGCATTATAACCATCTGGGCCTCCACAACTATTACTATCCATATTAAAAACTGCAGATCTGATCTCATTAGCAGATATGGCACAAATTAAAGAATATGACTGAGACATGGATAAAGTTGGAAGTGTAATGTCAAAAAGAGGTTTGATGTCAGGTATAAAAGAATTGGATGGAGCTAAGATAGAAGTAAAATACTGAACAAACGCATCATTTATACCATCAAATGAATTCACCAAATTACCAAACATATCCTTTATCTAAAATATGCGTTCTCTAGCTCTCTTAACCTTCAAAAAATTATGAAAATACTTAGTATTCCTATCTGCCTCCTTCTCCATTCTTAAATG
The DNA here is from genome assembly GCA_030765085.1 of Allium cepa. NCBI lineage: Eukaryota > Viridiplantae > Streptophyta > Magnoliopsida > Asparagales > Amaryllidaceae > Allium > Allium cepa. The sequence goes on from CM060932.1 coordinate 899,006,863, forward strand.
AATTTTCTGTTTAAGTGATGACAATTCCCTTTTAATAACTTGATCAAGTTTTTTCCTTAAATGCAATTCAGCCTGTTGTAAAAGAGTATCATATGGTCTAGCACTTAAGTCCTCCTGTATCTTATTAAGATCATTCCTAATATGATTAGAAAGCTTAGATTCCTTACCAAAATTAGCTGTAGACCAAACCTTTAAATGAAATTTGAGAGCTTTCAACTTTAGAGATAAATTTGCTAGAGGATCCCTGCCAAACTGCATGTTCCAAAATCTGTTTAAGAATATCTTGATAGTCAACATGCTAAGTCCAAAAATTAAAAAATTAAAAAGAGTGTTTCCATCCACAAAAATCATCAACTCCCCAATGAAAAATTAAAGGACAATGATCGGATAATGAAGGCTGAAGAATGTCATAAAAAGATTTTGGCCAAACTTGAAGAAAAGAAAGGTTTATGAAAATGTGATCCAGTTTACAAAGAGTTAGATTACCACTCCTATTACTATTGGACCAAGTAAAATCTGCTCCAAATGCTTTGACTGAGATTAAATTAGATTGATTTATAGCACTGTTTAAAGGAGTAATATCCTTAAGAGATAAAGGACAACCACCAAATTTTTGATTACATGCAAGCATACAATTAAAATCACCACCAATCAGCCAAGGATTAGAAGTTTTTAGAGAAGGAAGTCGATCCAAAAAAATCTGTCTCAATGATAAAGAATTATGAGCATAAACTGACGTAAGATGAAAGTTTATATTGGAGGGAAAATGAATACAATTATAATGAATGAATTGATCAGTGGCAGTAATTTTTGAAAGCTTGAAAATTTGAGGATTCCATAATGTTAGAAGTCTACCATAATTGGATTCAACAAAATTATGATCATGTAACCAAGAAGGAGATATCAAGCGTGCAGCCTTTAGAGTAGATTGAATATCTAGCTTTGTTTCAGAAACACACATCAAAATTATATCCTTTTCCTTGATAAGATTCTTAATCTCAATCTGTTTAGAGGGTAAGTTAGCCCCTCTTATATTCCAAAAAGCAATATTATTCATTTGATAGGGAGGGGAGGAAGCAAAGGTGAAGGATTTTTCCTTATATGTCTAGAGTGAGAATTATTTTTTGAAGAAGATAAAGGAAGAATTTGCTGAGCCTTAAAATCTTTACCCTTATTCAAGTCATCAGAATTATGAGTAGTATTAATACCCTTATTAATCATGACTTCCATACATTCACCTGATTTAGGAGCAGGAGGGATTATAATATGATCAGGTGGAGACAAATGCAGACAAGGGGATGAAGTATTGGATGGAAACATAGATGGGGACTGAGAACTAAATTGAGAACTGCAAGATGAAGAAACAGAGGTAGATTTATTAGAGAAAACATATGAAACGTCCTTGGTAATAGAAACAAATAAAGAATTTGAAACATTGTCGAAAGCAAGAGATGTAGAAGATGGTATTGTATCACTATAGCTACCAAGTATACTTTCCCGAGCTACAAGGTTATTATTTGAATCTGAAGAAGAATTAGATAAAATTGAAAAAGAATTTGAAGTGACTGCAGAGCAGGATGAAGAATAATTTACATTACATTCTACTGAACCTTTTCCTTTACCCTTTTCAATGCTCATTAAAGGTTCAACATTTATTTGAAACTTTTCTTTAACCACTGCCTCTTTCCTCTTCCATACTACTTTGTTCCTCTTATTAACATTCTTCCAGCTATGATTAAATAAGTTGTGATTAGTAATTTGATGATCACACAGATTCTTATCAACATTCTCCTCCAAATTAACTCCTTTATTAACTTCAATCTCTTTAGCTTTTTTTACAATCTCACAACTGATAGTATCATGACCAAAGATTTTACAATGTGTACATATTTTTGGCTTCCAATCATATGACAATTTAACATCAGGGCAATTAATTCCCAACTGAGGAATGGGAATAGATTCTGGTAATTCGAAATCAGGCGATATCTCCACTAATGCCTTTGCATACTTAAATCTTTGCAGTTTCTCAGTACTACTATCAAAACAGATTAATCTACCAACATGAAAAGCTAACCAATTAATCCCTACCAACGTCCAGAGTATAATAGGAATTCTATGGAAATGAATCCACACAGGTACTTTTTTGATTTGAGCTTGAGAGATACCAATTGAAGGATCCCATTTGGTAATTATGAACATTCTACCCCATATAAAAATAGGATCCGAGTTAAGAACATGATCCTTATCTTCTTGATTGGAAAAACTGAAATAGAAATTGAACCCATCCGATTTGAATTCAACTTCACCTTTAATCCTCCAATGCCTTTTCATGAAATTAACAACAGTTAAGAAAGAAAGCGTACCATCCAAAAAGAAACCAACTAAATGATTATTCCAGTACTTCAAACCATCTTATTTTACAAGATCTGGTAAATCATGTGAATATTTATCCCTAGATACATCAAAATGAATGGGCTTGTAAGATCCAGCATTACGTGGTAGAGATTTGAAGAGAGAAGACCAGAATTGAAAGAAGCTGAGTCATTCTTGGTGCAAGAATCCAAAGATCCATAATGAAGGGAGGTAGAAGAAGGATGGATAGATGAGGGTTGAACAGAAGATGAAGAAGAAGATTGATAGGAAGAAGAAGAGGAAGAAAAAAGAGGAGGAAATGAGGCAGAATCAAAAGAGAAAGAGGACGAAGAAGAAGAAGGAGAAGAAGAAGATGACGCCATGAAATTTCAAACCGGGCTGAAAATCATCGTGGACGGAAAAATCTAGTCCAATCAACCAACTTATCGTTTGTTTGTCTTAGTTTTTTTCTTAGGTTCACGTCGGTATTTCCTCCTGCAAGGAATTTATCTACACCTCATACATTCTTATTTCATCACAATAATTAATTAAAATTCTTCCACTTGCATTTAATTATTTATTACCTAAACAAATTTCATTCAAGATCATTATAAGCTCGACCACAACTATTTTTTTTTTTTTCGATTTGCTTAAGTTCTTCCATAATATTTTCATTATTTTCTCATATCAATTTTATATTATCTTCATTTGATCCTCATCCAAATCAATTCCAATCCATTTACAAATTTTAATGCACTTTGTTTATTTATTCAATCCATTTTAGATTTATTTCATTAGCAAAGAGACCACTTTAAATTATTTCACTCATTTGAATTTATTTACAATTCAAACCATTATTATAATCTAATTCCATTATTCATTTACACTCCCAACTTTTGCCAAACTAAATTATATACCAGAACTGGGTTTTTATTTTTCTTTTCAAAATTTCTTAACAAGCCCCCAAAATTTCATCCATGCCAATACAAATTCCATTTAATTTAGTTTACACTAAATTCATCTTCAAGCTTCTCTTTATTTAATTTAGCTTAAGCTAAATTCATTCTCAAACAACTTCTTCGAATTTAGTTGAGTTAAAATTTTACTCACACAATATCACTCTTACTTCTCTAAATTAAATTTCCTTTCAATTTAATTCCTTGCCAAATTTAATTCAAGTCCAATTAAATTTTATTTAGCCAACTTGAGTTCATACCATTTCTTTTACTATCTTAAATAATAATTTAGTTCTATTCAAAATTATTTGTAACATAACTGAAATTTGACTTTAATTCATTTCAAATTCAACCCAATTTTATTTTATTGAAGTTAAATCCAATTCAATCCAATTTTAATTTTCCATATATAAGTTCAAAATTTATTTACCGACTTAAGTTCATTCACCCCTGTATATTTTATATTTTCTTCACCTTATTTCAATTCACATTTCATTTGAGAGTAGGTTTGAATTCACTATACCATTCGACTATTTCCCACTTGTGATCATAATTCCATTTTTTATTTATAAGTTTACCAACTCATTCACTTGAAAGCTTATATTGCCCATTTTAATCCATTTACATCTTATAATCACAATTTCAAATTTTATATATATGTGTATCACTGAATTCTTAAGGATACAAATTTTCTTCCAATTTAGTTATTTGCAAATTTTAAATCAACATTTTCAGATTATAAGTATAATACTTAATAGCTTGTGGGCATAATTTATCACACAATGACTCACAAATACAAAGTCATTTTACATTTAAAATTTAATTCAAATCAATTTAATTCTTGGTTCAATTTATTTAACTTATCCAAGTTAAATTCAAATTTTCTATTCACTTCAATGTATTCAAGTTACTTTTAGTTCCAAGATTCATTCATTTTTTTTCCTTATTAATATCAACTTCACTTAATAAGTCCAATAGTTGATTCATTTTATCCTTCACACTACTTAAATAGGACTTTACAGAATTCAATTGCCCGGTTTTTATTTCAAAATCATTTTGAAATAATAAATAACTCATGCTCTCCCAGTATCAAATCAAACTTCCAGATCTCTAAACAATCTGTTTTCACCAAAGCAATTTCCCTTTTGTAACTTCCAAAATCACTTGTATCTCAAACAAGTCCAACAAATATCATAATCACTCATATGGTAGCAATCCATCACTTTAGAAACTCGAAAATGAATTCTAATGCTGTGGCCATCATCATCAGGATTATTTTCCAGCGACTGAAGTGAGTTCAGTGCTTCCTTACTTTCCCAAATTCATTTCAAAATAGTTTCCATTCAAAAATACTTCTCAAAACAATATTCCATTATTGCCTTCAAACACCTTAGCAAACATTTCAAACTTTCCCAGGATTTTGAATTTCCAAACTTTTATCTTCAATACATTTAAAATCCTTTTCAAAATTACAGGAATTCAAATTCTGTTTTAATTCAAATTTAGTTATTCTTCCTTTGTATTATTTATACTCATGGTATTTATTTGGTTATAACTATTTCAAATTTTTAGATTAAATTTTAGATTCTCATTTAATTAAGATATTAACATCCAAACAATCAAATGTATATAATAATTCAGAAAATTATTTCTTTTATATCAAAATATAATTTTGGGTAAAATTATTTCATTTACCCTCTTTAAAAACAATACTATGTCGGTTTATCTTGTTTAAGAATTTAGAAACCCCTATCGATACGGTTGTACTTCCCGCATCGACCAGAATTCATAAACACTCAACCGATAAGTCAACATAGTATAAAAACAATTTATATTCACTAACAAGTACGCTCTCATATCTATTATTACACTCAACTCATTATAGAGTACTATTGACTCTGTTTAATGAGTAAATTCCCCACCAAAGCCTAGGTTGTCGCCAACCTAAGCTCTGATACCAAGTGTAACAGCTAGCAAATCCGTACCCCTTGAGTCAACACTATCCTACATCAATTTACTCAAGTGGAACAGAAATACGAACCATTAGGGTTAAGAAGAAGAGGTAGAAGAAGAAGTAACTAAACAATATCAGAATCTCACAGTCGCAGTGCAATAAAATATAATAGTAAATAATAGATCTTTGCACAAAATGAAACTATATCTGTTTTAAACATTATATCATCAGAGTATCTCATACAAACAATATTTACCGGTCAGTCAATTCCATACAATTCACAGCAGCGGATATATATACTAGTACGGATAATACGTCTCAGACTCCAGCTCCTCTCCTGGTCCATAGCATCCTGTCCTGAACATATAATACTCGGTCTGACCCGAGTATTATAATGAAATAACACCCGGTCAGTCTGGAATACCATCTGATAATAATGCAACCAAATTGATTATTAAAGTTTCAAAAATCCTTTTGAAAACAAAAGCATCTCGTAAGACCACGCCACAAATAAACATGTCGGATTTTTACCTTACGATAGCTAAAACACTTTTTATAGAAATCCTTTGATATTATAATAAGGTCTATATACAAATACTTATAAAATAGCCGAAATTGTTACATTATTAAATTCCAGCTACTAGCCACAGTGTGGGTAATACAAACAAAACTCGTAAAAGGCTCGTAGGGAGAATGGATTTCCAACAATGACTAGGCACTGGGGTACCACCTGTCACAGTACCTGGTCTAGATCAGCGTACCGAGGACCACGCCCGATCCCCTGCAACACAAGGCCCGGACTACCCCTTACTGGATATTCCCGAGTAAGATCACCCCGCGGTTGGGATCAGCAACCGCATCACTAAGCCGAAATAAAAGGGACATCTAGACAGGAATGACCTTACCTGGAAATGGATGCTGTCCACCAAGCCTTTGCTGCATACCCTTTGATTTTGAGTCATTCCCAGTTGATGAGGCTTGAGGCTAAGCGTTACCTTTTAGAACGTTTTACTTAGAATGCCCATCGCCCACCTGACGATGTTCCGAAGCATTCATCCATACCAGTCCGTCCCGGGTTCGAACGGAACCGAAGGCACTACTCCTACTACTTCCATTTTGGAAATATCCTTAGGATTAGTAGCGACTAGCCCTTGCACTTCACTGCTCCATCTTCGACTCCGAACACGTTTTTCCCACGAGACGTACAAATCGGATCGAAGTGGATTTCGAGAAATAAATCTCGATCCCGGTCTCTTCGAAACGATCAACGCATTTGTCCAATATTGATAGTCGGTGATTTAGCTATCAATTAACATTCACAAACGTCCATCACACAATAAATAATTGCCCACATTATTTATTTCCTTAAAATATCTTTACAAGATATAATTCCATTTCAAAATCCCTTTGAAACACTTTTCAAATCCAATTCTTCTCATGGAATAGATTCTACAACCTTTACTTCCTCTGAAAACTTCCAAGTACCAATATTTAAGGTTTAAAATAATTTAAGTACTATACTTTTGAAAATATATTAAAACATTTATATTAATACTACTATATACTTAATTTAAAATATATATATATATATACCTTTAAAAATATCTCAGATAAAATTGCTTAATAAAATATAAAGTATTATCTTTAAAATAAATAAAGTTAAGCCATACTAAATTTAAAATAAAGTTATGAAACTCTATACAATTTCTAAATAATACTTTGATTGGTTATCTTTAAAATAGAACCATTTATAAAGCACAAATAATAATAATATTCTTTAAAACATAAATTCTACTTATCCTTTAAAAATAATTATTTCTATAAGTACTTTGATATATATTTACTTTTAAAATTCTTACAACTTAAATAATTTTCTTGGAAACCATTCTTTAATATAACTTCAAAACTCTAACGTTTCAAAAATCTATTTTTAAAAACGTACTTGGCTTTCAGGGAATACACTTCCATCTTAGAATAACCAAAGAATTCTTTTTATTAATTCAACATGTTTTATCCCAATTCAATTTTACGTTCATCCCGTAAAACCCTTTCTATACTTTAAAAATAGCTCCTTTCATTTTAAACACATTGTTATTTCCTGGAAATCATTTTCAAACATACGTTTAAAATATTTAAAATAAGCTCTAGAAATTATTTTATTGAAAACAATACTTAAGGAAATATACAGGGTTTCCTAGGTATTTTAAATAGAATTTAACTTTTAAAATAAGGTTATTAAATCAAATATTCATATTAAATTTTCCTTTTGAAAACTTAATACTACTTTACTTCTTTTAAAAACAATTAAATACCATAATACCTAATCAAATATTTGCTTTCACTTTAAAAAAAACATTTTAAAATAATATTTCTTTCTAAAAATATTCTAAATATATTTAAACTGCAAATTTATAAATTTGAAAGCTTTCTTAAAACAAAACAAAATTTCCAGGAGAAAGCACACTTCTCATTCTTTAAAACAAATCTCGCTATTAATTTAAACAATTCTCAATTCCATTTGAAATCATATTTCAAACACTTGAAATTTTCAACCAATTCCTTGGATTTAATCTCTTTTAAAATTCTTTACTTAAGAATTTCTTTTATATTCTTTAAACCCAATTCATCTATTTATTTTTAAAATTTTCAGGTTGTATTCACCCAATCACAGCACAACACAATTTAAATTTCAATTTAATTCATCACAGCATATAGATAAAACGCAGCATATCAGGATCTAAACAAATTATCATAGAATAATAAATAAGGTATATCAAAGAATATAAATTAATTTATATTTGTGAGGGATCCAGTTGGATCCCTCCAACTTGTTTCGCTGCATCCACAGATATTAGCACAATAACATATATCGATTCAATCATATTCAACCAATCAAGCAATTCATTTAAATATCGACTATTTAAATTAACTAATACTCCAGATGTGAGTGAGCTAAACTCACCTTGGGTTTTCAGCGAGCGTTCAAATTTAAATTAAACCGAACGGCGTTCGATTTAACTTAAATTTTTCGCTAGTTTCGATCGTCTCTAAACTTGTGCTGCAGCGTAGTGCACGTCGCTGCGATTCCGACACTTCTTGTTTTGTTTGAATCTGATAACGTATGAGTAAGATATGAATTATTTAAAATCTGAATAGAATTTGTAAAACAAATTTTTTTAATTATTATACCAGAACAATACAGACCGTAAGATTTGCAAATGAAATCAGGGCCGCTTGAACTCCTTCTTCATCATCGCGACTTCTCCTGGCAAGAAACCCAACATCGCACGCACACGTGCTCGACTAGGGCCCGAAATCGCGACCACCCCAAGCCACTAGATGTCGATCCGAACCCATCATAGCGTGCGCCTTCGCGAACTCGACCACCGGTTGGCGCCTGGCTAAGCTCGGTTGCCTCTAGCACTTGGATAACGTGAAGGAATGTCCGATGAACGCAAGCCATTCTGGTCGATCCACCTTGCTATTCTCGATCATGACCGTTGGATTCATAGAGCTTGAGATGCTCTACGATGTTGTAGTTGATGGTTTTTGATAACAGCTTACGGATTTGAAGAGAAATTGAAGGGAAGAAGATAAAATTCCGGCCATTAAAACTAACGAATGCGGCGGCTGAGCAAAAAGAGGGCTGGGCTTCGGCCCTTATGTGTATATATATACGTATATACCCATTAATTTAATATTAAATTAAATTTTAACGAGCATTTACAAACGAACTCCAAATCACACATGCCGCCAGGCATTTCTAAGGTTTTACCCATGTTCCGAACACAATGGATCATGTTTCGGAAGCTAATTTGGTCGTATGCGCGAGTCACGGAAATAAACGATCAAATTTTAAACTAAATCGATTAAAGTATTTTCTATGCGTTTTAAGCTGTCGGGGTTAAATGATAACTCCGATTGCTATGAAAATTGAAATCTGATAATAACTAACTAATCCAATGGAACTGGTTACGTCGGATTCCGAGACTGTGTGCCGGAAAGCTATTTTGACTCGTCGATTATTTCGAGCGATTTTCAAAATTGTCGAAATCACTTGAAACTTCACCTTTAAAATTTTATTAACTTAATTATAATTCATATGGAATTTATAGTCACATTAGAAATTGTTCTAATTCGTTTTAAATCAAAATCCGAACATTTTCATTATCATATTATTAAATTCCATTATTAAATTAATATAAAATTCCAAATTTAATCTATCGACTTTTAATTCCATCCAATGGTCCAATATTAAAATTCAAACCCAAATAGACTTAAAATTAATTGTAGAATCTAATTTTAGATCTATTTACACTTAGAATCACCTACTATTCTAATTCCAATATTAAATTATTATTATTCAAATTTCAATTAAATTATCGTATTTAAAGTTTAACCAATTTTATTAATTTAACCAAAATCTTTTATTTCAAAATTAAAATTATAATACATATTCAACATTTAAAATGAATTAAATATTCAAATCTAGCGACCCAAAATTCTGGGTCGTTACATTTTCTTCATTTACTTCTGTGGGAGCGTTGGTCACTTCGGATTCTTACGAAGACGAAGCCTCTTTGGAGGTTTGCTTAGCTTTTTTGATGATTTCACTTGTATCTTCCTGTCTTTTCATAGTTTCTAATAATTCTTTGATTCTTTTTATGTCGTCCTCATTCATTTTTCATTACCTGGTAAGAAGATCAGCAGCAAAGTTAGTGTAGCCTGGAATGTATTTGACATCATAGTCATAAATTTCTAAATACATAGCTAATCTAATTCTCCAAAGGTTTTCTTCAGGATTGTTTATAGTTTTCTTTTTTAAGAATTGAGCAACAAATTTGTTATCTATTTCTATTACTATTACAAACTGTCTATGCAGAAGATAAATTCAAAAACTTTTGATTGCTAATTTAATAGCTAATAATTCTTTGTCATAAGTAGCGTATATAATCTGGGTTTTGCTAAACTTTCCAAAGGAATATGCTACAACTTCTTTTTGTTTGGCAATTAATACTCCTGCCCAAAAAATGTCAGAAGCGTCAGTTTGTAGTGTAGGTAATTCTTCATCTGAAGGAAAATAGAGGATCTTTTGATCCTTTATTAGATCTTTAAGTTTTTGTATTTCTTCTTCTTCTTGCTTTTGTGAGGTAATAGGAATTTTGTCTGTGTTCCATCTTCTTGGTTGTTCTCCATTATGCTGTTTATATTTTGCTTGTTCATCAGTAATCTTTTTCTATAAATTTTGGTTCTTATCAGATAAATTGGGAATAAATTTTCTGTCGTAGTTTACTCATCCTAAGAAACTTTGGAGTTCTTTTAATGTTTTAAATGTATTGGGAAAATCTTTAATTTTAGTATAAATGTGTTGTTGTAATTCTATTTGTGCATTTTTAATTCTTTTTCCAATAAAATCTATTTCTTTTTTAAATGATTCAATTTTTTTAGGACTTAGAATAACACCATTTTGAAGTAATATTTGAACTACTACTAGAAGATGTTGTTTATGTTCTTCTGTAGAATTAGAGAAAACAAGGATGTCGTCTTTATAGACAGATACAAAAGGTAAATTTCCGAACATAGAATTCATCCATTTTTGAAATATTTGTGGTGCGTTTTTTAATCCAAAAGGCATAACTAACCATTCAAAATGTCCTTGTGGGCAACTAAAGGCAATTAACTCTATGGACTGTTTATCAGCAAGTTTTAATTGCCAAAAACCCGATTTTGCGTCAAATTTACCATAATATTTTTCTCCTTGGATTTGTTTTGTTAGATGTTCAGCAGAAGGAATAAAATATCCATCAAATTTTGTATAGCTATTAAGTTTTCTATAGTTTATTACCATTCTAGCGTTTTCTCTTTTAATTTCAGCATGATTTCTTACTAAGAAAGCTGGGATGAGTGGGTACTGAAACTTTTCTGTATTAATTTTAAATTTAATACGTATTTTATTTGTTTCGCAAATTCTTCTTTAACAGTTGGTGATACCATGATACTGTTAACTCAGACTTGGCATCTTTGTATTGTTCCATTAATTCAATTTTACAATACCTTGGTGCTTTGTCAAACCATTTTAATGGATTTTCTGAATAACGGGGTTCTAACATATTATGTGTTAATATGTCAAATTCGTTGGTGGTTGGTATATTTTATGTATAAATTTTTGGTTGTATTATTTTCGGTGTTTTTACATGTTCAATTAATGTAATAGGTTTTTCACTACGCTGTGCTGCTGGAGTATAATGTGGTGCAATTGTAGCGGGTAGCGTTACTCGAGGCACAAGAACGCCATCTAATTCAAATCAAATCAAATCAAGTCAACTGCCTATTCACACACACACACACACACACACACACACACACACACACACACACATATATATATATATAACGTCTCATTTTATATTTGTAGGAAAATCTCGAACTCCTATTGAGGCATGCCGCCCAGCGTTTATAATGTTATACCCACACTTCGAATGCAATGGAAAATGTGTCGAGTCCTAATTTGATCGTATGGAGAAGACAGCTTTTTGGATCCAATTATTTATATTAAATTATCGATACTAAATTCAATGCGTTTATATATCGTATGGCCAAACGATAACTTCAAACGCCATGAAATTTGAAATCCGATAATAATACACTAATACGGATCCAATGAAAATAGTTTCATCAAATTCCGAGACTGTTACCCTTATCGCTATTTTAACGTGTCGATTAACACGACGATTTCAAAATTTACGAAATCGCTTAAATTTCAAATTTTTAAAGACCTACTTGATTAAAATCCCAAAACTAATATTTAAAACCATGTTGATATTTAAAACAAACCGTTGAAAAATCCGGGTTGTTAAAATTCTCATTCAAATAGAGATTAATTAAACTTTTAAAATCGTTTTCATTAACATTAAATTCAAGATTCAATTATTTAAACAATTTCAATATTAAATTCAACAATTTAATTATCAAATAAATCATTATATTTGAAAGTCAAGTTATTTAACTTATAAAAATAACTTTTCAATATTTAAAATAAATTATATATTTTAAATTTAATGATGAAAATTTTGGGTCGTTACATTCTTACCCCCTAAAAAGAATTTTGTCCTCGAATTTATCAAGTAAGGAAGATGCCGCAAACCCATTAGGTTTTCAAAAACAATTAGTTAAAATGGATTGCCAAATTCTTCTAAGTTGTTTAACTTCTTATAAAAAAATTATAAGTCTTTAAATTCATTCATAGTTATTAACTAATACTATTCCAAGTTATAAAACCAAAATTAAAATTTAGGTTATTAAAAAAATTTCCCAAAATTCTCAAAAAAATTCTAGCGCCTTAAGTTTCCAGAAAATTTCTCCAGTGTCTCCTTTATGTGGCTCGATCGTAAAAATTACAATATATATATATATATATATATAATCACTAACATACATCTCATCTTCGAGGATGAGGCATCCCGTAGGGAAAATATAAAAGTACGATACGTAATCAGAGATGTGTACCTTACGATTAGCATTAGCAAGCCTATACAATCAATATGACACGAAAGCGAGCTCTAAATAGCATACGCCATCCGCACCTACTAACCCTCAACAAACAATGAGAACAAGTATAGGGAAGGTAATATCGATATATAACATATACTAATACCATAACTATATGCAAACGTAGAAAATGCAACAGGAGAAAAACAATTAGTATTCATCCAACTGATTCATAATCATAGCTGTTTGCATTTTCCAATGTCAACATTACTTTACTAAGGCCCATACGATATACATATACCACTGTACACAAAACCATACCTGATCATTCGCTCGATCACACAATTTCACTCTGAACTAGTATCGTTCACACGACCACTCTAGTGCAAACTCGGATTCAATTCTTTGATTAGAAACAGTCATTCTCCTTGCTCCATATACTACGATAGAGAACATCAAATCAATCAAAAATTCTATGTCCAGTGGTCACCATCAAGCATAGAGTGAATAATCCTAACTCGGTTCAGTATAAATCACCTCAAAATCGTATACTTGAATCTGGATCAAACAGTTATGGAATAAAATTATATACGTACAACTTACGTATTTAGTTTAATTTACATTCAATCATTTACATTCACTTCATTCTCATTCATTTTATTTCCATTCAATTATTCACATTATGTTGAACAACATTCCATTTCATATTTAATTTACTTATAGATCATTTTATAAAACCATGTCATTTTAACTCTTCCTAAGTTAAATTTTTTAATTTTATTTTCACTTAGTATATCCCTTCAATACTAATATTACTTATGAATCATTCCATACAATTATTTACTTAAGTTCATTTTAAGCATTTATAAAACACTTCTAATGTTTATTTTCACTTTATAACTTAAGTTGATATTTAATTCTATTAAGCAATATCTTAAACCATATTCATTTTATTCTATAACTCAAGTTCAGTTCATTAATTTTTACATACCGAATTCAATTTCAATTTCATTAACTTTGCTTTAGTTATATTTCATTTCAAAAATCATCTCATTTAACTTAGGTCAAATTCAATTACCTATCTCAATTAATGATTTTCATTCCTTAACATTTAACAAATTTAAAATTCGTTTTTAGCTCAATATTCCTCAAATCTATAAGTTATGCAAACTTATTTGCTTCAAATTTCATGAAATTTATTTGATTCAAGTTTATTAACCTACTATACTTATAATTCAGGGTTATATAATCACTTTACAACTTAAGTGTATATTCATTTCATTATTTTATATAATTCATTTCAAATCTCATTTCAAATCTCATTTCAATTTCATTTAATCCTTTACTTAATTTATTTAACTTACCCAAGTTAAATTTTAATTTTATATCACGATTCCAAATTTCTTTTCTTATCTATACTGTTTTCAAATTATAAGTTCAAAAACTTATTATCTTAAGTTTTCTCAAAACATTTGGATAGAATTTCAGGTTTTTAAAACACCTAGTTTTATTTTAAATCATTTTGAAACCATATATTTACATAACTTCTTTGTATATCAAATTACACTTGTGGAATCTAAAACAAATTTGTTTTATCAAAACAAAACTTCAATGGTAGCAATCCCACACTTAGAAACTCGAAAATGAATGTCGATGATGCTGCAGTTATCGCCAGAATTATTTTCTAACGACTGAAGTGAGTTCGATGCTTTCTCTTCTTTTAAATTCCATTTAAGATATTTCTAGCCAAATATTTTCAAAATAATACTATTATTATTTTTCTTAAGATTTTCAAAAATCAATTTTCAAAATCAACGGGTTTTAAGTTCTCAAACTTCTTGTTTTAAACCTGTTTTCATTAAAAAATCATATCTATAAATATACTTAAGAAATTTTCATTTCCTTTCCATTTGTAAATCACGTTATAAATCATATTTATAAATATCATTTCCTATGTAATATTATTCCACAAATGTTGATTACTTTAAGTATAATCAATATTCTATAAATTATACTTATAAATTCAGTCGCTTAAGTAACCTGTTTTCCAAATGTTTGTCTTTGTTAGATTATAACAATAATAACTTACAGCAAATGATAATAATCAAATATTATCATTCATTAATATCCAAACACACCATAAATCGCTTATAATATTTTTTGAAAATTATTCATTTACATATAAAATATAATTTAGGTAAAATCATTTCACTTATCCACTTTTAAAACAATATGTGTCGGTTGCCTTAACTAAGTGTTTAGAAACCCCTATTGATATCATAGTGTCCCATGTACCGACCAGAGTTAATAAGCCACTCAATAGATAAATTAACACAATAAAAAATATTTTTATAGCTTCTAACAAATACGCGCTCATATATATACACTCAAACTCATCATAGGATCTCGCTTACCCTAACTCAAATGAGTGAATTCCCACCAAAGCCTAGATGTTCGCTCAACCTAAGCTCTGATACCACGTGTAACAACCCGCTTTTTCGTACAATTCAAACTGACAATAAACCACACCTGTCCAACGCAAGTCAAACGGAAGTACGAATAGTTAAGGGAAAGAAAGATGAAAGAAGAGAAGAGAAGAAGAAAAGAAACTAAAACAACACAGAATCTCACATTCGCAGCAACAAAATATAATATAATATCAATGATCATTACAAAGGAGAAACTATTATATACATACATCCACCAGAGTACAATAACAAATAAAATTATCATTCTGGGCAGTTATAACATCATGTCCTCACAATTGTAGACAATTTCCATAACAAAGCAGCTTCTTTGAAGACCTCCAACTTGTCTCCTGAGCTCTAGTGCATCCAAAACAATATGTAAATATGCTCAGTATGACCTGAGCATTATAATAAAATAACACCCGAGCCATTCTGGAAAACCGGCGTGAGAAAACACACCCAACTAGATTTTTAAGATATAAAAACCTTTGAAAACAAAGGTATCTCATAAGACCACATCGCACATAAACACGAGCAGGTTTTTACCTTATGATAACCAAAACATTTGATATGAAATCCTCTGATAGTATAATAATGTCTAATATACAAGTACTTATTCATCGTAACTGGAATTTTTACATTGATTAAATTCTAGCATACTAGGTTCTAAACCTAAAACCAAAGGCTCATAGTGGAGAATGGATTCCAACTATGAAAGAGTAAGGGTCTACCCACCGAATCCATACATCTCTAAATAAAATGTATGTGAGGCTACAATGGCTTGCACCTCTTCTACTTAAGACTAGCACTACCCCCTTTTCGAGTAGCATCGAATATGTTCACCTCTTGTTTGCAATCAACAACCACACAATGAGATCCTCAAACATACATGAATATCGCTCTAGACTTGGGATGATCATACCCTACTTAGGTGCGACCCACTTAGCCCTACCGCATGTCCTTGCTTTATTCATTTCTCATATGTGAGGCTCAAAGAGGCCATACCATTTCCTTCTAGAAAACCATCTTGGAATGCTAATATTACCCTCTAGGCAACCAATGCAATACCAGCATTCATCCGTACAAGTTTGTTCTGGGACTGCACGGAATGCTTGAGAACTCCATCTCCAATTCCATCATCTTTAAGATATCTTTACTTCAAGCGCTTGAGTTGGATCGAAGTAGTCTTCGGATAGCATATCCGATCCTGCTCTCTTTGAAACAACATTCGTCAATTCTCGGTAAACTCAACCCCGGTTCTTTAGGAAATAAACAGTCAAAGATAAGAACGAAGATCACCTCCTAAACGTTAGTGGATAGATTTCCTTATCATTGTCCTAGGAGAAAGAAACAAGGTTTATATGCATAGTACAACATCATCGGAAATGACCGTGCCATATAACTCACGTGTTTCCTCTAGACACTTGGGTCCAAATTCGACATTCGGTTATTTAACTACCGAACATCAAACATTCAATCAGGGATTGAATTCCATACGAAAAACAAACTTTTGGTTAAGCGCCAAGCAACACCAAGCTCCCTTAATTAATCTTTTCATTAATTAAAACCATCTTATAAATTCTTGTTTCAAAATACTTTTACAAAGATATATTCACAAACCCCATTCTATTTTCAGTACTTAAAAAATATCCATATACTTACATCAATGGTATAAGTATATTTACCACACATTGAGGAAAACCTCTCTTTTACCAAATTCAAAAATCATTTATAAACTCCATTATAAGTTTCTAAAACCATTTATAAATTATTTCCAAAGTCATTTATAATGGAATTATTTATAAATTCCTTTTTATAAATCTATCAACCCATTTCTAAAATTCATTTATAAATATCCATCTATTTACAAACCTCTTTACCTTATAAATAATCTTCTTTTAATATTCAAATCATTTTATATGTTCCTCTTATAAAAGTCCAAGTTCTTTTACAAAACTCTATTCATGAATCTCAAAAACATCATAAATAAACAATTATTATTAACTCTTAACCTCTTAAAATAATAGTTAATTATTCAAACCATTATGGATAAAACAATAGTTAGTCTTTACCATATAAGTAATAATAATAAATTACCAAAATATTAATAATAAAATTATTATTAATTTCAACATGTATTAATAATTTAAAAAATTAACCTTTCAAAATTATTTAAATATTTATAACAACATTGAGCAATATTAACATGAATAACCAACTTTAAATCATATTATATATTTCCTTGGTAAAAATCCGTTCTTAAATCTTCAACCCTGTCATTTCCATATTTATAAAACTATATTTAAGAATCCCTTTCCATTTTATAAAAACTTCCTTTCATAAGACCGATTTATTTATGAATTCCATTTATAAGTTATTTCCTATATGAATCTCACTTATTTATAAATCTTATTTAAAACATCAATCACCAATTGTTTTAACGTTACTTCAATATGGATAAATTCCGTTTGTAAATTCCTTTCTATTTATAAAATTATCATTTAACGTTTCAAATTTATCCTTGCCTTCAATTTCCAAAGTCAAATATTTCTAAAATATCATTCCTTATCTATTTGATTTATTCTCCAATTCATTTAACGATAATAGTTTCCTTTAATTTATAAACTCCGTTTACAAATTCATACTTTTATTAACAATATATGATTTTACAAATCTTTACTTCCTTTGTAAAATATCACTTTTATAATTCATCACATTCATAAATCTCTCAATTGTAAACTATCTTGGATATATGTACATACACATATATTATATTACTTTAAATAATATGGTTAATAAATATTTATATCAAAAAATTTCTGTTTTCTTTTAAGCTCATATCATTTATTATAAAAGACGGACTTGTCTTAAGATTTAAAATTCTTTATTTTATAGTTTAAAAATCTATATTTAAAATACTATATAAAACTATCAATTTATAATATCCAAAATCATACTTACGTTTTAGAAAATTTATTAAAACATATAAAATTTCCAAAATCACCTTGAAATCCCTTTTAAATCAAATCATTATTTTATAGTATTTTAAAATATCAAAAATGAGGCTAGCTGTTGCTAAAGCACTCATTAAGAAAAATCATGTCCATGTCATCAATATGGCATTCAACAAGTCATATATCACTATATATGTGAAAATAAAATCAACAGTGTGAGGAATCCTGTTGATCCCTCTAACATGTCCCCAAGCATCACATAAAGTATATGATCAAAAAAATCAACTGTTTCGAGGCTGGATTCGTATACAAAGGGTCATCCGCTCTTACACGGCAACATAAGAGGGTCTCATCCACTCCAATAGGCAGGAATATGTTCAATCCAACTGGTAATAATTAGTAAATTATTCAAACAGCCAATAAATGTCGGTAGAAAATATCCAAACATCTAATAGATAATTTTTATTGACTATATAAATTTTCTGATTAATCAAAAAACGAGATTAACACGCGTTGATTTTAATAGTCGCCACAACGTTCTGGTTTAAATTAAAATTGAGCAGTCATTCAATTTTAACCCGAAATTCTCACTAGATCCGGATTCATCCAATCCAACTCCATAGCGTAGTACTTGTTGATATAAACGTAATACAACTTGTCGCACTCGAAATGGACCTAATACGAGAAAGTTACGATACTGAACATTCGATATAATTAAAACTTAATTAACTAAAATAGTTAAAAGTTTTAAAACATTAAACCTTTCTTTTAATCTCCCTCCCTCATTCTTCAAGCACGTAAGCAATTCCAGGTAGAAGATTCATTCATTTTTTTTTATGACAAACAAAGCTCGATCACGCGCCCCGGCTCCTCCACCGCCGACCTTCCTCTAAGCGCGTCGCCTCCCTTGAACCAACGCCATCCCCCATGCGCACGCTACGCACGACAATCAAAGCCGCAAAACCCAAAACTATAGCTCAAATGTGAGTGAATTCCATCAACACCGGGTGATGATTCAATGATCTGACTGTTGATTTAGCTCGTATCGTCATGCTCTACATATTCCTAGTTGAAGTCGAAGGCTAATTCAGCCCCTAGAGGCTCCGATCAACCATGGCCATTGATTTTTAGGTTTATAATAGCAGCTGTAAATTAGGGTTGCAAACGAAGGAAGTTAAGGGCTATTTATAGAAAATTTTCATGGCACTATTCATCCGTGAAAATTTCAAACTCCAAAAGAAGCATGCCGCTTGGCATTCTATATGTTGTACCCCTATTCCGAGCACAATGGAATATATTTCGGAAGCCAATTCCATTATATACAGAAGTTAACTCTTCAAAATCGAATTATATTAATATAAATTCCTTTTATTAATTTCTCTGCATTTCGATCTCGCATGCCGAAACGATACATCTGATTGCCATAAAATTCGACGACATATAATAACTCACTATTTCGGATCCACTGAAACTAGTTTCGTCGAAATCCATAACAGTGTCCCAGAAGCCTACTTTTACACGTTATTTAAAACGGGTAATTTCCAAATCAGTTAAATCACTTTTAAATCCAATTTAAAAATTTACTATCTTCATTTTTGTTCAAATATAAATTAATTCAACTTTTGAAATCGACTTCATTCATATTAAATTCAAGATTCAATTATTTAAACAATTTCAATATTAAATTCAACAATTTAATTATCAATTAAATCACTATATTTGAAATTCAAGTTATTTAACTTATAAAAATAACTTTTAAATATTTAAAGTAAATTAGATATTCTAAATTCTATGGAATTAAATTCTGGGTCGTTACTATTTGCTTTTATGTCTATTCAAACCATCCGAAAGAAATTTTATCACTGGACTTCAGCAAATTTTTTACGAAAGTGCTTTCAAACATTCTTAGCATTTACTAACATCGAATAGGCTGCAGTTAAGTAAACTGATCAAAACTGACATTTCAGTGATCGAGTTGCTAGGTTTATCTTTGGTACTTTTTTTTCTTTGCTTTTACACACCAAGACTCTTTTTGTATTCAATCGCATCGAACACATGATTTTGCACTGTGGTTTATCTTCTCACTTGGAATGAAACAATTTAACTGAGATTTCATATATTATAAATAAGATTCATCACAATACAACTTTTGTATTTGATCTTATATGGACTAAATATCCATATTCTTGTATTGCTCTAGAATCCAAAATTTATAAGACAATAAATAGTCTCAAGTAATTAAACACCTAAGTGACCAAGATACGAATGCATTTAGCAATTGTATAATTCAGCTCTTGCATGGGTCTCGAAACGATAACAAGCCAAAAGATTTATTAGTAAGCATATTTTATATTTCTTTATTAATTCTTACTCAATTCATTAGTGTATTTCAATTGATAGATAATTTATCCAATTAGATTGGTTGTACCGATTTATTATAGTAGATAATATTAATTTTGTATAGTCTATGTTCTTACAAGTAAGGATAAACATATTTATTTTATTTTTCCAATAAAACTCACACTAGATTTCTTATTTTCTTAAAATCCTATGAGGAACATTGGAATCTTTCGGTTCCTCTGGCGAGTGTTAGCACTTGCTTGCCCTAGGATTCTGACCGTGAGATTGCTCAACAAATCATAGGCTCAAGGGTGATGGACAACTCTTTATCGATTGAGTCATATGCAACTCTAACTATAATCTTTGTCCTAATTGTAATATCGACCTCGAGTTTGCTCAAAAAATCAAAAGAGGTTATTCACTCGTACCTATCATTTCGCGACTGTGCAGTTAAAGCCGCATTATTAACCCCTATAACCCTGTCATGTGTCATGGTGGATTTATACCGCTACATTTTTCCATATATCCCTAACTATAGCCTTTCCGCTTTAAGCCCCGCTATTTCTCGTTATTCCTGCTATATTCTGCTATTTCTGCTATATCTTCTTTAAAAGAAATGAATTGAAAAATGACATTTATACATTATAAAAATTATGAATTTAATTGAATTTTTATTATATTTTCAAACATGAAAATACTTTAATATTCCACTAAATTCAATTATGTTATATAACATTTTTACATTTATTTACAGTATATTCGCACATGTTTTATTTAAAATTATTTATGTATTAATTATATTCAATTGAATATTAATTTTTCATTTAATTACCATTTATATATTTGTAAAAACATTAAGTATGAGTTTTATATGCTATTTTAGAGTCATCCGCTATATCCCGCTATATCCTCGCTGTATCCCTGCTATGACTTTTGCACCTTTACCGCATTGAATTTGCAGAGCGCTTTAACTGCACAGTTTCATGATGGTCTAAGTATAATGCACATACTTTGAATTCCCTCAACAAATACATGTATATATGTTACCTAGTATAGGCAATATATTAATAGTACTACACATAACATCCCTAGCTTGAGTTCACTAAACAAGTTGTGAGTATGCAAGCAATCTGTCAATATATGAATGATAAGGGCAACTTTATACATTTGAGATTCATGATCCTTAATATATATAGTATTGTGATATCGATTTAAGGAATGATGTATTTATTATAGATGCCCTCATGATTAAAGTGTCGAACACATCTAACGTGGTAAACGTACTTTATGTCTGTACTTATTCAAAAAATATGTTTTAGGTTTGTCTTATTATTCCACTTAAATTTTGTTTGTACACATAATTATATAAGTTTGGTTTATAAACTATTATAACTTTATTTAACTCATATGATGTGGGTATGTATGTGTGTATATATACATACACCTTATCAACTAAATCATATTCAGTTAACTATAATTATTAACAATTAAATCTTTTTTTGAACTAGATCAGGCTTGCCTTTGTTGCTGTATAGAAATATGTGCAAATATATTTACAACAACCTATAGCCAGCAAGACCAATACATTGCTCACATATTTATAATGTACAAGCAAAATATTGAACTTTCTAACCACATGATGAAAAGATCTATTAGTTCATTTAACATGAACTCTATTTGTCTAGAATACAACTTCAATAGTGATAGGTTAAACTTCAAAAGCGATCTCATCTGCAATCTACTAGAAGTCAAGCAACACTTCATCAACAAATATTCTCAAGCAACTAAAATAACATGGGTAGGCAGATCGACGAGTATAACATGGTTCTTTGAGTGGCTTCAAGAGTTCACAGCAAGCACTTTTATAAAGGACCGAAGCCAAATCCAACGCAACACTTTGTATACCTGAGTTTTGTTATGAGAATCTCTCAAATGAAATATAGATCTACGGCGCAACAAAGCTAAAAAATTTATGAGAGATAAGTTCAAAAATACTTAATAATTAATGAAGATTTTTAACTTGTCAATGTTATGCGGTAATAATTTTTATTCAAAAGTCCTAGGTACAATCTAATGGAAAATGCAGACTTAGCTAGGATGTTACACTCGCATTTCTAAAATTCGGTTGAGGGTAATATGACATAAGCACCAAGATCGAAATGGGATGCCCTCACAATGAAAGATGGACCACAAAGAGGAAAGGCAAAGAATGAAACGAAATTAAGAAAGTACTACACCCAGAAGTTATAGGAAACAATAGAGAGCCAAACTACGCTGATCCCACTAGTCTCGGTATTACAATATGATGCTATGCCTAAAACCAAGCATAATCATAGGGTGTAGCCAATAGCTTGCGACAGTAATATGCAGATAGTAAAGATGCGCTAACAATCCTGCATTGAAGGAAAATAGGGATGCGCTGCCCCTTTTTGAACACCAACAAAGTGTCTTAACGCCCCGCCATTAGAAACATAACGCCGTTAAAACATGAGCATAAAGAGAAGGACTATAATGCTCTCAAAGGATTGAATAAATCACAATATTATTCCCAAAGTTCATACAACACCTCCAAAAGTGAATCTACACTACACTCATCCGTGGCTGTCTAAGCAGCACCATGTGAAGTCAAAAAGCACTCCTAGGGCTGCACATAGGACTACCCAAACATTACACCAAGGTAGATCCATGCTCGCAAACGAATAACCAAGATATATGTTTCCCTCATCAATAACCCGCGAAGTCCGTCACTCAAAGTAGCTCAGTACATACTCACATAGAGCAATTACCTTCACAAATGGTGACCCGATCACCCTAACTAGCCTTGTAAACATCGTCAAGGTTCAAGATAGTTCAAAGTAGCAACCATCCTTTGGGGAAAAAGTATTAAAAGTGGTGCGGTTAGAAAAAGAACAGCAGCTTGCCATACTCATGCCTGTAAAAGGAACAATGCCAAGGTCATTCACCTTTTCGACGAGCAGGAATTCGAAGCTCATTCAAATTTAAAACCTCCTACCTTAAATTCAAACATTCCCGCTTCAATTTCAGATCTCCCGCCAAACCTGGATATTTAAGCGCTTAAATTAGAGTTTCCCACCAAAGACACGCCAGCTATACACATATATCAAATAGACAATACAAATGGATGACACATGGCATGATCCAAAGGTGGAGACAAGATGATGAAAGAAAGATGATGGCGATCCACGTGCACTTATATACTATAAGTAGAAAATGCATTATAGCAAGAAAGGGACCTTTTCTCTGATCTGTGATTTTTAAGGTTAAAAGGAAAAAGCATTGTACTCTTTGCCATTAAAATTTGTATCAAGAAATACAAAGAAGAAAATAACATTTCCCTATGGACATAGCATCCCTTAATATCCAAACCATGTAAATTCTCTACATGTGTTACTTTTCTACATTTTTACTTATTTTTACTAAATTTCAGTGTTAGATTTGTCCTATCTTTATTTGAATCTTTTTCTAGTTCGACTTGACATTTTAACAAATAGTTAAAGTGCACCTACCTAGTTGTGTAAGCATCCAACGACATGATTACTACTTAACGGAAAATTTAATACTGCTTAATTATTCTAATTCAATACCATTGAGGTAGTTAGTATGATAATTACTTCATCGTCGTTTGAGTGTAAAATGAAAAATCTTATCAACATTTTTGGCGCTAGAAGGAGGGCTCGGATCTCTACTTATTTCCTGCATTTAGTAAGATTTAAACCACATTTAGTGCTTATACCTTGAATCCCACCAGTTCACTATCCCTCCTACTCAAGAACATTTAGTACACTTGGCCTCGAAAACTACAAACAAGTCGCTCATAACTTCGAAAGCCCAAGGTGAAGCAAGAGCTTTGATTGAATCCCCTATAGACCCCCTCCTAATTGCATTCTAATCCTTTACAAACTAAATAAACCAACACATGGAGGGTTAGAGAAACCAATAGCGTAACATGTTACCCAAGATAATCCCCACCTCCACATTCCATAACTCACCATCATTGTTCACCTACTACGGTGGCTATTCAGTGGGGAACAAAAATGACACTCCTAGAGATGGAAACGATGATGCTGGCCTAATATCCAATATCAAGTTGAAATGCAAGATCCAGGTCAATCTGCAAATCATATCTAAACCGGCCAATATTAATCATCTATGGCTGAAGTGAAAAACTCAATCCACTCTCAAAGAAGATGATGCCACCTCATTATAAAAAGATAGTTCATCCTAGTTAAACCCTTGGGAAGATGAAGTTTACCAGCTAAAAGCATGAGTGAGTATTTGTCTAAACTCTGCCAACAAAGTACTCGAGAGAAAGTTAGGGAAGTAGGATCGTCCTCATTCAACGAAACTGTAATCAAGGCAGATTTCCCTGATAACTTCAAGATCCCTTCAATTGATAAGTTCGACGGGACTACCAATCCAGATGATCACCTTTGTACTTTTGAATATTATATAGACATTTTGAAAGTAGGAAGGATGGACTGATGCAAGTTTTTCCTATTTACTTAGCCGGCGCATCCTCCCGAGGGTTCAGAAAGTATGGGCCTAGGAAGGTCCGATCTTGGAGACAATTATCAGTCGATTTTCTGAGGCCATTCTATTCGAGAAGGGAGGCTTCCCCAGAAATTAATACCATGTCATGTGTATACAGGGAAGATATGAAAGGCTACGCAGCTGCATTAAATGCTTTAAAGCCGAGGCACTCCAATTTAGGGTCCATTGAAGAAGCGTTGCTAATGGCGGCGTATGTCGGGATTAGAAGAGGAACTGCCATGTAGGATCAAAATAGAATAAATTCATGCCATATTATGGAGGCTTTCTATGAAAGAGCAGCTGGCCATATCAGAATGGAGGAAGTCGGATCCATTGTGCAACCTCAGAGAACTTCTGCCTCCAATTATGATAAGCAAAGGGGGCAAAAGGATACCACCCATATGTGAAGCGACAAAAGGAATTAAACCTCACCTCCAAAATCTCCTCACCCAAAGTCTCATAGAGATTTATGAGTTGACCAAGGCCAAGCTCACATATAGTGTATCAAATAAAGGGAAAAAAGCATAGTGCAATCGAGGTGGAGCCTGTTGTCACTTTCATAAAGCCAATGGTCATCACACTCAGCTGTAGGCACTTGAGGAATGAGATAGAAAGTCTAATCCAGAAAGGGTATCTAGGAAGCTTTCAGAAGGCTGACAATGAAATAAAAGTGGACACCTCACTCCCGACCCAAAAGAGAACCAAGTAGGAAACCTCTCCAATCTTAGAGCCTTGATCCATAGAGGACGACACTTTGTTGAGGCAAGTAAAAAAGTACAAGAGAGATTTGTGTAGGAGGCCAAGGTATAATGGAGGACGATTTTCCATATCAAACAGAGGTTTTCTTAGGAGATAGTTTTCACAACAGAAAATGCAGCAGGAGTGGTTTTTCACGTCAGGGCCCGCTTATTGTTACGGTGCAGATCTTAAACTAAATCATGAAGAAAGTATTTGTCGATTTTAGAAGCTCAGCCAACGACATTTTTAAGTTTGCATATGATCAAATGAAACTACCATCAATGGTCCTGAAACCTAGCCCCAAATTAGTCTATTGTTTCAATAATACTACCATAGTCCCAGTGGGATCAGCACTTTTTCTTGTTACAACCGGTATCGCCCCTCTACATAAGCTATTCTATGCAAGCTTCCTAATCATTGATCAATCATCGCCATACAATGCTTTCTTATGAAGACCCGCTCTGATTGACTTGGGGGAAATCATCTCTCAAAAAGGCCTGCTTATAAAATCCAATACTCCTACTGAGATAGAGTCAGTGAGATGGAATTTTTTTTTAAGCTAGGGTGCTATACAAGGTAACTCTTAACTCTAACAATAAAATTGTTTCAAACTATTATGTTGTCTCTTCTAATATTTGCGATAATAGTAATAAACAAGAAACTAAACCAATTCATAAAACTGTATCAGTACAAAGCACAAAAAATGATGCCAAGGCAGACCATTCTATGACATCAAAACTCGAAAAGAAAGAGGAAAGAACATATATGCACATGATCGGCATTGATGAGTATAATTCAGTTTATGTGCGGTACTTCTTTGAAAAAGCCCAGAAATAGGCATCCTCGATGAACTCGCCACCAGAAGAGGAAACGAAAAGTGAGATAAACCCGAGATTGTGGGCATCAAAGAAAGAGCTAGAGTTGGTAGATGATCTTAAAGACGTACAAATTAATCCAGAGGATGCCATAAAGGTACTCAAGTTAGAAAAGAATCTTAGTGCAGAAGCCCAAGATGAGTTGATAAACATTCTGAAGAGATCGATAGATGTATTTGCCCGGACTCATTCAGACATAGTAGGGATGAACCCAGCCATTATCTATCTTATGCTAGACGTCGATTCAGAAGCCCACCCAATCAGACAAAAGAACGAAACCTTGTATCAAGAAAGATATAATACCTGCATGAAGAAGTCAAAAAATTAAAGGAAAACGTATTCATCGGAGAGGTATATTATCCAAAATGGATCGCTATCCCAGTGCTATAAAGCGATCCAATGAAAATGGAGAACTTGCATTAATTGTACCAGCCTCAACAAGGCCTGGCCGAAAGACAGCTTCCCCTTACCCAGAATTGATCAATTGGTAGATGAAACCAACGGACATGAACTGCTCTCATCCAGGGACGCCTATTTAGGATACAATCCGATGGCTATGTTTGAACCAGATCAAGGGCGTACATGCCATTTGGATTCAAAAACATCGGAGCAACCTACCAAAGGTTGGTCAATATGATGTTTTAAAAGTGCCTCGAAAAGAATGTCAAAGTCTATGTGAATGATATGATGGTCAAGTCAAAGATAGCATTAAGTCACGTTCAAGACTTAGAGCAAACGTTTGAGGTCCTACGATAGTAAATATGAAGCCGAACCCCCTAAAATGTACCTTTTTTATTCAATGAGGGAAGTTATTAGGATACATGGTATGTGCATGAGGCATAGAAGCGAACCCCATAAAAATAGATGCCATAAGGAAAATGCGGATCCTAGAAAAACCGAAGGATTTGATGAGCTTGAATGGCAGAGTGGCAAGACTGAGTAGATTCATGTCAAAAGAAACGGACAAGTTTATCCCATTCATCGACCAAGTAAAAAGAAGGTAAAGTTTCGAATGGTTGGAGGAAAGCAAAGCCACATTTCAAAACATAAAGGTTTATCCGGTTAACAATCCCATCCTATCTAAATCGATAATAGGCGAGACTTGTATGTTCATTTAGCTATAACTAATAAAACTACCAGTTTTGCAGTAATACGAGAGGATGAAGGGACCAAGAGGCCCATCTACTTTATAAGCAAGTGGTAGTCAAGAGCAGAGCTGAAATACTCAGTCATTGTAAAGCAAGCTTATCACCTGCTCCTTACAACAAGGAAGTTGCGGCCCTATTTTCAAGCACATCACATCAAAGTCCTCATAGACAAACCACTAAGGCAGATACTGCAGAAGCCATAAACATCAGGTTCCTACTAAAATGAGTGATGAAGCTCAATTAATATGACATCACTTATTTTCCTTGAATGGCAATCAAAGGTTAAGAACTGGCAACTTTTATTGTAGAATTACACTGCTAACCGAACCTCAACTAGAGGAAGAAGGCTCAACCCTTCGGTTCTGGCAACACTTTTTGGATGGAGCATCAAATGAGCAGAGGAAACGTAATGACCACTCCAAATAAGCAGAATTTATACGGAGCAGTGCAGCTTGGTTTCAAGCAACCACTAACGTGGCAGAATACAACGCTCTCCTTGTAGGCCTGAGAATAGCACAGGTAATAAAGGTAACCCATGTTAACATTCACAATGATTCTTAATTAGTTATAAACCGAGTGCAGAGCAATTACCAAGTGAAAGAACCAACCTTGGTCAAATATTTCGAACTTTCTAAGAAATTAATGGAATAGTTCGAATAGTTTTGCATAAAACAAATCCCACATGAAAACAACTCGTCCGCTGACTTGTTAGCGAAACTTGCGAGCACCAAACTGGAAAATGAAATAAAGGCAATACTAATATAAAAATTTTGAGCTCGGGGGCTGTAATTTGATATCAGGTCATTTGATATCGGGGCTGCAATACTAGGAAAATGAAATAAAGGCCATTTGATATCAGGCAGAGGCATGTATAAAAAATTAAATCAAATACTAGCCTTAACTTAAGCTCGGGGGCTGTAATTCAAAGGGCATAAGATCATGAAACAGTAGAAAATCGAAACTAGCCCATAGTCAAAGCCACACTTCATCAAATTGAGGAAGATCACTAGATGACTCCCATCAAACAATTCATGCTAAACGGTACACTACCCTAAAATAGAAATGAAGTCAAAAAATAAAATACCAGGTTCCATACTACTCCTTCTATAATGGTAGATTATACAAGAGAGGGTACTCAACCTCTTATCTTAGATGTGTTTCCAAAGAAGAAAGGGTATGAGCCTTATGCAAAGTATATGAGGGCCAATGCGGGGATCACCCAGAAGGGGCCAAGTCGACAAATAAAATATTAAGGCACGGTTATTACTGTCCCACAACACTTCAAGATGTAAGGGAATTCATAAAAGATGTGACAGATGTTAGTGATTCGCGAGTATCTCTAGATAGCCATCCCATGAACTCATATCGCTTACCAGTCTATGGCCATTTGATATGTGGGGCATAAATTTGGTAAGTCCACTTCCTAAGTCAAAGAGAGGGGCGAAGTACGCCATAGTAGCAATAGACTACTTCACTAAGTGGGTAGAAGCGGAACTCTTAGCCATGATCACTGCAAAGAAGATAGTCACTTTTATGGTAAGGAACATAATCACTAAGTTTGGAATCCCCGATAAGATAATTTCTTACAACGATACCCAATTCGAAAGAAAGGAGTTTATAGAGCTTTGTGAGAAGAATGACATAATTAAGAGTTTTTCCTCCATCACACACGCATAAGCCAATGGACAGGTGGAAGCCACTAACAAAACCGTAAAAAAGTTACATAAGAAAAGATTGTAGAAATACAAGGAAAAGTGGGTGGAAGAGCTATCTCTAGTATTATGGACGACTGAACCTCGACTAGATCCCTAATGAGCCATACTCCTTTTTCACAAACTTATGGATATGAAGCCATGCTCCCTGACGAAGAAGAAGCCCAATCACATAGAAAATATCGTACACAACGGAGAAAAACAAAACGCTGAAGGAAGTTGCCATAGATACATTAATGAAAGAAGAGATGAGGCGGTAGTAGTATCTATCGTATACCAGCAAAGGATGGCAAAGAACTACAACATCAGGGTCAAAGAGAGAAACTTCTGCAGGGGGATCTTGTATTGCGAAGGATAATGGACAACACAAAAGACCCAATAGATGGACCGCTGGGCCCGAACTGGGAAGGCCTGTTAGTCAAAAATAAAGTTTTAGCAAATGGTATGTACCAACTATCAAATCCTATGGCAACCTAGTTCCAAAAACATGGAACTCAGAGCACCTTAGGACTTAATTCATATGATATAAGTTGCTGATGTAATAAACATTGTAGTTGTTACGAAAAGTAATAATACAATGAACTAGGCATATGAATATTAGACGACACGAACTCATATAAAAATCAATTTTGTGTTAATCTTTTTAACATAGCAACTGGTCGTAGGGATATTAGACTGCCTGAATTGGTATAAAAACCTCTTTATGTTAATTTCTTTTACATAGAACCTAGACATAGGGATATCAGACTGCTTGAACCAGTATAAAAACACCTTTATATGCTAATTTAGTTAGCATAGTCATGCTGGTTATAGGGATTTGGACGGCATGAACTAGCTATCAAAATGCATTCTGGCTTTATCAGCCAAACTGGTCATAGGGATATTGGACGGGCCGAACCAATATAAAAACACCTTTATGTTGATATTGTTAAGATAACCACTCTAGATGTAAGGATATTAGATAGGTTAAACTAGTTATAAAAACCATGTGCATGATTTGAAAAGGCTGTAAACACGTGACCTGACTTCACAATCGAATATCAGTATGCCCCCAAATAGCGAGGCAGACCGTGCCAAGTGCACGAACGTGAACCTGCCTCTGAACAAAGGGGCAGGTTGAGCTCCGCATGTAGCAGAATACGCATGTCAAAAACTTGGTTCAACATTCATGATAGGGAAAGAGGTTGATCTAGAAAAATGCCAAGGAGAAACTGCACATAAAGCATACTATAACTTACAGATCATGTATGACTCCAGAAGCTACTTAATGCTCATCAAGTAAACATCAAAAATTAAGATTTACCCAAGTATCCTCCCATACTTACTAAAGGTCTATGCATGATTATATGTTCTACACATCTGCATGCACTTTGCAAAAAAAATGGAGGGAGGGAAGTAAGTGGAAATGACAAAGTGCGAATACCAATGAAGACAAGTCTACGCCAATCTACAATTGCCTCAGACTAGGGGGCAAGGGTTACACTCATATTTCTCTAGTCTTATTGAGGGCAATATGACGTAAGCATCAAGATCAAAACGAGATGCCCCCACAACAAAAGACGAACCATAAAGAGGGAAGACAAAGTATGAAACGAAGTTAGGAAAATACTTTACCCAGAAGTTTTAAGGAAACAACAAGGACCCAAATTGCACTGATCCAAATTGCATTGATCATTGGGTGTAGCCAACAGCTTGCGACTGTAATATGTGAATAGTATAACTGCACTAATAATCCTGCATTAAAGGAAAATAGGGATGCATGGCCCTCTTTTTAAACACCAACGAACTGTCTCAACACACAGCTGTCAGAAATGCAATGCCATTAAAGTATGAGCAAAGAAAGAAAGATTATGATGCTCTTAAAAGATTGAATAAATTGCAATATTATTCCCTAAGTATGTACATTGCTAATACCTTCAAGAACAAATTTGCACTCATTATGGCTATCTAAGCAGCACCACGCGGAGTCAAAAAGCACTCCCAGGGACACATATAAAGCTACCGAAATAGTACACTAAAGTTGATCCATGCTTGCAAACATACTTCCAAGATAAAAGTTTCCTTATTCATAAGCCGCAAAGTCCGTCTCTCAGAGTATCTTGGTGCAGAATTGCATAAGCAATTCCATTCGCAAATGGTGACCCGATCACCCTTACCAGCCTGGTAAACATCGTCAAATTTCAGGATAGATCAAAGTAGCAACCATCGTTTGTGGCAAAAATAATAAAAGCGGTGTAATTCACCCTAAAGGGAAAAAGGACAATGGCTTGGTACACTCATGCTCGTAAAAAGAAACAATGTTAGGATAATTCACCCTTTCAAAGAGCAAGAATTCAAAGCCCATTCAAATTTGGAACCTCCTGCCTCAAATTCAAACATTCCCACTTTAATTTAAGATCTCTTTTCAAACCTATAATTTAGCTGCTCAAATCGGAGTTTCCCACCAAAGAAGCACCAACGATCCACATGCATCAACTAGACAATGGGGATGGATGACACATGGGATGATCCAAAGGCGGAGACAAGACGATGGAAGAAAGATGATGGTGAACCACGTGCACCTCTATACTATAAATCAAAAAAACAATATAAGAAGAAAGGGACCTTTTCTTGATTTGTGATTTTTAAGGTTAAAAGGAAAAAACATTGTACTCTCTTCCATTAAAATCTGTACCAAGAAATATAAAGAAGAAAGGGACATTTTCCTATGGACATTGGATTCCTTAACATTCAAAGCACGTAAATTGTCTGTTTTTTTACTTCTCTGCATTTTTACCTGTTTTGCCTATATTTTAGTGTTAGATTTTGTTCTGTCTTCGTTTGACTCTTTTGCTAGTTCGACTTGATATGTTAACAAACAGTTAAAGTACAGCTCCTAATTGTGTAACCATCCAGCAATATAATTACTACTTAACAGCAAATTTACTACTGCTTAATTTTGCAAATTCAAAAACATTAAGGAAGTTAGTATGATAATTACTTCATCATAGTTTGAGTATTATAAGACCAAAAATCTTACCAATACATGAAAAGGTTTGCAAATGACCAGGAACACAACACTAGAGTACATAAAAAGCAATAAAAATAAGTAGTCTGCTAGCTTTGAGATGTTGATTTTTTTTCCTATAAGCAATTATGTGTTGATGTTTAAGATTTCAATGTGACGGTTGTTTGATGTATTTTGATATGTGTCCACTTCCAAACATAAGCAGTGCATTTGCATTCAAAGAAAATGCATGGATTTTTCTTTGTAGCATAATTATATAACACACATGTTGGGTCAATGAGTGTGTTACATAGCATAAACTTATCTTTGGTTGGGTATGCACTGATGTTACTCCTGCAAACACATACTGGAATTTTAGGGGTGTGCCATCTTTTCCATATCAATTTCTCCCAAGAAGTTATGGAATGTTTTGCTCTCAATGCATTCCAAGATTCCTTGAAAGAGTATACATTTTGTTGAAGTTATCCATGTCTAACAGCTAGAATTTTGAAACATTGCCTCCAAAATTGAACCATAGGGAAGATTGTAGTGAGGAGATCTACTCCACTTAATACACTAACTAATCTCACTTCCCACCCTTCTACATGCTTTTTACTTCTTTCAATTAGTACTTTCTGTTATTGAGATTAACACTAGATAAAGGAATATCTAAGTAAGTGATAGGAAGGCACCCAATTTTTAAATCTAGGGTGCTGGCTATTTCTTAATAAGCTGTGTAGCTATTTCTAAAGAAAATAGTGGATTTATCTTTATAACTTCGGCCCAAACATAAGAAAGAGGTTATAAAATATGTCTTGGATTACAACAGCTGCTTAAACTTCTGGTTTGGCAAAATTTAGTACATCATCAACATAAATGATGTGGAAGAGCTTGGTGTCAGACTTCACAACTGGTTTGATGCTTCCATCATCTGTATTCTCTTCTATAAGTAGTGTAAGATATTCCATGACAATTAAGTTTTCAGTTGAATTCAGTACTTGTAGATGATATT
The DNA here is from genome assembly GCA_030765085.1 of Allium cepa. Classification (NCBI taxonomy): domain Eukaryota; kingdom Viridiplantae; phylum Streptophyta; class Magnoliopsida; order Asparagales; family Amaryllidaceae; genus Allium; species Allium cepa. The sequence continues at coordinate 899,040,397 of CM060932.1, forward strand.
GATACTGATATTACAGTAAGAGATGAAAGTATAAAACGATATTCCTTTATTGTTTCAAAAAATAATAATTCATAGCATGTAAATTCCCTTTTATAATGCAAAGTCATAGACTAAGTCTATGTATAGCTGATTAATGTGTTATTACAAAATTTCCCCTTTGAGATAACTAAGTTAAAAGAATTGGTCCAACAGAAGTATTTGCATTATTTCTCTCCCTCAATCTCAACTAGGGTTTTCTCGTTATCCTCAAATTCGCCTTCAAAGCATCTGAATTTTAGATCTGATCTTAATCGATTAAAATTCTTTGAGGATAGTAGCTTGGTCAGTATGTCTGCTCTTTGATAGAAGGCTGTAATATGATTTATGCTGAGCTTTTCCTTATTTACTAGTTCTCATACAACATACAAATAAATCCCCACATGCTTTATTCTTGAGTGCAATATTGGGTTTGCTGTTAGTGATATAGGGCTTCGATTGCACCAAATAGTTTATTTGCTGATATCGATTTTCAATTCACCGAGAAGTGATTCTAGCCACATCACTTCTGTTGTTGTATTTACGAGGCTTCTGTACTCTGATTCGGTACTAGATTTGGAGATTGTGGGTTTTTTTATCAAGCACCATGATACTGGACATTAGCCTAGAAATATGCATTACCCGGTCATCGATCTTCGATCGTCTAGGTACGACTCCCAATCGGCGTCAGCGAATCCAGTGATGGTAATGTTTTTACTTGCTTTTAATATGAGATCGTAGTTTATTATTCCATTTAAATGTCTCAGTATCCTTTTAACCGCTCTTTAATGTTCGCTTAGTGGTTGATTCATGAACTGGCAAACTTTATCAACACCGAAGGCTATATCTGGTCTGGTTGTGGTTGCATACTTAAGTGCTCCTAGAATGCTTCTATATTCCTTTTCATTTCATATAGCTTCACCATTATTTTTGGATAAGTGTAGGTTGCTAGTCATGGGAGTCAGCAAGGATTTGGCTTGATGCATTTTTACCTTAAAAAGCAGATCCTTGATGTACTTTTCTAGCATAGGTATAACTCTGACTTTGACACTGTTGACTTCTATTCCTAGAAAATACTTGGGTGCACCTAGGTGTTTTATGGAAAACTTCTTGTCTAGTTGTGGCACCACACGATTGATTTCTTCTGCACTACTTCTTTTTATTATGAAGTCATTGACACATATTAGAATATAAGTTGTAATACCTTTGTTGAACTTGGAAAATAGTAAAGTGTCTGATCTTGTTGATTGATAACCTAAACTAATGAGTGTTGATTTTAGTTTGTCGAACCATACTATGGGTGCTTCCTTTAGACTGTATATAGCTTTGTATAATTTTCAAACGACATCGTTCTTTCTTGATTGTTTGAATCTATGAGACCATTCCATATATACCATTCCATATATACTTCTTCCTGAAGTTCACCATTCAAAAATACATTGTTCACGTCATCCAGTTGTCTAATGTCCAAGCCCTTAGGTAGAGAAATTGTTAGAATGACTCTTATAATTGTTGGATTGACCACAAGAGAGAAACTTTCTTTAAAATCAAAACCATGTTGTTGGGTGTAGCCTTTTGTGACTAGCCTTGCTTTATATTTTTGAATTGTACCATCTGGACTAATTTTGATTTTATATGTCCACTTGTATCCAATTATGTTCTTATCTTTGGGTAGTGAGACTAGACTTCATGTTTTATTTCTCATTAAGGCATTGTATTCTTCATCCATTGCTTTCATCCAATTATTATTGCTAACTACTTGTTCAATGGTCTTTGGCACATCAATGTCTATATCTGTTGTGTATACCTTTGATTTGAATATTCCACTTTTTGATCTAATTATCATATGATGCCCCCTAGTTGATTGTTGATGTGTGTTAATTTCTTAATCTATATTGTCACCTTGATTACCTGTTTGAGAATTGCTCACATTTGATGTAGCTTGTGAAGGATGTGAGATTTATGGAGAATGCTGAGGTAATTCAGAATTGTGTAGAATTTACCCTATATGGTGCATTGTATGTTGACCTTCCGAATCACTTTGATGTGTCCTTTTATGGTTTCGCTATTAATGACAATTGGTATGGGTGGAACTAACATCTTTGGATTATAAACTTTGTTTGAAGTCTTCATATTTAGACTTGCAAATGGGAAGATGTTCTAGTTGAATACCACATGCCTTGAAACGAACATCTTTCCATTTTTTTGTAAACACTTGTAACCTTTTTGATTCGTTGCATATCCTAGAAAGGTGCATGGAGTTGACCTGAAATTCTGTCTATGTGAGTTATAGGGCGTTAGATGAGGAAAACATAGCCTAAATGTCTTTAAACTTTCATAGCCTGGTCTTACACTATGTAGCACTTCCATGGACATTTGCCTTGCAATACCTTAGTTGGTAGTTTATTGATTAGATATACACTAGTTGCAAAGACATCTGGCCAAAATTTTAGTGGTAGTGAGGCTTGTGCAAGTAGTGTAAGGCCATTTTCCACAATATGCCTAAGTTTCCTCTTAACCAGACCATTTTGTTTATAAGTGTGTAGGCATGTCTCTCTTTGTTGTATTCCTTTTTCTTAAAGTAATGGTTAAGTGGCTTAAATTCAGTGCCTCCATCAGTTTGGATGGCCTTTACCTACTAATTCATTTGTCTTTCTGCTTGCTTGATAAAATGAACAATCACATTATAAGTTTCAGACAAAAAATATATCCATGTATACCTAGAGTGGGCATCTACAATTGAAATGTAGTATTTGAACCCATAGCCTGAGCTGATGAGTGCTGGTCCCCACAAGTCAGTTGCAACAAGTTGCAGTGGTTTGGAGTACTCGGTTTATGATTTGGTGAATGTTAATTTATGACTTTTTCCCATTTGGCAAAAGGTGCAAGTGTATTGTGCAGGTATACTCTCAATAGAAATTTTATTATCATCTGGTACTTGTTTTACAACTTTCACATTGGGATGACCTAATTTGTAATGCCATACATCAAAAAGGTTACTGATAGGTTTGGATGGTCTTGATTCTGCTATGTTGCACAGGCTTCTTGAATTGCTTGTTTGTTTAACATGTGATAAATTAAATCTATATAGGCCCTTATATGTATCACCATGCAATAAGATTTGTTCTGTCTGAATATCTCTATCTAGAAAATGATTAGGGTAAAATTCAAAAAATACATCATTGCCTTATGCAAACTGTGATACACTAATTAGGTACTTTTTATCTTGGTGACTCTTAATAGATTATTAAGATGTAAAATTCTTTTACCTTTAATTTGTGCTTAACCTCTGTGTGTGTGATGTTGATACATGTGCCATTACCCATACTAATTGAATGTGTACCTTGATATTCTTTGTTGCCTAAATTCAGATTTTGCAAGTTGTTTGTGACATGATGTGTAGTACCTGAGTTTGGGTACCAATTTTCATTCTTCAAGTCTTCCAGTTGTGCTGTGTCTAACAGATTAATGTTACGAGCCTTTGATTCATCAGTTGTATTTCTTGATTCTTGTTGCATACTTACTAAATTTATATTTATGCTCTGAATTCCTTGACTACTGGTACCATGAGAAGTGTTGTAGTTTGAGTTGATTCTGAAATATCATTTATTAGCAGTATGCCCAGCTTCTGACATATTTAACACCTAGGTCGACTATTGTTCCACATACCACCTCTTCCTCTAAATCTGCCTGACTAGTCTCTTGTTAGATTTTGATTTCCAGTTTCACCCTTGTTGTTGAAGTTTCTTTCTTGGGTTTTGTTTCTTGAATTTACTGCATAATTCAATGATATATCTATTTCTTGTAATCTTTTCTGCTCTATTCTGCCTTCATAGGCAAGAAGAGTGGCATGAGCATACTGAAGGGTTGGTGTAGTTTCCGTGGAGGAGATAATTGCAGCTTCGTATTCTTCGCTTAAACCATTCATGATGCTTAAGATGTGCTTTGTGTCAGAAAGTTTATGACCAAAGCTTCGAGTAGGTCATAATATGTCTTCATTTTTGTGGGATATTCCCTCATAGATAGGTTTTCTTTCCTTTGATTTTGCATTAACCTCATCTAATGCATCACTTTGGCAGATGATTGTGAACTAATTTTTTTTCTTTCAATTGTAGACAAAATTTCACTTACAGTTTTACACCCCACTAGTTGAGATAGAAGGCTGACATTTATTGATGATAACAACCAAGCACTTAACAGGCTATCTTGCCTTGTGTAGTTTATGTATTATTTTTTCTTAATTAATTTCCCTTCACCATCTACAGTATACTTTTCTGGAATGCTGGTTGTTTCAAGAATAAAGTCTTTCAGTCCATAGCCTCTGATTGCTATTTGAACCTATATCTTCCAAAGTAAATAGTTTCCTTCATCAAGTTGAATGGTGACTATCTGCTTTTGGGGATTTTTGAGGGACATTAGTGTATTTTCAAGTGGATTTGGTTGGGATCGTTTGGTTCTTTGTTGATGTGGAGAGGCATTTGAGGAATTATCTTCATCTCGTATCACTATTGATCAAGAAGATGTAATTAAATACAGAGATGGGTAACAGATGATTAAGGGTAGCCAGCCAGAGACAAAGATGATGAAGTTATTCTATATTTTTTTCTTGGTAGAGCACTGCTTTCAAGAAAAAAAGGTGTGTAATGGTTGGTTGATCATGACACAGATGTGAGATTTGAGTAAAATCACACTGTCTGATGGGTAGAGATAGTGCAACCAAAAGGTGAAAATGATGATATGGTTTTGATTTACTTTTTTGGTATAGCACTACTATCAAGAATTGAGTTCTTGATAATTAGAATATTTTTAAGAGTGACGGAGAAAGTGGGTTTAAAGGAAGAAAATATACTCCCTGACGATGAGATTTCTCTAAAGGGTGAATTTGTGCATCCACCTTCAAATGATGACTGATTTATGATGGAGGTTGGCGCAGCATTGGATTTGAGGCACCATCGAGTGATTTTCACCTCCAATACCAAATTAAGTTTTAGTTGAATTCAGTACTTGTACATTATGTTGATACTGATATTGCAGCCGGAGGTGAAAATATAAAATGATATTGCTTTATTGTTTCAAAAGATAATAATACATAGGTGTACATTCCCTTTCATAATGCGAAGTCCTAGACCAAGTCTATGCACAGCTGTTTAGTGTGTTATTACAAAATTGCCCCTTTGAGATAACTATGTTAAAAGAATTGGTCCAACAGAAGTATTTGTGTTATTTATGACAAAGGCTAATAGCAAGGAGGATAGAGGGTCCCCCCAACCTAGATCATTGCCGCTATCAAAAAAATCTTCAATTGTGTTATGATATGTGGTTGAGAATGAAGCAGTATGAATCATCTCACCGATAAGATTGACTTATTTATTTGTGAAGCCTAGAATTCTCATCATGTGAAGTACAAAGCGTATGTTTATTAAGTCATATGATTTTCTCAAATCAATTTTGATGCACATATTATTGTTACTATTTCTATAAGCCTCTTACAACCTCTTTGAACAGTGAGACTTACATCCTCAATGTGTTTATTATGAATGTAGGCGCATGGATTCTCAAAGATGCGAAAATCCATAAATGGTTAAATCCTATTACATAATTCTTCAGCAATGAAATTATATATAAAGTTACAACATGAGATATGCCTGAATTTTCTGATGTCATTGGCTCCAACTTCTTTAGGATAAGATAAACAAATGTGTGGTTGCATTCTTTATGAGTCTGCCAAAACTGAAAATATTACATACCAAGGCATGAAGATCTTTTTAACCAATTCCTAACAAAATTTATAAAATCTTGAATTGAATCCATCAGGGCTAGGAGCGAATTATCGTTAATAATAAAGGTAGCAACTTTTACTTCATCTAGATCAATCGCGTCATTCAAAAAAAATCCCATATTCAGAAATGGTATTTTTACATACTATAAGAGGGAGGGGACTATAGGGCTATTATAAGTTAAAAAGATCTTTGAAATAGCCAGCAGCTTTAGAAGAAAACACTTTCTTATCATGCCAAATTTCACATATGGTGTTAATGGAACCACTTCAAGTTTGCATAACTAATCTACTTGACATTTTTGCATAGAAAAATGCGGATACCTTATAACCAAATTGAATCCAATTGTATTTTGATTTTTATTTGATATCAATGAACTCTATATGTAATGAACACTCTATATCTTTCCTAGCAGTAACACATGCTAGGATTTCTAATTTATTTTGCAATTCAACACATTTTCTTTAAAATTCTTCAATGTCTTTTCAACGTAATTTCTATGCTTGCTCCAAATTTTGAGCCTCAATATTTTCTGCTTAATAAGAACATATTACATAGGAAATCCAATGACACTTTTGGACAATTTTCTTTTATAATTGACTTGTAATCTTCATATAATGCCCATTGGTTCATGGCTATGAAAGGTTTCACTGATCTTATTGCATTAGAGGTTAATGTGACTAATCTGTGTGAGTGATCATGGCTGCTTGAGGGAAGGTAGGAAATTTGACTGGATGGGAAATTTTGTTGCCACAATGTATTAGCTAATGCAATATCAATCCTGGTTAAGATGTTTTTAGTACGACCAGACCACCATGAAAAATGGAAACCACCGATCTGGGCTTCAGAAAATCTAGTAAGCATCATGCAATTATCTAGTTCTCACATTTTACTAAAAGGAAACGGGTTTCCTCCACCTTTCCCATTAACAAATCTAATTCAGTTAAAGTCTCCTATCAGTAACCAAGGCCAGTGAATGAATTTAGACTCATATTCCATAATACTCTAAAGATTTTGTCTTAGATATTCAAAGTTATGGGAGTATATGAATGCAACCATTACCAAGGCACCACCAATAACTTTCAAACTTAAAGAAAGGTGTTGGTCACTCATATTTTACATATGACATTTCCAAATTTTAGAGTTAATAATTACTAAATCCTGCATTTATAATTGTTAGTCCGTGAGATGATGGTTTTGATGGCAACAACCTTAGAATAGATTATAAAATATAAATACTGACATTGTAAGTTTAAATATATATATATATATATATATATGTATATGTATGTATGTATGTATGTATGTATATGCAGGATTTAACCATGCAGGTACCAAGAATGAAGACTGTACAGTATAGAGATTCAAGATATCGAGATAGAAGACTCATGAGTATCAAGATTATCAAGAGTTCAAGATTTCAAGCATAAGTATTTTTGTTAGGAATTTTTGTTAAAACTCATAGAAAAGCACTGTCATCTTAAAATCCAATTTATTCGTGGAATGGAATCCACTTCGAGCCTGTTAAAGGGATGGAACCTACGAAAATCTAGTGGAACATGGTTTTGTACCCACTAATTTTAATTCAAATGATTTTACAAAATTATCTTGTTTTCAAATTGATTTCAAAACTTTCCTTTTAAAACATCAAAACTCTCTGTCCTGATTTTAAATAATTTTAGCCTCAAAATTATCTTTAATTTCAAAGTCAAATTACTCCTGATTTTAAACTATCTTTTTAAATTATATATTTAACTTTTATACTTAGATTTAAATATAAAATTATAGTTAAAATCTATATATATTATTCTCTATATTTACTTATGAATTTTAACTATAGTCAAGTATATTTGTAAAGTTTAAAATAGTTTTGATATAAGATAAAGGTTATTTTCAAAGAAAACCAAATCACCAAAAATTGCTTTGGGATGTCGAAATGCCTAGGCTAACCATGTCGACATGGTGTCAGTTGAACTCAAAATTTAAATTTCAAAAGAAGTGTCTATTCGCCATAACTCTTCATGAATGGACATGGCTGTTGTTCTTCTATAAATAGGGGTTAGTTTCAACGAATTTTATATCAGATTTTCTGTTTTTTCACTCCTCTTCTTCTTCCACATTTCTTAATACGTATTCTTACCATTACTCCATCGAAATCAACATTGAATCAAACTCGATTACTTCTAATTTTATTCTCTATCAATATCTCTACAAGGTTCTCGGTGCTATTCAGAGTTATAGACTTCTTTGTAATCTATTAAGCGAGAAAAGGTGTGATTGTAGCCTTGGAAATCAATCAAGAGAGAAAAGGTGTGATTGTAGCCTTGGTAAATCAATTGGGTAAACTTGTGGCCCAAAAATCAAGTATCTCTACCCAGAGGATAGAAATTCTGGAGGCTGTACCTCGTAGCCTTGAAACCGATGGTGTAATTGTACAATAGCTTTTGAAAGGAAATCCGTACTTGTGTTGCGGGACTGGATGTAGGGTAACTCCGAACCAGTATAAAATCCGGTGTGTTCTTTCCTTTACTGCTTTTATTTTATTTCTGCATCTGTGTTTGAATCTGTGATCATATCTGTGTCTGTATATTGTATACATCGATGTCTAAATTAACATAAACTGAAAAAGATCTAGTAATTCTTTATTAACACTATTCACCCCCCTCTAGTGTTAATCCTAGCCTTCAGATCCGTAATCTGCATTTCTCACAATTGGTATCAGAGCAAGGTTTTCAAAGTTCCATAATCTGATTTTTGAAAAAGTTTTTAAAATGGCTATATTTGTTAGTACTAATTTAGAAGTATTCAAACCATCATTGTTTCTTGAGTCTGCATATAATCAATATTCAAATTCAATTTGTCTACCAAGATTGTTTGGTGTGCAGGAATCATGCTTTATGGGTGTTGACGAATCAATCCACAAGAGAAAAATTGTGCAGATCAGAAAGAACAAATGGATACTTGATAGTGAGTGTTCTAGACACATGACTGGCAATCCAAATATACTGAATGATATAATATACAAAGACAGAGGACTGGTTAACTTTGGAGACAATTCAAAAGGATATGTGATTGGCATCGGCAAAGTCGGTTATTCTGAAACTCCTACTATTACTAATGTTTTGCTAGTTAAGAATCTAAAACATAATCTCCTAAGTATAAGTCAACTATGTGATAAACTATATGAAATTAAATTTGAAAAAGATAAGTGTCATATAGAAGATAATAATTCAACCATTATATTTGAGGGAGTCACGAAAAAGAATATTTATATTCTTAGTATGAAAGTTTCAAATGATAACCTGTGTTTGTTGGCAAATACAAGTGACCCTTGGATTTGGCATAAGAGATTTGGGCATTTGAATTTCAAACTCTTATCTAGACTGTCAAAACATAATCTAGTAAGAGGTCTCCCTAAAATGAATTTTAAAGTAGATAGTTTATGTGATGCTTGTCTATTAGGAAAACTTAGAAAAAGTTCCTTTAAGTTAAAAGATACGATTTCAACTTCAAAACCTCTTGAATTACTTCATCGTGATTTATTTGGTCCATCTCAAATTCTATCAATAAATCATAGTAAATATGTCTTTGTAATTGTAGATGATTATTCTAGATTCACATGCAATATTTTTGAAATATAAAAGTGATACTTTTTGAATGTTTTAAGACAATTTCAAAAAGAATTCAAAATCAATTTTCTCTAAAAATTATAACTATTCAAAGTGATCACGGTGGTGAATTTGAAAATGAAAAGTTTGAGGAATTCTACAATAAAAAGGGAATAACTCACAATTTTTCATTTTCGAGAACTCCACAACAAAACGGAGTAGTAGAACGTAAAAATAGGATGATTCAAGAATGTGCGAGCACTATGCTAACAGTTAGTAATTTACCAAAGAATTTTTAGGCAGAAGCAGTTGCTACCGCCTGTTATATTGTAAATAGAATTTTAATTAGACCTTTTTGAAAAGCAATAGGCTAAGGGAGCCCCGCCCATTTTATTCAACTCAAGAGATATACATACAGTTCAGCACAAATACAAGAAACAGTACCAAACCTTACATACAATGTACATATCTCAATCAAAAGACTTACATACAAGATCAATATCAAGACTTAACATTCCTAATTCCTTTCAGTGCAGTCTTGTTATTCTTCTTAATATTATCTTATTAATAATTCTATATAAAGAGTTTGAATCTTCCATCTTCAAATTGAAAATTCTTCTATTCCTTTCACAACATATTTCATAAACAAAAGACTTCAAGACAATCAAAAGAATCATATCATTTGGAGATTTCCACCTTGTTGCTTTAAAAATATTGAACCATTCAATTCTAGAAGATCTGACCGGCTTGTGAAATTTGCCATTAATAAGCAACCTGCACCAGATTGTAAAAGCAAAATTGCATTCAAAAAATAAGTGAGTGTTTGATTCCATCTGATTATTGCAGAGTACACAATCTACATTGTTTATCATTCCCATCATTGTCAACTTTTGTTTTGTGTTTAAAGCATTCGCCATGACTTTCCACAGTAATAAATTCTCTTTAGCAGGAGATTTATCATTCAGATTCTTTTATACCAAGGGAAATTTTATGAACTTGAATTTTCAATCAAAGACTTATACACCAAAGCTATTGAGTGAGGCTTTCTTTTGATAGACCAGAGGACTTTATTCTTAGTAGATGGTAGATCCATTGGAGAAATTTTCTACCATAATTTCCTCACCAGATATGAGCTGCAGTAAGGTAAGACAATTATATTTTCACTAATATATGCTGAAACTTTTGCATTTAGAGGGATACCAGTCCGTCTCTGTAATCAGTAAGATAGGCTATCTTGAATTATGAAACCAGTTTATGCCCAAGGGGATGACCAAAAAGATAAATCTTTATTTTCTAGGGGATTACACTGAATCAAAGGAACAAGAGTATGCCTAAGTTTTAATATATTTCTCCAACTCCAGCTGCAAAGACTTGGAATGTTCATAGACTAGAATTCCTTTCCTTTAACTAGATTTTTCTTTATCCACTCTGTCCAAAGATCACCACTATCCGATAATATTTTATCAAAGTGAACAGATACCGCTGCTATATTCCAGAGTTTTAGATTAGTAATACCAAGAACTCCTTTATCTTTTGGAAGCTGAATCTTTTTATAAGAAACTGGGATGAGTTTTTTTGAAAAGGGATCACCATGCCAAAAGAATCTATTCAAAGCTCTATTAACCATAGAAATGAGTTTATTTGGAAGAATATAGTGCCTCATCTAATAATTTTCCATTGCACTTGCTATACTTTGAACTATTACCAATCTTCCTGCTTGAGTTAGTTGGGTGTTAGGCCACAAAGAAAGTTTTGCAGTAATCTTCTCATATAAAGGAAGACAGTCATTTTTTGTAAGCCTAGCAGTGATAAGTGGTAAGCCCAAATATTTAGCATTATGCTTCATTTCCTTCAAACCAGTTTGAGCTATAATGCAGCCTTCAAATTATCATTTAGCCCTGCTAATAAAATATTTGATTTGTTGAAATTTATTTTTAATCCAGTAATTTCATGGAACACCTTCAGTACCTCCAGAATAGAAGCAATATTAGCTGAAGTTGGTTTGGTAAAGATAACTAGATCATCAGCAAAAAGAAGATGAGTTATGAGAGGATCCTTGCATTTTGGATGTAGTTGAAATTTCTTAAGTTTCACTTGCTCAAGAATAAGAGAATTCAGTATTTCCATCACTATTATGAATAACAGAGCAGAAATAGGATCACCTTGACGTACTCCTTCAGTGCCTTTGAAAAAACCTCTTGCACTTCCATTTCTAATTATAGAATAGTGAGTTGTAGAGATACATGTATATATCCAGGCTATAATTAGCTTCGGGAAATTCATTCTGGAAAGAATTGCAACAATAGAGTTCCAAGAAACTGAATCAAATGCTTTTTGGATATCAAGCTTCAACATACACCTAGGAGAGATATTTGAAATTCCATAGCCTCTTAAGAGCTCCTGAGTTAATAAGATGTTATCACTGATATTTCTCTATGGCAAAAAAGCAACTAGATTTCTGGAAATAATTGATGGCAGCACAATTTGTAATCTATTTGCAATAACCTTTGCTATGATTTTATATAAGACATTACAACATGATATTGTCCTGAAGTCAGCAACATTACTAGGATTGTTACACTTTGGCACCAGAACAATGTTTGTAGAATTTACACCAATTGGTAATTTATTATGAGAGAAGAAGTATTGAATAGCTTTGATAACATCCACTTTAATAATTTTCCATGATTTCTGAAAGAAAAATGCATTATATCCATCAGGGACAACATTACTATCCGGTTTAAGAGAGAATATTGCCTTTTCAATTTCCTCTGATGTTATTTCTTGTATCATTTTATTAGCTTGTTGATCATCCAAGCATGGTGTTTGCAAATGAAACAGAGGCATAAGATTTGGAATTAAAGGCTTGGGATTGGATAGTATAGATGAAAAATAATCTATGAAGGCTTTAATAATAGAATCTTCATTCTCCTGCAATGCTCCATTCACATCCTTAATGCACATGATCCTCTCTTTTGCCTGTTCGATTTTAATAGAATCATGAAAAAAATTGTATTCCTATCCCTAAGCTTTTCATAAGATTCATGCAATACTTCTTTCCTCATTAAAGCTTCAAATTCTAGTGCCTCAAACAAAGCCTTTGAAAGTTCAGATTCTTGGAAGCTAATCTTCCATTCAGAGGGTTTAGCTGCAATTGATGTTGTATATGAATAAGCTGATTCCTTATTCCATCAGAGATTTTTGAACCATCACCAAACTTGTCTTTAGCCCACAATTTAAGTTTATATTTCAGCCTTTGAAGCTTTGTTTTGATAATATACATAGGATTCCCAAATATAATCTCCTTCCATACCTGCAATACACAGCTATGAAAATCTTTATGATTAGTCCAAGATTTAAAAAAATTGAAAGATGGGTTGCTATTTTTAATAATATCTCCCCATGTTAATATAATTGGTGAGTGATCAGAAATTGACGGGCTAAGAAATTTGTACAGGAGATTTGGCCAAAGATTAATAGAATGGATATTATGAAATGCATGATCAAGTTTACAAAAAGTTCTAGGACCATTTTTGCATTTGTTATTCCAAGTAAAATCAGCTCCAATAAAATTTATATGAGAGAGAGATGAATTATTTAAAGCTTGTTTCAAAGGAGATATTTCTTACAGAGATAAAGGATTGCCGCCAGGTTTTTGATCAGATGCAAACATGCAATTGAAATCACCAAGGACAATCCAAGGGAGATTTTGTTGAACAAAAGAGTAGAGATTAGATAGGAAAGAAAGTCTTCTATCTAAATTGTTATAAGCATAAACAAATGAAATCATAAAATTTTGTGTTAGAGGGTAAAGATAAAGCACTGAAATGAATGATTTGATCATCCTCCATTATCTTTGTCATCTTGAAAAAGTGAGAGTTCCATAGAACCAAAATTCTTCCAAAAGGAGCACTATTCAGATTACCTTCAAAGGACCAATCTGGAGCAATATTTTTACAAGCTAGAACTGTCTTTATTCTATTCAACTTAGTTTCACTAATAGCTAAAAGATGAATTTTTTGATCTTTAATCAATTTCTTCACTTCATCTTGTTTTGATAATAAGTGCCCTCCTCTAATATTCCAATAAGCTATGCTATTGATCATCATCATAAAGATTTTGGAGATATAATAATTGTAGGATTCTTCCTTGTATGTCTTTTTCCACCTGAAAGAGATGAAAATTCCTTGCAAGATAAATTATTATTTCTAGGCTGAATTTCATCAATGCTGTAGTTATTTCCACTGTTAAAGTCATCGGTTGCTTCATTGAAAGAGACACTCTTTTTTCCTCTTTTTCCTTTTTTGTAATTTGATATAACTTGGTCCACTATTTTCTCTTTAGAAGAACAGGGTGGAGGTAAAATTAGATGTTCAGGAGGAGAAATATTAATATATGGAGAGGATTGTTCAAAGTCATCATCTTTTCTGCTTTCCAAGGAATTTTCTTGCTCTAATAAAGTTTGTGATTTCATATCCATGTCTTTTTTCGTAACTGATGTTTCTTGATGTTTTGACATTTCAACTGTACATTAGAGTTTTCGACTAAAATTTTATTATGAACCATAGGGCTAATATCAGGAACTTTTCCAACATAAATCCTATCAATCATGTTATCTTCCCCCAATCCATGATTATTATTTGAATTAAAAATATCCTGAAAATTTCCAGAATGTGAATTTGATGTCTCACTTTCTTTTATTTGGATATTATTATCAGTTTCCTCATCCAAATCAGATAGCACCATATAAGAATTTGAAGTTGATATATTCTCCTTTAATTCCGAGACATCCAAAATAATATGTTCAGAATTTTGAATTTGAAAAACTTTTGTTAGTACTATTCTCTTTTTCCTCTTGAACAATTTGTATTTTATCCCCATTCTTCTGCCCAGAATCAGTTAAAAGATTATCTGATTCTTTATTCCACTTAATATCATCCTTTGTACTTTGTTGATCTTTTCCTTTTTCCATCAAACTTTCATAGTCTTCAGATTTAAATTTCCAGAATTGTGTATCTTCAAAACTTTCTCATTCAATAAATATTTTCCATTATTTTCTCTGTAACCAGTTGTTCCAGAATCACTACCATGATGCATATCAGATCTTTCAACCTTACAATATCCTGAACACTCCTTAGTTTCATGTCCAAACACTTTGCAAATACAATAGATTTTAGGCTTCCAATCATAAACAACTTTTACATGAGGGCAACTGTCACCTAATTCATCAATTACAATATACTCAGGGAGTTCTTGATCAGGAGATATTTCAATCAAAGCCTTGGCATATTTGAATCTTGTAAGGTTTTCAGTACTTTCATCAAGGCAGATCAGATTACCAATATGACAAGCCAACCAATTAATTCCAATCAGCGTCCAAGCAATCAAGGGAATTTTATAGAAATGAACCCAAACCGGAACCTTCTTAATCTGTTCGTGAACATAGTCATATGATGGATTCCAAGTTGTTATAATGAACATTTTTCCTTTGATAAAGATCGGATCAGATTGTAAGATATTCATTCTATCTAAATCATTTGAGAATTTGAAATAAAAAAATTCATTATCAGATTTAATATCCACTTCACCTTTCAACCTCCAAACGCTTCTCAAGTGCTTAGTTACAGTCAAATAGGAAAGAGATCCATCTGAGAAGAATCCAAATAAATGATCACTCCAGTACTGTATACCTTCTTTTTTAACTTCTTCAAGTAAAGGCTTCGGTAATCCATCTCTCTTAATCTCAAAATGCCTCGGTACAAAAACACCAACATTTCTTGGCTTTTTCTTAAAAAGCGAAGACCACTTATTATCAATATCCAAGGGCTTAGATGAATTCTTCTCTTAAAATACATTGTTAGATAGAGATGGAAAATTCTTATCAGAAAATAATGTTGCTTGATTCTTAAGGATCAGACAAGTTTCCAACTCAGACAAAGATAATGGAGGAATCAAAGGAGAAGTAGAAAGAGAAGAAGAAAAAGATAGAAAAGAGTTAGACAGAGAAGACTTGGAAGGAGGAGGGGGAGAAGAAGTAGGGGGAGGAGGATTCAAGGGAATATGATTCAGAGATGAGGGGAAAGGAGGAGGAAACAAAGACGAGGGAGTAGAAGGAATCGAGGAAGAGGGAGGAGGAAGGAACGGGAAAGAGGGAGGAGGAAGAGGAGGAGAGGCCACCATTAGACCTTTAACTGATAAGACATCTTATGAACTTCTTTATTCAAAGAAACCTAAGGTATCTTATTTCAGAATTTTTGGAAGTAAATGCTTTATTTTAAATACAAAAGATAATTTAGATAAATTTGATCCTAAATCCGACAAAGGTATCTTTATCAGATATTCTAATAGAAGTAAAGAGTACAGAGTGTTTAATTTAGAAACTAATTCCATTGAAGAAACAATGCATGTTTCATTTGATGAAAATTTCAAAAATTTTGAAGATACAAATGATGAACAGGATTTAATCACTCAAAATCAAGAATCAATTGAAAGTAATAATGAAATTAATCATCCTAATAAAAGGACTAAACTTTTAAAAGATCATCCTATAGAAAATATACTGGGAGATATGCAATCTGTTGTTAAAACTAGAAATCAACTAAGTCAAATGAGTAATGTAGCTTTTATATCAACTATTGAACCCAAAAATCCAAAAGAAGCATCAATGATGATTCATGGATTTTGGCTATGCAAGAAGAATTAAATCAATTTACTAGAAATGATGTTTGGGAACTTATTCCTAGACAAGAAAATTAAACTATAATGGAACAAAATGGGTTTATAAAAATAAAATGAATGAACAAGGAGAGGTAGTTACAAATAAAGCTCGATTAGTCGCTCAAGGTTATTGTTAAGAAGAAGGAATAGATTTTGATGAAACCTTTGCTCCCATAGCAAGATTAGAAGCCATTAGGATTTTACTTGCTTTCGCAAATCATAATAATTTCAAATTATTTCAAATGGATGTTAAAAGTGCCTTTTTAAATGGATTTGTAAAAGAAGAAGTATATGTTGAACAACCACCACTTTTTGAAAATGATAATTTACCAAATCATGTTTACAAACTTAAAAAAAGCATTATATGGTCTAAAACAAGCTCCTAGAGCCTGGTATGATAGACTAAGATCTTATTTATTGCAATCTAATTTTGAAATTGGTAAAGTAGATAATACTCTTTTTATTAAAAGAAATAAAAATGATATTCAACTAGTACAAATTTACGTATATGATATCCTTTTTGGTTCAACCAATTTTGAAATGAATAAAGAATTTTCTGAAATAATGACAAAAGAGTTTGAGATGAGTCATATGGGTGAATTAAATTTCTTTTTAGGATTACAAATAAAACAATTAGATAATGGTATCTTTATTAGTCAAGAAAAATATGCTAAAGACCTAATTAGTTAATTTGGTTTGACTACTGCGAGTGGAAAACCCACTCCCATGGCAACCAATGAGTACCTTAGTAAAGAAGATCTCTCGAAAGATGTAGATCAAAAACTATATACAGGAATGATTGGATCACTACTCTATATTACTGCCAGTAGACCTGATATCATGCATAGTGTTTGTCTCTGTGCCAGATATCAATCCCAACCTAAGGAGACCCACTTAAAAGCCGTAAACGAATCATAAGATATGTTAAACACACATCTAATTATGGTTTATTCTACCCTAAAAATAATTCTTTTGACTTAATATCTTACTGTGATGCTGACTATGCTGGTTGTAAATCAGACCGAAAAAGTACAAGTGGGGCTTATCACTTTTTGGGGCATTCTTTGGTTTCTTGGCTTAGTAAAAAGCAAAATACAGTTTCTATATCAACAACTGAAGCAGAATATATTTCTGTTGCTTTGGCTTGTTCTCAAGTAATATATATGCAACAAACCTTAAAAGGTTTTGGTTTAAAATTTTCAAAATCATCAATTTATTGTGACAATATGAGTGCGATAAATTTATCCAAAAATACTACTCAACATGCTCGAACTAAACGTATTGATATCAGACATCATTTTCTCACAGATAATATAAGTAAGGAAGTAGTTACTCTCGATTATATCAATTCTGAGAATCAAATTGCTGATATCTTAACAAAACCCTTAAATGAATCAATATTTACTAAATTAAGATGAGAAATAGGTATTTGTTCTATAACTGAAATATAAAATATAAATAACAAGTATAATTAAAAATTAATATTAAAATAATTCAAAGAGTTAAAATACAAAACACCGTGTCGACATCCCCCATATACCTATGTCGACATGCAACGTTTTTAAATTTTGAAATTTTTTCCACCAAAATTCAAAATAATTGGTTATATATTCTTCACATTTTCGAAATTTTATTTATCCTTTCTGTTATCTCTCTGTTCTTCTCTCTGAAATCAAATAATCAATGGCCTCTCTTCCAAATCAAACATAAAATCAACCATTTCATTCCCCTCTCCTACATCTGGTCCATTTCAACGTACTACTCTCGCTCGTGTGACTAAAATAGAGGACTCTTGAAGGATGCTTCAGATGATGACTGAAATTCAAGTGACTCAACTTCGTATGGCAAAGGAACAAGGGAGGCAAGGCAAGATTCTTAGGAATTTGCAAAAATTCCTAATGGATATCCAGGCCAATCCTATTTTGATTGATGAAGACTCTTCACTCAATCAAGAACAAGAGGCCAGCGAAGAAGAAGACGAAGAAGAACCCATGGAAGAATAAGCGCAAGTGGAAGATGATGACCAAGTCGTGTGTGTTGGAGAAGTGTGCTTTGATAAAGATGGGAATCTTGTTGAACAACGTGGAAATTTCTGTTTTCATTATCACCATTGTTCGATTCATAGATCTCCTATTTAGTTTCTTTTCTTTCTTCTCCATTGTTGTTTGTGTTTCTTTATGATTTCTATACGCTCATGTATATACAACTTTATACGTGATAAATAACTCGTGTTCTTATATGTGTTTTAATTATAAGTACTATCGTGAATTCTTAGTTAGGATAGTTAATTGTTTAGGACTATGTTTTAGTATTAGATTTAAGTGATGATTGCTTATGATAACACGATCATTATAATCACATGTCATAGAGTGTTAGTTTTGGGGGGAGTTATATAGTTTGGAGTGAGTTTTTGTTGATGACAAGGGGGAGAAATATAAAATAGGGTAGTTAGGCATAAATTAAGGGGGAGTTATTAGTTTTAGGGGGAGTTATTAGGATAGAAATAATATTTTATAAACAAAGGTAGTCATCATCGAAAAAGGGGGAGATTGTTAGTCCGTGAGATGATGGTTTTGATGACAAAAACCTTAGAATAGATTATAAAATATAAATACTGACATTATAAGTTTAGATATATATGCTTATGCAGGATTTAACCATGTAGGTAACAAGAATGAAGACTGTACAGTATAGAGATTCATGATATCGAGATAGAAGGCTCATGAGTATCAAGATTATCAAGAGTTCAAGATTTCAAACATAAGTATTTTTATTAGGAATTTTTGTTAAAACTCGTAGAAAAGCACTGTCATCTTAAAATCCAATTTATTCATGGAATGGAATCCACTTCGAGCCTGTTAAAGGGATGGAACCCTAAGTAGGATGGAACCTACGAAAATCTAGTGGAACATTGTTTTGTATCCACTAATTTTAATTCAAATGATTTTACAAAATTATCTTGTTTTCAAAATGGTTTCAAAACTTTCCTTTTAAAAACATCAAAACTCTCTATCCTGATTTTAAATAATTTTAGCCTCAAAATTATCTTTAATTTCAAAGTCAAATTACTCCTGATTTTAAACTATCTTTTTAAATTATATGTTTAACTTTTATACTTAGATTTGAATATAAAATTATAGTTAAAATCTATATATATTATTCTTTATATTTACTTATGATTTTTAACTATAGTCAAGTATATTTGTAAAGTTTAAAATAGTTTTAATATAAGATAAAGGTTATTTTCAAAGAAAATCAAATCACCAAAAATTGCTTTGGGATGTCGACATGCCTAGGGTAACCATGTCGACATGGCGTCAGTTGAATTCAAAATTTAAATTTCAAAAGAAGTGTCTATTCGCCATAACTCTTCATGAATGGACATGGCTGTTGTTCTTCTATAAATAGGGGTTAGTTTCAACGAAGTTTATATCAGATTTTCTGGTTTTTCACTCCTCTTCTTCTTCCACATTTCTTAATAAATATTCTTACCATTACTCTACTGAAATCAACATTGAATCGAACTCGATTACTTCTAGTTTGATTCTCTATCACTATCTCTACAAGATTCTCAGTGCTATTCAGAGTTATAGACTTCTTTGTAATCTATTAAGCGACAAAAGGTGTGATTGTAGCCTTGGAAATCAAACAAGAGAGAAAAGGTGTGATTGTAGCCTTGGTAAATCAATTGGGTAAACTTGTGGCCTGGAAATCAAGTATCTCTACCCAGAGGATAGAAATTCTGGAGGGTGTACCTCGTAGCCTTGAAACCGATGGTGTAATTGTACAATTGCTTTTGAAAGGAAATCCGTACGTGTATTGCGGGACTGGATGTAGGGTAACTCCGAACCAGTATAAAATCCAGTGTGTTCTTTCCTTTACTGCTTTTATTTTATTTCTGCATCTGTGTTTGTTTCTGTGATCATATCTGTGTCTGTATATTGCATACATCGGTGTCTAAATTAACATAAACTGAAAAAGATTTAGTAACTCTTTATTAACTCTATTCACCCCCCCCCCCCTCTAGTGTTAATCCTAGCCTTAAGATCCGTAATCCACATTTCTCACAATAATAACACATAACATTACTGACAACATACTACTTATTATCAAAATGATGCTTAAAACATTTGATATCTCCCTCAATAAGTTTATTCTACATTAATCCCAAACAATCTACTTTGTGCTTGAAAAGACGTTTCTTAATTTTGTTCTCTATTTTGTTTATGCAAACCCCCGACGTTCCAGCACATTATGGCCATTTATCCATTTTTGTTGAGGATTCCGAGTTCTCGTCTTGAGCTTGTTTGTATTTTATTTTCTTCAACTTTTCGCATGGATTTGTCACTCCATTCGGGGTTTTTTTTGTCACTCCATTTGGGGTTTTCCTTTATAAGTAACTCATTCTTAACAAGTTGTAATTTATTCAGTTAATTGGTGAGGTTGGTAGGAGACAATACAGTTTGATCTAAGGCACTAGGATTTGAGCTAGGTTTACGGAAGTACTTGCTAATAGGAATGTCTCCCTCACCTGCTAACATCTACCATGGATCAGAAATTCAAGGCACCTGCATATAATTTATGGATGTGAGATTGAGGCTATTCAATTTAGAAGTAGTTGGAATATGAACTAAATTACTAGAGGTATTGTGTGAATAAGATACTGGTTCCGCTATCAGCCTCGTTCGTTGATGACTCAGGTTAAGGCTCAGTCTTATCGAAGCAGAAGGTGGAGAAGTGTAATTATGAGGTGTTGTAGTGGCTCCTCCATTAGTCTTAGGCAAGATAGAGTATAACTGCATAGTTTATGATTGCTCTATCTTTGCCTCCTCCTATACATGGTCTGAGTAATCTGCTCTTGGGATGGATAAATCTGCATCGAACGAGTTCTTGATATTTCTTTTGCATTAGCACTTTGAGAGGTATTTTGATTTGAACAATGTATTGTACTAATCACGACTATTGTAATAATTGGGGCTATTTTTGTTGGATCACTGTTTGATGTGAACTCTGCTATCATGGATTTGTTGGTAATATGTCGTAATGACTTGATCTAGTTCGGACTTATTATATTATAAGTTGAACTAATGATGTTTCCTATTAAGCACCAAATCTATATTTCTTTCTTTTTATTGCTATCTAACCTGCAATTCTTGTTGCTTCTACCTCTACCCTCTTTCTACTCTATTCCTTTGCATTTATATTTACCAAATAGCAGTTATTATCCTATCATTTGGTGCTTTCACCATATTAAACTAAATGGCCGAGACTCAAACTAGAAATTGGGCGATGGACGATCCCATACAACAACTTCGAGATTCCATGTGACGACCGCCCATGACTCCCGCACCAAATGAAGGAAACAATGCGCTAAAAGGTGTGCCAGGCAGCCATGGACGATAGTCAGGGTAAAACAAAACAGAAGAATCTCTATCGCATAACTCACAGCGCATGGATAAAATACAATAGAGAAATATAATATAGTGAAGCTCCATAGAACAGAACATCATCATATAAGCATCACAGTAGTTTCATACAATCATCTACTCAAATCCATACATGAAAGCCTCACTACAAATCACTCAACCAAATACAGCAGCGGATACCCAGTACATATAGTAAGAAAACTAATATGCAAAGCCTCCTGCTCGTCTTCGTCATCTTCAGCGTAGAACTCCTAGCACAGCACCTGTCACCTGCTACCTAGTCTGCCCATCCCAAACATGGATGAACAGCCCAAGGTAATAAGAGGAGACATAAAACCTTGAGTCAGACAAAGTCTTAGTGAGCAGTAAATTAACAATCAAGCATACCAAAAGAGCATAAGGAAATAAAGGAATAGGAACCAAACCATCCCACTCCACCTCTTTCTACAGTGATAGCCCCCAGACACACACTAAGGAGAAGTAAGCATAACATAGCAGATAAGTAAGGTAAAGCAATAATCACTCGAGTCAAGGACGATGTTTTCCAAATACAAACCCCCAAGGCCTAAACCAAGATCAGATAAGCACCCAGAAAACACCGCTCTTGAAGCCGAATGATGATACAACCAAACATCCAAACATCCATGACTCTGGCTATCACTGTTAACCTTGCTTCGAAATCACCGTTAATTGAATGACCGACTCCTTCCTGAGCCATCTGTCAAGGGCTAATGGTAACCCCGGTTCTAGACAAAACCCCGCACACTGCCTTGTGCCTAGGACTTATCTTCTTGGCCCAGAGTACTCGACTAACTACCTGTAGTCTTTTAGGCGTCCCTATGTACTCTTGCTTTAGGTTTGCTAGAACCTTCAATAACGATGAGATCCAAGCCTCCTTGTCATCCTTCTTGACGACTTCTATCAACTTAGCCCAAGCTTCCTCTTGAGCAATCCATTATCAACCAACTTGAACTACCCTTCAAGTTATCAACATGCTTGGAATGATCCCTGCCTGGATTAAGCCAAGACTCACATCATACTTCGCTTCATCGTACCAAAGCAAAGTCTCAACTCAACCATACTTTGCCTTTTCGCATCCTGACAAAGTCCCATCTCGATCTCATACTTCGCCTCTTCGCATCACGGCAAAGTCCCATCATCGAATCCATCCATATGAGCTTCCACATCCGCTTCATATACCATCGGCAGCTTTCACCATTCAAGAGCCTTTCCACTTAGCTTTTGAATCATCTTCAACCATCTTGTTCCAAATCAACTACAAGCTAACTTGGAGCAATCAAATCTAACATACATTCAAACATTCAAGCATTCAAACAAGATATATTAAGCAATATCAACTATAATGGAAATTTCGTAATTAAGTGAGCAAAAGTCCAACATATGTGAAATCATAGTTTTTAGCATAGATCTATCAAATCTAAAACATGGGTTTTGTCTCTAATACTTGTTAAATAGCTTCTATAGATAAACATTTTCAAATATGATGGATCTACATGCAGACTTAAGGAAAATGCGAGAAAACGCTAACTTTAACACATAAACATATCACCAATCCCATATACTCCTTTGGATCCGCGTGAGAGATAACTACCACTCACCAAATCACCAAAACAACCTAAAATCAATCAACTTCAGATCTGGACAGCAAAGATCAAGGCTTGATCCGGCAATATCTCGCTCCAATCGATGAATTCTAGCTCGAACGGATGAAGATCTTCAACTTTGGCACTTGGATCTTCGATCTCGATCTTCGATCTTGGATGGATGTTAGAATTAGATTGGAATGGAGAAAAGAAGATGAAGAAATGTTGTAGTCGAGTCTTCAAAATGGCAGCACTTCGTCGCTTCAAAAACCGGTGCCAAAAAGTGAGCCAAACCCCTCTATTTATAGGCTGAATTTCCCTTAGGTCGTCCGCCCCTTAGGTCGTCCCCGACCTAACTATGAGTCGTTGCCGACTCATCAGCCCCTACGACCTACGACCTAACCAACACAACATACAACCAAGGCCGACTTACGACTTAACCCAGACGCGACCTAAAACACAGGCCGACCTAACGACTCAACGCACTGCCGACCCAACTGTCACACGACTCAACACACTGCCGCATTTCCTAAGTCCTAGGTCGCCTGACGACTTAACTAGCATGCCGACCTACGACCTAAGACCCTGCCGACCTAAGTCCTAAACACATAGACCAAGGCCATACGGGACACGACTTAACAGCTTAGCCTTATGGCCGACCTAATATCTCCGACCTAACTTAGGTCGTTTACGACCTAAGTCTAAACAGTACTCACGCGACCTAACTACTCCCACGACCCAAAACTTACACGACCTAACAGCTTACACCTTCTAAGTTAAGTCGTTTACTACTATAGGTCGGACACCTCTAGGTCGATCTACACTAGATCGGTCGCCACTAGCATCATCCTATCTGCTAGGTCGTCCACGACCTAACTTCCTTAGGTCGCTCCAAAACCCTTCCGACCTAACAACCATACGACTCATCGCCTTAACTCGTATACGACTTATCCCCTTAAGTCGTTAACTCGGCAACCTCCCTAACTCGGAAGCCCTCTATTTCATGAGTCGGTCAACTTTCTTAGGTCGGTCACTCTCTTAGGTCGCTCCAGCGACCAAAACTACCTCACGACCTAAGCTAACACGGCAACATGCTAACCCGAGCACCCTCCTAAGTCGTAACTCGTACACGACCTAACTATGAGTCGGTCCCGACTCATCACTTAACACACGAGTTATCTCCCAATACGACTCAGGCTAGGAACACCACAAACAACACTAACGACCTGTAAATTCTACGATCCATCGACACGTAAAATACGGGTCGTTACATTCTCTCCCCCTTAGGAATTTCGCCCCCGAAATTCCAAGCAAACAATCAGAAATCAAAGATATTCTGCATGCCTACCATCCAAAGCAATCAACAAACCATGCAACCAATTCTAGCCTAGGATGCAGAATTCTATGACTTAGAACAAGCTACAAATTCATGAGATGTCACGACACTTTAGGGCCATACCTCGAAGAGTCCGGGATGAGCTGCCTTCATCCTCTCTTCCTCCTCCCATGTACAGTCGTTAACATCATCACTCCATTGTACCTTGAGCAACGTAATCGTCTTCCTCAAATGTGACGACCGCCCATGACTCCCGCACCAAATGAAGGAAACAATGCGCTAAAAGGTGTGCCAGGCAGCCATGGACGATAGTCAGGGTAAAACAAAACAGAAGAATCTCTATCGCATAACTCACAGCGCATGGATAAAATACAATAGAGAAATATAATATAGTGAAGCTCCATAGAACAGAACATCATCATATAAGCATCACAGTAGTTTCATACAATCATCTACTCAAATCCATACATGAAAGCCTCACTACAAATCACTCAACCAAATACAGCAGCGGATACCCAGTACATATAGTAAGAAAACTAATATGCAAAGCCTCCTGCTCGTCTTCGTCATCTTCAGCGTAGAACTCCTAGCACAGCACCTGTCACCTGCTACCTAGTCTGCCCATCCCAAACATGGATGAACAGCCCAAGGTAATAAGAGGAGACATAAAACCTTGAGTCAGACAAAGTCTTAGTGAGCAGTAAATTAACAATCAAGCATACCAAAAGAGCATAAGGAAATAAAGGAATAGGAACCAAACCATCCCACTCCACCTCTTTCTACAGTGATAGCCCCCAGACACACACTAAGGAGAAGTAAGCATAACATAGCAGATAAGTAAGGTAAAGCAATAATCACTCGAGTCAAGGACGATGTTTTCCAAATACAAACCCCCAAGGCCTAAACCAAGATCAGATAAGCACCCAGAAAACACCGCTCTTGAAGCCGAATGATGATACAACCAAACATCCAAACATCCATGACTCTGGCTATCACTGTTAACCTTGCTTCGAAATCACCGTTAATTGAATGACCGACTCCTTCCTGAGCCATCTGTCAAGGGCTAATGGTAACCCCGGTTCTAGACAAAACCCCGCACACTGCCTTGTGCCTAGGACTTATCTTCTTGGCCCAGAGTACTCGACTAACTACCTGTAGTCTTTTAGGCGTCCCTATGTACTCTTGCTTTAGGTTTGCTAGAACCTTCAATAACGATGAGATCCAAGCCTCCTTGTCATCCTTCTTGACGACTTCTATCAACTTAGCCCAAGCTTCCTCTTGAGCAATCCATTATCAACCAACTTGAACTACCCTTCAAGTTATCAACATGCTTGGAATGATCCCTGCCTGGATTAAGCCAAGACTCACATCATACTTCGCTTCATCGTACCAAAGCAAAGTCTCAACTCAACCATACTTTGCCTTTTCGCATCCTGACAAAGTCCCATCTCGATCTCATACTTCGCCTCTTCGCATCACGGCAAAGTCCCATCATCGAATCCATCCATATGAGCTTCCACATCCGCTTCATATACCATCGGCAGCTTTCACCATTCAAGAGCCTTTCCACTTAGCTTTTGAATCATCTTCAACCATCTTGTTCCAAATCAACTACAAGCTAACTTGGAGCAATCAAATCTAACATACATTCAAACATTCAAGCATTCAAACAAGATATATTAAGCAATATCAACTATAATGGAAATTTCGTAATTAAGTGAGCAAAAGTCCAACATATGTGAAATCATAGTTTTTAGCATAGATCTATCAAATCTAAAACATGGGTTTTGTCTCTAATACTTGTTAAATAGCTTCTATAGATAAACATTTTCAAATATGATGGATCTACATGCAGACTTAAGGAAAATGCGAGAAAACGCTAACTTTAACACATAAACATATCACCAATCCCATATACTCCTTTGGATCCGCGTGAGAGATAACTACCACTCACCAAATCACCAAAACAACCTAAAATCAATCAACTTCAGATCTGGACAGCAAAGATCAAGGCTTGATCCGGCAATATCTCGCTCCAATCGATGAATTCTAGCTCGAACGGATGAAGATCTTCAACTTTGGCACTTGGATCTTCGATCTCGATCTTCGATCTTGGATGGATGTTAGAATTAGATTGGAATGGAGAAAAGAAGATGAAGAAATGTTGTAGTCGAGTCTTCAAAATGGCAGCACTTCGTCGCTTCAAAAACCGGTGCCAAAAAGTGAGCCAAACCCCTCTATTTATAGGCTGAATTTCCCTTAGGTCGTCCGCCCCTTAGGTCGTCCCCGACCTAACTATGAGTCGTTGCCGACTCATCAGCCCCTACGACCTACGACCTAACCAACACAACATACAACCAAGGCCGACGTACGACTTAACCCAGACGCGACCTAAAACACAGGCCGACCTAACGACTCAACGCACTGCCGACCCAACTGTCACACGACTCAACACACTGCCGCATTTCCTAAGTCCTAGGTCGCCTGACGACTTAACTAGCATGCCGACCTACGACCTAAGACCCTGCCGACCTAAGTCCTAAACACATAGACCAAGGCCATACGGGACACGACTTAACAGCTTAGCCTTATGGCCGACCTAATATCTCCGACCTAACTTAGGTCGTTTACGACCTAAGTCTAAACAGTACTCACGCGACCTAACTACTCCCACGACCCAAAACTTACACGACCTAACAGCTTACACCTTCTAAGTTAAGTCGTTTACTACTATAGGTCGGACACCTCTAGGTCGATCTACACTAGATCGGTCGCCACTAGCATCATCCTATCTGCTAGGTCGTCCACGACCTAACTTCCTTAGGTCGCTCCAAAACCCTTCCGACCTAACAACCATACGACTCATCGCCTTAACTCGTATACGACTTATCCCCTTAAGTCGTTAACTCGGCAACCTCCCTAACTCGGAAGCCCTCTATTTCATGAGTCGGTCAACTTTCTTAGGTCGGTCACTCTCTTAGGTCGCTCCAGCGACCAAAACTACCTCACGACCTAAGCTAACACGGCAACATGCTAACCCGAGCACCCTCCTAAGTCGTAACTCGTACACGACCTAACTATGAGTCGGTCCCGACTCATCACTTAACACACGAGTTATCTCCCAATACGACTCAGGCTAGGAACACCACAAACAACACTAACGACCTGTAAATTCTACGATCCATCGACACGTAAAATACGGGTCGTTACATTCCACCACCCAAAACTCCACCGCCGTCGATGTTATGCAAGAAAACTTCATCGCAAACTTTGTCGCTCACCAAACCTCTATTGTCAATCTTTAAAAATCCATCAACAACATAACCCAAATCCTAGAAGATCTATCTCTCAAAATCTCCTCCATGCCAAATCAATCACCAAATACTGCTAACAACTCAACACCACCACTTGCTTCCTTCATTCGACCACCACCGCCGCCTCCTCTCATTACAAATCCACTCCATACAACTTCTCTCCATAGCCCGATTTGTATTCGGACCCCAAAATGTGAATTAACTCATCTGATGGAACCAATCCTTTAGATTGGATCTTTTAAGCAGAAAGATTCTTCACGTGCCATTCAACTTCCGATGAACAATGATTCGAGCTCTCTAGCTTTTACATGAAGGGACAAGCATTGAACATGATTTCAATGGATGTACCACAACCAATAACTCTCATCTTGGAATGCTTACACTAGATCTATAGAACAAAGATTCAGACCCTCCTCCTTCATCATCCACAAGCCACTTTGTTTAAGCTTAAGCAAATAAACACCATCGAATAGTACTTGTCCACCTTTGAAACTACAAGCAACCATGTCACAAATCTACCACCCGATGCAATACTCAATTGTTTCTTATCCAACCTCAAATCCCACATCAATAACAAGCTCCTTATTTTACGACCCACTTCCATTTCTGATGCCATCGACTTTGCTAAATTCGTCGAAAGAACCGATGAAAATTATATCACATACTCCCAAAACCTCAACACCCAAAATCCACCAACCTCACTCACCAAAATCCATTGCAAATTCTTCTTACCCAATCAAGCAACTAACCCCTTCTGAGATGCAACAACGTCGAGCGCAAGGCATATGTTTCAATTGTGATACCAAATATACTCCCAGCTATCGTTGTCATACTCAACAAATTCTCCTCCTACTTCTCGATGATGAACCATATCCGAAAGAACACCTTCCCAATCTAGATAAACCATCAGATCTTGAATTTTGACGTTGAGGATAAGACCAATTTCCATGGGGGTAGCAATGATACGACTTAAAGCACTAATGTTACTTCCATATGCAACATATTACCAACCTGGTTCTTAGACCATGGAATTACAACTAAGTGCAACATGCTACTATGTTTTCAGTTTCCAAGTTGTGCACATGAAGACAAAAACCTGAAGAGAGAATCTTCACTTTTTATTAAATAATTGCTTTTTTTATTTTCTGTTTTAAATTATTTCCGTGCTCTCCACTACTTTGGCAAGCTGGCTTATTTGTTACATCAGAATTTGTAATTAGTAGCTATAAGTAGCAAAATGTAGGAAGGAGAAAGGGGTTAATATTTGAGGCAAACCCATACTTCATTCTTTTTTTATAAAAAAATATACTCGTAACAAACCCATTTAGGTAGAACTGCCCCTAAAAGCTAGCCTGTAAAGGGAGGTTTCCTAATGGGTTATATACATTATCTATCATATAACAAGCGATGTGGGACATAACATTCCACCAGTCTTTGAAAGTACGACGTCCACTATAAAGGCCCGTACATCCGTACCCCTTTGAGTCTACCATAATTCACATTAGTCCAACTCAAGTTGAATGGAAAATACGAATCTTTAGAGTAAAGAGAAAAAAGTGGAAGAAGAAATAGAAACAACACCATAGAATCTCACAATCGCAGTGGAACAAAATTTAATATAAAAAACAAATTTTTGTAAAAAAGAATCTGTAACAGTTTATATACATAAATTCATCAAATACAAATACTCATACATCAAATCTGGAAAGTTATAGTAACTTGTCTTCATACAGCGGAAATATAAGCCAATACGGAAAAATACGTCTTGGTCATCCAGCCCGCCTCCTGAGCTCCATAGCATCTTACCATGTATCTGTAATACTCGGTCCGACCCGAGCATTATAATAAAATAACGTCCAAGTCAGTTTGGAAAACCAGCGTGAGAAAACACACCCAATTTGAATTATTAACTTTTCTCAAAATCCTTTGAAAACAAAATTATCTCTTAAGACCACGCCATACATAAATACGAAGGGTTTCTACCTTATGATAACCAAAACATTTTTATCAAAATCGTCTGATATTATAATAGTGTCTAAACAAGTAAATAGAAAATAGCTGAAATGCTTGCATCTCACGTTTCAACATATTGGGCATAACGCACGCACATTCCACCCCTCCTCCTCTCCACCGTCGAACCACCTCGGACCGGCCATTTACCTCTGCTCGACTGCATCCAGTTCGGCCACCCCCTCTTCCCGCTACTTCCCAAGCACCACAATCTCTTCCCCTTGCACAGGCTAACCATCCACCGAGTCGCACCCCCTGCATCTCCAGCTAGCACTGCACCCAGTCAACCTCACCTCATTGACCATGGCCCACATCCTTAGCCAGCCGAGACCCCGAGTGGCAGATCCGAGCACCCTAGCCGCAAAAACCCACCTCATCGACAGCCGAGTCATTTCCTAAACCCCCTCAACAGCCCATCATTTCTCCCCTCCACCGAAGCCTCCAACTGAGCAGCACGTCCCTTCCGAACTCCACTCTCCACCGTCCAGTCACCACCCAGTTCCGACCCATGTGCATACATGAGAGTGCAAAACATGCGTGCGTGCATATGTGTGTGTACTGGAGGTGTGTGCATGTGTTTTGGTGCGTGTGCGTGAATGTGTTTTGGGTTTTGCATGTGTTGATGGGTGTTGCCGAACCCAATGAGATGGAAGAGGATACCTTTTTTTATAAAGACGAATTGGTGTCAGGAAGAAAAGAAAAGAAGAAATATCGGCTTTGTAAAAAAAAGTTAAATGATTGAACCGTTGTTTATGAAAAGAAGCACACTGTTGCTTTTAGATATTGCAGAAGGAATATGTATGCAAATATCTATTTTGGTTGCTTAAAATAGTAATCACATTTCTCTTTCTTGTTGTGTGCAGAAGCAACCTGTTAAGCCTCTTTTACAGCAGCATCGATTTTTCAGCTTTCGTTCTTCTCTCCGTCATTGGTAAGCGCATCTATATAATTTTATAAGATTATATATGAATGTTCACTTAAATTAATATCATCTCCCTTTTGTCGATAACTGCAGTGTTCCATTTTTTCGTGTTGTACCTATTCTATTCGTGCTTCTTCGTACTTCGCCGTTCATTCTCTAACCATGAAAGGTGAATTAATTTTCATGACTTGTATTCTTATACGATAATAATCCAGTTTGACTGATAATTGATTGATTGTATGATGTTTACATTGGACGTTAAATTGTTAATTGTTTAAAGTGATAAATAATATGCAATTGAATTTGATATAGGATAGTTAATAATTTAAAATTGAAATATGTGATGAATTTGACTAGTTAAATTTGTATAATATGACTCCTTTAAATGTTAAATTATTGACACGTGGAAATTGGTTAAGTGCACCCTGAACCATTTAAATTATGTAATTTAAATTGATGTAGTATGAATTTGAATAATATATATCAAGTGAAGAACCGTATAAATATTAGTACAATAATCTTTAATCTACATGAAATGATAGTGTAGATTCTAGAAATAATTGTATTAATTTGCATAAATAACAAATGTAAATTAATACGATTATTTCGCGATTATTTAAACTGTTGGATTGTTATTGATGTTTGTTATTGCTTGTTTATTTACTTGACACCATCCTAGTTATCACACTGCAAGTTCCCTTTGCTATGCTTTGATTTTTGAATTGAAATGGAATCGGGTTGAAATTATAAATACCCAAATAAAACTTTGACTTAGGATAGAAAATTAAATAAACCCGATTGGTCAATAATTTGATTTAAAATAAAATAAAGATTTTATTTGAATAACGAATAAAGTTTTAAAATGAAGTTAGAATTTGAGATTTAATAAAAAGAAGATGTTAAAATTATTTAATCTGAAATAAAATATTAATATAGTAGTTGATGAAAGAACGTTGTTTTAAAATTAATTATTTAATAATTAAGTTTGGAATTATTTAATAATTAAGATTGGAATTATTTAATAATTAGATTTGGAATTAATTATTTATTAAATTTGAAATTAGTAATAAAGTTTTGAAATTATTTAATAATTAAATAAGATTGAACTATTTAATAATTAAATAAAATTGAATTCTTTAATAAATGCACTTTAAATTCTTGGATAAGTGAAATAGAGTTTTTTTATTAATTGAGTTTTGAAATTGTAACTAAGTAAGTAAATAAGTGAAATTGCATTTCTTTAACAAGAAATAAAATTTGATTTATTAAAATTTATGTAAGACTTGAAATTTAAAGAATTGATTTGACGAATCTAATTTAATTAAATTTGTAAGTTTTAATATAATGGAGTTGAACTTAAGTAATTGATTTAATGAATTGGAAATTTAATAGAAATTGTTTTGAATGATAAATTAATTTATAATATTGAATGAAATCGATCAATGAATTAAAATTGATTTGAATGTTAAATTAAATTAAATGATTACTGAATGAAATTTATATACGAATTTAAATAAATATTTGAATTGTTTTAAATAAGAATTGAAATTGAATTATAGAGTTTTGAAATGGTAAATTTGAAAGTTATGAAACGTAAATTATGGAAATTGTTTTAGAAAGACAAATGAAATGTTGGTCTACAAATTCGAATTGAAATTGAATTTGATTTGGTTTTGAAATATATTAAACGACCAATCGGTGTAATAATTATGAAAGTTATTAAAGATACCGGAATCGGTTAGGGACATACTCATTGTCTAACCGAAAACCACTTTAATAACTATACGTGGGGTGTGATCCAGAATAAAGTGGTTGGAATGACGTATGTGATGATTGATGAAAGAGAACGATAATGGATTGCCTTGAAACTTGTGTCAAATTGGAAATGACTAAAACAGGAGCCGTGCCGGGCCAAATGGGGTTAGCTAGCTCGAGCGAACACACTTCTTCGTAAACTACTCATTACTTGTTATTAATTGGTGCGCACTCTTGAATTTGGAGTGTTATTTCGCGGTGTTGCGATCGTTGCAACGATGCGTTCTCACCAGTCCGGATCGGGGAAACGGTAGTTTCACTACCTTGGGTATTGCCTCATGTGCCTTGTCGTACTTGTATCCTTATACGCGACCACTACGAATTTGTTTTGTATTATACCTATGGATTACTCCCTGATATCTCACTAGTTTACGGTGGAGTTTACAGTGCTGTATAGTCTATAATGCTATATAAAATGTGTTAAGGGGAACAATGGTAACGCCTTAACACTATCTTGATATTTTACTTTACTGTTAGACATTATCTACTTATCGTACACTATTATGTATAGATAGTTTAACGGATCCTGAAAGATGTTATTCCAGTCATCTTTGAGTTATTGCTATTTAAAAATTTGAATCATATTATCTGTATAAGAATATGTCCTGATTCGAGTGTTTGTTTATGCTTATGCTTGGATCAGACTGAGGATTTTTGTTGCTGTTCTACTTGGAGCTGAAGACCTTAAGACTATCATTATCTTTATCTTATTAGTATTGCTCTTTCCTATTTGGATATTATCGGACATCTATGTTGTTCTATTTCAGTTTACTTGAGACATTGTTGTATTTACTTGGTAGCCTCATGAACTACTATTCTGACTATGTTGTAATTCCGCTGCACTATTCTGTTATGTTATATTTTCCGTGATTCTGTGATGATTCTCATTTATATATATACTCCATTAATAATTCGTGTTTTTTTATTATTTAAGTTGACATGTGTGAATTATTGTCAATTTAAATGGTACAAATATACAGTTTGTTATAGTTGGTATCAGAGCTTTGGTTCCCAAAAACCTTAGCCTATGGAGTTTAAAGCTCATTATAGATAGGGTAACCATACCCTAGAATGAGGAGAATCATTTCAGAATCCATATCATTTGATTACATCCTTCTTATTGAATCATTTGATTAGAATTTCCTTAAGTTCAATAAATTTCTATCTTTGATTCTAAAAATCGCTTTTGGGTATTCCAGGATGAATACCAGAAGGAATGCTAGAGGCGGGGGTAGAGGAAATGCTCCCGAACCACATGCCCCAGATCCCGCAGTCAAGTTCTCCACTCTTAGCAAAGAATATACCCAGCTTGGCGGCGTCAAATTCACTGGTTCCGAGAGTATAATTGAAGCATAACAATGGCTGAAGAGTCTGGAGAGGATCTTTACTGGCCTGGAGATCACTGATGCTCAGAAGCATAAATTAGCCGCTTGGCAGCTACAGGATGCGACACATGTTTGGTGGGAGTCAATCACTTCTCGTACTGACGAGGAAACCATCACTCGGGCACAGTTTAGGTACAAATCTATCTAAATTACATCCAAATAAACTTCCTTTTATCTCATTAAATTTTGACTCATCTTCATATCACTTGTAAATAAGGATTCCTTTATGGCTCAGTGGATGCCAATAGCCGGAAAGTTCCAGCTTTATTGATCATTTATGGACCTCAAGCAGGGCAATATGACTTCCTTTGAGTATGAAAGGAAGTTTAACGAACTCTCCAAGTTCGGACCTGGCTTGGTTGACACACTGCTGCTGAAGAATGAGAAATTCATCATGGAGCACGTCCGGAGTATTACGAACTCCTCACAGCTCATGTCCATGGAACCATTACTGAGTTGATGGATTTTGCTCTTAGGTAAGAAGGAAAGCCAAAGGGAACATCAGTCACCAAGGCTCCAGTTACTCAGCCATCCTCTAGTTAGACTGGGAAGAGGAAGCCAAATTTTGAGCAACATAAGAAGAACTGGCAGAAAAAATCCGGGCTTGCTATTCTCAGAAGAAGCCCATTGACATCTCCTCTATCACCCGCTTCAACTGCAATCAGAAGGGTCATTATGCCAGCAGTTGCCCATCCCCAAAGGGTGTAGCTATTCCGCCACCGGCTCAGATGGCCAAGAGAGATATATGTCACATTTGCTTACAACCAGGACACTTTAAGAAGGACTGCCCAACCTAGAAGAGGGGCACTCCCTATGGAGTTTTTGCTATTTCCACACCTACCCTAGAAGTTCAGGATGACCAAGGTACATTACAGAGTACTTTTATGTCGCATACTTCACCTGTTAGAGTTCTATTTGACACTGGAGCAACACATAGTTTCATATCTATTGATTTATATAACAAACTTGGATTGGAACCTATCCTTGCATCTACCTTCTTATGTGTATCAAACCCTATTGGAGGACCCGCTAACCTCAAAAGGGTACGCAAATATGTCACGCTTGCGTATGGCATGCATCGTTTTACTTGGGATTTCTTTGTACTTGGATTAGAGGCATTCAATATCCTATTAGTTATTGATCGGCTACGAAAGTTCGAAGCCGTTATCTCATGCAAAGCTTGGACCGTCTCTCTTATTGATAACAAGAGTATACCTCTAGTTAGTAAAGGTAAATCGCCTCAAGAATGTGCTGGGAGTTTTATATTTTCTCTTGACTCTCATCCAAATGAACTAAGCTCTACTCCAGTTGTTCCATTCTTTTCTGATGTGTTTGGAGAAGTCAATTCTCTACCACCTCCGCGGGAAATCGAATTCCACATTGATCTTATACCTAGTGCTCGACCAATAGTTCTCCCTCCTAGGAGAATGGCTCCTAAAGAGAAGGCAGAATTGAATGTTC
This sequence comes from Allium cepa, assembly GCA_030765085.1. NCBI lineage: Eukaryota > Viridiplantae > Streptophyta > Magnoliopsida > Asparagales > Amaryllidaceae > Allium > Allium cepa. Next base: position 899,075,787 of record CM060932.1, read on the forward strand.
AAGGTGAAGATTTGTTTGCTAAAGGCTTGATTCGGCGAAGTCATTCAGAATGGAGTGCTGCTGTTGTTTTCGTCACAAAGTCTGATGGCTCTCTCAGAATGTGTGTGGACTATAGAGAGCTAAACAAGCTCACACACAAGAACAGGTATCCAATACCCCGCATCAACGATCTATTCGACCAGCTCCATGGAGCTAAAGTCTTCTCTCAACTCGACCTAGCTACCGTCTTTCACCAACTCAGAATCGCTGAGGATAGTATTCCTAAAACAGCATTCCACACTGAAAATGGTTTCTTTGAATAGCTGGTTATGTCATTCGGTCTTACTAATGCTCCATCTTATTTCGTCGACTTGATGAATAAAGTTTTCCGAGATGTTCTTAACAAGTTTGTTCATGTTTTCATCGATTCTCATTTTCTCTAAAGATGAGAAAGAGCATATGTCACATTTGGCTTTTGTTCTTGAAACTCTTCGCAGTCATCAGCTTAAAGCCAAGTTTTCGAAATGCCACTTTTGGAGAGACAAAGTTCGATTTCTTGGCCATATTGTCTCGGAGAATGGGATTTCGGTCGATCCAGCTAAGATCACCGTAATCAATGACTGGGAGACTCTCAAACTCCTATAGATATCCGTAGTTTCTTAGGTTTGGCCGGCTATTATCGAGGATTTATAGAAAACTTTGCTCGTATTGCTGCCCCATTTACCGCACTGACCAGAAAGAATGTAAAATGTATTTGGAGTGAAAAGTGTGAAGCAGCTTTCAATGAGATGAAGCGAAGGTTGACATCTGCCCCAGTTCTTACAGTTATTGACGGTAGCGAAGGATTGACCGTCTATACTGATGCCTGCCGTGATGGATTAGGAGCAGTTTTAATGCAGAAAGGAAAGGTTATTTCCTATGCTGGTCGTCAGTTAAAGACACATGAAGAAAATTACACAACTCACGATTTAGAGCTTCTTGTGGTTGTATTTGCTCTTAAGCTATGGAGTCTCTATCTATTGGGAACCAAATTCGAATTATTTACAGACCATAAGTCGCTGAGATATATTTTCTCACAAAAGGATTTGAACCAAAGACAAGTCCGATGGCTCGAATTCTTAGCTGCATATGATCTTGATATTAATTACACTCCAAGGAAAGCAAACGCCGTAGCCGATGCATTGAGCAGAAACCAAGCAATAGCATGTTGTACTCTGGTTGAAGGAATGTTATTCCAGCTCGTCGTCTCCCCAGCTCTTATGGATCGCATTATAGCCAAGCAATACGAGGACACTTTGCTCTATCGCATCAAAGAAATAGTCTCGGAAGAGTCGGAAATGCTAACAGTAAGATGGGTGCACAAGTTGATAGTAATGGAGTCTTGAGAATTGATAATCGTATTTGTGTTCCTGATGTTGATGGTCTAAGACAGGAAGTACTGAGAGAAAACCATCAATCTTCGCTTTCATTTCATCCTGGTGTCACTAAGATATATCAAAATATGAAGAAGTTATATTGGTGGAGTGGAATGAAGCGTGACATTTCTACCTATGTTAGTAGATGCACAACTTGCCAACAAGTTAAAGCTGATCACCGGAAGGAGGCAGGATTACTTCAACCTCTTGATGGGCTACCGAGGACTTTATTGATGGGCTACCAAGGACTAGGAAGGGTAACGAAAGTATTTGGGTGATTGTCGATAGACTGACGAAATCCTCTCACTTTATTCAAGTCAAGTCCACTCGTACTGCTTCGAGTTTGGCCGAGATATACATGAGAGAAGTTGTTAAGCTTCATGGTGTACCATCCAGTATCGTATGCGATAGAGATCCTATTTTCACTAGTAAATTCTGGAAAGCATTCCAGGATACTTTGGGCACCAAACTGAATTTGAGCACAGCTTATCATCCTCAGACAGATGGCCAAACTGAGAGGGTGAATCATATTTTGGAAGACCTTCTCCGAGCTTATATTATATACTTTGGTGGATCCTAGGAAGACCATCTCCATTTGGTTGAATTCACTTATAATAATAGTTATCAGGTAAAGAAATCAAATTTCAAATTTGAAAAGTATATTTGAATTTGGATTAATTATCTTTAATAAACCAGGCAAGCATTGGTATGGCACCGTTTGAAGCCTTATATTGACGGCCATGCAAATCGCCAGCTTGTTGGATCGAGTCTGGAGATCGATTAGTGCTTGGTCCAGAAATAATTATGGAAGCTTTCGAGAAAGTTGAAGAAATCAGGAAGAAGAGAAAGACGGCACTGAATAGACAGAAGAGTTACGCTGATAGAAGAAGGAGAGATCTTGAATTCAGTGTAGGAGACGAAGTATTTCTGAAAGTGTCGTCTTTGAAGAATGTTATCCAATTTGGAAGAAAAGGGAAGCTTGCTTCCAAATTTGTCGGTCCGTTTGAGATTACGGAAAGAGTTGGAACCTTAGCTTATAGAATTGCATTACCAGAAAAGTTTGTCGGTGTGCACAATGTGTTGCGATCCATCTATGACCATTCCCACTGCTCAGTTGGAAGAGATAGTTATTGAGCCTGACTTGACTATTGAGCGAAAGCCACTTCGGATAGTCGATCGTGAGAGGAAGTAACTTCGAAGGAAGTCGGTCAATCTCGTCAAAGTTCAGTGGAGTGCAGATGAGCGAGATTGCACATGGGAAACTAAGGATAGTATTCGGGATTCAAATCCCGAATTACTAATTTCAGGTATAATTCAATATTCTTAAAAATCTATCTTGATCTTTTCTGCTTGTTTCCTTCCTATTTTTCCCGTCTCGTTCCTTTTCGAGGACGAAAAGTTTTGAGTGGGGGAGATTGTAACGACCCTGAATTTCCGACCCAATTTAAAATTTTAAATCCATCGTTTTAATATAAAAATTTGAAATTTACATACGATCCCAATTAATGTCCAAACTCCATTTATAAGATGCATCCAGTTAGTTATGAATATAGAAAAAGTTTCATTACAAAATATTGTAGTATCATTCACGTTTTTACTGTATATCAGTTCATTCTAAGCTGCATAAAATTTATCTTTTGAATCCAAATATTTTGCACAGTAATGTTGTAAAAATTTATCTGATCAAGACGTCGTAATTCGTTTCGTCAAAATGCCGTCATGGCCTATTCCATTTAAATTGTTTTGTAAATCGAACAATTTAATCGGCGTAAATTTCAAGTCTTTATAAAACTGTCATATCGCAATTATCTATGTAACTTTGGAAGCGCCTCATCGCGCTGATCAAAACGGCATATTTGTTCATGCAAATTGGAGTCCGACGTAAAAATAATCGCGTTAATTTAACCGTTTCAGATGGACTGGTTAAACCATTCTCAGCCCAAAGTCTTTAGCCCGTATCCACTTGAAATTTTAAAAATATAATCTCAGCCGGTGTAATAAATGGGGTAGTTGGAAGCTAGGGGTTAGCATTGGGAAAGGGGGAGACATTTCGGGTTACAAAGCACATTTATTTTTATTTTAAATTTATAAAGTTTAATATGAAACAGTACTGTTTCATTTTCGTACAAACTCATCCAGGTATACACTTCCTCCTCCCTCATCTTTCTCTTCTTCTTCTTTATCCTTCTTCCTACTTCTGTAAAAAAAATTAAAAAAATGAAATCAGTAAAACGCACGCACACTCTACCCCTCCTCCTCTCTATTGCCAAACACCTCGGACCGGCCATTCGACTCCGCTCGACCGCATCCAGTTCGACCACCCCCTTTTCCCGCTGCTTTCCAAGCACCACAACCTCTTCCCCTTGCACAGGCCAACCATCCACCGAGTCGCACCCCCTGTATCTCCAGCTTGCACCGCACCCAGTCAACCTCGCCTCATCAACCATGGCCCACATCCTTAGCCAGCCGAGACCCCAACTGGCAGATCCGAGCACCCTAGCCGCAAAAACACACCTCATCGACAGCCGAGTCATCTCCTAAACCCCCTCAACAGCCCATCATTTCTCACCTCCACCGAAGCCTCCACCTGAGCAGCACGTCCCTTCCGAACTCCACTCTCCACCGTCCAGTCACCACCCAGTTCCGAACGGTGTGCATACATGTGAGTGCAAAAGATGCGTGCGTGCATATGTGTGTGTACTGGAGGTGTGTGTGCATGTGTTTTGGTGCGTGTGCGTGAATGTGTTTTGGGTCGTGCGTGTGTTGATGGGCGTTTCCGAACCCAATGAGATGGAAGAGGAGACCTTGTTTTATAAAGATGAAATGGTGTCAGGAAGAAAAGAAAAGAAGAAGTCTCGGCTCTGTAAAAAAATGTTAAATGATTGAACCGTTGTTTATGAAGAGAAGCACACTGTTGCTTTTAGATATTGCAGAAGGAATATGTACGCAAATATCTATTTTGGTTGCTGAAAATAGTAACCACTTTTCTTTTTCTTGTTGAGTGCAAAAGCAACCGGTTAAGCACCTTTTGCAGCAGCATTGATTTTTCAGCTTTCGTTCTTCCCTCCGTCATTGGTAAGCGCATCTATATAATTTTATAAAATTATATATGAACGTTTACTTAAATTAATATCGTCTCTCTTTTGTCGATAATTGCAGTGTTCCGTTTGTTCGTGTTGTACCAGTTCTATTCGTGGTTCTTCGTACTTCGCCATTCATTCTCTAACCACGAAAGGTGAATTAATTTTCATGACATATATTCTTATACGATAATAATCTAGTTTGATTGATAATTGACTAATTATATGATGTTTACATTGGACGTTAAATTATTAATTGTTTAAAGTGATAAATAATATGCAATTGAATTTGATATAGGATAGTTAATAATTTAAAATTGATATATGTGATGAATTTGACTAGTTAAATTTGTATAATAATCTCCTTTAAATGTTAAATTAATTGACACATAGAAATTGGTTAAGTACACCCTAAACCATTTAAATGTATGTAATTTAAATTGATGTAGTATGAATTTGAATAATAGATATTAATTGAAGAACCGTATAAATATTAGTGCAATAATCTTTAATCTACATGAAATGATAGTGTAGATTCTAGATAATTATATTAATTTGCATAAATAACAAATGTAAATTAATATGATTATTTCGGGATTATTTAAATAAACTATTGGATTGTTATTGATGTTTGCTACTGCTTGTTTATTTACTTTGACACCATCCTAGTTATCATACTGCAAGTTCCCTTTGCTATGCTTTGATTTTTGAATTGAAATGGAATCGGGTTGAAATGATAAATACCCAAATTAAACTTCGACTTATTATAGAAAATTAAATAAACCCGATTGGTCAATAATTTAATTTAAAATAAAGTAAAGATTTTATTTGAATAATGAATAAATTTTTAAAATGAAGTTGGAATTTGAGATTTAATAAAAAGAAGATGTTAATATTAACTAATCTGAAATAAAATATTAACATAGTAGTTGATGAAAGAGCGTTATTTTAAAGTAATTATTTAATAATTAAGTTCGGAATTATTTAATAATTAAGATTGTAATTATTGAATAATTAGATATGGAATTAATTATTAATTAAAATTTGAAATTATTAATAAAGTTTTGAAATTATTTAATAATTAAACAAGATTGAACTATTTAATAATTAAATAAAATTAAATTCTTTAATAAATGAAATTGAACTTCTTGGATAAGTGAAATAGAGTTTCTTTATTAATTGAGTTTTGAAATTGTACCTAAGTAAGTAAATAAGTGAAATTGCATTTCTTTAACAAGAAATAAAATTTGATTTACTGAAATTAATGTAAGACTTGAAATTTAAAGAATTGATTTGACGAATCTAATTTAATTAAATTTGTAGGGTTTAATTTAATGGAGTTGAACTTAAATAATTGATTTAATGAATTGGAAATTTAATAGAAATTGTTTTGAATGATAAATTAATTTAATGAATATTGAATGAAATCGATCAATGGATTAAAACTGATTTGAATGTTAAATTAAATTAAATGATTACTGAATGAAACTTATATACGAATTTAAATAAATATTTGAATTATTTTAAATAAGAATTGAAATTGAATTATAGAGTTTTGAAATGGTAAATTTGGAAGTTATGAAACGTAAATTATGGAAATTGTTTTGCAAAGACAAATGAAATGTTGGTCTACAAATTCCAATTGAAATTGAATTTGATTTGATTTTGAATATATTAAACGACCAATCGGTGTAATAATTACGAAAGTTATTAAAGAGACCATAATCGGTTAGGGACATACTCACTGTCTAAACCGAAAACCACTTTAATAACTATACGTGGAGTGTGATCTAGAATTGAATGGTTGGAATGACGTACGTGATGATTGAAGAAAGAGAACGATAATGGATAGCCTTGACACTTGTGTCAAATTGGAAATGACTAAAACAGGGGCCGTGCCGGGCCAAATGGGTTTAGCTACCTCGAGCGAACACACTTCTTCGTAAACTACTCATTACTTGTTATTGATTGGTGCGCACCCTTGAATTTGGAGTGTTGTTTCGCGGTGTTGCGATCGTTGCGGCGATGCATTCTCACCAGTCCGGATCAGGCAAACGGTAGTTTCACTACCTTGGGTATTGCCTCATATGCCTTGTCATACTTGTATCCCTATACGCGACCACTACGAATTTGTTTTGTATTATACCTATGGAGTACTCCCTGATATCCCACTAGTTTACGGTGGAGTTTACAGCGCTGTATAGTCTATGTTATATGAAATGTGTTAAGGGGAACAATGGTAACCCATTAACACTATCTTGATATTTTACTTTACTGTTAGACATTATCTACTTATCGTACACTACTATATATAGATGGTTTAATGGATCCTGAAAGATGTTATTCCATTCATCTTTGAGTTATTGCTATTTAAAAATTTGAACCATATTATCTGTATAAGAATATATGTCCTGATTCAAGTGTTTGTTTATGCTTATGCTCGGATTAGACTGAGGATTTTTGTTGCTGTTCTGCTTGGATCTAAAGACCTGAAGACTATCATTATCTTTGTCTTATCAGTATTGCACTTTCCTATTTGGATATTATCGGACATCTATGTTGTTCTATTTCAGTTTACTTGAGACATTGTTGTATTTACTTAGTAGCCTCATGAACTACTATTATGACTATGTTGTAATTCCGCTGCACCATTCTGTTATGTTATATTTTCTGTGATTCTGTGATGATTCTCATATATATATATATATATATATATATATATATATATATATATACTCCATTAATAATTCGTGTTTTGTATTATTTAAGTTGACATGTGTGGATTATTGTCAATTTAAATGGTACGAATATACGGGGTGTTACAAATTCTTTACAATTTTTTTTGTAAACCCCCTAATATTTCCAAAGTCGAATACACTTTTATATAAGTCCAATCGCTCATTTCTAACTCTTTTTATGAATTCTAGTTCATTTTTCAAATTTCTTTTATTTCAAACGCTTTGAAAATTTCTTTAAGCTCCCAAAATCCCACCATAAGATTCCTCTTCTAAAATCATACTCGTTATCAACTTCGCTTTCGATCTCGAGAGGATTTTTAAATAAATTCCATCCGTTAAAACTGGACATATAAAATAAGTATTTTAAAGAATAATAGTTTATTTGTAAAATATGTTTAAGTAGATTTAAAATATCAAACATTTTAAATACCACCAATAACCCATTCCAAATCATTTTTAAAATAACCAAACAAATTTACAAAGCTGATTAATAAAATTAGAATTTATTTCAATAAGTAATAAATATCAGAATAACTAACATTTTAGAATATTCTAAATCTCAATAATAGTTTAAATCATATAGCATAGTGAAAGTCCATAGGGTGGATCGTGTAGTGCATATGCAAGTGTTGTTAGTCCTTGAGAAGGATGCTTTTGACGACAACAACCTTAGGACTTATTATAAAATATAAATACTAACATTATAGTTTAGATATATATGTATATGCAAGATATAAACATGCAGGTACCAAGAATGAAGACTATATAGTATAGAGATATAAGACTGATGAATTTAAAGATCGAAGATATCAAGATTGAAGACTCATGATGTAATGACCTGGGATTTGGACGTTTGAAATTGGAATATTTGATTGATCTTAAATATTTAAAAGTTAAATTCTAACTTGAATTTCAAGTGCCACTATTTATTGAGTGATTTAATTATTTAATTAAATAATTGGAAATTTGATAAATGGTTGAATCTGAAATTTTAAGCTTGTTTAAAATAATTTAAAGGCTTATAAAATTTATATTCATAGTACTGAGGATAGTAAAAGTGTTAAACTTGAATTTGGAGGTGTTTTGTTAAGTTTTGAAATTATATCGTTTAGATCGATATCTAAAAATAGCCTTCCGAGGCACAGTCTCGGATTTCGACGAGACCGGTTCTATTGGATCCATATAGTGTATTATTATTAGATTTCAACTTTTGTAGTGTTTGGAATGATCATTGGGCCATAAGGTAAGTAAACTCGTTGAAATTTAATTGAAAATTCAGTATAAATATTAAGTCCTAAAAGCTATCTTCTCCATACGATCGAGTTAGGCCTCAAAACATTTTCCAGCGCATTCGAAATAGGGGTATAACATTATAAATACCTAGCGGCATTCCTCGATAGAAGTTCGAAATTTTAAACTGTAAAAATTTAGACAATTTGAATTTGAATTTCAATTAAAAATATATATTCACATACAATGGGCAAATTAGACACGTTTCCTCCCTTAGAACATGTGTCCCCTTTTTCAACTTTCCTTTTGAAATGTGTTATTTCCCTTCTTCCTGATAAATAAAAAAGAGAACAAGCAAAAGAATTAAAATCGAATTCATCTAAAAAAACGAAACCCCTCTTTTTTTTCAAAATCAAATAGTTCAAAATTAAAGGATAATGGCCGAAGCCTTCTCGTTCGATCAACCTTCTTTTCATCCCCCTCTTTTTATCTCCTTCACTAATCAAGCAAGTTCAAATTCGGCCGGCATCGAAGAAATTCACAAATTCGATTTGTATTCATGAGATTCGAGGCAACGAGAGGGGGCCAGCTAACTTTATTGACGTCGAAGCTCTGGTAGCGGCAAAGTGGTTCGCGATAAGCTTCGCAAGTTCAAGGGGTAGGGGTCGACTGCATCGTCGATAGGTCATCGAGGGCGCGGCGTTTCCGGTTCGATCCCTGTGGCGGTGGACTCGATGGTGGGCCAGAGGAGGTTGGAGGTGGCGGTGGATTCGTACCCGAGTTCGAATAGGGATTTGGGTGTTGGAGGCTATCGAGTGGTCGTGGCAGGCTCGAGGAGTCATGGGTGTCGATCGAGTCAGTGAGGTATAATTCTTTTTTTCAATTAAAATAAATATGTGTGTATATATCTATATATGTGGATGGGAAGAGAAAAATAGTAGTGAGATGTATATACATGCAATCTAATTTTCCAATTAGAATATATATATTTGTATATGCATGCATAGTATGGTTAAACAGAATATTTTACAGTGAAGAAAATTTTAACAATTAAGTAGTTTTAAAGTTTTAAGTTAGCCATATTTTAAAATTGAACATATATAGGTTAGGTAAAAAAATATTATTTTCATTAGAACTTACTAGATATATATAGGTCAGATGTTGAGAATGGGAATTTTAAGAAGGGTTGTAGATTTTACATATAAGGAATTAGATTTTTAATTCTATATAATTCATTTTTATAAGTATATATAGTTTCAAATATATATTCATTTGCCCATTCTAATTTACTGTTTAAATTTTAAAATGATGTATTATGGTGGTTTACTCATCTAATAAAAACATATTAATTTACTAAGAATATTTTATTAAAGGAAAATTTGTTTGAAATAAATTATTTATTCATTAAAATGGTAATTGATTTTTTGATTTATTTCAAGTGTTAATAAACCATATAAATGTTTATACAAGGTCAAAATCTGGAAAGAAGCAAGCCGGATTAGAAATGGGTGGCATGCAAAATCAAAGGTGGGTTAATCTCACTCATCTGGATTAATATTTAAATTCAAATAGTTAAATTTAAATTTTGGTTGAATGATTGAATTGATTGGATGTGATATATTATATATATATATATATTGGAGTGATTGATTTCCTGTATTATATAGCGGATGAGACCCTATGCGCCCTGCATAATAGCGAATGACCCTTTATACCGCGTTATGCCGCCTTAAAGAGGGATTAGAATTTTATTTGTTGACTAACATCTGTGGATGCAGGGAAATAGGTTGGAGGGATCCAACTAGATTCCTCAAATGTTTGAATTTATTTCGTATTCTGTGATATGATTTATTGATAATCAGTTTTAGGTTGTATTGGGAATTGAAATTATTGAATGCCATGGCATGGTTGAATATATATTGGTATTTGGAGAAAATAAATATATATAGATATATATATATATATATATATATAAAATTGGATTTTTAAAGGAAATAAAATGGGAAATTTTTAAGTAAAATAATTATAGAGAATTTGGATAAATTAAAGAATGAATTGGGCAACGATGAAAAGTTGTTTTAAAATTCTAATAAATTAATTTTGAGAATGGAAAGAAATTTTTGAATAAATAAGAATAAATGAATTATTAAGCTTAAGTTATATTATTTAAAGGAATAAAGGATTTATTTTTAAATTCAAGATTTAAAATAGTGGGTAGAGATAAAGAAGCATTTTGGAAGAAATATAAAATTGGTATTTTCAGTTAAATAAGGTTTTAAATCATAATGAAGGAGCTGAAATTAATTTGTTTGAAATAAAAATTGAGTAAGCAAAGGAATTTATTTTTAAAATGGATTTAAAATTTGAAAATAGATTTGGAAATTGATTTAGAGTTTGAAATTGTGTTTTAAAAGAAGGATGAGACTATGGGATTTATAAACTAGGTTTATAAAGTGAAATAAGATATCAGTGGTTATTTGGAAATATAAATTCAAGATGGGAATTTATAAAGGAATGGATAATTTGTTTAAAAATTAAAAGTGGTTTATTTTTGAAAAAGTATGAATGGACAGTGTATTTTCCTTAAAAGCCAAGTACGTTTTTGGAGTAGATTTTTAAGTGTAAGGTAAAAGTTTTAAAGTTGTTTTTAAAAGAATGATTTTGATAATTATTATTTGAGTTGTTTAAAATTTTAAAGGTAAATATTTATTAAATTAGTTATAGTATTAATTATTTTAAATGGCTAATTGGTATTATGATTTAAAAAGATAATTATTAATATTTATATTTTATGAGTACGGCTTCAATTTTATTTGAAAAACTTTTATAGAGTTACGTAACTTTTATTTTAAAAATTTTTTTGGCTTAAGTTTTACATGAGAAGTTGTTATAAAATTTCATAACAAGTAATTTTAAATAATCTTCTAAGTGGCTTTATTTTAAATGTTTTAAAGTATATATATTTTTGGGTAAAGCGATTTTAAATTGTTTTTAAATCTAAAGTATTTAAACTTGGTCATTTTCAGTGGAAATAAACAATTTTTGGGAATTTATTCTACGAGAGGAAACCGATTTGAAAACTTTTTTCAAAGTATTAAAATGTAGAAATATCTTGCGAAGATATTTTGAAATAAATAATTTAGAAAATTATTTAAATCTGATGGTTGTTTGTGAATGTTATTTCATAGTTAAATAACCGACTATCAATATTGGCCAATACGTTGATCGTTTCGAAGAGACCGAGATCGGGATTAATTTCCCAAAAAACACTTCGATCCGGTTTGAAAGTTTTCGTGAGGAAGACAAGAGCTTGGAGTTGAAGATGGAGCAGTGAAGTGAAAGGGATAATCGCTACTACTCCTGAGGCTGATTCCAAAATGGATGTAGTAGGAGAAGTGTCTTCCGTTCCGTTCGAATCGGAATGGACTTGTATGGATGAATGCTTTCAAAACATCGTCAGGAGGACGATGAGCATTCTAAGTGAATATGTGCTAAAAAGGTAACGCTTAACCTCGAGCCTCATCAATCGGGAATGGCTAAAACAAGGGTGGTGCACACAAGGCTAAGTAGTTGGCAACCAATTAGGTAAGGTCATCCCTATCCAGAATTCCCTTTTATTCGGCTGTGTGGGTGGTTGCTAATCCCAACCGCGGGGTGGTCTTATTCGAACTATCCAGTAAGGGGTAGCGTCGGTCTTGTGATGTAGGGTATTAGGGTAGATCCTTCGTACGGTGATCTAGACCACATACTGTGACGGACGGTACCCCAGTTGCTTGCCATTGTATGGAATCCAATCTCGAATAAGCGCCTGTACGATTTTGATTGTACGCAACTATGCTGAAACGTGAGATGCAAGCATTTCAACTAAATTCTATTTTACTTTCTATAGACACTATTATAATATCTGACGGATTTGATAAAAATGTTTTGGTCATCGTAAGGTAAAAACCTGGCATGTTTATTTGTGGCGTAGTCTTACGAGATACCTTTGATTTTAAATTTTTTTGGAAACTTTAATAATCCAATTGGGTGTGTTTTCTTACGCTGGTTTTCTAGATTGACTCGAGTGTTATTTAACTATAATGCTCGGGTCAGACCGAGTATTATAGAATACAGATTCTGGATGGACTGCTGTGGAGTTCAGGAGACGAGCTAGATGGCGAGACGTATCACACGTATTTGATGAATATTCTACTGTGTTGATTAACTGAATAGTCAGTTTTGTGAGGGCAGGTTACGATAACTGTCCAGTTGTGTGTTATGAATTTTGTTGTACTATGATGATGTAATGTATAAACAGATATAAATCGTTTTGTTTTAAAGATTAGTCATTTATCTATTATATATTGTTCTGCTGCAATTGTGAGATTCTGATATTGTTTCTATTTCTTCTTCTACCTCCTTCTTCTTTAACCCTAATGGTTCGGTTTTCCGACATTCAATTGTTTGGCATTTGATACTGTGGACATATAAATGTTGATTTCGGGCATTGAAAAATCGGGTTGTTACACATGAGTATCAAGACTTCAAGATTTCAAAGTACAAGTTAAGTATTGAGTCTAGAATTATGTTAAAACTTCTTGAAAGCACTTACATCTTTATTCGAAATTTATTCGTGAAATGGAATCCACTTCGAGACTCTTAAAGGGATGGAACCCTAGTAGGATGGAACCCACGAAAATATTTAGTGGAACATACAGTGGTCCTATTTTGATATCCACTAATTTTATGAAAATGCTTTTCAAAAATATATCTCTTATTTTAAAATGTTTTTCAAATCCTTCTTTTCAAAAAGACATCTCTCCTGTCTGAAATACTTTAGCCTCAAAATTATCTTTATCATTTTAATATTTTGATTTCAAAATTGTCCTTGATTTTAAACTATCTCTTGTTTTAATATTTAGCTTTTAAATATTTAAATACTCAGATTTTAAATCACTTTATAGATTAAGATTATATATTAAAATTTACTTTCTAAGCTCTTTTATATGTTTAAACTATATTCAAGTATATTTATAAAAGTTTAGAAATTGTTTTGAAAAATTGTAGAAACCAATTTTAATAAGAAAAACAAAATCACCATTTTTACCTAGAGCATGTTGACATACTCCTACCCCCCATATCGACATGGTGCCCGTTAATGTTCAAAATTTAAATTTTCAAAAGAAGTGTCCATTCGTCATATCCTTTCACGAATAGATATGGCTGTTGATCTTCTATAAATACTAGTAGTTCTAAACGAATTTTCAATTAGATTTCACTTATTTTCACTCCTCTTCATCTTCCACAATTATTCTAAAGAATCACAAAGCTAAACTCTGCCGAAATACCAAGTGAATCAAACTTGAATATCTCTTTTTTGATTCTCTGCCACTTTCTCCATAAGATCTCCATGCTGTTCAAAGTTATAGGATTATTTGTAAATCAAACTGTTGAGTAAAAGGTGCAACTGAGCCTTGAAATCAATTGGGTGTGATTGTTGCTCCAGAAATCGATTAGGTGATCTGATGGCCTGGTAAATCAAGAGAGTCTGCCCCAGAATACAGAAGGGTGTACGTCGTGGCCTTGAAATCGAGGGTGTAATCTGGGAGATTATTTTGAAAAGAAATCCGTACAATTGTGCGGGACTGGATGTAGGGTAACTCTGAACTAGTATAAAATCCTGGTGTATTCTTCCCTTTAATGCATTTACTTATTATTTGCATCTGTGTCTGATTCTGTGATTATATCTATGTCTTTATATTGCATTCGTTGGAGATTAAATTAAATAAGTTTGAAAAAGATTTATTAAATACACAAGATACTATTCGCCCCACTCTAGTGTTATTCTAGCTTGAAGATCCGTAATCCGCACTTCTAACATTTAGTATCAGAGCAAGGTTTCAAAGTATTCATAACCTGAATTTTGAAAAAAAAAAAAAATGGTAGTTTAAATCTGTTCAAATCATCATTGTCTCATAAGTTTGCATATAGTTAGTTTATAAAATCAAATTTTCTACCAAGTTTGTATTCTGTGCAGGAAGAAAAATGTTATATGGCCCTTGAAGAATCAACTCTCAATGGACAAATTGTACAAATCAAGAAGAATAAGTGGATACTTGATAGTGGATGTTCAAGACACATGACTAGTAATCCAGATATGCTGAACGATATTATCTACAAAGATGGAGGATCGGTTAATTTTGGAGATAACTCAAAAGCATATGTGATCGGCATCGGCAATGTCGGTAACTCTAAAACTCCTATTATTTCTAATGTTTTATTAGTTAAAAATCTGAAACACAATCGACTTAGTATTAGTCAACTTTGCGATAAAGGATACAATATTAAATTTGAAAAAGATAAGTGTCACATCGAAGATAATAATTCAAATATTATATTTGAAGGAATTAGGAAGAAAAATATTTATAATCTTAGTATGAAAATCTTAAATGATAATCTATGTCTTTTGGCCTATACAAGTGACCATTGGATTTGGCATAAAAGATTTGGACATTTGAATTTTAAACTCTTATCTAAAATTTCTAAACTTGATCTTGTAAGTGATCTCCCTTGAATGAATTTTAAAATAGATAGTATATGTGATGCTTATCAATTAGAAAAATTTGGGATGAGTTCTTTCAAATTAAAAGATATGATCTCGACTTCAAAACCTCTTGAGTAGCTTAATTTAAATTTATTTGGTCCATCTCAAATTCAATTAATAAATCACAATTAATTTTCTTTGTAATTGTAGATGATTATTCTAGGTTTACATGGACATTTTTTGTGAAACATAAAATTTATACTTTTGATTCATTTAAAACTTTTACAAAAGAACTTCAAAATCATCTTTAAAAATTATAATTATTCGTAGTGATCACGATGGGGAATTTGAAAATGAAAATTTTGAGAGATTCGGCAATAAAAAGGGAATAACCCATAATTTCTCTTTTCCAAGAACTCCACAACAAAATGGAGTGGTAGAATGAAAAAATAGGACGATTCAAGAGTGTGCTAGAACAATGCTTTCAAATAGTAATTTACCAAAACATTTTTGGACCGAAGCAGTTGCTATAGCTTGCTACATTTTGAATAGACTATTAATTAGACCATTAATTAATAAAACACACTATGAAATTTTTTACATGAAGAAACCAAAGGTAACTTATTTTAGAATCTTTGGAAGTAAATGTTTTATTCTAAATACAAAATATAATTTGGACAAATTTGATCCTAAATCTGACAAAGGAATCTTTATCGGATATTCTAATAGAAGTAAAGCATACAGAGTTTTCAATTTAGAAACTCTCATTAGAAGTATAATTCTATAATTTATGTACTTAAATATATGTGTGTGTCTATATTCCATATAAATATGTAAATATAACATGGTATATAATAATTTTGTTTTCGTTTATTATACTTCCTTATTACTATATAGTTTAGATAGTATTAGATTAAGGGGGAGTTACATATATAAGTATAGGATTATTATTTTTTTATGACAAAAGGAGAGAATTGTTAAATAGAATCTTTAGAGCAGTTAGGCTTAGATTAAGAGGAAGTAATTTGTTTAGGGGGAGTTATTAGTTTTAGGGGAAGTTATAGTAAAGGTAAAGTATATTTTATAAACATAGGTTGTCATCATCAAAAAAGGGGAGATTGTTAGTCCTTGAGAAGGATGGTTTTGATGACCACAACCTTAGGACTTATTATAAAATATAAATACTAACATTATAGTTTAGATATATATGTGTATGCAGGAATAAACATGCAGGTACCAAGAATGAAGACTGTACAGTATAGAGATATACGACTGATGAATTTAAAGATCGAAAATATCAAGATTAAAGACTCATGAGTATCAAGAGTTTAAGATTTCAAATTACAAAGTAAGTATTGAGTCTAAAATTATGTTAAAACTTCTTGAAAGAACTTACATCTTTATTCGAAATTTATTCATGAAATGGAATCCAGTTCGAGCCTATTAAAGGGATGGAACCCTAGTAGGATGGAATCCACGACAATATCTAGTGGAAAATATAGTGGTCCTATTTTAATGTCCACTAATTTTATGAAAATGCATTTCAAAAATATATGTCTTATTTTAAAATGTTTTTCAAAACCTTCTTTTCAAAAAGACATCTCCCTCGTTTGAAATACTTTAGCCTCAAAATTATCCTTATCATCTTTAATATTTTGATTTCAAAATTGTCCTTGATTTTAAACTATCTCTTATTTTAATATTTAGTTTTTAAACATTTATATACTTAGATTTTAAATCACTTAATAGATTAAGATTATATATTAAAAATTACTTTCTAAACTCTTTTATATGTTTAAACTATATTCAAGTATATTTATAAAAGTTCAGAAATTGTTTTGAAAAATTATAGAAATCAACTTTAATAAGAAAATCAAAATCACCATTTTTGCCTAGAGCATGTCGACATACTCCTACCCCCCAAGGTTACATGGTGCCCGTTAATATTCAAAATTAAAATTTTCAAAAGAAATGTCTATTCGTCGTATCCTTTCATGAATAGATATGGCTATTGATCTTCTACAAATACCAGTAGTTCTAAATGAATTTTTAATTAGATTTCACTTATTTCTCTCCTCTTCATCTTCCACATTTATTATAAACAGTTCCAAGACTATACTCTGCCAAAATACCAAGTGAATCAAACTTGAATATCTCTTATTTGATTCTCTTCCACTCTCTCCATAAGATCTCAGTGCTACTCAAAGTTATAGGATTATTTGTAAATCAAACTGTTGAGTAAAAGGTGCAGTTGAGCCTTGAAATCAATTAGATGTGATTATTGCCTCGGAAATCGATTAGGTGATCTTGTAGCCTGGTAAATCAAGAGAGTTTTCCCCAGACTCAAATACAGGAGGGTGTACCTCATGGCCTTGAATTAAGGGTGTAATCTGGGAGATTATTTTGAAAAGAAATCCGTATAATTGTGCGGGACTGGATGTAGGATAACTCCGAACCAGTATAAAATCATGATGTGTTCTTTCCTTTACTACTTTTACTTATTATTTGTATCTGTGTCGATTTTGTGATTATATTTGTGTATGTGTATTGCATTTGTTGGTGATTAAATTAGATAAGTTTGAAAAAGATTTATTAAATCCACAAAACATTATACACCCCCCCTCCACATTTAGTGTTATTCTAGCCTTAAGATTCATAATCCGCATTTATAACAAGTATATGTGACAAAATATATGATGCAACTAAAACAATTGCAATCTAAGTAAATATAGAATAAGCACACCAGGTTCTTATACTGGTTCAGACCTCCCGTCCTACCTCCAGTCCCCAAGCTCCCTTTTGAAATTCTACTATCAAACACCCTCGCTTCGTCCGAAGGAATAGGCTTGGTTACAATTGTTCTGGTCAAATGTGTGTTCTCGTGTAACATGGATGTTGACCTATTAGTACAATTGCTTCCAATATATCTCTAAGGAAAATTACCTATGAGAAACTGTATATACGGAGAGTGAATACAAGTAAGAATTGCTACAGTGCAGAGATCAAGAATAGAGTATAGAATCAAAAAGCATAAGTGGGAAAGGTAAGTTAGTTGAGTGTTGTTCTCTTGATTCTTGATGCTATATATAGTTGTAGATAGATATCTTGTGTAGTTGCATCCATTAAAGAGTGTTCTATAGTTGTTTCTATTGATGATGAAGAGTTGCAGCGAAGAGAAGCAGAGATGTCCATTCAATTTGACAGTTGATGTTTTTATTTGATATCCGAGTTTGAAATCAGACATTTGGGATATGTTTCAGGCTGCTGATACTATACACATTTTTGAATATAGTAGAAGATCAGACGTCTAAGTGCAATTGCCAAATGTCTGGTTCAGCCTGTCTGTTGTTCCAGAGAACCGTTTCAGGCGTCTGGCTTGTGCATCCAGACGTCTGATATTGTGCATATAAGTTTTTATGCTCTTTTTCTTAGCTTCTTTTTTCCTATCAACTTGTAGTCTCTTATAGTATTCTCTGAGCCTTTTTCTTGTCTTTCTAGTGATGTTGTTCTAGCAAGCACCTGTATATATAAATATAAATGTATATTCGATTTCCATTGTATAGTTGTTGTCATCGGAAACGTAGATTTGATTACCTAACAATCTCCCCCTTTTTGATGATGACAACTACACAATGTACTTATATATAATTTTATAAATCCCCCCTGAATATATGCTTTCCATTATTTATTATGCTTTTTTGTTATTTCTCCCCCTTTGGCATTATCAAAAAGCATTAATTTGTAACTTAGACAATATGATCATACCATTTAATATTTATTAATCGTAGGAAGGTTATATGAATATATATAGAAATAACAAACCAAAATTCATTTTTCATTTATCAAATTGATTAATTACATGCATAGATTGTTGATACAAAAGAGGTAACATAAAAAATATCTAAGAATCTTTTAGGGAAGTTTTAGCTTGAGCATCTCCTTCATCTTCATTTTTTGAAGAACTAGCTTGTTTTTTAGGAGATGTTAGAGTGTGTTTGAGAGGTTCTTTTTCCTCGTCAAAGAGTTTGGAATGTTTTGAAAGTGGAGGAGAAGGCACTGGAGTTGGCCAATCTTATGAAGGTGGTGTAGGACAACGAACTCTTTGAAGAACCTCTTTTAGAATGGATAATATAGTTAAAAGCGACATTTCAACTGTGGCTAGGCGGGAAGCAAATGAAGTTTCAAAACTATCAATGCGGTTAGTAAATAGTTTTTGATTTCATGATAAAATGAGTTTATTTTGAAGAGTTAAGT
Organism: Allium cepa; assembly: GCA_030765085.1. Taxonomy (NCBI): domain Eukaryota; kingdom Viridiplantae; phylum Streptophyta; class Magnoliopsida; order Asparagales; family Amaryllidaceae; genus Allium; species Allium cepa. The sequence goes on from CM060932.1 coordinate 899,095,009, forward strand.
CTCAAATACTCTCATCTAGATTTGTCTCTGTGCGAGTCTCCAAAATGTCATCTTGGCACGTATAATCAAACGGTGCAGGAGATGGAGGAGTATTCTCGCGATGTTGCTCTACCTCTTGTGATGGTTCAGGTTGTTTTTGAGGTGGAGACCTAGTTTGTCCGGCTTGATGACGTTTCGTCCACTCTTCAAATGATATAAAATCCGAAGGATTTTTCGGTAAGTGCACTAGAGAGAAATTTTTCATGGACGCATATTTCGGAGAAATCTCTTCAAAGGTTGATAAATATGAAGGGATGTTGTGAGCTTGCAGAAGAAGGGATGTTGTGAGCTCACAGAAGACGCATGTGTATGTAGGGTGTATGATGGATAGGCGTGATCAAGTCCAAAAATGTTTGAGCTCGTCAAATATAAATTTTGCCCAAATAACGCTTGTTCCACTGAATATTGCATATAGAGCCTTATGCTCTAACTCTATGATTTGCTCATGACTGCCAAGGTGAGAAATTATAGTGTTGATAATCATTCTAGTAAGAAGTCTCGCCTTAGGTCTTAGGTATTTTGATGCAAATCTAGACATTTCATCTTTCCATATTTGACGTATGATATTATCTCTCGGTTTGAGATGCATATCAAGAATATTATATAAATCTTCGCAAGAGTCGGAACAGCCGAGAGTTCGGCCTATGATCCCTGAAGTAAGTCTAATTGTGTTTCCGTAAACATTTGACCATAGCCAATTATCATCGTTGTCAGTATTCCAAACTGCCATGCTATCTAAATTAGCATAGAAAATAAGTATGGCTAGCTGATCGATTTGGATATTATTGGGATTGAAAGAAATCCATGTTTCTAATCCAACACTTTCGCACATTTTGTCCAAATCATACATTGGGAACTTTAGCAAATTATAAAATGGACCTATACGAAGCTTCTTCTTTTAAAAATCCTCCTATCTCTTGATTGAATGTGGTACACGATTCATCCATCGCTCAATTTGATCGTCAGAGCAAACTTGCAGGTTGGATGAAGTAGCTTGGTCTTTCTTTCGCTTAGAGATTTTAGGGTTTTCCATTTTAGGAGCCATGATATTCGAGCGTTTTTGGAGGAGAAAGCGAGTTTGAGAATTAGAGAATCGACTTTGCAGTAGAAACGAAATGAAAATACAAATGAGAAAAAGTGAAAAATAGATGTTCGCGGGGTACTTAAGAGAGTTGATTGAATTTCAAACGTCTGGAAGGTGAATCAGACGTTTGATTTAACCTAGTTTGAAGACAGTAAAAAGAATCAAACGTATGGTTGTTGGCGCAGACGTCTGGAATAGAGCAATCTGTTAATTTTGAAAGGCAAAGAGTTTTGTAAAACGTTTGGAAATAAAATGAGACGTCTGGAATAGGCGAAGCGTAATTTTTTAGGACAGATAGTTTTCTCAGACTCTGGATATAGTATCAGACGTCTGAAAATGATCTTAAGGAGGAAGAGACTTTGTTCAGACGTCTGGTCAATAGTGTAGACTTCTGAAATAGAATGGTTTGCATTTTTTTATTAGGCATAGATAATTTTCAGATGTATGGAAGGTTATATCAGACATTTGATGTATGCACGATGTTTAAAAATTAGTGTGATACAAGAGTATCAGACGTCCGAGGGCATTGTTTCGAGGTCTGAAATGGCTAGTTTGTCTTAAAATAGCCTAATATTGAAGTGTGTTGCTTATTTTTCGAGAGATTTATTTTAGTAAAGCATAATATTATTATTTGTGAAAAAATACAAATATACTTAGATAAAAAATACAGTGAGAATAAGCAAATTTATTTCGATGAAGTTGGGGCATTGCGATCTTCAAAGGTGCTATCCTTCCATGGTTTGAGTGGAGACCATATATTTCCATGTTCGTTGGTTCTCGGGGAACCAGAGAATGCCTAGGTGAAGGATCCAAAGGTGTACGATAAGATAAAGAAGGATCCAAAGGATTGCAAGGAATCGAAAGTGGTTCATGTACATCTTTCTTTCGTGAATTACAAAATTAGATCGCTACTTGCTCTAGAAAACTTAGTCGTCGCGCAGTGACCTTTTGTTCAAAGTATAATTCTCGTTGTAAAACTATTTTTTTGCTTTTGGTAGTGATGTATCTCATCGATTTCTCTTTGGTGTTAGGAGAGACAAATAGAGATCGTTTGGACCTTATTGTATCAAGAGTGAATCCCATATGGTAGGAGGACCACTTATATACCGGTTCCTGATCTGGTGTAGGAGTAGGAAGGCGATGAGGTATATCCGCTGAAATATCCGTTGTTGGTGTTGAGAGGGAGAGATGAGAGTTGTCGGAAGACATGCTGTTATTTTCTTGTGTAAAAAAATATGAAATCTATATATTATTTATGTTTTGTTTTATAAAAAAACTATTTATACATGATTTTAGAGGTTATACATAGGTAATTTCAGAAAACAAATTTCTAAAAAATTGTTGATTAGTGTTAACAATTTTGATCCGTGGATAAAATATTTATCCAAAAATAGAATGAACGAAAATGTAGTATTAGTTGAGAAGATCATTAAGAGAGCATATTCCTAAATCGCATCGCAATTTAACAAATGTTTGTTCATTTAATGGTTTTGTGAAAATATCTGCTGTTTGATTCTTGGTATTTACGTATTCTAATGTAATAATTCCTTTTTCTACATTGTCACATAAAAAATGATGTCGTCTATCTATGTGTTAAGCACGTGAGTGATTTACAGGATTTTTTGGTAGATTTATTGCACTTGTATTAACACAATATATTAGTGATTTATTGATAACTTTGCCAAAATCCTTAAGCGTTTGTTACATGTACATCACTTGTGCACATGCTAGAGCCGCTGAAATATATTCGGTTTCGCAGGTGGATAAGGAGACACTATTTTGCTTTTGCTAAACCATGAAACTAATGATTGTCCGATAAAGTGACACGTTCCACTAGTACTCTTACGATCTGTTTTGCATCCACCGAAATCTGGGTCGCTATATAAAACAAGTTCAAATGATGACCCCTTAGGTTAAAACAAACCGTAATCTCTAGTACTAGATAGATATCGTAAGATACGTTTAACAGCTCTTTGGTGAGATTCTTTTGGTTTTGTTAAATCGGGCACAAAGACATACACTCATCATAATGTTGGTTCGACTAGCCGTCAAATAAAGTAAGGAGCCAATCATACTACAATATAATTTTTCATCAAAATCTTTTCCGTTATCATCTTTTTCCAAGTGAACACTAGTACTCGTTAGTGTTGGTTTGCTTGAAGTTTTATCCATTTCAAAACGACGTAATAGATAGTTACAATATTTTCCTTGATGAATAAAAATACCATCTTCAAGTTGTTTTATTTGTAAACCTAAAAAGAAATTCAACTCACCCATGTGAGACATTTCAAATTCATTTTTCATAATATTTGAAAATTGAGTACAAAGATTTTCATTAGTTGAACCAAAAATAATATCGTCTACATAAATTTGTACAACTAAGCTATCGTTATTTTCTCATTTAATAGATAAAATTGTATCTATTTTACCTATTTGAAAACCAGATGTGATTAAATGATTCTTAATACGTTCGTACCAGGCACGAGGGGCTTGCTTTAAGCCATATAAGGCTTTGTGTAATTTAAAAACTTGATCGGGATATTTTTCCTGAACAAACAATGGAGGTTGTTCAACATACACATTTTCCTTTATAAAACCACTTAAGAAAAGCACATTTGACATCCATTTTAAATAATTTAAGATTGTGATGACTTTCAAAAGCAAGTAATGTATGTATGACCTCGATTCTTGCTACTAGAGAAAAAGTTTCGTCGTAGTCAATACCTTCTTCTTTATTATAACCCTAAGCAACTGAACGTGCTTTATTTCTAACTATATTTTCATTTTCATCTGCTTTGTTTTTAAATACCCACTTTGTTCCACTAACTGATTGATCTATTGGTCTTGGTACTAATTTCCAAACATTATTACGTTCAAACTGATTTAATTCTTCTTGCATAGCTATTATCCAAAAATTATTGTTTGAAGCTTCTTTATAATTTTTTTGGTTTAGAATTTGACACAAATGCTATATGACTTATTTGGTTAAGTTGATTTCTAGTTACTCTGGAGTTAATATCTCCAATGATATTATCTTTTGAATGATCTTTTAGAATTCTAGGAGATGACACTAAAGTATTATTTTGTGCATTTGTCTCATTATTATAAGAATTTGTTGTATTTTCTATTGGAATTATTTCTTCATCGTCATTAGTTTGATGGTTAAGAAAATTTTCATCAAACGAAACATGTGAACTTTCTTCAATGTGTTAGTTCGTTTACTAAAAATTCAATACGCCTTGCTGCGATTCGAATATCCAACAAAGATTCCTTCATCGACCTTTGGATCGAATTTTCACAAATTATCTTTTGTATTTGGTATAAGACATTGTGATCCAAAAGTTTTAAAGTATGATACTTTAGGTTTTCTTCCAAAAATATTTCAAAATAAGTATGTTTAGTCATAGGTCGTATGGTTACTCGATTCAATCATAACAAGCCATAACAATAGCTTCAGCCTAAAAATGTTTTGTAAATCACTACTATTTAATAGTGTTTGTGCACATTCTTGTAACGTATGATTTTTTTCTTTCTACTACACCATTTTGTTGAGGTGTGCGAGGAAAAGAAAAATTATGACTTATACCCTTTTTATTACAAAAATAGGTAAAAAGGTCATTTTCGAATTCTCCACCGCGATCACTTTGAATATTCTTAATTTTCAAAATCATTTGAGTTTTAATTCTTTTAGAAAATTTTTTAAACATTCCAAAGGTATCACTTTTACGTTTTAAAAATAAAGTCCATGTATATCTTGAAAAATCATCAGCTATTACGCAAACATATTTGTTGTGATTTATATGTCGTACTTGACTTGGATCAAATAAATCTAAATGTAATAACTCAAATGGTTGTTTTTTAGAAATATTATTTTTAGATTTAAAAGAGCTTTTCTTTAGTTTTCCAATTTGACAATCGTCACATAAATTTACTACTTTATAATTTATTTTAGGTAAACGTCTAACTAGCTCATATTTTGCTAATTTATTAGTATATTTAAAATTAATATGACAGAATCGTTTAAGCCACAACCATGAATCGTCATGTTTGGCTGTTAAGCATGAATTTGAATTTCGATTGATATTCATATTTAAGACATAAATAATTTTGTTTCTAAAACCCTCAAAGATAAGTTGTTTTTAATTGTCGAAAATATTACATCTATCTTTTTCAAAATTTATTCGAAAACTTTTAGCGCATAATTGACTAATGCTGAGTAGGTTGTGTTTTAAATTTTCTACTAACAAAACATTTGTAATCATATGAGAGTTAGAAATACCAGAGTTGATGACTTCTGCGACGCCTACTACGTATCCTTTTGAGTTATCTCGAAAAGTGACCGTTCCACCATCGACGTATGTTATATTTGATAACGTTTTGAGTTTCCCGTCATATGCTTGGAGCATCCACTATCAAGTATCCATTTTTCCTTATTTTTATTTTGGATACCTGTAAAATAAAAGATGATTTAATTTGTACCCATATACTTTCTTATGGTCCTAATTGTTAGAAGAAGCAGGTAGCCATACCCAAAAGGTTTGGTACCTTTATGAACATAATTTTTATTATAGAATACGTTATCTAAAAAATTGTTAATATGTTTTTGTCTAATCAACTTATTATTTTTCTTAGGTATCCAAATTTTTATATTTTTGGTATTCGTATTAGAATTAGGCGATCTTTTAGTCTTTTGATAAATAAAACTATATTTCTTAATATTATTCCCTTTTTGGTTAGGAATAACTTTTAAATCCTATTCCATTTCTATTACCTGACGGTTTTGAAGTTTTGATAAGATTTTCCAAGTCTTGTTTTTCTTAATTAAATTTTGAAAGATTATTTGTAATTTATCTAATTTCTCTTTTAATTCTAAATTTTCAGTTTTTCTATATTACTTTTCAATTTGATATTTTCTTTTAACAAGTTATCCTTTTCTAGTCTAGTATTTTCCAAATCATTAGATATAGTCGTATTTTCAACTAAACTACTTCTAATTTTTTCTTGAGATAATTCTAGTTCCTCCTCTAAAATAATTTTTTCATCTTTTAACATTCCTATTTCAAGTTCTAATCTATTTATTTTGGCTATGTATTCTTTATTTAATTTTTTAATTTGTCTAAATTTATCATCTAATTCCATGCTAAGTCCTAATAATTCATCATAACTAAGTTCCGGACATACCTCATCAGTTTGTGTCATAAAACATACACTAGCTTGTTCTTCGTCACTATCGTTGTCACTGTTTGATGATGAAGAAGAATCCGAGTCATCCCATGTTACATTGAAAGCTTTCTTCTTTTTGAATTTTTCAAATTTGTTCTTCGTTTTATCATTGTTGAGCTTGAGGCAATCTTTCTTCATATGTCCAAATTGATCACATTCATAGCATTTGGTTGATGTTTGATTTGTAGAACTTGATTTTCCTCCTTTCTGAAATTTGGTCATTTTCCTAAATTTCTTGAATTTGTCGTAATTTTTGGCAATAAATACGATTTCTTCATCGTCTAAGTCTGAGTCTTCATTTGTTGCTGGCAATGCTATGTTTTTCTTCTTCGAATTTTGTTCTTTTCTTGCCTGCAAATTAGCTTCATAGGACATTAAATTTCTTATCAATTCTTCAACTAAGAGTGTTGAGAAATCATTAGCTTCTTCGATAGCTAATACTTTTCTTTCCGACTCTGGAGTAAAAGAATTGAGTGTTCAAGATATTAAGTCAAATTTTGTGAATTTGACTCCAAGTGCCATTAAATCGTGTTGAATGGTTTGGAATCTAGAGTACATGTCTATTATAGATTCATTTTGTTTCATTTCAAATGATGAAAATTGATTTTGTAAAATTGAAATTTTAGTTTGTTCAACTTTGTTTGTGCCTTTGTGTGTAACTTGTAAGGTACACCAAATATCATATGCAGTGTTACATAATATGACATGTGAAAATTCATTCTTATCTAATGAACAAAATAAAACATCCATAGCTTTGGCATTATTAGAAGCTATGGTTTTTTATGCATCATTCCATGTGTTTATAGTAGTGTCAGGTGCTTCATATTTATTTTGAGTGGCTGACCAAATTTCTAATCCGTTAGCTTCCATAAAAATTCTCATATGTGTTGACCAATATGCATAATTAGAACCATTGAAAAGTGGGGGACGTGCTGTGGATTGTCTCTCTTGAAAAATACTTGCCATATTAAAGTGATTCAAATACGTGTTATTGTAATTTGATCAAACCTTGCTCTGATACCAATTGAAAGTTTATGGGGTTGATCGTGTAATCTATATGCAAGTAAATGTGACTAAATATATAATGCAACTAAAACAACATTAATCTAAGTAAATATAGAATAAGCACACCATGATGTTTTACTCGTTCGGACCTCCCGTCCTACGTCCAGTCCCCAAGCTCCACTTCGGAATTCTACTATCAAACACCCTCGCTTTTCCCGGAGGAATATGATTGGTTACAATAAGTTGTTCTTATCAAATGTGTGTTAAGTATAACATAGATATTGACCTATTAGTATAATTTCTTCCAATATACCTGTAAGGAATATTATCTATGAGAAACTGTATATATGGAAGAGTGAATACAAGTAAGAATTGTTAGAGTGCAGTGATCAAGAATAGAGTATAGAATCAAAAAGCATAAGTGAGAAAGGTAAGTAAGTTGAGTGTTGTTCTCTTGATTCTTGATGTTATATGTAGTTATAGATAGATATCTTGAGTTGTTGCATCCATTAACGAGTGCTCTATAGTTGCTTTTGTTGATGATGAAGAGTTGCAGCGAAGAGAAGTGGAGATGTCCATTCGAATTTGACAGTTGAAGTTTTTATTTGAAATCCGAGTTTGAAATCAGATGTCTGGGATATGTTTCAGACATCTGATACTATATATACTTTTGAACATAGTAGTAGATCAGACGTTTGAGTGCAATTTCCAAACATTTGGTTCAGCCTGTCTGTTGTTCCAGAAAATTGTTTCAGACTCTGGCTTGTGCATCTAGACGTCTGATATGTTATGTTTCTTATGCTTCTTTGTTCCTATTAACTTGTAGTGTCCTTTGAGCCTTGTTCTTATCTCTCTAGTGATGTTGTCTAGCAAGTACCTGTATATATAAATATATATGTACATTCAATTTCCATTGTATAGTTGTTGTCATCAATACCGTAGATTTGATTTCCTAACACATAGTAATTAAAAATCCCATTTTTACAAACTTTTAACTTCTCGACAAAAATCTATTTAAAAAAAATACAAGATTGCCAAGTTCAATTTATAAATCCTTCCCCATTTGTATCACATCAATTATATCTTAATTTTATCACCATTCCCATATTCAAAATTAGGTTTCACTATTTCTTTCCTAACGATTTCCATAAGCCGATATAAATTCACATCGTAAATCTTAATTTCCAATTTATTAAATGACCATCATTTTCCTTATTTGTAAACATCGTTTATAATTTATAAACTCCTTTTGAGTTTTACTTTTTATAAAACAAATCTTATTTATAAATTTTCATTATATAAATTCATTTCTTATAAATTCCATATATACTCCCAATCTATTTAACATTGATTTTGACTCCGTTTCATATTTCCAGATAACATTCTTAAATTCTTTTATATAAGTCATTTTTAAAATCTCTATTTAAAAATCCATAATAGTTAAGTATTCCCAAAAATCAAATATATTTTCTATTCAATTTCTTTAAAATAACTCTAGTTTTGATATATATTTTTATATCAAATTCCCTTTAATTCCATAAATTTTAAAAATATATAGTTTTAAAATTATCAAAATTCAGGCCAGAAGCATCCAATAAATCCAAGTGTGACGGCTCGGTAAGCTTTTCAACCATCCTAAGCAGAGGCCACTTTCTGCCATGGCACCACACTGGTACCTCTAATTTGCTTTTACGGCCAGCCCTCGACTGCAACTAACCAATCTGGGACATGTAGGGGTAAGAGTCTCCTGCTCGCCACCAAACACAAAGCGAGAACCCCCTATCATGCTGTAATGAAGCAAATCCGATCCCGGTCTCTTCGAAACGATTAAAGAAATTGGCCAAAATTGGTAGTCAGTTATTTAACTATAAACAAAATATCCATAAGCAGTCACTAGGCCCAATTTTATAACCCTTCAAAACATTTTCTCCAAAATATCTTTACTGAGATATATGCTTAACTTATTTCAATATTCCTCTATTTTGGAAACAATTTCAACACTTATATCCATAACGGGATATTTTACCATTGTCAACAATTAGAAATATTTCCAAACTTCCATTTTTATAATACTTAGAAAATTTTTCTATTCCAAATCATTTCTCACTAAAAATATTTTCAAAACCTTCCTTTCAATACTTAGGAAAATATTTATACGTATATGTTATCCCAACTTTTGGCAGAGTTAAGATATCCAAAATTTACTGAGAATCAATGATTATTATTCTTGAGTATCAACTATGTACTGCAGGATAACCATGGATATCGATGAATTTTGTCCGAGTCCAGATTGAGCTACAATTGATAGGGCATGACCAGAAAGTTCATAGAAGCCAGTGGTTCAAATTTCAAGTCAATCCGAGTTCGTATGCTCAAGTTATGATGGATTTAATTTAAGGGAAACGAACCTTGTTCGGTTCGAATCGATGGGATACCCCCTAGTTCGAATCGATGGACTTCGCATCCATCGGTTCGACTCCATCTACCTCGAATCCATCATCCTTGCATTAGTTCGAACCCAAGAGGTGTAGCCGTGACTCGAATCCATCAAGCAAGCCCCCAGATAGCCATGCTTCGAATCCATCCGCGCCTGCCCTGTTCGAACCCAACATGATGAAATCCTTCGAACCCATCACGATGGCCTACCTTCGAATCCATCCACATGTCTCAACTCGACTCCATATAGTTCGCATCCATCAACACCTCGCTCCATGCAAACCCACCAGGTTCGAATCCATCGAGAGTTGGTTACTTCGAACCGATCTTGTTCGGATCGATCGAGTTCGAACCCATTGGGGTACCTCAGTTCGAATCGGTCGCGTTCGAATCTAGGAAACATTCACTCGCTCGTATCCACCGAGTAAACTAATTTGGATGACGTGTCACTCTACGATGCGAAGTCGGCGAGATCCACGGAGACGAAGCGTTCAACCCGGAGAGAAGGCCGGATCGACTCGAAGGACGCGCGCCACCTCATCACAAAACCGCGTGCGCTGATGGATTCGAAGGGAGTGGGTTCGAAGGGATCGATTCGACCCAAACAGCCAAACGAGGATCTCCACTTCGAATCGATCATATCTTTCAATCCCTTATCCAAATGCCATGAAATTTTTACAGGAGTTTGCCTACGTGTTGAAGAATGTCCACGCCAAGTTTCATCATGATTGGACAATTTCTTGATCGATTCGAACCAAGGGTCGAATCGATCCCAACGTCGGCCCAGATCTCCAGGTTTCGGCCGTGTGGGCCCCCTCACGTGTCTGAAGCGGTCTACCGAACTTTTAGGAGAAATATCAGCCTCCTACGCCTATAAATAGAGCCCCAGGTCATTCAGAAAAGGGATCGATCTCTCTCTGGCTAAATCAGGATTCTAAAGCACCGAGACTCTACCAGACTTTACTTTGCACTCCGCTACTACCGTTGTACTCGAATTTCAGAGCTATAATCCATCGTAATCCGCTGTAATCAACTGTAATCAGCGAAGAACATCAATAAAAGTTAAAACCTTTGAAGTCGACGTAGGCCGGAGATAGCCAAACCACTATAAATCGTGTGTTCTTGTTTATAATTTCTGTTTTGCTGTGTGTTTCTTGCTTAGATCGGTGATTTGTGTTTGAATATCGCTGATTTATATTCCAACACTGGTGCTTTCACAATACTTGGGGTTTGTGACCAATTTTGGCGCAAACACTTTGGTGCTCTCACTGAGAAGAACCAGCGCCCGCTACATCAGATTCAGAATTCAGATTTAAGAGTTTGAAGAATTTCGATTTAGAGACAATGACTCGACAAACAAGACAAAGAGTTGATCGGAGCCAACAAGGAGGAAGCCAAGAAGCATCCTCAGGAGCAGGAGAAGGAAAAGCTTCCGTCTACATCACTAGAGACGAGATGGAGGCTATGGCTAATTCAATACGCGAAAGCATGATGAAGACCCAATGGGAGATGCTGCAGAATTTCCTCGAACAAATGAGGGCGGCGAATATGCAGAACCTTGGACCAACCACAACGACTGCAAGTGCAGAAAAATGAATCAGGATTGCAGAAGCTAATGAAGGTCAGGTTCAAGACCAGAACGCAAGAACCGAAGGTGACCGACAAGGACTTGGGGGCAGACCCTCAGGGTCCGATACTGGAAGGCCAATAGACGGAGCTCAACGAGATGGAGCCAATGCTTATGCTAACGAGCCACTAGAAGAATACGTACCAGAATTCCCTTCAAGGCTCGGGGGGCAGGATAGGAACTTGACAAGGGGCCAACCCCTAGACGGAGACGAGAGGATGATTGGCCTAATGCGACGAATCATGAGAGGAGGAATGCCTAGTGGAGGGCTGGACGAAGTCAATCGGAGTCCATTCACTCCAAACATCCGAAATGCAAGGAACCCTCCAAAATTCAAACTACCAACGCTAGAACCTTATGACGGGAGGTCAGACCCAACCATGCATATTACCAGATATATTAGGCACATGGAAGTGCTGGGGGCATCCGAGGAAGTGATGGCACGATGCTTTCCTCTATATTTGTCAGATTTGGCTGCGCTTTAGTTCAGGCAACTAGAGACTTGATCAATCAGAACATGGAGCGAGCTTGTAGACTGCTTCATGAGACAGTTTAGGGTCCATGTGACGCGACCCAAGAGCGTGATGACTTTAGCTTTGATCAAGCAAAGGGCCGGAGAGTCCATAAAAGATTTCCTACTAAGATTCAATGTAACAGTGACTTCTGTAGATCGCCCGGATCCATCGATGATTTTGATGGCGGCGGTGGCAGGAGTCGTGGAAGGCACCAAATTTAAAGATTCTTTGACTAAAGATCCACCACAAGATCTTGGAGAGTTATTTCATAAAGCTGAAAAGTTCATCCGATTAGAAGAATCACGAGCCGAGAGGCTGGAAACAAATGTTGCGCAGAGCGAAGTAACCTCCAGAGAACAGTCCGGAGCGGACAAGGGAAAAAGGAAACAGGATGACAGACATGATGGTCCTGATAAACGGAAGAAATTCCGAGAACCAAGATTTAGGCAGTACACAGATCTAACTGCAGGCCTAGAAAGAATCTACACTGAAACTCAGGGGCAACTCCCCTATCGATAGCCACCTATAAGGGATCCCACTGAGCGGGAGCGCAGGACTGGAAAATATTGCCTATTCCATGAGCTGGATGGGCACACCACAGATGAATGCCGCCACCTAAAGGATGAGGTGAAGAACATGCCACGGGTGGTAGATTGCCGCAATTTGTCAGAGAACGGACAGCGGCGGTAAGGCCTGAACGACTACCGCCTCCACCTAACAGGAGCGATCCTGGATCGGGATCACGACTCGTCATCCACTGATTAAAGATGGCAAGGGCCAAGTCCAGGATTTGAACTTCGGTCGAATAATTCTATTTAGATTTGTTTTCAGAATAAACGGTTACTCTACTTACACATGTACAGGAACTGGAGAGATCCCTAGGCATGCGCTGAGATGGAGATAAACCGATATGCCCGGAGAGGCAATGTTTAGCTTTTTCTGATGTTTAAGATTGAACATCTAGAACTCGAATTTTAATAAATAAATTAGAATCTCTTGCAAAAAACCTTTTGACCAGAGAGTCAGAAGATGAACATTAAATACCATTATAAAAATGATCGCTTTATGACCCTACCCGGAGAGGCGGGGTCCGGAGTGCAAGAAGTGAGTTGCTTCGCCGGAGAGCGACAGGATCAACTCACTTAAGAGCTGTTTCCCCTTCACCGGAGAGTGACAGGATGGGATCCAGCAACATCCCGGAGAGGCTATGATCGGTCTCGAACGACCAAGAGATCGCTTAATGTTCAGATACATTGAACCGGAGTGCAAGAAGTGAGTTGCTTCGCCGAAGAGCGACATGATCAACTCACTTAAGCGTTGTTTCCCCTTCACCGGAGAGTGACAGGATGGGATCCAGCAAGAGCCCGGAGAGGCTATGATCGGTCCAGAACGACCATGACATCGTTATGCGTCCTAACCAGGACCAGAGTGCAAGGGATAGAAGGCAACGCCAGAGTGCAATAGGATCTTTCTATTCAATCACTAAGTCTAGAATGGACTTAGTAAGGGTTCAGAGTAGCCATTAATAGTCCGGAGAGACTATGGAACTTCATTCTCAACTTCTACGGAAAGAATGAATGCTGATTCGGCTTCGAACAGCCATAAACTTGATTGATAATACTGCAGCCCTGAATGAAACGTGAATTTACTACATTCGATTTAAGACCGTTCAAAACACACCTTTTAACAAAAGGCATGTTTTGGGGGGCAAAGTGTTATCCCAACTTTTGGCAAAGTTAAGATATCCAAAATTTACTGAGAATCAATGATTATTATTCTTGAGTATCAACTATGTACTGCAGGATAACCATGGATATCGATGAATTTTGTCCGAGTCCAGATTGAGCAACAATTGTTAGGACATGACCAGAAAGATCATAGAAGCCAGTGGTTCAAATTTCAAGTCAATCCGAGTTCGTATGCTCAAGTTATGATGGATTCAATTTGAGGGAAATTCGAACCTTGTTCGGTTCGAATCGATGGGATACCCCCTAGTTCGAATCGATGGACTTCGCATCCATCGGTTCGACTCCATCTACCTCGAATCCATCATCCTTGCATTAGTTCAAACCCAAGAGGTGTAGCCGTGAATCGAATCCATCAAGCAAGCCCCCAGATAGCCATGCTTCGAATCCATCCGCGCCTGCCCTGTTCGAACCCAACATGATGAAATCCTTCGAACCCATCACGATGGCCTACCTTCGAATCCATCCACATGTCTCAACTCGACCCCATATAGTTCGCATCCATCAACACCTCGCTCCATGCAAACCCACCAGGTTCGAATCCATCGAGAGTTGGTTACTTCGAACCGATCTTGTTCGGATCGATCGAGTTCGAACCCATTGGGGTACCTCATTTCGAATCGGTCGCGTTCGAATCCAGGAAACATTCACTCGCTCGTATCCACCGAGTAAACTAACTTAGATGACGTGTCACTCCACGATGCGAAGTCGGCGAGATCCACGGAGACGAAGCGTTCAACCCGGAGAGAAGGCCGGATCGACTCGAAGGACGTGCGCCACCTCATCACAAAACCGCGTGCGCTGATGGATTCGAAGGGAGTGGGTTCGAAGGGATCGATTCGACCCAAACAGCCAAACGAGGATCTCCACTTCGAATCGATCATATCTTTCAATCCCTTATCCAAATGCCATGAAATTTTTACAGGAGTTTGCCTACGTGTTGAAGAATGTCCACGCCAAGTTTCATCACGATTGGACAATTTCTTGATCGATTCGAACCAAGGGTCGAATCGATCCCAACGTCGGCCCGTATCTCCAGGTTTCGGCCGTGTGGGCCCCCTCACGTGTCTGAAGCGGTCTACCGGACTTTTAGGAGAAATATCAGCCCCCTACGCCTATAAATAGAGCCCCAGGTCATTCAGAAAAGGGATCGATCTCTCTCTGGCTAAATCAGGATTCTAAAGCACCGAGACTCGACCAGACTCTACTTTGCACTCCGCTACTACCGTTGTACTCGAATTTCAGAGCTATAATCCATTGTAATCCGCTGTAATCAACAGTAATCAGCGAAGAACATCAATAAAAGTTAAAACCTTTGAAGTGGACGTAGGCCGGAGATAGCCTAACCACTATAAATCGTGTGTTCTTGTTTATAATTTATGTTTTGCTGCGTGTTGTTTGCTTAGATCTGTGATTTGTGTTTGAATATCGCTGATTTATATTCCAACACTGGTGCTTTCACAATACTTGGGGTTTGTGACCAATTTTGGCGCAAACAGTGCAATTTCCAAAATTATTTTAATATCTGACTTGGAAATATTTCATACCTTATCTCAAAGTCTCCGGAATTTTAATAAAGTCTTTCTACGATTTCCAAACTAATTATATTTATTTGTAATCCAACCAACCCTTTATACTTCTTTACATAAATTCAAATTCTTTCCGAAGTTATCGCATCTAACATTGGAAATTTACTTAAGTCTCTAAAATTTCATTTATAAGATTTTCTTATAAGACCTCATCTTTATAATAAACTTGTTTACACATCTGGAGAGAATTTTACAAATAAATTTTCAATAATTTCAAACTATATATTTAAGATCCTTTTTAAAGAGTAATAATTTATTTTTATCTTTAAAATATGTTTAAGTTATTATTTAAAATGTTAAACACTTTTAATAAACTATCAATAACTCTTTTAAAAATAAACAAATCAATTTACAAAGCTGATTATAAAAATTAAAATTTTATTTTAATAAATATTATGTATTTGAATATCCATTTTTTGAAGTATTCCAATACTAACTAGTTTCTAATTTCATAGTTAAATAATAAGGTTTTCCCTTTTAAACGAACTTAACTTTTTAAAAATAAAGATATATTTAAAAATCTCAATAACCAATTTAATTTATAACTCCCATTCGATGTCACAAGATATCGATCTATTATCGATTCCCTAACCATTCTCACCTCCAAAATAGAATCTACTTTTTTTTTAAATCCTATTTGACATATTCTCCCAATTTTCATCTGATATCGTATTCCTTTATTTATAAGCATCGTTTATAAATTTCATAACCACTTTTTTTACCTATTCATAAAACAAATCTTATTTATTAAATTCCATTACATAATTTCATTTCTTATAAATTACCTTTATACTTCCAATCTATTTTCAATATAGACTTTAAATCCTTTATATATTTTCATAATATCATTTACAAATTCTCTTATATAATTCATCATTTTTTTAAAAAAATCTCCATTTAATAATTCACAATACTTAAGTGTAACCAAAAATCAAATATACGTTTCTTTCTCTAATTCAATTTCTTTAAGATAACTCCAACTCCAATATATATATATATATATATATATATATCAAATTCCTTTTTATTTCGTAAATTTAAAAATATATTTATGCTATTTAAATTATCAAAATTCAGGCCAGTAATACAATATCATCCTATAATTCCAATCACTACAATAATCTATAATGGATTATTCTACACAAATCATATGTCGCTATATATGAAAAATAAACAATATATTTGAGGAATCCTGTTGGATCCCTCCAACCAGTTTCCCTGCATCCATAGATGTTAATACAACATAAAATAATATCAATCCCACTTCGAGGTGGATATCGTGGTAATTAGGGTCGTCCGCTATTATGCGTATAGGGTCTCATCCGCTATAATGTGCGGGATTATCACTCCAAATACTAATATATATAGAAATATATATATATATATAATATCATTCGTCAGATAATAATTATTAAATCATTCAGGCATCTAATAATAAATTTTAACTATTCTTAAAATTAATCTGATAATCCAAATGAGTGAGAATTTTCTTCCTTGATTTTAAACTTCGATCCATTTCTAGTTTTATGTCCACCGCATAGATTTCCCAACTATGATTCAAACAACTAATCACATTCGATTTAAACCTCGTATAAATTTTATATGGATTAAATTAAAAAAAATAAACTAAATCTTAAATTAACAATAGTTTAAAATATACCCAACAGAAACGCCTTCACCACTACTAACTATGCTCCAGCAACCCAACCTCATTTAGCCACTGCATCAACATTTTGAATGAAATCTTGAATGTAAATTTTAATTAAATTTCATTAGCTAATTTAATTCAAATGATAAATTGAATAGTTAAATATGTAACTAAATTTTAAACAGGGTATACCTCGTCTCGCGTCTGTAGCCTTGTTGCCCCGCTCCACTTGAAAAGGCAGCTATCACATGCCCTAGCTCCATCATCGCGAACCTTACCAGCGCCTCTCGGCGTCGTGCCTGCAACCCACGTGTGCACTTCATACGTGAAATCCGCTCGCCACAACGTCGACCTCGCAACCCCTCACCTGCCACCAATTAAAAACTCCTTCGACCATAAACTGCCATTAACTCGCGAGGCCTCGCACGCCACTTGCCCTCCACGTTCGCGATAAGTCTCGACGACTTGATTTCTTCGACCCTCCTCCCACTTGCTCGTAGCCCACAAAACAATCGCGATTCCACCCTGCCATCTTCGAGTTCACCGCTTCTGCCTCTCCTTCGATCGTGAAATGTTCCTTTGGTCGAACGACAATCGAACTCCATCGCGATGCAATTTGATTGATTTTTTAACGAACTGAATTGATTTGTTTACAGCTTGAATTCGAGAAATAGATGAGGGGGGAAAGGTCACGTTTTTAATCAACAAAGGGGAAGATGGAACACGATTAAAAAGGGGGATAGCATGTTTGAAAAGGTAAAGGAAACGTATATATTTCAACAGAGGACGACGGCCCTGATTTTGACTTTGACTTGAGTGTATATATGCATGTTTTATTTTTATTCCAAATATCCCACTTTTCATATCAAGAAAACTTGAACCCCTAGAAGGCATGCCGCTAGGCGTTATAATGTTATACCCCTATTCGGAACGCAACGGATGAGGTTTTGAATCCTAAGTAAATCGTATAGAGAAGATAGCTTTTTGGACTCAATTTATCATATTAGATTTCGATATAAATTTCAACGCGTTTCTATCCTGTACAATCAAATGGTCACTCCAAACAGTATGAAATTTGAAATCCGATAATAATACAATATTATGAATCCAATGGAACTGGTTTGTCGAATTCCGAGACTATGCCCCAGGTCGCTATTTTAACATGTCGATTAAATTGACGATTTCAAAATTTTGTGAAATCACTTGAAATCCCAGTTTTAAAATCTTATTGACTAAATTATAATTCCAAATTCAATATTAAACCATTTTAAATATTCAAAATTAAGCTTTGAAAAATTCGGGTCGTCACATTCCTCCCTCTTAAAAGAATTTCGTCCCCGAAATTGTTAAGGCAGGAAAAATGCTCCAACCCATTAACTTATCAAAATCTACTTAGTTAAGACTCGATATTCAGTTTTATAATGCTTTAGTTCCAACCAAACATTCAGTTTCCATTTTGAATCCTAAAATCTTTTTATTCCAATTACAATTCCAAACCAAACTGTCGTAAATAAAAAAATTCAAATTTTTAAAAAAATTTCTAACACCCTAAATTTTCGAATTTTTTTGGCAGACTCTCCCTTGTACGGAGAGACTTTTGCAATATGACAACAAAGATAAATATATGTACATCGACCCATATGGTCGAAAAACAAATATATATATATATATATATATATATATATATATATATATATATCAATATTCATATTTTCACAGTATTTAATCCAAAAACGTAACTTATTTGGCATTTTTAAGGATTATTAATCAAGCATTTACTTCAAAAGCAATTTCGTAACCCAAATCTTGCCAAAAAGACTCTCTGTATCAGTACGTATTCAATGTTAAACATGTAAGTCTTAAAATATGAAATTTTAACAACATTTCATTTATTTAACTAGTTAAACACAAGAATTGCAAAAACCACCTGTTAGACATATATTTATAAGCCATTATAAGGTTCCAATACTCAATCATCGTCTTCAAAACGATTTATACATCAATTCATTCAATTTCAATGATTCACAACAATTTATATGTATTCAATTCAGTTTATATCAACAAACTCATATCCTTTCCAAATTGATTTAAAAATCAATTTTATTTACTTCTATTAATTCATAGAATTTTGTATACTTCCGTTTACGCCAAAAGTTTTTTTCCATGCAAATTCAGTGATATTTATTTAATATGATAACCATTTCAGTTTATCACTATTTTAAATTGATTCCAATTCAATTTATATTCAATTTTATTCCATCTCAAATTTATTCACGATCAATTTAATTACATTCCATTCATATCCATTTTTTAATTATATCCAATCCATTTTACTGATCTTGGAATCATACCATGCTATTTTATATATTATTAATGTCGATTTTATATAGAACTTGTTTTCCTACATCTATAGATGTTAATACAACATAAAAATATTACCAATCCCACTTCGTGTGGGATATCGCGGTATATAGGGTCATCCGTTATTATGCTAGGCGCATAGGGTCTCATCCGCTATAATGTGCGAAAATATCACTCCAAATACTAATATATATACCATTATATATAAAATATATCATTCGTCGAATAATTATAAAATCAAACTGGTATTCAATAATTAATTTAACTATTTTTAAAATTAATCTGAGAACCAAAATGAGTGAGAATTTTTCTCACCTTGATTTTAAATTTGCAAATCCATTCCAATTCACGACTACGAACCCAACTTGACTTCTTTCATGGTTTTTGGACCTCATATGCAATTTAATTAAATTATATTAGCAATCTCAAAATAATTTCTTAATTAAATAACTGATTATATGATATTGAATTTAGTCACAAAGAATACCTTCTTCCTCAATATCGTTCTTATTCCTCCCAACAGCAACCTCGACTCGGAACAGTCGCGTCATCACTCACCCGAACTCCTCCAACCAGCCGCCTACGTCCACCTTCTTTCCCATGAACGAACAATCCCCTTAGACCACTAGAGTCGTCGCAACCACCCCCACCATCGATGAAAACCACCTGCGATGCACCCCTAGGCTCCCTTGTAACGACCTGATATTTTCAACCATTCGCATCCAAACATGCCGGAATTGAATTACTCAAAATACCAGATTGTAAGTTTATATTTGGAAAAACTCAGCATATACAGTAAATAAATAATCACAGAATCATAGACATAGAGTAATATAACAATAGTGCAGCGGAAACAAAAGAATAGTAGTTCATGAAGCTACTATATATATAACAGAGTTAAATAAGTTACAACAGAAGTCTCGAATACAATAGTCAAATACAATATCAAAATACATCACTGGAATCAACTGAATATCTGAAAGCAAGATAGATAGCTGGATCCCCAAGCGAAGCTCCAACTCCAAAGGTGAGTCTCAAAAGCTGAACCACTCAGTCTGACCCGAGCGTAAAGCAAAACACAAAACACTCGAGTCAGGATTAACAATCTTATATCAATAAATCCAACTCAAGTGAAATAACAGCTAAAAATACAAGTAACTCAAAAGATGTTCGGATAACCATCCTTTAAGGATCTGTTAAACTATCTACTATGTAGTAATGTACGCTAAGTAGATAATGCCTATCAGTAATATAAAGTATCAAAATAGCTTTAAGGCGTTACCATTATTCCCCTTAACACATTTTATACAAGTGTCATAGTCTATACAGCACTGTAAACTCCACCGTAAACTAGTGGGATATAAGGGAGTACTCTATAGGTGTAACACAAAACAAATTGTAGTGGTCGCATATAGGGATACGAGTATGACAAGGCACATGAGGCAATACCCAAGGTAGTGAAACTACTGTTTGCCTGATCCGGACTGGTGAGAACGCATCGTCGCAACGATCGCAACTCCGTGAAACAACACTCCCAATTCAAGGGTGCGCACCAATCAATAACAAGTAATGAGTAGTTTACGAAGAAGTGTGTTCGCTCGAGGTGGCTAACCCCATTTGGCCCGGCACGGCTCCTGTTATAGTCATTTTCAATTTTGACACAAGTGTCAAGGTCATCCATTATCGTTCTCTTTCTTCAGTCATCACGTACATCATTCCAACCACTTCATTCTGGATCACAGTCCGTGTATAGTTATTAAAGTGGTTTTCGGTTTAGACAGAGAGTATGTCCATAACCGATCCCGGTTCCTTTAGTAACTTTCGTAATTATTACGCCGATTGGTCGTTTAGTAAGTTTCAAAAAATAATACAATTTCAATATCACTTAGAATTTGAAAGCCAACATTTCATTTGTCTTTCTATATCAATTTCTATAATTTACGTTTCAAAACTTCCAAATTTACCATTTCAAAACTCTATAATTCAACTTAAATTTTTATTTAAAACAATTCAAATATTGATTTAAATTCATGTATAAGTTTCATTCCATAATCATTTAAATTAAGTTAATTTAACATTCAAAACGATTTAAATTCATTGATGGATTCATTCAGTAATCATTTAAATTAAGTAAATTTATCATTCCAAAATAATTTCAATTGAATTTCCAATTCATTAAATCAATCACTTAAGTTTACCTACATTATATCAAAACTTATGAACTGAATTAATTAAATTCGTCAAATTAAATTCTTTATATTACAGGTCTCATATTAATTTCCATCAATCACATTTTATTTCTTATTAAAGAAATTCAATTTCACTTATTTACTTATTTAATTTAAATAAATTACAAAACTTAATTATCGAAGAAACTCAATTTCACTTATTAAAGAATGCAATTTTATTTAATTATTAAATAATTTCAAAACTTAATTTAATAATTTACTTAAATTTAAACAACCTTCTTTCATCAAACACTTTGTTAATCATAATACTTTGGAAATCAAAATTTAGAAATCATAATGCTTGGAATCATAACACTTCCACGTAACAGTTTAAATATAAATAATAGTATATATAATAAAATAGTTTATAATTTTAAAATAGTTTATATAAAAATAGTTATAATTTAAAATAGTTTATATTAAAATAATTTATATTAAAATAGTTTATATCAAAATAATTTAGATTAAAATAGTTTATATGAAATAAATTTATAATGTAGCATATGTAAATAGTTTTAAATTTAAAAATACTTTATATAATAAAATAACTTCCTTAAAGTTCACAAATCGATTCAAGTCAACACAAATTTCAACTTTCAAATTTAATCAAATCTCGAATCATCAATTTTAATTTATTTCAGTTCCTCAATAAACCATTTCGAATCATATCAATTTCAAATACAGATTTTAACCACAAAATAAACCATTTCAATTTTAATATTTTCAAGGCTTTAAACATTCAAACGTTTCAAAGAAGAATTGATAATTCCACTTATATATATCCATAACTTTCAAATCGATTTCTAATTAAATACATTTCTTAATTAAATACAATTTCAAATCAGTTTCAAATCTATCTTGTCAACCTTAATTTATTAAATCATTATAAACTCTATATTAAAATATAATTTAAATACTTACTTAACCATATTATATTTTAATAAAATCAAACTTGTTATTAAGCCTATTTTATATTAAAAAAATTTATGCATAACTTAAAATCAAGAATTTAACTATATATAAAAAATAATATTTATATAATATTTAAAATCAATATTTATATAAAACCATATATTTCATTTCAAAACCATAGTAATCTTTCAAATTATTTATATATAGACCATCGGTGTCTGTATATAATTTTCTATCCTATGGACAAGTGATAGGGATATTTATCATTTCAATCCGCAATTTAAATATATACGGGTATATATATCAGTTCAACCCGTAATCCCAAATTCAATCCAATGAAAATCGCTTGGGTCTGTCATTTCAACCCCTAACAATTTTCTCCTATTCTAAACCCGTTCGGGTATGTATCATTTCAACCCATAGTGAATTCTATACTAACAGGAAACTTGCAGAGTGATAACAGATATGATAATAATATAACAGGCATATATCATCAATATAAGTAAGAGATAATGGTGTCAGATGTCATAGGTGAACTGATTCATGTAATAGCATATATACAACAGTGTAAATAACAAATAGCAGCATATTTCAATTGCCATTTCAATTGAAATCAAATTTAATATATATAAGAACGTAAATCATGAGTGATTGCTCACCTTTCGAGGCTAGATAGATTTTGACGAAGAAATGGGCTGCGAATCAAAGCACGAATTCCAGAGTAAAGCGGGATTGGCATGAATTCTATGACAGAGCTGATAACAGAAATCGATCCGATATTAGAATCAGCTTGATAGACATAGAAATATATATTTATTATTTCATTGAAATCAATATTTTATTTTAAGATAAATATTAAAATAAAATAAACATATATATAATATATTTAATCATAGTATATCTATATCAATCATACAGTAACCACTTATATACTATATATACAAATACACTTTAGTGCACAAAGTAAAACTGAAAGCTTAAGCATAAAATAATTTTATATATGTACAACTCAACAAATACTACTATGCTAATACATTTATATAGAAACTTACATAACAAAATACAAACTGACATCATATATATACCCTGATTCAAACACGGTTATACATGTGTAAAATACTGTAGCAAAGAAAGTATAAATCATTAAATCATATAAATAACAACATCCAATATATATAATGACCTATATGCAGTGACCTATATAACACAGTAACCTATGCCAGTAAACAGTAGCTTGTATGAATAATTTATATAAATATTTGTGTGTAAATATATATAAAAATACTGTACAATATACATTGCAATAGGCCACATGCGGAAAAAATATATATACTAGCATACTTTGAAACATTTTACACTGTACATATATATATATATATATATATATATATATATATATATATATATATATATATATATTAACAACATCTATAAATAGATTCATATAACATTGCAAACAGACTATAATATAACTATATATACAATTATGGTAAACCATTTCATTTAAACACTACACTTATGAAACAGCGAAACTACTTATATAACAATATATATTATAGTAACTAGTATATTTAAAGCTTAAACTGGCAGACAACAATACATGATATATGCCAACTAACAGACTACATTATACATCCTTATATATAAACGTTTGTATATATTATTATAAAACTTTATTTTTTCAAAATACAGCAACAGAACATTTATATATATATATATGTATGTATATATACTTACAACATAACAACTGGTTATAACATACATATAAGATATATAAAAAACATCTTTTAAGTTCCATACATATATATAAATAGTATACATGTTCGCATACCCTTGTATAGTTACCAACTGGGATCGGTCGAAGTTTGGAGGTGGGCCAGTGCTTGCAAGCTGGAGAATGGATGGAAAGCTGGCCAGACGTGGGTAGGAAAAGAGGGGCGAAGACTAGCATAGGTGGTTCGAAGCATGGCGTTGGTGGGTGGACTAGAGCATGGACTGTCTGAGGCAGATGGGAGGCGCACGGTTGATGTAGCGGCTCAGGAAGGTAACTTGCTTGCGTGGGTAGGAAATGAGCACGCATGGTTGTCGAGTTCAAGGGGAAGAGGCGCAGGTGAGAAGGTCATGTGCAAAGTTTCAAAGGAGAAGAAAAGAATATAGATCTACATAGAACACTTGGGTTTGACAAAATGAAGAGGAGAAGAAAAGTTACCGAAGCTTGCAATTTCGGTAATTATGTATATTAATTTTTTTGTTAGAACCGAAAAGAAAGCAAAGAAAAAGTCACAATAATAAATTATGTAAGCTGAAGAATACCAGTCGTTTCATGATGAAGGTAACAAGATAGGCTAGAAGGCTGTGCACTAAAAAGTCAAGAGAGAACAAAAGGCACGAAATACTCTACTGATTCCATTACCGTTTTCGCGGATTCCGCTGCATACCTGACTTCAAAACACAGAATTGAATATACCGCAGAGATCAGCACGACGAGACAATCAAAATGGTATACAGATATCAGTGGTAGGATCATCCGATCAAAAGTCGATATTGGTCACTGATATACGTTGCTATTCCGTACGGAAAAATCCAAACGGAGCTAGAAACATCCGAAATCTGTGAAACGAATTACGCAGTCTTATTCAGAGTGTTCTAATAAATTTTCTCATGTTGACATATCTAGGTTTCGGAAAACTTTAAATCCAACAGTTATTTCATCGAAAATAAGGTCGACGGAGCAATAATAGTCAAAATTTTGAGAAACGAAATATGACATCTTGCTCAGAAGATGATTTACAATTTTTCTATATGAAAGTATTCAGGTTTCGTAAACATTTTATTATCATCAAATATTTACTGATATGGATATAAATAAAATATAACTAGAAAAATAACTTCCATATTTTCTGATGAAAATTTACCGGTGGCTATGTTTAAATATACGTATTCCAAATATCAAATTTTTGTTTCAAAATTTTATTGTTTAACATTTCACAAAATATCAATTAAATATATTAATAAAACAAATGAAAATTATCGAAAATTTACGGGTCGTTACATCCCTTTTCTCAAGTACCTTGTCCCACTGCCCAATGCGTCGAGCACGCACCCCTCTTCCAAATCGAACCCTTAAAATCATGATGCCTCATCCCAAGTTCGTATTCGCCTCCCCTTCATTTCCATCATTCGCACGAGCTCCTCCCCATCACTCACGACACTCGCAGCCATCAACTCACCCACGCACATGCTCCTCTGGGCGCCTCTACCTATCTCTTGAAATCGCGATTCACTCACGAATCCCCGTCTTTTTTTTGAACGGTTAAACAGACAGAGGGGAAAAGGAGGTTCGTGCTCTCTAATTTGAATTGATTTTCCTTTTCGCCTACATTGAAGAACTGAGAGAAGAGGGAGGGAATATACGCGATTTTCAAACAAGGCGGTTTTCATTTTTTTCTTCGATTTCGAATGAAGGAAGGGGGAACCTAAAGGTTTTGAAAGGAAGAATGCGATCTATATTAGAGAAAAGGGCGGCTACGTGTTTAGGAATGTAGTGTGACGTGTTGGGTGAAAGCTATAGTGTTTTAAAATGAAGGGGAAAAGTGATGCGATTATAACCAATAATATATATATATATATATATATATATATATATATATATATATATACATGTAATCTAAATTTCAAAACGTCTTGTTTACGTAACATAAAAATCTTGAACCCCTATCAAGACATGCTGCTAGGCTTTTATAATGTTATACCCCTGTTCCAAACATAATGGAAAAGGTCCCGAGTTCTAATTCGATCATAAGGAAAAGATAGCTTTTTTGGAGCCAAATATTATATTAAATTTCGATATTAATTTAAATGCGTTTACATCCTGTACGACCAAACGAAAAATCCAAATTCTTCAAAATTTGAAATATGATATTAGTACAGTATTATAGTTCCAATGGAAGTTGTTTCATCAAATTCTGAGACTGTCCCCCGGATTGCTATTTTAACGTGTCGATTAAGTTGATGATTTTCAAAAAAATTTATGAAATCACTTGAAATCCCAGTTTTAGAATCTTTCTAACTCGATTATAATTCCAAATCAAATATTTAAACTATTTAGATATCCAAAATTAAATGATAGAAAAATTCGGGTCGTTACATTCCTCCCCCTTAAAAGAATTTTGTCCCCGAAATTGCTAAGGCGGTAAAATGCTCCGAGCCTGTTACTTATTAAAATCCTACTCAGTTAAAACTCGATATTCACTTTTTTTGAATCCTTTTAGTTCCACCCAAAATAATTAATTTCCAACTCTAATTCCAAAACCTTTATTTCAATTTCAATTTGAAATCAATTTGTCGTTAATAAAAAATTCCAAAAAAATTCAAAAATTTTCTAACAGCCCCTAAATTTTCGAAATTTTTTGGTAGTCTCCTTTGTACGAAGGACCTTTTGCAATTTTACAAGAGATGTAAATATATATACATCGACCCATAAGATCGGAAAACAAATATATAACAATATTCAATATTTTCGTAGTATTTAATCCGAAAGAATACCTTATTTTAGCATTTTTAAGCAAGCGGCTTATTTTCCTTTGCAATTCACGTAATCAAAGTGAAGCAAAATAGCTCCACGTACCCGTAATTACTCAATTTAAACAGGTAAATACCAAATATTTGAAATTTCATGACATTTCATTTATAACTAGTGTAAACACATAAGTTTCATAAACTAGCATGCTAAACATATATCGAGCAATTTATACGGTTCGATACTAATTTTATTGTTTTCGATTAGTCCATATACTATTTCATTCAATCTGAAATGATTTACTACCCAATTTGCTTACATTCAATGCACAAACTGTACTAAATAAATTAATATTCATTCCAAATTGATTAAAAAATCAATTTATTCACTTTTCATTCATTCACAGAATTTAATTTATTTTCATTTACATCAAACGACCGATTTTTTCTACGTAAATTCGACGATATCCACTTAATAAAATACCCACCTTAGTTTATAACTAGTTTAATATGATTCCAACTCATTTTATTTAATTGTATTCCGTTTTAAATTTATTCTTAATCAATTTATTTACATTCCATTCATATCCACCTTCATTGCTTTCAAATCCATTTTATTTAGCTCAGAAGCATTCCATGATTTTTTTTAATGGCCCTTTTACAAATTTATTTGTGTCAAGCTTTTATTCAAATTATTTACTTAAGTTAATTTATTTACTTCAATTTATTTCAACTCCATAACTTAATTTTATTTTTTCTAGTAAACAATTTCCAATTCAAATTACTGATTTGATTTTTATTCAATCAAATTTCATTTCTTTTACTAATTAATTTAATTAGTTCATTCATCCAATTCGCTTTAATTTTAATTCCGAACTCAATTCATTAAAATAATATCCAAGACCATATTTAATTCATTCATAATCAAATTGGATTTATTTGCAACTCAACCTAGTTAATATCCATGTTATATCCAATTAATTAATTAATTATCTAACCGGTTCATCTCCACTTCATAATTCAATATCCGATTTTTAGTTGAAAAATCACTTTAATCAATTTACTTGAGTTTAATTTTATTTTATAATTCAAGTTTGGGTTTTTATTACGATTCTAAAATATCAAACTCCTTTTATTTTGGATTATCTATTTCAATTTTATAAGTCACACAATTTATTTTTCCCATTTCCATCAAATTTATGCTCGAATATATTCACAGTTCATTTTTAACTCAAGATCTACACCACTTTCTAGCCTCAGTATTCTTATATTCTATCCATTCCATTCTTCATAAGCTATATAGTTTATATGTTCACAATTCCATAATATTTTCTTTAAAATTTATTCCATTCAAAAATTAATAGCTTATAGTTATTCTGTCACTTAATAATTCACATTTTCACACTTAATTCAATTCCATATGATTCAAATCCAATTCACTTTTTATTTAAATTTAAATTCCTTTTATCATTGCCATCACTTCATTTATTTTTCCATTTAACTTTGCTTAGTTACTTCACCATTTTATTAATTTATTTAAGCATGAATTAAATTCTGTTCTATATCATCTGTAACTCAATTAAATTTTTATTTCCAATCCAATTCAAATTCAACTCCATTTTTTAAGTTAGATTAAATAAAAAATTTATTTATTTTAGCTTACTCAAGTAAAAATCTATTCCAAAATTCAATTTCCATATTTTCCTTATTTAGAATCATTCCCAATTTATAATTTTACAACTTATTTCCTGATGATTTCTAAATTATTCAAATAAGGATTCCAGAATTCAAACACCCGGTATTTATTTTGGATTACTTTGAAATCAATTATATACATATATATAACCCTTCGTTTCAACAAATCATCCCATTGGAATTTTAAAAATTCACTTGGTTCCATCCCAAAACAATTCTCCTTCGGAATTTTCAAAGCCCAACTTGTTTTTCCTCAAAATAATCCAAAAACAATGACCACGGTAGCAATCCATCACATAGAAACTCGAAAATGAACACCGACGATGTCGCGATCATCATCAGAATTATTTTCCAGGGACCGAAGTGATTTCAGTGCTACATCCTTTCAAAAATCAATTTTCAAAATATTTTCCATTTAAAAATATTTTAATAACATTACTATTATTCATTCCTAAAAATATTTTCAAAATAGTACCATCCATAACACTTCTGATCATCTCCAAAAATCTTCAGGATTTAATTTTCCAAATTCTGGTTTGAATTCGCTTTTAGTTTTATTCACTTGTGTAATTCATTCTTATACAATCTAATTTGGTTTTAATAAACCATTTCCAATTTTATAATCTTATTTTGATTGTATCATATTAAACAAACACACTACTATAGTAATTTTCAAAAAATTATTTCTTTTATATCAAAATATAATTTGGGTAAAATTATTTCATTTACTCGCTTCAAAAGCATACTATGTTCTTTTATCGCGTTCAAGCGTTTAGAAACTCCTATCGATTTAGTGCATCCCACTACCCGACAAGAATTTACATACTATGCAACCAATAAGTTAACACAATATAAAACTGTTTTATATTCACTAACAAATACGCGCTCATATCTATTATTACGCTCAATTCATTCTAGAGTACTAATGACTCAATTTCTAATGAGTAAATCCCCACCAGAGCCAAGGTTCTCGCTTAACCTTCGGCTCTGATACAAAGTGTAAAGGCCTATACATCCATACCTCTTTGAGTCGACCATAATTCACATCAGTCCAACTCAAATTTAACGGAAAATATGAATCTTTAGGGTAAAGAGGAAAAAGTAGAAGAATAAAGAGAAACAATACCACAGAATCTCATAATCGCAATGGAAAAAAATATAATACATAAAAAATACATTTTTTTTACAAAAGAATCTATAACATTTTATATACTTATAATCATCTTAGTACAACAACCCATACATCAAATTTGGACGGTCATGGTAACTTGTCCTCATACAACGGAAATATAAGCCACGTACAGAAAAATACGTCTTGGTCATCCAGCTCGCCTCCTAAGCTCCATAGCCTCTTACCCTATATCTGTTATACTCGGTATGATCCGAGCATTATAATAAAATAACACCAGAGTCAGTTTGAAAACGTAGCGTGAGAAAACACACTCGATTTGAATTATTAACTTTTCTGAAAATCCTTTGAAAAAAGGTCGTAAGACCACGCCACACATAAACACGACGGGTTTTTACCTTACGATAACCAAAATATTTTTATCAAAATCATATGATATTATAATAGTGTCTAAACAAGATAATAGAAAATAGCTAAAATGCTTGCACCTCAGATTGCAGCATAGTTGGGCACAATCAAAACCGTACGGCGATTCTCGAAGAATGGATTTCATTGAATGACAGGGCCACGGGGTACCGCCTGTCACAATACACCTCTAGAATATGTACCGAGCACCTCATTGGGATCCCTTGGTACACAAGACTAGCCTACTCTAACCTGGATAGACCGAATATGTTATTACCCTAGGTGTTCCCACCATTACCATCGAGCACTCCTTCTTTCATGCATAACCATATCCATAATATATAGGTATTCGAGGATATCTAGAAAAGTGATAACATGCCTAATTGGATGTGACCCACTTAGCCTTGCTGCATCTCCCATGTTCTAGTCATTCCCAGTTGATGAGGCTCGAGGCTAAGCGTTACCATTAAAGAAAAAACTCTACTTAAAATGCTCACCGTCCTCAAATGACGATGTTCTGATAGCTTTCGTCCATATAAGTTGTCCTAGGTTTGGACAAACCAATCACCAACTTCATCATCTTCACGGTATTCATTGTAACGTTTAAACCAGATCGAAGTGGTTGCTGGATAATTAAATCTGATCCCGATCTCTTCAAAACGATCAACGAAATTGGCCAATATTCATAGTCGGTTATTAACTATCAATAAAACATCCATAAGAAATCTCCTCATCATAATTTTCCAAAAATATTCTAAAAATATCTTCATATACACACACACACACACACACACACACATATTCAAACCCTTCCAATATTTCAATAGTGGAAGTCAAACTTAAATTCTTATATCCTTAACAAGATATTTTCCAAGTCATTTCAATACTTAGAATATTTTTTTCTCGCTTCCAATAATAACTCATCCCTTTGAAAATATTTTCTATATTTAAAATCTCGAAGTTAACCATTTTCAAATCCTTTCCGTCCAATACTTAGGAATATTTATAAGCGTCTTCCTTAAGATCTTTTGTTTCCAATATTCGAGGAGTAGTCCATTTATTTCCTATTCTTTAATTCTTTACAAATTTATTCGTAAGCCCCCTTGTATTCTAAAATTGAATACGCTTGTCTATAACTCCAATTGCCCATTTCTAACCTTTTTATGAATCCTAGTTCATTTATCAAATTTCTCTTATTTCAAATGCTTTGGAAATTTCTTTAAGCTCTCGAAATCCCACTATAAGATTCCTCTTCTAAAATCATACTCATTATCAACTTCGCTTTCGAACTCGAGAGGATTTATAAATAAATTACATCCGTTAAAACTATACATATAAAATAAGTATTTTTAAAGAATAATAGTTTATTTGTAAAATACGTTTAGGTGGATTTAAAATATCAAAAGATGTTAAATATCATCAATAACTCATTCCAAATCATTTTTAAGGTAACCAAATAAATTTACATAGCTGATTGATAAAATTAGGATTTATTTCAATAAATATTAAATATTAGAATAACTAACTTTTTGGAATATTCTAAATCTCAATAATAGTTTAAATTATATAGCATAGTAATTAAAAATCCCATTTTTACAAACTTTTAACTTCTCGACAAAATCTATCTTAAAAAAATACAAGATTGCCATGTTCGGTTTATACATCCTTCTCGATTCGTATCACATTGATTATATCTCAATTTTATCACCATTCTCATATTCAAAAATAGTTTCCACTATTTCTTTCCCAAAATTTCCATAACTCGATATAAATCCACACCGTAAATCTAGATTTTCAATTTATCAACTGACCATCATTTTCCTTAATTATAATATCGTTTATAATTTATAAACTCATTGAGTTTTATTTGTTTATAAAAAAAAACCTTGTTTAAAAAATTTCATAATATAAATTCATTTCTTATAAATTCCATTTTACTCCCAATCTAGTTTTAACTTTGATTTTGACTCTGTTTCATATTTCCAGATACCATTTATAAATTCTTTTATATAAGCTATTTTTGAAATCTCTATTTAAAAATCCACAATAATTAAGTATACCCCAAAATCAAATATATTTTCTAACTCAATTTCTATAAAATAACTCCAAGTCCAATATATATTTTTATATCAAATTCCCTTTAATTCCATAAATTTTAAAAATATATTTATAGTTTTAAAATTATCAAAATTCAGGCCAGTGCTATGGTAGCATCCAATAATTCCAATCAGTACGATAATCTATAATATATTATTCTACATAAATCATACATCACTAAACATGAAAAATGGACAACATATTTGAGAAATCTAGTTGGATCCCTCCAACTTGTTTCCCTACATCCATAGATGTTAATGCAAAATAAAGTAATACCAATCCCACTTCGAGGGGGATATCGCGGTACATAGGGTAATCCACTATTATATAGGGCGCTAGGGTCTCATCCTCTATAATGTGCAGGAATATCACTCCAAATACTATATATACCATTATATATAAAATATATCATTCATCGGATAATTATTAAATCAACCGAGCATTCAATAATTAATTTTAACTATTTTTAAAATTAATCTGATAACCCAAATGAGTGAGAATTTTTCTCACCTTGATTTTAAATTTGCATATCCGTTCCAATTTATGGCTACGAACCCAACTCGACTTCTTTCATGGTTTTTGAACCTCCTATGCAATTTAATTCAATTATATTAGCGTTCTTGATATAATTTCTTAATTAAATAACTGATTATATGATACTGAAATTTATTTACAAAGAATACCTCCTTCCTTAATATCATTCTCGTTCCTCTCAACAGCGTCCTCGACCCGGAACAATCGGTTCATCACTTACACAAACTCCTCCAACCTGCCGCCTACGTCCACCTTCTTTCCCACGCACAAATTTTCCTCTTAGGCCACCAGAGTCGCAGCAACCCTCCCTCACACCATCGATGAAAACCACTTGCGACGCCACACCTAGGCTCCTTTTCTCGAGTACCTCGTCACGCTGCCCAACGCGTCGAGCACACACCCCTCTTTGAAATTGAACCCTCAAAATCATGATGCCTCCCCCAAGTTTTCCTGTCACCTCCCCTTCATTTCCCTCCATCGTGCATGCGAGCTCCTCCCCATCACTCATGACACTCGCGGTCATCAACTCACCCATGTGCGTGCTACTCTGGGCACCGCTCCCAGTCTCTCGAAATCGTGATTCAACCACGAAGCCCCGTCTCTTTTTTTTGAATGATTAAACAAAAAGAAGGGAAAAGGAGGTTCGTGCTCTTTAATTTGAATTGAATTTTCTTTTCTCCTGCGTTGAAGAACTGAGAGAAGAGGGAGGGAATATACGCGATATTTAAACAAGGCGTTTTTCATTTTTTTCTTCGATTTTGAATGAAGAAACGGGGAGCCTGAAGGTTTTAAAAGGAAGAATGTCATCTATATTAGAGAAAAGGGTGGCTGCATGTTCAGGAAGGTAAAGCGATGTGTTGGGTGAAAGCTACAGTGTTTTGAAATGGAAGGGAAAAGTGCTGATGTGAACATAGCGAATAATATATATATATATGTATGTATGTATGTATGTATGTATGTATGTATGTATGTATGTATGCATGTATGTATGTATAATCTAAATTTCAAAATGGCTTGTTTACGTAACATAAAAATCTCGAACCCCTATCGAGGTATGCCACTAGGTGTTTATAATGTTATACCCACATTCCAAACGCAATGGAAAAGGTCTCGAGTTCCAATTCGATCATATGGAGAAGATAGCTTTTTGTACCCAAACATTATATTAAATTTCGATATGAATTTCAACGCGTTTACATCCCACATGACCAATGACCACTCCAAATGCTATGAAATTTGAAATCTGATAGTAATGCAATATTTGCAGATTCAATGTGCATGGTTTCGTCGAATTTTTGGACTGTGCGCCGTATCGCTATTTTAATGTGTCGATTAAGTTGAAGGTTTTCCAATTATTTTTTTGAAATCATTTGAATCTAAGTTTTAAAATCTTTCTAACTCAATTATAATTTCAAGTCAAATATTTAAACCATTTAAATATCCAAAATTAAATGATAGAAAAATTATAGTCGTTACATCCACTTCGGCCAACTCTATCAACATTGACCCGATGGTAACCTTTTTTCCTTTGGATGGGTTCGTTCACTTGTCAATATTTTAATCTAGCCTATAGGTCGCCATGTCGTGAGTCGAACTTTTGTCGGTGGTGACTTGCTATGATAAATTTATAACAAACCCAATTAGGCAGAACCCACCCCTGAAACCCAGCTTATAAGGGAAGGGTGCCTAATGGGTTATATACGCATCACCTATTCCATACTAGGCGTTGTGGGACATAACAGTTTGCGCATTAGGGGAGACATGATCACTTTTATGTTCAAATGCCTTACTAATATGAACTCTATAGTTTGCTGCATTATTATCAGTAGATTGTGTTTGTAAAAAAGTTTCTTTTTCTTTTCTACAGATAATAGTTCTTTGATAGCACTATCAATGTCAAATAATTTTTTAATATTTTCATCTAAAGGCTCGTTCTCATTTGAAAGCTACAACTTTCGTTTTTTCACAAAAGTTACTCTTTTCCTTAACTGGATTTGTATCAGATTTATTTCCTTGAGAAACACGAGCAGAGCAATCTGTAGAGTTTTCATCGCTTTAAAAAGTATGAACTACGGGCCAATCAATGCTGACAGCATTGTCATCAGAGGATCACACCGTCGGTGAACCCTTTGAGGTGCTATTCTTAGGCATCTAAGCCTTACTCATAGCGCATTGGATTTTCAAGTGTCCAAAACAAATTCAATTTTCACAATATAAGGTCATGTTTTCATACTCAATCACTTGAATAAATAACTCACCATTGTCAGTAATCCCTTCAACACTGGAAAGGATCCCAACAATAGCTTTTACACCAATCAATATGCCATGTGAAGGAAATTTTTCCTTTCAATAGAGTAGGTTCATCCATTATTATATGAATGCCGATAATGATCACCAGAGAACTGATCGCCTCTAGGCTCCAAAGTTTGAAGCTTAAGGTGGGTAAACAAATCCAAATAGGAAGTGTGGTGAAAAGGTCATTGTACGCCTTCATATTGGGTCCAATTTCTTCATTATGGTAAGATATTCATTTAGAAAAACCATGGTACTTTATTTAGAATTTTGATACAATTCTTCTGATTTCTGAATCTAATGACAAAGTATCCATTTTCTCTTGATTGTAGAATGAGTTCATCCTTTATCTTCCATAGTCTCTTTATGAATGCATTTAAGCTTTTGTAATTAGAGCAAGGCCTTATGACATTTAAGAATTTTCCCAACTCAATTCTGCTTCAGATAAATCCTTGTTCAATAGTTTTCCATGTTTTGTACCACCTGAGATAATAGGTCCTATGTAATGGAGATTGATTATTTCAATAATTTTCTCGGTAGAATCCTTAAGTGCCTCTAATTAGGACATCTATTTTGCATTGCTTGTAAAAGTAAAGTTGGGTATCTCTTTTCTTTTAGGAGGGAAGGGTGTTTAAGGCAGTCTAAATGAAACGGATTTGAGGGGATTAGCAGGCTTAGTGCTTGGCGCCTTTCCCCGATCTAACCTATATCTAGATCTCCGAAAAATTTCAATCCAGCCTTCCCCATCTTTTTCGCCTCCAACTCACGGCTAATGTGAATCTTAATTTGCGACATGGAAAGGTGAAGCAAAATAATATGAGTGGCAGGAAAAGAAGGAAAATTCAAATCAGAAGTGAGATCAAAAGGGGAGATTGTGAGGAGGAAGAAGCTTAGCAACTGTCATGAGAATTAGGGTTATTATAAAGCAACAATATCTACTATATTTTTAATTAAATCATATTTAATTAATTTTAATTCTTATTAATTATATCACATTTAATCGATTGTAATCCCTATTAATCAAATCATATCTAATTAAGTTTAGTCCTTGTTAATTAAATCACATTTAACTAACGTTTAGTTCTTATTAAATAATTTATCTTTAACTAATATTTAGTACTTGATTCAATTAACTAATTTAATTAAATTTTATTGTATTTAAAATTTTGGAAATTTCATTTCTATTCATCTTAAACCATGTAGGATGAGTAACCAACTATATCATTTATAATTTTTTTATATAGATACACTTCTATATATGTGTGTATTACTTAACTATTAAATCAAGCCTTTTATTTATTTACACAATTTAATTAAATACTTTAATTAATATGAAATTTTGTAATATATTAAAATTAAATAATATTTGGATAAATATACAACTATAACAATTATAGTTACATACATAGATATATACATATATACATATATATATATATTATTAAGTAACTCTTAATTAATTATTTAACTTAATTTAATTAATCATATTAAATAATATAATTTCTTAAAATAATGTGAATTTGTTTATTTTATTCTATATCTTTTATAAAATTCCTTTTATATTTTAAATTTAGCTTTTAAATTTAAAATATAACTTTTAATTTTCAACTTGAAGATTAGCATGTTTCCAAAAATAAATTTGTGCCTTACATCTTAACCAACCTTTTGGACTTACTCTACTCATTGGTCTAGGCCGATAACCAAGAAGGGAAAAATACTTGATTATTCAACCTCAAGCCTAGACACTTCTTTTTTAGACACCTATCAGATAGATAAGTTTAATTAGTTGATCCTAAATGTCGACTTGTTAAATTACATAGACTATTTGGGTTTTGAAATCGTTGTAGGAACCGGCCGTCTATTTTGAAATGGGCGAATTTTAATTTATTTCCCTAACTGATCTTAATGAGCTTAAAAATATACTATTTAATACCAGATCCAATTTAGTTATTTTTAATAAAATAATATTTTATTAAAATTTTCTTATTCATAATTAATTAAATTTATGTTAATTAAGTATGTTATTTGAAAAATATGAATATATCAAATATATATGAAAAATGGACAAAATATTTGAGGAATCCAGCTGGATCCCTCCATCTTATTTCTCTACATCCACAGATGTTAATAAAACATAAAAATAATACCAATCCCACTTCGAGAGGGATATCGTGGTACATAGGGTCATCCGCTATTACGTGGAGGGCTTAGGGTCTCATCCGCTATGATGTGCGGGCCAAATACTAATATATATACCATTAGCATCGGATAATTATTAAATCAACCAGGCATTCAATAATTAATTTTAACTATGTTTAAAATTAATCTGATAACCCAAATGAGTGAGAATGTTTTTCACCTTGATTTTTAATTTGCAAATCCGTTCCAATTCGCGGCTACGAACCCAACTCGACTTCTTCCATAGTTTTTGGACCTCCTATGCAATTTAATTTATTCATATTAGCCGTCTCAGTATAATTTCTTAATTAAATAACTGATTATATGATATTGAATTTAGTTACAAAGAATACCTCCTTCCTTAATATCGTTCTCATTCCTCTCAACAGCAGTCTTGACCCAAAACAATTGTGTCATCACTCACACGAACTCCTCCAACCAGCCGCCTACGTCCATCTTCTTTCCCTTGCACGAATAGTCCTTTTAGACCACCAGAGTCATGGCAACCCTCCCTCCCATCATCGATGAAAACTACCTGCGAACGACCCCTAGGCCCCATTTTCTCGAGTACCTCGTCACACTTCCCAATGCGTTGAGCACGCACCCCTCTTCAAAATCGAACCCTCAAAATCATGATGCCTTCCCCCAAGTTTGCCTGTCGCCTCACCTTCATTTCCCTCCATCATGCAAGCGAGCTCCTCCCCATCACTCACGACACCCGCAGCCATCAACTCTCCCACATGCATGCTCCTCTAGGCACCGCTCCCTATCTCTCGAAATCTCGATTCACCTACGAAGTACCGTCTCTTTTTTTTTGAACGATTAAACAGAAAGAAGGGAAAAGGAGGTCTGTGCTCTTTAATTTGAATTGATTTTTCTTTTCGCCTGCATTGAAGAACTGAAAGAAGAGGGAGGGAATATACATGATATTTAAATAAGGCGGTTGTCATTTTTTTCTTCGATTTCGAATGAAGAAACGGGGAGCCTGAAGGTTTTGAAAGGAAGAATGCGATCTATATTAAAGATAAGGGTGGCTGCATGTTTAGGAAGGTAAAGTGACGTGTTGGGTGAAAGCTACAGTGTTTTGAAATGAAAGGGAAAAGTGCTGAAGTGAATATATCCAATAATATATATATATATATATATATAAGATGTAAATTTCAAAATATCTTGTTTACGTAACATAAAAATCTCGAACCCCTATCGAGGCATGCCCTAGACATTTATAATGTTATACCCCTATTCCGAACGCAACGGAAAAAGTCTCGAGTTCCAATTCGATCATATGAAGAAGATGGCTTTTGAACCCAAATATTGTACGATATTAATTTCAACGCGTTTACATCCAATACGACCAAACAACAACTCCAAATGCTACAAAATTTGAAACCTGATAGTAATGCAATACTACGGATTCAATGGAACTGGTTTCATCGAATTTCGAGACTGTGCCCCGAATCGCCATTTAAATGTGTCGGTTAAGTTGGCGATTTACAAATTTTTTTATAAAATAACTTGAAATCCCTATTTTAAAACCTTTCTAGCTCAATTATAATTTTGATTCAAATATTTAAACCATTTAAATATCCAAAATTAAATGACAGAAAATTCCGGGTCGTTACATCCACGTCGGCCCACTATATCGACATTGACCCGATGGTAGCCCTTTTTCCTTTGGATGGCTTCGTTCACTTATCAATATTTTAATCTAGCCTATAGGTCACCCCTCTCGTGACTTGAACTTTCGTCGGTGGTGACTTGCTATGATACCACTTGTAACAAACCCAATTAGGTAGAACCCACCCCTAAAACCCAACTTATAAGGGAAGGGTACCTAATGGGTTATATACGCATCACCTATTCCATACTAGGCATTGTGGGACGTAACAGTTTGCGCATCAGGGGAGACATGATCATTTTTATGTTCAAATCCTAACTAAGATGAATTTTGTGGTTTGCTACTTTATTATCGGTGGATTGTGTTTGTAAAAAAAAATTCTTTTTCTTTTCTATAGATAATAGTTCTTTGATAGCACTATCAATGTCAAATAATTTTTTAATATTTTCATCTAAAGACCGTTCTCATTTGAAAGCTAAATCTTTTGTTTTTTCACAAAACTTACTCTTTGCCTTAACTAGATTTGTATCAGATTTATTTCCTTGAGAAACATGAGCAGAGCAATCTGTAGAGTTTTCATTGCTTTCAAAAGTATGAACTACAAGCGAATCAATGTTGACAGCATTATTATCAGAGGATTACACTGTGGGTGAACCCTCTGAGGTGATGTACTTAGGCATCTAAGCCTTAGTCATAGGTCATGGATTTTCAAGTGTCTAAAACAAATTCAATTTTCACAACATAAGGTCATGTTTTCATACTCAATCACTTTAATAAATAACCCACCATTATCAGTAATCCCTTTAACACTGGAAAGGATCCCAACAATAGATTTTATACCAATCAATATGCCATGTGAAGGAAAATTTTCCCTTCAATAGAGTAGGTTCATCCATTCTTATATGAATGCCAATAGTGATCACCAGAGAACTGATCACCTCTGGCTCCAAAGCTTGAAGCTTAAGGTGGGTAGACGAATCCAAATAGGAAGTGTAGTGCGAAGGTCATTGTCTGCCTTCAGGGTCCAATTTCTTCATTATGGTAAGATTTTCACTTAAAAAAAACCATGGTACTTCATTTAGAATTTTGATACAATCTTTCTGATTTTTTAATCTAGCGACAAAGAATCCATTTCCTCTTGATTGAAGAATGAATTTGTTAACCCGCCTTTTTACAAGGCCACGGATAGGCGGATTTAACTAAAACAACTTCACGACTATCGAGGTTGAAATATAATGGATTCGGTTTAAATGGATGATGGTCACTTGGATAGATGATAGGTCGTTCGGTTGGAAGGAAGTGGTTCAGATTGTTTGTGGTTCGACTTTGTGGTTTGGCCATTCGGCATGGCAATATCCGTTGGAGGTATGCAGGTTCAGGAAGGTCATTTGATTGTTTCTCGGCATTATATGACGTTCGGCATCACACATCGTTCGGCATTGGACATCACTCGGCATCACACACCGCTCGGCATTGGACCTCACTCGGCACTGGACAACTTCAACATGTTAAGTCATTCGGCATGATAGGTCGTTCGGCATGATGGATCGTTCGACATGATAGGCCGTTCGGCATGATGGACCGTTCGACATGATGGATCCTTTGGCATGGTAGGTCGTTCGGCATGATAGGCCGTTCGGCATGATGGATCGTTCAGCATGATGGAACGTTCGACATGGTGGATCGTTCGGCATGGTGGGCCGTTCGGCATGGTGAGCCGTTCGGCATGATGGGCCGTTCGGCATGATGGGCCGTTCGGCATGATGGGCCGTTCGGCATGATGGGCCGTTCGGCATGATGGGCCGTTCGGCATGATGGGCCGTTCGGCATGATGGACCGTTCGGCATGATGGACCGTTCGGCATGATGGACCGTTCGGCATGATAGGTCATTTGGCATGATGGACCGTTCGGCATGATGGATCGTTCGACATGGTAGGCTGTTCGTCATGATGGATCTTTCGGCATGATAGGCCGTTCGGCACGTTGGACCGTTCAACATGATGGATCGTTCGGCATGGTGGGTCGTTCGGCATCAGGGGTTGTTCGGCATTGGATGGGTTTTTGGGCATCAGGGGTCATTCGGCATTGGAGAGAAGCAGGTGTGGCTCGGCATGGAGGTTCGGCATAGGCCGTTCGGCCTTGATGGGCCCGGGTTATTCAGGGAGCCCAACAACTACCTGGTGTGTCTATAAATACAGCGCACGGGAG
The DNA here is from genome assembly GCA_030765085.1 of Allium cepa. Taxonomy (NCBI): domain Eukaryota; kingdom Viridiplantae; phylum Streptophyta; class Magnoliopsida; order Asparagales; family Amaryllidaceae; genus Allium; species Allium cepa. The sequence goes on from CM060932.1 coordinate 899,136,096, forward strand.
TTCAGAAGGGGGATCTTCTGTTCTGCTCTCTGACTTTCTTTTTTCTAAGGCCAAGGTTGGTCTACCACTTTGTAACTATAATCGATTGTTACGTCAATAAAAAGGAAACTTCTAGAGTGGACGTAGGCCGGAGTTAGCCGAACCACTATAAATTTGTTGTTCTTTACTGCTTTCACTTTAATTTTGACTGTTCTTCACATTATTACTATCTACATACATTTTATCTGTTATTTATGACTATTAGTTGGTGCTTTCATCTACATTTGGGTGTTAGTGGCCAATTTTGGCGCTAACATTTTGGTGCTTTCACTGAGAACGCAAGCACTCAGGAATTTTGGAGCTAGGAACTTAGATTCTAAGGAGTAATGGCTAGGCCATCAACAAGGAAGCAAGTGATAGAAAGGAGTAATCATAAGGGAAGTCAAGAGGCTTCCTCTGGAACTGGAGGAGGTCAAGCATCCATCTACATCACCAGAGACGAGATGGAAGCGATGTTGAAGAAACAAGAGGAAATGATGCTGGCTCTTCTCAGACAATTTGCACAAGCAGGAAATGTAGGAGCTCAGATCCGTAGAGCTGGAACAAAAGCGCTCAACCAACAAGCAGAGGGAATGGCCCAACAGGGGACAGCCCCTAATCAGCAGACGACTACCAACCTGGATGGATCTAGACTCGGGGGCATGCCACCAGGAAATGCTGGACCAACCCATCGAGGGATGCCAGATGATGCAGTGCAACCCGACACCAGCAGGAATGCAGGAATACGAGATGAGGAGTATGTGTCAGAATTTCCTCATCAACTCAAGGGGCAGACCAAAGGTAACGGACAAGGATTGCAGCTTGACGACAACGACAGACTATCGGAAATGGTCAGACGGCCTATGAGAGGTGGATTGGTAAATAGATACTTGGAGGATGTGAGTAGGAGTCCCTTTTCTCCTGCAATCAGGCAAGCTAGGAATCCACCAGACTTTAAGCTACTAATGTTGGATATGTATGATGGGAGAACGGATCCCACCGTTCACCTGACAAGGTATATGAGGCATATGGAGGTATTGGAGGCATCGGACGAGGTCATGGCTCGATGCTTTCCATTGTTATTGACGGATATCGCAGCTATGTGGTTCGGACAGTTGGAGAGTGGTTCTATCAGCACATGGACGGAGCTGATTGAAAATTTTATGAGACAGTTTCGGGTCCATATAGTCAGAGCCAAGAATGTAATGACCTTGACATCGATGAAGCAATGGAAGGGAGAGTCACTCAGGAACTTCTTAACCATATTTAACGCAACAGTAGCCTCAGTGGATCGACCCGATCCGTCAATGGTTTTGATGGCAGCAGTCTCGGGAATTGCGGATAATTCGGACTTCAAGATATCATTGGAAAGGGACCCACCGAGGGTTCTCGGTGAGTTCTACCATGAGGCAGATAGGTTCCTAAGACAGGAAGATGCATAGGCTGAGAGAGTAAGGAGAGAGGCTGAAGCTTATGCAGTGAGGGGTGGAGGTTCACCCTTCGAGGATCCAAGTAAAGTTGATAAAGGAAAAAGGAAAATAAATGGCAATGGTGGCACTTCGAAGAAACCTCAAAGGGAGTCAAAGTTTTCTTCTTACACAGATTTAACTGAGGCTCTAGAAAGGATTTATTTGGACACTCGAGGGCAACTCTAATATCGAAGGCCGGCAAAGAGAGAGCCTTCTGAATACGAGCGAGCATCAGGGAAGCATTGCCTATTTCATGAGCTGGATGAGCACAACACAAACGATTACAAGCATTTGAGGGATATCATTGAGGAGCATGTAAGGAATGGTCATCTACAGCAGTATGTCATGAATCAAACTGTGGCAGTGAGACAGGAGCGACCACCGCCTACCTCGAACGGAGATGGCACTGGATCTGGGCAACGTTAGCTCATTATCCACTAAACAGGTTTATGGTTTTGAATAAGTAATAGGACTCAAAGTAATGCTGCTGGGTCACTTACACACGTACGGGAACAAGGACGGTCCCTAGGCGTTCTCTAAGATGACGAAAAACCATATTACTTGAGCCTACGAATTCCTACTTTCTCTCTGTTTTTCTGCAACTTTGGTTTTCTCTTTCGCACTTTGGGCATTTACTTTTCTTTGGTATGGTTTTAGAGTTTGGATTGAACTCCCGGTTTGGTTGGTTTTTTGTTTTGCCATTTTGATTTGGATGTTTGATTTCTAATATGGATTTCTGGTTTTCTAATTGGATTTGGATTACTGTATTATAACAATTCAGGATTAGCGATTACTGTCTTGACCAGAGAGATGAGGCAGTGATCGCGAGTTATGAGTCCCTTCACCAGAAAGCGATGTAATGGACTTGGACAGAATATCAGAAGCCCTTAGCTGGAGTGCCGAGGCCGGTGAATATCAAAGTCCTTGGCCGGAGAGCCGAGGCCGGTGAATATCAAAAGCCGTTGGCCGGAGTGCCGAGGCTGGTAAATATCAAAGTCCTTGGCCGGAGAGTCGAGGCCGGTGAATATCAAAAGCCCTTGGTCGGAGTGCCGAGGCCAGTGAATATCAAAGTCCTTGGCCGGAGAGCCAAGGCCGGTGAATATCAAAAGCCCTAGGCCGGAGTGTCGAGGCCGTTGAATATCAAAGTCCTTGGCCGAAGAGCCAAGGCCGGTGAATATCAAAAGCCCTTGGTCAGAGTGTCGAGGCCGGTGAATATCAAAGTCCTTGGCCGGAGTGCCGAGGCCGGTGAATATCAAAGTCCTTATCCAGAGTGCTAAGGCCGGTGAATGAAAAATTCCTTGGCCAGAGTGTTGAGTCGGAGAAACATAAAAACCCTTGACAGGAAGGTCAAGGCTGGAACAGGATAACATGACCTGGGAAGGTCTATAGATTCAAGGTTAAACCCAGAGAGGCTAAGGATTTGATAATGTGGTTACAAAAGGAATATGGACTTTGGATATCGGGTTTGAGGCTATTCAAAACATACCTTCCAACAGCAAGGCATGTTTTGGGGGAAAGTGTTAAACCGCCTTTTTACAAGGCCACAGACAAGAGGATTTGACTAAAACAACTTCACGACTATCGAGGCTGAAATATGATGGATTCGGTTTAAATGGATGATGGTCACTTGGATAGATGATAGGTCGTTCGGTTGAAAGGAAGTGGTTCAGATTGTTTGTGGTTTGACCTTGTGGTTTGGCCGTTCGGTATGGCAATATCCGTTGGAGGTAAGGAGGTTCAGGAAGGTCATTTGATTGTCGCTCGGCATTAGATGACGTTCGGCATCACACATCGTTCGGCATTGGACATCGCTCGGCATCACACACCGCTCGGCATTGGACCTCGTTCGGCACTAGACAACCGTTCGGCATGATGGACCGTTCGACATGATGGATCGTTCGGCATGATGGACCGTTCGGCATGATGGATCATTCGGCATGGTAGGCCGTTCGGCATGATGGACCGTTTGGCATGATGGACCGTTCGCCATGATGGATCGTTCGGCATGATAAGCCGTTTGGCATGATGGATCGTTCGGCATGATAGGCCATTCGGCATGATGGACTGTTCGGCATGATGGATCGTTCCGCATGGTAGGTCGTTCGGCATGATGGATCGTTCGGCATGATGGGCCGTTCGACATGGTAGGCCGTTCGGCATGATGGATCGTTCGGCATGATAGGCCGTTCGGCATGATGACGGTTCGACATGATGGATCGTTCGGCATGGTGGGTCATTCGGCATCAGGGGTCGTTCGGCATCAGGGGTCGTTCGACATTGAATGGGCCGTTCGGCATTAGGGGTCGTTCGGCATTGGAGAGAAGCAGGTGTGGCTCGGCATGGAGGCTCGGCATAGGCCGTTCGGCCTTGATGGGCCTGGGTTATTCAGGGAGCCCAACAACTACCTGGGCATGTCTACAAATACAACGTGTGGGAGTTCAGACGAGGGATCTTCTCTTCTACTCTCTGACTTTCTATTTTCTAAGGCCAAGGCTGGTCTACCACTTTGTAACTATAATCGATTGTTACGTCAATAAAAAGGAAACTTCTAGAGTGGACGTAGGCCGGAGTTAGCCGAACCACTATAAATTTCTTGTTCTTTACTGCTTTCACTTTAATTTTGACTGTTCTTCACATTATTACTCTCTACATACACTTTATCTATTTTTTGTGACTATTAGTTGGTGCTTTCATCTACATTTGGGTGTTAGTGGCCAATTTTGGCGCTAACAGAATTCATCCTCTATTTTCCATAGTCTCGTTATGAATGCATCTAAGATTTTGTAATTAGGGCAAGACCCTACAACATTAAAGATGTATAATTTTCTCAACTCAATTATGCTTCAGATGAAGCCTTGTTCGATAGTTTACCATGTTTTGTATCACCTGATACAACAGATTCTATGTAATGGAGTGATTATTTTAGTAATGTTCTCACTAGAATCCTTAAGTGCCTCTAGTTAGGACATCTTTTTTACATCGATTGTAATAGGAAAGATGGACATCTCTTTTCATTTGGAGGGGGGGTGTTTAATGCAGCCTAAATGAAACGGATTTGAGGGGATTATAGGCTTAGTGGTTGACGCCTTTCCCCGATCTAACCTAGATCTGGATCTCCGAATAACTTCAGTCCAGCCTTCACCATCTTTATCGCCTCCAACTCAGGGCTAATGTGAATCTCAATTTGTGACACGGGAAGGTGAAGAAAAATAATAAGAGTGGCAAGAAATGAAGGAAAGTTCAAATTAAATGTGAGATCAAAAGAGGAGATTGCGAGGAGGAAGAAGCTTAGCAACTGCCATGAGAATTAGGGTTATTATAAACCAACTTTATCTACTATACTGTTAACTAAATCATATTTAATTCATTTTAATTCTTATTAATTATATCACATTTAATCAATTGTAATCCCTATTAATTGAATCATATCTAATTAATTTTAGTTCTTATTAATTAAATCACATTTAACTAACTTTTAGTTCTTATTAATTAAGTTATCTTTAACTAAAATTTAGTACTTAATTCAATTATATAATTTAACTAAATTTTATTGTATTTAAAATTTTAGAAATTTCATTTTTATTCATATCAAACCATGTAGAATGAGTAACCAACTGTATCATTCATAGTTTTGTTTATATAGATACGCATTTATATGTGTGTGTATTAATTAACTATTAAATCAAACCTTTTATTTATTTACACAATTTAGTTAAAAACTTCAATTAATTTGAAAATTTTAATATATTAACATTATATAATTTTAGGATAAATATACAACTATGACAAATAAAGTTACATACATATATATATCTGTTTTTTATTAATTAACTCTTAATTGATTATTTAACTTAATTTCATTAATTATATTAAATAATATAGTTTCTTAAAATAATTTGAACTTTTTTATTTTATTCTATATCTTTTATAAAATTCCTTTTATATTTTAAAATTAGATTTTAAATTTAAAATATAAATTTTAATTTTCAATTTGAAAGTTAGCGTAGTTCCAAAAATAAATTTGAGCCTTACATCTGGACCAACCTTTTGGACCTACTCTACTCATTGGTCTAGACCGATAGCCAAGAAGGGAAAAATACTTGATTATTCAACCTCAAGCCAAGACACTCCTTTTTTAGACACCCATCACATAGATAATTTTAATTAGTTGATCTTATTGACTTGTTAAATTACATAGACTATTTGTGTTTTGAAATCGTTGTAGGAACTAGCTGGTCTATTGTGAAATGGGCAGATTTCAATTTTTTTCCCTAACTTGATCTTAATGGGCATAAAAATATATTATTTAATACCAGATCCAATTTAATTATTTTTAACAAAATAATATTTTATTAAGATTGTCTTATTCATAATTAATTACATTTATGTTGATCAAGTATGGTATTTGAATAAGTATGAATATATCAAATATATTCATATTTCTAAATGGTGTGACACACATGTGAAGCATATGATAAATGAAATTACTTAATTTTTAGAGATGGAATAAACATGAAATAGATCTGGATATAATGACAACAAGAACTAAAGGTGTAACTCTCTGGAATTTCAAACACTTCGTATTTAAATATCTAAATTATTAACACATTTGAATCTTGGATTAAATGTTATTAAGATGATTTAATAAGCTTTTTAAACCTATTTTAAATTATAAGTAATGATGGTAAACCTATTTTGCAAAAAAATTTGCAAAAATAAATAATTTGAAAACATATCGATAATGTGACTGAATATCATTTTATTGATAAATAGCTTTTTAACCATCAAAAGTTGTTTAGATTATTTTTTCATGCACTTATTCGCTTAGGAAATTAATAAAACGAAATAAAGCTTTTGCCATTTATGGAAACAAACTTTTTGGATGATTTCATGGGTGATGTCATCAAAGATGTTTAGGAAATGAGCCTTTTTGGTAAAACTTAACTTGTATGTAAAAGAAGAGAGGCGTAAAAGTGCATGTGCGAGGGAGGCTCTTTTGTGACCTTCCATGGAAGGTAGAAGGTATTAATGACTTCTTGCACAAGCCTATATAAGAAGGGGCATACCCTTAAAAATAAATCACTAATTCATTTAAGCTTGAGATGAAGTATGAGATTAAAAATGATGGAAGTACTCAAGCACTAATCCACTAATTATTCTCTAACTTTTTCAAGTCTTAATCAAACCATCTTAAATCTCCTCTAAACTTTGGCTATAGGCCTAAAACATCATGGGAATCATGATTAGCAAGTATGAAGTGGGAGAATGTTAGAGGAAGAGGGGGATCTTAGAGGGGCCGTGAGCATATGAGGAGGAGGGAAAGTGTTGCTTTGGTTTGGAAGTGCTAAAGATTGGATCTTTAGGCTTGTGGTTATGAAAGGATGTGGTTCTTTGATTCTTGTAGCTTTGTGATTAGATTTGGCACGGATCTAAGTGAGTTATTTTACTATCTTGTTTGTATATATTGTTTGTATATATGTTGAGTTTTAATTATAAAGCTAAAGTGGCATTAACTAAGTAAAGTTATAAACTTCGGACCCCTCTTTCTTTCGAAAGCAAATGATAAGTTTATACTGTATGACATCACTTTTATTACCCTCTTAAACATGTGGCATGGCCTTGAATTTATTTTTAAATGGTTGTTTAACTTGTGTGTTAAATTTAAGTAAGTTTGAAAGTGTTTGACTCGAGAATATTCGATATAAATGAACTTTTGAATTCCTTATTTTCGAGAATTTGTATAAATAAATGGAAAGATATTCTTAATGGTTTCTTTCTATGATTTTTAAGTACCCTAGTATTTAATATAAAAATTTCAAGTCTTAAATCATTTTTTAATGTGGTTAAAACTAGTCACAAAGATCATGCTTTTCGATATTGTTTTTACAGGGACTTTTAACAGCGTTTACAAATGATGCAGTATGACGCTTATGGTTTTACATGTTTGAAAATAACATATAAATTTGGTATTTTTCTCAAATCTTATTAAAGATGTTTTCTAACACATTTTAAAGTATTTTAAAGTTGGTTTGAAGTTAAATATATTTTTAATAATTATATATGTATTTTCAAAGAAAAGAGGTTTTACAATATAAACATTTTTTTGATCAAATTATAAATTAATTATTTTTAAGCAATATTTTACATAATATTTAAAACCTATTTACAAGTATTTTTAAAATATATATAAGTTTTGAAAAAGATAATTGACTAGGCTTAACACTAAAAGCCGACGAGGTGGACTTCTCTATTTTTGAGAGTTAAGATTAATGTCGAGTAGGGATGGAGCAATAGAGCTCTAACCTATTGAATTTCACTCTTGAACAAGGAATAGTTAAGTTGGAATATCGGAAACGTACTGATCTTGTTGTTTATTTACTTTGTTAAAAGTAATTAACTTCGCTTAATGCTAAAATCCGACAAAGTAGGCTTCTCGATTTCTAAGAGTTAAGATTGATGTCAAGTAGGGATGGCGCAATAGAGCTCTTACCTACTGGGCTTCCCTCTTAACGAGAAATAGTTAAGTTGGGAATGTCAGAAATTGGTTAATCGAGTTGTTGTTACTTGTTTATGAAAATCAATAATATTATACTTAACACTAAAAGCTGACGGGTGTGATTGTTTACTTGTGAAATTCAACAATGAAATGTCGAGGCAAGGCTTTAATGCAATCAGTGCTCGAGCTTTCTTGGCTTCACTCTTGAACAAGAAATTGTTAAGTTGAAATGTTGAAAACAAGTTAAATATATGAACATTGATTTGTAAAAATAATTTATTTAACTAGATAATCAATTAGTCGACTATCGAACTTAACTAGATATTATCTTAGATCTATAATCATAATGTTTCTAAAGATAATATACATATGAATGGTTTTGGGTTTATTGTGGCAATGTTTAAATAACATTCATCTTTAACCCCTTTTTATTAAGCTTATTAATGTAAATAAATCTATAAAGGAATGTTTTTAATGGTAAGCATAAGTGAAAAGGTTTTGGGTTTGTAATGACAATGTTTAAGTAACATTAGTCTTAAACCATTTGAATAGATTTGTGAAAGCACTTAGGTATTTAAAATGGATATTTTAAAGGAAATCATAAGTATGGAATCTTTTGGAAAAAGATAGAAAAAGAGAAGGTTTAAAGTAAGAAATTTTGTTCATAATTTGTAAATATACCTATACCATTTGAGGTAAGTATATGAATACTTTTTTGAAGTATTGAAAGAGTACAAATGAATAGTAGAATTTGATAAAGAATGTTTTATTAGATAAAATAAGTTTTACTAGTAAAAGAGGGTTTGCTTAATAAAAGATTGATTAAATAAAAAAGGGACTAGAAATCGCTTATGTGACTTGATCGTGCTTGTATATTAACATGTTTATTGAAAATGTTTACTCGTATACTTAGCACTAAAATTCAATGAACTAGACTTATCTGTCTGTGGGAAATAATAATGATGTTCGTGTAGGGATATAAGCAAAAAGCTTTAACCTACCGACTTCACTCTTGATCGAGGGATAGTGTGGGATGAAAATACGAGTAGTAGTATTTTTGTTAGAAATGTTTTGAAAAATATCTTTTTGAGTAAAGAATGGGAGGACCATTTATATTTGTAAAAACTGTTTTGTTAAAATGAACATCCTTGAAATTTGAAAAGCATTTTTGTGGAAGCAGATTTTGGTTATAATTATGTAAAGAACACTCATTTTCCCAAAACCCATTATAACAACGTAAAACTTAAATGCCGGTTTTGTATCGCTTACCGCAATGTGTTGTATAGATATCTAGTTATTCCCTTTTGGAGGAAGAGCAGAGCTATAAGATAATGATTACCCATTTGGTGTAAGGGGTTAAGATATTTTACTTTAGTAATACTTGTTCATTTTGGTTGAATTAGTTTCATTGTTATATTGCTTGTTTACATTAGTTGTATTAACTTGGCTATTCAATTTGATCGCATGTGTTTTATGTTCTATTGCCTGATTATTTAAGTTAAATTATTCCATTTGTATTGTAACGATTCAAAATTTCGGACACTTCATATTTAAATATTTGAATTATTTAAATAATCGAATATTAGATTTAATGTGATCAAATTGATTTAATAACCTTGTTAACCCCCTTTTTAATAATAACTAATTATAAGAAACTAGTTTTTCAAATTTGTTTACAAAAATAAATAGTTCGAAGAAATATCGATAATGTGACCGAAAATTGTTTTATCGATAAATGTTCTCACATGTGAAATTATCATCTTGGGGTACTTTATGGATTTTAATGAAACTAGTGTCATCTGAACCGGAATAATGAGATGATGTGTGCCATTGAGTTTCGTAGCGATCTGATGTCCCTTGTGATCATGCAAATTTGAAACCTAAAGCGATTTAATTTGAGAGATTAAAACATAATATATTTTTATTATAAATATACCTATACACTTAACCCTTACCTTCACTCCTTTCTCTCACTCTCTTCAATCTTTTTCCGCCAAAAAAAATTATCAATAGCCACCTCATAAAATTAATTAATCCTGGAGCTACAGGCAGCATTAGGTGCGGGTATGGTTGGGTTGATCGGACGTTTTCTTAGTCGACACTAGGGTTCTCGTTGGTTGGTGATTATGGCGACGATAGGTGATGTGGTGGATGTCATTGTGTTTCTCTTGCAAAGCTGAGTAGGTTAGAGTTAGTCTGAGGTGATGTGGATGTAGGTGGTAGAATGTGACATATGTTTGTCGTCTTGCGAAGCTCTAGGTCACAAACATCATGGGGAAGTCGAAGGTCAAATTGAAGGAATGGTGAATTCGGATTAGCAAGAGAAGTTGATTGGCGATGGTCGGAGGAGCCAAAAGTGGCTGAGGTGAAGTGCGACACTTGTACATTGGACATTGGATTACAGGTCGAAAATGGGCAGGGTTGCCCAAGCTTTAGGTGGTTGGGTCAGGAACGTAGCACTCATAAAGTGGAGTTCATCAATGGTGGTCGTTCAACGTTTAGTGGTCCGTAGCTCCAACAAGGGGTGTGCGTGCATGGTGTGGGGGACGGGTTGATTTTTGCATGCATAGGAATGTGATTGGAAAGGGAAGATGGATTGGGAGAATGATTAAGGTAATGGTTATTTAAATTAAGTTAACTAATTAAAGTTATAATCCAAATTCGTATAAAATCAATAACTTTTGCATATGAGGTCCAATCTAGACGTTGTCTTCGTCATTGCACTCGTAGTGGGATTATCTACATCTTGGTTGGGTTTGGTTAGGATGAGTTAACACACCATTTAGTTTGTATAATGTTGTGTATACATTTGTTGTGTAAAAATATAAGTTAAAATAGATAACAATGCAAATTATTACTTTTAGACCTCTCCTTCCTTTTAAAAGCAAGTGACGACATTATATGTAGTATATATTCTCTCATAACTCTAAAATATATGTCATGGCCGGGACTTGTTGTTTAAATGTTTGATAGTGTATTCGAAATGGTTGAAATGAAATAGTCACTACAAACACACTTTGAAATCCCTTTTATTTAATATATGTTAAATTGGTTAAAATGTGATTACATTGTGAGAATATATATTGGTTTGTCCCTGCACATGTTTTGGGGTGTTTGACATGGAGAAATTAGTTTGGGAACTTATATAAATTAGGAAATGAGATTGTGAAAGTTAGAAAAGAAAAGGTCACAATTGATGCACTTTGAAATGCCTTGTGTTCGGCGATTTTTAAAGTTAACATTGAAAGACATCCAGGGCTTTCATGCAATTTTAATAAATACTATAACTATATTTATTATTAGAAAAATATCTAAGTATATATTTTAATAATTATTTGTGAATTTTTAAAGTAAAGGTTTTAAATTATAAAACATGTTTTTATGGTGTTAAATAGATTATAAAATAAGTATTTTTATATAACATTTGATATAAATGTTCTAAACCACAATATAAATATTTTTGAAGTATTTTTAAAAATATAAAGTTTTTAGAAAATTAGTTAAATATTTCATTAAAATTAATAGAAGCTTGTGTAATATAATATCCTTTTAAATTATTTTTATTATTAAATATTTTACCTTATTAATAAATTAGTACACACACATATCATTTTAAAAAAGTTAATAGTAAATATATAAGTTGGGAAAAACAAGTTAAATCTTTTATAGGAAAATAACGGAAGATTTGGATTGTAACACTTTAGTTAAAACAAATGCTTTTGTAAAGTCAAGTAGAAGTATATTAACTTGTTAAGTTAGTGTAAGATTATAATTGAGATTATAATTAAGATGTAATTAAGATAATAATTGATATTATAATTGTAACGACCCAGAATTTAGTCACTATTTACTTAATTGTATTTTTAAATAATTAACAAATGGATTTTTATTAATAAATAGAACTATTTTAAATAATAACTAATGATAATAAAAAAAATTCAAAATTTGTTTACTAATTTATATAGTTCGTATAGAGATATAAAATGAGACCGGAAATTATTTTCCGAAATATCAATTTTTCATTGATTAAAAGTTATGAAAAATATCATAACACTATTGTAAACACACATGCACACAATATAAACCATTTTAACAAGGTGTGTACATGTACATATGTATGTACATATTAGCCCACTTAAACATATAAACAAATAAGTTAAAATAAGATTTTATTTCATTAAAATATATATACATAACATATATAAAAATACACATTTTCAACTCAAGTATATTAGTGCATGGCTTGAATGCTACAAGAAGGGGAGGTACCTGAAGTGGACGGAAATGAAGGGGAGGGGGATGATGCATGCATTCTTATATATTAAAATATAAACACTTAAATAATTTTTAATTAATTTCCTAAGCCTATATATACCCCTAGCTTTCATTATTCTTATTTTATTACCTCTTTCTCTACTTTGAAATTCCTAAGAGCTTATGAAAAACTACCATGGCTTCCTCTTCAAAATTTTCAAAGTGGAAAATCCACTTCATTTTGCTAAAAATCTCCTTTTTAATTCAGAAAATCACTTCTATATTTTCAACAACACTTCTTCCAAATCACAAGCAACCATGCACCCTACAACTACATGGCCGAGCCAAATTCACATATATCCAAGCCCAAACATCACTAAGCTAAGCCCAAAAGCCATTTGGCCGAGCCCATCTAGGTGTTCGAGCAACCAAAAGTTTAAATTTTGCAATATTCGAAAGTGTTTTCTAGTTTTGGCGAAAGTTTGCTTTGATTTAGAAAAGTTTTGGCAAGTTAAAAAAAATTTTGGAAAAGAAATTAGCTTGATTTTGATGAACTATATGTTGTGAAAATATAGTGGTTATTGTGTTGAATTATCATGTTATGTTGGATAGCATATGATTATATGATAGTGTTTGAGCTTGAATTTGTAATTTTGTGGTTGAATAATATGATTGTATATGGATATGTGATTGGTTGGTTATGATATGACAGTAATATGTTTATGAAACAAAACCAAGGGTATGTGATGTAAATGTGGTAAAGTTTTATATAATTAAAAGAGGAGAAGGAGTTCTTTGTAAAATGATTTAAATTATTAAATCTGAAATGTCGGTAGCCCTTTTAAAATAGTGAAGTACTTTTTATTGGTAAAGAAAGAGGCAATCGGTCAAATTAGACACGTAAAGAAGGTTTTAAAAGAGGGATGTCAGTTATTTTGAAGCTTTCGAAGAAAAGAAAGGAAAGGATTTTCCAATGTTTTCGATAGACGGTGTTTAATGGTTTCGAAAAGGTTTTCCAATGGTTTCGAAGGGGTAACCTTTAATGGTTTCGAAAAGGTTTTCCAATGGTTTCGAAGGGGTTACCTTTAATGGTTTCAAAAGGGTTGTTTAACGGTTTTAAACAAAGGTTTCGAATGTAATAAATAGTCAATGTAGCCTAAGTATTTTCAAGCTAAAAAGGGTTTTGACTTGTTTTAGAAGGATAGTTAATCCTTATTAAATCTCATCGACTTTATTTTGTGTAAATTATATATATCATGGAAAAATGGCTAAGAGTAAAGGTAAAGATATATTTTCCTTGTATATGTAAATGATTTGAAGGACTAAATCATTTTGAAAAGCTTTTCAAGAAAAAATTTAAAAGGGTAGTTAACTCTAAGAAAATAATTCGAACATTCAGTCCATTTTGCAGGCAGTCAACCAAGATTTTGGAAAGTCGGTCCATTTTGCGAGCAGTCAGCCCAGTTGTATGGACAGATAGTCAATTTGTAGCATAACGAACCTTGTTATTATATATGGGCAGGTAGTTCACATATTACTTTTTTATGAACAGATAGTCCATTTATCAGCATAAATTATATTGTTATTTTGATATAATCATTTTGATTAACCAGTTTGGTTGTAGGAAAGGATTGCAAAATATATGTTTGGAAAAGGGTATTTGTGAGGGGATACCCGTTCCATTAAGCGGCCTGGTCTCACTTAACATAATAAACTGAGATGCAAAAGAATTATTCACACCAGGATTTCTATCTGACTCAAAAATTTTGTTCCCCTTAAAATCTCGGGTACTCAAAATTGATTTGAGTAGGCTGAGGGTTAAGGTTTTCAGGTTTTTGTCCTTTGGCGAATAAAGCATCCGAAGACGAACAGGTGACTGACGGATAGCTAATTAGGATTTTCTGTTTTATTTTGTTTTGATTCCACCGTATATATAAGTCAAATATGACTATATTGCTTTGATCAACCAAGGAAGCATCATCATATGTTGCTCTTGGTGTATTTTTGTAATGATATATTTAATCATTGCCTGGGAAACATTAAGGGATTATGTAACATGGATATGAATTATTGTTTTGAAATGTAATTAGCAAAATGTTGTTTTTTTTGAAATCTTTGATTTTGTTCATATTCATGTGCTTCTAATATTTTGGACACTATTATCATTACTGTATTTTGTCGCCAGAAGTTAATACTATGGATGACTGCAGCATCTATAGTGCTTAGCTTTTGGCCTCCAGATACGGGATGTTACAATGGTCGTATTGGCAGGGGATCTAGGCAAGGTCCTCGGTGTTATTTTGTCTAAAGATGCACCGTGATAGGCGACGCCCAGTAGCCTAGTCATTGTATGGAACCTGTTCTTCGATAAGTGTCATACAAATTTAGTTGTACCCATATATGTCGAAATATGAGATGCAAGCATTTCAGCTCTGTTCTATTTTACTTGAAAACCCTAGACATTATCATAATTTCACTGGATTTTTATGTAAAATGTTTTGGTTATTGTAAGGTAAAAACTCATCCGTGTTTATGTATGGTGTGGTCTTACGAGATACCTTTGATTTTCAAAGCGTTTTATAAAAGTAAAAATTAATTGGCCTTGAGTTTACCCACACCAGACCCGTATCTGAACCAAAATTTTGTTTCTCTTTTCCTAAAACGCCTGGGTACTCAAATTTGTTTTAGTATCCAAGTGATCCAGGTTTCTTGCAAAAGAATTTTGAAGGAGCTAGGGTAGATGGCTTCACCATTAGCTAATTATTATCTTATTCCATTGTGTTATGTATAATATGTGTATTATTGATGGATAGGTAGATATAACTGTCCAGTTGAAAGTTATAATGTAATGACTCTGATGTATTATTATATGGAAATGACAATGTAACATACTATGTTATCTATTATATGTTCTAATTCGTGGTGAGATTCTGTGACTGTGTAATTTTCTTCTTATCTTTATTTTTCTTCTAACCTTAATGGCTCGTCTTTCAGTGTAAGAAAGGCGGTCATTGCAATTTTGGTATCAGAGCCTAAGTTAAGCAAACACTTAGGCTTTGGGTTAAGGTCGACTTTGAGAGTGGGTATTTGTAATTTTTGTTCATATACGCACGCATACACACACGCACACACACGCACACACATGTATATGTGTGTGTGTGTGTCTTCGATGGACAGATCAGCTTGATAGGTTTGGTTAGTACCCTTCTTTCAAGATTTATCTCATTCAAGTATTCTAAGAATTATCTTACTATGTTCAGGTAGTAAGACATGAGTAACAGAGGTAGACAAGGTAGGGGAGCAGATAGCATTATAACTAAAAATGGTCGAACCCTAATCCTGGAGGAGTTCGGATTACCGAAGGGCAGGGCCAGAGCATCCAAGAGTGAATTTCGCAACCATATGCAAGGATTGCACCAATTTAGGAGGGAAACCATTTAAATAAACTGAGTCTATCATAGAAGTGCAAGCCTGGTTGCAATCTTTGAAAGAGATTTTTAATGGTCTTGGTTTATCTGATGAATAGAAAAGGTTCTTAGTAGGATGGCAACTACAAGAAGGAGCAGCAACTTGGTGGGACTTCATTACTGCAAATATTCTAGAGTAAAGTTTTCGTGGGTCTGATTAAAGAAGTTTTTGAGGACCAATTCTTGCCAGCAGCAGGAAAGCCCAGGATGTACTGGAACTTCACGGACTCGAAGCAGGGGGATCTATCAATAGCAGAGCATGAGATGAAGTTCAACGAGCTATCTTGTTTTGGACCAAAATTGATCAACGCCCTATTAAAGAAGAAAGAGATGTTTGTTTTGGGTATGAAGGAAGAGTACCATGAGAAAATGAATTGTAACAACCTGCATATTTTACGATTGTATATGTAAATGTTGAAATTTAAATATAACATCATCAGTCTGATTAAAGTATGAAATGCTACTTTTTGTAAACAGTCGAATTAGGACTCGGGACCACTTCCATTGAGTTCAAAATGGCGTTTACATCCCTTTTGAGCATAAGCATCGATATGTTTGGAGTTGATTAAGATTTTGGTATTTTATTTAGGCTTTGGGTTGTATTCTAGCCTACAGCCAAACAAGGAACCCAAACACCTTACCACATCCATCCCACTCCTCTCCTCTTCATTCATTTTCATTTCCTAACGCTCAAGCCGTAAAAGAAAAATAGGGGAAAAGAAAAGAAATCAAAATTCCTAAGCCCTAATTTCTTAGGGAAATTCAAGATTCTAGTTCCAAAATCAAGAAGAAGCTTAGGTAAGCATCATCTTCATCTTCTCCATCTCAATTCCTCTTCAATTTTCAGAAAGTTTCCTATAACATAACTTAGGAAATATTTGCTTATGAGCTTAGATTGGAGCTTCTAGAGTTGAAGTGAAGAGTGGTTGATCTTTCCTTTGTTTTAGAGCTTCCCATTCATTGTTTTTGGATTTAAAGGTGAGTTCTTGAACTCACATCTATGTCTGTACCTTTGGTGGTTGTTAGGTATGAATTCCTAACATGTACTTCATATTCATTTGCTTTTGAATTGAATTGGTTTGGCAAATTTTCCAACTTTGGATATTTTAAAGTCAAAATCTATTGGATGTTTTGACATGTTGTTGGAGTGTATCAAAGAGCATATAGGGCTGGGTTGTCGCTAAGCATAAATCCCTAGCCATCGTTGTTCATTCGATCCTTTCGATATGATTTGGCCATCAATGGCCAAGGCCGATTTTTGCTCTGAGCTTCAGCTCAGATGTCTGGTATAATTCTCAGACGTCTGGGCCATCAAAATCAAAATTTCAAATGTACAACTCAGACGTTTGAGTATGTTCCCAAGACGTTTGGGTGATCTGGAAGAAAATTCTAGTCTTTCAGCTTAAACGTCTGGGAGAATCACCAATTTGCCTGTTTTATGTGGATTTCCATTATATATCGATTTTTGGTTGATCTAATTAGTTGTTATCACTTTTATTGACTTTGATGACTTCTTTTCTGGATTTTTAGGAATATCCATTTGATGGATTTGATATCGATTTCTGTGGTTTTGATTCACGTTTTCGTATGTGAATTTTTGGTGATTGATGGTTTTACAATCATTTCTGTGATTTGTCACTTTAAACTACAAAGGTTTCTATACTAGTAGTAAATACTCAAACTCTTTTACAAAAATGATTTCAACATCTCTTTTAAAAACAAAACTTTGTTTTAAAACCGTTTTCCAATCTATTAGTATATATAAACATTTACCTCATTCGTATGAGAAACCTAATTAAACGACTTAGCAAAACAAGTGTATGAAACACTTGCGTTTTCTTTGTCGGTTAATTCTTGGACTTGTACGATTGAAATCTTGTGATCATTTTTGAGTGGAAATCTACAATTTTTTCGTAAATATTTAAGTTAAGCCTGTGGTTTTGGGACATGAAGCTAAACAAATCCGACCCCGATTCCTTCGAAATCCAATCATCGATAAAAAATGATGTAATTAGGTGATTGCTTTTTTTGATTCATTCATTTTCCTTTACCAAAATATCTTCGAGAGGTATATATTTTTAAAATATTCTTTTAGTCAATACGGAATCACAACCTCTTTTTGAAAATTTCTCAAATCATTTTTTAAAGAGTATCTTTTGAGAAAATATAATTATAGAAATCATTCTACTTTTATTCAATATCAACTTCCGCATTCAACAAGCGCTATGGGCAGAATAACGGTGAGATCGCCTTTGAAATTCCATGAATAGGACAAGTTCCCTCTTCAGATTTTAATAATGAGTACAAGAAGATAATTTCTATAAAATCCAAGTTGAGCATCTGAGCTTTCCTTTCGATATGTTCCACCCTCGTCTAAAAGAGAAAACTAAGACCATGTAAGTTCAGGACACTGGTTGCTCCATTACTAACCTTAATTGCATACTTTGTTTTCACCTATAGATATCATAGGCGGGACAAATGTACTAGTCGTTTCTGCATACTCATTTTTCCTTTTTAAATCACTTAACTATAACCACCTTTGAAATAATTCTGAATCGTTCAAATCTCTTTTTAAAATACTTTATTATTTACTTAAAAACATTTACTAAGGATTTGGAAAAGAATTGTTAAGTTTCAACATTTATTTCAAAAATTATAGAAAAGCGTTGCAAAGAGTTGTTGTAAGAAGTGTTACAAAAAGTGCTTTAAAAGCTATATTGTTCCAAAAGAATTTTGTATCATTTAGAAATTCATATTTTCAACTTAAATAAATTTTAAAAGATTTTTAGAATTTATTTCCTATTTTAAAAACGATTATTTTATTGATTTTCAACTTTGGTCATTTAGTGCAAAAACTAGATTTTTCTTGAAAATTGATTTTTCCATATTTCAAAGTATACAAGATGAACTTATGATTTTCCTTTTTCATTTGAAAGATATAAATATAAGGATTCGGAAAATTTTTACTTCGAAGAATTCTGAACCATATTCCACTTCGTATGTTCATTTGAACGTCTGACGTGAAAACATGAACTATCGTTACGTGACGCGTCAAATTTTAGGCGTATTTTGAGATTCATATCCACAATTTGGTGAGCAAGTTTAAACACTTAGGAATCATTTCTAAAGCATATTCAAACATTTTTTCAAAGGTATAAATGATTCCATATCGAATTTCATTTTATTTTAGAAAGTGTTTTCCATGTGAATCAATGTCGTGTTTCAATATTTACATGCAATAAACAATATATGAAAATCAATATCATAACCAAATATCCAAACAAACATATCACAACATCATAACCAAATATATACATTTAAATTAGGAGTTCTCAACTTGTTTGGATTGAACTAACTTTTAAATTGAAATAGCTTTTCTAACTCAACTCAAAAGCTCATAAGCATTTGTTTTAAGACTTCTAGGTGGCTTGACTTTGCTTGTGGAGGTCTTTGGAGCTTTAAGCCATGAGTTTCAAGGGTAGGTTTGGGCTCTGCTTGATGGTGAAGGAGTGGGTCGTGGGTTGTTAAGGAAGGAGGAGAAGTTTGATGAACATTTAAGGTGATTTGATGATTACTTTCTTTAGTATAATTTTGGAATAAAATTTGACATTATTTTATTAAGGTTGGAAGCCATTAAAAGAGTGAGAAGAAACTTGAAATTTTGAGAAGATGTGTGGAAGAAAGTGAGAAAGTGGATGTGTATTTATAGAAAAAACTTTGGATTAAAATATTATATTTTCAAAAGACCAAAATACCCTTTACTTACTTTTAAAGTAATCTGACTTTTCAACACTTAAAATTACATTTAAAATCTTCACTTCGTGCACTTATCACTTAAGGAGTAAGAAAACTTAAAGTAATAATGATTTTTCTTTTGATTTGACATATTTTGTTTTTATTAGTTTACTTTTCCTAATTATATTCTAGAATTTTCTAGTTGTGTTTTAATAAAAGTAAACCTAATTAGAAACTTAATTAATACATATTACAATTATATAAGTGTACAAGAATATTAAAATAAAGGTGCAACAACGTTGCGACAACTTTAAATCTATAAAATGTTGATTTTTGACAAAATGTTCTATGGTCATATTTTGACGTTTTAGTTAAATTATTTATTTATGTAAACCAAATTTAAAGATAAATTTGTATAATGTTATTTAAAATTATAAACACTCGTAAATAAATTAAAATAATTTCTTAAACCATTTAAACTTATTTCTGAAATCAAGATTTTGTCACTTTTGTCGATAAAAGCAGATGTTACTATTTTTATATATATTCCATTTTCAAATCCTATCTAATATTGTTTAAATCATGAAACCTTTTATATTTTATATTTAAAATGACTTTAAATATTATATTTTAAGATGGTTAAATTTTGGGTCGTTACATTCTTCCCTACTTAAAAGAATTTCGTCCTCGAAATTAGATAAGAAGAAAATAGCTCAAGGTATATTCAATAAGATGGAATATATACAATAAGTGACTACACCACATGCGGTGAGTATACTCAAATGATAGATAAAGTCTATACATCGATCCTAAACTGGGGATATGCTTTTCTCATTCTATCTTCTGTTTTCCATGTGCAATCATCAGCATCCCCGCTCCATTGAACTTTTACCAACCATACAAACTTCCTTCTTAAACGTTTCTCATCTTGATCCACGACTTGAATGAGCCTTCTAGTAACCTCTAAGTTTGGTTCTATCTCCAAGTCAACCTAAGCAGCCATTTCTATGGTTTGTTTAGTGTTATATAGATGTTTTCGTAAATGTGATACGTGAATAACATTATGTACACCAGACAATCTTTCAGGCAATTGTACTCGATAAGCCAGTGAGCCAATTCATTCGAGAATGGAAAAGGTCCAATATATCAAGGTGCTAACTTCCCAGCTCTTCCAAATCTTACTGCTCCTCTCATTGGAAAGACTTTCAGACAGACTGAATCTCCAATTGAGAATTCCAGATTTCTACGCTTTCAGTCTGCATAACTCTTCTGTCTACTTTGGGATTCTTTTAGATTCTTTCTAATCATATCAACTTTCTCTTAAGCTTCTCGTATCACTTCTGGGCCAAGCACTAACCGATCTTCGGATTCTATCCAACATGTTGGCGATTTACATAGACGAATGTATAGAGCTTTATACGGTGCCATACCAATACTAGCTTGATAGCTGTTATTATAGGAGAATTCTACTAAACATAATTATTCTCCCATGAGCCTCCAAGTCTATAATACATGCTCTCAAAAGATATTTCAAAACACGGTTGATTCTTTCCATCATTTTGGGGGTGATATGCAGTGCTTATACTCAGCTTCTTTCCCAAAGCTGTCTATAGTGCTTCCTAAAATTAACTAATGTTGGATCACGATCGCTTACTATACTGCTCGAAACT
This sequence comes from Allium cepa, assembly GCA_030765085.1. Classification (NCBI taxonomy): domain Eukaryota; kingdom Viridiplantae; phylum Streptophyta; class Magnoliopsida; order Asparagales; family Amaryllidaceae; genus Allium; species Allium cepa. The sequence goes on from CM060932.1 coordinate 899,157,205, forward strand.
CCATGCAATCAACCAAAATCTCCTTCATATATATATACACACACACACACATACATACATACATACATATATATATATATATCCATAAGACTTGTTGCAGTTCTTGTTGGCTTTACCGAAATAAAGTGTACACTTTTGGTTAATCGGTCTATGATAACCCCAATGCCTTCATTTCATTTCCTAGTTTGGGGGAAGCCATCAATAAAACACATGGATATTTGATTCCACTTCTAAGTTAGAATCTCCAAAGGTTGAAGTAATCATGCCGTCTTTTGTTGGTCACTTTTGATTCTTTGGCCATTTTCACAATGGCTGACATAGATAGTTATGTTCCTATTCATGCTTCTCCACTAAAATGTACGCTTCATGTCCTTGCACATCTTATGAATTCTCGAATTAATGTTAAGTTTGGCTGTGTGGCGTTCAGCTAATACTTCTTGCTTAAGATTTCTAACATCCGGAACACAAATTCTTCTATTTAACCGCAATACTCCGTGGTTATCTATTTTAAAGCTTAAACTCCTTCCTTTGTGTATATCTTTAATAAACTCCATTAGGAATCGATCTTCTTTTTGCTTGCTAGTTATTTTCTTCTGGAGAGTTAGAGTTACTACGAAATAAGAAATAGTAGCTAACTTTCTACTCAATGCATCTGCTACTACGTTGGCTTTCCCGGGTGTATATAGAATATCTAGATCATATGACGCAAGAAATTCTAGCCAGCGTTGTTGTCTTATGTTCAAATCCTTCTGAGAGAAAAGATACTTCAAAGATTTGTGGTTCATGAAGAGTTTGAATTTTTCACCTAAAAGATGGAATATTATTTACTAAGATCAAATCAAAGTTTTATCGATAAACTGTGAAAGATTATTACCCAACAAATAATGTCTCCATATCTTTAGAGAGAACACAATGGCTAATAATTCCAAGTCATGTGTTGCATAATTCATCTCATGCGACTTCATCTATCTACTTGTGTAAGCAATCACCTTCCCATCTTGTATTAAAACTGCACCAACTCCTTCTCCACAAGCATTTGTATAAATGGTCAATCAACTATTTCCATTTATAATTGCTAAAACTGGAGCGGTTGTCAACCTCTTCTTTAGTTCTTGGAATGCTTCTTTACACTTAGGAGTCCAGATAAATTTATCATACTTCATTGTCAACTTCGTTAGGTGATAGGCAATCTTAGAGAAGTCTTGAATGAATCTTCTGTAATATCCTGCCGAATCTAAGAAGCTACGAATCTTTTTAGGAGTTTCTAGCTGCTTCCAATCTTGAATAGCTGCAACTTTCTATGGATCCACTGAAATTCCATCCCTTGATATTATATGTCCAAGGAATCTTACCTCCTTCTTCCAAAAATAGCTCTTTGAGAATTTGGCTTTAAGCACATTATTCCTCAATATATCCAACATAGCTTCTAGATGCCTTGTGTCTTCTTCTATCTTTGAGTAGTTGAGGATAATATCGATAAAAACTAACATGAATTTGTTTAGAACATCTCTAAACACTATATTCATAAGGTCAACAAAATAAGCGGGTGCATTAGTCAGCCCAAAAGGAATAACCAACCACTCATAGAAAGTATTCGGACCATTGAATGCAGTTAGATGGATGCAATCTTCTGCGATCCTTAACTGATGTAATCCTGTAGCTATATCCATTTTAGAGAAAACTCGAGCTCCGTGTAACTAGTCAAACAAGTCATCTATTCAAGGTAGAGAATACTTGTTCTTGATTGTTTGCTTGTTTAGATCTCGATAATCTATGCACAATCTTAAAGATCCATTGGACTTGGCTATAAAAACTACTGCCGATCCCAAATTGAACGATTGGGTCTTATCAATATTTTCTTTAATAGCTCTTGGGTATGGTTATTCAACTCATCCTTTCTTTTGGAGCCATCCTTCTATCTCGTTGTTTAATTTGCATCGCACCAGGAACTAAATCGATACGGAATTTGATTTCTCGATGTGAGGGCAAACTTTTTACTTCCTCAAAGACATCCGTAAATTCTCTAACAACGGTGTTCCTAATCCTGTCTAGGATGTATCTAAAGCATAAAGAAAACTATCCCTTCTTGGACTAGGACTTTCACAAGATATTTCTAAGATTTTTCGAAAGACGGTCCATAAAGATATCGTTTTTTTGGCAATCGAGCACAGCTTTGTACTTAACTAACCAATCCATATCGAGTAAAATTTCAATTCCAATAAAATCTAAGACAAAAAGATCAAAATGAAAGTGATGGGGAGGAAAAGAAATTGGGCATTTTTCACAGTGCATACAAAGATTAGTTGAACCTCCTATAGGATTCGTCATGCAGATAAGGTCGTCAATAATTATAGGTTTAAGTTTCAATTCTTCTACAGTTGCTTTAGAAATAAAACTATGAGAAGCTCCTGTATCAAATAATACTCTAACTAAAACATTTTTGATAAAAATATTACCTACCAACACTCCTTTGCCCTTTACATCTTGGGAGGTTGAAGGTTCATCCTTGATAGCATAAACTTTTGCTTGTTCTCCTTTCTTCATTAGGGGACAATCCTTTATTATGTGTCCTGATTGATGACAGTTATAGCAGCTTCTTGGTGCTGATCCTTGAGTTCCTTGAGTTTTGGGTTTTCTATAATGAGTTGATAGGTGGTCTTTTGTTGGCTGGCAAGTGACATCTTTAAAGCAGTTATCCTCAGATCCTCCTCTGGATTTACCCTACCATGGCTTCTTGCCATTGAACTTCCTCTTCTTCCAATTATTGTTGTTGCCTTTTTGTACTACGGCTGAATCTATCTTATCCAAAGCTTCATATCTGTATCGCATGTCTATTAAGTCTACAAATGGTTCTTTCACATGCCCACTCATTCTGACATGGTATTGCTTCTTCATTCTAGAAATAAACTTTTCATTCTGTTTTAGAGGCGTATCTATCAATCCAGGCCCAAAACAAGATAATTCGTTAAATTGATTAGCATACTCCTTAAACGAAATTTCCTCCGCTTGTTTAAAGTCCATAAAATTTCAGTAAAGACGGGAATTTCCTACTTCCGGATATACTACGCCTCCAAAACTTCTTTGAATCATTCCCATGAGAAATTATCTTCTGACTCGTTCTGAGTAATATATTACCACCAAATCAGAACTCTATTTTGTAGTTGCCAAAAAGCTAATAATCTCTTCTTCTCAACTCTAATATTCCATCCATTGAAAATTCTTTCACAAGAGCGGACCAAAGCTTGTACTTCAATGATGGTTTCCGTTCCTTTGAAAGGTTTACCACTAAGGCTAGTATAGTTCTTGCACAAAGTTGCAAAGTTAATTTTGGGCTGCACCAGAACTACTACTTCCTCTACTACTGTAGCTGCGGGAGTTTGACCATTTGTGGTATTACTTCCTCTCCTACCTCGTCCTCTTCTTCCACTCATTTTCTACTATCTGCATGTAGTAGGAAAAAGATCTTTAGGAAATATAAAGAAGATATCTTAGGAAATGCTATGCAGTATGAATATACTTATTCAATTTAAAAGTTTTGATTATGCTTTCCCTCAGACTAAACTCATTCTAGGGCATTACTAACCTTATCTCTAATGAGTTATACCCTAACAAAGCCAAGGTTCTTGCTTCAGCTCTGATACCAAATGTGACGAACTGTCTCCTCGACCCTCGAAAATCAACACTAACACATCCATGGTATTCACATGTCATAAATCCAAGTGCTGGGGAGGCAGAATACCAAGGGTGTAAAAGAAAATAAAGATAGAAGATAACACGATAATAGAATCTCACATCGAATTCAACATTTTAATTATACATAAATGATCCGAGTCAAATACAAATCCAGCGGGATGGTTATAACTGCCTATCCGTATATATGCTGGAAAATACATACTGGATGACATAGTGGAAAATGGGTAGATATCTACATAATATACTTCAGCTTTATAGTTCCAAAAAACTTCTCCAAAATGCTCCCCAACATGCTACAAAATGCTCCTAAGGTATCCTAACTACACGGCTGCCCAAAAAATAGAGCACCCAGAGTTTAAAGGGAAAAACAAATCCGGATCAGTCATAGGACTGGTGTGAGAACTCAAAGTATGATGTTTTGAAAACAAAAATGTATCTCATAAGACCACGCAGCACATAAACACGGAATGGGTTTTTACCTTATGATAACCAAATATCTTTATTACGTAAAATTTGGGGATATTATTTTTAATGACTTCCTTTGAAAACAATGGGTAAATAAACTTCTTAATCTTAGCCGAAATTGTTACATTGATTAAATTCCAACATAATTGGTTTACATTCAAGTCCATAGGTTCTCATTGGAGAATGGATTTCCATACAAATGACTAGGTGAAGGGACTACCTTCTGACAATACATCTCTAGAGGAATGTACTGAGGACCATCGCAAAGGATCCTCTACCAACTCAAGACCGACCTATCTCTATAACTAGATAGAACAGAATATATCATTCCTCGGTCATTACCGACCTTTATCCAAGAGCTCTCTTCATATACATCCGCATTAATTTACATCCCGAACGTCATAGAGGGAAGAAATATATCTAAAAGGGAATGATCAAACCCTAATTGGGAATGGCCCACTTAGCCTTGTCGCACCTAAGCCTTTTTCGTTCATTTCCGTTTGATGAGGCTCGAGGCAACGATTACCTTTTCACATAGCACATCTTCTTTCACTTTGTATTCCACATTCACACGACTGATTTCTATAAACATATAACTTCTTGAGCTCGTATGTCTTAGGAAAGGAAGTTAAGCTAAGAGAAGGTGTATTCTTCGCCACCGACTGATATACTTTTATAGAGATCACTCATTGTAATTTGGAATGCAAGGTCAAACATTTATTTATAAAAATTCGTTTTGGGACTGAACAAAACCGAAGGTACTTTCCTCGACCATTAATAGGCGAGAAGTCCTTGTGATTCTAAGATTTTCATAACAAAGAGAACAATGCTATAATATAGTGAATCGGTAGTTTATCCCCAATTAATCAACAAGTAGTCCCTCATTACTATTTATCTCGATATCTCCGTCTTCAAACATCTTCAATCTTCGAACACGTAAATTGGTTCGAAGTGGTTTTCGGAAAGAAATCGCCCAAATCCGACCTCGGTTCCTTCGAAATCCAATCATCGATAAAAAATAATGTAATTAGGTGATTGTTTTTTTATTCATTCATTTTCCTTTACCAAAATATCTTCAAGAGATATATATTTTTAAAATATTCTTTTAGTTAATACGAAATCAAAACCTCATTTTGAAATTTTCCCACATCATTTTCTTAAAGAGTATCTTTTGAGAAAATATGGTTATAGAAATCTCTCTACTTTTATTCAATATCAACTTATGTATTCAATAAGTGCTATGGGTGGAATAATGGCGAGATCATCTTTTAATTTCCATGAATAGAGCAAGTTCCCTCTTTAGATTTTAATAATGAGTATAAGAAGATTATTTCTATAAAATCCAAGTTGAGCATCCGGGCTTTCCTTTCGATACGTTTCACCCCTTTCCTAAAAGAGAAAACTAAGGCCAGGTAAGTTCAGGACACTGTTTGCTCCATCCCTAACCTTAGTTACACTCTTGTTTTCACTTATAGACCTCACAGGCGGGACAAATGTACTAGTCGTTTCCACATACTCGTTTTCCCTTTTTAAATCACTAAACTATTTTTTGAACCTCCTTTGAAATAATTTTGAATTGTTCAAATCTATATTTAAAATACTGATTATTTACTTAAAAATATTTACTAAGGATTTGGGAAAGAATTGTTAAGTTTCAACCTTTATTTTAAAAGTTATGGAAAAGCTTGTGAAAAGGTATTGCAAAAAGTGTTGCAAAAAGTGCTTTAAAAGCTATATTCTTCAAAACAACTTTTATAGCATTTAGAAATCCATCTTTTCAACTTAAATAACTTTTAAAACATTTTAAAATATTTTTAGAATTTATTTCATATTTTCAAAATGATTATTTTATCAATTTTCAACCTTGGTCATTTAGTGCAAAAACTAGATTTTTCTTGAAAATTGATTTTGCCATGTTTCAAAATGTAAAAGATGAAATCTTGATTTTCTTGACTCATTTGAAAGATATAGATATAAGGATTCAGAAAATTCTTACTTTGAAGAATTTCGAACAATATTCCACTTCACATGTTCATTTGAACTTTTGACGCAAAAACACGAACTACCGTTACGTGATGAGTCAATTTTTAAACGTATTTTGAGATTCATATCAAACTTTGTCAATACAAGTTTAAACACTTAGGAATCATTTCTGAAGCATATTCAAACATTTTCTAAAGGTATAAATGATTCCATATCACATTTTATTTTGGAAAGTGTTTTCCGTGTGAATCAATGTCATGTTTCAACATTTTCATGTAATAAACAACATATGGAAATCAATATCATAACCAAACATCCAAACAAATATATCACAACATCACAACCAAATATATGCATATAAATTAGGAGTTCTCACCTTATTTGGAATTGAACTAACTTTAAATTGAAATAGCTTTTCTAACTTAACTCTAACGCTCACAAACACTTGTTTTAAGACTTTTAAGTGGTCTTTGAAACTTTGGGATGTGAGTTTCAAGGGCAGGTTTGGGATCGGCTTGATGGTGAAGGAGTGGGTCGTGGGTTGTGATGGAAGGAGGAGGAGTTTTGGTGAATATTTAATTGATGATTACTTTTTTTAGTACATTTTTGAAATAAATTTTGGCATTCTTTTATTAAGGTTGGAATCCATTAAAAGAGTGAGAAGAAGCTTGAAATTTTAAGAATAAGAAGTGTGAAAGGATGTCAGAAAGTGCGTATGTGTTTATAGAAAAAACTTTGGATTAAAATATTATATTTGCAAAAGACCAAAATACTCTTTACTTACTTTTAAAGTAATCTTACTTTTCAACACTTAACATTATATTTCAAATCTTTACTTTATGTCCTTATCACTTAAGGAGTAAGAAAACTTCAAGTAATAATGATGTTTCTTTTGATTTTACATGTTTTGTTTTTATTAGTTTACTTTTTCTAATTATATTCTAGAATTTCCTAATTGTGTTTTAGTAAAAGTAAACCTAATTAGCAACTTAATTAATACTTACTACATTTATATAAGTGTATATGAATATTAAAATAAAGGTGCAACAATGTTGCGACAAATTTAAATCGACATAATGTTGATTTTTGACAAAATATTCTATAGTCATATTTCGACGTTTTAGTTAAACTATTTATTTATGTAAAATAAATTTAAAAATAAATTTGTATTATATTATTTAAAAATAGAAAAACTCATAAATAAATTAAAATTATTTATTGAACCATTTAAACTTACTTTTCTGAAATCAGGATTTTATCACTTTTATCGATATAAGCAAATATTACTATTTTTATGTATATTTCTATTTTCAAATCCTATCTAATATTGTTTGAATCATAAAATATTTTATATTTTATATTTAAAATCACTTTAAATATTATATTTTGAAGTGGTTAAATTTTGGATGAATCATAAAATATTTTATATTTAAAATCACTTTAAATATTATATTTTGAAGTGGTTAAATTTTGGATCGTTACACAGCATGATCCTAGATTTAGTTAACTCTTGGAGGTACATCAACTCTAGTATTTAGAGTATACTTTCCGATATGATGCGAGCGGAGAGTTGATGATACTTGGTTCATGTTTTAGGGCGAGGGCTAGTTTTTGTTTTCCTTATGGTACATTTTATCTAGAGATTTATGGAGCTTGAAAGTTGATTCTGATTCTTAACATGGAGATTGGTCTTAGTTTACTTACAAGTTTTACTAGGGAGGTCTCAATGTGTGAATGAACCCTAGCGGTTTTGATTGTATATTTAACAATATTGTTGTGAAGTGAATGCAAATGGCATTGCTATTTTTTGATTTATATTCTTCACCTTAGGAATTTTCTACATATCGCAATATGCACTTATTAGATGGCTTGGCCCTTTTGAGGGGATGACTATTATGACAGTCTCAAAAGGTATTGATATATGTTGTATGCATATTTCTTGAGTTTCTCACACCAGACTTACGTTTGACATGTGGCTTTTGTTTTCCTTAAATTTTTTATGTGCTTTTTCGAGCAGTCCGAGGAAGGTAGGTTTTCTATGAAGTTCATTGAGCTCTTAGAGAGGATCTGGATGTTTATCTACCATAGTATTCTTATTTCCGCTGCATTACTTTATGCATATATATCGGTAATTGTAAGGATAGGCTATTATAACTATCCTGGCTGATGATGGTACTATGACTAGTAACTCTGAAATATTATGTACATTAGAGTAGCTTTTTTTGTTATCTTTTGATATTATATGTTATCATTCCGTTGTGAGAATTTGATTTTTTTTGTTCCCCTCTTTCTTGTTCCTTTTTTTTCTTTACCGTAACATTCTGTCCTTCTGACACTTGGATGTTTGACACATGAATACCATGGATGTATTAGTGTTGACATTCGGAGCTAATAAGGCTGTCATTGCAACATAGTATCAAAGCTAAAAGTTAAGCAAGAACCTTGGCTTTGGTGAAGTATAACACATTAAGGGATAAGGTAATGGGATGCCCTAGAATGAGTTGAATGTATTATATATATGAGAGCATATTTGAATTTGCTATAAAGATATGCCAAAAAGGTAATTCCATGTAACGATCCCGTTTTTAAGCCAAATTTAAATTGGTAATTAATTTAAATTTTTGGGTTTATCTGCGAATTAATTTGAATATTTTGCAAAGGTAAATAAAATGTGTGTAAATATAGATTATAAATAGAATTTCGATTTGAAATTTAAAAATAAATATCTTAAAAACAAATTGGATTTATATTTTATAAACTAATAAAAATTTGTTTCTAATTATAATATATATATTGGAAGTTATATTTTGAATTCAACATAATAATTTTCAAGGCTATTTAAAGTTAAACTTTATATTTTTAAACAACAAGGATAACATTCTTTCTTTTTAAAATTGTTTGAACTAAAATTGGTTTGTATATATATAAATATTTATATATAATTAAAAAATAATACATATAAAAATATATACATAAATTAATATAAACACAAACATATTAATATAAAACATAAACATGTTTAAATATAAAATAAAATAAAATTTAAGGGTTTAAACATAAAAATGGATATTTTTGACATTTGTAAAATATATAATACATACATTGACAAATGTTTAATAAGTAAAATATAAATTAACAAGTGTTAGCTTAGTCTTAAAAGTGGCATTTAATTTTCTTTTAAATTTAATTATGAAATAACATAAATTTGATAAAAACCTGGTTACTTATTCTTTTAATTCAAAACTTTCTCAATTCTTTTTCATTTTTCTACTAAACAAAAATCAGAGAAAATCAAATCAAATCTAAAAACAAACAAATCCTCATAAATCTTCAACCAAAGGTAAAAGGCTTCAAGCAAATCAAAGCTCAACTCAATATACCAGCAAGCTAAGATCAGAATCAAATACAAGTTTCGAATCAAATCAAAATCAGATCATCTCAAATACATTAGTTCTAGATCTTTCATAACCTAGTTCTCTGTTCTTTTTAAACACTGTGAGTAAACTAACCCACTTTAACTTGAATCTGTGATATATCTTGATGTTTTGTACTTGTAGTTGTTGAGAAGAATGTTGTATAGAATGAAAATATATCTGCATGTGTGTGTGTGTGTGTATATGTGAATTTAGCTGTGCATGACTATATATGTTTATACATATATATATATATATATATATATATATATATATATATATATATATATATGTTCACATTACAGGTTCAAACCCCTAAACAAAATTCAGTCTCTCCTTATACATTCAAAATTAGGTTATGATCTCTAAATGGAAAAGGATTGTCACTATATAACATCAATTTTAAAAATAATTCTGAGTGTTTGAGTTGAATGTTTATTTCAAAAATAATAAATAATCATAGATGATCTAATATAAGTCAAAAATCAATGATTATAATTTCCTATTTTGATTTCACAACTAGATTAGAATTGGAAAAATATGATTTTTGATAACCATTTCACGATTTCTAAGTTTATAATTTGTGGGAAATTTCAAGTTGAGCGAAAAATGCATTTGGGTCAAATTCCAGCGATCGATGATGAACTGGGTAGCGTGATCGTTGCTAAAGGTAGAAGGAAGGTTGGGGATCATGGAAAAAATGGTCTAAGGTTTTATTTATTGCCGTGGTGGCGCAGCGAGGTAGAAATAGGGTTTTCTAGCCTGTTTTGGTTGTCTAGGTTTGGGTGACGTTTTCGTCATCGTTGATGTATCAGAAGCAATAGCACCCGGTGGATTAGAAGCATGAGCGAATGGAGATCGTTGGATCATGATCGCGAGGTCTCCGGTGGTCGGTGATGATGAGTCGAAGGGATTTTAGTCGATCGGGTTTTTAGGTTCCAAGTGATCAATTGACTCGATTTCGTTTCTTAGGCGATTTTGTCGAACTGGGTGGTTGGAACAACTGTGGAGGTGGTTGACGAGTTGTTGGCGACGGCGAGGTCAATAGGAGATGGCCAGAACAATCGTGCACGTGCACGTGTGCACTCAGGTGTCTTGGTTGTTGATTGATTTGGGGAAGATGAAGGTTTCTCGGGTTTGTCTCGAAGTCAGATGCATGTGGTCTTGAAGCAAAGTGAAGGATGCCAATGGTTCAGGGATTTTGTAATCTGAATTCGGGAAATAGAAGTATGGGCTTGGGTTTGATATGTATTAGTTAACCAAATTTAAAAAAAAACAAGGTTTAAAGCAAAATAAAAAAATGGTAACAGGTAGAAAGAAAACATAAGTTAATTAACAAGTTTTCAAGATAGTTATTAAGCAAGTTTCAAAATAAAAGTGTTTATGAATTTTTCAAAAATAAGTTTTCAATATAAATTATAAAGTCATACGGTTTGAAAATTTAATTTGGTTTTGATTTGAAAATTTATATTAGGTTGATTAATTGAATTAATCTCTAATTGTTTTCAAAATAAAATGATTTAATTAAATAATTGATTAAGATAAGTGGTTTATGTTAAAATATGTTTTAATTCGTTAATTAACTTAAGAAGCCTTAAGTTAATTCATATGTTAATAATGAATTATTTTAAAGGGTTATTAAAGATTTAAATGATAATTAAGTAATTAATTATGGTAATGATTTGTCTTTAAAATCTTGAGTAATTAAAGATTGATTAATTACTTAATAAGTAAGGGTTAATTAATTAATTAATTAAAGGTTAATTAGTTAATTAAAGGTTAATTACTTAATTAAAGGATAGTTAATTACCTAATGAAAATTAATTAAAGGTTAATTAAAATAATTAATTAAAGGGTAATTACTTAATAAAAGTAATCAAGGACAATTACTTAAATGAAAGTAATTAGGAATAATTACTAAATAAATTAACTAAAAGGATAATTACTCAATGTAAAGAATTAATTACTTAATGGATAATTAATTAATGTGATTTAATTAAAGGTTAATTTTTTAATGTGATTAATTAAAAGATAATTAATCAATGTAATTAATTAAAGGTTGATTTATGTAAGTAATTAAAAGATAATTAATTCTTTAAATGTCATTAATCAAGGTGATCAATTAATGGATAATTACTTAATATAAGTAAAGGATAATCAAATAATTAAAGGTTAATTACTTAATAATTAAAGGTTAATTAATTTATGTAATTAATTAAAGGATTAATTAATTATGTAATTAACTTAAGGTTAATTTATTTATGATTAATTAAGGGATAATTAATTAATGTAAGTAATCAAGGGATTGATTACTTAATTTCATTAATTACTTAAAGTAATAACAAATGGTTTATAATTTGTTAATGTTAATTAAGCAGGATTTAAAGGAAAAATAAGTAATTAATTTGACTGGAGATTAGATTGAATTAGTTAGGAATTGGACAATTAATTAATCTTGCATATGGACGATTGGATTATATTGAATGCCTTGAATTGTTTGATGTCTCTGATGTGTGATGTTTTGTGCTATGATTGCTTTGGATTGAGCTGCGAACTGTGATTTATTTATCTGTGATGAATTTACTTATTTATCTGTGAATGGAAGATAAGCGTTATAAGATTATAACGCTTATTGATATTGTTGCGCTTGAATTTATGATGGTTGATATTTTATTGTTGCCTATGAAACCCCTGGACCACACACACAAAAATATGGATTTCGTGGGAAATTGGTTAAGTCATGAATATTTTGAATTCAATATTATTGTATTTAAAATGATTTAAAAGTTAAATTTTGAATCCAAAATGGGTTGGAAGTGATTTGAAATTTTTTTGAAAGGAAGCTTTGGAATTAAAATAATTTGATTTAAATTTGAATTCAAGATTTTGAAGTTGAATTCTATATACATACATACATATATATATATATATATATATATTTGGAAACTATGGTTTAAAGAGATTATACAAATTGTATAATGTGTACATATGGATTTTAAACCATTTTTTTAAAGTATTATTTTAGGAATTTAAATTTAAAACCCAAATAGAACTTGCCAAGGATACGGCGGTTCACTAATTTTCTTTTGAAAGGCTATAACTTGTGCATATTTAATCAATTTTTTTGGAAATGAAAGACTTTTGACTTCAAATGATAATAAATTTCATATAAAGAAGAATTCCCAGTTTTTGTTGAAAGGATTTCAAGTTATGGATGAACCGAATTGGAAATAGTTTTGAAAGCTATGAATGAGTCTTTGATAAAGATTTGGTAAACCTCGTTTCAAATTGAAGTGGATTTAATAGGTGAATCTTTTGTATAAAATATTAAAAAGTGGAAATTTGTTTAAACCATTCAAATGGAAAAGTTTTGGGGCTAAAAAATTGTGACTTAACTAAGATCCCAATATATCCATATGTTTTTAAAACAAGCGCTCAATATTCGGTTTAGCCGAGGAAGGACTTTATGTCATAAAACCCATTTCGAATAGTGATGCGACGAAATGGATAGCATTTGAAGATGGTGGTGAAGACCAGGTATTTTCAAGAACGAAAGGATTACCCGTCGAATGTCTCTGCACTAAGTTGCTCTGCTATAGAGATCCCCATTTGTGAGGGGGAGTCCGGTCGGGATTGAGAATATTCCAGATTTGCAGGGCTTTTTTTCCTTAATTGGAGGAAGTGCCTACGGTTCCATTCAGACCCAGGATGGACTTAATATTTGATGTAACATTTTGAGATGTAAAGCTGGTTTCTATAAAATACATTTTTGTTAAGTGGCGAAGAATTTGTTCTCTTAGCTTAACACCCTTCTCTGAGAAATACGAGCTCAAAGGTTATGTAGTTGATATTTAGTAGTGGCATATTCCCAATTTGGTAATGTGGCATGCTAAGTGCTGATCAATTGTTGATCGAAGCATGGCTTTTGTGAAAAGCATAGCTTTATGGACGAGACTTCATCGAACCTCACAACCCGAAAATGGTTGAAACAGGAAGGATGCAGCAAGGTTATGGGGGTCGCGCCCCTTAGGGTATGTGCATTTCCTTCTGGATAAAAAGTGGTATCATGGTATGGAGCCTAGATATTTAACTTATGTGGTTTTAGGAATTTGTTGGTGTTGAGGATCCTCGGATAAAGGTCGGTGACGACCGAGAGATGGCATACTCGTCTCAGTAGTTACCTAGTTCCAGAGGTAAACCGGCCTTGTGTTGGAAGAAAGCTGGTTAAGTTCTCGGGGCGTCCCTCTAGAGGCGTACCCATTCGAAAAGGAAGTTCCTTAGCCTGGCATTTGTTGGATATCCAATCACCCAACACGAGCCCTTTACGATTGCAGTTGTATAACCTGCCACCTCAGGTGGTAGCTATAGCAGGCATAATATAATGGTACCTATGTTGGCTAAGATTAACATTATACTTTCGAAATGTTTTCTCCACTATGCACTAATAATAATATCAAAAGGATTTTCGCGTGTCAAACATGTTTGAATATCATAAGCAGAAATCTCCTCCAATTGTGTGATTGGATTGTTGTGGCGGGAGGCCTTATGGTAGTTTCATTTTCCAAAAAGCATAGCGAATTTCTTTCTATTTTTTTTGTTGTTTTTGTTCAAACAACTGTTTTTGTTTGCTCACACTAGTCCCATGACTGACCTGGAGTTTATTGTTTCCTTTCTAAACTTTGGGTGCCCACAATTTTCTACACGGGAAGCTTAGAGTCAGGTCATCGGATAGTCAGCTTGTAGGTGTAACTTTTGGCAATCTGTGGAGTCTGTGGATTTGGCAATCGCATTTGATAACCAGATTTGCTAGAAGTTCAGCATGATGGTGGTTCGAGCTTTTTGGTTTGAAGTTTTTGGAGCTTTGGAAAATGGAGATGTTATCTTTTCATTGCTATTGTTTTCCGCTGCTGTGTTCTTCCGCTGTTGTCTATATCTTTGATAATATTGATCACTTCATTTGTATCAGATTGTTGTATCAATTGTTGTGTATCAATAAAAACATTCTTCTATTTCTGCTGTGTTGTTATCACCTAATGTTGTTATAAGCTCCGACGAACCAGATTCAACATTTGAATCTACAGCATTCGAATACGGGCGATGTATTGGACGTCGATTTTCGAATGCTGGATTTCGGGTCGTTACATTTGGTATCAGAGCTAAAGATTGAGTAAGAACTTTAGCTTAGGAGTATAACACATTAGGTGACTCATTAGAGATAGGATTACGAATACCCTAGAATGAGTATCCCTAAGATATCTTGTCTGTGTGCCTCAGTTAATTCTCTTACTATTCACTGATAGTGGGAATGAGTGCAAGAAGAGGACAAGGTAGGGGACAGGGGAGTACCACTACAAATGGTCAATACCCTGTAGCAACAAGGAACAGCTTTTCCCATCAATCTCTTTTGATCATCATCCCATTTCAATTTTTTGATGGCTTCTTGGCAGCTACAAGAAGAAGCTTTGGTGTGATGGTGGCCCTGTGAATTTTTGTGTACGTCATAGAAAGGTTCCTATTTTGTATTCTTATCATCAGTTTCCTATCAGTCTTTTTGTTTTGGACTTTAATGAATTTGAAATTTTATTTGAAATAATTTGGTTAACAAAATATGAAGCTAAATTAGATTGTATCCATTTGCCTGTTCATTTGGGGTCTAGATATATTCTACGAATGGTTAGTTATTCCCTTTGGACTAACCAGTGCCCCTGCATATTTCGTAGACCTGATGACCCGAGTATTTCATGAAAAATTAAATGAGTTCATTCTCATATTTATTGATGATATTCTGATTTGGTAAGCCAATTATAGAATTGATATTTCAGCTTGATATGGAAAGCTATTTCTCTATCTCTATGTGTTCATCTGTTCTTTGTTGTCTCCCTATCTAGCAAATTTCGGGGACAAAATTTTCTTAATGGGGAATCTGTAACGATCCCCTTTTTAAGCCAAATTTAAATTGGTAATTAATTTAAATTTTTGGGTTTATTTGTGAATTAATTTGAATTTTTTCCAAAGATAAATAAAATGTGTGTATATATATAGATTATAAATAGAATTTGGATTTGAAATTTAAAAATAAATATCTTAAAAATAAATTGGATTTAGATTTTAAATTTTATAAACTAATAAAAATTTGTTTCTAATTATAATATGTATATATATGTATATTGGAAGTTATATTTTGAATTCAATACAATAACTTCCAAGGCTATTTAAAGTTAGACTTTATATTTTTAAACAACAAAGATAACATTCTTTTTTTTTAAAATTGTTTGAACTAAAATTGTTTGTGTATATATATATAATTAGAACATAATACATATAAAAATATATACATAAATCAATATAAACACAAACATATTAATATAAGAACATAAACCTATGTAAATATAAAATTAAATTAAATTTAATAAAGGGTTTAAACATAAAAATGGATATTTTTGACCTTTGTAAAATATATAATACATACATTGACAAATTTTGATAAGTAAAATATAAATTAACAAGTGTTATCTTAGTCTTAACAAGTGGCATTTAATTTTCTTTTAAATTTAATTATAAAATAACATAAATTTGAGAAAAACCTGGTTACTTATTCTTCCAGTTCAAAACTTTCTCAATTCTTCTTCATTTTTCAACTAAACTAAAATCAGAGAAAAATAAAATCAAATCTAAAAACATACAAATCCTCACAAATCTTCAACCTGAGGTAAAAAGCTTCAACCAAATCAAAGATCAACTCAATATACAAGCAAGCTAAGGTCAAAATCAAATACGAGTTTTAGATCAAATCAAAATCAGATCATCTCAAATACATTAGTTCCAGATCTTTCAGAACCTCGTTCTATGTTCTTTTTAAGCACTATGAGTAAACTAACCCACTTCAATTTGAATCTGTGATATATCTTGATGTTTTGGACTTGTAGTTGTTGAGAAGAATGTTGTATAGGATGAAAATATATCTGCATGTATATATATGTGTGAGAATTTACTTGTGCATGACTATATATGTTTATACATATGACTCTGTTCACATTACAAGTTCAAACCCCTAATTAAAATTCAATCTCTCCTTATATAATCAAAATTAGGTTATGATCTCTAAATGGAAAAGGATTGTAACTATATAACATCAATTTTAAAAATAATTCTGAGTGTATAAGTTGAATGTTTATTTCATAAATAATAAATAATCATAGATGATCCAATATAAGTCAAAAATCAATGATTATAATTTCCTGTTTTGATTTCACAACCAGATTCGAATTGGAAAAATATGATTTTTGACAACCATTTCACGGTTTTTAATTTTGTAATTTGTGGGAAATTTCAAGTTGAACGAAAAATGCATTTAGGCCAAATTCCAACGATCGATGATGAACTGGGTGGCGTGATCGTTGTCAAAGGTAGAAGGAAGGTTGGGGATCACGGAAAAAATGGTCTAAGGTTTTATTGATTGCCGTGATGGCGCGGCGAGGTAGAAATAAGGTTTTCAAGCCTGTGTTGGTTGTCTAGGTTTGGGTGACGTTTTCGTCGTCATTGATGTATCAGAAGCAATCGCACCAGGTGGATTAGAAGCGTGGGCGAATGGAGATGGTCGGGTCATGATCGCGAGGTCGTCGGTGGTCGGTGACGATGGGTCGAAGGGATTTTAGTCGATTGGGTTTTTTGGTTCAAGTTGATCAATTGACTCGATTTCGTTTCTCAAACGATTATGTCGAACTGGGTGGTCGGAAAAACTGTGGGGTGTTAATGAGTTGTTGGCGACGGCGAGGTCAATCGGAGATGGTCGGAACGATCGTGCACGTGCACATGTGCACTTAGGTTTCTTGGTTGTTGATTGATTTGGGGA
Organism: Allium cepa; assembly: GCA_030765085.1. Classification (NCBI taxonomy): domain Eukaryota; kingdom Viridiplantae; phylum Streptophyta; class Magnoliopsida; order Asparagales; family Amaryllidaceae; genus Allium; species Allium cepa. The sequence goes on from CM060932.1 coordinate 899,174,611, forward strand.
AGATGAAGGTTTCTCGAGTTTGTCCCGAAGTCAGAAGCATGTGACCTCAAAGCAAAGTGAAGGATGCAAGTAGCTCAGGGATTTTATAATTTGAACTTGGGAAATAGAAGTATGGGCTCGGGTTTGATTTGTATTTGTTAACCAAATTTTAAAGAAAAAAAAAACAAGGTTTAAAGAAAAAGATAAAAAATGTTAACAGGTAGAAAGAAAACATAAGTTAGTTAATAAATTTTCAAGCTAGTTATTAAGCAAGTTTCAAAGTAAAAGTGTTTATGAATTTTTCAAAAACAAGTTTTCAATATAAATTATAAAGTCATATAGTTTGAAAATTTAATTTGTTTTTGATTTGAAAATTTATATTAGGTTAATTAATTGAATTAATCTCTAATAGTTTTCAAAATAAAATGAGTTAATTAAATAATTGATTAAGATAAGTGGTTTATCTTAAAATATGTTTTAATTTGTTAATTACCTTAAGAAGCCTTAAGCTAAATCATATGTTAATAATAAATTATTTTAAAGTGTTATTAAAGATTTAAATGATAATTAAGTAATTAATTAAGGTAATGATTTGTCTTTAAAATCTTGAGTAATTAAAGATTGATTAATTACTTAATAAGTAAGGGTTAATTAATTAATTAAAGGTTAATTAGTTAATTAAAGATTAATTACTTAATTAAAGGATAGTTAATTACCTAATGAAAATTAATAAAAGGTTAATTAAAGGGTAATTAATTAATAAAAGTAATCAAGGACAATTACTTAAATGAAAGTATTTAGGAATAATTACTTAATAGAAGTAATTAGAAGGATAATTACTCAATGTAAATAATTAATTACTTAATGGATAATTAATTAATGTGATTTAATTAAAGGTCAATTTGTTAATGTGATTAACTAAAAGATAATTAATCAATGTAATTAATTAAAGGTCGATTTATGTAAGTAATTAAAAGATAATTAATTACTTAAATGTCATTAATCAAGGTGATCAATTAATGGATAATTACTTAATATACGTAATTAAAGGATAATCTAGTAATTAAAGGTTAATTAATTGATGTAATTAATTAAAGTATTAATTAATTATGTAATTAACTTAAGGTTAATTTATTTATGGTTAATTAAGGGATAATTAATTAATGTAAGTAATCAAGGGATTGATTGCTTAATTTCATTAATTAATTAAAGTAATAACAAATGGTTTATAATTTGTTAATGTTAATTAAGCAGGATTTAAAGGAAAATTTAAGTAATTAATTTAATTGGAGATTGGATTGAATTAGTTAGGAATTGGACAATTAATTAATCTTACTTATGGATGATTGGATTATAATGAATGCCTTGAATTGTTCGATGTCTCTAATGTGTGATGTTCTGTGATATGATTGCTTTGGATTGAGCTGTGAACTGTGATTTATTCATCTGTGATGAATTTATTTGTTAATCTATGAATGTAAGATAAGCGTTATAGGATTATGCCGCTTATTGATATTATTGTGCTTGAATTTATGACGGTTGTTATTGTTGCCTATGAAACCCCTGGACTACACACTACACACACAAATATGGATTTCGTGGGAAATTGGTTAAGTATGAATATTTTAAATTTAATATTATTTTATTCAAAATGATTTAAAAGTTGATTTTTGAATCTAAAATGGGTTGGAAGTGATTTGAAAAACTTTTGAAAAGGAAGCGTTGGAATTAAAATAAATTTGATTTAAATTTGAATTTAAGATTTTGAAGTTGAATTCTATATACATATATATGCATATTTGGAAACTATGGTTTAAAGGGATTATACAAATTGTATAATGTGTGTGTGTGTATATATATATATATTGAACCATTTTTTTAAAAGTGTTATTTTGGGAATTTAAATTTAAAACCCAAATAGAACTTTCCAAGGATACGGCGGTTCGCTGATTTTCTTTTGAAAGGCTTTAACTTGTGCATATTTAATCGAATTTTTCGAAAATGAAAGACTTTTGACTTCAAATGATAATAGCTTTCATACAAAGAAGAATTCCCAGTTTTTGTTGAAAGGATTTCAAGTTATGGGTGAATCAAAATGGAAATAGTTTTGAAAGGTATAAATGAATCTTTGATAAAGATTTGGTAAACCTTATTTCAAATTGAAGTGGATTTTAAAAGGTAAATCTTTTGTTTAAAAAATTAAAATTGGAAATTTGTTTAAACCATTCAAAAGAAAAAGTTTTGGGGGCTAAAAAATTGCGACTTAACTAAGATCCCAATATATCCATATGTTTTTAAAAACAAGCGCTCATTATTTGGTTTAGTCGGGCAAGGACTTTATGTCATAAAACCCATTTTGAATAGTGGTATGACGAAATAGATAGCATTTGAAGACGGTGGTGAACACCGGGTATCTTTGAGAACGAAAGGATCACCTGTCGAATGTCTCTGCACTAAGTTTCTCCGGTGTAGAGATCTCCATATGTGATGGGGAGTCCGGTCGGGATTGAGAATATTCCAGATTTGCAAGGGCTTTTTTCCTTAATTGGAGGAAGTGCCTTCGGTTCCAGGATGGACTTGTTTGGATGTATGTCTGACGTTGCACTTTGAGATGTAAAGCTGGTTTCTATCAGATACATTTCTGTTTGGTGGCGGAGAATTTATTCTCTTAGCTTAACACCCTTCTCTGAGACATACGAGCTCAGAGGTTATGTAGTTTATATTTACTAGTGATATATTCCCAATTTGGTAATGTGGCATGCTAAATGCTGATCATTTGTTGATCGAAGCATGGCTTTGTGAAAAACATAGCTTTGTGGACGAGACTTCGCCGAACCTCACAACCCGAAAATGGTCGAAATAGGAAGGATGCGGCAAGGATACGTGGGTCTTTCCCTTTAGGGTATGCGCATTTCCTTCTGGATAAAAAGTGGTATCATGGTATGGAGCCCAGATATTTAACTTATATGGTTGTTGGAATTTGTTGGTGTTGAGGATCCTTGGATAAAGGTCCGTGATGACTGGGGGATGGCATACTCGTGTCAGTAGTTACCTAGTTACAGAGGTAACCCTGACTTGTGTTGGCAGAGAGCTGGTTAAGTTTTCGGGGCATCCCTCTAGAGGCGTACCCATTGGAAATCCAATCACCCAATACGAGCCCTTTACGATTGTAGTTGTATAACCTACCTCCTCAGGTGATAGCTATAGCAGGCGTAATATAATGGTACCTATACTGGCTTGAATTAATATTATACTTTCGAAATGTTTTCTGCACTATGCACTAATAATAATATCAAAAGGATTTTCGCGTATCAAGCATGTTTGACTATCATAAGGAGAAATCTCCTCCAATTGCTTGATTGCATTATATGCGTGGCAGGAGGCCTTATGGTAGTTTCATTTTCCAAAAAGCATAGCAAATTTATTTCTATTTCTTTTTGTTTGTTCTTGTTCAAACAACTGTTTTTGTTTGCTCATATCAGTCCCATGACTGTCCTAGAGTTTAATTTTTTCTTTCTAAACTCTAGATGCCCACAATTTTCCACACGGGCAGCCTAGAGTCAGGTCATCAAATAGTCAGCTTGTAGGTGTAACTTTTGGCAATCTTTGGAGTCTGTGGATTTGGCGATCGCATTTGATAATCGGATTTGCTACAAGTTCAGCATGATGGTGGTTCGAGCTTTTTGGTTTGAAGTTTTTGGAGCTTTGAAAAATGGAGATGTTATCTTGCTGTTGCTGTTGTTTTCCGCTATTGTGTTCTTCCGCTGTTGTCTATATCTCTGATAATATTGATCACTTCATTTGTATCAGATTGTTGTATCAATTGTTGTGTATCAGTAAAATTATTCTTCTGTTTCCACTGTGTTGTTATCACCTAATGTTGTTATAAGCTCGGCGAACCAGACTCAACGTTTGAATCTACGGCATTCGAATACGGGTGATGTATTGAATGTTGATTTTCGAACGCTGGATTTCGGGTCGTTACATTCCAACAACAAAAATTAAAAGCTCTGCCTTTAAGTGTAAGTTGATAGTGTAGTTCAATTAAAGTAGGGATTAATGATGTTCATTCGTTACCCCACATTAACTGGTTTAGCCATGCTCGAATAGTTTATGGGCATTATTATCATTTATAGAATTATTAGCTTAATATTTGCTCAGCCAGTTTAAGAGGTTGTTATTGTTTGTTGATTGATTACTTGTGCTCAGCTAGTTTATGAGCATTAACTAATGTTCATTGGTTTATAACTAGTTTACATTTTTACAACATGGGTTGGGTAAACAGTAATTGTAGGAACATTGGAAGGAATACCTTGTGAATTTTACAGTTTGACTATAGGCATTCGTTGATGATGTTAACAAAGTTAAACTTTAATAAAAGATTTTTACTATAGTCTAAAAGAAAAGCAAGATAATTTTATATAAGAAAGTGAATTTATATAAAAGTGGTTTATAATGTATGGTTTATAATGTATGGTTTATAAATAAAAGGGATTTAAACTGAGAATTTAAGAACCTGAATCCCGGTGTTTTGAAGAAAAAAATTCAAGGTTTTAAGAAAATATTATTAGTTGTAACAATCTGCCTTTCTTACACCTGAAGACGACACTAAATACATTCTTGGTATTCATGTGACGATCATTTAAGTGTCCGAAAGACAGGTCATTTGGGGTGAAGAAAAAAAATCTCACAAAACGAGATGGGTGATATATATTATGAACAAGTCTTTACAAAAAGAAATCATCTTTATTATACACAACATAAGTGTACACTAACCTATAATCAGTTTGGATAGTTATCACAGCATGTCCTTACACTTGCTGAAAAATACAGACAAGAATAAAACAAAACAGAAAAGCGCAAGAATATAAGATATGTGAATACGTCTATGAGAATCTAGCTCGTCACATGAAAGCTTCAAAGAATCCAGCTAAATCTAGAAAATATGCTAGGGCTGTTCCAACATTATAGGAAAACGACGCCCGGGCTAGTATGGTAAAAGCAGCGTAAGAAAGACAAGTTACAGGGAACGTTATTATAACTCGTAAAACACTTTTAGAATGAAAACTATCTCAGAAGACTACGCTACACATAAACACGGACTGGTTTTTATCTTACGATAACCAAAGCATTTTTATAGAAAATCCAGTGATATTATGATAATGTCTAAGCATTTAGAATAAATATATGAAAATAGCCGAAATTGTTACATTATTAAATTCTAGTGTAATAGGTATACAATCAAGTCCGCACGGCTCTTATTGTGGAATGGATTCAAATAATGGCAAGGTAAGGGACTACCTTCCATATAGTACACCTCTAAATAAAATGTACTTAGGGCCTGACCCTGAACTTGGTCCACCCCTGCCAACACAGAACCTGTCTACCCCTTAATATGAATAGTACTGAATATGTCATTACCCTAGTTGTTCCCAATCTTTATTGAGATCTATCATGCACAACCAAATTTATAATGTGATAATCTAGAAAGGTGATGACACGCCCTAATGGGAGCGACCCACGTAGCCATACTACATCTACCCTGTTTTTGCCATTTCTAGGGTTGTGAGGCCCGAGGCAACGCTTTTACCTTTTCTCTTAGCATACCATCTTAGAATGCTAAACTGCCCTCTGGCAGAAATGTAATGTCAGCATTCATCTATACTGGTTCGTTCTAGGTCTGAATGAAACCGAATGCACTACCCCTACTATATCCATTTTAGAATCACCCTCAGGATTAGTAACAAGTAGCCCTTGCACTTCAAAGGCTCCATATTCAATCCTCTTCAAGATATATTCAGTTCGAAATGCTTGAGTTGGATCGAAGTGGTTTTTGGATGATTTGTACTTATCCGATCCCGGTCTTTTCGAAACAACTTTCGATAGTTTTGGGTAAAATCAACCCCGATTCTTTAGGAAGTAAGCATACATAAGATAAGAGCGGAGTTCACCATCTAACTTTTTGTGGATGGATTTTCTTATCATTTATCTGAAAAGAATAAAACGAGTTTATACGTATAATATAGCATCTTCGATGGTAATTGTATCATAAAATTCTCGTGTTTCTTCTAGATATTTCCAAAGTTACATTTTGGTCCAGATTTGATATTCGGTTATTTAATTATCAAATAAAAAAACATTCAACCATGAATTTAATTCTATATGGGATGTATGAAGCCTTTATTAATTAATCTTTCATTGATTATAACATTTTTCAAAACTTGATCAAAAGATCTTTTTAAATCACTATTTCCAAAACCCTTTACGTTCCTTTTATACTTGTAAAACATATTTACTTATCTCAAAAATATAAGTATTTACCAAAGCCAATTGTCAAATCCCCTCTTCTCAAATTTCAGATTAAATTGCTAAGAAATTCCCTTTTTAAAATATCGCTTGTTATCAAATCCATTCACTTTATAAAACTCATTCGCTTATCCCTTACAATTTTTTTTTTGTAATTTCACTTCATATTTTAAATCTCCTTATAAATTTTAAAACTAGATTTAAACTTTTTTTTTAAATCTCTAAATGGTTTATAAAATCTTTTCCATTTCTAAAACTCTTTATAAAAATTCCTTTATAAAATATCTTTGATAGTGCAAAATATGATTTACAAAATCTCATTTAAATTACTTTAAATAAACACTTTTTATTTAATAAAACCCTTTTTATAAACAAGTTATTATTTATAAATACCTTTCTAAAATAATTATATAATATGAAAATCGTTTATAAACTTTAAAACTCCAGAATGATTAAAGAATTGAAGTTAATTCAAAATCATACTTCATAAATTCAAAAGGAGGCTTAGCAATCCTAATGTAATAATTTAAGTTATCATTTAATTTTAATTTCATTTTCAAGTCATTCAACAATTTGTTTACATAAGTCAACATATATCTAAATACACTTCATATCCGAATCAAAAAATAACATGTTAATATAAACTAGTCAGTATAAATATGTCCAAATAACATAATAGTAGGATGGTGATTTGCCCTGCTAAATAGATGTCCAAACAATCAACAATTAACTTATAGCAAAATGGAGATTTATTCTGCTAACATATATGTCCGTACTATCAAACAACCAATCTACAGCAGAACGAGGATTTATTCTGCTAACATATACCCACAACAATAAAATATATTACACTATAGTGGTACGGGGATATATTCTGCTAATATATATCCACAATGGTCAAATTTATTACATTATAGCAGTACGGGGATTTATTCTGCTATTAAATGTCCACACAATCAAATAATCAATTTATGGTAGAACGGGGTTTTATTATGCTAATAGTTGTCTACATAAACATAAACAATCACATCATAAACCATTCATGGTCATTTATCTACTTAATGGTATCGACATTTGAATCCCTTCCGCTCAAAACTATCCTTTGTAAAAGAATTCCCTTTTTAAATAAATTGATTCTTGGAAATCAAAGGATTTAAAACTTAAACTCCCCTTTAAAATAATTAATTAAAAGTTAAACTCTTATTAAACCATAATTAATCTTTATTAAATCTTAATTTAATTAAATAAAACTAAGAAATAATTAAACTTTTTTTTATGAAAATTCAACCTAGAGCCCAGAAGGGATAGGAGGAGCTCCCTCGCGCCAGGTCCGACCACTGACACTTGGGATTTAGACCAGCCCAGCACAGAGACTTGATGCCCCCCACCATTATTTGTGGGTTTAACGAAAATAATTAAACTTTTAAATAAATGATTAAATAATTAATTATTAAATAATTAATTAAACACTAATTAATCCTTTATTGATTTCTAAATAATCGTTCACACCTTATTTAATGATTAAATATTAATTAATCTCAATAAAAATAATCTTTAATTAAGTCTTAAATAATAAATTAAACCTTTAATAAATAATTTATAAATTAAAACCTTAATTAATTTAAAATTAAACACATGGTTGATAGTTAATTAATAATTAGCCCTATATTTAGTTAATAATTAATTAAAAGTAAACCATATAATTAACTTATAGTTAATTAAAAATTAATCATACTTAATAATTGACTAATTAAAATTAATCTTATCCTTGAAAGGGTAATTAATTAGTAACTAATCTTTACATAATTAAAGTGAATAAACCTTATTAACACTTAATTAATTAATAACAACTAAAACTTATTTAATTATTGATTATTAAATCTTACTTAGCTTTTAAAAACATTACTATCAGGCTTATAATACATTTACAAAACAACTTTAAGTATGAAACTTAAATTTGAAAAAAAAAATCGGATTTTTAAAACGAAACCGCATCCACAGCGAATATCGCTATGAACACCATAACTTGAAAATGTTTTGACCTTCCTTATTGAAACCTCAACACTTAAATACTTCCAAACTTATCATAAACATAACATAAGAGTTTGCATAAGAAAACAAAGTCGAAAACTTTGAAATGATTTTTAATTTCCTTTAAACTAAACACTAGTTTCTACACAAAGAAATCCAATCGTCTATACCATATCAAAGTTCCACTTCCTTGCATGACATCACATACACATTCCTAAACATCCATAAACATATTAACATCATAGCGCAAACCTAAAATCACATCTTATAATGAAACACAATGCTTTAGCTTTCGAATCACAAGTCAATATCTAAATCGCAAGTTGCAACATACACATATATTCAAACCATATAATATTCCAACCAAACAACCAATTTATTTTACCATCTAATATTAAATACATATAAAGGTAAAAATTTCCCTAAAGCTGAAGAGTTAACTCACCAAAAATCCTTTGAAAACTTGATACATTTTGGAGTTCGGAAAATTTGGAAAATCACAAAATCCACTCGAAAATAGGTCAACTTCTCCTCGATTTTTTGGACATGTAATTTTCAAATTTTGTTAAAGTTGTCAAAAGAAACACTCAATTTATATTTAAGGATGATATAGCAAAGATAAGAGGAGCTATTCTCGGACTTGAATTTCTGAGTCCAAAAATACTCTGGAAAAAATGGGTTTTTAACATAGCTATGCTCAGAATTGGAAGAAGTGACACAAATAAAAGTTGTAGCCATTGTAATTATGCGCAATCACAAAAAAATAAAAACTCCATTTGGTTAAATGATGAGGAAGATATGGTAGAAGGAAGAGAAGGAAAATATGAAGAAATGAAAGGGGTATTTATAAGCAAGAAACAAATCAAAATACCTAAACACCCTTGGTCCTTTACCCTCCATCTCCTTTTTCCAGCTCATCATGCTCCTCTTCCAACATGTACTTCTCCCCAAAAATGTTAAAACATGTTTTTGTACTTAGTATACTATATGTTTGCTAATGACTCGACATTTATATTTTTATTTTTATTTCTAAACTTATCAAACTTAAGTTTATTTATATTTAGACTTATCATATTTTAAACTTTATTTTCTTTTAACTAAGAATGTTCCATACATGTAAATGTTGCTTCAAATTGAAATAAGAGTGACAACACTTCAAACAAGTTTTATACGATAAAATGTCATAAGTTCGAAAACGGTTTCTAGTCACATTTTCTATTTGTCAACCAACTATATATTTTTATAAACAAATTTGAAAATTATTTCACATTATTATTTATTATTCAAATGAGCTTTATTTTTATTATAAAATATATACATTGAATATTTAAAATTAATTAAATATTCGCAAACCAAAGGAGTGAAATTCTGGGTCGTTGCATTAGTATTATTCGAAAGTATTTATAAATAAAAATATTTTAAAAAATACTTTAAAGGAGATAGAAAGTATTAATCTCACTTCTGTCGCTGAAAAATAATTCTGATGACGACTTCGACATCATCGGCGTTCATTTTTGAGATTATAAGTGTAGAATACTACTATGGTAGTTTTTTACAAGTTGTTTTGGTAAAATGGATTTTGATTTAATCTCGAAAGTATGATTTGGTATATAAAAAGGTTATAAGTATATATTATTATTTCAAAAATGATTTGAAATGAAACCCAATGTTTAGTTTTGAAGTTTTCTTGTTAAGTTATTTTTATGGACTGTATCATATTCATTAAGGTAGTTTGGTTGTGCATCATGATATGATAGGTTTTTTGGTGTTTTCATTTAATGCAATAAAATAGAATTTTCTGTGATTTTGGACAGTCGAAAACTTCCAAATTGATATAGAAATTGAAGCTAAGTGTTTTTATGAAAATATAAAAGTTGAATTTTTATAATTCTTAATTTGAAAAGATTGTAAGTTAAAAAGGTTTCAAATTCATTGAACATCCTTGAGAAAATAAAATAAAGATGAGTGTTTGAATATACTCTTAGGATGTAGTAGAGTATTATATGAGTAATGAACTTAAGTCTTGAAATGCTTTAAAGTGAAATTATATTTTAACGAAATGTTTTATAAATAAGATAAGTCTTTATAAAATGTTTAGAAAACTTGAGTAATATTTTAAGAAATATTTCATAAATGATTCTAGTATTAAATAAGAAATACTATTTATGTAAAAATAAATGTGAAATAAAACGAAAATGTTGTAGCTAAGAAACCAATGGGATAACGTTTGTAATTTGTACGTAGATCATTTTATTTGCATGATAATTCTCAATCTAAGATTCGAGTATATGATTTCGAGGTGATTTACGCCGGTTCGATTTTTCACAAGATTCTTGATGGTGAACACTTGATACAGTATTTGATATGATTCTAAAGTTTTCTATCATAGTGTGTGGCTATGTAAGAAGAACAGGTGCGTTTAATCAAAAAAGGGGATGGATGTCCACATTAGAGAAGTCAAGTGATCAATGCTAGTTTGGAAGTGAAATCTGTGTGATCGAGCAAGTGATCAAATTTGATATTGCATACGGATGGTTCAAGTGCATCATATAGGATTTATTATATTTGTATATTATGTTTGTTGTCTTATGAAGAGTTTGGAAAATGACTCATCGAATTGTGTGAGGTAGTATGAAAAATTGACTGAATATTGAGTGGAAGGTACGCTTAGTATTTTTTTATCATCCTAGTGCAATTAAAAGGATTTTTTAACTCTGAAAAACCATAAGTAATGTTTGCTAGTAATTGTAATAATGTTTAGTATTGATGTGTGATTATTTCTTTAAATTCTTGTGTTGGCATTTTAAGGATGAAATATTCTAAGTGGGGGAGAATGTAATGACCTAGAATTACGAACATTTCGTGTTTAAATATCTAAATTGTTTAAATAATCCAATATTGGAATTAATGTCATTAAATTGATTTAATAACATTGTTAACCCCTTTTTTAATTATAACTAATGATAAGAAATTTATTTTTTGAAATTTGTTTACAAAAACAAATAGTTCGGCGAAATATTGATAATGTGACCGAAAATCGTTTTATCGATAAACGATCTCGAAACATATGAATTATTATCCCAGGACATTGTCTAAGATTTTGACAAAACTAGCGTCATCCAAGCCGGAATAAGGAGGTGATGTGCACCGATGAGTTTTATTGCGATCCGGTGTCCCGTGTGATTGTGCAAGCTCCAAATGTAAAGTGATTTAATTTGAGAGATTAAAATATAAATATTTTTATTATAGATATACTCTCGTACTTAACATTTGCCTTCACTCCTCTCTCACTCTACTTTTTTGACTGTAAACAAAGTAAACAACACCCGCCTCATAAAATTGATTAACGAAGCTACAGGCAACGTTAGAGGCTATCATTTTATCCGTTGTACTCATATGAGTGATGGATTTGAATCTACATGGTTTTGTTGGGTGCAATAGTGGTTGGGTTGATCGATGTTTTCTTGGATGACACTAGGGTAGCCATTGGTTGGTGATTGAGGCGATGATAAGTAATGTGGTGGATGTTATTACGGTTTTCTTACAAAGCTGAGTGGGTTAATCTGAGGAGTTCCGGCTGTAGGTGGTAGAACTCGAACATATATTTGTTGTCTTGTGAAGCCCCAGGTCGTGAAAAGCATGGGGATGTCAAAGGTTGAATTGAAGGCATGATTGAGTTTGAGGTGGCAAGAGAAGTTCATTGGTGATGGTCGAAGGAGCCAGTAATAGCTGAGGTAAAGTGCGACACTTATACAGTGGACGTTCGGCTATAGGTCGGAAATAGGTAGGGGTGGTTGAGCTTCAGGTCATTGGGTCGAGAACGCAGCACTCACGAAGAAGAGTTCGTCAGTGGTGGTCCTTCGTCATTTAGTGGTCCATAGCTCCGATGAGGGGTGTGTGTGCATGGTTTGAGGAATGGATTAATTCGTGCATGTAAAGGAGGGGGATTAGAGGGGGAAGATGGATTAGGAGAATGATTAAGGTAATGGTTAATTAAATCAAGTTAACTAATTAAAGTTATAATCCAAATTCTTGTAGAATTAATAACTTTTGCATACAAGGTCCAATCGATACGCTATCTTCGATGTTTCACTCGTAGTGGGGTTATCTAGGTCTTGGTTTGTTTTAGGCTTAGGTGAGTTAATTCACAATTTAATTTGTATCATTGTGTATATATTTGCTATGTTATATAAGTTAAAATAGATAATAGTGCATGTTATTACTTTGGGATCCTCCTTGCTTTTAAAAGCAAGTACAATATTATATATAGTATACGTTCTCTTATAACCCTCTAAAATATGTGATGTGGCCGAGACTTGTTGTTTACGTATTTGGTGGTGTATTGTGAATGGCTGAAGCGAAATAGTCGCTATAAATGACTTTGAAATCCCTTGTATTCTGTACATGTTTCGGTGTGTTTGACATAGAGGAATTGGTTTAGGAAGTTATAGAAATTGTGAAACGACATTGTGAAAGTTAGAAGCAAAAAGGTTGCGATGGATGCACTTTGAAAATGCCTTATGTTCATATATTTTTAAGTTAACTTTGAAAGGCATCTTAAGGCTTCTTTGCATTTTTAATAAATACTATAAGTGTATTTATTATTGGAAAAATATCAAAGTTTAAATATATTTTTAATAATTATTTATGAATTTTTAAAGTAAAGGTTTTAATTATAAAACATGTTTTTATGTTTTTTATGTAAATTATAAAATAATTATTTTTAATTAATATCTAATATAAATGTTTTAAACCATAATATAAGTATTTTTAAAGTATTTCTAGATATATATAGTTTTTAGAAAATTAGTTAAATATTTTATTAAAATAAATAAATGCTTGTGTAATATAATATCCTTTTAAATTATTGTTATTATTGAATATTTTACCTTATAGATATATCTATGTATGCACACACACACACATATATATATATATAATCATTTTAAAAAAGATTTTAGTAATATATAAGTTGGGAAAAACAAGTTAAATCTTTTATAAAGAAATAACATAAGATTTGGATTATAAAACTTTTGTTACAATAAATGATTTTGTATAGTCAAGTAAGAGTATATTAAATTGTTAAATTAGTTGTAAGATTATAATTGAGATTGTAATTAAGATGTAATTAAGATTATAATTGAGATTATAATTAAGATGTAATTAAGATTATAATTGATTGTAATTAAGATGTAATTAAGATTAATTGAGATTATGATTGATTTGAAATGTAACAACCCGCATATTTTACCATTATATATTTAAATGTTTTATTTAAGTATAGCATCATCAGTTGAATTTAAAGTCTGAAATGTGACTTTTTGTAAACAGTCGATCTAATGACCCGGACTCGACCTTCGAAAATTGGCACCTAATACATCACCCGTATTCGAATGCCGTAGATTCAAACGTCAAAATCTGGCTCGTCGGAACTTATAACACATTAAGTAAACAACACAGTGGAAACAGAAGTGAATATCATTGATACAACAATGGATACAATATGATACAATGAAATGTTCAACATTATCAGAGATACAAGGCAACAGCGGAAGAATATAAGCGACAACAGCGGAAAGATACTATCTTCATAGGCACCAAAAGAAAGAAAGAATCTAATAAAATGCATCTCTATTGCCAAAACTTCAAAAGTCCTCAAATATAAGCTCAAACCACCATCATGTTGAACTTAAGCAAGTCCGGTCCGGAATGTGATCGCCAATCCAAATACTTCAAGGATTGCCAAAATCTAGGTCTACTAGCTGATTATCTGAAAATCTGACTCTAGGCTGCCCGTGTGGAAAATTATGGGCACCCAGAGTTTAGAAAGGGAACAATAAACTCCAAGTCAGTCATGAGACTGGTGTGAGCAAACAAAAACAATTGTTTTGAACAAAAAAAACAAAAGAAATTAAAAGAAACCCACAATGCTTTTTGAAAAATGAAACTACCATACAGCCTCCCACCACACACACAATGCAAGCGCACAATTGGAGAAGATTTCTCCTTATGATAGTCAAACATGCTTGATACGTGAAAATCATTTTGATATTATTATTAGTGCATGGTGCAGAAAATATTTTGAAAGTATAATATTAATCATAGCCAGCATAGGTACCATTATATTATGCCTGCTATAGCTACCATCAAAAATGGCAGGTTATACAACTGCAATCATAAAGGGCTCGTATTGTTTGATTGGATTTCCTACAAATGGTCGGGCTAAGGAACTTTCTATGCCACATGGTTATGCCTCTGGAGGGCGCCCCGAGAACCTAACCGGATCTCTACCAACACAAGGCCGGGTTACCTCTGTAACTAGGTAACTACTGACACGAGTGTGCCATCTCCCGGTCGTAACCAACCTTTATCCTGGGATTCACCAACAACCACAAAGAAATAGATTTGCAGCAACCACATAAGTTAAGTATCTAGGCTCCATACCCTGATACCACTTCTATCCATAAGGAAATGGACGTACCCTAAGGGGCACGACCCCCGATAACCTTGCCACATCCTTCCTGTTTCGTCCATTACCGGGTTGTGAGGTCCTGATGAAGTCTCGTCCCACAAAGCTACGCTTTTCACAAAAGCCATGCTTCGATCAACAAATGATCAGCAGCACTCAGTATGCCACATTACCAAATTGGGAATATATCACTAGTAACCATCAACTACACAACCTCTGAGCTCGTACGTCTCAGAAAAGGGTGTTAAGCTAAGAGAATAAATTCTCTGCCATCAAACAGAAATGTATTTGATAGAAACCAGCTTTACATCTCAAAATGTAACGTCAGACATACATCCATACAAGTCCGTTTCGGGTTCGAATGGAACTGAAGGCACTTCAAAAGCAGCCCTTGCAAATACAGATAATCCCTAATCACATCCGGACTCCCGATCACAAAGGATGATTAAATCTCTATCCCGAGGCCATTCGGTGCAGAGACATTCAACAAGTAATCCTTTCACTTTCGAAAATACTCGTTCTTCACCACCGGTCTTCAAATGCTATCCATTTCGTCATATCACTATTCGGAATGGGTTATATGACGTAAAGTCCTCTCCCGGCTAAACTGAATAATGATTTCAAATTTTAAAAACATATTGATATATTAGGATCTTAATTACGTCACAACTTTAAGCCCAAAACCTTTCTTTTGAATGGTTTAAACAATTTCCATTTCTAAATCTTTTTTAAACAAAGACTCACTGTTTAATATCCACTTTAATTTGAAACCAAGGTTCACTAATCTTTCACAAAGATTCATTCATATCTTTCAAAACAATTCCATTTTAAATTTGAAACCCTTTCAACAAAACCGAAAGTTCTTTCCTTTATATAAAAGCCATTATCGATTGAGAACAAAGAGTTTTCATTTGGAGAAAATCTGATTATGCTTGCTCAAGTTAAAGCCCTTCAAGTATAAACTTGGGTTAAATTCAAATTCCCAAAATAATATATTTAAAGATACTTTACAATGGTTTAATATATATATATATATATATATATATATATATATATATATATATATTATATAACTTGTATAGCCATTTTAAACCATAATTTCCAAAATAATTTCAAAGCTTAAACATGATATATTATATCCAAAACTAAATTTCAAAACTTCCTTTTCCAAAAGCTTTTCGTTTTTATCCTAATTCCATTTCCAAATCATTTTGGATTCAAAATTCAACTTTAAAACCATTTCATTATTTTGGATAAAATAATATTAAATTCAAATATCTGTGACTTTACCAATTTCCTCGTGCAACCCATATTTTTGTGTGTGTGTTGTAGTCCAGGGGTTTTACACAATAGTGCAATATCATCAATTATCACAATCCAAACACAGCAATATCGATAAGCGGTATGATCGTACAACGCTTATCTTCCATCAACAGATTCACAGATAAATAAATCACAGTTCACAGCACAATCATATCACATAACATCACACATCAGGGATATCAAATAATTCAAAGCATTCAATACAATCCAAACATCCATAAGTAATATTAATTAATCATCTGATTAATTTAAATCAGATGAATAAATTAATAATCCTTGTTAATTAATTATTAATTAATTACAACTCAATTTAATTAATTATCCTTTAATCATTTATTAATTAACTTTTAATGATAAATTAACTAACCTTTAATTATTAATAAATCAACCTTGATTAATAAATCAATTAACCTTTAATTATTAAATAATTAACCTTTAATTATTTAATTATTCTTTAATTAGTTATTCGTAATTAATTACTATAAGTGATTATCCCTAATCACTTATATTAATAAATCATAAATTAATTTTAATCACTTGATTAATCAATTTTAATTATTAATTAATTACTTTTAATTAAGTAATTATCTTTAAGTAATTAATTACCTTTAATTACTTACATTAATTAATATTAATTAATTATCACACTAAATAATTATCCTTAATCAATTTCATTAAGTAATTACTCCTTAAATAATTAATCTTTAATTATTTTCATTAATAAATCATTAATTACTTAAGATCTTAAAAGATAAAACATTTTATCTTAATTTATTACTTTAACTATCATTTAAACCTTGTTTAAAAATCTTGTAGTTAATTATTCTTAACCACTTAACTTAAAACTTAAAGTTAAATTGAGGATTAAAACATTTCATCCTTTAATCATTTACTTGATCACAGTATTAAGTTTATTTAAAATAAATTTTTCACAAACCACGGTTATATATATATATATATATTAAAACACTTTAAACTCAAAATAATTTATTATTATTTTTAAAAAAAAACCTTTTAAATACATGCTAAACTTAATTAGACATTTACTATATAAAAACAATAAGTTAAGAGAATTGTTTAAATTAAAATTTTGATTTTTTTTAAAATTTAAACCTGCCATTTCAAATACTCGGGACCATCCTCATATACAAACCCGACCCTAGTCCCGAGTTATTGCTTCTGCTTCGTTACTTCAAGTCCACACGAGATCATCCCCGAAACCAACCCGAGCAACTACCTTCCTTTCCAAATTTCACAAACAAACCAGATTGATGCTCGTGCACGTGAACATGGCACCGGAACCTCGACGATCGATGTTGCGACCTTCCGTATGTCGCTGATGATCTACTCGAAAATCCACACCACCGAAATCGACGAATTTGACCTGAAATCAAATTTGAGCACACTCACCTCCACCCAGAACACAACCAGTCACCTGAAATCACCTCGTCCCGCCGACCAAGATCACCAGAGGCCACACGAACCACACTAGAGCTTCGCTGTAGTCCCCTGCTTCATATCCACCTGATCTTATTGTCTCAGATGCACCGACGACACCACATTTACCTCGAAATCAACCACTACCTAAAACTAGGCTTAAACCCTAGTTCATCGCCGCTACACCACCATGGTGGGTTATAAATCCACTTTCTATTTTTCCATAGATCCCCTAACCTCCACCTTCCTCTAGCATCAACCTCGACCCATCTCCCTTCGTCAATCGGCGGCAATTGATGAAATGGCCAAAACCTATCAACTCGCAATTTCACATGATTTACAAACTTAAAAATTATGATTTTATTTTTAAAAATCATGGTTTATGAAGACGAACATGATCATGCAATCAAAATCCAAGATAAAATCGATTAAACTTTTGACAAGATTTCATTTTTACTGTGTTTTTACATTTCCCAGTAAACCCATTCATTTTAATACTTAAAGTAATTTTAAAATCTTAATCTTGCAAGTTCAAGCATATATTATTTAGACATCAAAGCCTATAAGCGACTAAAAGATGAGGTTTTGAATTTTGAACTAAATTTAAACCCTGTAAACTAGAATAGAGGCCTGAGTGCCTGTACACAGACATGCACATCAAATTTTTACAGATATAAACACATGTAGGTAGATTTATCAAATGAACAAACATTTATCCTTGCATGCTTCAAGTGTTAACACAAGCATCAACATGTATATACACAGGTTTGGGTATATTTGCACACCTGGAATATTAAGACAGAGAACACAGGCTTTTGAGAAATCTGGAATTTTTTTTTTGAAATTCATATTGATCTGGAACTTGATTGTGCTGAGTTGAATCTTTGCATCTTTTCTTGATCTTTTGCTTGCCTTTGATTTCTTCAGTTTGAATTTGAATCTTTATATTTTCTTTGTTGTTTGATTTTGAGCTCTGCTCAAGTTTTAAGATTTGAAACTGATCTTGCTTTGAAAACTTTACTTTGGCTTAGTTGTTTTCAAATTTGAGATGATCTGATCTTCAGACTGTTTGAGTTAAATGCTTGATATTGCTTAGTTAAATTTGTAAAGAAGTTGAAGTTATTATTTGATCTGCTACTTTGTATTTGTTTTGAACATTTTTTGATTTTTGAATTATATCAAAGAAAAATGAAAAGGAAGGAGAGGTAGAAATATAAAATCTTGTTTTTATTTTATCTTAAAAATAAAAAAGAAAATAATGCCATTTGTAAACTTGCATGATAATTTATTTACACTTGTTATTCTCTTTATTGAAATGTTTACATATGTTTAAATGCATGATATTATTGCTTACAAATGTAATTTACAAAAAAATTATGTTTAAAACCCTTGTTTAATTAAGTATTTTTGTTTTATGTGTATATCATATTTACATATGCACTATATTTTCAAATTTATACTTATTATTAAATGTTATATACTCTTAAATTTACATATATATAATACAAACCATTTTAGTTCATGAAAAATATAAGAAGAAAGTATATAAACCTCTTTATTAATCTTATTTTAATTAAAAATATTTATCGATATACACTTACTTTTATAATTATTTATTCTTATGCAAATTTTAAAGAATAATGAATCTAAAAATAATTACTTTAATAAATAAACTCACATATGTAAATTAGATAATATAAAATTTAGCTTTAAACAACCTTTTGAAAATTATTTATATCAAATTTAAAAAATGTAACCTTCAAATCACAATGTGTATATATATATATATATATATATATATATATATATATATACACGGATTATAATTACAAAATAAATTTTATTAATTTTATATTATAGAGTTCCAAATCCAACTTATTTCTAAAATATTTATTTTTGAGTTTCGAATTCAAAATGCAATTTTAAATCAATTTTTATTCTAAGTTATCATCCCCTTAAATAGATAAGTATTTATTTATATTTTATTCAAATCATAACTTTCAAAATATATGTATATTAAAATTAGAAAACAAATTTCTATTAGTATTAAATTATAGAATTTTCACATTCAAAATCCATATACATATATAAATAAATAAACAAACAAATATCTTATTTAATTTGAAAATTCAAATTAATTCACAATTTAATCCAAAATTCTATATTAATTACCAAATTAAATCTGGCCTAAAAATAGGAATGTTATAGTCGAATTTGGACTCGAGACCACTTCCATTGATTTTTAAACGAAGTGTAAAACTTGTTTGAGTATAAACATCGATATGTTTGGAGTTAATTAAGATTTTGGTAATTTCATTTCGGCTTTGGGTTTGGTACTAGCCTACTAACCAAACAAGATAAGCCAAACTCCTCTACAAATACCCGAACTCCACTCCTCTTCATTCATTCCTTTCATAATTTCCTACCACTCTCAAGCAAAAGGGAAAATGGAGGAAAAGAAAGAAAATTAAAATTCCTAAGCCCAGGCTTTTCTTCGGAATTCAAATTCAAGTTATAAATCAAAGAGAAGCTTAAGTAAGCATCCTCTTCATCTTCTCCATCTCAATCTCTCTCCAATTTTCAGAATTTCCTATAACCTAACTTAGGAAATATATGTATTTGATAATAGATTGAAGATTTTAGAGGTGTAGTGAAGAGGAATTGGTTTTGCTTTGTTTTAGAGCTTCTCATTCCTTATTTTTGAGTTTAAAGCTGAGTTCTTGAACTCACATCTATGTCTATAGCTTTCATTGTTGTTAAGTATGAATTCCTAACATCTATTTCATGTTCAATTGCTTTTGATTTGAATTGTTTTGGTGAATTTTTCAATTGTGGTATTTTGAAGTCAAAATATTTAAAGATCCTATCTTGGATATTTGGACATGTTATTGGTGGTGTATCGAAGAACCTATAGGACTGGGTTGTCATTTGGCATAAATCCCTAGCATCCATCACTCGTTCGATCACTTCCGGTTTGGATTTGCCCCTTTTAGGCTAGGAAATTTTTTGCCTAGCTGAAAAATCCAAACATCTGGCTGAAAAACCCAAACATCTTGTAGGGGCATCTGGAAAAATTATATAACGAATGCAGAAAAAATGTGCAAAGCCAAAATCCAGACATCTGGTTGAACCCAACCAGACGTTTGAGAGGCTTCTAGAATTACAAACAAAAAAGAATATATATATATATATATATGTATATATATGTGTGTATATATATATATATCCAGAACCCAGGGCCGGACGTCTAGTACTGTTCAGTTTTCCTATTTTACCTATTTTTGATTGGATTTTCAATTTTTATCTATTTTCTTGATCCGATTGGTGTTATCATTTATTATCGACTTTGATGACTTCTATTCTGGATTTTTGGGAATATCCATTTGATGGATTTGATGTCGATATTCATGGTTTTAATTCACGTTGTCGAATGTGGATTATTGATGATAAATTGTTTTTACAATCATTTCTGTTATTTGTCACTTTAAAATAAAAGGTTTATGTACTAGTAGTAAATACTCAAACTCTTTCACAAAAATGATTTCAATACTACTTTTAATACAAAGCTCATTTTCAAAACCATTTTCCAATCTGTTAGTATATACAAACCTATACATCATTCGTATGAGAAATCTAATTAAATGACTTGCAAAACAAGTGATATGAAACGCTTGCGTTTACTTCATCGGTTAATATTTAGACTTGTTCGATTGAAATCGTATGACGATTTTCTAGTGGAAGTCAATAATTTATTCGTAAATATTAAGTTAAGCCAGTGGTTATGGGATATGAAGCTAAACTCATCTATTTACTAGCTTGATGTAATTTACACTTATTGATCTATGATGATCATTTTGTGGTTTAGACTAGCGATATACGATGTCTCTTTATCCGCATGGGGGATTATACCTCGTTCTATGTAGCTTCGTTTCATTTTTGTGGGCTAGGGACCATGGTCTTTTAACAGTTTTATGGAGCTCGGTTCATCGGGCGTACTGTTGTACTACATCGTTGTTTCGGCTTATTTGAGTTTATGATTCCTCGGGTTTACCGTTGTACTATGTCGTTGCACCGACTCTATATGTTAGCGATCCATGGGATAACAATCTGCTTGTGATATGTGTGTTGTTGAGTTTTCATGATCCCGTTTGTGATAGGCCTCTCCCCCCTTTTTGTGATTTTTGGATTTCAAGATTGATGATTTCTGGAATTTGTGTTTCACCAATATTTGTGGTTTGCATTGATAAGCTTATCAATATTTGTTGACTTAGTGAATAAAATAAAGAATATGACATTCTTTTTTTGGGTATTTGAGAAAACTTGAGATATTATATGCTTTTTACTGTTATCGTATATATTTGTTATATCTCTTACTTTATCTCATCTTACATGATAATTATAGCTAGGCTGATCTGTTATTATTTTTCTTCTTAAATATTACTCGGGTCAGACCGAAGTATTTCAGGTGCTTCCACTTGACTTCTTAGCAGGGACTAGCTTCTGACTTTTGGCTAACTACTTTAGCTTAGTAGTTTTTTTGTTTTTTATACATTCGAGATAGAGACTCCTTGATGTATACATATTCTTTTGTCTAGCACGTGTACCTATTCTTTTGTGGTGTATTGGATCTTGTATGATCACTACTTTGATGTACACCTCTATGTGTTATATTCATTTCTGTTTCCACCTTAGTGACATGGATATCTATGACTGATTTATGTTATGCTTATTTTATATTTGTTTCCGAAGGTCACATAGTCACTGCGTAGTAGCTTTGAGTTTGTATTTGATATGTCAGATTTCCTTTTGAAATGAAATGCATGATATACTATTTGACATATCGGTACTCATACAAAGCAATTATACAGATGGTCGCTCCTCAACAGCCTTATCCTTCGTACTAATTGATGGCATTACAAGTAGTGTCCTTGGTTAGCGTGAGTATACAGGTGGGGCGCCACATGAAATTTAGATTAGAATCGAGGTTATAATTAAGATGTAAATAAGGTAATAATTAGGATTATAATTATAATTATAATTCAGAATATAAATAGAATTTTATTTGGAATATTATTAGAGCTTAAATAATGAATATTTTAAATAAGATTATAAGTGAATAGTTTTGGATTGTTATGACAATGTTTAAGTAACATTTGTCTTAAACCCTTGTAAAAGTAATTAGATCTTTAAAAGCGAGTTTTAAAGATAATGATTAAGTGGAAAATGATTTAGTTTTGTCATAAACAATTTTTTAGTAATATTTTTTTAAACCCTTGAATTATATTTTAAAGTGGGAAAGTATTATATATATGTATAATTAGATCTTTATTAGTGGAACTTTAAAGATAATAACAAATACGGTAACTCTGGATTAAAGGAAGAAAATTATATGTTTAATTTATAAAAGAGAAAGGGTTTATAGCAACAATGTTTGAGTAACATTTGTTTTTAACCTCTTTATAATATTTTAAAGTAAGTAAATCTTTTTAATGATTTGTGAATATACTTATACTATTTGAGATAAGTGTAAAATACTTTTGAATTATAGAAAGAGTATAAATAAATAGTACATATGTGAGTAGTAAAATGCATGAATAGTAAAATACAAGTATATATCTTTTATAAAGGGAAACTAAATCTATATACAAGTTTAAATAATAATGTTTTAATTAATAAGAAGTCTAATTAAACAAGTGAAGTTCAATTAAAAAAAGTGAAGTTTGATTAAATAAATGAGTTTAATTAATAAAGATGTTTAATTAATAATAGATGTTTAATTTAAAAAAATTAAGGAAGAAGTGTTTCACTAAAAGATGAAGTTCTAATTAAATGAAGAAGTTTTATTAGACAAAAGGAGCTTTACTAACAAAAGAAGTTTTGTTTAAAGGATGAAGTATTTAATTAAATAAGGAAGTTTTAATGATAAAGGAATATTAATTAATAAAAGGAATTTTTGTTAGATAAAAGGAGTTTTACTAATAAAAAAGGTTTAATTAATGAAAGGTTAATTAACCAAAAAGAGGATTAAAAGTCGTTTATATGACTCGATAATGCTTTATGTGTATTAATATACTTCATGCGTTACTTGTTGATGGAAAGTATTTAGTCATGTACTTGGCACGAAAGAAAAGAAAGTAGACTTGTTTATATATTTGAAAATTAAGAATGTTGATTCAAGTAGGGGTAGAAGAAATTATCCTCTAACCTACTTGGCTTCACTCTTAACCAAGCGATAGCAGAAGTTGAGAATGTTGGAAACGTGATAAGTATACGATACTTGGTTTCCATATGCGATCGTTCTCATTACTTTGAATATGACTAAATTCGTTGACTCGATCTTCAAGAGACCAGGATCAGTAACTGTTTTACTTACCAAAAACCACCTCAATATTAAGAAAGATGTTATATCTCTAGGAAGTGGATTTGTTCAAGATGCTGGAATCCATATATGGTTTCAAGATTTGTTTGAAATGTTGGAATCCATTTGAAGATTCATAATCTATTCAAGTGATGATGACTCGTATGTTGGGATGTTGAACGTGACTTCATCATTGGTATATGACTAATGATAGAGTATTCTGCATGATCCTGGGTTAAACTAACCCTTTAGGGTACATCAACTCTAGTATCTATAGTATGCTTATCGATATGTTGTGCGTAAGGAGTTGATGATACTTGGTTCATATGTTAGGGCATGGGCTAACAATATTTTCCTTATGGTATATTTTATCTACAGATATAGGACGCTCGAAAGGTCATTTTTGATCCTTTTCATGGAGATTGGTCTCAGTTTACTTACGAGTTTTACTAGGGAGGTCATTGTGGAAAATCCATATGAGTGCATGCTTTAGTGGTTTCGATTGCATACTTATTAATTTTTGTTGTGTTGTGAGATGCAACAGCACAACTATTTTCTTATTTATATTCTTCACCCTAGACATGATCTATTATATCGCAATAAGCACTTATTAGATGGTTTGGGTCTTTTGAGGGGATAACCATTACGATGGTCTCAAAATGTGCCGTCATATACTATGAATATATTTCTTGAGTTTCTCACACTAAACTTATGTGTTAAAAGTGGCCTTTGTTTTCCTTAAATTCCTCGTGTACTCTTTCGAGAAGTCTGAGAAAAGTAGGTTTTCGTCGATGTTCATTGATCTCTTGGAGAGGAGCTGGATATTTACCTACTGTAACGATCGAGATTTTTCGTTGCCGAAAAATCGAACCGTTAGAGTTTTTGAAGAAGAAAGAGGTAGAAGAAGAAAGAAAAGAAAGAGAAGAGAAAACAGAAAAACAAGTAACAGAACGAGAAACAATATCAGAATCTCACAATCGCAGCGGAACAACATATAATAGATAAATGAATATCATTAAAACAAAAGAACTATACATTTTATACATACATCACAATACATCATATCATCAGAGTGTACAACAATAAAACAGCGGAAAGAATACTATATACAATAGATAATAGACTACGCTATCCAAGCTCGCCTCCAACATCTGCACAGCAACTCCCGAATCCAGAATAACCTGATAACCTAACTCTAGACTGCCCGTGTGGAAAATAGTGGGCACCCAGAGTTTAGGAAAGGAACAATAAACTCCAGGTCAGTCATGTGACTGGTGTGAGAACTCAAAACAGTTTATCTTTAAACACGCAACAAGAAAGTTTAAATTTTGAAATCCGCAATGCTTTTTGGAAAATGAAACTACCATAAGGCCTCCCGGCACACACACAATGCAAACGCACACATGGGGGAGATTTCTCCTTATGATAGTCAAACATGCTTACTACGAGAAAAATTCTTTGATATTATTACTAGTGCATAGTGGAAAATATTTCGAAAGTATAATATAAATCCTAGCCAGCATAGGTACCATGATACTATGCCTACTATAGCTGCCATGTTAAATGGCAGGTTCTACAACTAAAACCGTACAGGGCGCGTATTGGATGAATGGATTTCCAACAAATGGTCAGGCTAAGGAACTTCCTACTGCCACATGGGATCGCCTCTGGCGGGACGTCCCGAGAACTAACGTTACGGTTAGATCTCTGCCAACACAAGGCCGGGTTACCTCTGTAACTAGGTAACTACTACACGAATATGTCATCCCCCGGTCCTTTGGGACCTTTATCCGAGCGCTCGATACCAACAACACCACACAGAAATAGATATAGTGTTTCCACATGAGTAAATATCTGGGCTCCATACCATGATACCACCCTTTTCCAGAAGGAAATGACATACCCTAAAGGGCGCGACCCTCATAACCTTGCCGCATATTCCTGTTTCGACCATTTCCGGGGAGTGAGGTCCTGACGAAGTCTCGTCCACAAAGCTACGCTTTGTGCAACAAAGCCATGCTTTGGGTCCACAGATGACCAAAGCAATAATCACAAAGATAAATGATCAAACAAATGATCATATCCAAACGATCAACCAATGATCATCACACAGCAGCACTCAGCATGCCACATTACCAGATTGGGAAATATCGCTGATAACCTTCAACTACATAACCTCTGAGCTCGTACGTCTCAGAGAAGGGTGTTAAGCTAAGAGAATAAATTCTCCGCCACCAACAGAAATGTATTTGAAAGAAATCTGCTCTATCTCTCAAAATGTAATGTCAGACATGTAACCATACAAGTCTGTTCCGGGTTCGAACAGAACCGAAGGCACTTCCAAGGAAGCCCTTGCAATCCGGGTATTCACAATCCCGATAAAATTTCCCATCACAAAGGAAATCTCCATATCGTAGCTAACAATGCGGAGACAATCGATAGGTCATCCTATCGTTCTCACAAATACCCGGTCTTCAACACCGGTCTTCAGATGCAATCCAAACGACGTATCGCATATTCGGAATGGGATATATGACACAAAGGTCCTCTCCCGGCTAAACCGAATAGCGAGCGCTTATTTTTAAAAATAAGTGTGCATTCAATTCCAAACAAACACAATCAATACCATCCAAGGGTAAATATTGATAGTCGGTTATTTAACTATCAATAAAGATGCGCCACATCATCAGATTCCAAATAATTTTTCCAAAATTATTAAGTCCCAAAATATCTTTACAAGATATATATACACAATTCCCAAATAATTGCCCAATTTATTTGCTTTACCAAAACACCTTCACGATATAATTTCCACACTTAACCATTTGAAAACCCATTTCAAATTAAACACCTCAACCATTTGAAAACAAATTTCAAATTACATTAACCATTTGCAAACCAATTTCAAATAACCTTAACCATTTGAAAACTAATTTCAAATCACCTTAACCATTTGAAAACTAATTTCAAATTACTTTTCATCCTTTATACCCTTTGAAAACAAATTTCAAATCATCAAATAAATCTTTACCGATTTAATTTAAATTTACGTCCCAAATCCGTAAATTCATTTTCATACTTCAAAATAAATCAATATTTATTTTTAAACAAATTTCCCTTCATATATATATAAATTCCAAGGTGGATTTAAATTCCAAGCATCTACTAGCATACGATTCCCAAATCGATTTCAAGTTATTTGCTTTCAATTACCTTAAAGGTGAATTCACAAAAACCGTTCCATTTCATATTAGAAAACCATTCCCATGCTTATTTTAAAAATAAGTAATTCACAAATTTATTTATTTTCAACGATTTGAAAATATTCCATATACTTAAATCACAGTTAAGTATTTATTCCATTCTCTTTAAGAAAACATTCCTTTATTCACATTTATTTGGGTTAAAAACGAATGTTGCGTAAAACATCGTTACGACAACCCAAAAACACTAGTATATGGATTTGAAATAAAAAAATGGATACATAAATCCACTACTATTCAAAATATTCCCTTCTATTTCTCGAAATCGTCTATTTCAACAATCAATGTTGAAATCTATGATTTCGATACTTAACATATCTTAAAACGTCTTTAATTAGTTTTAAATTCCATTTAGAACGTTCTTTTCCAAAAACACGTTCATTTAATAAAATAATACATTCACCGTTCAAAAATAGTGAATACAACCCCTTTAACAAATTCCATATTCAATTTATCAAATTAAATTGATTTTTCGGATTTATAACAATGTCCATACATCCCATTTCTATTTATGAAACTTCGTTTTAGAAATCTCCTTTTATTAGTCCAATTCGATTTACATAACTCGATTATATACTAAAATCAATATTATAAGTTAAATACTTATAATATTATCTATTTACCCAAATCGTTCTTTTGAACTTCACCAATTTAAAATCTTATCACTTACAAGATTTCTTTATGGCTTATAATAATTTCAACTAATGAAATCTTCATTTATTAACAATTTCTATAAAATTCCCCTTTTTAATGCCCAAATCCATTTCTATAAGTTAATAACTTATAAACTTAAATTTTTCCAATAACCGTTCGTTTTATAAATTTCACATTTATTAATCTATAAATCCTAGTGAAATTCATGTTATACATCAACTTAACACTTTATAAATTTATCCTATAACTTCAATAATTTTTATTTAAAAACATCCATTTATAAAATCCTTTATATAAACCATTAATAATAATAACTTCCCAAAAACCAAATTTAACTATTTTATAAAAACCTATTATTGTTAAAAATTTCTTTTAAGTTATATTTAATAAAAATATAAATTTTTAAAACATAAAATTTTATCCATCTATTTATTTTAAAATTTAATCAATTCAAAATTTTTAATAAACCATATTCTTTGAAAAATCGATTTAAAACCCCTTTAAATTCAAAACCGTTATTTTAATTTTTTTAAAAATTTGAATCCGATGATGCAACAACATCAGATGGTCAATCACGGGAATAAGTGTCATATATCAATATGATTATCAACAATCAACATAATATTTATAAACAAATAAATATGTGAGGAATCCAGTTGGATCCCTCCAACCTGTTACCCTGCATCCACAGACGTTAGCACAATACCAATTCCACTTCGAGGTGGAATATCGCGGTATATGGGATTTTATAAATATCCGC
This sequence comes from Allium cepa, assembly GCA_030765085.1. Classification (NCBI taxonomy): domain Eukaryota; kingdom Viridiplantae; phylum Streptophyta; class Magnoliopsida; order Asparagales; family Amaryllidaceae; genus Allium; species Allium cepa. The sequence goes on from CM060932.1 coordinate 899,203,191, forward strand.
TTAATAGGCGGCGCAATAGGGTCTCATCCGCTATACGAGGCGGGAAATCAAATTCAATATATACATATGCCAATATATATATATTGCTATATATAATATATATCCTATTATATCTACTACCACAATCAATCAACAATTATCAATCAATATTAACTATTTAAAATTTTAAACCAAACAGTTTGATTGAGTGAGGAGTTCTCACCTTGGTTTCGGCGAGCGTTCGAAACTTAAATTAAACCGGACGGAGTCCGATTTAACCCAAATTTCTAGTTGCCCGGAATAACTCCGGATCTACACCATCGCGAAGTACACGCTTCTGCGATTCCAACGTTTCCAGTTTCGTTCGAATCTGATATCATATGGAAGAGTTATCAATTTTTAAAGTTTGAATTGAATTTCAAAACAATTCTTTTTAAATAAATTTACAAATACTAACCCAACGGCCCCGCGTCCCTCTTCCCCCTCACCAAGATCACGCACGCAACATCAGGAACCAAACGAACGAACGAAACCCAACACAGCGATGCTAGGGCACAACATCGCATCCACCACACCCCACGAGACGACGATCGGAACCCACCTCGTCGAAGAGCGTCGCGAGTCCCACCTTGGGCCAGAGTGCGGCCAGACTCGGTCGACTATGGGCTGAGAACAACTCCTCCATCCGGCCGAGAACGCGACCTCCCTGCTCCCTCCACGCGCCACTAAAATCCATCACAACCGTTGGATCTGTAGATCCAGGCGCCCTCTACGTTTTCCCAGTTGGAGATTTTGATAATCGTTGCATGGATTGATTGCAAAATGGAGGAGAAAACGGGTGATTATCGGCCATGAACGATAAAAGGGGGCGGCCGGCTTTGTTAATTACGGTTTAGAAAATTAATGGAACATATAATATGTTTTAATATTATTTTATTAATAAAATTCTCTTGTTAACAACTTATGCAAACGACCACCAAACTACGCGTTCCGACAGACGATCCTAAGGTTTTTCCGCGTTCCGGACACAATGGAACAGGTTTCGTAAGCTAATTCGATCGTATGTGTGAGATATGGAATTAAACGATCAATTTAAATTAAAACCGATTTAAACGATTTCTAGGCGTTTTGGCTTGTACCGGACAAACGATATATCCGATTGACTTGAAATTTGAAATCTTACAATAATATCACATTACGGATCCGATGAAACTGGTTTCGTCGAAATCCGAGACCGTTTGAAAAATGGCTATTTTAACTCGCCGAATTAAAATTAAAACGATATCGATGCGTTTCGAGCTGCCACGGTCAAACGACAACTCCGATTGCTACGAAAATTGAAATCCGATAATAATTAACTATTACGGATCCAATGGAACTCGTTTCGTTCAATTCTGAGACTGTTCAAAAATTGGCTATTTTTCAGTCGATAATTAAATATTAAAATATTCGATTTTTACAAATAAATTCCAAATTCAATTTTAAAAGTCCTAAAACATTTCTATAACTTTAATATGATAAAACAAAATTTTCCAAATCATTTTCAATCACATTTAACCCAATATTTAATTATTTTTGGAATTTCACTATTAAATTATCGATTTAATTATCCCATTAAATCCAATATTCGAAAAATAAATTATTCTACTTAAAAATTCCACTTATTAATATTTAAAATTAATTAAATACTCAAATTCAAATTATCAGAAATTCTGGGTCGTTACAATCTTCCCCCCTTAAAAGAATTTCGTCCTCGAAATTGCAAGTTAAGGAGAACGATCCTAATCCGTTTATTATTTTTCAAAAATCAATTAGTTTTATCAACTTTCTAACACAAATCTTTTATTAAAGATTTACTATCATTTCAATTAGCTTTCCAACTTCAATTATAGGTTTCAAACAACATTGTTTACTCAACAATTCAAATTTAAATTTAAATTCAAATTTCAAACTTTTCAAAATTTTCTCAAAAATTTTCTAACTCCCTAAATTTTCGAAAAATTTCGCCAGCGTCTCCTTTGCGCGGCTCGATCGGTACGACTACAAAATGGCACCACGGCCCCTCAGAATCAAAAAGAAAAGAGAAAGCCAAGTGGCTGGAGAAGGAAATCATCAATTCTCATACTAAAAGTGAAATACGTACCTTTCTGTCGAGTCATTCAATTTTTAACTTCAAAATCAAATCCCAATTCCATTATACACCTGTATATCCTGCTAATAGTAGTACACAATTCCAACTTCAACATTCAAATCATTTTGCCAATTCAATTACAAAACCTTTCAACATATGCTTCTTATACATTTTTAGTTTACTATTGAAGTTGCATATTCTTTCTCATTCATTTCCCATTAGTTTACATTCACTAATTAAATTCACATTGGTTCACTTTCAAATCAACTCGAATTCAATTCTATTCAAATTTATTTACTTCACTTTCAATTTGAATTCAATTACATAGTTTTCAAATGCGCTAATTCAATTTCATTAACACTTAATGAATTTACATACAATCAACCAACAAGCGAATAACAACCAATGTATATCCAATAAAACCAAATTATTAGTTTTTCTCTCACTACATTCAATTTGGTTCAACAGTTTTAATTCCAATTGATTTAACATTCAACTGATTTTCATTCAATTATTCAACTAGCTCGAAATGAATTTACACTTACATACATCATTTCATATCAACTTATTCACATTCGATTAATTAACATTCAATCCATACTTTAATTCAGTTGCCAATTCTTTTTACATATAAAATTGGACTTCATTTATATAACTCAAGTTCACATCATTTAACGATTTCATTAATTCACTTTATTCATTTTATTTTGATATCAACATCAATTCTTTCAACATTACTCAAGTTATATTCCATTCAACTTCATTTACATTTACTTCCACTATTCAACTTAAGTATTCTCCTAATTCATTTCAAACTCTATTCCATTTAACATAATTTGTTCAAATAAACTTAAGTTTCCACTTATCAATCCAATTCGGTTTCCAATTCTAAAGTAAATTCTATTTAACTTTTACTTAAGTCAAATTCATGTCAACAATCAAATTCGTATTTCATTTTACTTAACTTAATTGTTTAACCACTTCAATAATTGGTTTTACTTACATTTTCTCATTCTATAAGTTATACAACTTATTATTCAACTTCCAACTCATATTATAAGTTCAAAACCCCTTTTTTTCACTTATATTTGACAATTTCAAGTTGAATTTTAATTTCAAATTTGTTTACTACAACAAAGCTTAAATTTTAAATTCATTATTGTAGCAAATCCATCACATAGAAACTCGAAAATGATACTGATGATGCTGCAGTCATCATCCTTATTATTTCCCAGTAACCATAGTGAAATCAATGCTAAATATTCTTTCAAAATTTCCCTTTATTTATAAATTACATTTATAAATCTTACTTATAAAATTTCACTTCTTATATACATAAGATTATTTTACAATTGTAAATCATTTTAATTATAATTCCATACTTATAATTCATTAGCTTATACAATTATTCTTTTTACGATAGTTGTTTTTATATAACTTATTCAAACAACTTTTAATTAACTTATATATATATATATATTTCAAACAATCAAACAATCAATTATACACACACTTCAATAATTCTTGAAAAAATTATTTTCTTATATAGAAAATATAATCAAGGTAAAATTATTTCATTTACCCAATTTAAAACAACATCGTGTTGAATTGTTCTGCACAAGTGTTTAGAGATCCCTATCGATAGAGTTGTACAGACTATACCGACCAGAATCCATATACCACTCAACAAACCAATCATCACAATATAAAACAATTTTATATTCACTAACAAATACGCGCTCATATCTATTATTACACTCACACTCATTCTAGAGTACTACTGACTCTATCTCTAATGAGTAACACCCAACAGAGCAGGTTGTCGCTTAACCATATGCTCTGATACCAAATGTAACGATCGAGATTTTTCGTTGCCGAAAAATCGAACCGTTAGAGTTTTTGAAGAAGAAAGAGGTAGAAGAAGAAAGAAAAGAAAGAGAAGAGAAAACAGAAAAACAAGTAACAGAACGAGAAACAATATCAGAATCTCACAATCGCAGCGGAACAACATATAATAGATAAATGAATATCATTAAAACAAAAGAACTATACATTTTATACATACATCACAATACATCATATCATCAGAGTGTACAACAATAAAACAGCGGAAAGAATACTATATACAATAGATAATAGACTACGCTATCCAAGCTCGCCTCCAACATCTGCACAGCAACTCCCGAATCCAGAATAACCTGATAACCTAACTCTAGACTGCCCGTGTGGAAAATAGTGGGCACCCAGAGTTTAGGAAAGGAACAATAAACTCCAGGTCAGTCATGTGACTGGTGTGAGAACTCAAAACAGTTTATCTTTAAACACGCAACAAGAAAGTTTAAATTTTGAAATCCGCAATGCTTTTTGGAAAATGAAACTACCATAAGGCCTCCCGGCACACACACAATGCAAACGCACACATGGGGGAGATTTCTCCTTATGATAGTCAAACATGCTTACTACGAGAAAAATTCTTTGATATTATTACTAGTGCATAGTGGAAAATATTTCGAAAGTATAATATAAATCCTAGCCAGCATAGGTACCATGATACTATGCCTACTATAGCTGCCATGTTAAATGGCAGGTTCTACAACTAAAACCGTACAGGGCGCGTATTGGATGAATGGATTTCCAACAAATGGTCAGGCTAAGGAACTTCCTACTGCCACATGGGATCGCCTCTGGCGGGACGTCCCGAGAACTAACGTTACGGTTAGATCTCTGCCAACACAAGGCCGGGTTACCTCTGTAACTAGGTAACTACTACACGAATATGTCATCCCCCGGTCCTTTGGGACCTTTATCCGAGCGCTCGATACCAACAACACCACACAGAAATAGATATAGTGTTTCCACATGAGTAAATATCTGGGCTCCATACCATGATACCACCCTTTTCCAGAAGGAAATGACATACCCTAAAGGGCGCGACCCTCATAACCTTGCCGCATATTCCTGTTTCGACCATTTCCGGGGAGTGAGGTCCTGACGAAGTCTCGTCCACAAAGCTACGCTTTGTGCAACAAAGCCATGCTTTGGGTCCACAGATGACCAAAGCAATAATCACAAAGATAAATGATCAAACAAATGATCATATCCAAACGATCAACCAATGATCATCACACAGCAGCACTCAGCATGCCACATTACCAGATTGGGAAATATCGCTGATAACCTTCAACTACATAACCTCTGAGCTCGTACGTCTCAGAGAAGGGTGTTAAGCTAAGAGAATAAATTCTCCGCCACCAACAGAAATGTATTTGAAAGAAATCTGCTCTATCTCTCAAAATGTAATGTCAGACATGTAACCATACAAGTCTGTTCCGGGTTCGAACAGAACCGAAGGCACTTCCAAGGAAGCCCTTGCAATCCGGGTATTCACAATCCCGATAAAATTTCCCATCACAAAGGAAATCTCCATATCGTAGCTAACAATGCGGAGACAATCGATAGGTCATCCTATCGTTCTCACAAATACCCGGTCTTCAACACCGGTCTTCAGATGCAATCCAAACGACGTATCGCATATTCGGAATGGGATATATGACACAAAGGTCCTCTCCCGGCTAAACCGAATAGCGAGCGCTTATTTTTAAAAATAAGTGTGCATTCAATTCCAAACAAACACAATCAATACCATCCAAGGGTAAATATTGATAGTCGGTTATTTAACTATCAATAAAGATGCGCCACATCATCAGATTCCAAATAATTTTTCCAAAATTATTAAGTCCCAAAATATCTTTACAAGATATATATACACAATTCCCAAATAATTGCCCAATTTATTTGCTTTACCAAAACACCTTCACGATATAATTTCCACACTTAACCATTTGAAAACCCATTTCAAATTAAACACCTCAACCATTTGAAAACAAATTTCAAATTACATTAACCATTTGCAAACCAATTTCAAATAACCTTAACCATTTGAAAACTAATTTCAAATCACCTTAACCATTTGAAAACTAATTTCAAATTACTTTTCATCCTTTATACCCTTTGAAAACAAATTTCAAATCATCAAATAAATCTTTACCGATTTAATTTAAATTTACGTCCCAAATCCGTAAATTCATTTTCATACTTCAAAATAAATCAATATTTATTTTTAAACAAATTTCCCTTCATATATATATAAATTCCAAGGTGGATTTAAATTCCAAGCATCTACTAGCATACGATTCCCAAATCGATTTCAAGTTATTTGCTTTCAATTACCTTAAAGGTGAATTCACAAAAACCGTTCCATTTCATATTAGAAAACCATTCCCATGCTTATTTTAAAAATAAGTAATTCACAAATTTATTTATTTTCAACGATTTGAAAATATTCCATATACTTAAATCACAGTTAAGTATTTATTCCATTCTCTTTAAGAAAACATTCCTTTATTCACATTTATTTGGGTTAAAAACGAATGTTGCGTAAAACATCGTTACGACAACCCAAAAACACTAGTATATGGATTTGAAATAAAAAAATGGATACATAAATCCACTACTATTCAAAATATTCCCTTCTATTTCTCGAAATCGTCTATTTCAACAATCAATGTTGAAATCTATGATTTCGATACTTAACATATCTTAAAACGTCTTTAATTAGTTTTAAATTCCATTTAGAACGTTCTTTTCCAAAAACACGTTCATTTAATAAAATAATACATTCACCGTTCAAAAATAGTGAATACAACCCCTTTAACAAATTCCATATTCAATTTATCAAATTAAATTGATTTTTCGGATTTATAACAATGTCCATACATCCCATTTCTATTTATGAAACTTCGTTTTAGAAATCTCCTTTTATTAGTCCAATTCGATTTACATAACTCGATTATATACTAAAATCAATATTATAAGTTAAATACTTATAATATTATCTATTTACCCAAATCGTTCTTTTGAACTTCACCAATTTAAAATCTTATCACTTACAAGATTTCTTTATGGCTTATAATAATTTCAACTAATGAAATCTTCATTTATTAACAATTTCTATAAAATTCCCCTTTTTAATGCCCAAATCCATTTCTATAAGTTAATAACTTATAAACTTAAATTTTTCCAATAACCGTTCGTTTTATAAATTTCACATTTATTAATCTATAAATCCTAGTGAAATTCATGTTATACATCAACTTAACACTTTATAAATTTATCCTATAACTTCAATAATTTTTATTTAAAAACATCCATTTATAAAATCCTTTATATAAACCATTAATAATAATAACTTCCCAAAAACCAAATTTAACTATTTTATAAAAACCTATTATTGTTAAAAATTTCTTTTAAGTTATATTTAATAAAAATATAAATTTTTAAAACATAAAATTTTATCCATCTATTTATTTTAAAATTTAATCAATTCAAAATTTTTAATAAACCATATTCTTTGAAAAATCGATTTAAAACCCCTTTAAATTCAAAACCGTTATTTTAATTTTTTTAAAAATTTGAATCCGATGATGCAACAACATCAGATGGTCAATCACGGGAATAAGTGTCATATATCAATATGATTATCAACAATCAACATAATATTTATAAACAAATAAATATGTGAGGAATCCAGTTGGATCCCTCCAACCTGTTACCCTGCATCCACAGACGTTAGCACAATACCAATTCCACTTCGAGGTGGAATATCGCGGTATATGGGATTTTATAAATATCCGCTTAATAGGCGGCGCAATAGGGTCTCATCCGCTATACGAGGCGGGAAATCAAATTCAATATATACATATGCCAATATATATATATTGCTATATATAATATATATCCTATTATATCTACTACCACAATCAATCAACAATTATCAATCAATATTAACTATTTAAAATTTTAAACCAAACAGTTTGATTGAGTGAGGAGTTCTCACCTTGGTTTCGGCGAGCGTTCGAAACTTAAATTAAACCGGACGGAGTCCGATTTAACCCAAATTTCTAGTTGCCCGGAATAACTCCGGATCTACACCATCGCGAAGTACACGCTTCTGCGATTCCAACGTTTCCAGTTTCGTTCGAATCTGATATCATATGGAAGAGTTATCAATTTTTAAAGTTTGAATTGAATTTCAAAACAATTCTTTTTAAATAAATTTACAAATACTAACCCAACGGCCCCGCGTCCCTCTTCCCCCTCACCAAGATCACGCACGCAACATCAGGAACCAAACGAACGAACGAAACCCAACACAGCGATGCTAGGGCACAACATCGCATCCACCACACCCCACGAGACGACGATCGGAACCCACCTCGTCGAAGAGCGTCGCGAGTCCCACCTTGGGCCAGAGTGCGGCCAGACTCGGTCGACTATGGGCTGAGAACAACTCCTCCATCCGGCCGAGAACGCGACCTCCCTGCTCCCTCCACGCGCCACTAAAATCCATCACAACCGTTGGATCTGTAGATCCAGGCGCCCTCTACGTTTTCCCAGTTGGAGATTTTGATAATCGTTGCATGGATTGATTGCAAAATGGAGGAGAAAACGGGTGATTATCGGCCATGAACGATAAAAGGGGGCGGCCGGCTTTGTTAATTACGGTTTAGAAAATTAATGGAACATATAATATGTTTTAATATTATTTTATTAATAAAATTCTCTTGTTAACAACTTATGCAAACGACCACCAAACTACGCGTTCCGACAGACGATCCTAAGGTTTTTCCGCGTTCCGGACACAATGGAACAGGTTTCGTAAGCTAATTCGATCGTATGTGTGAGATATGGAATTAAACGATCAATTTAAATTAAAACCGATTTAAACGATTTCTAGGCGTTTTGGCTTGTACCGGACAAACGATATATCCGATTGACTTGAAATTTGAAATCTTACAATAATATCACATTACGGATCCGATGAAACTGGTTTCGTCGAAATCCGAGACCGTTTGAAAAATGGCTATTTTAACTCGCCGAATTAAAATTAAAACGATATCGATGCGTTTCGAGCTGCCACGGTCAAACGACAACTCCGATTGCTACGAAAATTGAAATCCGATAATAATTAACTATTACGGATCCAATGGAACTCGTTTCGTTCAATTCTGAGACTGTTCAAAAATTGGCTATTTTTCAGTCGATAATTAAATATTAAAATATTCGATTTTTACAAATAAATTCCAAATTCAATTTTAAAAGTCCTAAAACATTTCTATAACTTTAATATGATAAAACAAAATTTTCCAAATCATTTTCAATCACATTTAACCCAATATTTAATTATTTTTGGAATTTCACTATTAAATTATCGATTTAATTATCCCATTAAATCCAATATTCGAAAAATAAATTATTCTACTTAAAAATTCCACTTATTAATATTTAAAATTAATTAAATACTCAAATTCAAATTATCAGAAATTCTGGGTCGTTACACCTACTGTAGTATTCTTATTTCCATCGCATTACTTTATGTGTATATATTAGCAATTCTCAAGACGGGTTGTTATAATTGTCCTGGCTGATGATAGTACTATGATTAGTAACTCTAAAATACTATGCATAATAGAATAGCTCTGTGTATTATCTTTTAATATTATATGTTATCATTCTGATGTGATATTCTAATGTTTTTGTTCTACTCTTGCTTATTCTTTTTCTTTTCTTCTTTTTATTTGCCCTAATGTTTGGCCTTTCCGATAATTGGGTGCTCGGCACGTGAATACTATGGATGTATTAGTGTTGACATTGGAGGGTTGAAAAGGCGGTTGTTACGTGTATTGTATTATTGTTGTTTACTTGTTTGATAATGATTGTTTATTAGTTATGTTATGCATTTTTGAGTTAATTATTTTTGCTTACATAATATTTTTATTGATTATTTGTTTTGCTTCAATTCGCTTACTTGTTAGTTGCTTATAGTTTGCCTTGTTATGATTGTATACATTGCATGAAAGGATACATGCATGTTTGTGTTAATAATCTTATAAGAAGGTAGTTATCCAACATTAAATTTTCGGAGGATGTGCATTGGAAAAAATAATAATGAGATGAAAAGTGATATATTTGAATCGCTCATGGTGGATGACATAAGATTTTCTCTAGTTGATTTCAGGCATGCATAAGGAAAATAGTGGACTAAGTGTAAGGAAAACCTAAGAGCCAAGTGAAGCGTTCTAAACATTGATGAATTAATGATGCGAGATGTTTGATTCAGTACTTCAAGTAGGAAGTGAATGAATGGTACTAGAGTAGTCCAAAAAAATAAATGTAACAAGGTTAAGTGATGTAAAGGGGCGTGAGATGTCTCGATCGAGCCAGGCGCCATAGGGATCACTGATAACTATGGAAATAATTGTTGTTCCTATAGATAAGGGTATGCGAGGATGCACTCCTATGTACCATGGGTCGCAAGACAGTCTGGCTTGCCCTGAGAGGGAAGTACCTATGAGATAGGTATCTGAAAGAACACTGGATCTAATTATGGCATGAGATGTCACCGACCTGAGAGGTCATAAAGTGAGTTATCATGTATCCAAAAGACCTTGAGAAGGTCACAATGGAGGAGGAACTTAAGCAAGTCATAATGGACTACGACTTCGGAATTGATCGTTATGAGGTGATACTCTAGGCATGATCGTAGCGAAGTGAGACTTCAGGGATACCTTGAGAAGGTCATGGAAAAGAGAGACTTTGAGAAAGTCAAAATGGAGTGGGACACCATAAATGATTGTGGTGAAGTGATACTTCAATGACGATCTTGGAGAAGTGGGGCTTTAGTGAGGATTGTGGCAAAGCGAGATTTCGATGATGGTTTGTGGCAAAGTGAGACCTTGGTAATGGCTAATATGATGTGATGACTTGGTAATGGTCTAATTCACCTTAGTGATAGTGTATATTTCCCGACTGTATGTGAGGAATCGGGAAATCATGCGTTGATGAAAGTGCTGTGTTATGTTAAGAATGTAGACATAAGTGGGCAAATATATTAATTTGGAAGGTGTAAGCATGATATGGTACACCGATTGTTATGAGGACGAGACTATAAGGAAGTTCATCGACAGGTTGAAAGATATACGTATTATAGTGGAAGAGTAAATGACGTAGGGATTAGCTCACATGTGTTATTTATTGGTATGGTGATGTAATGATTACCATTTTTGAGGTGTGTGCATGCATTACTTGAATAAGCTATGTGATTATTGATTTACATATATTCTTATTATGCGTGCATATTTGGAGCAACATAAATTTTGTTGTGTATTTCCACTGTGGGTGATTACATTTGGATTGCTGAGATTCAGATGCATGTTGTGACTTATGCGTGGAGTTGATCGATGGTTGGGATTGTTTCACCCTTTATTGGTGGAGTGTTATTGCTATATTCTATAGTTTGGATGCATGATTAAGGAATTCGAGGTGTTTCTATAGTAAATTTAATTCATTATTATGAATAAATTATTGTTTGTCATGATTGATTGTATTATGCGAATGTCATACACTACAATTAAAGATAATTGATTTTGATTAATATACTTCCCTATATTTAATGATTAAACCCATGATGATACTTTATTGATTTATTCGATGGTTGTACTTGAGAAACTACGAGGGTGCAATTCTTTTAAAAGGGAAAATGCAATGACCCACAAATTTAACACTGTGAAATATTAAAATAATTAAGAATGAATTCTTAATAAAAGTTTGAGTTGGCTATCATATTAATAACTGCTACAAAACTGGATACGATCAGTTTGATATATAGTTTTAATACATTTGGAGTTATGGTTTGTGAAATAGAGGCATTATGGTGTTTAAATGTCATACATAGCTGTTTCGGACCAAACCCGATAAATAATCAATAATCTAGCTTAAAGGCTATATAAGTGAGGCTACGAAACCCTAACCGTTACCACTATCTTTAATCTTCTTCTTTAATCCCAAATCACCTAATTCCTCTCTAATGGTGATTAGAAAATTAACTAGAAGTGATTAGCATTCAAACTATCCAAAACCTATCGAATTATATATGAATTCGACACTCTACCTGTGGAGAAGAGGTTTGTGAGATTTGTTTTTCCATCTGATGCTTTGGTTGATCAAAAATTGATGATTATCCATGGCCTTCAAATCTAGAGTATTAAAATCAATGGTTAAACAACGACTATATGATGATTAGAAAGTTGCAGCTTTTAGAGGAGATCAAGGGCTATTGATTTAGTGGTTCAAATCTGGTTAAAAGTGTCGAAGGTGTCCGGAACTGACCGATTTCTAGCCAATGTCTTCTTCGCGGCGCGGGCTCTAAGGAGGTGGCAGAGCAGCTAACTTTTGGGCAAAGGTACAGGAGCTTGGTGCGGTGTCAGGGTTGAAATCCAATTACCAAATGATGGAGTGTGAAGGAGGCAACGGCGGCGGCTTTTGAATGTGGTGGCTATGGGTTGAGTTGCATTATCTATTTACGTGAAGGAGGTATACGTAAAGATAGGGGACAGTATGTTATTATTTTATTAAATAATGTCCTATATCTTCTAATCTCATTATCTCTCATTTACAAACTATGATTCACGTGCGATTTCTTCTGTTCGACTCATGGCGGAAATCTGGACATTTTTCCTCTTGCTTTTTTGAGTTTGGAGATTGTTGGAAAAAAGCATGTTGGTATGGTTTATTTAATAAATTGAATTTAAAATATTAAATGCATATCCGTCGATGAAATATTATAACTATTGATATGTGTGCTTGTATATTGGTGATTGTTTTGATATTGAGCATATTTTGGATATTTTATATGTTTGGTTGATTGTATATTGTTGTATTATTGGATTTTTAACTATGATTAACTATGTATATAAGATATGAATGTATGTAATTAAAATAAAATAGGTGAAATTATGTAGTAAGGGACAAATTAGGTAAATATATAATAAACAAGATTATTAACAGATTTTGGACGATGTTTATAATTAATAAAGGTTTAATGAATTGAATGAAATTAAAGAAATTTAATAAGGTTATTATTTATGAATATCTGGGGAAATTTATAAATAATAGTAGAGAAACATATTTTAAACTAAAAGTTAGAAAGTTTATTATTATTATTCAATAAAATTAGATTTTACAAATAATAATATGATTTTTTATGAAATTTACACTATTCTGAAATAAATTAGAATGAACTGGTTTTGGAGAATAGTAAAAGATTTAATATGTATATTATATCTTTGACGTAAAACAGTAGTACTATTGGTTTAAAAAGTAATTTGATGTAAATTGCCATTTTTGATGGAAAAAATAATTTTTTAAGATATTTAGTGTATTTGAGGGAATTATTATTGTATTTGAGGTAAATAAAAGGTATTTTGTAATAAAGAATAATAGAATGATTCTATACTTAAGAGAAAACAATGGTCGTAAGTATAATATTTTGAATGGAAGTAATATGTGATTAATAGTTGATTTTATTTATCACATATGTTGTTTTATGACGACGAGATTGTATTTGGACATGTTTGAGATATTTTTCCATTATTTATATGTTGTGTGCAATTAACTATGCATTTATTATGTTGAATTTTGTGTTACTAAAATAAGGGTTTAGTACACATTTGATGCTTTGGTGTTTGTGCTACTAATGCAGTGGTTATTATACATTCAATTGATTTATACTTACATTCATGATGTATGGCTAATGGTTGATAATTAGTGAGTGTACACACACAGTTATATATATATATATGTTGTGATTAGCTTGTTTGATTATTAGGGTTGACATTATGAATTGTCAAATGTTTATAATGTTTAATGACTAACTTGTTATTATTATTACCCCATATTTATGATGATTGATTGGAATGGTTTAGTAGTAGTGTTTCTTGCTTGCATTGATCGCATTAATTACAGTGGTTGCATTGGTTACATTGGTTGTGTTATTGTATGAATGTTATGGTTGTTATGTGCTAATGACTACTTAGAAGTAGGGAAATAGCAGGAAATAAAACTACGTGGGCTTGATCTCCCAAAAGGAGTACGTAAGCAATCTTTTTCTATGCAGTAGCCACCGGATACCTTAGGTTGGGCTGTAGTATATAGAAATTGGTGCAGTCCCGATATAGTTGACACATTTTTTCCTTTTGTTATATATATATATATACATATATATATGTGTGTGTGTAATGTTGTGAAGTAGTATGTAGATGCAGAAGAGGAAATGGAAAGGTAGATGTAGGCTATCATGGGTAGTTGATTTTGTATATTCTTATATATCATTGTTATATTGTACATAAGTTAATGATAATCGATGTATTGAAATGCAAATTGATGGGATGATGATGTAAAATAATTATATTATTGATTTAATGTTCATTTATTTTGATGATTGATTCTGCTGTGAGGTTTTCTTTTATTTTCATCGTTTTGAAATTTTAAATTGAAAAACAAACGGTCCACTACTTTTAATATCAAAAATTAGTTGCAATCGTATTTTGTTACGTCTTTCAAATGTTGAAAATAGTGGAGCGTTACATGTTGCCATAAGGCCATCTTGTGGATCCACACATTATCAGACCAAGATTTATTTATATAGGGCCTCTAATAGCGGGCTTCCAATTTAGTTTACAAAGAATTCATGTAAACATTTAGTTTGTTCCCATAGTGGGCAAAGGTAGATTTGTTCAATTACAGCAAATGCACTAACACATGGCAACATCCCTGGCTATCATCTTTTGATATTTTGAGATGTAGGTTGCACATGATGCCCATGATTAGCTGCCATCATTGTTGTTAATTTAGGAAAATACTGGCTTTGCATAAAATGATCGAAGAATTTTTTTTCTTTTTAGCTTTGTTGGTTATGGGGTCATAATCCTTGTGTAGTGTCACTGACTACCCTTGAGGCAAATTAGCACATTGTTAAAACTGCTAAACTTGTGGTAGAGAGATTAGGAATAGTAAATCAAAACAAAGTGTTTGAATCATTCACATAAACACTGTTCACTAAAGGGCTACATTTTAACGGTTCCTTAGTGGTTATACTACAAAGGGATGTGTTTATACTTGGGAGTCACACAACCATCACTGTTAGCATTTGTCTGAACTTAACTAATTAATATAATTTATAAATGCTATAAGTTGTTATGGAGAAAATAATATGTATTATATTAATTTATAATAACATTTAATTATCATTGGAGGGCTTTATAATTATTTAATTCAATATGTGAATGTTACATGTTTAATTGATTATTTAAATGGGCCAAAATAATAATTTAGATAACAGTTATTTAAAATAAAATGAAAAATATGTGTATTTGATGCAACATAGGGTCCAACCATATAAGGTATAGTGGTGGGGGGAAATACGTGTTTAAAATAAGAGATACGTCCATTGAAATTGATCACTTATTGGTTGCATGTTTTTAGGATTTGGTGTTGGGATAAAAGAAAAGCATACACCTCAAACTCTGTTTACAAAATTTTAAATTTGTTAGGGAATCAACCTTATATTTTCAAACATGTTTAAAGTCATCTCCGCAAAACTAAGTTACACATGTGGTTAATCTTGCATAAGAAATTAAAAGCACTTGAATTTGTAAAGAAACGGAATTTACTTTTAAATATAAAAAATGTCTTTTGCAACTTCAACCTAAAAAACGTAACCGATATATACTATAAGTGTCCCTTAACCAATTTAATTTCTCCTTAAACACTCTTAATATTTTTGTATTCAACATGGTAAATTATGATTTAGACTGTGACTCTTACATGAACAATTTTAGAACTTAGTATGCAAAAGATTATAGAATTGTGCTTGATGTTATCTTAACCGTCACTTGTTGGTATATATGGTTTAAAAGGAACCAACGTATGTTAATAATGTTAACTTTCCAGCTGAATACCTAATTTGCGCTATAACACTTTTTAGTTATAATTGGGTTTCAAATCCCAGGTACAAATTAGCCAAAAATGCTTTGTTTGGGGGTAATTATAACAACGAGGGACACAACATGACCTTAAGCAACGATCCAATAAACACTTCTAATGAGGACAACTATATGAATGTTGTACTACTGATTGAAAACTAATTCATTGATGCTTTTGGACCTCTATTTCCTTTTCATGTGTGTATGTATATTATAAACTCTTATTTACATACAAATGCGCTTGTCTAACGTATCCACTGAGGTTTTTAGTAATGATTGTCGGCAAGGATAGGTCTGCATACGCTGATACAGAGTAGATGTTGGATTTCTATGATTGATTTCTATTTTTGGGCTTTTCATGCTTTTGGCCTTGTTAATCCTGGGTTGTGCTCTTTATCTTTCATCATGCAGTGTACTTTTTGTTTGATATCTCTAGTTGCTTGTTTGGTACTATTGATGCTTTATTTTACTATTTCTACTTTGACGGTTTTGGGGGATCCTTTTATTTTTCTTCATCATATGGGGTTTTCTAAACCTAACATGCTTGTTGGAGGCTACTTTCTTAAATTTGGAATAAAATTTTATGAGTTCTCTCCTCCATTGGAAGATCGCTCATCTTCTTCAAAAGGAACATGTGATGAATTGCATCCATAACCTTTTCCTATAAATAGAAGCTTTCTTATTCGTTTTATTCAATTAATTCATTGAAATCCTAGCCTCCATTAATTGAACTCTATATTGGCTTTGCGTATCATAGATGGAGAGAGAGAAAGAAATGCATAAAGGAGACGCATAATGCAATGTGTAATCGACTAGCAAGATTATTTTGGTATAACCATTATTAATTTTACTTCAGTTACATCGTAAATATTATTTATAATTATATTTTTGATTGTAAAAATATGAGAAAATTTTTTTTCTAAAATTATAGTTATTTCATAAATCAAATTATATAATGAATAAGTATATTATGTACATATTAAACCTAAATCATTTTTTGTAGCAAAATATTTAGACCTAATTTAAAAAGAATATAATTTTATACACACACGTTTGGATATATAATTAAATATTGTCAAAATTGTATATTTAAATAAATTAATAAAATGATCTTGGTAGAAAAATAGTTCGATTTAACTATTGAAATAACTAAAAAAAATTGTATATATATCATAAATATATATATAACATTTATACGTAAAACTAATATTTATTTAAATAAATAAATATAAATTATTTTCAGCATTAAGTTTGATAAAAAAAATACTTCGATATAATTACTTTTTTTTTTTGAAACAAAATAGAACTTTATTAGTAATCCCCAAAAGCCGTCAACATGCCTGACAGGTAACCAACAGAAAAAAACCAAAAAATCCGGACTAACAGTATAAGAAAATAAAAAATTAGGAAACCACAATAACAGCGGGAGCAGCAAAAGACGCCGTCCAGAGAGAAATGCAAAAACCGGTCGATCCCCAGGAACGGCAAACGAAAAAGAGATCGGAAGAAGAGCAATCCGAGCAATCCTTCGCCCAAGATCCAGAAAAAGAGAAGGAATGCCAGCCCCGGCCAAACCTATAAATCCAGGTCCTGAAACCAAAAGCAACGAAATAAGAGAAAAAGGGGGGGAACGGGAAAGGAAATGCCAGAACCACCTGGCTCGCAACCGGTCTTCATCCAATTCCCGCTCTAGTGGAAGACTGAGAACAGGAAATGGAAAGCAGGGGCACAAGGGGGCCAGAACGGGAGCTAACCGATCCCTGGAAAGGTCTACCACGAAAAGCCAAAAAAACATCATTTCTAACCCGACGAATAATGGAAGAGGGAACCATCGGAGATTCCTCAAAAATAGCCTTATTTCGCACGCACCAAAGGTGCCAGCAGATCAGACAAGGAATCAAGCGAAAGACGACAGAGCGCAAGGATTTACCCGAGATTCCGTTCCACCAGGTTCTTTGTAAATCACCAGGCGAGCCGTATCTTCCTCGGATGCCAATAAGGTTACCGAAATAATTCCAACAGGCTCTTGCAGTGTTACCAGAGAAGAGTAAATGATCCGAAGATTCCGACACCCCGCTGCCGCAGCACATGCACCGGGAGACATATGGAATGCCAATCCGCTGATGGTTCTCATCAACTGGCAACCCCTTATGAAGGGTTTGCCACATGAACAAAGACACTTTAGGAGGAATTCTAGTGTCCCATATGAAAGAGAAAAGAGGGAGAACTGGAGCCGGAGTGCGAGCTGAGCTCCAACCTTTGAAAATAGAAAACGAACCACCATCCCAACCGGAATGGCCTCCATGAGAGTCAGAGAAAGATTTGATCGATTGCATGTGCTTCCAAGTCTCACTAGCGAAACAGGGAGATCCGCAAAAGCCTACGGATGCTAGCCTTTGGTACTTGGCATGTAGGAACTTAGCCCATAAGGAATCGTTTGCCCCAAATCTGTACCACAACTTGCAAGCAAATGCCGAGCAAATGTCTTTGGGGTTTCGCACACCTAGACCGCCCTCGTTCTTGGGATGGCACACCACGTCCCATGATACCCAGTGATGACGATGGTTGTCAATCTTCGACCCCCAAAAGAAGGACGAGGCCAAAGATTGGAAAGATCGGAAGAACGAAGCGGTGGGGACATCGCAGCGAAGACATGAGTACCCAACGAGCCTAATACCGACTTGATAAGCACCAGTCTCCCTGCCTGAGAAAGAAGCGATGCATTCCAACGAATAATCTTTCCCCTAACCTTATCCGTCAGAGGATCGAATAGGGCGTTTAGTTTCCTACCTCTATAGAGAACAATACCCAAGTAAGGAAGAGGCAGGAAAGCCTCCTTGAAGCCGGTGAACGAATGGACCCAGGAAACCCAGGAAGGATCCATGCCTTTCGCATGAACGAAGCAACTCTTCGAAGAGTTAACGAGCGACCCGAACATCGCTCGTACTGATGGATGAAGCAAAGCAGCCGACGAACAGACGAACGATTGCCGTTTGAGAAAATGACAATGTCGTCCGCAAAGGATAAGGAAGAAACGAGTGGGCACCCTCTCGGAAGACCAAAACGGTGAACCTGGCCTTAAATCGTTAAGGTGTGAATCCCTCGAGTGAGAGCCTCTGCCGCAATGACGAAAAGAGATGGTGATAGAGGATCACCTTGTCGAAGACCTCTACCCGGCCAAAAAAAACCGTAGGCCGATCCGTTAATGAGAACGGAGAACCAACAGTTAGAGATAAGCCTCAAAACCAAGTCGATAAGGGTTTCAGGAAACCCAAAGGCACGCAGAACTCTAATGACGAAAAACCAAGACATACGATCATAGGACTTAGCCATATCAAGCTTGAAAACAACATTAGAGCCTCTAACCTTCCGGTCAATTTGGGAAATCAGTTCCTGTGCTAACAGGACGTTATCAGTGATTAAACGACCTTTAACAAAACCCGCCTGAGAAGAGGAGATGATGCGATCAAGGAAAGGAGCTAAGCGAATGGCCAAAACCTTAGAAATCACTTTGTTGGAGAAATTACACAGGCTGATCGGTCGAAATTCAGCGCATGATCGAGGGTTATCACACTTCGGAATTAGGACCAAGTTGGTGGAAGACCAACTAATGGGAAGAATGCTACCGGCAAAGAATTGCTGGATAGCCAAGCAGAAGTCCGGTTGAATGATAGGCCAAACACTCTGATAGAATGAGCCGTTGAAGCCATCTAGGCCACTGGCACTGTCCTTACTAAGAGCAAAGACGCAGGCACGGATATCTTCCGGAGAAGGCGGAGCAGCTAAGGCGTCACTCCCCTCTGAAGGGACCAATCGGGGAATGAAGGAGGGGATATCCTGGTCCGGATCGGACATAGAAGGAGTTTCCAAAAAGGATTGAAAATGAGACAAGATGATCTCCTTGACTTCAGACGGAGACGAAGCCACTGATAGATCAGGCCTCAAAATTTCACGAATGGACAGAATGTTGACTTTCTTGCGAATAGTCGAATGGAAATATTTAGAGTTCGAGTCTCCTTCGACCACCCATTTGACCCTCGCCTTCTGGCAAAGATAGGCGTTTTCGATACGGAGTTTCGAAGAGAATACCAGTTGGGCGGAGGCCCATTTCTCCTTGTTATCGGCAGAAGGGCTCTCGTCGAACAAAGATTCAGCGAGGATGAGGGACTCCTCCGCCGCCCGAACATGATCAAAAATGTTTTTTAAAACATGGGAATTCCAATGCTTTAGGCGAGTCTTAAGGCGTTTCAGCTTTTGGGAGAAAGACCCCAAAGGAGAAGCTGAAATTATTGAGGACCACGAGTCCTCCACTACCTGAAGAAACGAGTGGTGGGAACACCACATACCAAGGAATCGAAAGAATGAAGGACCCGTTAGAGAACGCGGAGAACAGCGCAATACCAGCGGGGCATGATCAGAACAGGAACGATGAAGATGAGAGGACGAGAAGGAAAAGGGAAGATTCAGCCAATCAGGAGAACCAAAAATTCCAGCAGCGATAAAATCCGGTTTGGACCCTCCTGGTTGTTAGACCAAGTATAAGCTGAGCCCACGAATGGGATTTTAGATAACCCGGAGCTAACTATGAACGAATTGAAGTCAGAAACAGAGGAGCGGTTAATGGCGACCCCTCCTAGTTTTTCAGCCTGACTAGCGACAACATTGAAATCTCCACCCACAACAAAACAAGAAAATCCCATCTCAGCTAGATAAAGAATGTCATCCCACAGGGATAATCTCTCCAACCTATCGCACTTGGCGTATACCGCCGAGAAGAGAAAAGGTTGAGGAAAGAAGGAGGCTGAACACACCGCAGAGATAAGCTGGACCAAGTCAAAAACAGGGCGAACCTCACAACCTTTGGACCAAAGAATCCAAATCTTACCCGAAACATTGGACATGGCACCGCCAAACCCAAGCGACATGACAATCTTGGTAACCTCTCCAGGACCTACAAAAGGTTCTAAAAGAGCTACCAAGCAAACAGAGTGTTTCCGGACAATACGCTTCAACCGAGCGCAAGAAGCCTCATTGCCAATACCAGGAATATTCCAAAAAAGGAAGTTCGACATTAAAGCCGAGATAACAGAGGAGCAGGAAAAGCAAAGAAAAACAGCGCAAGCACTACTCAGATAAGATACAAGGAGTGAAAAGCAGACCGATCAGTCTGCTCAATCGCCGCTATAGAGCGAGTACGGATAGTGCGAGGAATGACGTGATGACCTCTCGATCTGCGACGAGAGCGTCTATGAGGAACCGGATCCGAAATCCGAGGGATCGGATCGTCAGAAACTCCAATCGGTGCGATCGAACCCGTCATCCTAGAAGAAGATCTGGAAGGAGCCGAGTTCTTAGTTAGGCGAGCTAGACGATCATTAATGATCGCAATCTCCGCTTCGCTAACCAACGGAATGGAAATCGAAAAAGAGCAAGAGGAAGAAGGAAGGGAGCAAAGAGATGAACAACAATCAGACGCAGAGACAGAAGATTCCGCGGCAATCGGAAAAAAGCGAAAAAATGTAGGGGAGCTGATAATGCGCAACCCACGGTGCTGTAGGAACCTAACCCATGCCGGACTGTCACTAATCAGACAACCCCGCGCGACAGGTATGGTTCGCACGGTGGTCCTGACAGAGAGATCATCAGAGCGGATCGAAGAAAGCTGGAAAAATTCCCGGCTGTCCGCATAGTGATCCGAGTCAGAGACCACTCTGCGACCAGACCAAGAATGTCGCCCGAGCCAATCGATCCAGGCTAGATGAAATCTCCGTAAAGACCGGAGAAGATCAGCCAAAAAATGAAGTCTCAAGAAATCCATGAACGACACTGAGAAGGCCTCGCCATGGCTCAAAACCAGAAACCAATAGAAGGACCCGCACTGTCTGCTCCAATCGAAGCGCTCAGTACTTATAGGACCCGACACGTCACCATTCAAGGGCTAGGCAACACTGTCAGGGAGCACACACCTTGGTGTGTCATGGCTCATAATCAAACAAGAAGCACCATCAACTAATAACCAAACAGCCACTGCTAATCCATCAACTAGGAGCAAAAAAGAAAACGAAGGCGAGGAGATCACCTGCCAGCTCAGACCAAAACTCACCTGCCGTGCCCATTCTTGGCATAAAACAACCGAACCATCCAACAGCTGCTCATCATTCGACACGGCCAGCACACACGGGTCACCAGCCGACCGCACACATAGAGGACATGTACAATGCCGATAAAACACAGAGCAATAGGAATCACCAGCATCGATTCCCTCAGCCAAAGCTCCCTCCCCAAAACAAGCTAGTAACTGTTGAGACGAGGAAGAGAAGGCAGCAAGCTCAGGGCTACATGGGGGGATGAAATCCCCATCAGCCGAAAGAAACTCAAATGAACCAAAATCACAAACCACCGAGCCCACCGATACCGAATCCTCCCCACAAGGCAGCAATGCACACGACGCAGAAAAGCTCAAGGCAGGTTCGAATTGGGCGATGAATCCCCGCCTCGAATCCACCTCGAGCATGCTCTTACTAGCCGGCGCCATCTTTGGCAAAGAACAACGCCTAAAGGGAGGTGGCCGCGTCTGCAAACCATCGTCGAAGACGGGCAAAATTTCCATAAAACAATCCAGAACCATCAGGAATCTCGAACGACAAAGATCCCCAAATTGAGAAACAGAGAAAACCCTAATTTCCACCGTACAATCACCAAAGAAGGTAACCGAGATGGGTCCAGCCACTACCGCCATAAGGGCAGAGGCAATATCGTTGAAAGGTGGACAAGCACGCAAGAACGAGCCTGAAAGTACGAACTCGCCTTCATACGAGAACGACATCGGAAACGAGCCAACCTCAAACAAAATAGACGAAGTCCAGATAGAAGGCAGCGACAACAGAGAGCGCAGTAGTAGAGAGAAAGTCGAAGAAAATCCAAGAACAAGAGCAATCGCAGAGAAAAGAGAAATTAGAGGAAAATCGCCATTTTTATTACCGTTGAGCTTTTAGTAAGTTATAATATATAATTACATATGCACACACTCTTAAACATTTACACATTAAAATAAAAGATTTTAAATTATTAAAATACATAAATAAAATAAAAACAAAATAATCTTGACCTGATATATTTTCGAAAATAAAAAAAGTTCTTGATAAATATTTTTAATATATACATACACACACACACACTCATTTATATATAAACATATATACACATGTGCATATGTTTTCACATATGCGGGCATACACTCCTATATATTGTTAGATGTTGACGTGATAAATAAATTATATGTCCATGTATCTCTCATAGAAATCTTATGTCCAGAATCATATTATGCAAATTGAAAGCAAAAGTACTTAAAACTGGGACCCTCTCAAGCACATAGATATCTATATAAATAAGAGTTTATATAATATACATAATTTACAAATAAGAGTATATATAATATACATATACATATATAAGCGCACAAAACTCCTTTACATATACGCTTAAGAGCGCTCCCAGTTTTGAGCGCTTCAAAATGGAGGGCTCCTATCCATGATTGGAATCTAAAAATAAATATGGCTCTGATCGAACGAAAAATGGTCGAAACAAAAGTAGAGCACTTACAAAAAAAGATATTTCTATTCAACAATCCATAACTATAAATACTAGACCTCAGAATAGAAAATCCGAGTGGGTGAATGACAAAAGATACTCGAGAACAACTCCTCTAAAATAAAGAAACTTAAAAGCTCTGCTATTACTCTATCACTACTCTGACAGCAAGCCTATTATTTTGCATTCAAGCTTAAATTTTGTAGAAAGGATAAATAAGAAAGAATATAAGTAGGAGCGAGAAAACGGATGTAGATCAGTTTATGCCAAACCTCTAAAGATTTCGATGGTTCTAGTAAAGTTATTCATCATTTGTATGGTTACTAAGAATGCACAGCAAGAAAAATGAAAATGGATACAAAGTGAAAATAAAAAATTCTTTTTTTAAACATGGGAATATGTTAGAAGCAAGCAGACCGAAGTAGACTAATATGAATTAAATATGAGACAGAATTAATTGTCCAAAAGTGGAATATTGTGCTTTTTTTCTATTACAGATAAGCTACCAACCGAGGAGAAAACCAGCAAATGGGGAAAATCGATAATCAATTGTGTATACTCTACTAATGAGAGAATAAGTCAAGCAACTTTTTTTTCAATACAAGTATGCTAACTACTTATAGACAACTGCAAAAGCTAAAATATGCATCACTTGTAACAGCGGTACGGAGTTAAGATTAAAAGTACAACAAATCAACATATGTTTTAAAGGCAAATCAATAGAAAGAGATATGACACGTATCATAATAACTTCAATAATTTATCATATTTGGAAAGAAAAAAATAACATTGTGTAGAACAAAAAGGAACTAAGCAAGCAACCAAGAAGATGACTATTGATTTATAAGGACAATAAGACTACTCTATCTAAAGGGAAAAAAATAAAAACGAGACACTTACCTGAAGATTGGCTCTATGGGATGGAACGAGAGAGTTAGAAGAGTATCTTGTTGGGGATTTTGCAGTTCGAGACGGATTTGACGGCGATAGTGATGAAGACAATGTTGTACTTCCGACTTCAAGGATCAATGGAATAGATTCTTTCAGACAATAGTTCAACCCACCAGGTACAAACGGGTTATCGAACTATCGACTTTCAGGATTCAATGAAGCCCTATAACAGCGTAATCGGATTCAAAGTTTGTACAACTTTGATCCGACCAAGAACACTTCAGAAAATGTATCTGATGATGCAATTTATATAGAATAGAATGAAGAGGAAGAAGAATACAATCCTGCAACGCTTTCTGAATTTGCAACACCTTGGAGGCGTCACAAAATAGAGCGTTTAGTAACGCTATCCCGGCGTCGCAGAACTGCTGTAGGAAGAAGAAAAAGATGCGGAACTGATTGCAACTATTTCTGGGCGTCGCTATTTATAGACATGAGGAGGTGTCTATTCGCCAAGCGTCACGACCGTTTGCAACGGTTCGTAACTGTTGCGATTCAAACGTCGCGCCCATTCACATTTGCAACGTTCAGAAAACGTTACAAATTCTCGCCATTATATAAATTCTGAATTCCGGTTTTGGGTCCTTAACGGGCCGAAATCTGGCCCATTACTGTACATATACGGTCCAAAAATATTTTCGGATCCGAACCCGAAACCCGTACCCGGCCCGGCCCGGTTCGGTCGGACGGACGGCGGCGGCGCGCGTGTGGTGTTGCATGACTTCTCTCCTCACAATAAAGCAAACATGTGGGAGCCCCAAGGCCCCATCATCCACTTGAGGAAGCTATACTTATACAAGTATAGTCTTCATTTCTCTACAATGTGGGACTTCTCTTCTTCCTCTCTACCTCTTCTCTTCCAAAACCAAAAACCCAAACCCCAAAGCTTTTGAAAATTTCACAACAATCTCCCCCAATTTTCAAAATAAAAAATAAAATAAATAAATAGAACGGCTGAATCACTAGAGTGACTTCCTACATACCCAAGTGGGATCAAGCCTATGTAGTTCTAAGATCAAGTTTTGCATCATCGTGAAAACCAACACATAAATAAAAGGTATCTTTTGGATTTGAACCTTTACTTAGTGCAAACCATTCAAAGTCTTATCGAGATTCTATGGTAAACGAATCTTGAACCAAGTATCCCTAATGATAAAACCGGAACAATCACACATGTTGATTTCCTTAGGTAAAGTGTTCTGTATTGCTCAGCACGTTAATGGCCATGTGCTTAAATCCTGCTTCATGAGTTTACTTAGAAAGCGGTCTTACTTTCCTAGGAAACCGCCTGATTTCCATACTCATATAGGTAAGTCTCTTAAGGTGTTTCTGCGATACACCTTTCAAGGTTTCTAGACTTATTAAGGAAGTATATCCATCCATTGTTCTTGCAGAATCCAACACTAAATATTATGGGATTATCAATTTAGTGTTCCATAATCATTTTCTTAACTTGTTGGTACCCATTGAACTTTGTCTATCCTTTTCAAGACATAAGTTGGGTTTCTGTTAAGGATGATCAACCTTCATTCACAGACCTTAGTCCTATTTCTTGTAACTTTATAGAAACCATTGCCTTTGGAAGACCTTTTGTAAGTGGGTCAGCCAAGTTTTTCTTCGTTTCTATGTAGTCAACAGTTATAACTCCTCTTTTGAGTAACTGTCTCACCATTTGATGTCTTAGACTCACATGTATTGACTTTCCATTATATATCTTATTAGACACATTGTATATTGTTGCTTGATTGTCACAGTTAATCACGACTGCAGGAGATGGCTTCTTCCACAAAGGGATTTCCATTAATAAATTCCTAAGCCATTCCGCTTCTTTACATGCATCTGCTAATGCAATCAATTCTGACAACATTGTTGAGTCAGAAATACAGGTCTGCTTCTTGGAAGCCCAAGACACAGCAGCGCCTCCTAAAGTAAAGATCCATCCAGTCGTAGACTTGGATTTGGATTCTACATTGTTCCAGGTTGCATCACTATATCCTTCTATTATAGAAGGATATCCTTTATAAGATAAATTATATTCAATGGTTCCTTTCAAATAAGCTAAAACACTGGAAATGGCTTTCCAATGTTCGAAACCTGGATTACTCGTAAATCGACACAATATACTTATTGCATGCGCGATGTCTGGTCTAGTGCAATGCATAGCATACATAAGACTCCCAATAACACTGGAATACTCTAGTTGAGAGATAGTACGTCCAGTGTTCTTTTCTAATTTAATACTAGGATCTAAAGGAGTTGGTGTTGGTTTGTCATCGTAATGACCATACTTTTGTAGGAATTTCTCTATGTAATGGGATTGGGTTAGTAATAACTCCCCCTCTTTCCTAACAATTTTAATTCCTAGAATTACATCAGCCTCTCCTAGATCTTTCATATCGAATTTAGAAGACAGAAACTTTTTAGTTTCATTTACACAGGATATATTGGAACCAAATATTAGCATGTCATCAACGTATAAACATATTATAACAATACCGTTGTTATCCGATTTGCTATAAATACATTTATCAGCATCATTGACAATGAATCCATATGACAGTGTAACTTTATCAAACTTCTCATGCCATTGCATGAGAGCTTGCTTCAAGCCATAAAGAGATTTTACTAATTTGCAAACTTTCTTTTCTTGGCCTGGGGTTTTGAAACCTTCAGGTTGTTCCATATATATCTCTTCTTCTAAATCTCCATTTAGAAAAGCAATCCTTACATCCATTTGATGTATGACTAATTTATGAATTGATGCAAGTGCAATTAAACAGCGTATAGAAGTTATGCGAGCAACTGGAGCATATGTATCAAAATAATCTACTCCATGTCTTTGCTTATATCCCTTAGCAACTAATCTGGCTTTAAACTTATCAATGGATCCATTTGTATTCAACTTTTTCTTGAATATCCATTTACATCCTATAGGTTTAGCACCAGGAGGTAAATCAGTTAAAACCCAAGTTTGGTTTAACATTATGGAATTCATTTCATCATTGATAGTTTCTTTCCAGAAATTTGAATCTCTGGAACTCATAGCTTCAGAATAAGTTTTGGGATCATCATCAACGTTCACTACATATTTAGTCACATTAAGGACTTCGTCCTTACTGCCTTCTACAAGAGATGTAATGAAGTCAGGACCATAGTCCTTCTCTATTCTCGCTCTTTTACTTCTCCGTTGTTCAGTACTATTATCTGGTACGGACACTTCCTTGCTGTTTTGAGCAGGAGAAAAATCATCGTCATTGATATCATTAGTCATACTACGTTCTGGACTAGATGATCTCAATGGGATCTCAACAGTTTGATTTTCAAAAAATTCTACATCTACAGATTCTATAACTTCTAGGGTGTCAAGAATAAGAAATCTATAAGTTATACTATTAAGTGAATATCCTATGAAGACACATTTAAATGCTCTATTTCCTAACTTTGGTCGTTTAGGGTCTGGTTTTCTAACATAAGCTAAGCAACCCCAAACTTTAAGTCTAGTTAGGTTAGGTTTCCTATTAAACCATAATTCATAAGTGGAAATATTATTCTTTTTAAGTGGCACTCTATTTAAAATATAACATGCAGATAACATAGCATCAACCCATAGGTTATAAGGTAAATTAGAACTTATGAGCATGGAATTAACCATTTCTACTAAAGTTCTATTCTTCCTTTCAGCAACACCATTTTGTTGTGGTGTATATGGGGTAGTACATTGGTGAATTATACCTTGTAGTTTACAAAACAAGGTGAATTCATTTGAGAAATATTCACCACCACGATCTGAATGTAATATTTTAATTTTAACTCCTAATTGTGTTTCGACCTCTGCTTTGTAAATTTTGAATTTATGAAAAGCCTCATCTTTAGTTTTCATTAGATATACATATGCATATCTAATATAATCATCGATGAATGTTATATAGTGTTGGTTACCACCATAGGTGATATGACTTTTTAAGTCACCCACATCACTATATACCAAATCAAGCAAACCAGCTTTCCTTTCTACGGATTTAAAGGATTTCCGGTGTATTTTTGCTTGAACGCATATTTCACATTTAGAGATGGTATCGAAATCACAATCAGAAATTAATCCTAATTTATTCATATTCCTAATGGAATTATAATTAACATGTCCTAATCTACCATGCCATAAATTAATAGAATCAACAATATAAACAGAAGATTTCTTTATTAGATTCAACTTAATCATGCCGTTACAAGAGTATCCCTGTCCAATGAATTTACCATTCTTAGACAACACTAGCTTATCAGACTCATACACCATCTTGAATCCTCCTTTGTTAAGAAGGTATCCAGAGACCAAATTCTTACACATATCAGGTACATAAAATACATTGACTAATGTAAGAACTTTTCCAGAGGTGAGAGGAAGTTCTATAGTGCCTTTTCCCAGAACTTTGCTTGGAACCTTATTTGCTCCAGTAACTTCGTCGGCTTCTCCTTTATTTTCTTCGTAACTCTTGAACAGATTACGGTCTTTGGAAATGTGAATGATTGCTCCAGTATCGAACCACCAATCGTTATCATTGCCACTAACGGAGTTTGCCTCTTGCACTACAGCCACAAGCGAGTCTTCGACCACATTTACTTTTTGTTGTTTCTTCCGCAGACGGCAGTCTCGGGCATAGTGGCCGGGCTTGTTACAAAAATAAATTTGTTGGGGATTTTGCAGTTCGAGACTGATTTGACGGCGATAGTGATGAAGACAATGTTGAACTTCCGACTTCAAGGATCTATGGAATAGATTCTTTCAGACAATAGTTCAACCCACCAGGTACAAATGGGTTATCGAACTATCGACTTTCAGGATTCAATGAAGCCCTATAACAGCGTAATCGGATTCAAAGTTTGTACGACTTTGATCCGACCAAGAACACTTCAGAAAATGTATCTGATGATGCAATTTATATAGAGTAGAATGAAGAGGAAGAAGAATACAATCCTGCAACGCTTTCTGAATTTGCAACACCTTGGAGGCGTCACAAAATAGAGCGTTTAGTAACGCTATCCCGGCGTCGCAGAAGTGCTATAGGAAGAAGAAAAAGATGCGGAACTGATTGCAACTGTTTCTGGGCGTCGCTATTTATAGACATGAGGAGGGTCTATTCGCCAAGCGTCACGACAGTTTGCAACGGTTCGTAACTATTGCGATTCAAACGTCGCGTCCATTCACATTTGCAACGTTCAGAAAACGTTACAAATTCCCGCAATTATATAAATTCTGAATTCCGGTTCTGGGTCCTTAACGGGCCGAAATCTGGCCCGTTACTGTACATATACGGTCCAAAAATATTTTCGGACCCGAACCTGTACCGGTTCGGTCGGACGGACGGCGGCGGCGCGCGTGGTGTTGCATGACTTCTCTCCTCACAACAAAGCAAACATGTGGGAGCCCCAAGGCCCCATCATCCACTTGAGGAAGCTATACTTATACAAGTATAGTCTTCATTTCTCTACAATGTGGGACTTCTCTTCTTCCTCTCTACCTCTTCTCTTCCAAAACCAAAAACCCAAACCCTAAAGCTTTTGAAAATTTCACAACATATCTCATCTCACCCAAAATCCTAAATAATTCTAAAGGTATAGAATTAGGAATTGCTCCATTCAAGCCAAGTATTAGTCCAAAAGCTAGATCTACAGGTGCTTTAATAAATTTAGAGTTTCGCTCAAATCGGTATCAAAACTTAGAAGCTGAAACTGCTCCATGTTAGCCACGCATGGTCCCAACCCAAGATCACGCGTTGTACTGCTGATGTTAGAGCCCCTTGCATGATCGACACCTTATACTCTAAATTTGCAGTCTTCTCTAGTAAAAAGCTTCCCGCCTTCACATCCCAAAAAGTTCCTTTTAACAACTTTCATATGATTAAAATATACATTCAAGGTTATTTATATCAAGTTCCTTGAAAATGTTTCCTTATAACCACAACTTTCTATGCATTTTGTATGTGTGCATGAGACGTAGATGTCAGCGGTTACTTATATGAAGTAAATATAAATGAATGTTAAATTCCGGTAACATAACTTAACGGTGCAAACTCATTTCTTAAAAAAAAAAAAAAAAAAAAAAAAATAACTACCAGTGAAGACCTAGGGCTTCCCTCAATTAGTTTATAAATTAGCAAAGACCAATGAGTCAAAACCAAATATTGTACAACTATATCACTGCCTTTTTCCTAAACATCTCTGTTGTTGGCATTGTCATCACGGACGACCTAGCTACATGCCAAGTTTGCTCATTTTTGTAGAGCATGAGATACTCAAGGACAAAACATACAATAAAGCAGACTTTCTCTTATTTGAAGTGGTAAAGAACAGTTAGCAAGATGGTAATAGTAGATGGTCTTCATTCCCCTTGTATAAGGTAGAGATAGGGTTTTACGAAGGAAGAGAGCACCGCTTAATTTAGTTATAATTACTAATTGAGGATGAGACGTTTGATCTTCTTCCTCTTCTCTGTTAACTTTTTTTCCAATTATTAAAAAAAAATCTAAAAGAAATTTATTAATTAATAGTAAAGCAGAAGAATTTGAAGCTCTCTCATAATTCTAGGATTCTCCTTAATTCTCTCAAATTAGATATTTCGTTTTGAAAATTCTATACCTTACCACTTTATAATTATTCTACTAGAATTTTCACACTAATGCCTACTTTTAAAAGAATCTACGATTATTAATAAATCTTTCGTGGTTCTCTTTCAAAATTTTACATTATAACCCACACATTTAAATTAATTACATAATGCGAAATTTAAACTAATCTATTAAATTAGTCAATTAACATACCATAATAAATTTATCATATATTGCACAATAAAATACACTTTTAGCAACAATTAAAATGTAAGTGTTATTTTTTTAAATATTACCGTGTGCAACACACAGATTACACACTAGTAAAAAAGAATGTAGACGGTTGCAAGAAATCCGATGGCTTCGCCATGTATAACATCTCCTACTTGGAGGCCCAAAACTAACGGTTACGGATACTACAGTCATCCATAGTTATTAATCATCGGCAACCAAATACGGTAAGGTTACATTGATACATGGAAAAACATGAATATGGAAAAAATTTAAACGACAAACAAATTCCACGTTCCATTTGAAAATAGTTCAAATTCATTACATAATTCCAGTACGCAGATCACGTTCAGATAACATATAATTAATACAAAATACGCCAAAAGCGACATATGAAAATGTCCTCTTGGTTGATCAAAGTATATAAAAAGGCAATAAAACAAATTTGCCTTTACAACCAAAACACAGTGTAACGACCCGTAAATTTTTATTTATTTTATTAACGTATTTAATTGAATTTTTATGAAATCTTAAATAATTGAATTTGAAAATAAAATTTTCATATTTGGAATACTTTAACATAGTAAACGATAAATTTTCATCTAATAATTTGAAAGTTTATTTTATTGTGCAATTTTATTTCAATCCAAATTAGTTAAAATTAATGATAACAAAATATTTCCAAACCTAAATATTTTTATACGATAAATTTGTAAATCATTTTCTGAGTGAGATTCATTTTTGTTTCTCCAAAATTTGGACTGCTTTTACTCCGTTTATCTTATTTCTGACAAATTAGCAGCATTTTCGGTACCGGTTATCGACTTTTGACAGGATGATCGTACCACTAATATTTGTATACCGTTTTGATCGCCTTGTCGTGCTGATCTCTACGGTATATTCAATTCTGTGTTTTGAAGTCTGGTACGTGGCAGAAACCACGAAATGGTTAATCGCATGGTGACCGTTTTTGAATCCTTTCATTTCTGTGTCCTTTTGCTTCCTTCATTTATTCATTTTCTATCGTACAAGCTGTCAGGCACTAGAATTTATTATTTCTATGACTTTCTATTTCTTATTTCTGCTCATATTTTGGTTCGTGCCTCTTCACTTTCTACCGGGTTTCATTTGAAGAGTGTGTGTGTGTGTCTATTAATATAATCAAACACGTTCATTTTGCGTGTTGCTTTTTTTCTTCAAGCCTCGACCATTTCATTTCTCACAATGGAGACTATCCCCACTCAGACCCTCCTTTTGCCACAGCGAGCCCGACCCCTTCCTCCCTGACCACCACCTCCTCCGCCCCGCTCTCTTTCTCTCTCCCCTCCGCCCCGCTTTCTTCCCATTCTCCTCGACATTTCGCCTCACCCCATCAGCTCATAGCCGAGAAAATCCTCGCGGACCCATCAACAAGCAGTGGCCAACAACCCTCCATTTCCTTCGCCCAGTCTTCTTCAAGTATCGCGCGCAAGCTTCGGCCTCTTCATCAAGATCGACTTCACCCTCCTTCCTCCTCCACATCACCACTTCAATCCAAGCTACTGACTTCCTCAACGTGTCTGCCTTCTTCGCCTCCTTCCTTGGTTTGTATAAGGTATATTATATAGGTTATAGCATATGTAACAACCCGCATATTTATCGATTTTATATTTAAATATTTTATTTAAATATTTCATCGTTAGTCGGATTTTAGTCCGAAAAGCTACTTTTTACATACGGTCGAATTAGGACTCGGGACCACTCCCATTGAGTATAAAATGCCGTTTGCGACCTTTTTGAGTATAAGCTTCGATATGTTTGGAGAAAGTTGATTTTTTGCTACTTTTCACTTTGGGTTTGGTTTGGGCTCAGCCCTATGTTAACTTATGCTCAAATCTGAGCCACTCTTCCTCACTCACCCTCATTCTCTTCTCTTTTCAGTTTTTAGAGTATTAATGGTGGGAGAGATTGGAAATTAAAACTCCAAAACCCTAGTTTCTCTTGCAAATTCAATTTCCTAGCTCCAAATTAGAGAGAACCCATTGGTAAGCATTCTCTTCTTCTTCTCCAACTTATTCTCTTACCAATTTCAGAAATTTCTAAACCTAATTTTGGGAATGTTCTTGTTTTGAGCATAGATTCAAGCTCATTTGGGTTGTGTTGAAGAGAGGTTGATTCTCCATTTGCTTTCAAGCTTCTTCTTGTTCGATTTTGTGAAAAGGTGAGATTTTTTATCTCACATCTATGCTTATATTTATCCTCGATTGTTAGGTATGAATTCCTAACATTTATTCGTGTGCATTTGCTTTTGGTTTGGATTGATTTGGTGAATATTCCAAATTTTAGTGTTTTGAGTTCAATCCTTTAAAAATCATAACTTTGATGTTTGAACGTGTGTTTGGTGATGCATCGAGGAGCATATAAGGCCGGGTAGTTAATTAGCATAATCCCTTAGTGTCGTTGCTCGAGAGAATGCAAATTAGTGGAGGTTGCACATCAATTAAATGGGCATCAATTTGCAGAGCATCAGGTTCGGCCGACCGACCCCCTGGTCCGGTCGACCGACCTGCTAGTAATGCACTTCTCTGTTTCTGGTTCGGCCGACCGACCCCCCTTGTTCGGTCGACCGACCTGATGCCTGAGAAGTTTTTCAAAACAAGGTTCGGTCGACCGAGCTCTGTAGCCGGCCGACCGACCTGATGCTAATTTTCCTATTTCGCCTATTTTGTGTGGTTTCCAACTTTAATCGATTTGTGTTGTTTCCTATGTCTTGTTATCATTTGTTATGACTTTGATGACTCCTTTTTAGGGATTTTTGAGTATCCATTTTGATGGATTCTTTATCGGTTTCGTTGGATTTTTATTCACATCTTCGTATGTGAATTTTAGTGATTGATTGTTCCTACAATCTTCTTTGTGTTTTGTCACTTTAAAAATATAAAGGTTTTCTATACTAGTAGTAAATATCAAAACTCTTTCCTCAAACGATTTCAATACTATTTTAATACCAAATTCGTTTATAAAACCATTTTCCAATCTATTAGTATATACAAACCCTTACCTCACTCGTATGGGAAATCTAATTAAACGACTTAGTAAAACAAGTGGTATGAAATGCTTGCGTTCACTTTGTTGGTTAATTCTTGGACTTGTTCGATTGAAACTCTTGTGACAATTTTCTAGTGGAGATCTACAATTTGTTCGTTAATATTTAAGTTAAGCTAGTGGTTATGGGACATGAAGCTAAGCTCATATATTTACTAGCT
Organism: Allium cepa; assembly: GCA_030765085.1. NCBI lineage: Eukaryota > Viridiplantae > Streptophyta > Magnoliopsida > Asparagales > Amaryllidaceae > Allium > Allium cepa. Next base: position 899,237,800 of record CM060932.1, read on the forward strand.
TACTGTAATTGACACTTCTCGTTGATCATGACGATCATTTTTGTGATTTAGACTAGCAATGTGCGATGTCTCTTTGTCTGCAAGGGAGACTAAACCCCGTTTTGTGGAGTTTCGACTCAAATTGGTGGGGTAGCAACCCACGGTCTTTGGACCATTCGTGTGTCAGGTCTTCGGATCATTCGTGTGTCAAATTAATGGCTAGCTACCATGAGATAGCTTCTCGTTCGCGTGTTACAGTTGTTGGTGAGTTTTCATGCTCTCGTCTGTGTGATAGGCCTCCCCCCTATTTTGTGTGATTTCTGGTTTCCGTGTGTCGAATTCTGGAATTTCCTTCTTCACCTATTTTTGTGATTTCTATTGATATGATTTATCAATTTTTGTGCATAGGTGAATTTGTGTGTCATTTACTGGATTTCTTGAGATGATTTCTAGAATTTGTGCTTCACCAATTTTCGTGATTTCCATTGATAAGTTTTATCAATATTTGTGCATTGGTGAATTTGTGTGTCATTGACTTTTGTGATTGACATTGATATTATTGTCAATATTTGTGCATTGGTGAATTTGTGTGTCATTGAGTTTTGTGATTGACGTTGATATAATCGTCAATATTTATGGTTAGGTGAACGAAATGAGGAGTATGACATTTCTTTGTTTCTTGTGTAGATTTGGTGATATTGATTAATCTCTCGTTGATTTTCAATTACTTATATAAATCACAGCTTGGAATTGTGATTATTATGTGTTTAGTCATATCTCTTATTCTATATCGTTTCATCTGATATCTATAGTTAGACTGATCCGTTTATTATTTTCTTATTAAATAATACTCGGGTCAGACCGAGATGTTACAGGTGCTTCTGCTTGACTTCTCTCTTGGGATTGATTTCTCTGACTTTTGGCTTACTACTTAGATTAGTAGTTTATTTTGGTGTATACATTCGAGATATAGACTCCATAATGTATACTTATTCTTTTGTGTAGTTCATGTAACTATTCTTTTGTGATATTGTGGATCTTTTTAGACCACTACTCTGATGTACACTTCCTAGTGTAATATTCATATCTATTTCCGCCTTTGTGATATGAATTGTCTGTGACTGATTTATGTTATGTTTATTTCTATATTTGTTTCCGAAGATATTATAGCCACTGTGTAGTAGCTTTGAGTTTGTGTCGGTATGTCGGATTTCCCTCTTGATAAAGAAATGCTTGTTACACTATCTGACATATCGATGCTCGCGCAAAGCAATTACACGGATGGTCGCTCCTCAACAGCCTTATTCTCCGTGCTAGTTGACAGCATTCTCCGTAATGTTCTTGGCTAGCGTGGGTATAGAGGTGGGGCGTCACAGCTTGGTATCAGAGCCAAACTTCGGAACAATATGGAATACTATAACAAGGATCATCGTCCTAAGTCCATCTTAGGAGTCGTGCTTTAGGATTTAATTCGAGTCTTCGTACTGATTCATCCTATTTTCCTTATGATTCCTTCTTTATCTATCAAGATTGCTTGATATTCAATTTGGTGAATAATCTTCTTCTTGCTCTTCTTTCTTTCTAAGGAAGAGGAATGTCTAGATCAGGCCGTCCCAGAGCTGGACCATCTAGTGTTCCACCCCAAGATGGAGTTTTTATGACTGCTCAACAGCTTCTTGATTTAGTGACGAATGCTCAAGCAGCTGGAGCTAACCCGGAACCTACTCACCCAAAGTCGGGATTTGCACGCTTGTGTAGCGATTACACTAATTTGGGTGGGGAGCCATTCAAAGGTTGCGAAACTGTTATTGAAGTACAGGCTTAGCTAAGGTCATGCGATCGAATCTTTTCTCGCATGAATCTTATTGACCTTCACCGAGTTCAGGTGGCCTCTAGTATGCTCCGAGAAAGAGCATTGGACTGGTACGAGCTTCTTATTTCTGAGATTATTGAAGCAGATCTCACCTGGGAGAAATTCCGAGAACGCTTCGAGTTGAAATTTGTACCAGAAGGTGAGAAAGTGACATTGGCTCGACGATTTATAGACCTTGTTCAAGGTGAGTCCTCCGTGACTGATTACGTCGCCTCCTTCGAATCGCTTTATAAATACGGGGTTGAATACATCAACACCCCTTTAAAGAAGAACCAGAGGTTCGTCTATGGCTTAAACAAAAATCTCAAGAAACCATTACTTCTAAAATTAGAAGTTTCTTTCGACCAACTCGTTGATATTGCTCTTCGTCTTGAAGAGGCGGATAGGGAGAACGATGTTGAAGTGGTGGGTTCCAAACCAAACTTCAACAACAAGAAGAGGTAAAACAAATTCAAAGGCCCTTATCCCAATAAGAAAGGGAGGCAAGCAACTCCTGCTGAAAAGACCTTTTCCTCTACTCAAGGGAAATGCTATAATTGTGGTTCCAGAGACCATTTTGCGAACAAGTGTTCAAAGCCTCGAACTTGTCTCTATTGCAAGAGCCCGGACCATTTTATGCATGTATGTCCCAAACTTCAAAATAGGAAGGAGGGAAGGCTTAATGTTTCTCAAGCCCCTGGCAACACATCTCGTGGCCAAGGTATTTCTCATTCTATTCTGGATGGAATTATCTTATTTCGTGATCATCCTATTCGAGTTCTTTTTGATACGGGTGCGTCCCATTCTTTTATATCAAAAGAACTTGTTGATACTTTTTCTTTGGATGTTTTTTGTTTAATGACTTCTTTGAGAATTGCGAATCCGGTTGGTGGATCCGCAACAATCAGTTTATTGTGTAAAGATGTCGAGATTATTTTGTGTGATTTTCCTTTCCTAGCCGATTTGCATGTCATGCGATATTTAGGCTTTGGAATGATTTTGGGAATGGATTGGCTTAACCGTTATGAAGCTCATATCCTATGTCCTGAGCGGACTATTCATCTTCGACATCCTCAATCTGTTAAGCAGATTTCTATTAATCTTAAAGATTCAGATTCCAGCTTGGTTGCATCTTTGTATTCTTTAAATCCTCATGATGATGATGATGATGAGGGTGATATTATTTCTCTTATTCACGTCGTTTGTGAATTTTCCGACATATTTGAGCCCGTTTTAGGATTACCACCTAAGCGAACAATTGATTTCAGAATTAATCTCATTCCTGGAGCTCAACCTATCACTCGCCCTCCTTATCGTATGTCCAATAAAGAAAACGAGGAGATGCGCAAACAATTATCCGAATTGGAGACGAAGCAATTTATTCGCTCTAGTTCCTCGCCTTGGGGAGCTTCGGCTATTTTCGTGAAGAAATCCGATGGAACACTTAGGCTTTGCGTTGACTACCGCAAGCTTAATGATCTTACTATCAAAAATAAATATCCTTTACCTCGGATTGATGATCTATTCGATCAGCTTAGTGGTGCTAAGGTCTTTTCACAATTAGACTTAGCTGCTGGATTTCATCAGCTTCGTATTGCAGGGGATAGTATTCCATTGACCTTGTTCCGTACTCGTTATGGATCTTATGAATGCCTTGTCATGCCATTTGGTTTGACGAATGCTCCGGCGTATTTCGTTGACCTTATGAATAGAGTTTTCAAAGACTTCCTCGACCGGTTTGTTCTTATCTTTATCGATGATATTCTTGTGTATTCTAAAACCGAGGAGGAGCATGAAAAACATCTTCGGATTGTGTTGGAAACTCTTAGGAGTAATCAATTAAGGGCAAAATTTTCTAAATGCCACTTTTGGCACTCTCGTGTGAAGTTTCTCGGTCACATTATTTCCGAATTCGGAATTTCCGTGGATCCTTCAAAGATTGAAGCGATTCAAGATTGGAAGAGACCGGAGAGTGTGACGGAGATTCGTAGTTTTCTTGGATTGGCGGGTTATTACCGCCGTTTTATCAAAGACTTTTCTAAGATTGCCGTGCCTCTCACTAGCTTAACGAAGAAAGGTATTAAATACATTTGGTCGGACAAATGCGAAACTTCTTTTCAGAAACTAAAGGAACTTCTTTCTGATGCTCCTATTCTTGTTATTCCCGAGGGGAATCAAGATTTCGTTGTTTATACCGATGCTAGTCGTGTTGGTTTGGGTGCCGTTCTTATGCAAAGAGAACGTGTTATTGCTTATGCTTCTAGGCAATTGAAGCCTGCCGAGACTAGATATACCACTCATGATTTAGAACTTGCGGCTATTGTTTTTGCTCTCCGGATTTGGCGTCATTATCTTTTAGGAGAGAAATTTGTTCTTTACACGGATCATAAGTCTTTGAAATATTTATTTTCTCAAAGGGAACTTAATTTGCGTCAACAACGTTGGCTCGAGTTCCTTGCTCCTTATGATCTTGATATTCTTTATACACCCGGTAAGGGTAATCGTGTTGCCGATGCTCTTAGCCGTAAACAACAAGCTGTTGTTTCTATGATGATATCCGAATGGAACGATCTCGAGATCTTATCCACTTGTGAGATTCGAGACCGCGTATCTGATTTATGCTCATCATTTATTTTATGTAGCCTTGAGGCTCGTCCTTCTCTTTTAGACCGCATTCTTGAAGCTCAAAGGCTAGATCCCGAATTGGCTCTTCTTGGCCAAAATATTAAGGATAAGATTGATATTGAAGGTTTGAAGGACTTTAATATCGATTCTCGTGGCGGCATTCGGAAATTTGGTAGACTTATCGTGCCAAATATTTGTGATCTTCGTAAAGATATTTTAGAAGATTCTCATCATTTTAAATTTACCATTCATCCCGGTAGTAGTAAAATGTACGCGGATATGAAGCGACTTTATTATTGGAAGGGAATGAAACTTGACATCGCTAACTTCGTTAAGCGTTGCATGACTTTCCAACTCGTTAAGGTCGAACATCAAAGGCCCGGTGGGTTATTGCAACCTTTAGAAATTCCAATTTGGAAGTGGGACCAAATTTCCATGGATTTTATAGATGGCCTTCCCCGTTCTCGTTCGGGTCATGATAGCTTATGGGTGATCGTTGATAGACTTACTAAATCCGCCCATTTTATTCCCGTTCGGTCTAACCGAACCGTTCCTATTTTGGCCAAACTCTTTATCAAAGAAATTGTTAAATTTCATGGAGTTCCTACTTCTATTGTTAGCGATCGTGATCCATTGTTTACTAGTGGATTTTGGAAGAGTCTTCAAAAAGCTTTGGGAACGCAGCTTAATTTTAGCACCGCTTATCATCCTCAGTCTGATGGACAAACTGAGCGTGTGAATCAAACTCTTGAAGATCTTCTTCGTTCTTGTGTGCTTGATTTTGGGGGAAGTTGGGAAGATCATATTTCACTTGTTGAATTTTCCTATAATAATAGCTTCCAATCTAGTATTGGTATGGCACCTTTTGAGGCACTCTACGGAAGGCCATGCCGATCTCCTTCTTGTTGGCTTGAGGCCGGTGAGAAGATGGTTTTAGGTCCAGATTTTATTCGTGATTCCACAGAAAAGATTGAACTTATTCGTCATAGGATGAAAGAAGCCCAGAGTAGAGAAAAATCCTATGCCAATAACCGGAGAAGGAAGTTAGAATTTTCTGTGGGAGATCTTGTGTTCATTCGTGTTTCACCTATGAAAGGTGTTGTACGTTTCAGTCGATCGGGAAAATTGGCGCCTCGATATATTGGGCCATTTCCTATCACTGAACGTATTGGTTCCATGGCTTATCGTCTTTTATTACCGGCTCAATTTTCTGCTATCCATGACGTGTTTCACATTTCTCAACTTCGGAAATGTCTTCGAGATTCCGATTCTATTCTTGAGCCCGGTGTCGTGGAAGAGATTGAAGTTTCGCCTAATTTAACATATGAGCAACATCCTATTCGTATCATTGCTTCAGAGGTCAAACGACTTCGAAATAAAGATGTTCCGTTCGTTAAAGTTCAATGGTCTTCAAATCCTAAGGATTGTTCTTGGGAATCTAGAGAGTACATCGAGCGAACACATCCGGACTTACTTTCTCGTGCTCTTTGAGGTGAACTTCTTATTTCAAACTTCTTTTGTGTTGAATATGCTTTTATGGTTGTTACTATATATCTTCTTCTTAAAATATTGCGAGGACGCAATTTCTTTAAGGAGGGGAGTCTATAACAACCCGCATATTTATCGATTTTATATTTAAATATTTTATTTAAATATTTCATCGTTAGTCGGATTTTAGTCCGAAAAGCTACTTTTTGCATACGGTCGAATTAGGACTCGGGACCACTCCCATTGAGTTTAAAATGCCGTTTGCGACCTTTTTGAGTATAAGCGTCGATATGTTTGGAGAAAGTTGATTTTTTGCTACTTTTCGCTTTGGGTTTGGTTTGGGCTCAGCCCTATGTTAACTTATGCTCAAATCTGAGCCACTCTTCCCCACTCACCCTCATTCTCTTCTCTTTTCAGTTTTTAGAGTATTAATGGTGGGAGAGATTGGAAATTAAAACTCCAAAACCCTAGTTTCTCTTGCAAATTCAATTTCCTAGCTCCAAATTCGAGAGAACCCATTGGTAAGCATTCTCTTCTTCTTCTCCAACTTATTCTCTTACCAATTTCAGAAATTCCTAAACCTAATTTTGGGAATGTTCTTGTTTTGAGCATAGATTCAAGCTCATTTGAGTTGTGTTGAAGAGAGGTTGATTCTCCATTTGCTTTCAAGCTTCTTCTTGTTCGATTTTGTGAAAAGGTGAGATTTTTATCTCACATCTATGCTTATATTTATCCTTGATTGTTAGGTATGAATTCCTAACATTTATTCGTGTTCATTTTCTTTTGGTTTGGATTGATTTGGTGAATATTCCAAATTTTAGTGTTTTGAGTTCAATCCTTTAAAAATCATAACTTTGATGTTTGAACGTGTGTTTGGTGATGCATCGAGGAGCATATAAGGCCGGGTAGTTGATTAGCATAATCCCTTAGTGCCGTTGCTCGAGAGAATGCAAATTGGTGGAGGTTGCACATCAATTAAATGGGCATCAATTTGCAGAGCATCAGGTTCGGCCGACCGACCCCCCTGGTCCGGCCGACCGACCTGCTAGTAATGCACTTCTCTGTTTCTGGTTCGGCCAACCGACCCCCCTGGTTCGATCGACCGACCTGATGCCCGAGAAGTTTTTCAAAACAAGGTTCGGTCGACCGAGCTCTGTAGCCGGCCGACCGACCTGATGTTAATTTGCCTATTTCGCCTATTTTGTGTGGTTTCCAACTTTAATCGATTCGTGTTGTTTCCTATGTTTTGTTATCATTTGTTATGACTTTGATGACTCCTTTTTAGGGATTTTTGAGTATCCATTTTGATGGATTCTTTATCGGTTTCGTTGGATTTTTATTCACATCTTCGTATGTGAATTTTAGTGATTGATTGTTCCTACAATCTTCTTTGTGTTTTGTCACTTTAAAAATATAAAGGTTTTCTATACTAGTAGTAAATACCAAAACTATTTCCTCAAACGATTTCAATACTATTTTAATACCAAATTCGTTTATAAAACCGTTTTCCAATCTCTTAGTATATACAAACCTTTACCCCACTCGTATGGGAAATCTAATTAAACGACTTAGTAAAACAAGTGGTATGAAACGCTTGCGTTCACTTTGTTGGTTAATTCTTGGACTTGTTCGATTGAAACTCCTGCGACAATTTTCTAGTGGAGATCTACAATTTGTTCGTAAATATTTAAGTTAAGCTAGTGGTTTTGGGACATGAAGCTAAGCTCATATATTTACTAGCTTACTATAATTGACACTTCTCGTTGATCATGACGATCATTTTTGTGATTTAGACTAGCAATGTGCGATGTCTCTTTGTCTGCAAGGGAGACTAAACCCCGTTTTGTGGAGTTTCGACTCAAATTGGTGGGGTAGCAACCCACGGTCTTTGGACCATTCGTGTGTCAGGTCTTCAGATCATTCGTGTGTCAAATTAATGGCTAGCTACCATGAGATAGCTTCTCGTTCGTGTGTTACAGCTGTTGGTGATTTTCATGCTCCCGTCCGTGTGATAGGCCTCCCCCTATTTTGTGTGATTTCTGGTTTCCGTGTGTCGAATTGTGGAATTTCCTTCTTCACCTATTTTTGTGATTTCCATTGATATGATTTATCAATTTTTGTGCATAGGTGAATTTGTGTGTCATTTACTGGATTTCTTGAGATGATTTCTAGAATTTGTGCTTCACCAATTTTCGTGATTTCCATTGATAAGTTTTATCAATATTTGTGCATTGGTGAATTTGTGTGTCATTGACTTTTGTGATTGACATTGATATTATTGTCAATATTTGTGCATTGGTGAATTTGTGTGTCATTGGCTTTTGTGATTGACGTTGATATAATCGTCAATATTTATGGTTAGGTGAACGAAATGAGGAGTATGACATTTCTTTGTTTCTTGTGTAGATTTGGTGATATTGATTAATCTCTCGTTGATTTTCAATTACTTATATAAATCACAGCTTGGAATTGTGATTATTATGTGTTTAGTCATATCTCTTATTCTATATCGTTTCATCTGATATCTATAGTTAGACTGATCCGTTTATTATTTTCTTATTAAATAATACTCGGGTCAGACCGAGATGTTACAGGTGCTTCTGCTTGACTTCTCTCTTGGGATTGATTTCTCTGACTTTTGGCTTATTACTTAGATTAGTAGTTTATTTTGGTGTATACATTCGATATATAGACTCCATAATTTATACTTATTCTTTTGTGTAGTTCATGTAACTATTCTTTTGTGATATTGTGGATCTTTTTAGACCACTACTCCGATGTACACTTCCTAGTGTAATATTCATATCTATTTTCGCCTTTGTGATATGAATTTTCTGTGACTGATTTATGTTATGTTTATTTCTATATTTGTTTCCGAAGATATTATAGCCACTGTGTAGTAGCTTTGAGTTTGTGTCGGTATGTCGGATTTCCCTCTTGATAAAGAAATGCTTGTTACACTATCTGACATATCGATGCTCGCGCAAAGCAATTACACGGATGGTCGCTCCTCAACAGCCTTATTCTCCATGCTAGTTGACAGCATTCTTCGTAATGTTCTTGGCTAGCGTGGGTATAGAGGTGGGGCGTCACAGCATATATCATAGAAAAAAAGAATAATATATGTAAGGTATATATATGTTTTGGTTAATATATAAGTGATTTTTGGCAGCCATATCAGACATCAGTGACATATATGTTTTTATATAAGTGATATTATTTTGGTTTGCACATATGTATATAAAATTTTACATAAGTTATATATAAGTATATAAGTATTAATTTGTTAGAATGAATGAGCTATTTCAAACTATATTGTACATTTGGTTGTGATATATGCGGTGCCCGAGGTGATTTCGAAATGTATACATATATGTTTCGATCTGTATAATTTTTTATAGATTTATATGTATATTAGTATTTATATAGTTAAGTGTTATATAAATGTATAATACGTTAAGTCTATTTTAATATTTTGAAGTAGGTTGAAAATTTATAACATGTACTATATACACTTTGACTTTATTATATATATATATATATATATATTTGTGTGTGTGTGTGTTATATAATATATATATAGTTTATATTTGTATAAAGTTAGTCTGTTGTGAATATGTAAGTTGTATACATATAGGTTTCGGCAGTTATGAATACATATTATTTTAAAGGTGTATAAACATGTCATATTACATATTACAAGTCTTCTATATATATGTGTTTATGATTTTACAATTGATTATATATATATATATATATATATATATATATATTTCATATGAAAATTTTGTTGATATTTAGTATTGTTTGGAAGAATATTACTGATAATATTGTAAACCTTTTAAAAGGAAGATATATATTTCATATGGTACAGTATATAGGCATGCTATATATTATATTATAAAAGTATTATATATGTTTTGTAATATAGTATGCTTACAGATACATGTGTTTACAGATTTAATTGCGGAATGGTAGTCTAGCTCATTTGTATATTGTTTTATATATGTTAACCTCAAGTTATATATATATATAAAGGTTTACTTAAGTTTATACCTAGATTTGTACATTGATATGTTAGTATTTTAGAAATAATAAGTACATGAGTTCATATGTGTAAATAGTGATATATATATATATATATACGTATATTTTATGAGTTTATACGTTCTGTTCTGAGTCAAGTATTTTATTTTAGCAAAGTAAGTTTATATTAAGAGAAATATAATATTATATATGTACATTTTTTTCTGTTATATCAAATTAAGTTTGATTCTTGATTTTCTTATTATGTCCATTTTGTCCGTCAAATTCGTGCCAATCTACCTTTGTTTTGGAAGTTATGCTTGCATTTCGTAACACAATTTCATTGTCCAGTCTCTCTAGCCTCGAAAAGTGAGAAATCACTCACGATTAACGTTCTTACATTTATTAAATTTGATTTCAATTGTAATGACAATTGAAATATGCTGTTGTTAGTTTTTTTTTTGGCAAGGTCAGCCGGTTTTATAGTGGACCATCCACTTTTTATTACGAACGTAATAAAAATTTGAAGTACAGGAGAAAGGTAAAAGCACCTTAACAACTACGAAAAAGAAAATATACAGCACAGGAGTGTGATAGACATATCACAACTACTAAATGAAAATCGAAAACAACTACTCCTCCAAAGAGGTAGCATCACCATCATCCACTAAAACCTGAGAAGACTCCAAAGGGACATTCCCCAACAGGCCAGCATAGGGGCGTAAATGGGAAGCAAGACAAGGATCATAAGCCATAGAATCAGAAAAGTACACAAAGGAACGATCCCAGGAAGAATCCGCAAGCAAGATAGAATTCGATTTCGAAAAATAGCCGTCCAGAACAAGAGCTAATGAGTCACCAGACGGTCTATAATAAAGGCATCTAAGGTCTAGATGATCATTAGAAACAAATCTAAAGAAAGAATCATCCAAGGGGTTAAATCTCATGTCAGAAACGTGATCAACCCAACACCTCTCATCATCATCCTAAACAATAGAGGGACAAGGCAGACCAGGAACAGGTGCAGCACCAGCAGGCTGAACCGGAACAGCAGTAGGGACTGTAGAAACAACACTAGGGACCACAGAAATTGTAGGGGATGAAGGCCGAGCAGGCGAAAAGGCAGGCCGAACGACAGAACAAGTAGGCGGATCCGGGGCAGAAATAGAACCATTGAGGGAGGAGCAACCTGAGAAGATACCTTAGGAACCCATTTCCTGAGGGAGGCCGAGGAAGAGGGATCTTAGGAGCAGCCGCGGAAACATCAGAATGCAAGCAGGTGATAGCCTGGTGGCCAAAGGAATGATAGGAGGAGCAAATATCTGGAACCCAACCGTAACGAACACAGACTTCCATAACGTGGCCAACAGCAAGCTGAACTGGAATAGATGAGGATAGGGGCTTAGTAGGGGATATCTCAATCAGAGCCTTAGCGAACATTAATTTTTCACGTGCAACCGTATTAGAGTCGAAACATTTCAATTTACCTCTACTACAAGCTAGCCAATTCAAACCAAGCAATGGTTGAAGAGCAGAGGGAATATGGGAATAGTAAACCCAAACGGGGATAGAGAGGACTTGCTCACGAGCACAAGCAACTATAGGAGACCAAGGAGTAATAATAAAGGGTTGACCACCAAAAAAGGAAGGCTCGGCCTCAAGAACTCGACAATGATCTTCGGTGGAGGAGAACAAGAGGAAGTACATGGAGTCAACCAGCCTAACACGCAACTCGCCACGAAGCCTCCAAGCCCGACGACAAACCGAAGCTGCATCGTGCAAGCGATGAGAAGGATCAAGAAAGAAACCAACCAAATATTCTGACCAATAGTCCATACCGGCTTGCACAATAATAGGAGGAGGGATCATCATTCATTTTCCTCTTCAATTTCAAAATCAATCGGACAGTAATCTCCCGCGTTATGGGGCTATGAAGAGAAAAGCGAAGACCAAGATTTCGTACAGGCCTGGGAAGGAGCGGCAGCACCGGAAGGCTCCTTAGCAATGTGATTATCAGCAGCAGAAGCCTTGGAAAATTCTGCATAAATCTTATCTATAAGAATGGGTGCACTATTATCATCGGCATTTGGTCGAGCGCCAGGGAGGCACGGACGTTGAACAAAACCCGAATCGTTAGCTGAAGCAGAAAGCAAACCACGTCCAGACATACCATACTCAACACCAATAGCACCAGAATCATCAAACTCGGACTCAGACAAAAGCGCAGGGCCATAATCAGAACGACCAACTTCACCAACCAAGGAGGTCGACATCACTGGACGCGAGCAAGAGCGCTCGACGGTAACAGGGCCAGAATGCTTTAATGCGGGCAGAGGTGGAAACTCGGAGCCAGTAAGAATCGGTGGCATTTGACGAGTGGATGCAGATTGCAGATCCAAAAATTCATACCAGGTCGGGATGAAGACAGCGATGGGGATGAATCAACGGGGAGGAGGGGATGACGAGGGGAGCTTGGCATAGGAAGAGGACGGGGGGAAATCGAACCACGCTAAAAGGAATGGGATGAATGAAAGCTAAAAGAACGAGAGGCCGCCATTAAAAATGAGGTGCATAGTAATATAGTATCGGGATGAAGACGGCTGTTGTTAGTTATTTACTTTGCTATATATATGCTATTATCAGTATCTGTCCACCTATGACATCTGACACCATTATTTGTTATTTATATTGATGATATATCCCTGTTTTATTATTATCATGTCTTTTATCATTCTACAAGTTCACCGTTAATATAGAACTCCCTATGCGTTGAAATGATACATATCCGAATGATCTGTAGAATAGGAGAAAATCGTTATAGGTTGAAATGAATTGAATTGAATTTCATTGAATTGAATTTTCATTAAATTGAATTGAATTGAATTTGGGATTGCGGGTTGAAATGATATATACCCGTATATATATTTAAATTGCGGATTGAAATGATAAATATCTGTATCACTTAACCATAAGATAGAAAATTATATACAGACACTGTTGGTCTATATATAAATATATTGAAAATGATTTCTGTGGTTTTGAAAGAAATTATATGATTTATTTAAATATTGATTTTAAGTGTAATGACCCGAAATTTTCGAACTTGAGAATTCGACACTAATACGTTCGCTGTAGAAGTACCGAACAATCGAACGCCGAAAATCTTAGATTGTTAGGGTAAAGAAGAAAAAAGGTAGAAGAAGAAACAGAAAACAAAAACACAGAATCTCATATTCGCAGCGGATCAAAATATAATATCAAATAATAGCATATATTCAAAGAAAAGCTGTATTTGTCAATTTATATACAATACATAGAGTATAATAATTCATAAGTAAACTGGACAGTTGTAACAACTTGTCCCAGACTACTAACAATATAATTCCAATACACAGCGGAGTATACTCCAAACGTTCCTGCCATCCAGCTCGCCTCTTGAGCTCCTGAATGTCACAACTTGAAAATTTGTAATACTCGGTCTAACCCGAGCATTACATTAAAGTAACAACCGAGTCAGACTAGAAACTAGCGTGAGTAAACCCATATGACTTGAAAATACTAAGCTATAATACATAATTTGAAATCCCGAGGTAACTCGTACCTTCTACGAGTTCTTAACTTGTTATAGTCAATCGCTTCTTACAAAACAGTATCTAAGAATTGCTACTCAGTTTTAAAGGCCATGTTATTTAATTTATTCCATCCCAGCCTATTAGATTATATAATCAAATCTATAAAGAATTATTATAGATTACAAATTGAAGTGGCTTCGGGTATTTACTGATACCTGACCCCGGTCTCTTCGAATCCAATGTCATCTCTAATCTAAGTTGTTTAAGTGAATACAATTTCAATTTTAAATATAGGATGTCAATTTACACAGCAATTCATCACCGATAAATAGCCCACATTATCACCGTTCAATCCAAACATATCATATCACAGAACATCATAATTTATCAGACTAGAGACATTAATACGAACATTCAATACAATTTAGTCATCCATAAGCAAGATTAATTTGTCACCCAATCTAATTAATTTACTTTACACAAAATAAATAAATTACCTTTAAATCCTGCTTAATTAACATTAATTAAACCATTTAATTAATTATTGAAATTAATTATTCGTTCTTTAATCATTCACATTAATTAATTAACCTTTAATTACTTACATTAATTATTGATACTTGCATTAATTGTCCTTTGATTAATTAATTAATGATCTTTTAATTAATCGATTAATTAATTATCTTTTATTAAGTAATTTCTCTTTAACTACCTAAGTCCCTAATTAATCAAAGATAAACCACCTTTATCTTAATTAATTATTTAATTATCACTTAAATCTTATTTAATTTTAAAAGCTTGAAATTAATTTATTATTAACATACAAATTACTTGAGACCCTTAATTGATTAAAGTTTAATACACTTGTCTTAATCACCATTTAATTTCATCATTAAAATTTTTTGAAAACACTTAGAGAATTAATAATTAATCTAATATAAAATTATTTCAAACAAAATCAAATTATTTTCAAATCCCATTTGAATCTTAGTTTGAAACTTGTTTGAGAAAAGTTGATAAATACATTACTTTGAATTTGGTCAACATTTACTTTTCGGAAACCTGTTTAATAAATTTACTTTGAAACTTGCATTGTTAACATTTTCCCTTACATTCCATTTTATTTAAATTAACTTATTTTTAAAAAAAAAACTCGGCCCAAATGATTCTTGGCCCAACCTTTCTCTAATCTTCTTTCCTTCCCCCCTTCTCTTTTACTTATTTCCAGCTACTCTTCCCATATTCCCTTCCCATATTTCTTGCTCGAAAATCACCCGACTATGCACGATCGTGCACGTGCACACGATCGTCGACCCCCCAACCTCATCGCCAATCAATCTTCAACGTCGCCTACTTCCTTTCCACCACCATATCCTCTTGAAAACCCAACATCGCTTCAGTTCGACAATTCGACCTCCAACCCAATACTGGAAATGAAAATCAACCCCTCTCCTGCCTTGCCAACCCCGACCACCGCCGACTACCAAAACTTGACACCCGCTTCCCTAAGATCCACTTGTCCATTTCCCCTCCATGCGCACTCTTCCAGTTGTCCCACGTCTCCGCCATTTCCTTCAACCGAAAATCGAAGCGAAACCCGCCTTAAACCCTACCTTGCCTCAATCCGACCGCCACGGTATTATAAAAAAATAAACCACCATTTTTGCGGCACTCCCCATCTTCCCAGCCTTCTTCTGACACAACTCGAGCCCTCGAAGTGGAGAAGTTCACCAGTGATCGACCAAAAACCCAAAATCGTTCATCTACCTCTGCCTCCCTTAATATGAGACTAAAAATTCCTAAACCCTTATCTAAAATCTTATTTTCTAATGCCGATT
The DNA here is from genome assembly GCA_030765085.1 of Allium cepa. NCBI lineage: Eukaryota > Viridiplantae > Streptophyta > Magnoliopsida > Asparagales > Amaryllidaceae > Allium > Allium cepa. Next base: position 899,253,180 of record CM060932.1, read on the forward strand.
CCATTCATATAGGAGAAAACATGAATCAATATGATCGAAATTCCTCAAATTATTTACTTATTTGCTGTAAATCCCATTTCAAGCATTTCTACTTGATAATATTTCATGTAATCATTTTTAAAAGTAATTATACTTACATGCAAACAGAAAATTTTCATAAATTTTGGCCTAAAACTAACTAAAGTATGAAATATTGATTTTTGAAAGTTGAACATACCAGGAAAAATATAAACAGAGGTAATAAACATGTACATGTTTTCATATTTATACATATACATGCATATACAATTTAATTTATGCAACAACACACTCAAATCAGTTATTCTATCTTATCATTAAACCAAACTCATGAATTGATCAAAATATTTGATTTTTTTAAATGAAGTTTACTCACTTGGTCTAAGAACAGAGAACAGGCCTTTTGAATTCAAAAACTGGAAATTGTTTTGAGATGATCTGATTGCTGTTTGATCTTGAAACTTTGATCTATTCCTAGCTGCTGAAGTTGAGTTGCTTTGATGTTGAACTAAAATCAGGATCTTGCTTTGAGATTCCAGGTTTTGGATTGTAAAGGTTTGTAGAAGGATTTGTTGCTCAAGTTTTTATTTTCTGTTTTAGTTTGTAAAAATTGTTTGCTTCAGTTTCTTTTATTAGGTTTTTCTTTTTAGTTTTAGTTTTGGATTTTGAAACATATGAAAGAAAATTGAAAAGAAAAAGTATAGATGTGTATATATATTTGAATTTCCTTTTATTGATTAATTTATAAATAAATGACACTTGTATTACATGTTGAAATTTTGTACACACTTGTTTAATGCATGGCATAAATCCTTTACACTTGTTAATCTCATGTATTACAAAGCTTACACATGTTAATTTCCATGTTAAAATAATTACACATGTATTTATATGTTTTTATAAATTTTATCTACTATGTTTTTTAAATTTATATAAATATACAAATTACTTGTATCTCATGAATTCCAAAAGAGATATATATACATATATATATATATATATATATATATATCAAGATTTTTATTTATTCTTTTTTAAAACTTTACTTAAGTTATTACAATTTCAAATAAAAATTTATCTTTGGTGTTTTGGAAATATAGAATTTTTAACTTTAAATACTCTTTGAAATTTAATACATTGAATTCAAATTAATGCTTTCTATTCACAAAACATAAATATATATATACACACTTAAAATTTTCAACATTATAGAGTTTGCATATATCTATTTATATATTTGTTAATTTACTATAAGATTTATCATTTTCAGATCTTTATAATTCAATATTTATTGTAGTTTCAAATCCATTTATATACATCCAAACATTTTAATTATCAAAATACTATTTGTTCAACCAATTAAAATCAGTATCTCAATAGTAAAAATCATTTAATTATCCAATTATCAGATGTTCAAAAATCCAGGTTATCACATTCCTCCCCCTTTAATCTTTTTGTCCTCGAAAAGGAACGAAGCTAGAATTTTAATTATTCTGCTAATTATCAGTTAAATTATCTTTTAAACATTCTCAGTTCCCATTATTTAAAAAATTTAAAACATTTTAAAATGTACACTCTATTGCCAAAATAGCTTTATAAAAATACTTTTATAACTCGTTGTCTCAACAAGTCCATCATTGTTCTAACAGAAATTCGGTCATACGTTGATCAGGCGTAAAACTGAAAATCTATAAGTACTTGGTAAACCCGTTTTCAACACCTAGTGAAAATACTTAGAAAACATTTTTGGTGAGAATGCTCTGGAAATCATCACCCCCCCATGGTCGCAGTTAACCCGATGATTACGTTGCCATCCCGGCAAAATCCATAGAAAACTGTAGGCACTCTGTGCCCCTCGATTACACCATGGAAGCCGCCACAGATCGCAGTTACACCCAGCGTTTACGTCGCCATCGTAGAAAAAACCCATGCAACCGCAGGCATCAGCGCCCTCGAATTTCGCTGCCAAATGAAACTTCACAACTCCTACATAGATCGTAGACTACATCAGTCGAGTCACAATGTAGCCTGTAGGAACTCACTGCCACATGACTTTCGCTATGTCTTGATAGATCATAATCTACCAATGTTACATTGCCCTCCCGACGAAATCAAACATAGACCGTTGGCACGCACAGTCACACGACTTCCGTTATGGTCTGCAGTAGATCATAGTGACATTGAGTTACACTGTCGTAACAGCATAACCCAAATGTCTCTTTAGGCATCAGCGCCCTCGACTTTCGCTACCCACACACAATCCTCAGGAACATCAGTTTGTCCGAACTTCCTCCCATGATCAAATTTAGAACACCCTTTAGGGCTCAAGGCAGAACCACCCCGTGGATCTCCTAAGAAGTTCATTTCATGGGAGAGACTTTTCTCCCAAAGTCAATCTCAAAACATTTTATACTATACACATATAGTATCTTTCAAATCATACTCTTTATGATTCACATATAAATCTCCTTTACACAAAATCGATATCTCAAAATCGATAGTTCTCAAACTCGGCTTTCCAAATTTCCAAAATTGATTTTCCCAAAAAACAAAAGCCCTTCAAAATCAGCGAGTTCCAAAAACCTTTTCTCCAAAATCATTCTCATAAAATCCTTTATATATATATATATAAGTTTATCTCTTTATTTAAAACAAAATACTTTGGACTACACCTTACTTATATAAATCCCTTTTATCCTTCAAATACTTTCAAAGATCACATCTTCAGGTTATAAATTTAATAAGAGGGGTTTATCATATGTAACAAATATATATAACTTTAGTTATGCCAAATCAAATATTCAAGTTTGATTTCCTTTATAAAGTTACTTACCATATTACTTACCTTTCAAAAAGTGAATTTTAATTATAGAAAGAGCCAACTTCCACTTTTATTCATATATACTTAGAAATGAAGCATCTCACGGCTGAAGATAAAAAAAAAGATAATATATAGATACTTTGTAATGGTAATATTGTAATATCAGTTTATATCAAGGGCAGTACTGTAATTTGTATATCTGCCAATACTTATATAAATACCACATCATTGTACAGAGAAAAGAATGAATCATCAGCAATAAAATACATTTTTCTCAATTTCTTAATTTGGTATCAGAGCTTAATTGCCTAGCGGCAACACCACCACGCCAAGGTACTTCATCAGAACAAGGTCATCACGTGAAGCCACTCTCTGGCTGTGGTGCTATTTCTTCTTCTCATCAGAAAAGCCTCATCATCTGAGAAGTTTGCCAAGATCAAGAAAGTATCAATTCTGTTCTATCGATCTGTGTGTGCCTTGCCAGAAATTCTTTCAAATTCGGCTGCACACCAAACTTACACAATCTGCTGCTCATTTGCATCAAATTCTTTAGATGCTAAATCATGGCAGATAATCCCATCAATCCAACTAATGTCTCACCAACCACCTCTGGTCAAGATTCATCCACTTCTTCACCATCAAGAAGGGCAAATCAGACATAGCAGAGGCAGGAACCTGTTCAAGAATTGATAAAAACCATAATTAGTCCACAAAGTCAGTTGATAACAATTCAACTAGATGAAGGAAACTATCTACTATGGAAGTTTCAAGTCGAAACAACATTAAAAGGTTATGGTCTAGAGGAATACATCTATGGAACTAATAGTATTCCATCAAAATTCATAACTGATATTGATGGAAAACTGATCGACAACAAAGACTACGCGGCACATCAAAGACAAGATCATCTACTGAGTTCTTGGATTCTGTCATCCATCAGCAAAGAAATCTTGCCACAAGTTATTGGGTGTAAAACATCAAATGAGATCTGGACCACTATTCAACAAGTATTCAATTCTCAATCAGCAGCAAAAATCATGTATTATAAAAGACAGATGCAGATCATCAGGAAAGATAACATAAGTATGAGAGAATACTTAAGTAAAATCAAGAACTACTGTGATCTTTTGGAGGCTGTTGGTCATAAAATTTCAGATACAGAGCAGATCCTAACCATAATGAATGGTCTGGATAATGACTATGAAGCAGTTGTAGCTGTAATGTCATCTCAAGACATCATCCCTTCCATACAATCTATTCATGCTATGTTACTTGCCCATGAAGGCAGAATTGAACACAAGAAAACATTTGATGCAGATTTGTCAATCAATTATGCAGGAAATTCAAGAAATAGAACTCAAGAAAGAAACAATGATGCAAGAAACAGTCAAGGATCAAGAAATGATCAAAATTATCAAAGAAATCAGATAAACAGATCAAGAGGAAGAGGGGGTAGATGGAGCAACAACAACAATAGACCCAAATGTCAAATTTGTGGAAAATTAGGTCACATTGCAGTGAAATGCTACTTCAGGTTTGATACCAGTTACAATGGAACTCAAAATCCAATAAATCAGAGAAATAATGCCATCAATGCAAACATAGCAAGCATGCAACATGATAACAGAAGCAGTGTAGAGGAGCAAAGGATGCATAACCTGAACATATCAGAGTCAGGAAGGTCAGAGGACTGCTGTAATGAATGTTGGTACCCAGACTCAGGAGCAACACATCATGTTACCAGCAATCTTCAGAACCTAAACATTGGCAGAAAAGAATATAAAGGTACTCAATCTATTTGTATGGGAAATGGACATAGAATTAATATCACCCACACTGGTAGTGCACAAATTAGGGGACAAAGAATACTTAATCTCAATAACCTACTAAGAGTTCCCAAAATAAGAAAAAATCTTATTAGTGTGTCAAAATTTGCACAAGATAATAATGTGTACTTCGAATTTTACCCAAAATATTGTCTGGTTAGAGATATTCAGACCAAGCAAATACTATTGCAGGGTAACACATACAATGGGATATACAAATTCAACCTTTCAAACTCAAATGATAAATGTTCAAACGGTTCAAGAAATTGCTGCTACCTAGCTGAAAATGTATCAAGCCAAAATGATAAAAGTTTATTTGATGTTTGGCACTGTAAGTTGGGACATCCAAATATAAAGATTGTAAAGAAAATATTGTCTGATAATAATATAAAAGTTGATATACCTTCCTCTTATGTTTGCACATACTGTCAGATGGGAAAGAGCCATAAATTGGCCTTCCCAAGATCACAATCTGAGTTTAGCAGGCCCTTGCAACTTATTGCATCAGATCTTTGGGGACCAGCACCTGCAAACTCATATTATGGTTTTAAATATTATATATCGTTTGTAGATGCTTACTCCAGGTACACATGGATCTATTTCCTGAAATCCAAAACAAAAGCACAAAATGTTGTTATTCACTTCATAAAGCTAGTGGAGAGACAAACAGGTATGCAGGTAAAAGTAATACAAACTGATGGTGGTACAGAATACAAGTCATTGAAAGAATACTTTCAAGTAAAGGGAATAATACATAGAATGACTTGTCCCTATACCTCTGAACAAAATGGGCTAGTTGAGAGGAAGCACAGACACATAGTAGAAACTGGTCTCACATTACTTGCTCAAGCTTCACTACCAATGAAGTTTTGGCCTGATGCCTTTGCAACTGCGGTCTATCTAATCAATAGACTACCCACAAAGGTAAAACAGGACAAAACACCTATGGAAGTCTTATTTAATGAGAGACCAGATTATCAAAATCTTAGAACATTTGGATGCCTGTGCTTCCCTCATCTAAGGCCATATAATTCTCATAAATTGAATTTCAGGTCAGCACCATGTACTTTTCTAGGCTATGGTGAGAATCAGAAAGGATATAAATGTTTAAACAGCAGTGGGAAGCTGTTTATCTCAAGACATGTTGTGTTCAATGAACATGTGTACCCATTTGCAACACAACATGTAAAAACCACCCAAAAGTTATATAATCCAAGTGTATCAATTCCTCCCATACCTGTCCATGACAACCATCAGTTTTTACCTCACATTCAAGAGAAAAAAACAGAGTTAGATACTGAATGTGCACAATCAACTGGTGAATCAAGTCAGGTTCAATCCAAACAACCACAAGGAAATGATGAATCACAAATAATCTCAAGTAATCATCAGGTCAACAGCAGAGATAATAATCATGAGCAAATTACAGAGCAGATTTCAACCACATATCAACAACCAGAAGTCAGAGGACATCCAATGATAACAAGATCCAAGAGTGGAATTTTCAAACCAAAGTTATACACTACAAATATTTCAGATGAAGAGCCAGAGACAGTTGAACAAGCTCTCAGCAATGAAAATTGGAAAAATGCAATGCAAGAAGAGTACAGTGCACTGATGAAAAACAGAACTTGGAATCTCGTATCACCACCAAAACATAAAGGCATAATTGGATGCAAATGGACTTACAAGTTAAAGAAAAACCCAGATGGAACCATACAAAGATATAAAGCAAGACTTGTAGCAAAAGGTTACAGTCAACAGAGTGGTTTTGACTTTAAGGAAACATTTTCACCAGTGGTAAAACCAACTACAATAAGGGTAATTCTAACTTTAGCTCTGCATAAAGGATGGACTATTATGCAATTAGATGTAAACAATGCCTTCTTAAATGGTGATTTACAAGAGGAAGTCTACATGCAGCAACCACCAGGTTTCATTCAATCAAAAACCAATACAATGGTATGCAAGTTAAATAAAGCAATATATGGACTAAAGCAAGCTCCAAGAGTATGGTTTGATAAATTAAAAGCAACATTCATGAAATTGGATTATCAACAAGCCAAGTCTGACACATCTCTATTTATTAAAGAGCACAATAGTAAACTAACATATATTTTAGTCTATGTTGATGATTTCATCATTACAGGGGACAGCAGAGAAGAAATCAACCATGTAATTTATCATCTTGACAAGCAGTTTACTATAAAGGATTTAGGAATGCTCAACTATTTCTTAGGCATAGAGGTCATCAGATTGTCAGAGACAGAAATACATCTATGTCAGAGGAAATACATAAAAGAAATACTTGTCAAAGCAAAAATGCAGGAAGCAAAGCCTATGCCAACACCCATGGTAGCCAATTTACATCTATCAAGGAATAAAGGGGATACAATAACTTTTGAAAAAGAATACAGAAGCATTGTTGGGGCTCTATAGTATGTGACTATCACTAGACCAGAAATATCCTTTAGTGTCAACAAAGTATGTCAATACATGCATAATCCCCTAACTGAACACTGGAAGGCAGTAAAGAGAATTCTGAGATATCTCAATGGTACTTTAAACTATGGATTAAATTTGAAATCAAGCAAGCATCTATCAATTACTGGCTATGCTGATGCTGATTGGGCATCAGATCCCGATGATCGCAGATCAACGTCAGGATATTGTATTTATTTGGGGGAAAATATTATATCATGGTGTTCAAAGAAGCAGCCTACAGTATCCAGATCAAGCACAGAATCTGAATACCGCAGCCTTGCTAGCTGCACCGCAGAAGTGATTTGGATTAAATCACTCCTCAGCGAATTACAGATTCAAATTAACAAAAGAACTGTGATATGGTGCGACAATTTAAGTGCAGTGGCATTATCAGCAAATCCAATATTACATGCAAGGACTAAACACTTGGAGATAGACTTGTATTTTGTAAGGGAACAAGTGAATCAAAATAAAATAGAGATAAATCATATACCTGCTTCTTACCAAAGAGCAGATATTCTGACAAAGGCCCTATCAGTTCAGAATTTCTGCCGCTTCAGAGAGGAATTAAGAGTCAAAAGCCTCAACAGTGAGATCAACATCATCACTTCTCACCATCAGACAAATCGATCTGCTTCACCCAACAAAAAATCATGCCAGAAGAGAAAGCCTACTGAATCAGCAGATGAAACAACTCAAAACAACAATTTGACGAACTTCCCACCACAACAGCAGTTAAATCAGGACTCAGACTCAAGTGATTTCATCAATTAATGACTAGAGCTTCACTGATCTAAAAGCCGCTCCAGATCCAGAGATACTCATGGTCTCATGTCTCAGATCAACTCAATTCGACAAAAGATGAGTTCTTTTAATGGTAGATCGTCACTCGCAATCGAAGTACACAAGAATTTCTATTTTCAGAAAGCATAATAAAGAAGTTCGAGAGATTAGGGCTTGGGTGAAAACCCTAGATCGATTTGAAGGGGGCAATTAGAAATGAAGCATCTCATGGATGAAGATAAAAAAAAAAGATAATATATAGATACTTTGTAATGGTAATATTGTAATATCAGTTTATATCAAGGGCAATACTGTAATTTGTATATCTGCCAATACTTATATAAATACCGCATCATTGTACAGAGAAAAGAATGAATCATCAGCAATAAAATACATTTTTCTCAATTTCTTAATTTATATATTTCTCAAAATATACTTTTCTTTTCAAAAATAATTTTTCATTTCTCTCAAAATATATTTTTCATTCAAGTATTCAAGCACGTACGATGTACATATACTATCCGTACGCCACATCACATCTGATAGCTCACTCAATCACACAATTTTACTTCCGAACTAGTATCGTTCATCCGACTTCCTAGTGCGGACTCGGATCTGGTTTCTTGATCAGAAACCATCATTCTCCTTTCATAGCCATAACTATGATAGAGAATTTCCAAAACCAATCAAAAGTCCATATCCAGGGTTCGCCGTCGAAAATCGAGTGAAAAATCCCAACTCGGATCGATATACTATCTTGAAATTATGTACTCGAATCTGGATCAAATCATTATGCGTATAGAATGATATACGTGCATCCTACGTATTTATCTTCATTGATTATTAGCTAAATCAATTCTCTTTTAACTACACATTCATTTTGAACTTTATTCCCTTATTCACAATTGCTTCATTCCGCATGGTTTATCACTTCCATTATAAACAGTTTGCACTCTGACTAGCTTGAATTTAGAAAATAGCTTGAAAGTTTTAAAATAGATAAGTAGTTGTAAAATAGTTATTAGTTGTAAAATAGCTCTAAATAGTTAAGTAGTTATAAAATAGTTGTAAAATAGTTATATGGTTGTAGAATAGTTAGATAGTTGCAAAATAGTTGTAAAATAGTGATTAGTTTGTAAACAGAGGTAAAATAGTAATTAGTTTTCAAAATAGTTGTAAAATAAGTATAAGATGGTTTGGGTTTTAAAACATAAAGGTTGTATAGTATATAGCTTGTAAAAATAGATTTAAAACGGTTTATATTAAAACAATTTATTTGAAAAATAGTTCAGAGCCAAACTGTTCAATTTCCCAAGCCCCATTTCCAATTAATTTCCAATTTCCACTTCCCTTTAAATTTATTCAATTTCAATTTAACTTGCATTAACTTCAATTCCTATCCCAAATTTCAAATCAATTCCCATTTGAATATAAACTTATTCAACTTCAATCTCACTTTCAATTAATTCAATTCATTTGAATTTATCTCAATTCCAATCTCAATTTTAAATCATCTTGAATTACATAAATTTGAGTTAAAAATTTTTTAAATGTTTATTTAATCCTTTAAATCAAATTAACCTTTACTTAACTTATTCCAAAGTTCAAGTAGGAGTTCAAAGCTTTTTAAACGATTTAATCTTCAAAATCCAATTTATTACTAAATTTTAACTTGAAACCAATTCTTAACAATTTCAATTTACAAGTTCATTTTAAACATTTAAAACATCCATCTATAACATCCATCACACATTTCCAGAACTTAAACCCTATTCAATTCAGCCCATTTAACTTCCCTAAGTTAAATCTCAATTTCAACTTGAAATTTCCACAAGTTGTTCATTCTAAACTCATTTAACTTCCTCTAAGTTAAATTCAATTCACTTAATCTAGTCAACCTTATTCAATTTGAATTTTCCATTTCAAATTATAAACTTCTTATCAATATCCTTTCCTATTTATAAGTTCAAAAACTTATCTCACTTTGGGTTTTTAAATCAAAATAAATATCTTTAAAATTTTCAAAACAACTCCTGTTTAAAACAAGACCCCTTCATTCAAATATATTGTAAATAATACCATTTATTATTTCTTTTAACACTTTGAAACAAATTACAAATTTTCTGGACTTAGAATTTAAAACTTCACAATTTAAATTCTTTACAATTTATAAGTCGTACTTACCTAAACTGTTACTTGCTTAAAACATTCCATTTATCATTGTTTATTTTTAAAAATAAACATTCCATTATTAAGATACAATGCCCAGTTATCATATCTAGAAATCATATACACCTTATATTCCATAATCATTTGCTGGAAAGTCATATCAAGGCAACTTATTTCAATGCTTTGGAAAAAAGTTCTAGGATTTTAAATTCAGTTTGAATCCATTTCTAGCTCATCTTATTTAGTTGTATTTCTATTACCACTTAATTCTTATTATTACACTCAATTCCAATAATTATCAACAACCAATTACTTTAATATATATAATAAATAGAAAATTATTGCTTTATATATATCAAAATATAAAAATCATTCATTTTTAAAACCCTTTCAAAATCTTTATATAAGAAAATAACAAGTACGCTCTCATATATATCTACATTCAACTCATTCTAGGGTATTACTGACCCTATCCTTAATGAGTAAACCCACCAGAGCCAAAGTTCTCGCTTAACCTTCATGTCTGGTACCAACATGTAACGACCCGAAATTTTCAACCTCGAGAATTCGACACTAATACGTTCTGTAACAACCCTAGATTTTGACTATATATTTAAATTTGAATTTATTTCATTTTGAAATTATTTTAAAAATTTTTTATTTGTGAAATTTCATCTCTAAATATTTTTAGAATAATAATAGAATTTTTCCAGAATTTACTGTGTTGATTTCCTATTTTTAAGGGTTGTTTTCCTATTTTCCGCTATTTTCTTCATAAAAAAATTATATTTAAATTAATTTTTAAATATTTATTTTGTGAATCTATTTTTATTTTGTTATTATTTATGTTTAAAAATATTTTACAAGCTTATATGAATTTTCTAAAAATTATTTCATTTAATTTCAAATTTTCTAGTCTAGTTCACTGTTTTAACTATTTTTCTTAGTTTTACTTTATATAATTAAGAAATATTATATATATTTTATATTTTGTTAAAATTTCGAAATTTTATTTGATATTATTATTATTTCAGTTACATAAACTTATATAAATAATTAAAGGTAAATTGAAAGGGTTTGTGACTTTCTATTTCCAATGGCTTTTGATTTTCCCACCTTTTCACATTTTTACTTACTTTTGCCATCAATTAGCCATAACTACTCACATATTTCGGCTGCCTACCTCCATTCTTCATTCACGTACATCATTTCCCATCTCATTTCTAAAAAAAATCGGCCATCATCCTCTTGTTCAAGTTTGGTAAAACTTCTTTCTTTCTTTTTTACTTTTATTGTTTTTTTGATAATGATTTGCACTTGATCTTCTTTATCATAGGATCGTCCATGCTCCTCTCCATCCCCTGCCGCCGCCACGCCACCTGAGCACGCCACCAGCACCTCCTCCTCACTGACCACCCCCAGTCGTACCACCCTAGGTGGCAGTTCCTTCACCAAGTTCACCAAACTCCAACATCTTGACCTAGCCGAGCACCAGCTTCCACATCCACCTCTTCCACCACCCATGGCCGCCACCTACTCCACCTCCACCACCTCTAGCACCACCTGGACCCTCTGCCACATCATCACCTTAGACCCCGCACCTCTAGCCGTGACCACAGCAGCCTTGACCGAGCCTTGTTTGCTTGAAAACTTGTGATGTTGTTAGTAGTGATGCTTTGTTGTGTTGTTGTTCCATCTTCATAACTTTTGCCCATCAACAAGCTCATGTTAGACCGGCCTTAGCAACCCAGACCTGACCCAAAACCATTGTCTTAGACCTGTACTCTACCTCTAGCCGAGCCTATGGGATGTCGGAAGCAAGTGCAAAGCATTTCAGCTTTGTTTTATGAAGTTATTTCTAGCATAGTTTATCGTATTTTGGTCTGAAACCTTATAATTGTTATATTGTTTTGTTTGATTTGTATTTAAGGGAATAATCCTTGGCTCCTCCATTTCGTATCTGTGTCATGCTTTTGTGCTTGTGTAGATCCTGTTTGTGCAATTCGTCGTTGTGTCATCAACTCAAAACAGTGAGTTATTCTCACCAGACAGTCTTATACTTATATGAATAGTAAATTGATCGCTTGTGAATATGTAAACTGCATCACCATATTTTATTTTCTATGTCACTATTATATGATGTTCACACATGATTAAACACCTGTTATATCATACGTTACTGTTATATTATTGTTGTTTTTTATTTTATCAGTTAATCACACTGCAAGTTCCCTTTAGATTAGAATCACTATGGGTTGAAATGATATATACCCGAACGGACTTTAGAATAAGGGAAAATCGTTATGGGCTGAAATGATAGGCCTGAATGATTTTCAATTTATTTCATTTACTTGGGACTGCGGGTTCGAAATGATAAAACCCAGATTTTCTCTGTAAATTACGGGTTGAAATGATATATTACCCGTATCACTTTTTCTAGTGTAGAAAATTATATACAGACCCGTAGTTAATATATGTTTTTCTAAAAATTTTAAAATTATTTTAGAAATGTAAATATTAAAATATTTTGATTTAAATCTAATTAAAAATGATTTTTGGTTAAATATTATTGATTTTCTGAATAGTTATAAGTGAAATAAATTAATGAAAAAGTTAGAAAATTTTGAATGTAAGTTATTTTGAAAATTTTGATTTAATTATAATTGGAAATTAAGTTGAAGATGAAATCAAGATAAATTTATCATAATTTGAATTTAAATGAATTTAAAGTGATTTTATATCATATTAATGATTTTTAATAAAGTTGAAATGCGAAATGAATGAATATTTAAGTTGAAATTTTGAAATATAACTAAAATTGGAAATTCATGGAATTGACTTAAAAGTGAATCTTTAGTTAAGTAAATAAAAATAAAATTAAGTTATATTTGAGAATTTGAACTTAAGTGTTACGTTGAAATTTAATGTAAGGAATTTAAATTTGAACATTGCAATTTAATAAGTGAATTAGTGTTAAATATGAATTTTTAAATGGAAATTTATCTTTATGATATCATGAAATTAAGGTAAATTACATGGTGTTTACAGAAGTAAAAGTGAGTAATTTTATAAGTTAAAAGTGATTTAAAGAAAAATATAATTGTTGTGAAATTAAATTGAAAATTTGAAGTTAATTAACTGCATTTTTGAAATGCTATTATTCATAATGTAAATGATAATATGGCATTTGTAAATGTTGTAGTTGATAAGTGAACTAAATAGCTAAATTGAATTATTGGCTATTATAGCATCTTATAAATGCTATAATTGTTGGATTAAACTAAATTTTCTTTGAAACTAATGTAACTCTATTACAGCATTTTAAAGGATGTCTTTTTGTTAAATTGAACTGTTTTGAATATAACTTTCTGTAGCATTTTCCAAATGCTGCGAAAGTTGAATTTTCACTGTTTTGATAAAATTTAAGTGAATAAATGAACCTTGGAAGTTGAAAATTTTGGAAATTTAATAATTTACTTTTTTATGTAATAACTTCATTTTAAATGATTTAAATGAAGTAATTTGTTTAGAATTGAACTATTTTGAAATGTGAATTAAAATGGTATTTTTAAATTGAATAAAATGAATATGTTTTCAAATGAAATGATAAGTTTGATATTTTGAAATGGATTTGAAATGATATTTGATTTTTGGAAAATAAATACCATTTTTAAATTATAACTATGGGTTATAATAATGATTGGTTGTTAAAGAGTCCGGGATCGGATATGGACATACTCTCTGTCGATACCGAAAACCACTTTAACAACTGTGTACGCGGTGGAGATTCCAGAATGAAGTAGGATGGTGACGACGTTCCTAAGGTACATTTCGTGGACCTAACTCCCGTGAGTTAGCATAAGGTGGCTAAAACAGGAGCGATCTCGGGCCAAAGGAGGTAGCACCTCTGGCTGAACACACTTCTTCGATACCATTCAATTACTGTTGTGATTGTTTGGGTGCACCTCTTAATTTTGGAGTGTTGTTCAGGGTGGGCGTATGTGGCTGCTGCGTTACCACCAGCCCGTGTGCGTAATTGGTATATCTACCCTGGCATTGCCTTGTGTGCCGTGTCACCTACCATACCGAGCCTTTACTACGAGTTTGTTTTTCTCCCGTAGCCCGTGTGGTATCCTCTGACAGTCACCCGGAGTGGAGATGGCATGATATTGGATGGACTACTGGGACTATTATGTGTGAAGGGTGATATGGGTAGCCCGGAACGCTATTTAAAAGTATGTTTATTTTACTGTAGACATTATTATAATAGCGAAATACTACTATATAGAAAATAGTTTAACGGATCCTTAGAGGATGGGCGGTCTCAGGCATCCTTTAAGTTTCTTGTATCTTTATTACAGTTCACTTGAGTTGGTTTACATTATATAAGTATATATTGTCCTAACTCGAGTGTTTTGTGTTTTGCTTTACGCTCGGGTAAGCCTGAGTATTCACAGCTTTGGATTCTCTTCCTGGAGCTGGTCTTTCACTGGAGTTTCTGCTTATCTACATATTTATCTACTTCTGTTTCAGCTGTTCTAGTTTATCTCATGTATTAGTGAACTTCTATGTATTTGGGATTTCAATTATGTTGTTTTCAGACTGTATTATGTATTTGGTTTGAGACTCTGTTATAGTAGCTTCATGAACTACTATGTTATTTTATATTCTGCTGCGAGTTATTCTGTTTTTTCTGTGTCTGTGATTCTGTATATTTGATTTTATTTGCTCCAAATTTATTTACAATCTGTTATTTCGCATCATTCAAGTCTGACATGTGTGGATTATTGTCGATTTGAATGGTACGAAATTGGGGGTTGTTACAGTTGGTATCAGAGCTTTGGATTTTGGCAACCATTGCCTCTGCGGAGCAAAAACTCATTAGAGATATGGTATTTCTACCCTAGAATGAGTGAAATCAATCTCAGAATTATATCTTTGTGAGAGACGTATTTTCAAAGTATATAATGATTTTTCAAAATGTTTTCAAAGGATTTTCAATGATTATTTTGGTATATAAATGTGTCTTTCTTTTAAAGGATTTTCAAATGTTTTCTAACTTTCCTTCCTTTCATATCTACCTTGATAGGATTTTTCTTTCTTTAAGATATTCATCCAAGTGTATTATCTTGCCTTATCTTAATTTATCTTTGGCTTGTCTTTATTCTTGTCCTAAATTCATTCTTGATATTTTTCAGGATGAATCGAGAAAATGCTAGAGTAGGGGTCGTGGTATTGCCCCAGCTCCTCAACCTGTTGCTCCAGTCAGGTTCACTGTTCTTTGTAAGGAATTCTCTCAACTAGGTGGAACCCCATTCACCGGTTCAGAGACTATCATTGAGGCTCAGCAGTGATTGCGGAGTCTTAAAAGGATATTTACTGGTCTTGACATTACTGATGCTCAGAAGCGTCAGCTAGCAGCCTGGCAGTTGCATGATTCTTCTTTAGATTGGTGGGAGTCCGTTACGGCTATCACCGTTGAGGCTGATCTCACTTGGGAGCAGTTTAGGTATCCTTTGTGTTATCTTAATTTTGTTCCTATATTTTTTCCTTCCTTTGAATCTATCTTAAGCTTTTTTTCTGTATCTCTTTTCCAGGGAGGCTTTTGTGGCAAAATGGATGCCAAAAGCCGGGAAATCTCAGCTTTATCATGAGTTTATGGATTTGAAGCAGGGTACCATGTCTTTTGCTGAGTATGAGAGGAAGTTCAATGAACTTTCCAAATTCGGTCCTAGCCTTATTGACACTCCTCTTAAGAAGAATGAGAAATTCATTGCTGATGCTCATCCAGAGTATTATAGTCGTCTCATTTCTCATGTTCATGGTTCTTTCACCCAGCTCATGGATATGGATATTCGCTATGAGAATCCCACATCCAAAGGTCCTGCTGTTTCCGGCGCTCAGTCTTCCTCTGCAGTTTCCAAGAAGCGTAAGCCAAATTTCCAGGAGCAGAAGAAGAATTGGCAGAAGCGTCCTGGTTTAGGATCTTCATCATCTGCTCCTGCTCAGAGGCAACCGGTTGATCTCTCCTCCATCACTAGCTTTTGGTGTGACCAGAGAGGGCACTATGCCAATAGCTATCCTACTTTATCTGGTGTTGTTCCTCTACTTGCTCAGTCGGTAAGACGTGATCTCTGCCATATCTGTCTCCAGCCCGGTCATTTTAAGAAGGATTGTCCTACCCAGCAGAGGGGTACTCCTTCTGGTATATTTGCTGTCACTTCTGCCTCATCTCCAGTTCCTCCACCAGCTTCTGCTCCTAGTGATGACCAAGGTACACTCCAGGGTTCATTTACTTTATTTCATCATCATATTCGTGTGTTGTTTAATACTGGTGCTTCACATAGTTTTATTTCTGCTGATTTGTGTGATAAGTTTGAGCATCTCCTTTCTCCTGAGTTTACTTCTGTTCCATTATGTGTTACAAATCCTATTGGGGGTCCTACTAACCTTAACCGGATTTGTCGAGAGGTGAAACTTCTCCATTCTCATTATCGCTTTAGTGGAGATTTTTATATTCTGGGCTTCGATGCCTTTGATTTATTACTTGGTCAGGATTGATTAGTGAATCATGATGCTCATATCTCTTGTAAAGCCCGGTCGGTGCATCTCTTTGATGATCATGGGAATGCCTTGATTATTCAGTGTCGCATGCCTCAGGATTTTGCTGGCAACTTTATTTATTCTTTGGATTCTTCTCCCAATGATCTTGATTCTACTCCTGTGGTTAGACTATATCCCGATGTATTTGGCGAAGTCACTTCTTTACCTCCTAAGCGGGAAATTGACTTTCAGATTGATCTTATACCTAGTGCTCGACCTATTGTTCTTCCTCCTAGAAGAATAGCACCCCGCGAGAAGGTTGAGATGAGAAAGCAAATTGAAGACTTATCTTCCAAAGGTCTGATTAGGCCTAGTTTTTCTGAATGGGGAGCTGCAGTGGTTTTTGTCACCAAATCTGATAGTTCTCTTCGGATGTGTGTTGATTATAGGGAGCTGAACGAGCTCACTATGAAAAACAGATATCCAATGCCTCGTATAAATGATATGTTTGATCAGCTTCATGGTGCCACTATTTTCTCTCAACTTGACCTTGCCGCAGGTTTTCATCAGCTCAGGGTTGCTGAGGATAGCATTCCCAAGGCTGCTTTCCGCACTGAGAATAGATTTTATGAATGGTTAGTCATGCCTTTTGGTTTGACTAATGCTCCTTCTTTCTTTGTTGATTTGATGAATCGTGTTTTTTGTGATGTGCTTAATAAATTTGTGCTAGTCTTTGTTGATGATATCCTTGTCTTCTATAAGACTAAGGATGAGCATAAGTCGCATTTGAAATATGTTCTTGAAACTATCAGAAATCATCAGTTAAAGGCTAAGTTTTCTAAATGCCATTTCTGAAAGGATGAAGTCCGTTATCTCGGGAATATTGTTTCTAGTAATGGAGTTTCTGTTGATCCAGTCAAGATCGCTGCGATCAATGTAAGTCTTTCTTTCTTCTCTTTCTCTATCATTTTAATAATTCTATTTTTCCTGTTGTCCATATTTTCTCCTGATTCTATTCCAAGTTTGGGAAACTCCAAAGACTCCATCTGATATTCGTAGTTTTCTGGGCCTTGCCGGTTACTACCGGAGATTCATTGAGAATTTTGCTCGGATTGCTGCACCTCTCACAGCTTTGTCTCGGAAGAATGCCAGATTTGTCTGGAGTGATCAGTGTAAGGCTGCATTCAGTGAGTTGAAGAGCAAGCTAACTTCCGCACCAGTTCTTACTGTTCCGAATGGAAGTGAGGGATTTACAGTTTATACTGATGCTAGTCGTGAGGGTTTGGGTGCTATTCTCACGCAAGATGGTAGAGTCATTGCCTATGCCAGCCGTCAGTTGAAAACCCACGAAGCAAATTATGATGCTCATGATTTAGAGTTACTTGTTGTTGTCTTTGCTTTGAAACTTTGGAGGCATCATCTTCTTGGAACCAAGTTTGAGCTTTTCACAGATCATCGGTCTCTGAGATATATCTTTTCCCAGAAGGATCTGAATCAGAGGCAAGTTCGTTGGCTTGATTTTCTGGCTTCTTACGACCTCGACATTAACTATACTCCCGGTAAAGCTAATGTTGTGGCCGATGCTCTGAGTCGGAAGAAAGCTTTGTTGTGTCAACTTGTTGTTTCTTCTTCTCCTCTTCTGGATCGGATTATGGCTAAGCAGGATGAGGATGAGATGATTAGATTGATGAAGGAGAGTGTTTGTAGCAGATTGGTGGTGGTAGTGGTAGTAGTGAAGCTCAGATTGATGATAGAGGGATATTGAGGATTAATGGCAGGATTTGTGTTCCGAAGGTTGATAGTTTGAGGCAGGAGTTGCTTCAGGAGAATCATCGATCCAGAATTTCTATTCATCCTGGTGTGTCGAAGATGTATCAGGATATGAAGAGGCTTTATTGGTGGAAGGGGATGAAGAGGGATATTTCTATCTTTGTTAGTCGGTGTGCGACTTGCCAGCAAGTCAAAGCCGATCACCGGAAGACCCCTGGTTTGTTGCAGCCCCTTGAGATTCCTAATTGGAAGTGGGAATAGGTTTCCATGGATTTCATCGATGGTTTACCGAGGACTCGGTAGGGCAATGAGACTATCTGGGTTATTGTGGATAGACTGACCAAGTCCGCTCATTTTATTCCGGTCAAGTCTACTCGTTCTGCTTCTAGTTTATCTGAGATTTACATGAGAGAGATCATTCGTCTCCATGGTTTTCCTCTTAGTATTGTTTGTGATCGTGACCCTATTTTTACTAGTCAATTCTGGAAGGCTTTTCAGGAATCTTTGGGCACTCGTTTGAATCTCAGCACTGCTTACCATCCTCAGACCGACGGTCAAACGGAAAGAGTAAATCAGATTCTCGAGGATCTTCTTCGTGCTTGTGTGCTTGACTATGGAGGATCTTGGGAAGATTATCTCCATCTTGCCGAATTTACCTACAATAATAGCTATCAGGTATAATCTTATCTTCTGTTTTCAGTCTATTCTTGATCTTTTTATCTATCTCATTCCATCTTTATATTCAGGCCAGTCTCAAAATGTCTCCGTTTGCTGCTTTATATGGGCGACCTTGTAGATCTCCATCTTGCTGGATTGAATCAGGTAATCGTTTGGTTCTTGGTCCTGAAGTGATTTTGGAAGCTTCTGAGAAAGTTGAGGAGATTAAGATGAGGTTGAGAGTCGCTCAGGATAGACAGAAGAAGTATGCCGATAAGCGTAGGCGGAATTCGGAATTTGGAATTTGCTGTTGGTGATCAGGTGTTCCTTAAGGTTTCTCCCTTGAGGAATATCATTCGCTTTGGTCGTAGAGGGAAGATTTCTCCTAGGTTCATTGGTCCTTTTCGCATTGTGGAAAGAGTTGGTTCTTTGGCTTATCGTCTGGATTTGCCCGAGAAGCTTTCTGGAGTGCATGATGTATTCCATGTCTCGCATCTTCTCCGTCATCTTCATGATCCATCTCTTATTGTCCAGCCTTCTGCTCTTGATAGTTTGGATATTGAGCCTAACCTGACTTTTCATAGGAAGCCACTTCGTATTGTTGGTAGAGATACAAAGCAGCTCAGAAGGAAATCTGTTAATCTGGTCAAAGTACAGTGGAGTACTGATGATCGAGGTTGTACTTGGGAAACGGAGGAGAGCATTCGTGCTTCGAATCCGGAACTATTTGTTTCAGGTACCATTTTGTTTCTCTAACTTCTTTCTCTTTATTTTTCCTTTCCGTTCTTTTCGAGCACGAAAAGATTTGAGTGGGGGAGAGTGTAACAACCCTAGATTTGGATTATATATTTAAATTTGACTTTATTTCATTTTGAAATTATTTTAAATTTGTTTTATTTGTGAAATTTCATCTCTAAATATTTTTAAAATAATAATAGAATTTTTCCAGAATTTACTGTGTTGATTTCCTATTTTTAAGGGTTGTTTTCCAATTTTCCGCTATTTTCTTCATAAAAAATTATATTTAAATTAATTTTTAAATATTTATTTCGTGAATCTATTTTTATTTTGTTATTATTTATGTTTAAAAATATTTTACAAGCTTATATGAATTTTCTAAAAATTATTTCATTTAATTTCAAATTTTCTAGTCTAGTTCACTGTTTAACTATTTTTCTTAGTTTTACTTTATATAATTAAGAAATATTTTATATTTTGTTAAAATTTCGAAATTTTATCTGATATTATTATTATTTCAGTTACATAAACTTATATAAATAATTAAAGGTAAATTGAAAGGGTTTGTGACTTTTTATTTCCAATGGCTTTTGATTTTCCCACCTTTTCACATTTTTACTTACTTTTGCCATCAATTAGCCATAACTACTCACATACTTCAGCTACCTACCTCCATTCTTCATTCACGTACATCATTTCCCATCTCATTTCTATAAAAAAATCGGCCATCATCCTCTTGTTCAAGTTTGGTAAAACTTCTTTCTTTCTTTTTTACTTTTATTGTTTTTTTGATAATGATTCGCACTTGATCTTCTTTATCATACGATCGGCCATGCTCCTCTCCAGCCCCTGCCGCCACCACCGCCACCTGAGCACGCCACCAACACCTCCTCCTCACTAACCGCCCCCAGCCGTACCACCCTAGGTGGTAGTTCCTTCACCAAGTTCACCAAACTCCAACATCTTGACCTAGCGGAGCACCAGCTTCCACATCCACCTCTTCCACCACCAATGGCCGCCACCTACTCCACCTCCACCACCTCCAGCACCACCTGGACCCTCTGCCACATTATCACCTTTGACCCCACACCTCTGGCCGTGACCACAGCAGCCTTGACCGAGCCTTGTTTGCTTGAAAACTTGTGATGTTGTTAGTAGTGATGCTTTGTTGTGTTGTTGTTCCATCTTCATAACTTTTGCCCATCAACAAGCTCATGTTAGGCCGACCTTAGCAACCCAGACCTGACCCAAAATCATTGTCTTAGACCTATACTCTACCTTTGGCCGAGCCTATGGGATGTCGGAAGCAAGTGCAAAGCATTTCATCTTTGTTTTATGAAGTTATTTCTAGCATAGTTTATCGTATTTTAGTCTGAAACCTTATAATTGTTATATTGTTTTGTTTGATTTGTATTCAAGGGAATTAATCCTAGGCTCCTCATTTCATATTTGTGTCATGCTTTTGTGCTTGTGTAGATCCTGTTTGTGCAATTCGTCGTTGTGTCATCAGCTCAAAACAGTGAGTTATTCTCACCAGACAGTCTTATACTTATATGAATAGTAAATTGATCGCTTGTGAATATGTAAACTGCATCACCATATTTTATTTGCTATGTCACTATTTATGATGTTCACACATGATTAGACACCTGTTATATCATATGTTACTGTTATATTATTGCAGTTTGTTATTTTATCAGTTAATCACACTGCAAGTTCCCTTTAGATTAGAATCACTATGGGTTGAAATGATACATACCCGAACGGACTTTAGAATAAGGGAAAATCATTATGGGCTGAAATGATAGGCCTGAATGATTTTCAATTTATTTCATTTACTTGGGACTGCGGGTTCGAAATGATAAAATCCGGATTTTCTTTGTAAATTACGGGTTGAAATGATATATTACCCGTATCACTTTTCCTAGTGTAGAAAATTATATACAGACCCGTAGTTAATATATGTTTTTCTAAAAAATTTAAAATTATTTTAGTAATGTAAATATTAAAATATTTTGATTTAAATCTAATTAAAAATGATTTTTGGTAAAATATTATTAATTTTATGAATAGTTATAAGTGAAATAAATTAATGAAAAAGTTAGAAAATTTTGAATGTAAGTTATTTTGGAAATTTTGATTTAATTATAATTGGAAATTAAGTTGAAGATGAAATCATGATAAATTTATGATAATTTGAATTTAAATGAATTTAAAGTGATTTTATATCATATTAATGATTTTTAATAAAGTTGAAATGCGAAATGAATGAATATTTAAGTTGAAATTTTGAAATATAACTAAAATTGGAAATTCATGGAATTGACTTAAAAGTGAATCTTTAGTTAAGTAAATAAAAATAAAATTAAGTTATATTTGAGAATTTGAACTTAAGTGTTACGTTGAAATTTAATGTAAGGAATTTAAATTTGAACATTGCAATTTAATAAGTGAATTAGTGTTAAATATGAATTTTTAAATGGAAATTTATCTTTATGATATCATGAAATTAAGGTAAATTACATGGTGTTTACAGAAGTAAAAGTGAGTAATTTTATAAGTTAAAAGTGATTTAAAGAAAAATATAATTGTTGTGAAATTAAATTGAAAATTTGAAGTTAATTAACTGCATTTTTGAAATGCTATTATTCATAATGTAAATGATAATATGGCATTTGTAAATGTTGTAGTTGATAAGTGAACTAAATAGCTAAATTGAATTATTGGCTATTATAGCATCTTATAAATGCTATAATTGTTGGATTAAACTAAATTTTCTTTGAAACTAATGTAACTCTATTACAGCATTTTAAAGGATGTCTTTTTGTTAAATTGAACTGTTTTGAATATAACTTTCTGTAGCATTTTCCAAATGCTGCGAAAGTTGAATTTTCACTGTTTTGATAAAATTTAAGTGAATAAATGAACCTTGGAAGTTGAAAATTTTGGAAATTTAATAATTTAATTTTTTTATGTAATAACTTCATTTTAAATGATTTAAATGAAGTAATTTGTTTGGAATTGAACTATTTTGAAATGTGAATTAAAATGGTATTTTTAAATTGAATAAAATGAATATTTTTTCAAATGAAATGATAAGTTTGATATTTTGAAATGGATTTGAAATGATATTTGATTTTTGGAAAATAAATACCATTTTTAAATTATATCTATGGGTTATAATAACGATTGGTTGTTAAAGAGTCCGGGATCGGATATGGACATACTCTCTGTCGATACCGAAAACCACTTTAACAACTGTGTACGCGGTGGAGATTCCAGAATGAAGTAGGATGGTGACGACGTTCCTAAGGTACATTTTGTGGACCTAACTCCCGTGAGTTAGCATAAGGTGGCTAAAACAGGAGCGATCTCGGGCCAAAGGAGGTAGCACCTCTGGCTGAACACACTTCTTCGATACCATTCTATTACTGTTGTGATTGTTTGGGTGCACCCCTTGATTTTGGAGTGTTGTTCAGGGTGGGTGTATGTGGCTGCTGCGTTACCACCAGCCCGTGTGCGTAATTGGTATATCTACCCTGGCATTGCCTTGTGTGCCATGTCACCTACCATACCAAGCCTTTACTACGAGTTTGTTTTTCTCCCGTAGCCCATGTGGTATCCTTTGACAGTCACCCGGAGTGGAGATGGCATGATATTGGATGGACTACTGGGACTATTACGTGTGAAGGGTGATATGGGTAGCCTGGAACGCTATTTAAAAGTATGTTTATTTTACTGTAGACATTATTATAATAGCGAAATACTACTATATAGTAAATAGTTTAACGGATCCTTAGAGGATTATTGTTACACGTATGACATGTGTGGATTATTGTCGATTATTGTCGATTTGAATGGTACGAAATTGGGGGTTGTTACACGTTCGTTGTAGAAGTGTCGAACAATCGAACGTCGGAAATCTCAGATTGTTAGGGTAATGAAGAAAAGAGGTAGAAGAAGAAACAGAAAATAAAAACACAGAATATCACATTCACAGCGGTTCTAAATATAACATCAATTACACAAAGAAAAGCTGTATTTGTTAATTTATATACACTACATCAAAGAAAAATCATTCACAAATAAATTGGACAGTTGTAACAACTTGTCCCAGACTACTAACAATATAATTCCAATACACGGCGGAGTATACTCCAAACGTTCCTACCATCCAGCTCGCCTCTTAAGCTCCGGAACGTCCCAACCTGAGAAACTATAATACTCGGTCTGACCCGAGCATTACATTAAAGTAACACCCGCGTCAGGCTGGAAACCAGCGTGAGTAAACCCATATGACTTGAAAATACTGAGCTATAATACATAATTTGAAATCCCGGGGTAACTCGTACCTTCTACGAGTTCTTGACTTGTTATAGTCAATCGCTTATTACAAAACAGTATCTAAGAATTGCTACTTAATTTTAAAGCCATGTTATTTAATTTATTCCATTCTAGCCTATTAGATTCTATAATCAAATCTATAAAGAATTATTATAGATTACAAATCGAAGTGGTTTTGGATATTTACAAATACCCTGCCCCGGTCTCTTCGAATCCAATGTCATCTTTAACCTAAGTTGTTTAAGTGAATACAGTTTCAATTTTAAATATAGGATGTCAATTTACAGAACAATTTATCACCGATAAATAACCCACATTATCACCGTTCAACCCAAACATATCATGTCACAGAACATCACAATTTATCAGACTAGAGACATTAATCCAAACATTAAATACAATTTAATCATCTATAAGCAAGATTAATTTGTCACCCAATCTAATTAATTTAATTTACACAAAATAAATAAATTACCTTTAAATCCTACTTAATTAACATTAATTAAACCATTTAATTAATTATTGAAATTAATTAATCATTCTTTAATCATTTAATCATTCACATTAATTAATTAACCTCTAATTACTTATATTAATTAATGATCCTTACATTAATTGTTCTTTGATTAATTAATTAATGATCCTTTAATCAATCAATTAATTAATTATCTTTTATTAAGTAATTTTTCTTTAATTACCTAAGTCCCTAATTAATCTAAGATAAACCACCTTTATCTTAATTAATTATTTAATTACCACTTAAATCTTATTTAATTTTAAAAGCAAGAAATTAATTTATTATTAACATACAAATTACTTGAGACCCTTAATTGATTAAAGTTTAATGTACTTGTCTTAATCACCATTTAATTTCATCACTAAAATATGTTTGAAAAAACTTAGAGATTTAATAATTAGTCTAATAGAAAATTATTTCAAACCAAATCAAATTACTTTCAAATTCCATTTGAATTTAAGTTTGAAACTTGTTTGAGAAAACTTGATAAATACATTACTTTGAACGTGGTCAACATTTAACTTTTGGAAACCTGTTTAATAAATTTACTTTGAAACTTGCATTGTTAACATTTTCCCTTACATTCCATTTTGTTTAAATTAACTTATTTTATAAAAAAATCGGCTCGAACGACCCTTGGCCCAACCTTTCTCTACTCTTCTTTCCTTCATCCCTTTTCTTTTACTTATTTCCATCTACTCTCGCTATATTCCCTTCCCACATTTTTTGCTCAAAAATCACCCAACTATGCACGATCGTGCAGGTGCACACGATTGTCGACCCCCCACCCTCGTCGTCGATCAACCGCCTACTTCGCCTACTTCCTTTCCACCACCACTATCGTCTTAAAAACCCAACATCGCCTCAGTTCGACATTTCGAACCTCCAAACCAATACCGAAAATGGAACTCAACCCCTCTCCTGCCTTGCCTTGCCAACCTCGATCACCGCCGACCACCAAAACTTGACACCCGCTTCCCCAAGATCCACTTGTCCATTTCCCCTCCATGCGCACTCTTCCAGTTGTCCCACGTCTCCGCCATTTCCTTCAACCGAAAATCGAAGCGAAACCCACCTTAAACCCTACCTTGCCTCAATCCGACCACCGTGGTATTATAAAAAAATAAACCACCATTTTTTCCGCACTTCCCATCTTCCCAGCCTTCTTTTGACACAACTCGAGCCCTTGAAGTGGAGAAGTTCACCAGTGATCGACCAAAAACCCAAAATCGATCATCTACCTCTGCCTCCCTTAATACGTGACTAAAATTCCTAAATCCTTATCAAAAATCTTATTTTCCAATGTTGATTCCATTCGTATAGGAGAAAACATGAATCAATATGATCGAAATTCCTCAAATTATTTACTTATTTACTGTAAATCCCATTCCAAGCATTTCTACTTGATAATATTTCATGTAATCATTTTTAAAATTAATTATACTTACATGCAAACAGAAAACTTTCATACGTTTTGGCCTAAAACTAACTAAAGTATGAAATATTGATTTTTGAAAGTTGAACATACCAGGAAAAATATAAACAGAGGTAACAAACATGTACAGGTTTTAATATTTATATATATACATGCATATACACTTTAATTTATGCAACAACACACTCAAATAAGTTATTCTATCTTATTAGTAAACCAAACTCTTGAATTGATCAAAAGATTTGATTTTTTTTTAAATGAAGTTTACTCACTTGGTTTAAGAACGGAGAACAGGCCTTTTGAATTTAAAAACTAGAAATTGTTTTGAGATGATCTGATTGCTGTTTGATCTTGAAACTTTGATCTGTTCCTAGTTGTTGAAGTTGAGTTATTTTGATGTTGAACTAAAATATGGATCTTGCTTTAAGCTTCCAGGTTTTGGATTGTAAAAGTTTGTAGAAGGATTTGTTGCTCAAGTTTTATTTTCTGTTTAGTTTGTAAAAATTGTTTGCATTAGTTTCTTTTATCGGGTTTTGCTTTTTAGTTTTAATTTTGGAATTTGGAACATATGAAAGAAAATTGAAAAGCAATAGTATTGATGTGTATATATATTTGAATTTCCTTTTATTGATTAATTTTAAGACACTTGTATTACATGTTGAAATTTAGTACACACTTGTTTAATGCATGGCATAAATCCTTTACACTTATTAATCTCGTGTATTACAAAGCTTACACATGTTAGTTTCCATGTTAAAATAATTATACATGTACTTATATGTTTTTATAAATTTTATCTATTATGTTTTTTTTTAATTTTATATAAATATACAAATTACTTGTATCTCATGAATTCCAAAAGATATATATATATATATATATATATATATATAAAGCTTTTTATTTATTACCATTTCAAATAAAAATTTATCTTTAGTGTTTTGGAAATATAGAATTTTAATTTTTAAATACTCTTTGAAAATTTAATACATTGAATTCAAATTAATTCTTTCTATTCACAAAACATATATATACACACTTAAATTTTTCAACATTATAGAGTTTGCATATATCTATTTATATATTCGTTAATTTACTATAAGATTTATCATTTTCAGGTAATTATAATTCAATATTTATTATAGTTTCAAATCCATTTATATACATCCAGACATTTTGATTATCAGAATACTATTTGTTCAACCAAATAAAATTATTATCTCAATATTAAAAACCAGTTAATTATCCAATTATCAGATGTTCAAAAGTTCGGGTTATCACATTCCTCCCCCTTTAAATCTTTTCAGGTCCTCGAAAACGAAAGAAGCCAGAATTTTAATTGTTCTGCTAATTATCAGTGAAATTATCCTTTAAACATTCTCAATTCACGTTATTTAAAAATTTTAAAAAAAATCTACATACTATTGCCAAAATAGCTTTATAAAAATACTTTCATAACTCGATATCTCAACAAGTCCGTCCTCGTTCTCACAAAAATTCGGTCATACATTGATCAATCGTAGAGCTGAAAATCTATAAGTACTTGGTAAACCCGTTTTCAACACTCGGTGAAAATATTTAGAAAACTTTTTTGGTGAGAATGCTCACCCCTTTCATGGTCGCAGTTAACCCGATGATTACGTTGTCATCCCGGCAAAATCCATAGAAAACTGTTGGCACTCTGCGCCCCTCGATTACACCATGGAACCCGCCACAGATCGCAGCTACACCCAGGTTTTACTTCTCCATCACAGCAAAAACCCATGTAACTGTAGGCATCAATGTCCTCCAATTTCACTGCCAAATGAAACTTCACCACTCCTACATAGATCGCAGTCTACATCAGTCGAGTCACAATGTAGCCCGTAGGCACTCGCTGCCACACGACTTTCACTAAGTCTTGATAGATCACAGTCTACCGATGTTACGTCGACCTTCCGGCCAAATCAAACATACCGTTGGCACTCATTTCCACACAGTACTTCCACTATGATCTGCAGTAGATCGCAGTGACATCGAGTTACACTGCCGTTGCAGCATAATCCAAATGTCTCTTTAGGCATTAGCACCCTCGACTTTCGCTACCCACACACAATCCTCAGGAACTTCAGTTTGTCCGGACTTCCTCCCAGGATCAAATTTAGAACCCCCCTTAGGGCTCAAGGCATAACCACCCCGTGAATCTCCTAAGAAGTTTATTTCATGGGAGCGCCTTTTTCTCCAAAGCCAATTTTCAAATCTTACTCTTTATGATTAACATATAAATCTCCTATACACAAAATCGATAGTTCTCAAACTTGGCTTTCCAAATTCCCAAAGTTGATTTTTTCCAAAAATCAAAAGCCCTTCAAAATCAGTGAGTTCCAAAAAACTTTTTCTCGAAATCGTTCTCATAAAATCCTTTATATATACAGATATACATAAGTTTATCGCTTTATTTATAACAAAATACTTTGGATTACACCTTACTTAAATAAATCCCTTTTATCCTTCAATTACTTTCAAAGATCACATCTTCAGGTTATAAATTTAATAAGAGGAATTTATCATATGTAACAAATATATATAACCTTAGTTATGCCAAATTAAATATTCAAGTTTGATTTCCTTTATAAAGTTATTTACCATATTACTTACCTTTCAAAAAGTGAATTTTAGTTATAGAAATAGCCAACTTCCACTTGTATTCATATATATTTCTCAAAATATACTTTTCTTTTCAAAATCATTATTCATTTCTCTCAAAAATCTATTTCATTCAAGCACGTACGATGTAAATATACTATCCATACTCTACATCACATCTGATAGCTCATTCGATCACATAATTTTACTTCCGAACTATTATCGTTCACCCGACTTCCTAGTGTAGACTCAGATCAGGTTTCTTTTTCTCGATTAGAAACCGTCATTCTCCTTGCATGGCCATAACTATGATAGAGAATTTCCAGAACCAATCAAAAATCCATATCCGGGGTTCGCCGTTGAAAATCGAGTGAAAATCCCAACTCGAATCAATATACTATCTCAAAATTTTATGCTCGAATCTGGATCAAATCATTATGCGCATAGAATGATATACGTACATTCTACGTATTTATCTTCATTGATTATTAGCTAAATCAATCTCTTTTTACTACACATTCATTTTGAATTTTATTCCCTTATTCACAATTGCTTCGTTCCACCTGGTTTATCACTTCCATTATAAACAGTTTGCACTCTAACCAAGTTCAAAGAATTATTGTAGATTACAAATCAAAGTGGTTTCAGGTATTTACAGATACCTGACCCCGGTCTCTTCGAATCCAATGCCAGCTCTAATCTAAGTAGTTTAAGTGAATACAATATCGATTTTAAATACAGTATGTCAATTTACACAGTAATTCATCACCGATAAATAACTCACATTATCACCGTTCAACCCAAACATATCATATCATAGAACATCATAATTTATCAGACTAGAGACATTAATCCAAACATTCAATACAATATTATCATCCATAAGCAAGATTAATTTGTCACCCAATCTAATTAATTTAATTTACACAAAATAAATTAATTACCTTTAAATCCTGCTTAATTAACATTAATTAAACCATTTAATTAATTATTGAAATTAATTAATCATTTAATCATTCATGTTAATTAAACAACCTTTAATTACTTACATTAATTAATGATCCTTACATTAATGGTCCTTTGATTAATTAATTAATGATCCATTAATTAATTATCTTTTATTAAGTAATTTTTCATTAATTACCTAAGTCCCTAATTGATCTAAGATAAACCCCCTTTATCTTAATTAATTATTTAATTATCACTTAAATATTATTTAATTTTAAAAGCTTGAAATTAATTTATTATTAACATACAAATTACTTGAGACACTTAATTGATTAAAGTTTAACACACTTGTCTTAATCACCATTTAATTTCATCATTAAAATATGTTTGAAAACACTTAGAGATTTAATAATTAATCAAATACAAAATTATTTCAAACCAAATCAAATTATTTTCAAATCCCATTCGAATTTAAGTTTGAAACTTGTTTGAGAAAACTTGATAAATACATTACTTTGAACTTGGTCAACGTTTACTTTTTGGAAACCAACTTAATAAATTTACTTTGAAACTTGCATTGTTAACATTTTCCCTTATATTCCATTTTATTTAAATTAACTTATTTTAAAAAAAACTCGGCCCAAACGATTCCTGGCCCAACCTTTCTCTACACTTCTTTCCTTCCTCCCTTCTCTTTTACTATTTCTAGCTACTCTCCCCCGTATTCCCTTCCCACGTTTCTTGCTCGAAAATCACCCGATTATGCACGATCGTGCACGTGCACACGGTCGCTGACCCCCTAACCTCGTAGCTGATCAACCTCCCACATCGCCAATTCCTTTCCATCACCACTATCCTCTTGAAAACCTAGCATCGCCTCAGTTCAATATTTCAAAACTCCAACCCAATACTGGAAATGAAACTCAACCCCTCTCCTGCCTTGTCTTGCCAACCCCGACCACTTCCGGCCATCAAAACTTGACACCCGCTCCCCAAGATCCACTTGTCAATTTCACCTCCATGCGCACTCTTTCGGTTGTCCCACGTCTCCGCCATTTCCTTCAACTGGAAATCGAAGAAAAACCCACCTTAAACCCTACATTGCCTCAATCCGACCGCCATGGTATTATAAAAAAAACCACCATTTTTGCCACACTCCCCATCTTCCCAGCCTTCTTCTGACACAACTCGAGCCCTCGAAGTGGAGAAGTTCACCAGTGATCGACCAAAAAACGAAAATCGATCAACTACCTCTACCTCCCTTAATACGCGAATAAAAATTCCTAAACCCTTATCAAACATCTTATTTTCCAACGCCGATTCCCTTCATATAGAAGAAAATATGAATCAATATGATCGAAATTCCTTAAATTATTTACTTATTTACTGTAAATCCCATTTCAAGCATTTTTACTTGATAATACTTCATGTAATCATTTTTAAAATTAATTATACTTACATGCAAACTGTAAAATCCCCTTTTTAAGTCAAATATAATTTAGTAATTAAATTGAATTTTTGGATTTAAATGTGAATTAATTTGAATTCTTCCCAAATTAATAAAGATATGTGTTTGTTTTATAAATAAATAAATAGATTATAAATAGAAATTTGATTTGAAATTCAAAAAAATAAATATATTAAAAATAAATTTGATTTGAATATTCTATATTTTAAAATCAATATAATTTGTTTTCTAAAAATTATAATGTGTGTATATGTGTGTGTGTGTATTTGAAAGTTATATTTTGAATTTAAATGATTTCTAAAAGCTATTTTAAAGTTAAATTCTATATTTCAAAATGTATATAGATAAATATTTATTTATTTTTAGTTTAAATGAAGATTTGATAAAAAGGTTTTTATAAAAATATAAATTTGGTTTGTATATATATAATACATAAATAAAAAGAGATGTGTAAAAAACTAATTATAAATATATTTAAAAAAATTATAATCATATTTAAACATTAATTTACAAGTGTAAGTGCATTTATCAGCCATTTAACATTTGTAATTAAATTAGCATACAAAGATACATGTGTAAACCATATAATGTGAAAAGTAACAAGTGTAGAAATTATAAAATGCAATTCAACATTTGTAAGCTAATGAATACATGAAAATAACAAGTGTCATCTTTTAAATTTTCCTTTCATTTTTAAATTTAAGAAATAAAGGGAAAACAAGTTATATATACACATCCATACTTTTACTCTCATTTTCTTTCATGCATTCAAAACGAAAACCTGTAAAATAAACCCAAAAAGAAGAGATCAATACCTTAAACCAAAGTAAAGTTCAATTAATCTCAAACTTTAAACAAATCAAAGTTTTTCAAATTCAAACAACAACAACCTCTTCAATTCTAAAATCTGAATCAAAGAATTCTAGTTCAAAACAAAATCAAATCTGAAGCATTTCAAAACAAAGTGGAAGATCAGATTCAAGTTTCCAATCAAAATGTTTTCCAGTTTTTAAACATAAAGCATCAAGCTTCAGATCAGTTTCAAGATTCAAAATCATTTCCAGGCTTCTACATTTCAGTTTTCAAGTTCCAGATCAAATTCTATTCCTATTTCCAAATCTATTTCTAGGCATGTCTCTGTTTCATGACAGGTGAGTAAACGTCACTTCTTATCAACCTTAATCTGTTTGTTTGATGCATGTGATAAATCTGTGAATTAAAGTTGTCAAAATTTGTTTGTGTAATGGTAAATGTGCTTGCATGAATGTCAGTTCATATACGATATGTGTGCATGTCTATAAGCCTCCTCTGTTCTTGTTGCTCAGATGCAAAACTAATTCAAAAATCAAAATCACTTCCTCCGTAATCTTTCATTTCAAGATGTTTAAGGAAAATATATTAGAAAAATCAAGATCTTAGTTTTGAAAATATTTTTAAGTAGAATTGGGAGGCAGTTTAACTGGAAAAAGAATTTACAGTGAAAACTCAAGATTGTCAAGATTTCAACATCCATAATTTATTGTTTCATTTATATAATCTGAAATGCTTTTGTAAACCATGAATTTTGAAGGTAAAATCATGATTTTTAAGGTTTTAAATCAAGAGAACTTGCGAGTTGAACGGAAATTGAAATCGTAGCAATTTTTGGTGATCATGAGGTCATATAGTCTCGTGCTTGATGTCGAAGGTAGCTTGAAGGCTGGAGATCATAAGAAAAATGGTGAATAAGTTTTTACATCATTGGTGAGGTTATTCGACGTTGATTTAAGGTTTAAGGACCTATTTTTGTCGATCAAAAAATCGAGGTAACTCCGTTGATGTGGGTGAACTTGAAGCGATCGCATCATGGAGGATCGGATTGTGGGACGGTGGCGTGGCTTTGGGTGGAATGGCAAGATCTCAGGTCGTCGGAATCGCCAGCGCTGAGGAAATTTGTTGATCGGGGTTTGGGTTCCAAAAAATATCAAATAGTTCGATTTGGATTGATGAGGTGATTCATCATTCTAGGTGGTCGACTCGATTTGGGGGAAAAGTGCCGACATGTGGGTGGTCGCAGCATCGATTAGAGTGGCAGCGATGACCTGCACAACATGTGCATGTGTACGCGTGTACTTAAGTGTCAGAGAGTTTGAGAAGAAGATGGTAGCTTAGGTGGGAACTCAAAGAAGAATTAGGTTAGGCTCGAGTATACGTGAGTGTTACCTATTGCAACAATTTTAAAATTTAAAACATAACAAAAATTTGAAAGAAAAAAGGGAAGAAGTAACTCACTGCAAGGCTCAGGGGTTTTGGGATTTGACCCAGGGTAAGGCTTAGGGGTTTTCAAGTTTGTCTCGGGTATTTTTTTATGTTAACCAAGTTTTTAATTTTAAATTAAAACAAATTTTCAAATTTGAATTAAATCAAGTTAAACGCATCCTTGATTTATCTTTGTAAAATAATAAATGTTTTGTAGAATTAGTTAAAGGGTTTTAAAATAAATTCTTTTAAATTAATTAAGTTTAAAGTTGAGACGACCCGACTTTCTTACCACAGAAAATCGCATCATCTTTAAGAAAGAAAGGGATAGGAAAGAGAAAAGATAGAGAAGAAGAAGAAAACAACACATCATAATCTAACAGCGGAACGAATAAATTATATTGATCACATAAATATTACATAATTTACAACCATTATCAGAGTTCACAGATATACAACACATATTGGACAGTTATAATCACCTGTCTAGTTATACAACTCAATACAGAACAAGAAACAACTCAAAGAACACACACAGCAGAATACTATATATATCTACACGTAGAAGCCTCCTGCTCCATTACTCCTTCAGAATTCGTCAAGCCAACCTAAAATCCTAACCTGAATCCCTTGGCTACTCGTAAAAATTTGAGTACCCAAGAGTTTATGAAAAACAAAAATAAACTCCGGGTCAGACATGGGTCTGGTGTGAGTAAACGGTTAAAGTTGCTTAACTTTAAAAACCTTTGAAAGAAAAGGTATCACGTAAGACTTCCCACACATAAACATGGAAAAGTTTTTACCTTACGCTAACCAAAACATTTGATAGGAAATTCAATGATATTATAATAGTGTCTAGGGTTTTCAAATAAATATGAAATAGCCGAAATTGTTACATGATTAAATTCCAGCTACTAGCCACAGAAGTGGGTAATACAATCAAAACCGTTGGCACTTATTGGATTTTGGATTCCATACAATGGCAGGGCTACTTGGGTACCGCCCGTCACAGTACGTGGCCTAGATCACCGTATCGAGGAGTACGTCCGCTCCCCTGCAACACAAAGCCGGACCCGTTCCTTACTGAATAGTTCCGAATAAGACAACCCCGGTGATTCAAGCTATCAATCGCACACACAGCCGAAATAAAAGGGACCTCTAGACAGGGGTAAATCTTACTCTCCAGTGGGGGCTACCCACGAAGCTTTGCTGCACCTCCCCTGTTTTAGCCATTCCCGGTTGATGAGGCTTGAGGTTACGATTACCTTTAGTGAACACATCACTTAGAATGCTCATCGTCCACCTGACGATGTTCTGAAAGCATTCAATCCATATAAGTTCGTTCCGGGTTCGAACGTAACCGAAGGCATTATCTCGTTACGCTCATTTTGGAATCACCCTCAGAGTTAACGACAATAACCCTTGCACTCTGAACCACCATCTCGAATTTATAAGAACTAATTCCGTCAACTCATTACGGAATCACCCACAGAGTTATACTGACGTATAGCCCTTACACCTCGAGTCTTCACAAAGCTCCACTTTGACTTACGACCTAACGTTATTTGGAATCGATGTGGTTTTCATATATCCAAATATGGAAACCCGATCCCGGTCTCATCGAAATCCAAA
Organism: Allium cepa; assembly: GCA_030765085.1. Lineage (NCBI taxonomy): Eukaryota > Viridiplantae > Streptophyta > Magnoliopsida > Asparagales > Amaryllidaceae > Allium > Allium cepa. The sequence goes on from CM060932.1 coordinate 899,288,196, forward strand.
GCGTGTCTTTTAAGTCCAAGTTGTTTTAAAGGTTTAAAACAATTCAATACAGTATCTATATACACACAGATAGATAACTCACAAATCAATAATTGATAATCAACATTATCAAATAACAGGTAATCCACATTATCAATATCATAATAGATAATCCATATATCAACATCCCAATTGATAATCTATGCAATCATCACAATGCAACCAAATATTTATATCATACAACCATACTTATCTCATTACTGAGATCACCAAGCATTCAAGACAATCAATGTCATCCATTCATACATAAGCAATGATTTATTCATACCACAATATAATTAATTTAAACTGAATTAAATTAACTATCTCTATCTCTAATTAATTTAAAGTGAATTAAACTAATTACTTCATCTATAATTAATTTAAAATAAATTAAATTAATTTCTTCATCAAAGTAAATCTTGCTTAAAAAAACATTAATTAAACCAATTAATTAATCATCATTCTAATTAATCAACCTTGATTAATTAACTCTTAATCAAGTAACTAATCCTTAATAATTCTCATTAACCATATTAATTAATGAAACTTAATTAATTACTTCCATTAATTAATTATAATTAATTACATTATTCCTTAATTAATTACATTAATTAATCATGCTTAAATTAATTACTTTCAATTAATAAATATAAACAGAAATTAATTATTCTTAATTACTTTATAAACTCATTTATTTATTACACCAAGTAATAAACCTTTGATTACTTTAACAAGTAATTATCCATTTAAAATTACTTTCCAATCAGTAATTTCCTAACTCAATTACCTCTGTAATTTATCAATTACTTATATTAAGTAATCACCCTTATCAAAACTTATTAAGTAATAATACTTAATCTTTTATCAAGTGACTATTCTTAATTAATTAACAAATTAATTAATTTACTTGATCAAACTCATCTCATAAAACAAAATTGAGTAATTCATTCCTTAATTACTCTTATCCAATTAATCTTCAATTAACAGATTGATTATCATCAACTATTAATTAATAAACCTTAATTATTAATCAGTTATTTAATACAAAGTAATTAATCCCTAATTACTTTTATAATTAATTAATTAAACTTAATTAACAAATTAATCAACTCTTAATCATTAATTAATAAACTTAATTATTAATTAATAATCTTAATTACAAATTAATTAATTCATAAATATAATTAATTAATCCTTAATTAAAATTAATTAAGATTTAATAAAAATAGTTAATCCTTAATTAACTTGAATTTATAGATTTAATAACTTCTTAATTATTAATTAAGGAAACCTAATTATTACTTAATAAAACCTTTATTAAGTATTAATTAACCCCTAATTACTTAATTAATAAGTAACTAAATATTAATTAATCATCAGTCATTAATCTAATCATCATAATTATTAGTTAATTAAATTAATAACCATACTTAATTAATTACTTAATTAATCCTTCAAAATAATTAAGTAAATACATAAATTAAACTTAAAATTCTTAATTAACTAAATAATTATTTATTATCACTTTATTATTATTTAACCTTGAAATCTTAACTAATCTTAATTCGTTAATTTAAATTAAAATATAAAATAATCATTAATTACTTTCCTTTAATTATTAATTAACAATGCTAATTTCAAATTAATAAATTACTTAAACTTTGATTGTTCATTAATAAATCAATTTCCACTAATTAATTTAAATAAAACATTTACTTAAAATTCTCTATTATTTTTCAAAATAAGTTTGAAAAATGTTAAGATTTTAACTTAAGATATTTAAAACATTATACAAGTTTATTTATGAAAACAATTCAATTTCAAAAACAAGAATTTTAATTTAACTTAAACTTTTTAAAGTTTAAAACTTATTTTATATTTTAAACTAAATATCAGGTTGAACATTAATTTGGGTTCAACCCCCTTTATATACTTGAATTCAAGTACAAGTACATTTACTTTCTTTAAAATGATATGCCCTTTTTAAAATTTTAAAACAGTTTAAATTAAAACTTAAAAACTGTTAAAACAAAACAGTTAAATACTGCAGCTCAAACCCTGTGACCATGCGAGTAATACCCCGAGCCACAACTAAATGTACTCGAGCTTCCCCCCGAGTCTCCTCCCCTACTACCCGAACTAAATCCAGAAACACAAACAAAACAAAACCCAAAGGTTCTGACACCCACCCCTTCACGTGCACCTGCACCAGGACCTCCTCCGGTCAATGGCGACACCTCCGGCAAGTCACCCAAGCACTTTGCAAGCCCCTACGACCAACCAAATACCACCTCATGTCTCGAATCAAAATCGAGTTCTTCGGGTGAACTAAGCCCAAATACATCACCAGCAAAAACCCCACAATCATCGCCTCCGATCAACAATAATCACCACCACTTCGGCCATAGGTCACTGACCCACCATGCTCCCTTCATCCAAGATTTCACCCCACTCGATGCAATATTAAAGATTCAGTAATCAATTTTCCAACAAGTTTCCAAACTAGGTTAAAAATGAATCTTTGGCAAAATCAAACTATTCAGTGATTTAAAAATTCTTCAATGATTTTTGCTATACTTACTGATGCTTCACCTAACTCCATCCATAATCTCGAGAAATCCAGTTGCTCAAATCAATTGATTTTTGTAAAATCCCAATATCCAGACAATATTCATATTCTTACACCTTACCTTATTTAAAATCCTAAATTTGATTTTAAAAATCCTAAACTTTAGAATGGATTCAAGTTGTAAACTTGAAACTGTAAATTTAAGTAACAAAATTTGTCTTGTTTAAAAGAATTTTTATAAAGATTTCATTTTCCAGATGAGTTGCTAAATCCTTTTACTTAAATTCATTTTAAATATTGAATCTTAGCTTAAACAAACACTTAATGTTTGATAACCAATCCTATATGTAATCAGTGTAAGAGTAGCATGAAATTTTGTTTAAACTTTGATAATTCTGTAACAAGAACAAGTGAACAATGTAATCACAGACATGCACACTCCTGATCACAAACAAATAAACAAAAGTGCTGCACTTATATATATAAACATGCAGAGAATCTTAACCATAGAATTTTCAAAGCAACCATATTTGTCTACATAACTTTAATTAAAAAGTTTACTCACCTCAACCCTAAAGAAGGCAGTGCAGAGATTTGATAAGCTGGGGACTGCAAAAGACCTTGTTTTTCTTTTCTTTTTCTTTTTTTTACAATGCTTCCTTTCTTTAAAACTGCAAAGTTTTGATGATAAAACCGAAGTGCTTCCTTTAAATCTTTGAAAAGCCTTGAAAACATCTTGTTTGACCCAGATTTGCTTGCATGCATTTGAAGTTTTGAAGATGAATTGGGTGTTGCAAAATTCTGTGAGCCTGAAGCTTTAAAATAGAATGTCTCACCCTTTCCAAATTGCTTTTCAGATTTGCATACACAAGAAAGTGATGCAGATTTTGTTTAAGGATTGATCAGATTTCATTTTGACGAATTGATTTCTTTTGAAGATTGTCTTCTATTTGGAAATTTGAAAGATTACAGGTTTTGAATGAGTAAGAGTTTGCAAATGCTTCAGATTTGCATGCACAAGAAAAATGATACAGACATTCAAATTGTTGTAGAACTGGGTTGAATATTGTTTTGAGGAGAGTTTTGATTTTGAACAATGATTTGAAGATTTAAGCTTGAGAATTGGTTTGAATATTTTCTGGTTTTGGGTGTTTGAATGAAGGTTGCATGATGGTTTTAGTTTTTCTTTTAAACATGAATACAAAATTTTGAAGAAAAAAGAAAAATGAGAAGAGGTGGGGTTTAAATGGATGAATTTTCAGATTTAATAAATTAAAAAGAAAATACAAAAGAGGATGGACACTTGTCTCTAATTACATAGAGGTTGTAACACTTGTTATCAAAGTGTTTTAGAAATAAACATTTGTAAATATTGAGTTTGTTTTAATTTTTTTTAAAGAAATTTAAAAGCTTTTTAAATAAATTTCCTAATTACTATTATGTTTTCTTCAAATTTAAAAATACTTTTCTAATTAAATTTCTAATTTAACAAATACATTTTCATTTACACAAGTTTGCTAATTTATATAAAATACAATCATTAAAAAGAAATGAAACCAAATATGATTTTAAATAAAATTATGAACAAATTGCAAACTCATATTAAAGATGCTATTTCAAAAACTTGCATTCATTTTTATCAAATAAATACAAATCAAATTCCTATAGAACAAATCTTATTTTAATTAAAAACATTATCTATATAATTTAAAACCAAACTATATATATTATTTTAATATGTATGTATTTCTTTGAATTCAAATTTATATTCATTTTCAAAGTCAAATTTAAAAACTAAATCCAAAAATCATTTTAAATAAATAAATATCAATTTTTTTTAAATAAGCCCATTATTATTTACAAATAATTTATCCTATTTTAAAAATCAATTTAAAATACACAGATTTAAATACACAGATATAAATGCATTTTAAACACACCTATAAATTTTGAAAACAATGTACCAATTTATAACCATAATTAAAACACTATATTATATTACTTGGTTAATTATCTTTAAAAATAACAATTTATCAAATTTCAAATAATTAAATTAAGAGATTATCAGCATTTTAAACTCCTGGAAATTCCGGGATATTACAATCCTCCCCCCTTAACAGAATTTCATCCTCGAAATTTAAAACAAAGATAATCCAAAGTTTTATTTTATTACAACCCATTCAAACATTCATAACAGCCATACACCATCAATCAAACAAACAATTTCATCCAAACAACCAATTCAAATAAATAACACTAGCTATCCGGACACAGATCCGGATAAACTTCCTAAAATTATCTCGAGTTTCCCCAGTACAGACACAGGGATACTCGCTCTATTAAACCTAAACTAGCTATACTGCTAAGCTACTGAGTTCCTACTCAGCTAGATCTATAATCTACACAAGATACCAAACCACAGACAAGTCTGATCAACAACTAAATCCTTCACAAAACTACTGGTCTCAAAACCAGTGATAACCAAAACGTACTCCCTCGGAGACACGTGAAATAATTTGAATTCCAATCTTCCAAACTGGCAATTCAACTCTTCAACCCAAAACACTGATCTCTACAAAAACTCAGAAGAATCCAATACTTCGAAGCTTACCAAAACTTATTGCTTCCTTTCCCAGAGAAAATCTTAACAACATCGAAGTCTCCAACTTCGAATTCCAAATTCTTCCGTTATTTAACCTCAAAACTTACCGGATGATCCGGGCTGCCTACAGATCCTTCCCGATCAGCTAAACCTTCGTTGATGCTTCTACAAACAAACTGGATCAACTCAACAAACTGATCCACACAAGATCAATCCAAAAATCAAAACCAAACTCTACTATCAACAGTAGAAACAACTTCTCCCATCCGGAAAAGACAGAACAGAATCACTTGCCAGCTTGCCTCAAATTTTGAAAAATAAATTCAGAAGAAACACTCTTATCCAAGACACTGTAACTTCCAAATGCTTCTACTCAAGAACAACAACCACCTTGCTTCCGCTGCACAACTCTGATCTGGAGCAGATGAAAATGCCGTTGAATGAACACAGCACAGACTAAACATCACATCTCAGAAATAAGGTTCATCAGAAATTCCAAGAAATACAGAGCTGCTTCACCAAACAATCACCCTAGAAGACAATCTTCTACCCAGCTGAATCACCGGTATCACTCCTAACATCAAGTCGATTCATAACTCAATCTCCAATGTGGACAAATCTCTAACTTTCCTGAAGATGTACCCGGAAAATCTTCGATAACTCCATAACTTCTACATCTCTAGAGATGCCACAAATCCAAGCAAAGACTTTCTAAGATAATCTCCAAACCATCGCAAGTCACTTTTGCAATCAACCAATCTAATATCCAAGATACTGTTCTTTCTCCATTAATCAGAATAGTTTATCCTTGACAAACTAATCCATCTAAGAAACAGATCCTCACTGCTGCTTCTGAATTCCACTTCCAGGAAATGCTAAGCCAAAAAGATCTTCCTGCTGGGACACAGAACACTCCCGAGCTGCATCGCTAACACAGATGCCAAAGACTTTTTATCCAAAGTTCTTTGAGAAACTCGGACTTCCAACTAAACATATACATCCTGCTGAACTCAGCTACAACCCCAAAGAAAACACACTTCCTTAAACTTGTTCCAAAGAAAACATCTTCGGAGACATCCATAGTCACTGCATCTCATCACACAGCTACCACTTCCTGAGGTATCAAAATACCATTACTCGCTTCTGCCCAACCGACAGATCCAATTTCTCAAAAATCCACTCACACTAGCTCAACCAAACTTATACTTCAAAGATGAACTCCGAATCTTAACAGGTTTCCTTCAGAGATCAATGAAATACTTCATCACTACAAAGATTACTCGAGACGATATTAGGTCTACAGTCTCGACAAATACACTTCCAACCTCAAACATTCAAACTCCAACCAATGGTAGGCATGTTACACACACCACTACCTCATCTACCTTTATAACTTATATTGGGAAAACCCGAACAGGTAACCCAACAGATAGGTAAATATATATATATATATATATATATAGTTATATATAAAAATTACAAATACGCTCTCTCAAGAAAGACACCACTACAGAGCTTAGGTATTCACTCAACTTAATGCTCTGATACCAAATGAGACGACCTGACTTTCTTACCACAGAAAATCGCATCATCTTTAAGAAAGAAAGGGATAGGAAAGAGAAAAGATAGAGAAGAAGAAGAAAACAACACATCAGAATCTAACAGCGGAACGAATAAATTATATTGATCACATAAATATTACATAGTTTACAACCATTATCAGAGTTCACAGATATACAACACATACTGGACAGTTATAATCACCTGTCTAGTTATACAACTTAATACAAAACAAGAAATAACTCAGAGAATACACACCGCGGAATACTATATATATCTACACGTAGAAGCCTCTTGCTCCATTGCTCCTTCAGAATTCGTCAAGCCAACCTAAAATCCTAACCTGAATCCCTTGGCTACTCGTAAAAATTTGAGTATCCAAGAGTTTATGAAAAACAAAAATAAACTCCGGGTCAGACATGGGTCTAGTATGAGTAAACGGTTAAAGTTGCTTAACTTTAAAAACCTTTGAAAGAAAAGGTATCACGTAAGACTTCCCACACATAAACATGGAAAAGTTTTACCTTACGCTAACCAAAACATTTGATAGGAAATTCAATGATATTATAATAGTGCCTAGGGTTTTTAAATAAATATGAAATAGCCGAAATTGTTACATGATTAAATTCCAGCTACTAGCCACAGAAGTGGGTAATACAATCAAAACCGTTGGCACTTATTGGATTTTGGATTCCATACAATGGCAGGGCTACTGGGGTACCGCCCGTCACAGTACGTGGCCTAGATCACCGTATCGAGGAGTACGTCCGCTCCCCTGCAACACAAAGCCGGACCCGTTCCTTACTGAATAGTTCCGAATAAGACAACCCCGGTGATTCAAGCTATCAATCGCACACACGGCCGAAATAAAAGGGACCTCTAGACAGGGGTAAATCTTACTCTCCAGTGGGGGCTACCCACGAAGCTTTGCTGCACCTCCCCTGTTTTAGCCATTCCCGGTTGATGAGGCTTGAGGTTACGATTACCTTTAGTGAACACATCACTTAGAATGCTCATCGTCCACCTGACGATGTTCTGAAAGCATTCAATCCATATAAGTTCGTTCCGGGTTCGAACGAAACCGAAGGCATTATCTCGTTACGCTCATTTTGGAATCACCCTTAGAGTTAACGACAATAACCCTTGCACTCTGAACCACCATCTCGAATTTATAAGAACTAATTCCGTCAACTCATTACGGAATCACCCACAGAGTTATACTGACGTATAGCCCTTACACCTCGAGTCTTCACAAAGCTCCACTTTGACTCACGACCTAACGTTATTTGGAATCGATGTGGTTTTCGGATATCCAAATATGGAAACCCGATCCCGGTCTCATCGAAATCCAAAGCGTTTCTTTTAAGTCCAAGTTGTTTTAAAGGTTTAAAACAATTCAATACAGTATCTATATACACACAGATAGATAACTCATAAATCAATAATTGATAATCAACATTATCAAATAACAGGTAATCCACATTATCAATATCATAATAGATAATCCATATATCAACATCCCAATTGATAATCTATGCAATCATCACAATGCTACCAAATATTTATATCATACAACCATGCTTATCTCATTACTGAGATCACCAAGCATTCAAGACAATCAATGTCATCCATTCATACATAAGCAATGATTCATTCATACCACAATATAATTAATTTAAACTGAATTAAATTAACTATCTCTATCTCTAATTAATTTAAAGTGAATTAAATTAATTACTTCATCTATAATTAATTTAAAATAAATTAAATTAATTTCTTCATCAAAGTAAATCTTGCTTAAAAAAACATTAATTAAACCAATTAATTAATCATCGTTCTAATTAATCAACCTTGATTAATTAACTCTTAATCAAGTAATTAATCCTTAATAATTCTCATTAACCATATTAATGAATGAACCTTAATTAATTACTTCCATTAATTAATTAATTATAGTTAATTACATTATTCCTTAATTAATTACATTAATTAATCATGCTTAAATTAATCACTTTCAATTAATAAATATAAACAGAAATTAATTATTCTTAATTACTTTTAATTACTTTATAAACTCATTTATTTATTACACCAAGTAATAAACCTTTGATTACTTTAACAAGTAATTATCCATTTAAAATTACTCTCCAATCAGTAATTTCCCTAACTCAATCACCTCTGTAATTTATCAATTACTTATATTAAGTAATTACCCTTATCAAAACTTATTAAGTAATAATACTTAATCATTTATCAAGTGACTATTCTTAATTAATTAACAAATTAATTAATTTACTTGATCAAACTCATCTCATAAAACAAAATTGAGTAATTCATTCCTTAATTACTCTTATACCAATTAATCTTCAATTAACAGATTAATTATCATCAACTATTAATTAATAAACCTTAATTATTAATCAGCTATTTAATACAAAGCAATTAATCCCTAATTACTTTTATAACTAATTAATTAAACTTAATTAACTAATTAATTAACTCTTAATCATTAATTAATAAACTTAATTATTAACTAATAATCTTAATTACAAATTAATTTGTGACGACCGCCCATGACTCCTGCACTAAACAAGGAAATGGTGCGCTGAAAAGTGTGCCAGGCCGCCATGGACGACCGTCAAGATAAGGTAAAACACGGAATAATCTATCGTATAACTCACAGTGCATGGATAAAATACAATAGAAATATATATATATAGTGAGGCTCCTCAAATCAGAAATTCATCAATACATTTTGTAATAGTTTGATACAAATATCTGAATAGTCAATACATCAAGCCTCACTACATATTACTCAGAGAATACAAACAGTGGAACTTCCAGTACATATAGTAAGAAAACAATATGCAAAAGCCTCCAGCTCGTCTTCGTCATCAACAGCGTTGGCCTTTAAGAACAGCACCTGTCACCTGCTACCTAGTCTACCCATCCCAACATGGATGAACAGCCCAAGGTAATAAGAGTTAAACATAAAACCTTGAGTCAGACAAAAGTCTTAGTGAGCAGTAAATCAACTATCAAACATACCAAAAGAGCATAAAGGGTAAAAGGAATAGGAACCCAACCATTCCACTCCACCTCTTTCTACAGTGATAGCCCCCAGACACACTAAGCAGAAGCAAACATAGCAATTCAGACATTCAAAGCAAAGTAATTATCACTCGAGTCAAGGTTGGCATTTTCCAAGTACAAACCCCCAAGGCCTAAACCAAGATCAGATAAGCACCCTGAAAACATCGCTCTTGACCCAAGTGACGATACAACCAAACATCCAAACATCCATGACTCTGGCTATCACTGTTATCATTGCCTTGATTTCCCCGTTAGTTGAATGACCGCCTGCCAAGGGCTAATGGTAACCCTGGTTCAAGACATAGCTCCGCACGTCGTCGTGACCCGTGCCTAGGACTATCGCATCTGCCCAGAGTACTAGCACGTCATCGTGACCCGTGCTTGGAACGTCATCGTGACCCGTCCCAACGTACTCTTTCTTTGAGTATGCTAGAACCTTCGACAACGATGAAATCTCAGCCTTCTAGTCATCCTCCTCGACGACTATTCCCATACTAGCTCAAGCGCCTCTCAAGCTAACCATTATCCACAAACCCGGACCACATCACCGAGTTATCAACATGCTTGGGATGATCCCGTCTGGATTAAACCAAGGCTTTCTCACATCCTGCTTTGCTTCATCGCATCATAGCAAAGTCCCATCTCAACATCATGGTTTGCCTCATCGCATCATGGCAAAGTCCCATCTCAACATCATCATCAAATCTATCCATATGAGCTTCAACATCCGCTTCATATGCCACAAGCAGCTTTCCTTATTCAAGAGCCTTTCCACTTGGCTTTTGAATCATCTTCGACCAACTTGTCCAAATCAAGTCATCAATCAACTAATCCATCAAATCAAACATAAATCCAAGTAATCAATCATTCAAACAAGATCTAAATAACCAATTACAACAATAATGGCAATTTCGTAAATAAAGAGTCCAAATCTAACATGCATTCTAACAAGCATGAATTATGAACAATATCTCTACAACTTGATGAATGAACTTTCATAGGTAAACATGTAGTAAAATAGATGTCAAATCATCATGAACAATAGATCTACATGCAGACTTGAGAAAAATGCACGAAATCACTCTCCTTAACACATAAACAAACCACTGATCCAATATACTCCTTTGGGTCCGTGTGAGAGATAACCACCACTCACCGAATCACCTAAACACCTCAAAATCAACTAACTCCAGATCTGGACAGCAAAGGATCTAGCTTGATCCCCCAAAGCTCCTCTTCAAATGATGAAATCTCTCTTCAATGGATGGAGATCTCTAACTTTGGCTCTTGGATCTTCGATTTGATCTTCAATCTAGATGGATGGAAGCACAAGATTAAAGTGGAGAAAAGAAGTGAAGAAGTGTTATAGTCGAGCTCTCAAAATGGCAGCACTTCGTCGCTTCAAAATCCGGTGCCAAAAAGTGAACCAAACCCCTCTATTTATAGGCTGGAAATCCCCATGAGTCGTCCCCCCCTTAAGTCGTCGCCGACCCAACTGCCCCGACCTACGACCTAAACCTAAGGCCGACCTAACGACTTAACCATATGTGACTCAACGACCTAACACTCATGCGCATCTCCTCCTGAGTCGCCTAGACGACCTAACTACCTAACGGCCTAAAAAAGACCCCGACCTATCACAGACACAAGGTCTTAACGACTTACGACTTAACATAAGAGACGACTCAATATGCACGCGACCTAACTGAGATGAGCAACCTAACTCGTACGCGAGTTACGACCTACCACTAAGTCGCTCACACGACTCAGCGACCTAACGTATTTAACGTAAGTCGTCTACGATATACGTAGCGACCTTCCTTAGATCGCCCAACAACCTAACTTCCTTAAATCGTCTAACGACCTAACCCACTTGAGTTGTTAACCCTTAGGTCGTCCAATTCTATGAGTCACTCAATCCACTAACCCGCTAACCACCTTAAGTCGCTCTATCCACTAAACCGTTAACTCGTTCTAACACTAACACGCTAACTCGTTTAGACTTATAGGTCGCTCCATTCCTTAACTCGTCCACGACCTATCTCTTAACTCGCTTAAAATGCATAGGTCGTTACTTCTATAAGTCGCTCCATCCAACCTATCTTCCATACGACCCAAGCTACTCACGACTTAAGCACCACACGGGTTAACTTCACACGACTTAAGCTTTGGTCGACTCAAACTCTAAACGACTTAACAACATCAACGACTTAATGTCGACAGTTTTACAATCTTTCGATCCGTAAAAATACGGGTCGTTACATTCTCTCCCCCTTAGGAATTTCGCCCCCGAAATTCCAAACAAACACGAGCAACGAAAACTATTCTGCATTCCTACCATCCATAGCAATCAACCAACCATGCATCCAATTACTATCCTAGCATGCAGAATTCTAAAATTATAACAAGTTACAAATTCATGAGATGTCACGACACCTTAGGGCCATACCTCGAAGAGTTCAGGATGAGCTGCTTTCATCCTCTCTTCCTCCTCCCATGTACAGTCGTTAACATCATCACTCCATTGTACCTTGAGCAACGTAATCGTCTTCCTCCTAAGCTGTTTCGTGGCGGTTTCAACAACATGAAGCGGCTTACGAGGTCTCGTAATAACTGGATCAACCTCTAAATCTTCACAGCTATCAGCAGAAACCACTGTATTCGAGTCGTGCACATACTTCCGTAGATAAGATACATGAAAAACATTGTGCACACCCGACATCTTTTCCGGTAACTCCAATTTATAGGTGAGCTTTCCAATTCACTCGATGATCGGGAATGGTCCAACAAATCTCGGAGTTAATTTTCCTTTCTTCCCGAATCGAATAACATTCTTCAATGGAGAAATCTTCACAAAAACCATATCGCCTACGTCGAATTCCAAATCCTTTCGACGATTATCGGCATAACTTTTCTGACGGCCTTGGGCTGCCTTCATTCGTTGCCGAATGATCTCTATGCAATCCGAAGTCTGTCGAATCATTTCGGGCCCAAGTATCAGCTTTTCTCCAGTTTCCAACCAACATGTCGGAGAGTTACACGGTCTTCCATACAATGCCTCATATGGTGCCATACCAATACTTGACTGGTAACTGTTATTATATGAAAATTCCACCAAATGAAGATGATCTTCCCATGATCCTCCGAAGTCCAAAACACATGCTCTGAGAAGATCTTCCAAAACTCGGTTGACTCTCTCTGTCTGACCATCCTTTTGGGGATGATAAGCTGTACTCAAACACAACTCGGTTCCCAAAACTTCCTGGAAGCTCTTCCAAAATTCACTAGCGAACAATGGATCTCGATCGCTCACTATACTCTTCGGAATACCATGCAATCGAACTATCCACTTAACATATAACTCAGCCAATTTCGATGCAGTCCTAGTTGATCTAACAGGAATGAATCTTGCACTTTTAGTCAAACAATCTACGATGACCCAAATCCCTTCGTTTCCTGCCCTGGTTCTAGGTAGACCATCGATAAAATCCATCGATATTTGTTCCCACTTCCATGTAGGAACTTCTAATGGCTGAAGCAATCCACTTGGCTTCTTCTTCTCAGCTTTTACCAACTGGCAGTTCATACATTTGGAAATAAAATTTCCAACATCTTTCTTCATACCTTCCCAGTAATAGGTTCTCTTCATATCCTGATACATCTTATTTCCACCTGGATGAATTGTCAACTTCGAGTGATGACTTTCCTTAAGAACTTCATCTCTCAATCCATCTATATCGGGAACAACTAGTCGTCCTTGCTTCCGAAGCCAACCCTCTCGATTGACTTCAAATCCTTTATCATTTTCTGGGTCTGATCTAGAATCCAAATCTCGGATAATCTTGACAAGCTTATTGTCTCGCTTTTGGCTCTCGCCAATTCTTTCCACTAGAGTAGGTCTTATCGATAAGTTTGCCAACATCTCAGGTTCCAATTCACATCTAGACCTGAAGTCAAATCCAGCCAAATACTCGAGACTCTTCCATTCTGAAAACATGGCTCCCAATCCTGCATGTCTTCGACTTAACGCATCAGCCACTGCGTTACCTTTTCCCGGAGTATAGGCTATACCAAAATCATATGATGCTAAAAAATCTAGCCATCGTTGCTGCCGAAGATTCAAATCCTTTTGGGAGAAAAGATACTTCAATGACTTATGATCTGTAAACAACTCGAATCGAACTCCCAATAGATAATGTCTCCACATCTTCAGAGCAAAAACAATCGCCGCTAACTCTAAATCATGAGTCGGATAATTCCTTTCATGCGGCTTTAGTTGTCTACTTGCATATGCAACAACTTTATCCTTTTGCATCAGCACTGCTCCAAGTCCAGTACCACATGCATCGGTGTAAACTACCATCTCATCATTCCCACTTGGAATAGTCAAAACAGGAGCACTTGTCAGTCGCTCTTTCAGGATTCCGAAAGCTTGCTCACACTTATCATCCCATCTGAACACTTGGTTCTTTTTCGTCAATCCTGTTAACGGTGCATCTATCTTGGAAAAGTCTTTGATAAATCGACGATAATATCCTGCTAATCCAAGAAAACTTCTCACATCAGATGCATTCTTAGGTCTAACCCAATCCTGGATTGCTGCCACCTTAGCGGGATCAACCGCTATTCCTTTTCCGGAGATAACATGGCCTAAGAACCTCACTTCGCTCTTCCAGAAGTGACACTTCGAAAACTTAGCCTTCAGCTGATGTTTCCGTAAGATTTCCAAAAAAATCCGCAAGTGTGTCTTGTGTTCCTCTTCAGTTCTGGAATAAATCAAAATATCATCCACGAACACAAGTACAAACTTGTTAAACTGATCTCTGAACACTCTATTCATAAGATCCACAAAATATGCTGGTGCATTGGTCAGTCCAAACGGCATTACCAGCCACTCATAGAAACCGGATGGTGTCCTAAAAGCAGTCTTCGGAACACTATCCTTTGCCACTCTCAACTGGTGAAATCCCGTTGCCAAATCCATCTGAGAAAACACCTTAGCTTCGTGAAGCTGATCAAACAAGTCATCTATTCTCGGCAATGGATACTTGTTCTTCTTAGTCACTTTATTCAGCTCACGATAATCCACACACAACCTCAACGATCCATCCACTTTGGTTGCGAACACAACTGGTGCACCCCATTCGGACACGCTACGCCGAATGAATCCTTTCCGTAAAAGGTCATCAACTTGCACCTTCAACTCTTGCTGTTCCCTAGGCGCCATCCGCCTAAGAGGCATCACAACGGGTCTGGCTCCCTCAACCAGATCGATACGAAACTCGATCTCTCTATGCGGCGGTAACCCTTTGACCTCGTCAAAGACATCCTCAAATCCATTCACGACAGGCACCGATAACAGTCCATCCCGTGGAGCAACCAGCGAATACATGAAGCTCATGAAGACGCCTTCCTCATGCTTACATCGTATCACAACGTTTCGCCCCTCCACATTCTCGACTGTCACCTCCAGCCTCTTACAATCAACCCTTGCCGCATACTTCCTAAGCCAGTCCATACCCAAAATAATTCCGAACCCCGCAAAGTTCAGAACAAAATAATCACAAACAAAAGAGCAATCATGACTCGACACAACTATACCACGGCATATCATACACAAACAAGACGAACCCCCAACTGGATTAGTCACAACTAATGGTCTCTCAACAATATCCGGTTCCAAACCCAACCGGCCTACAAGTTCACTGCAAACAAAAGAATGCGACACTCCAGTATCAAACCACACTCTAACTGGAACATAAAAAATGGATAGAGTACCTTGAACCACCACACTCTTTCCTTTCTCTTCAGTAGTAGGAGCTTCCAAAGACGATGGCACAGCCCCCAAAGCATAAGCTTCCACAATCCGCCTGTCCTTCCTCGGTTCTGGACAATTCCTCTTAATATGCTCCAGCTTATCACAGTTGTGGCACTTCACCGGCACTCTCGGATTCTTGCAATCTCTGGAGAGATGACCCTTCTATCGACAGTTGTAGCAGATCACTTAACCCTTTGGCTTCTTTTGGCCATCCTTACCCTTCTGCTACTGCTGCTTTCTCTTCTTGTTTCCACTTTGCTCCTTGGTCACAGCAACAACAGATTCTTCCTTAGGAAACAGATTCTCATGCCTGAGAGCCTTCTCCACAAGCTTCTCAAATGGATCGTCCAGATGATCCACCAACTGTCTCCCAAGATAAGTGTCCAAACCTGTCACAAACTTCTCATTCTTCCGATAGGGAGAATCAATATACGACCGAGCATACTTGGACAAAGCTTCAAACTCAGAAACATACTCAAGAACTGGTCTCCCATCTTGCTTGAGCTCCACAAACTTTTTAAACGGAACGAATTTCTGAGCTGTAGAAATGAACTTAGCCTCAAATATCGCTTGGAATTGCTCAAAGTAATCTCTTCCTCTGAAGTATCAATGGTGATAGAGTTCCACCAATCAGAAGCTCTCCCTTGTAGCTGTCTTGATGCAAGCTTCCTCTTAGTTGCATCCCCAATTCCCAAATCACCAAAGATCCTTCTACAAGCATCAATCCATCTCTGAACTTCAATGGTTGATTCTGTTCCCAAGAAAACCTTTCCTCCAAGAGCAGTATAGTCTTTACACAACTTAGCAAAATCCATTGGTTTTGGGGCTTGAACCTGAACTCCAACATCTACCGATGACCCCGAGGCTGGCATCCTTCTCATGATCGAAGTCATCATGGCCTCAAACATAGTAGCATAATCAGCAGCCCCTTCAGCAGCACGGCCTTCCCTAGCAGCTGGTCTCCCTCTTCGACTCATCCTTAATATCTATAAAAAGGAATGATTAGAACACCTTGAGAAACAACTACATAAGGAGTTCAAATCCTTCTAAGCTACTATATTATATATAGTAATCATCCATCAAAATACAATTACGTCTCTCATACGTAGTTACGTCAGCGAGCATTGGCTAAAATCGATTAACCAATGCTCTGATACCAAATGTGACGACCGCCCATGACTCCTGCACTAAACAAGGAAATGGTGCGCTGAAAAGTGTGCCAGGCCGCCATGGACGACCGTCAAGATAAGGTAAAACACGGAATAATCTATCGTATAACTCACAGCGCATGGATAAAATACAATAGAAATATATATATATATATATAGTGAGGCTCCTCAAATCAGAAATTCATCAATACATTTTGTAATAGTTTGATACAAATATCTGAATAGTCAATACATCAAGCCTCACTACATATTACTCAGAGAATACAAACAGTGGAACTTCCAGTACATATAGTAAGAAAACAATATGCAAAAGCCTCCAGCTCGCCTTCGTCATCAACAGCGTTGGCCTCTAAGAACAGCACCTGTCACCTGCTACCTAGTCTGCCCATCCCAACATGGATGAACAGCCCAAGGTAATAAGAGTTAAACATAAAACCTTGAGTCAGACAAAAGTCTTAGTGAGCAGTAAATCAACTATCAAACATACCAAAAGAGCATAAAGGGTAAAAGGAATAGGAACCCAACCATCCCACTCCACCTCTTTCTACAGTGATAGCCCCCAGACACACTAAGCAGAAGCAAACATAGCAATTCAGACATTCAAAGCAAAATAATTATCACTCGAGTCAAGGTCGGCGTTTTCCAAGTACAAACCCCCAAGGCCTAAACCAAGATCAGATAAGCACCCTGAAAACATCGCTCTTGACCCAAGTGACGATACAACCAAACATCCAAACATCCATGACTCTGGCTATCACTGTTATCATTGCCTTGATTTCCCCGTTAGTTGAATGACCGCCTGGCAAGGGCTAATGGTAACCCCGGTTCTAGACATAGCTCCGCACGTCGTCGTGACCCGTGCCTAGTGTAACGAGACGGATTTTGCCCGCTCAAAAATCGACATCCATACTTCACATCGTACTCGAATGTCATAGATTCGACCGTTCAAATCCGATTCGTCGGAGCTTATAACAATCATTAAGCAAACAACACAGCGGAGTAAAAGAATAATACATTGATATACAGCTTTGATAACATATCTGATACAACAGATGATCCAATAGATATCAATATACATCAGAGATATGATACAATAAAATAGCAGCGGAAAAGAAAATAGATGACATCTAACATACGGAACAATATAACTCTAAAATAGTCTTCAAGGAAGAACTCCGAGAACTGCAACTCCATTTCCAAGAATCAATCCAGCAATAACTCGAACTCCCAATCACGATGCACAAAGATAGGCAAGACTGGTGCGATCCAAAGACTGAACTAACTCCAGATAATCCACTATATCTAACTATCTGTAAAACCCAACTCTAGACTGCTCGTGTAGAAAATAATGAGCACCCAGAGTTTAGGAAAGAAACGATAAACTCCGGATCAGTCGTGGGACTGGTGTGAGCAACAAAAACAGCTTATCTTTAACCAATCAACAAAAGATTATAAAGTCAATTCGCAATGCTTTTGAAAAATGAGACTACCATAAGGCCTCCCGCACACACACACAATGCAAACGCAGAATCGGAGGAGATTTCTCCTTATGATAGTCAAAGATGCTTGATACGCATTAAAAAGAAACATTTGATGTTATTACTAGTGCATAGTGTAGTGGAAAATTCATTTCGAAAGTAGAATATAAATCTTAGCCAACATACGACCATTATCGTATGCCTACTATAGCTACCATCCAAACAGTGTTGCGACACCATAAGTGAATGATAGGTTCTACAACTAATACCGTACAAGTTTCGTATTGGGAATTGGATTTCCAACAAATGGTCAGGCCAAGTAACTTCCCATTGCCACATGAGAATGCCTCTGGAAAGACATCCCCGAGAACCAAACCGAAACTCTGCCAACACAAGGTCGGGTTACCCCTAACTGGGTAACTACTGACACGAGCACGCCATTCCCCGATCGTAAACGACCTTTCTCACGGGATCCCGATAACCAACAACCACAAAGTAATAAATTCGTAGTAACCACATAGGTTAAATATCTGGGCTCCATACCATGATACCACCTCTATCCAGAAGGAAATGTACATACCCTAAAGGGTGCTACCCCTCATAACCTTGCCGCATCTTTCCTGTTTTGACCATTTTCGGGGTGTGAGGCTCGACGAAGTCACGTCCACAAAAACATACTTTATACAAAAGCCATGCTTTGGGTCAACAAATGATCAACACAATGATCACCAAGATAGACGATCAAATAAACGATCCTATCACAATAATCAACACAATGATCATTTACAGCAACACTCAGCATGTCACATTACCAAATTGGGAATATATCGCTGATAACTTCAACTATATAACCTCTAAGCTCGTACGTCTCAGAGAAGGGTGTTAAGCTAAAAGAATAAATTCTCCGCCACCAACAGAAATATATTTGAAAGAAATCTGCTTTATATCTCAATTTGTAATGCCAGACATACAATCCATACAAGTCTGTTCCGGGTTCGAACAGAACCGAAGGCACTTACAAAGAAGTCCTTGCAACCCGGATATTCACAATCCCGATCGGATTTTCCCATCACTTAGGGAATCTCTATACCAGGAGCTACCCAGTGCAGAGACAATCGATAGGTCATCCTATCGCTTTCGCAAATACCCGGTCTTCAACACCAGTCTTTAAATGCTATCCATAACGTCGAATCACTTATTCGGAATGGGTTATACGACACAAAGGTCCTTTCCCGGCTAAACCGAATAGTGAGCGAAAATATTTTAAAAATATATGGATATTGGGATTTCAATTAAGTCACAACTTATTTCCCAAAACTTTTCTTCAAATGGTTTAAATAAATTACCATTTTCAATCTTTTAAACAAAAAGATTCATTTTCACAACCTTTAACGGTTTAAACAATTTTCACATTTTAATCTTTTAAACAAAAGATTCATTCACAGATTTTCCAAATCAATTTTCATTTCAATTTGATTAACTCGTTAAATCTTTAAATCAAAGATTTAACTTATAGCCTTCAAAACAATTTCATTTCAATTTGATTTAAACAAATCATCAATTTAAATCTGTTAAAAATAAACAGATTTAATTCATAGCTTTCAAAAAGAATTCATTCATAACTTGGGAAAATCATTTCTCTATTCAATCTTGAAATTCCCCTAATTAACTGGAATCTCGGTTCTTATCTAAAAGTGTTTATCATTTGAAAACAACAGTTTTCATTTTGGAAATCTGATTCATTTATACGAGTTGAAATCCTTGGGTTAAGTTCAAATTCCCAAAAATAATACTTTAAAAATGATTTAACTCATAATGACTAGTATAATATCATTAATCCCTAGTTTCAAATTACAGAATTCAATTCAAATATTGAATTCAAATTTAAATCAACTTATTTAAATTCCAAAACTTAATCAAGTAATTTAAAAATAATAAATTCTATTTTGAAATTCCATTCCAAAAGCTTTTCACATTTATTCCGATTCCATTTCCAAAACATTTGAATTCAAATATTCAAATTTAAACTATTTCAAAAATCTGTGACTTAATCGATTTCCTCGTGAAATCCATAATTGTGTGTGTATGAGTGTGGTCCAGGGGTTATACACAGTAGTGCAACAGCATACAATCATCACAGATCAGAATACAGGAATATAGTTGATAAGCGATATAACTATAACGCTCATCGTCCATTCACAGATAATATACAAATATAAATAAATGAATGAATCATACACAGCTCAATCCATAGAACAAAATATCACAGATCAGATAGGACAATCAATTCAAGATATCTCATACAATACAATCATTCATAAGTAAGGTCAAGCATTTAATAATCATTTATAAGCAGGATTAATTAATTGTTTTAATCCTAATTAATTCAATTTATTTCCAAGTAAATAAAATAAAATTACTTATGAATTTATCATCCCATTCTGGTTTCTTAATTCAAATCATTTGATATAAACTAATTTATCAAACACTTAAATTAATTAAATTATTCTTAATCAATCATATTAAATCGACTCTTGAACCAATTATATATATAATTAATTTACTTCTTGATTCATTATTTCAAGAAATTTACTCTTTAATTACTTATCATTAAGCAATCATCTCAAAATAACAAATCATGAATTACCAATTTATCTTTATCATTAATTTAAATCAAAATATTCAAGTTTAATTACAATTAGTAATTAACCCCTTAATTTCTTTCATTAAGTAATTAACAATTTACAATTGATTATCTTAATTAATTTAATCTAATAAATCATCAAAATTAATCACATTAATTTAATTACTTAATAATTCCTAGTTAATTATCTTCATTAACTAGTAAAATTTCTTAATTACATTTAAATTAATCTCTAATTATAAATTAATCTAAATCATTAATTTATGAATTCGATAAATAAATCATTCCTTAATTATCTTATTTAATCGAATCATTTAATACCTTAATTATCTCTAAGGTAATTTATTTATTTCTTTATTAATGATTAAATACATATTAATGTGTAGAACATTACCCTTTTTAAATTTAACAAACCCAGGCTTGAATTCAAACAGAAGAACAGGCCTCTGTTTTTAAAATGCCTGGAACTAACAAACTTAAGACAGCACACTACTTCGAGTCGCCTACCTCTTTACTTCGAGAGTGACCCGAGAAAAATGCCTGAGTGCTTTGAGTTTTTCCCTACAGCAAAATTAAGTTTTAAACTACAGTACACATTCAAGCATCAGGCCTATACGCGCACGCGATCCAGAAAACCCGAAGCAACTTCCAAATTTTCTCGAGCAAAAGTACGTGGCGACCCAAACTTGCTTCTTCTTCTTCCACAACTCTCCAAACCCAGATACCACATTCACGCGTGCACGTGCACCACCCTTCTGGCCTCCTCCGATCCAAGCTGCGATTGTCAACACATCAGCCATGATCTCTATGAGCCTCACAAACAGTCAAATACTCAAAACAACAGCGAATTCAAAATTGAACAAATTGACCCAGACCTGAAACAAAAATGCATCCACCCCTTCGAAACATGTCATCGCCACATTCACGCCACCACAACCACCGGAACACGTGAAACTTCGTCTACACGATCGCCAGCATCCCCTCTACTTCCACCCAGAGCCACGCAACGCTCGATCGTCTATCGGGGACGAACGATTCAAATTACTCAGCCGCTACAAAATTAGTTTTAGAAACTAAACCTCGCCACCGCCGCTTCCACGTCGAATTGGAGCAACTCCAGATAATTTTCCCAACTCCTCCGGAGGCTCCTTCACCCCCACGCGAAACGCCGAGTATTCCGGTCCACTCTATCACCCAAAAATCGACCATAACCCATTTTCGTTCATCCCGGAACTGTAGCTTAATCCTAGCTCTAAAAATTTTGATTCGAGCTTTAAAAATCATATTAAAGTATAACAATCCCATTTATACACCTGAATTCATAAATTACGAAGTTTGAATTCTTGCTCTTTTTGAACTTAGCTGGGTTATTTTACTTTCCAGAGAAAGTTAAACTTGGTTTTAACTTCTATAAATTTTTAATCTCAAGTTTATACTATAACAACCAATTTCCATTTTGATTCTAAGTCCACTCTATAAGTAGATTGAAAGAAAAAGAATTTTGAATCAAAGATGTTTTGTTCATGAACTTAAAACAGAGAGGTATTTAAATATCAGCCTGCACACCCATTCCATTACCAAGAACACACACATACTTATGTATTCACAGACATGTAGTTGCAACATTTCTTTTTAATCAAACTTAAAGCTCTAAAGTTTGTGTTTACTCACAGTACTTAGTTTAAACAGAGAAGATGTTTTCTTTTTTTTTTTTTTTTAAACCTGCATACATCATTTTTATGTATACTTATACACATTTTCAAACCTGCATACATCATTTTTATGTATACTTACACACGCAAGCAAACATTTACATTCAAAATAAGTTTATACTTTGAGTTTTTTTAAAAAGAATGTTACTCACTTGTGTTGTTTGAAACAGAGAGCATGAGCAGCTGGAAGTGCTCTGAGAACTGGAAAAATGGATTTGCTTTTGTTTGAACAGCCTTGTGTAATTTCAAACTGAACCTTCATCTTGATTATCAGGTTGTAGTTGCTTTTGAAGTTGATATATATGGGTTTACTGTAAGTATTACTTGTACAGGGTGATGTTGTTTGTACAACATAGGCATGGCTGATATGATATGCTTGCTTGTACTTGTTTTATTCATTTGTTTAGTGAAACAAGATCTCGGCTGAGATGATAGGTTATGGTGGCTGATGTATAACATTTTTTTATTTGTACAAGTTGATGTTATCTTGTTTGTACTGGGAATTATTCATTACTCTTTGATCAGAGATTCCCTCTTTGCATAAGGAGGCTGAGTTGATTTTTCTTCTTTTTAAATGTTACTAGCCTTTAATGAATAAGTATCTTATGTTCCCCACTCATCTATTGTTATGTATATATATACACAGTCCTGCTTTGTTTTGATTCATACTTATGTAAATTATTATTATTTGCTTTGTTTTTAAATTATGTATGTAGTTAGTTTGTGGATATTTTGCTTTGTATTCTTTTTATAGTTTAATTCATTTTATATTTAACTTATACTTTGGAATATGAATAAATTTCTATTGTTAACTAAAAATATCATTTTACTTGTCTTTATCACTTTGAAATAAAATGAAGTTCTACTTTTGTCATGTTGTTATAGTTTATTCTTTTATGCATTTACTTCCTATTTTACACTAATGTGTTACTATATATGTTATTTCTTTTGTTTTAGTCCTTTGTATTGTATTTGTTTGTTTTATTTTCGTCTACATTCTTTTCATATTTAAACGTATTTTATTTTCTTTAAATCTTCTTGTTTTGAAATATAAATAAATTTCTATTTTATTATGTTGTTAGAATTTAGCAAATGTTCTACTTCCTATTTTTATTAAAATTTATCTCATATTATTTTTCTATTTCTAGTTTAAATATTTATTGTTATCTTACTTTAATATTTAATTATGAGTTACTATATATATATATTTTTCTTAATTTATTTTATAACTCAAATATTTATTAAACCATTCATCTAAGATTTAAATTCAAATCAAAATATATATATATATACACTCAAGATTTTATAATTTCAAATTGACTCATATATACCCAAATATACATATATATATATATATACATTCACATATATACATATATATATAATATTTAAAAATTTAAATGATTTATATAGAATATATTTGAACTTGGGGAAACTCGCTTCCATTTATAATCAATTTCTCTTACAATTTTATTCAGAAATTCATTTAATTATCAATTTAAATTAAATTAAAATCTAGGGTCGTTACAAACTTCCCCACTTAAAAGAATTTCGTCCTCGAAATTCGCAGGCACGAAAACAACACAGAGATAGCTATATAGAGAAATATCTTTTCAAATCAAGCTGGATATCAATTCTGCATTTGGCTCACCAAATCAGAACATCAATAATAGATATAAGAAATTATAATAAAATTTCAAATTTTGGTTTTAAACAAAATCATTTTATCGATACAATTCTAATCATTCTTCATATTCTATTAATCAATTTAATTCAATTAAAATTTCCAATTTATTTAAAATTTCCAATTTCTAATTCATTTATTAGAGTTTAAATCGAAAAGCCGATAAGAAATCGATGAAGATACGAAGTAAAATTTCCTACAACGATTTGTAGAGCATCACCGCACCGAAAACTTCTTCTTGTAGCTGATACGAAGAAATCAAAAGAATTTGGAAACGAATCAAAGAAAATTGATAGAGAAAGTTATTTCCACCGTTGTTACAGAGTTTTGACTAATTATAGTCGTATTCCCCTGTCCTCTATCTCGTTCTTTTCTTGCACTCATACTCACTATCAGTAGATAGTAAGAGAATTTACTGAAGCATTCAAATGGATATCTTAAGGATTACTCATTCTAGGATTTACTTCATCCTATCTCTAATGAGCTACTTAATGTGTTACACTCCTGAGCTAAAGTTCAACCCTTAGCTCTGATACCAAATTGTAACGAGCCGGATTTTGCCCGCTCAAAAATCGACATCCATACTTCACATCGTACTCGAATGTCATAGATTCGACCGTTCAAATCCGATTCGCCGGAGCTTATAACAATCATTAAGCAAACAACACAGCGGAGTAAAAGAATAATACATTGATATACAGCTTTGATAACATATCTGATACAACAGATGATCCAATAGATATCAATATACATCAGAGATATGATACAATAAAATAGCAGCGGAAAAGAAAATAGATGACATCTAACATACGGAACAATATAACTCTAAAATAGTCTTCAAGGAAGAACTCCGAGAACTGCAACTCCATTTCCAAGAATCAATCCAGCAATAACTCAAACTCCCAATCACGATGCACAAAGATAGGCAAGACTGGTGCGATCCAAAGACTAAACTAACTCCAGATAATCCACTATATCTAACTATCTGTAAAACCCAACTCTAGACTGCTCGTGTAGAAAATAATGAGCACCCAGAGTTTAGGAAAGAAACGATAAACTCCGGATCAGTCGTGGGACTGGTGTGAGCAACAAAAACAGCTTATCTTTAACCAATCAACAAAAGATTATAAAGTCAATTCGCAATGCTTTTGAAAAATGAGACTACCATAAGGCCTCCCGCACACACACACAATGCAAACGCAGAATCGGAGGAGATTTCTCCTTATGATAGTCAAAGATGCTTGATACGCATTAAAAAGAAACATTTGATGTTATTACTAGTGCATAGTGTAGTGGAAAATTCATTTCGAAAGTAGAATATAAATCTTAGCCAACATACGACCATTATCGTATGCCTACTATAGCTACCATCCAAACAGTGTTGCGACACCATAAGTGAATGATAGGTTCTACAACTAATACCGTACAAGTTTCGTATTGGGAATTGGATTTCCAACAAATGGTCAGGCCAAGTAACTTCCCATTGCCACATGAGAATGCCTCTGGAAAGACATCCCCGAGAACCAAACCGGAACTCTGCCAACACAAGGTCGGGTTACCCCTAACTGGGTAACTACTGACACGAGCACGCCATTCCCCGATCGTAAACGACCTTTCTCACGGGATCCCGATAACCAACAACCACAAAGTAATAAATTCGTAGTAACCACATAGGTTAAATATCTGGGCTCCATACCATGATACCACCTCTATCCAGAAGGAAATGTACATACCCTAAAGGGTGCTACCCCTCATAACCTTGCCGCATCTTTCCTGTTTTGACCATTTCCGGGGTGTGAGGCTCGACGAAGTCACGTCCACAAAAACATACTTTATACAAAAGCCATGCTTTGGGTCAACAAATGATCAACACAATGATCACCAAGATAGACGATCAAATAAACGATCCTATCACAATAATCAACACAATGATCATTTACAGCAACACTCAGCATGTCACATTACCAAATTGGGAATATATCGCTGATAACTTCAACTATATAACCTCTAAGCTCGTACGTCTCAGAGAAGGGTGTTAAGCTAAAAGAATAAATTCCCCGCCACCAACAGAAATATATTTGAAAGAAATCTGCTTTATATCTCAATTTGTAATGTCAGACATACAATCCATACAAGTCTGTTCCGGGTTCGAACAGAACCGAAGGCACTTACAAAGAAGTCCTTGCAACCCGGATATTCACAATCCCGATCGGATTTTCCCATCACTTAGGGAATCTCTATACCAGGAGCTACCCAGTGCAGAGATAATCGATAGGTCATCCTATCGCTTTCGCAAATACCCGGTCTTCAACACCAGTCTTTAAATGCTATCCATAACGTCGAATCACTTATTCGGAATGGGTTATACGACACAAAGGTCCTTTCCCGGCTAAACCGAATAGTGAGCGAAAATATTTTAAAAATATATGGATATTGGGATTTCAATTAAGTCACAACTTATTTCCCAAAACTTTTCTTCAAATGGTTTAAATAAATTACCATTTTCAATCTTTTAAACAAAAAGATTCATTTTCACAACCTTTAACGGTTTAAACAATTTTCACATTTTAATCTTTTAAACAAAAGATTCATTCACAGATTTTCCAAATCAATTTTCATTTCAATTTGATTAACTCGTTAAATCTTTAAATCAAAGATTTAACTTATAGCCTTCAAAACAATTTCATTTCAATTTGATTTAAACAAATCATCAATTTAAATCTGTTAAAAATAAACAGATTTAATTCATAGCTTTCAAAAAGAATTCATTCATAACTTGGGAAAATCATTTCTCTATTCAATCTTAAAATTCCCCTAATTAACTGGAATCTCAGTTCTTATCTAAAAGTGTTTATCATTTGAAAACAACAGTTTTCATTTTGGAAATCTGATTCATTTATACGAGTTGAAATCCTTGGGTTAAGTTCAAATTCCCAAAAATAATACTTTAAAAATGATTTAACTCATAATGACTAGTATAATATCATTAATCCCTAGTTTCAAATTACAGAATTCAATTCAAATATTGAATTCAAATTTAAATCAACTTATTTAAATTCCAAAACTTAATCAAGTAATTTAAAAATAATAAATTCTATTTTGAAATTCCATTCCAAAAGCTTTTCACATTTATTCCGATTCCATTTCCAAAACATTTGAATTCAAATATTCAAATTTAAACTATTTCAAAAATCTGTGACTTAATCGATTTCCTCGTGAAATCCATAATTGTGTGTGTATGAGTGTGGTCCAGGGGTTATACACAGTAGTGCAACAGCATACAATCATCACAGATCAGAATACAGGAATATAGTTGATAAGCGATATAACTATAACGCTCATCGTCCATTCACAGATAATATACAAATATAAATAAATGAATGAATCATACACAACTCAATCCATAGAACAAAATATCACAGATCAGATAGGACAATCAATTCAAGATATCTCATACAATACAATCATTCATAAGTAAGGTCGAGCATTTAATAATCATTTATAAGCAGGATTAATTAATTGTTTTAATCCTAATTAATTCAATTTATTTCCAAGTAAATAAAATAAAATTACTTATGAATTTATCATCCCATTCTGGTTTCTTAATTCAAATCATTTGATATAAACTAATTTATCAAACACTTAAATTAATTAAATTATTCTTAATCAATCATATTAAATCGACTCTTGAACCAAAATTATATATAATTAATTTACTTCTTGATTCATTATTCCAAGAAATTTACTCTTTAATTACTTATCATTAAGCAATCATCTCAAAATAACAAATCATGAATTACCAATTTATCTTTATCATTAATTTAAATCAAAATATTCAAGTTTAATTACAATTAGTAATTAACCCCTTAATTTCTTTCATTAAATAATTAACAATTTACAATTGATTATCTTAATTAATTTAATCTAATAAATCATCAAAATTAATCACATTAATTTAATTACTTAATAATTCCTAGTTAATTATCTTCATTAACTAATAAAATTTCTTAATTACATTTAAATTAATCTCTAATTATAAATTAATCTAAATCATTAATTTATAAATTCGATAAATAAATCATTCCTTAATTATCTTATTTAATCGAATCATTTAATACCTTAATTATCTCTAAGGTAATTTATTTATTTCTTTATTAATGATTAAATACATATTAATGTGTAGAACATTACCCTTTTTAAATTTAACAAACCCAGGCTTGAATTCAAACAGAAGAACAGGCCTCTGTTTTTAAAATGCCTGGAACTAACAAACTTAAGACAGCACACTACTTCGAGTCGCCTACCTCTTTACTTCGAGAGTGACCCGAGAAAAATGCCTGAGTGCTTCGAGTTTTTCCCTACAGCAAAGTTAAGTTTTAAACTACAGTACACATTCAAGCATCAGGCCTATACGCGCACGCGATCCAGAAAACCCGAAGCAACTTCCAAATTTTCTCGAGCAAAAGTACGCGGCGACCCAAACTTGCTTCTTCTTCTTCCACAACTCTCCAAACCCAGATACCACATTCACGCGTGCACGTGCACCACCCTTCTGGCCTCCTCCGATCCAAGCTGCGATCGTCAACACATCAGCCATGATCTCTATGAGCCTCACAAACAGTCAAATACTCAAAACAACAGCGAATTCAAAATTGAACAAATTGACCCAGACCTGAAACAAAAATGCATCCACCCCTTCGAAACCTGTCATCGCCACATTCACGCCACCACAACCACCGGAAAACGTGAAACTTCGTCTACACGATCGCCAGCATCCCCTCTACTTCCACCCAGAGCCACGCAACGCTCGATCGTCTATCGGGGACGAACGATTCAAATTACTCAGCCGCTACAAAATTAGTTTTAGAAACTAAACCTCGCCACCGCCGCTTCCACGTCGAATTGGAGCAACTCCAGATAATTTTCCCAACTCCTCCGGAGGCTCCTTCACCCCCACGCGAAACGCCGAGTATTCCGGTCCACTCTATCACCCAAAAATCGACCATAACCCATTTTCGTTCATCCCGGAACTGTAGCTTAATCCTAGCTCTAAAAATTTTGATTCGAGCTTTAAAAATCATATTAAAGTATAACAATCCCATTTATACACCTGAATTCATAAATTACGAAGTTTGAATTCTTGCTCTTTTTGAACTTAGCTGGGTTATTTTACTTTCCAGAGAAAGTAAAACTTGGTTTTAACTTCTATAAATTTTTAATCTCAAGTTTATACTATAACAACCAATTTCCATTTTGATTCTAAGTCCACTCTATAAGTAGATTGAAAGAAAAAGAATTTTGAATCAAAGATGTTTTGTTCATGAACTTAAAACAGAGAGGTATTTAAATATCAGCCTGCACACCCATTCCATTACCAAGAACACACACATACTTATGTATTCACAGACATGTAGTTGCAACATTTCTTTTTAATCAAACTTAAAGCTCTAAAGTTTGTGTTTACTCACAGTACTTAGTTTAAACAGAGAAGATGTTTTCATTTTTTTTTTTTTTTAAACCTGCATACATCATTTTTATGTATACTTATACACATTTTCAAACCTGCATACATCATTTTTATGTATACTTACACACGCAAGCAAACATTTACATTCAAAATAAGTTTATACTTTGAGTTTTTTTAAAAAGAATGTTACTCACTTGTGTTGTTTGAAATAGAGAGCATGAGCAGCTGGAAGTGCTCTGAGAACTGGAAAAATGGATTTGCTTTTGTTTGAACAGCCTTGTGTAATTTCAAACTGAACCTTCATCTTGATTATCAGGTTGTAGTTGCTTTTGAAGTTGATATATATGGGTTTACTGTAAGTATTACTTGTACAGGGTGATGTTGTTTGTACAACATAGGCATGGCTGATATGATATGCTTGCTTGTACTTGTTTTATTCATTTGTTTAGTGAAACAAGATCTCGGCTGAGATGATAGGTTATGGTGGCTGATGTATAACATTTTTTTATTTGTACAAGTTGATGTTATCTTGTTTGTACTGGGAATTATTCATTACTCTTTGATCAGAGATTCCCTCTTTGCATAAGGAG
This sequence comes from Allium cepa, assembly GCA_030765085.1. Classification (NCBI taxonomy): domain Eukaryota; kingdom Viridiplantae; phylum Streptophyta; class Magnoliopsida; order Asparagales; family Amaryllidaceae; genus Allium; species Allium cepa. The sequence continues at coordinate 899,318,603 of CM060932.1, forward strand.
GCTGAGTTGATTTTTCTTCTTTTTAAATGTTACTAGCCTTTAATGAATAAGTATCTTATGTTCCCCACTCATCTATTGTTATGTATATATATACACAGTCCTGCTTTGTTTTGATTCATACTTATGTAAATTATTATTATTTGCTTTGTTTTTAAATTATGTATGTAGTTAGTTTGTGGATATTTTGCTTTGTATTCTTTTTATAGTTTAATTCATTTTATATTTAACTTATACTTTGGAATATGAATAAATTTCTATTGTTAACTAAAAATATCATTTTACTTGTCTTTATCACTTTGAAATAAAATGAAGTTCTACTTTTGTCATGTTGTTATAGTTTATTCTTTTATGCATTTACTTCCTATTTTACACTAATGTGTTACTATATATGTTATTTCTTTTGTTTTAGTCCTTTGTATTGTATTTGTTTGTTTTATTTTCGTCTACATTCTTTTCATATTTAAACGTATTTTATTTTCTTTAAATCTTCTTGTTTTGAAATATAAATAAATTTCTATTTTATTATGTTTTTAGAATTTAGCAAATGTTCTACTTCCTATTTTTATTAAAATTTATCTCATATTATTTTTCTATTTCTAGTTTAAATATTTATTGTTATCTTACTTTAATATTTAATTATGAGTTACTATATATATATTTTTTTCTTAATTTATTTTATAACTCAAATATTTATTAAACCATTCATCTAAGATTTAAATTCAAATCAAAATATATATATATATATACACTCAAGATTTTATAATTTCAAATTGACTCATATATACCCAAATATACATATATATATATACATTCACATATATACATATATATATAATATTTAAAAATTTAAATGATTTATATAGAATATATTTGAACTTGGGGAAACTCGCTTCCATTTATAATCAATTTCTCTTACAATTTTATTCAGAAATTCATTTAATTATCAATTCAAATTAAATTAAAATCTAGGGTCGTTACACCTAGGACTATCGCATCTGCCCAGATTACTAGCACGTCATCGTGACCCGTGCTTGGAACGTCATCGTGACCCGTCCCAACGTACTCTTGCTTTGAGTATGCTAGAACCTTCGACAACGATGAAATCTCAGCCTTCTAGTCATCCTCCTCGACGACTATTCCCATACCAGCTCAAGCGCCTCTCAAGCTAACCATTATCCACAAACCCGGACCACATCACCGAGTTATCAACATGCTTGGGATGATCCCGTCTGGATTAAACCAAGGCTTTCTCACATCCTGCTTTGCTTCATCGCATCATAGCAAAGTCCCATCTCAACATCATGGTTTGCCTCATCGCATCATGGCAAAGTCCCATCTCAACATCATCATCAAATCTATCCATATGAGCTTCAACATCCGCTTCATATGCCACAAGCAGCTTTCCTTATTCAAGAGCCTTTCCACTTGGCTTTTGAATCATCTTCGACCAACTTGTCCAAATCAAGTCATCAATAAACTAATCCATCAAATCAAACATAAATCCAAGTAATCAATCATTCAAACAAGGTCTAAATAACCGATTACAACAATAATGGCAATTTCGTAAATAAAGAGTCCAAATCTAACATGCATTCTAACAAGCATGAATTATGAACAATATCTCTACAACTTGATGAATGAACTTTCATAGGTAAACATGTAGTAAAATAGATGTCAAATCATCATGAACAATAGATCTACATGCAGACTTGAGAAAAATGCACGAAATCACTCTCTTTAACACATAAACAAACCACCGATCCAATATACTCCTTTGGGTCCGTGTGAGAGATAACCACCACTCACCGAATCACCTAAACACCTCAAAATCAACTAACTCCAGATCTGGACAGCAAAGGATCTAGCTTGATCCCCCAAAGCTCCTCTTCAAATGATGAAATCTCTCTTCAATGGATGGAGATCTCTAACTTTGGCTCTTGGATCTTCGATTTGATCTTCAATCTAGATGGATGGAAGCACAAGATTAAAGTGGAGAAAAGAAGTGAAGAAGTGTTGTAGTCGAGCTCTCAAAATGGCAGCACTTCGTCGCTTCAAAATCCGGTGCCAAAAAGTGAACCAAACCCCTCTATTTATAGGCTGGAAATCCCCATGAGTCGTCCCCCCCTTAAGTCGTCGCCGACCCAACTGCCCCGACCAACGACCTAAACCCAAGGCCGACCTAACGACTTAACCATATGTGACTCAACGACCTAACACTCATGCGCATCTCCTCCTGAGTCGCCTAGACGACCTAACTACCTAACGGCCTAAAACAGACCCCGACCTATCACAGACACAAGGTCTTAACGACTTACGACTTAACACAAGAGACGACTCAATATGCACGCGACCTAACTGAGATGCGCGACCTAACTCGTACGCGAGTTACGACCTACCACTAAGTCGCTCACACGACTCAGCGACCTAACGTATTTAACGTAAGTCGTCTACGATATACGTAGCGACCTTCCTTAGATCGCCCAACAACCTAACTTCCTTAAATCGTCTAACGACCTAACCCACTTGAGTTGTTAACCCTTAGGTCGTCCAATTCTATGAGTCGCTCAATCCACTAACCCGCTAATCACCTTAAGTCGCTCTATCCACTAAACCGTTAACTCGTTCTAACACTAACACGCTAACTCGTTCAGACTTATAGGTCGCTCCATTCCTTAACTCGTCCACGACCTATCTCTTAACTCGCTTAAAATGCATAGGTCGTTACTTCTATAAGTCACTCCATCCAACCTATCTTCCATGCGACCCAAGCTACTCACGACTTAAGCACCACACGGGTTAACTTCACACGACTTAAGCTTTGGTCGACTCAAACTCTAAACGACTTAACAACATCGACGACTTAATGTCGACAGTTTTACAATCTTTCGATCCGTAAAAATACGGGTCGTTACATAATTAATTCATAAATATAATTAATTAATCCTTAATTAAAATTGATTAACCTTTAATAAAAATAGTTAATCCTTAATTAACTTGAATTTATAGATTTAATAACTTCTTAATTATTAATTAAGGAAACCTAATTATTACTTAATAAAACCTTTATTAAGTATTAATTAACCCCTAATTACTTAATTAATAAGTAATTACAAATTAATTAATCATTAGTCATTAATCTAATCATCATAATTATTAGTTAATTAAATTAATAACCATACTTAATTAATTACTTAATTAATCCTTCAAAATAATTAAGTAAATACATAAATTAAACTTAAAATTCTTAATTAACTAAATAATTATTTATTATCACTTTATTATTATTTAACCTTGAAATCTTAACTAATCTTAATTCATTAATTTAAATTAAAATATAAAGTAATCATTAATTACTTTCCCTTAATTATTAATTAACAATGCTAATTTCAAATTAATAAATTACTTAAACTTGATTGTTCATTAATAAATCAATTTCCACTAATTAATTTAAATAAAACATTTACTTAAAATTCTCTATTATTTTTCAAAATAAGTTTGAAATAATTAAGATTTTAACTTAATATATTTAAAACATTATACAAGTTTATTTATGAAAACAATTTAATTTCGAAAACAAGAATTTTAATTTAACTTAAACTTTTTAAAGTTTAAAACTTATTTTATATTTTAAACTAAATATCAGGTTGAACATTAATTTGGGTTCAACCCCCTTTATATACTTGAATTCAAGTACAAGTACATTTACTTTCTTTAAAATGATCTGCCCTTTTTAAAATTTTAAAACTGTTTAAATTAAAACTTAAAAACTGTTAAAACAAAACAGTTAAATACTGCAGCTCAAACCCTGTGACCATGCGAGTAATACCCCGAGCCACAACTAAATGTACTCGAGCTTCCCTCCGAGTCTCCTCCCCTACTACCCGAACTAAATCCAGAAACACAAACAAAACAAAACCCAAAGGTTCTGACACCCACCCCTTCTCGTGCACCTGTACCTACACCAGGACCTCCTCCAGTCAATGGCGACACCTCCGGCAAGTCACCCAAGCACTTCGCAAGCCCCTACGACCAACCAAACACCACCTCATGTCTCGAATAAAAATCGAGTTCTTCAGGTGAACTAAGCCCAAATACATCACAGCAAAAACCCCACAATCATCGCCTCCGATCAACAATAATCACCACCACTACGGCCATAGGTCACTGACCCACCATGCTCCCTTCATCCAAGATTTCACCCCACTCGATGCAATATTTAAGATTCAATAATCAATTTTCCAGCAAGTTTCCAAACTAGGTTAAAAATGAATCTCTGGCAAAATCAAACTATTCAATAATTTAAAAATTCTTCAATGATTTTTGCTATACTTACTGATGCTTCACCTAACTCCATCCATAATCTCGAGAAATCCAGTTTCTCAAATCAATTGATTTTTGTAAAATCCCAATATCCAGACAATATTCATATTCTTACACCTTACCTTATTTAAAATCCTAAATTTGATTTTAAAAATCCTAAACTTTAGAATGGATTCAAGTTGTAAACTTGAAACTGTAAATTTAAGTAACAAAATTTGTCTTGTTTAAAAGAATTTTTATAAAGATTTCATTTTCCAGATGAGTTGCTAAATCCTTTTACTTAAATTCATTTTAAATATTGAATCTTAGCTTAAACAAACACTTAATGTTTGATAACCAATCCTATATGTAATCAGTGTAAGAGTAGCATGAAATTTTGTTTAAACTTTGATAATTCTGTAACAAGAACAGGGGAACAATGTAATCACAGACATGCACACTCCTGATCACAAACAAATAAACAAAAGTACTGCACTTATATATATAAACATGCAGAGCATCTTAACCATAGAATTTTCAAAGGAACCATATTTGTCTACTTAACTTTAATTAAAAAGTTTACTCACCTCAACCCTAAAGAAGACAGTGCAGAGATTTGATAAGCTGGGGACTGCAAAAGACCTTGTTTTTCTTTTCTTTTTTTTTTAAAATGCTTCCTTTCTTTAAAACTGAAAAGTTTTGATGATAAAACTGAAGTGCTTCCTTTAAATCCTTGAAAAGCTTTGAAAACATCTTGTTTGACCCAGATTTTCTTACATGCATTTGAAGTTTTGAAGATGAATTGGGTGTTGCAAAATTCTGTGAACCCGAAGCTTTAAAACAGAATGTCTCACCCTTTCCAATTGCTTTTCAGATTTGCATACACAAGAAAGTGATGCAGATTTTGTTTAAGGATTGATCAGATTTCATTTTGAGGAATTGATTTCTTTTGAAGATTGTCTTGTATTTGCAAATTTGAAAGATTACAGGTTTTGAATGGGTAAGAGTTTGCAAATGCTTCAGATTTGCATGCACAAGAAAAATGATGCAGACATTCAAGTTGTTGTAGAACTAGGTTGAATATTGTTTTGAGGAGAGTTTTGATTTTGAACAATGATTTGAAGATTTAAGTTTGAGAATTGGTTTGAATATTTTCTGGTTTTGGGTGTTTGAATGAAGGTTGCACGATGGTTTTAGTTTTTCTTTTAAACACGAATACAAAATTTTGAAGAAAAAAGAAAAATGAGAAGAGGTGGGGTTTAAATGGATGAATTTTCAGATTTAATAAATTAAAAAGAAAATACAAAAGAGAATGGACACTTGTCTCTAATTACATCGAGGTTGTAACACTTGTTATCAAAGTGTTTTGGAAATAAACATTTGTAAATATTGAGTTTGTTTTAAAAAAAATTAAAGAAATTTAAAAGCTTTTTTAATAAATTTCCTAATTACTAATATGTTTTCTTCAAATTTGAAAATACTTTTCTAATTAAATTTCTAATTTAACAAATACATTTTCATTTACACAAGTTTGCTAATTTATAAAATACAATCTTTAAAAAGAAATGAAACCAAATATGATTTTAAATAAAATTATGAACAAATTGCAAACTCATATTAAAGATGCTATTTCAAAAACTTGCATTCATTTTTATTAAATAAATACAAATCAAATTCCTATAGAACAAATCTTATTTTAATTAAAAACATTATCTATATAATTTAAAACCAAACTATATATATTATTTTAATATGTATGTATTTCTTTGAATTCAAATTTATATTCATTTTCAAAGTCAAATTTAAAAACCAAATCCAAAAATCATTTTAAATAAATAAATATCAATTTTTTTAAATAAGCCCATTATTATTTACAAATAATTTATCCTATTTTAAAAATCAATTTAAAATACATAGATTTAAATACACAGATATAAATGCATTTTAAACGCGCTTATAAATTTTGAAAACAATGTACCAATTTATAACCATAATTAAAACATTATATTATATTACTTGGTTAATTATCTTTAAAAATAACAATTTATCAAATTTCAAATAATTATATTAAGAGATTATCAGCATTTTAAACTCCTGGAAATTCCGGGATATTACTAAAGTGTTTTAATATAACCTTTATTTTAAAATTTATTTCACATAAATTTAATATTGTGAATGGATTTAAAAAGCAAGTGTTTTTAATTATTAATTAACTCAAGGTCTTAAGTTAATTTATGTGTCAATGCTAATTAATTTTCAAGGTTTATTAAATAAGATTTAAATGACAATTGAGTGATTTATTAAGTAAATTGTTTATCTTTAATTAAAGGATAACTAATTAATGTAAGTAATTAAAGGTTAATTACTTAATGTGATTGCTTAGAGGATGATCAAATAATTAAAGGTTGACTTATTAATTAATTAAAGGTAGATTAATTAAGTGTAAGTAATTAAAGGATAGTTAATTACTTAATGGAAGTAATTAAAGGGTTAATTTGTTTATAAAATTAATTAAGGGTTAATTAATTAGTAATTAGAGGTTAATTACTTAATAATTGAAGGTTAATTATTTAATAATAAAGGATAATTAATTAATTAAAATTTAATTAATTAATGATTAAAGGTGAATTAATTTATGATTAAAGGTTAATTAATTAATCAAAGGTTAATCAATAATTAAAGGTTAATTTATTTCATGATTTAAAGATAATTAATTAATTGAGGGCTAATTAATTAAGGAATGATTAATTAATGTAATTAATTATGGGTAGTTAATTAATGTAATTAAGTAATTTGAAGATAATTAATTAACATGGGTAATTAAGGATGATTAATTAATATAATAATCGATGAATGTTAATTAAGTAGGATTGGGTAATTAATTCATAAGTAATTAATTTAATTGCAAATTAGATTGAATTAATTAAGGATTGAACCACTAATTTATCTTGCTTATGGATGATTGGAGTATATTGAATGCCTTAAATTGTTTGATATCTCTGACGTGTAATGTTCTGTGATATGAATTGTGTGATTTGAGCTGTGAACTGTGATTTATTTATCTGCGATGAATTTACTTGTTTATCTATAAATCAAAGATAAGCGTTATAGGATTATACCGCTTATCGATATTGTTGTGCTTGAATTGATGATGGTTGTGATATTTTATTGTTGTGTGTAAAACCCCTAGACTACACCACACACAAAAATATGGATTTCATGGAAAATTGGTTAAGACATCATTATTTTAAATTTAATGAAAGAATTACAAATTGAATTTTGAATCCAAAATGATTTGGAAGTGATTTGGGTTAAATATGGAAAACTTTTGAAAAGGGAATTTCGGAATTAAAATATAATATGGTTTGTTAAAGTTTTGAAATTAAAATAATTTAATTTGAATTTGAATTCAAGATTTAAAGTGGAATTCTATATACATATATATGTTTATTTGGAAACTATGGTTTAAAGGGATTATACAGGTTTTATGGATTTTAAACCATTTAAAGTATTTTAAATGAATTATTTTGGGAATTTGAGTTTAGTTTAAATGGAACTTGCTAAGAGTACGGCAGTTCGCTGATTTTCTGATTATACTTTAAAGGGTTATAACTTAAGCAAATTTTATCGGATTTTCCCAAAACGGAAAACCTTTGTTTTTCAAATAATAACAGCTTTCATATAAAGAAAGGATTACTAGTTTTTGTTGAAAGGATTTCAAGTTGTGAGTAAATCAAAATGGTAATAGTTTTGAAAGCTATGAATGAATCTTTGTTAAAGATTGGTGAACCTTGTTTTCAATTAAAGGGTGAATCTTTTAAAAGATTAAAGTGGAATTTTTTAAACCATTCAAAAGGAAAGGTTTTGGATTGAAAAGTTGTGACTTAACTAAGATCCCAATATATCCATATGCTTTTTAAAATAAGCACTCATTATTCGGTTTAGCCGGGGGAAGACTTTATGTCATAAAACCTATTACGAATTAATGATACGACGAATTAGATATCATTTGAAGACGGTGGTTGAAGATCGGGTATTTTTGAAAGCGAAAGGACTACCTGTCGAATGTCTCTGTACCGAATGGCCCTGGTATAGAGATTTTGATTACCCTATGTGATGGGGAGTCCATACGTGATTACGTATTATCCGGATTTGCAAGGACTTCTTTGAAGTGCCTTCGGTTCCATTTAGACCCAGGATGGACTTGTATGGATGTATGTCTTACGTTACACTTTGAGATGTAAAGCTGGTTTCTATGAAATACATTTCTGTTTGGTGGCGGAGAATTTATTCTCTTAGCTTAACACCCTTCACAAAGACGTACGAGCTCAAAGGTTATGTAGTTGATGGTTACTAGTGATAAACTCATAATTTAGTAATGTGGCAGGCTAAGTGTTGATCATTTTTTGATCGAAGCATGGCTTTTATGAAAAGCCTAGCTTTGTGGACGAGACTTCGTCGAACCTCACACCCTAGAAATGGTCGAAACAGGAAAGAATGCAGCAAGATTATGAGGGTCGTGCCCCTTAGGGTATGTGCATTTCCTTCTGGATAAAAAGTGGTATCATGGTATGGAGCCTAGATATTTAACTTCTGTGGTTGTTGGAATCTGTTGGTGTTGAGGGCCTCGGATAAAGTTCGGTTACCACCGGAGGATGGCATGCTCGTGACAATTAGTTGCCTAGTTACAGAGGTAACCCGACCTTGTGTTGGCAGTGAGCCGCTTGGGTTCTTGGGGCGTCCCTCCAAAGGCGTACCCATTCGGATAAAGGAAGTTCCTTAGACTTGGCCATTTGTTGGAAATCCAAACAATCAAAACGAGCCCCGTACGGTTTTAGTTGTAGAACCTACTATCTAACATGGTAGCTATAGTGGGCATACTATAATGGTACGTATGCTGGCTAAGATTAATATTATACTTTTGAAATGTTTTCTGCACTATGCACTAATAATAATATCAAAAGGATTTTCGCGTATCAAGCATGTTTGGCTATCATAAGGAGAAATCTCCTCCAATTGTGCAATTGCATTGTGCATGCGACGGGAGGCTTTAAGGTTGTTTCATTTTCCAAAAAGCATAGCGGATTTCTTTTTGTTTCTTTTTGTTTCTTTTGTATCAAACAACTATTTTTGTTTCTTTTGTATCAAACAACTATTTTTGTTTGCTCACACCAGTCCCATGACTGACCTGGAGTTTATTGTTCCCTTTCTAAACTCTAGGTACCCATAATTTTCCATACAGGCAGCCTAGAGTCTGGTTTTCTGATAGTCAGATAGTAAGTGTAGCTTTTGGCAATCTTCTAAGTCTTTGGATTTTATTGATTGCACTTGCTTCATTACAGCATGAGATTGTGGACCGGATTTACTACAAGTTCAGCATGATAGGGGGTTCTTGCTTCGTGGTTTAGAGCATTGGCAATAGGGAAGAAGTCTGTTGGATTCTATCTCTCTTTCTTTCTTGAAGATCTCTGTTGAATATTTCTTTCCGCTGTTGTATTTTGGCTCTGATATTGATATTTTATTTGTATCATATTGTTGCATCCATTTGTGTATCAATAAAATTCATTTTGTTTCCGCTGTGTTGTTATCACCTAAGGTTGTTATAAGCTCCGACGAACTAGACTCAACATTTTAATCTGTGGCAATCGAATATGAGGAGGTATTGGATGTCGATTTTCGAAGGTCGAGTCAGGGTTGTGAAACAAACAAAAAACTTTCATACATTTTGGCCTAAAACTAACTAATGTATGAAATATTGATTTTTGAAAGTTGAACATACCAGGAAAAATATAAACAGAGGTAACAAACATGTACAGGTTTTCATATGTGTGTGTGTATATACAGGCATATACACTTTAATTTATGCAACAACACACCCAAAAAATTTATTCTATCACATCATTAAACCAAACTCATGAATTGATCAAAAGATTTGATTTTTTAAAACGAAGTTTACTCACTTGGTCTAAGAACAGAGAACATGCCTTTTGAATTTAAAAACTGGAAATTGTTTTGAGATGATCTGATTGCTATTTGATCTTGAAACTTTGATCTGTTCCTAGTTGTTGAAGTTGAGTTTCTTTGACGTTGAACTAAAATCTGGATCTTGCTTTGAGCTTCCAGGTTATGGATTGTAAAAGTTTGTAGAAGGATTTGTTGCTCAAGTTTTTATTTTCTGTTTTAGTTTGTAAAAATTGTTTGCTTCAGTTTCTTTTATCAGGTTTTGCTTTTTAGTTTTAGTTTGGATTTTGAAACATATGAAATAAAATTGAAAAGCAAAAGTGAAGATGTGTGTATATATTTGAATCTCCTTTTATTGATTAATTTTAAAAATAAATGACACTTGTATTACATGTTGAAATTTTGTACACACTTGTTTAATGCATGGCATAAATCCTTTACTCTTGTTAATCTTATGTATTACAAAGCTTACACATGTTAATTTCCATGTTAAAATACTTACACATGTATTTATATGTTTTTATAAATTTTATCTACTATGTTTTTTTTAAATTTATATAAATATATAAATTACCTTTATCTCATGAATTCAAAAAGAGATATATACATATATATATATATATATGTATATGTATATATGTATGTATGTATGTATGTATCAAGCTTTTTATTTGTTCTTGTTTAAAATTTTACTTTAAGTTATTACTATTTCAAATAAAAACTTATCTTTAGTGTTTTGGAAATATAGAATTTTTAACTTTGAATACTCTTTGAAAATTTAATACATTGAATTCAAATTAAAGCTTTCTATTCACAAAACATATATATATACACTTAAAATCTTCAACATTATAGAGTTTGCATATATCTATTTATAAATTTGTTAATTTACTATAAGATTTATCATTTCCAGATATTTATAATTCAATATTTATTAAAGTTTCTAATCCATTATATACATCTAGACATTTTAATTATCAGAATACTATTTTTTCAACCAAATAAAATCAGCATCTCAATAGTAAAAATCAGTTAATTATCCAGTTATCAGATGTTCAAAAATCCGGGTTATCACATTAAGATATTATATATAAATGTATTTTATAAATATTTAAAATTTACATTTTAAAATTATATGTTTTGAAATTTTATGTTATAAGTTAATTTTGGAATTATAAATTTTAAGAATTTAATTATTATTTTTAAATATATAAATAAATTTAGTATATAAATAGATTTAATAATATGTTTAAGTATTTATTTAAAATTTATATTTTCAAATATAGAGTTTATAATGATTTTTGATAAAATAAGATTGAAAAGAGAAATAGAAATTGGTTTGAAATTGAATTTATTTAAGAATTTTATTTAACTAAATTGATTTGAAACTTATTAAATTTAAGATTTTAAGATATGATTTTTTTTATAACTTGATTTTATTCAAAAGTGATTTAAGTAAATGTTTCAAATATACATCAATCAAAACGGTATATTTAGTTTTATTTAAACTTGAAATTTGAAGTTTTGCTCAAATGTTGTTGAAATGATTAAGTAAATATTTCAAAACTAAATAATCGTAAGCTGCTTTTGATATATATATATATATGAAATTATCAAATTTAGTCTCGAAAATGTTTAATATTTAAAGCTTTGAAATATATTGAGATTGAAATATTTTATTTTATGGTTCAAATCAGTATTTGAAATCGATATAATTTGAAATGGTTTATTGAGAAACTGAATTGAAATTGATGAACTGAGATTGAATCGAATTTGAGTTTTGGAATTCGAGTTGATTTGAATCGATTTGTGAAATTTGAGGAAGTTGTTTATTACATGAAGTATTTTCAAATTATATTTAAAAATATTTATATATTTTACTTTATAAGTTATTTTAATGTAAACTATTTTAATATAAATCATTTTTAATATAAACTATTTTAATATAAACTATTTTGATTTACTAATTATTTTAATGTAAACTATTTTAACTTATAATTATTATTATATAAACTATTTTATTATATAAACTGTTTTATTATATAAACTATCATTAATATCTAAACTGTTTAAAGGAAAGTGTTATGATTTCAAAGCGTTATTGGTTTTCCCAAGTATAACGATTTTAAAGTGTTATGGTTTCAAAGTATTTTGATTTCATAGGGTTATGATTTCAAAGTTTTATGATTCAAAGTGTTATGATTTCCAACGTATTATAATTTCAAGTGTTTTGGTTCGAAAGTGTTATAACTTTGAAAGTGCTATGATTTTTGGGAATAGATATATTTGAAGTGAAAAATGATATCGTATTGATATGGGTTTGAAATGGAAATGATATCGTATTGATATGATTTTGAAATGGAAATGATATCATTTTGATATGCTTTTTGAAATGGCAACGATATTTTGGTTTCGAAGTATAAACTATTTTGAAATGACTGCGGTGTCATGATAACGTTGGGTGGTTAAAGAGACTAGGATCGGTTATTGTTATGCTCTCTGCCAATGCCGAAAACTGTTAGTCCGTAAGATGATGGTTTTGATGACAACAACCTTATAATAGATTATAAAATATAAATACTGATATTATAAATTTAGATATATATGTATATGCAGGATTTAACCATGCAGGTACTAAGAAAGAAGACTGTACAGTATAGAGATTCAAGATATCAAGATAGAAGACTCATGAGTATCAAGATTATCAAGAGTTCAAGATTTCAAAGTTAAGTATTTTTTAGGAATTTTGTTAAAACTCATAGAAAAGCACTGGCATCTTAAAATCCAATTTACGCGTGGAATGGAATCCACTTCGAGCCTGTTAAAAGGGATGGAACCCTAAGTAGGATGGAACCTACGAAATCTAGTGGAACATTGTTTTGTATCCGCTAATTTTTTATTCAAAATGATTTTTCAAAATTATATCCTGCTTCCACAATGTTTTCAAAACTTTCCTTTTAAAAGATTCAAAACCCTCTATCCTGATTTTAAATAATTTTAGCCTCAAAATTATCTTTAATTTCAAAGTCAAATTACTCCTGATTTTAAACTATTTTTTAATATAATATATTTAACTTTTAAATGTTTATACTTAGATTTAAAATATAGAATTAGAGTTAAATTCTATATATATTATTCTCTATATTTACTTATGAATTTTAACTATATTCAAGTATATTTATAAAGTTTAAATTAGTTTTAATATAAGATAAGGTTATTTTCAAAGAAAATCAAAACATCAAAAAATGCTTTGGGATGTCGACATGCCTATATACCCCATGTCGACATGGTGTCAGTTGAGTTCAAAATTTAAATTTCAAAAGAAGTGTCTATTCACCATAACTCTTCACGAATGGATATGACTGTTGTTCTTCTATAAATAGGGGTTATTTTCACACGAACTTTACATCATATTTTCTGGTTTTTCACTCCTCTTCTTCTTCTTCCACTTTTCTTAATACATATTCTTATCATTACTCTGCCGAAATCAACATTGAATCGAACTCGATTACTTCTAGTTTGATTCTCTATCACTCTCTCTATAAGATTCTCGATGCTATTCAGAGTTATAGACTTCTTTGTAATCTATTAAGCGAGAAAAGGTGTGATTGTAGCCTTGAAAATCAATCAAGAAAGAAAAGGTGTGATTGTAGCCTTGGTAAATCAATTGGGTAAACTTGTGGCCCGGAAATCAAGTATCTCTACCCAGAGGATCGAATTTCTGGAGGGTGTACCTCGTAGCCTTGAAACCGAGGGTGTAGTTTACGATTGCTTTTGAAAGGAAATCCGTACTTGTGTTGCGGGACTGGATGTAGGGTAACTCCGAACCAGTATAAAATCCAGTGTGTTCTTTCCTTTACTGCTTTTATTTTATTTCTGCATCTGTATTTGTTTCTGTGATCATATCTGTGTCTGTATATTGCATACATCGGTGCCTAAATTAACATAAATCGAAAAGATTTAGTAGTTCTTGATTAACACTATTCATCCCTCCCCCTCTAGTGTTAATCCTAGCCTTAAGATCCGTAATCCGCATTTCTCACAATTGGTATCAGAGCCAGGTTTTTCAAAGTTTCATAATCTGATCTTTGAAAAAGTTTTTAAAATGGCTATATCTGTTAATACTTGGTTAGAAGCATTCAAACCATTATCATTTCTTGAGTCTGCATATAATCAATATTCAAATTCAAGTTGTCTGCCAAGATTGTTTGATGTGCAGGAATCATGCTTTATGGGTGTTGAGGAATCAATCCATAATGGACAAATTGTGCAGATCAGAAAGAACAAGTGGATACTTGATAGTGGGTGTTCTAGACACATGACTGGCAATCCAGATATAGTGAATGATATAATATACAAAGACGGAGGATTTGTTAACTTTAGAGACAATTCAAAAGGATATGTCATTGGCATCGGCAAAGTCGGTAATTCTGAAACTCCTATTATTACTAATGTTTTGCTAGTTAAGAATCTAAAACATAATCTGCTAAGTATAAGTCAACTATGTGACAAAGGATATGAAATTAAATTTGAAAAAGATAAATGTCACATTAAAGATAATAATTCAACCACTATATTTGAGGGAGTCAGGAAAAAGAATATTTATATTCTTAGTATGAAAGTTTCAAATGATAACCTGTGTCTGTTGGCAAATACAAGTGACCCTTAGATTTGGCACAAGAGATTTTGGCATTTGAATTTCAAACTCTTATCTAGACTGTCAAAACATGATCTAGTAAGAGCTCCCTAAAATGAATTTTAAAGTAGATAGTTTATGTGATGCTTGTCAATTAGGAAAACTTAGAAAAAGTTCTTTTAAGTTAAAAGATATGATTTCAACTTCAAAACCTCTTGAATTACTTCATCTTGATTTATTTGGTCCATCTCAAATTCTATCAATAAATCGTAGTGAATATGTCTTCGTTATTGCAGATGATTATTCTAGATTTACATGGACAATATTCTTGAAACATAAAAGTGATACTTTTGAATGTGTTAAGACATTCTCAAAAAGAATTCAAAATCAATTTTCTCTAAAAATTATAACTACTCGAAGTGATCACGGTGGTGAATTTGAAAATGAAAAGTTTGAGGAATTCTACAATAAAAAGGGAATAACTCACAATTTTTCATTTCTAAGAACTACACAACAAAACGAAGTAGTAGAACGTAAAAATAGGATGACTCAAGAGTGTGCGAGAACTATGCTTATAGATAGTAATTTACCAAAGAACTTTTGGGCAGAAGCAGTTGCTACCGCCTATTATATTTTGAATAGAATTTTAATTAGACCTCTAACTGATAAGACATCTTATGAACTTCTTTATCCAAATAAACCTAAGGTATCTTATTACAGAATTTTTGGAAGTAAATGCTTTATTTTAAATACAAAAGATAATTTAGATAACTTTGATCCTAAATCTGACAAAGGTATCTTTGTCGGATATTCTAATAGAAGTAAAGCGTATAAAGTGTTTAATTTAAAAAATAATTCCATTGAAGAAACAATGCATGTTTCATTTGATGAAAATTTCCAAATTTTGAAGATACAAATGATGAAGAGGATTTAATCACTCAAAATCAAGAATCAATTGAAACTAGTAATGAAATTAACCATCCTAATAAAAGGACTAAACTTTTAAAAGATCATCCTATAGAAAATATACTGGGAGATATGCAATCTATTGTTAAAACTAGAAATCAACTAAGTCAAATGAGTAATGTATCTTTTACATCAACTATTGAACCCAAAAATCCAAAAGAAGCATCAACTGATGATTCATGGATTTTGGCTATGCAAGAAGAATTAAATCAATTTACTAGAAATGATGTTTGGGAACTTGTTCCTAGACCAGAAAATAAAACTATAATTGGAACTAAATGGGGTTATAAAAATAAAATAAATGAACAAGGAGAGGTAGTTAGAAATAAAGCTCGATTAGTCGTTCAAGGTTATTGTCAAGAAAAAGGAATAGAATTTGATGAAACCTTTGCTCCCGTAGCAAGATTAGAAGCCATTAGGACTCTACTTGCTTTCGCAAATCATAATAATTTCAAATTATTTCGAATGCATGTTAAAATGCCTTTTTAAATGGATTTGTAAAAGAGAAGTATCTGTTGAACAACCACCACTTTTTGGAAATGATAAATTACCAAATCATGTTTACAAACTTAAGAAAGCATTATATGGTCTAAAACAAGCTCCTAGAGCCTGGTATGATAGACTAAGATCTTATTTATTGCAGTCTAATTTTGAAATTGGTAAAGTAGATAATATTCTTTTTATTAAAAGAAATAAAAATGATATTCAACTAGTACAAGTTTATGTAGATGATATCATTTTTGGTTCAACTAATTTTGAAATGAATTAAAAAAAAAATCTAAAATAATGACAAAAGAATTTGAGATAAGTCATATGGTGAATTAAATTTCTTTTTAGGATTACAAATAAAACAATTAGATAATGATATCTTTACTAGTCAAGAAAAATATGCTAAAGACCTAATTAGTAAATTTGGTTTGACTACCGCGAGTGGAAAACCCACTCCCATGGCAACCGATGAGTACCTTAGTAAAGAAGATCTCTCGAAAGATGTAGATCAAAAACTCCGAACCAGTATAAAATCCTGTGTGTTCTTTCATTTACTACTTTTATTTTATTTTTGCATCTATGTCTGTTTCTATGATCATATCTGTGTCTATATATTGCATACATCGGTGTCTAAATTAACATAAATCGAAAAGATTTAGTAATTCTTGATTAACACTATTCACCCCCCCTCCCTCTAGTGTTAATCCTAGCCTTAAGATCTGTAATCCGCATTTCTCACAAAAACCACTTTAACAACCGTGTACGAGGTGGAGATTCCAGAATAAAGTAGAATGGTCGCGACGATCCTATATGAGGCGTATACATGGACCCGAATCCTGTGAGTTGGCTTAAGGTGACTAAAACATGGGCAATTGACGGGCCAAGTGAGGTCATTCCTTCGATCGAGCACATTCCTTTGATACTAGATTCTGACTTTGTGATTAATTTGGTGGCCACCCTTGATTTTGATTTAGGAGTGTGTTTCAAGGTGGACGATAGTAGCTGCTATGCGTTACCACTAGCCTGGAAGTGTAATTGGTATATCTACCTTGGCGTTGCCTAGTTGTGCTGTGTCACCTACCCTATCGAGACTACTATGATTTTGTTTTGTGTCGTACCTATAGAGTATACTCTAATAGCCTCACGATCAGGAGGTCATCGTGGTACAATATAGAATATGGCATTATAAAATGTGTTAAGAGAGATATGAGTAATGTCTTAACGCTATTTTAATAGTTTACTTTACTATAGACATTACAATAATGGCGTATATTACTATATAGTAGATAGTTTAACGGATCCTTAGAGGATGGGTATCCCAAACATCCTTTAAGCTACTTGTATTTTAGTTGATATTTTACTTGAGTTGGATTTATTGATATAAGAATGTTAATCCTGACTCGAGCGTTTTGTATTTTTCTTTACGCTCGGGTTAAACTAAATGCCACATCCTCACCTTTCGAGTTTAGAGCTTCGCTTGGAGATCCAACTATCGATTCAGCTTTCAGTTATTCAGTTGATTCCAGTGATGTATTTAGATTTTGTATTTGACTATTATATTGAAACTTTTGTGTATTCGAGACTTCTGTTGTATCTTCTTTTAACTCTGCTATATATATATATATATATATATATATATATATATATATATATGCTTCATGGACTACTATTCTTTTGTTTCTGTTGCTTATTGTTATATTACTCTGTATTTGTGATTCTGTGATTTATTTATTTACTGTTTATACTGAGTTTTGCCAAATATAAATTAATAATTCGATATTTTGAGCAATTCAAACCCGACATGTCCGGATCCGAATGGTTGAAAATTACAGGATGTTACAGTTGGTATCAGAACTCTGGTTTTAGGCAAAACTTAGCATATATGGTAAATTTAATTATGGAATCGCCTTCGTTCGTGCTTAAATCCTTCCTCTTGATTTGGATTTTCTTTGAATTTCGGAACGTTCCCTTTCATTCTGAAATCCACTCTTATCCATCTTATTCGTGTTTTCTTATTTCTGGAGTATCCTATAGCTCCACTGAATGGTTTGTAATGGGGTGAAACTCCTTTACAGTAGGCATTGATTTACCGAAGATTCTGTATCCTCGATTTAGATGCTACAGTCTCTTGCTATGCCCGAATTCCATACTCTTATGATCGGATGTCGATTTGCCTTAGAATTCTGCATCCATCTTAATCTTGAAGTCTTGGTTGACCAGTTACGACCATCCGCAATTAATATTAGTATATCTATCTTTCTATTTTGTCATTTAACCATCTTATCTTCGTTCAAGTCTATCTTCTAGTTAGAATTCTTTTGATTAGAGTCCCTTGTATTTGAATCTATATCCTTGCTTTGGAATCTATTCTTTATCAACGCGTGAGGGAGTGTATTTGTAATTTATATAAAAATATATATTTCATGTTGTATGTTTGGGTTGTTGATGTTGATTTAGGGTTTTGATCGATTCATCTTATCAACGCTATCGATAGGAATTCCAAAACACTTGAACGGAGAAAATTGACACGATATTGTTTTTAAATTTGGTAAATGAAATAAATTTTGATGATTAGATTATATATAAAAGTTAATTTTTTGAATTTAATAGTTAATGAAATTGAAAACGTAGTTTATAAATTTATGTAGAATTTAAATGAATTCAAATTAGGAATTTAAGAATTTAATTTTCGGTGATTTCAAACTTTGGTTTTAAAGTTTTAAAGTGTATGTTATTCAAAGTATTTCGAATAGAAATCATTTCCAAAGAATTTTAAAAGTTTAAATCCGTACTCTTCTCTTATGTTGCTAAAAAATAATTTTGGTGATGACCGCCACATCATCGGCATTCATTTTCAAGTCTCGGAGTGGAGAGAACATTCTGTAGCTTTGCTACACTTTTGTTTTGGAGATTAAATTGTTTTGAATTTCTAAAGTATGACTTTATATATATATGTGTGTGTGTGTGTGTGTATGTGTGTGTGTGTGTTGGTATATGATAATAGATTCGGTTTGATATATATATATATAATATATATATGTATATATTTATCTCTAAATTGTTTGAAGATTAATCGGAAATTTAATTCTTAAAATTTGATTTAAGGATGATTTCAATTATAAATGAAACTAAAATTTTTTAATAAATATTTTAAAACTTGAAATAATTGAATTTGAAAATTTTTACTTGTATAATCCCAGTTACATTCCAACATATATAACTTACCTAAATAATTCAGAAGTTGAATATGTAATTGGATAGTATACAATATAAAATGATCTTATAAATAAACTTTGAGTGGTTATGATAGATGTTATGCGCTTAAATTTTAATTATAAAAATGTTATAAGAGATAAGTAGAATAATAAGTTGATTGAATAATAAATGAGATAAATAAAATGTTGTTTTAAAAGAAACCTTTTGTATCAAATATTAATAAATTGAAATAAAATCAACTTAATAAAATACCTCGAATTTAAAATGAAATATTGAGTATTAATTAATGTAAATTGAAATTTATGTGGTTTTAAATCAATTTTTTTATTTTTTTTCCAATTTATTTTTCTTTCTGGGTGTTTCTATTCTCCTGTCTCGTTCCTTTTCGAGGACGAAAGTTTTGAGTGGGGGAGAGTGTAACGACCCGTAAATTATTATTTATTATATTAACGTATTTAATTGAATTTTTGTGAAATCTTAAATAATTAAATTTGAAAATAAAAATTTAATTTCTGGAATACGTGTGCTTTAACATAGTAAATGGTAAATTTTCATCTGATAATTTGAAAGTTTATTTTATTTTGCAATTTATTTCAATTCAAATTGGTTAAAATTGATGATAATAAAAAGTTTCTCAAACCTGATCATTTTTATAAAATAAAATTGTAAATCATCTTCTGAGTGAGAAGTCATATTTCGTTTCTTCAAATTTGGACTGCTTTTGTTTCGTTTATCTTATTTCTGACAAATTAGCAGCATTTTCGGTACCAGTTATCAACTTTAGAGAGGATGATCGTGCCATTAATATCTATATACCAATTTGATCGTCTTGTCGTGGTGATCTCTGTGGTATATTCAATTCTGTATTTTGAAGTCTGGTACATAGCAAAACCATGAAACAGTTAATCGCATCGGTACCCGTTTTTGAATCCGTTCATTTCTAAGTCCTTTGTTTCCTTCGTCTATTCATTTTCCATTGTGCAAGCTATCAGGCCATCGTGCAAGCTGTCAGGCACTAGAGTTTATTATTTCTATGTCTTTCTATTTCTTATTTCCATTCATATTTTTGGTTCGTGCCTCTTCACTTTCGACTGGGTTTCCATTTGAAAAGTGTGTGTGTGTGTAATCAAACACGTTCATTTTGCCTGCTGCTTTTTTTTCTTCAAGCCTCGGCCATTTCACTTCACACAACCGAGACTATTCCCACCTAGATCCTCCTTTTTCCGCAACGAGCCCGACCCCTTCATCCCTGACCACCACCTCCTCCGCCCCACTCTCTCTCTCCTCCGCCCCGCTTTCTTCCCATTCTCCTCGACATTTCGCCTTACCCCATCTAGCTCATACCCGAGAAAAGCCTTGCCGACCCATCAACATGCAATGGCCAGCAACCCTCCATTTCTTTCGCCCAGTCTTCTTCAATTGTCGCGCACAAGCTTTAGCCTCCTCCTCGAGATCGGCTTCCCCTCCTTCCTCCTCTAACCGCAATCACCCACTTCGATCCAAGCTTCTGACTTCCTCAACATGTCTGCCTTCTTCGCCTCCTTTCTTGGTTTGTATAAGGTATATTATATAGGTTATAGTATATATTATAGAAAAAAAGAATAGTATATGTAGGGTATATATATATATATATATATATATATATATATGTTTTGGTTAATATATAAGTGATTTTTGGCAACCATGTCAAAAATCAGTGATATATATGTTTTTATATAAGTAAAATTGTTTTGGTTTGCACTTATATGTATATATATAATTTTACATGAGTTATGTATAAGTGTATAAGTGTATAAGTATTAATTTGTTAGAATGAATAAGCTATTTCAAACTATAGTCTACATTTGGCTGTGATATATGCGGTGCCGAGGAGATTTCGAAATGAATACATATGTGTTTCGATCTGTATATATTTTTATAAATTTATATGTATATTAGTATTTATATAGTTAAGTGTTATATAAATGTATAATACATTAAGTCTATTGTAATATTTTGAAGCAGGTTGAAAATTTATAACATGTACTATATATACGTTGACTTTATTATATATATATATATATATATATATTGTGTGTGTAGTATCTAATATATATATATATATATAGTTTATATTTGTACAAAGTTAATCTGTTGCGAATCTCTAAGTTGTATACATATGGGTTTCGGCAGTTACGAATATATATTATTTTAAAGGTATATAAACATGTCATATTACATATTACAAGTCTTCTACTATATATATGTTTATGATTTACAACTGATTATATATATATATATATATATATATATATATATATATATATTTCATATGAAAATTTTGTTGATATTTGGTATTGTCTGGAAGAATATTATTGATAATATTGTAAACCTTTTGAAAGGAAAATATATATTCCATATGGTGCACTTGTAGGCTTGCCAGATATTACATTATAAAAGTATTATACATGTTTTGTAATAAAGTATGTTTACAGATACATTTGTTTACAGATTTAATTACGGAATGGTAGTCTAGTTCATTTGTATATTGTTTTATATATGTTAATTTCCAGTTACATATATAAAAGTTTACTTAAGTTTATACCTAGGTTTATACATTGGTATGTTAGTATTTTAGATATAATAAGTACATGATTTTACACGTGTATATAGTGATATATATATATGTATGTATGTACGTATGTATATTATACGAGTATATATGATCTGTTTTGAGTCAAATTATTTATTTTAGCAAAGTAAGTTTATATTAAGAGAATTTATAATATTATATATACATTTTGTTTATGTTATATCAAACAAAATTTGATTCTAGATTTCCTATCTATCTGCTTTGTCCGTCAAATTCGTGCCATTCTAGCTTTGATTTGGAAGTTGTGCTTGCATTTCATAACACAATTCCATTGTCCAATCTCTCTAGCCTCGAAAGGTGAGCAATCACTCACGTAACGTTCTTTTATTTATTAAATTTGATTTCAATTGAAATGACAATTGAAATATGCTGCTGTTAGTTTTTACATTGTAATATACATGCTATTATCTGTATTTGTTCACTTGTGATAGCTGACACAATTATCTGTTATTTATATTGATGATATATGCATGTTATGTTATTATTATATCTTTAATCACTCCGCAAGTTCCCTGTTAGTATAGAATTCCCTATGGGTTGAATTGATACATACCTGAACGATCTGTAGAATAGGAGAAAATTGTTATGGGTTGAAATGATAAACCCAAACGATTTTCATTGAATTGAATTTGGGATTGCGGGTTGAAATGATACATACCCACATATATATTTAAATTGCGGATTAAAATGATAAATATCTGTATCACTTGACCATAGGACAAAAAATTATATGCATACACCGTTGGTCCATATATAAATATTTTAAAAACGATTTCTATGGTTTTGAAAGAAATTATATGATTTATTTAAATATTGATTTTAAGATATTATATATAAATGTATTTTATAAAGATTTAAAATTTAGATTTTTAAAATTATATGTATTGAAATTTTATAATAACAAGTTAATTTTGGAATTATAAATTTAATCATAATTTTACTATTTAAATGTATAGATAGATTTATATATAAATAAATTTAATAATATGTTTAAGTTTTTATTTAAAAAAATTATTTTCAAATATAGAATTTATAATGATTTTTGATAAAATAAGATTAGAAAGAGAAATAGAAATTGGTTTGAAACTGAATTTATTTAAGAATTTTATTTAACTAAATTGATTTGAAATTTATTAAATTTAGATTTTAAAGATATGATTTTTTTTATAACTTGATTTTTATTTAAGAGTGATTTTAATGAATATTTCAAATATACATCAATCGAAATGGTATATTTTGTTTTATTTAATTTTGAAATTTGAAGTTTTACTTAGATGTTTTTGAAATGATTAAGTAAATATTTCAAAACTAAATAATAGTAAATTGAATTTAATATATATATATATATATATGAAATTATCAAATTTAGTTTTGAAAATGTTGAATATTTAAAGCTTTGAAATATATTGAGATTGAAATGGATTATTTTTGGGTTCAAATCTATATTTGAATCGACATAATTTGAAATGGTTTATTGAGAAACTGAATTGAATTGAAATTGATGGATTGAGATTGAATTGAATTTGAGTTTTGGAATTCGAGTTGATTTGAATCGATTTGTGAAATTTGAGGAAGCTGTTTTTATTATATAAAGTATTTTCAAATTATATTTAAAATATTTATATATTTTACTTTATAAATTATTTTAGTATAAACTATTTTAATATAAATTATTTTTAGTATAAAATATTTTTAATATAAACTATTTTGATTAACTAAATATTTTAATATAAACTATTTTAACTTATAACTATTACTATATAAACTATTTTATTTTATAAACTAATTTACTATACATACTATTATTAATACCTAAATTGTTTAAAGGAAAGTGTTAGGATTTCAAAGTGCTATTGGTTTTCCAAAGTGTTATGATTTCAAAGTGTTACGATTCCAAAGTGTTATGATTTCAAAATGTTACGATTTCAGAGGGTTATGACTTAAAAGTGTTATGATTTCAAAAATGTTATAATTTCAAGTGTTTTTTTTTCGAAAGTGTTATAACTTTGAAAGTGCTATGATTTTTGGAAATGAATATATTTGAAGTGAAAAATGATATCGTATTGATATGGGTTTGAAATGGAAATAATATCGTATTGATATTGTTTTGAAATGGAAATGATATCGTATTGATATATTTTTTGAAATGGCAATGATATTTTGGTTTTGAAGTATAAACTATTTTGAAATGACCACGGTGTTATAATAACGTTGGGTTGTTAAAAAGACTGGGATCGGTTATTGTCATACTCTCTACCAATGCCGAAACCTGTAGGATCGATTTCACCCTAGAGGTGGGGTGAATAGGGTGGTACTATCAATTATAAAAATTATTGCGGAAGTTTGTGTAAAATTATTTCAACATAGATATATCAAAATAATAGCAGCACAGATAATAGCAGAATAATAAATGCAGAAATAGAACGACACAGAATTTACCCAGCTTCGGCAAAACTCTGCCTACGTGCTGCCCCCAAGGTTTCTACTAGAAATTAAGCAGTCAGACGCTTGCACACGTAAACTCGCGACATCCGCTATCGACTAGCCTTAACTCTATGCTCAAAACCCTGCCACAACTCAGCCACTGAGTTGCGAATTCTCAAATTATGCCACGTAGTTTGTCCCTTAGTCACACAACTAGAAATTACAATGGTTTTTTTAAAAGGAAAATACAATAAAAAACCCTAAACCCTAATTTTAAAAAAAAAAAACCAAAGCCTTTACAAACTAGGTCGGCCTACAAAATAAACAAGTGATAGGTTTAAATCCATTTTCCTTTTGTATTATAGCTTCGACACAAATACGTTGTTTAACAATGGCTATCGGTCCTCTTTGCTTCTGAAATTAGGGTTTGGAAAATTAAACTGCGCCGCTTGAATTCTGAAGCTTCGATTCCTCTCTTCTCTTTGTCGATCGCTTTCGGCTACTTCAAATCGATGCTTTCTTCTTTGCATTCGGCTCGCTGAATTTTGATCGAGTTCGGAGTTGCTTCGGAGTTCGGAGTTGCTTTTTCTTTACTTTTTTTGCTTCCTTGAACTCGATGATTTCATAGCCGACGACGAATGAGTTTATATAGGGTTTGATTCCCTATAATTTCGTTCGAATTCGTCTGATAATTTTTGTGCTTGGCCGTTGATCTTCGTATGGATGCTTGCGATGATTTCTGACTTTGTCAATTTCATATATTTGTTACTTGATTCCCACGGTGTTGATTTCTGACTTGGTTCGATTTCTTGGCCACCACGATTTGCTGGCCTTTGACTATGGTCAATGGCTCAAGGCGTTGAATTGCATTAACGATGTTGATTTAGTTATTTGTGACTTCGGGCTTGACTTCGATTTTGCGGAAATTCGAACTTGTTCGATTTTTTTCTTGGTTATTGATTTTGTGTCTTCGGCACTGTTACTGCTAGTATGACTTGCTTAACCATATGCATGCTTCGAGCTCGGCCACTGCTGTGAACTTGCTAGTGTTGTTTCATTTGATACAGATATGTATGTGTATACATATATATCCATACATGTATACTTGTATTTGTATTGTTTGCTTGTCTCGACTTTGATCATTTGTGTTAGACTGAACTTGTTCGATTTTTACTTGTCTTTCTTTTTGACTTCGGCCTTATACACTGTGTGAATTCATATATGTGCATATATACATTTGTATGTGTGTATGCATGTATTGTTGGATCTACACTTGTGTCATCACTGCATACTTTGTTTGCATATCCGTGCACATTGTAGCCTTGGCCGAGTCTTGTGATTCACTGGTCTTTGCTGTATTGAGTTGCATCACTGGTCTAGTTTGCTATTTCACTGGCATGTGAATTTTTCTGTTCTTGTAGCTCTAGTATCACTCTTTGAGACAGTTTGCATTTCAGTTGTATTATGTTTGGTTTGGTCTTGTTCCACTTGAGTCTGCACTTGCTTCGTCTCTGACCTTTTGACACACAGTCTTCATCTCTATTTGGTTTGTATCAAGTCAGTCGTGTTCCTGGATTTCTGTAGTTCACTGTATTGTGGTTCGATGCACTTGTAGTCTGAGTACAGTTGTATATTAATCCATTAATGATGATGTCTGCTGCACTATGTAGTTGATAGCCTCGAGCCTGTTGATAATCTGTAGTGTTGTATTGGTCTAGTTCACCTTGAACTTCATCTAGAGGCTGCATTTGGTCTGACCATTGTTTCTATCTTGCACTGTCCATTGTTGCATTGTTCACTTGTTTAAGTTGAATTCATGTGAACGACTTGAACTTTGGTCAAGGCTTGATTTTTGAGTTGCTTTTATGTGTACTCGAGTGTGGTCTGTATCTTTGTGTAGCATTGTGACTTTATTTGTATTGCACTTGAGTTGAACCCGGCGTTTCATTTGGGTTTGACCTATGCTCACCAGTCCCTGTAATTTTATCAAGTGTATATATCGGTGTGCAGGGCCTTGTGACATGTAAGTGATACATTGTGCATGTCACAAGTTGTTCGTGTATGATGAATTCAAATTTAAATGATGACAAACAACCCAAATAACTGAGGCAGATATTATTTTCAAAATCCACATTTTATTTTATAATGCAAAAGTATTTCCTTTTCAATTTTGTTGCGTCAGTATTTATTTTTGCAGATTTCTCAGATGCTGGATTCAATCTAGAATAAAGTTGAAGATAAATACGAGTGAATGAGCGATATGTAGTGAGGTGTATTTGTAAATTCGAAATTGTGATGTTATTTAATTTGTATATATATTGAGAGAGTTCAAATTTGTACTATTTAAAATTGTAATAAATATTTGTTTGAATAAAATATCTGTTTGAATTTAAATACTGTGTTATTTATTTTATTCAGCAAATATTTAACTATGCGAAAAATAAAGTAGTTCATTAACAAATACATTTAAATGAATATATATATATGTGTGTGTGTGTGTGTGTGTGTGTGTGTATTATCATCATCAAAAAAAATCATATGCTCGTATATTCAACAAAAACTACTTTAACAACCGTGTATACGGTGGAAATTTCAGAATGAAGTAGGATGGTGGCGATGATCCTATATGAGGTATATACATGGACCCGACTCCCGTGAGTTGGCTTAAGGTGGCTAAAACAGGAGCAATTTATGGGTCAAGTGTGGTCATTCCTCCGATCGGGCACATTACTTTGATACTATATTATGGCTTTGTGATTGATTTAGTGGCCACTCTTGATTTTGATTTGGGAATGTGTTCCAAGGTAAGAGATAGTGGCTGCTATGCGTTACCACCAGCCCGAAAGTGTAATTGGTATGTCTATCCTGGCAATGCCTAGTCGTGCAGCGTCACCTACCCTATCGAGAACACTACGATTGTGTTTTGTGTCGTACCTATGAAGTATTCTCTAATAGCCACCCGATTAGGAGGTATCATGGAACTGTATAGACTGTGGCATTATAAAATGTGTTAAGGGAGATATGGGTAACGCCTTAACGCTATTTTAATAGCTTACTTTACTATAGAAATTATAATAGCGTATGTTACTACATAGTAGATAGTTTAATGGATCCTTAGAAGATGGGTATCCCAAACATACTTTAAATTACTTGTATTTCAGTTGATATTTCACTTGAATTGGATTTACCGACATAAGAATGTTAATCCTGACTCGAGTGATTTGTGTTTGGCTTTACGCTCGGGTCAGACTGAGTGTCACAGCATTTGAGACTCACATTTGGGGTTTGGAGCTTGGCTTGGAGATCCAACTATCGATTCAGGTTTCAGTTATTCAGTTGATTCCAGTGATGTATTCAGATTTTGTACTTGACTATTGCATTGACACTTCTATGTGTTTGAGACTTCTATTGTATCTTGTTTTAACTCTGTTATATATAGATATATAGTAGCTTCATGAACTACTATTTTTTTGTTTCCGCTGCTTATTGTTATATTACTCTGTGTTTGTGATTCTGTGATTTATCTATTTATTGTATATACTGAGTTTTGCCAAATATAAATTAACAATATGATATTTTGAGCAATTAAAATCCGACATGTGTGGATGCAAATGGTTGAAAATTGTAGGATGTTACACACAGCAGAATAAAAGGAACTCTAAATAACTAGCATGCCTCCTTCACGTCCCTATTCGTCAAATAGAAAACCTGGAAACCTTAACCCTCAAACTACTCAAATTAAATTAAGCACCCGAGAGTTTAAGGAGAAAACAAAAAATTTGATTCAGACATAAAGCCTGGTATGAATAATAATCTACCATCCCAATCATTTAGATATCTAGTGAGGCGATGCCGCCGAGCGGAACGGGTTTTCCCTCACTGGTATCTTAAAACCTTTACAAAACCATATATTGTGCTTCTTCATCCATGATGATTAAAACCAATTCAAAATAATATGATGATATGCAAACACGTAAAATAATTCTGGATTACACATTCTAACTCATTTTAACTATCTGTCTCATTTATAGTTTCCAGGTCGCAATTAACCTATTAGTTTTCATGGGCTTACTAATAACTTGTTTTATGTATATGGACTCCCTGCCTAATTTCATAATTTTCATAGGATCACTAGGAACCTATTGTCCCCTTCCAATATCTTTACTATTTCGTGAGTTCTCCACTAACCTATTGGTAACTCCAATATCCTTCACTTTACCCTTGTTTTCGTAGGTTGACTAGGAACCTATTGAGTTTTGTAAATGTATTAATGCGGATATAGTTTTCATGAGCTAATAAAAAACCTATTGGCCCCTGCCAATATGAAATCATAGTTTTCATGGGCTAACTATGAAACTATTAGGCCCTGCCAATATCTTTTCCTTTACACAGATTTCATGGGCTCACTGTGAATCTTTTGACCCCTGCCAATATCTTTGGTTAATATTTTAGCATCCTTAACTTATATTCACTACTGGATCAACCTAGCTAGTTATTCTGCCCTTCCCCAAAGTACCGTTATGGGTTCATAACAATGTGAATAAATATATGAAGAAGCAGTCATAACAACATAATAATACCAAAGTTATATATAACTTTATATATATATATATATAACTATGGGTTCATGGCCTTAGTAAGATATAGAAAATGGTCTAAGAGAGCGGGGAATACGTACTTATAGATAATTATATATATATATATATATATATATATATATATATATATATATATATATATATATATATATATCAATTACAAGTACGTTACTACAACATTAACCCAAACCCCAATCTTATTATCTGATTTATTGGAGTATGTTTGAAAAATATTTTAGGTTTAAATTCTTTTAAATTTCATAAACCTATGCTCTGATACCAACTTATAACATCACCCTACTTGGAGCCCCAAAACTAATGCCTATGGATGCTCTAGTCATCCATAGTTGTTAATCCTCAACAACCAAATACAGCAAGGTTAGATACATTGATATATGGAAACACATGAATATGGAAAAAAAAATAAAAAGCAAACAAATTTCACATTCCATTTCAAGATATTTCAAATTCATTACATATTCCTAGTAAACAGACCACATTCAGATAACATATAATTAATACAAAAAACGCCAAGAGCGGCATATGAAGATGCTCACTTGGTAGATCAAAGTATATAATGAAGCAACAAAAAAATTTGCCTTTACAATCAAAACACAATGGAATAAAAAGAACTCTAAATAGCTAGCATGCCTCCTTCACGTCTCCGATAGCTTTATTCATCTAAAAGAAAACCTAGAAAGCTTAACCCTCAAACTACTCAAATTAAACTGAGCGCTCGAAAGTTTAAGGGGAAAAATTTTTGAGTCAGACATAAAGCCTGGTATGAATAATAATCTACCATCTCAATCATTTAGATATCTTGTGACCATGCTGCTTAGCAGAACGGGTTTTCCCCTCACTAATATTTCAAAACCTTTATAAAACTATATACTGTGCTTATGCATCCACAATGGTTAAAAACAATTAAAACAATATGAGTATATGCAAATAAGTAAATTAATTCTGAACTACCCATCCTCATTCATTCTGACTACCTGTCTCATTTATAGTTTCTAGGGTCATAATTAACGTATTAGTTTTCATGCGATTACTAATAACATGTTTAACGTATATGGACTCCCCACCTAATTTCATAGCTTTCATGGGATCAATAAAAACCTATTAGCCCTTGCCTATATCTTTATTGTTACATAAGTTCTCCACGAACCTATTGGTAAATCCAATATCCTTCACCTTATTATAGTTTTCTTGGGTTGACTAGGAATCTATTGACTTCTGTCAATATCTTAATCCGATTATAGTTTTCATGGGCTATAAACAAGCCTATTGGCCCCTGCCAATATCAAATAATAGTTTTCATGGGCTAACTATGAACCTATTAGGCTTTACCAATATCTTTTCCTTTACAAAGTTTTCGCGGGCTTACTCTGAACCTTTTGACCCCTGCCAATTCTTTAGTTAATATTTTAGCATCCTTAACTTATATTCACTATAGGGTCAACCTAGCTACTTATTCTGCCCTTCCCCAAAGTACCATTATAGGTTCATAACAATGTGAATAAATATATGAAAAAGCAATCATAACAACTTCATAATACCAACACCTGTGGTTAAATATCCCTAAAATCATTTTATATAAAACTTGGTTAATTCCTTTAACATGTCAATCAAGGAAAACTTATTCAAAAACTTCATTTCAAAACTCTTGATTTATTCCATGGTCTTTCCTTTAAAATAAGGTTCGGTTATTTGTTTTGAAACCTTAAAACATCACTTTCGAAATCCCTAGATAACCTCCTTCGAAAGCATAGAAAACTTCTTTTCAAAACATTAAGTATATACCTTTCGAAGTTCTTTTACTTATTCCTTTCAGAACCAAAATATACCTTTTGAATGTATCAAAACATTACCTTAAAACATAGTTTCGAGACCAATGAAAGTACCCCTTTTGAAAGTATTGGATTATGCTTTTAAAACATCTTTTAGGTCAAAGTGGTTACATATGAAAGTATCTCTTTCGAAACCTTCAATAAAATTATTTGGGGAAAATTTGATGGTGTCGGAACCATCTATTCGAAAGCTCAAAACCTTTGAGTAAAACTTTGAAGGATAGCATAGAAACCCCTTTTCGACACCATGGCCTTCGAAACCCCTGAACCCTTTCGAAAGTATTTCAGAAATGACTCAGTCTAAGTTTAAAAAAAAGGCACCCTTCAAAACCATTGATGACGTCAATACACTCAAAAGTAATATGAACGGCAGCAAGGTTTCGACTAGGTCGGAATCATCATCTTCGAAAGTCTTATTTAAGAATAAAGCAACTCATCTGAAAGCTCCTACTTTAAAACATAGTATGGCAGCCTCCTTCAAAGGATGTTTAGAAAACTCCTTTCGAAAACATATGTTTCGACTACGTCGAAAGCTTTACATATAACAAAGCAGGCACTTAACATTTGAAAACAAAACTAAGGTTTCGACCCCATCGGAAGCATTGCTTTCGACACCATGGCTCTCGTCTTCCCTCCAATCCACTATGTACCATCGAAGTAATACCTTGTGCATTGGTTTCGACTATGTAGGTTTCGGCTGGGTTGGTTTCGACGGAGTCGAAGCGTAAGCATTAGAGTCGAAAGGCACTGCCAAAGGAGGCACAATCTGCTTTTTTGAATAAAGGCTGAAATCATGCTAATTTTAGTAATCACTTTACAACTAACCTACCTATTTGTAATCTTTTAATTGGTTGCCTTCAAACTTTTCAAATCCTTTACAAAAATAACTACTGCATTTATCACATCTAAATCAAGGAATAATTAACCTTTAAGCCCTTCCATTAAGCAAAACCAATATTGCAAATAAGTCCTTTTTTAACATATTTTATTTTCTGTAGCAAATCAATTAGGAAAAATCATCACAAATCACAGAAATTCACTTTCATCATATTATATAACATATTTAAATTTCACAGCTAAATTCTTCCTGAAATAATCGATGTTAATATTAAACCCAATTTTATCATATTTTCCTTCGCAAATTCATAATAAATTTTCCATGATTTGAAAAATTACAAAAACTGAAACTTATATCCAAAATCATGTTTTACATAACATATAATTTTTCCATGGCATTCTAAAATCATTTGCAATCGATTTTGCCTAGAATCGTGTAAATTCATATGTAAATGAATTGAGCAAACATACAATAATTCAAGCATATCATCATTCAAAACATCATAAAAATGAATTTAATCTTGAATCCAAAAACATTTGACCATGTAACCAAAATAGAGATGGAATGAATTATTATTCACCTTGAATATGATAAGAAATTTGAGATTTGTAGAATACTGATTCCCACTAGCTTTGATCCTTAGCTTTTAATTAAATATCTCTTCCTCTTTTTCCATTGTTAATGGCCGGCTCTTCTAAGTTTAATTTGCGTTTGTGAAAATGAAAAGTGTGTGTGAATGGTCAAAAATGTGAAATGTATAGCCATGAGTAATAATAGTGCGGCTATTTACTGATATGCCCATGTTTAATTAAATACATAAAAGCCAATTTAAGCCCATTTGATCGATTAAGCACAGTCCTATATGATTTATTCAAATCATAATCTCCTTATCATCCTAATTCTTACATTATTCTACTTAATTTATCTAATTAAATCTCTTGAATAATGTTATCAAAAATTATAGGTGTTACACTATGTATTCCTAAAAAATCAATAAAAACTGGAATGAGTTGCATACGGATCCAACTTTTTATGCATTTCATATGTGTGCATGGTCTTCGCTTCCAAACATTGTTTCTTAGTGCAATCATGCTATAAATCATAAGCATCAGACACATCCTCAAACCATAATATAATCTTTTAATTCACTAGCTCTAATTAGTGAATGATCCTGATATCTATGATAACTATATGGATATCTGTATTAGGGTTTGCATGATTAAAGTAAAAGAAGATGAACTTTTAAAAGCTAAGATGAAGGAAATAAAACAATAAAAAGTTACATAATAATTTAGGTGAAAAGTAATTAACACTAATAATATTTCGTCTCTGCCAACTTCTAAACCATAATAAACTATCATAATTATTGCTAATACAAATATTGATTCTAAATTACTAAATGTCTCAAGTCTTTGTTAAAATTAATCCATCTTATAATGGTGACTAATCCATCTTACTATGTAGTGCTATTAATAGTTAAATTCAGGTTAATATAGCTATTTGAATTCAGGAATAAGAGCATTAACATGTAGTGATGCTGATTTTACTGTGTTTAATTAGATACATATGCATTAATTTGTCAAAATATTTTTATCCAGACGAATTTAATGTGCGTGCCATTTGTTATTAGTTAGTATTCATACATGGCATAATCTATAAAGTGTGAATATGGTGGGCATAAGTTCAAATGCCATGGGTATTAATTAGCAACTCTCTGAAAATTTTATTCAAAATTCATGCCTTTTATGACTTCAAATAGTTTGAAACAATTTTTTTTATGGGGATAGTGAAATTTTTTCTTGATATTAGATTGTGGTAAAGTTGGCATCGAGTTGCTATTGGAGAAGGACTTAGCATGTCAAATATAGAATAGATAATATTTGACTTTAAAGTTGCATAAACCTTATGCTATTTAGTTATATTTGTTTTAGTAAATTAGAATATAATTATTTGCACTATTATCAGTATTTCTTTGGGGTAAATAATGATACTTCAAAATTAGGAGATGGAAGCTGGATCTGATGAAACAGCTCTTTACTTGCTTGACCTGATGAAGCTGAGAAGATGCCATGTAATGACCCGTCTTTTCCCTCAAAAGTCGACACCAATACATCACTGTATTCATGTGCTGAGCATCCAAGTACCGGAAAGGTAGATTATTAGGATGAAAGAAAATAAAAGACAGAAAAAAATCTCATATCATGACAGGTAATATATAATATGTTGAGTCACAAGTTTTATGAAAGTTTTGATTTCTGACAAATAAGGCGATCGACAAAACAAGGTCATTAGAGCTACATATGTTACTGTAGATTGTAGATTGATTATTTGATATTTACTATAGATATATTAGTGATAAACTTGTTAAAATCTATCCTCAAATAATCATGCATTTTCAAGAAAATTAATATATATACAATTGGAATATAGTTGCACATTCAGTGTGCAACTTTACAGGGACCGGTCGACCGGTCACAATATAGGCGGTCGACCATTCCTGCATAATTTGCACATTGAACGTGCACACATGCACATAACGTATAAATATTTAAATTCCTGTCTACTGGTCACTTTTTAACCTGTCGACCGTTTTTAAACAAAAAGCAATTTTTCCAAAAGACACTTCTCTTCTCCAAAGGTTGCATCTCTTACCTTTCACCAAAGATCATATCTCTTAATGGCAAAAAGTTACAACCATTCTTATCTATATAAACTCATCCAATTCGTTGATTAAACAACAATTAATTTCACATATTCTTTTTAATCTAATCTCTGATCTTACTTTATATACTCCTGCATTCTAAAAAGCTCTTGATTATTTATTGAATCATTGAAACTATTTCATATCTTTTGATTCAATAAGTAATATACTTTCCTTAATCTTTTCAAAACATCATTCGCATACTTTGAGGATAAGATTATAGGAAGGGTGTACTGTTAGTGACAAATCCGTGTTTTCAAGAACACAAGTTGTCAACAACAATTGTATTTGTTCTTTTGTTGAAGTCCTCTGTGTTGTAAGAGGCATGTGTTGAAGTCCTCAGTGTATTAGAGGCGTGAAATCCCGTTCGGTTGTTCGGGTGTTGTAAACCTGTTCCTCCGGGTGAAGCGAGGAAGTTAATAGTGAAAATCCAGAAACAAGTCTGGGACTGGACGTAGGACGGTGCTCCGAACCAGTATAAAAATCTCTGGTGTGATTTTTCTATTTTTTTTATTTACTATGCTATTATCATCTATTTCCGCATTTGTATTGTAATCCATATTATACGATCCGTGTATACTATATTAGCACATATAATTGTATACACACCGCACTTTCATTTGGTATCAGAGCACGGTCATCATATAACCGTAACACAGTTATTTGATATATTATAGTAATATGGCAAATAACGTAAGTACTAGCACTCAAAACACCACTTACACGGAGGGTCAATCGACACAAAGACCTCCATTTTTCAATGGTCTTAACTATAGTTATTGGGCAACACGTATGTCATTCTTTATGCAATCAAATAGCTATGATGCTTGGAATGCCACTCAAAGAGAAATAGTGAATCCAACAACTGATTATTCAGAATGGACTGCAGCTGAGAAAACGGCAGCAGCCGTAAATGCTAGAGCAATAAATATGTTGTTCTGTGCATTAGACCAAAATGAATATAATCGTGTTAGTATCTGCACTACTGCATATCAAATTTGGCAAACACTAAAAATCACTCATGAAGGTACTAACAAGGTTAAACAAGCCAAAATAGAATGTTTCAACTGTCACAAAAAGGGACACATGCAGAAAGATTGTCCAGAACAAAAGAAGAAGTCAGAAAATGACAAATTCAAATATAAGAAGGACAAATCTAAGAAACGAGCCTTCTCAGTAACATGGGATGATTCAGAATCATCTTCATCAGAAAGTGAAAGTGATTCAGAGAATGAACAAGCTAATGTGTGTTTTATGGCAACAGAAGATGAGGTCCCACTTAAGAAAAGAGGAAAGTGGATATTGGACAGTGGTTGCTCAAAGCACATGACGGGAGACAAGAGTTTATTAACAAATATTACATATTCAGATGGTGGCTCCGTCACTTTTGGAGACAATTCAAAAGGCTATATCATCGGCAAAGGCGATGTGAGCAATTGCGGTACATCTAACTTACCTCTTATTACTAATGTCATGCTAGTTAGAAATTTAAAACACAATTTGCTTAGTATTAGTCAGTTATGTGACAAAGGTTTTATAATTTCATTTTCAAATAATAAGTGTAGTATTTTAGATAAAGACCATAATTTGGTTTTCGAAGGTTATAGAGACAGAAATATATATATTTTGAATATGAACATTAATCATAATTCAGATATGTGTCTTGTGGCTAATGACAATGATCCATGGCTATGGCACAAACGCTTCTGTCATATAAACTTCAGAACTATTGACAAGCTAGCCAAAAACAATCTAGTTAGAGGACTACCCAAAATGAGTTTCAAAGTTAACAACATTTGTGATGCATGTCAATTAGGAAAATTGACCAAATCATCTTTTAAATCCAAGAAAGTCATATCAACATTACAACCACTTGAGTTACTACACATGGATTTATTTGGACCTACTAGAGTTCAATCAATAAATCACAGTCAATATGTGCTTGTAATTGTTGATGATTTCTCTCGTTATACATGGACAATTTTCTTAAAAAATAAAAGTGACACTTTCGATCATTTCAAATCTTTCGTCAAAAGAATTCAAAAATCAAAAGGGATTAAAGTTAAAAATATAAGAAGTGATCATGGCGGAGAATTTGAAAATAATGAATTTGAACATTTTTGTACAAAGAAAGGTATATATCATAATTTTTCGTTTTCCAGAACTCCACAACAGAACGGAGTTGTAGAACGGAAGAACCGAACTTTACAAGAATGTGCAAGAACATTATTGAATGGAACCACCTTACCAAAACATTTTTGGGCGGAAGCTGTGGCAACTGCCTGTTATGTTTTAAATCGTGTATCCATAAGACCTCTTACCAAGAATACTCCTTATGAATTATTTAACAAAAGGAAGCCTAAAATCTCATATTTCAAAGTTTTTGGTTCCAAGTGCTTTATTTTAAATACGAAAGACCAGCTTGGCAAATTTGATCCAAAAGCCGATGAAGGAATATTTGTCGGTTATATGGAACGAAGTAAGGCCTATCGGATATTTAATAAACGAACCAAAACTATTGAAGAATCACTTCATGTCTCTTTTGATGAAATCTATCAGCACCCTCACACTATATCAGATGATGACGAATCAATATTCACTGACAATCAAATCATCACAAATATTGATTCTGACTCGGAAATAATTATTGAGAATATTCCTCAAACATGTGAATTACAATCACCACCAAGAATATTAAGAGATCATCCGGCTCAAAATATAATCGGTGAAATAACATCACATGTCAGAACAAGGAGTCAACTCAATCAAATGGGTCATGTCGCTTTTCTCTCAAATATCGAACCTAAGAATCCAAAAGAAGCTGCTACAGATGATTACTGGATCATTGCCATGCAGGAAGAACTAAATCAGTTTGAGCGCAATGACGTTTGCGAACTTGTTCCATGACCAACTGATCAGTCAGTAATTGGTACTAAATGGGTCTATAAAAATAAGGCCGACGAACAAGGAAATATCACCAAAAATAAAGCAAGATTAGTGGCACAAGGATATAATCAGGAAGAAGGTATCGATTATGAAGATACTTTTGCACAAGTTGCTCGACTAGAAGCTATTAGAATCCTATTATCTTTTGCTTGTCACCATAATTTCAAACTTTATCAGATGGATGTCAAAAGTGCTTTTCTCAATGGATTTATCAAAGAGAATGTCTATGTCGAACAACCTCCTCTGTTCGTACATGAAAAATATCCAGACCATGTGTTCAAACTTAAGAAAGCTCTGTATGGTTTAAAACAAGCACCTCGTGCTTGGTATGAACGACTACGTAGCTATCTTATTAGCTCAGGATTTCAAATAGGCAAAGTCGATCAAACTTTGTTTATTAAACATTCTCGAAAAGATTTTCTAGTTATCCAGATATATGTAGACGATATCATCTTTGGTTCAACAAACGATAAACTTTGCAAAGAATTTGCAAGTATTATGACCAAAGAATTCGAAATGTCTCATATGGGAGAACTATCTTATTTTCTTGGACTTCAAATAAAGCAACTTTCAAACGGCATTTTTATCAATCAAGAAAAATACTGTGAAAACATTATCAAACGCTTCGGATTAGAAAATACATCTGGTAAACCAACTCCTATGAGTACAACTACACATCTTGACAAAGATGAAAGTGGTAAGAATGTTGACCAGAAATTATATCGAAGCATGATTGGTTCTCTTCTTTATCTTACAGCTAGTCGTCCAGATATAATAATGAGTGTTTGTTTATGTGCTCGTTTTCAAGCCGATCCAAAGGAATCACATCTACGAGCAGTGAAACGTATAATTCGTTATCTTAATAATACCAAAGATTTCGGTCTTTTTTATCCAAAAGAATGTCCATTTGAATTAGTATCATATAGTGATGCTGATTTCGGTGGCTCAAGAACGGATAGAAAAAGTACAGGTGGTACGTGCCATTTTATTGGAAAATCACTTGTCTCTTGGTTCAGTAAGAAATAGAATTGTGTTTCACTATCAACATGCGAAGCTGAATATATATCAGCAGCTCTCGCTTGTACTCAAGTACTATATATGCAACAAACACTTCAAGATTTTGATATTCATTTATCAAATTCTATTATATACTGTGATAACACTAGTGCTATAAATCTCTCTAAAAATCCAGTAAATCACTCTAGAACCAAACACATTGATATCCGTCATCATTTCCTTCGAGATAATATTGACAAAGGAAATATATGTCTTGAATATGTTCATACTGACAATCAATTAGCAGACATTTTTACTAAGCCTCTGCTCGAATCTAATTTTATTAGATTACGAAGAGAGCTTGGTTTAATTTCAAGAAAAAATCTTGACTAAGTAATTTCTAAAAAACGTCTACTTGTTAGTTATCCTTTAGTTATTCTTTTTCGTTATCCTTTAACAATAACTTTTGCATAAACTATTTTTCTTACATTAAATATAAGCCACTGCTTTATTTAATGGTTAAATTCTCTTTACTCATTTTTTTGTGATCGTCCTTTCCTTTCTCATTTTATAAATTCAGTTTTAAAAAGAAAGCTATTTTTAGATTTACAATAAAATTTCTGCTTATGTTTTCTTGGTTAAAATATTTCATTAACTCACATCCATAAGTTTATACAAAAGAAACTTGTATATAAGCTTGCAAAAATTTTATATTTTGTTCATCTTTTTTATCTAAATATTCTATACAACATACACAATGGCTCACATTTGTGATAAATGTGCTCAAGAATCATACATTTCAATTACGAGTTCTGAGTCGGAGGAATTTTATTCTCCTACAACTCCAAAACAAAAATCAAGTTGTCATCATCAATGCTCTTGTATGTCTGATAAAACTCCAAATTCAAAACGAGTGAAGAGGACATTATTCTATTCTCCTCGTACCAAAGCTCAAATCGATGAAATACACCACTACCAGAAACATCAGATAGACCTTCAGAGACAGCTCCATTACGGGCAAAGTCAACTTTATCACGAGCAACAGCGGACATCGGCACGATTATCCGTTTTAGAAAAGATGGCAACATTTTTCTACGGTTCCAACAAGCATGACGTGCATGAACCAATGCCGTCTAGGCCATCAACATCTAAAAGTCCTAACTCGTGGGATCGGAACTATGAGAAGAATGAAGGAGCTCAGAAACAATGGAGTCCATGGTCAAAACGCATTGAAGGAAACAACGATAATTCTAATAACGAATTTTCTCATTAGATTTATATATAGTTATTATATCTTTATATATCTCTTGTGTAATGACGGTTATATCTTGTATTACAAATAAAATATTATATATATAGGTTGATATACTATATAAAAAAAAACACTTGCAAAATAACATGATTTTCTCAGCAGACCATTACCGGTCGACCGCCCCTGTTATAGCTGGTCGACCGTTTGCTCTCTGGTTGAAAACGGTCGACCGGCCAAAATTAGTAGGTCGACCGGTTGACGTATTTTCAGTTTTTTATATAAACCTATGCGTCATTTTTCTCTTTCACTTTTTACTCAAGCTGTTCTTTTACCCAAAATCACAAACCCTAGTTTCCTATTTTCAATTCCCAAATCTCAAATCCTCCAATAATGGCTCCTCCTCAAAAGAAATCCAAGAAAGGAGCAACCTCTGAAACTTCAACTCCTACCATCTCCGTCAAAAAATGGCTTCAAAGTCCAATTGCTGTAACAAGATGGAATCAGATGACAAATTACAAGTTTCATCCAGGCTCTTTCATCAAATTTGATGATTTCACGGCTTATGGAGTTCGAAGGTTAGCCAATAATTCCAACATTACTCCATTAATCGATTTTTCAGAAAATAGTGTGGAGATAAATCATTTGATGATCAAATTATTTTACGCCAACATGAATCTTGATGAGTATCAACCTGATAATCCAAACGGCGTCATCTGGTCTGTGGTCTGTGGCAAGCAAATTTTTCTTACTCATGCTAGAATTGCCTCTATACTTGGTATACCAAATCGAGGCGCAGAGTTTTCATCTAACTTCTGCGAAGTCTTCACTCGAAATAATACTAGTCATCAGTTCATAGAAGACGATAGTGATGGCACTAAGTCTATTGGACTTCGACCGACAGCCAGACTACTTCATCGGGTTTTGATGCATTCTCTTTTTCCTAGACTTGGAAATTATGATGCAGTGTACAAAGAAAACTTCAAGGCACTCTATGCTATTTATGGTGAAATCCAAATCAATTGGGTTCACATGCTTTTTGATGAAATTCTCAAGGTAAATAACTCAACACGGCCTCATTTCTTCTACAATGAATATATCATGCGACTTTTGTTAGCTTGTGGGGTCAATCCTCCTGATTCTGCAACCTCAAAACCAAAATGCATTGATTCCATAACCATCAAACGAATGAAGCTTCCTCCACCTTACCTTGAGATTATGCCTTTTGAAGAATGGCAACAAAGAGGACCAAGGAAACAACGAGCAACTTCCTCTCGTCCTCGTTCCGATGAAGTAAAACTATTAAAATCAAAGTCATCTACAAAAGAATCACTTGAAACAATCGCGCGTAACCAATTTTTGCTTGAATCACGTCTCAAGCGCATGGACTCTAAAATCGATAAGCGCTTCAATAAGGTCAAGTCATTCTTTGGTATGCTATGGGATGTTATATCATGTTCCACATCCACCTCTGTTCAAGCACAAGACCCAGGAAAACGTCCTGCTGCTCCAGTTTTCACCTGGACATCATCTGACGAGTCTACAGGAATGAGTGGTCATGGACATGGAGAATCATCTAGAGGGCACAATGATGAGGAAGAAGATGATGATGATGATGACGACGACGATGATGATGAAGAGGAGATGCGATCTGCTTCATCCTAGATTCTATTATGATTTAGCACTTTAAAAACATTCTTCGACACTTGTACTTAATAGTGTCGTTATTTTTGTTTTTCATTTGACATTATGTTCTGTAGTAAACTCTGTTATGTTTTTGATGTGTTAATGATTTATTTTGCTATGCATATCATATTCATTCTACTATTCTAGTATCTGTTACTCCTTTTTGTCGATGACAAAGGGGGAGAAAGGGATAACAGTTGCTTGCAGGAACATACATATAAGGATTCCATGAGGGAGAGATCACATACTCAGGGGGAGATTCAGATTTGCAGATATATTGTCATTAATCAAAAAGGGGGAGAATGTTGAGTCACAAGTTTTATGAAAGTTTTGATTTCTGACAAATAAGGCGATCGACAAAACAAGGTCATTAGAGCTACATATGTTACTGTAGATTGTAGATTGATTATTTGATATTTACTATAGATATATTAGTGATAAACTTGTTAAAATCTATCCTCAAATAATCATGCATTTTCAAGAAAATTAATATATATACAATTGGAATATAGTTGCACATTCAGTGTGCAACTTTACAGGGACCGGTCGACCGGTCACAATATAGGCGGTCGACCGTTCCTGCATAATTTGCACATTGAACGTGCACACATGCACATAACGTATATATATTTAAATTCCTGTCTACTGGTCACTTTTTAACCTGTCGACCGTTTTTAAACAGAAAGCAATTTTTCCAAAGGACACTTCTCTTCTCCAAAGGTTGCATCTCTTACCTTTCACCAAAGATCATATCTCTTAATGGTAAAAAGTTACAACCATTCTTATCTATATAAACTCATCCAATTCGTTGATTAAACAACAATTAATTTCACATATTCTTTTTAATCTAATCTCTGATCTTACTTTATATACTCCTGCATTCTAAAAAGCTCTTGATTATTTATTGAATCATTGAAACTATTTCATATCTTTTGATTCAATAAGTAATATACTTTCCTTAATCTTTTCAAAACATCATTCGCATACTTTGAGGATAAGATTATAGGAAGGGTGTACTGTTAGTGACAAATCCGTGTTTTCAAGAACACAAATTGTCAACAACAATTGTATTTGTTCTTTTGTTGAAGTCCTCTGTGTTGTAAGAGGCAAGTGTTGAAGTCCTCGGTGTATTAGAGGCGTGAAATCCCGTTCGGTTGTTCGGGTGTTGTAAACCTGTTCCTCCGGGTGAAGCGAGGAAGTTAATAGTGAAAATCCAGAAACAAGTCTGGGACTGGACGTAGGACGGTGCTCCGAACCAGTATAAAAATCTCTGGTGTGATTTTTCTATTTTTTTTATTTACTATGCTATTATCATCTATTTCCGCATTTGTATTGTAATCCATATTATACGATCCGTGTATACTATATTAGCACATATAATTGTATACACACCGCACTTTCATAATATACAACAGAACTTTACAAAAAGAAGACTTCAATATACATACCCATCAAGCAGAGTCAACTAAACAATCATCGGCCAAGATAATTATAACAGTCTGTCCTTACAATTGCTGATAAATACAAAAAGAAAATTTAGTGGAAATAAAAAGATACATGAATACATCAAGGCGGCATCTGACTCATCTCCCGAAGCTCCAAAACATCCAAACTAGATCTGTAATATGCTTTGTCCGATCCGAGCATTATTAAAAAAAATACCCAGATCAGTTTGGTAAACCAGGATGAGAAACACGCCTCAAATAGATTTTTAATGTTATAAAACCTTTAAAAATAAAAGTATCTCGTATGCTTACGCCGCACATGAACACAGATAGGTTTTTACCTTACGATAACCAACCATTTATATTAGAAAATATAGTGATATTATAATACTGTCTAAGGGTGAAAATAACAATAATAATAATCAAGTAGCTGTGATGCTCGTGAGGATACATCACAATAATAATAGGTATATAATTAAAACCATTAAGTTGCTTTTGCTGATTATGTAGGATTCTATAGAGGTGCCCACAGTTTTTCAAGAATGGTCATCCTGCACAAGGATTAGAGTTATCCTTCCAAAGCGAGAATACATCCCTAGTGATGTACAATAGGAAATACATAGCTTGCCATGCAAGGCTGAATGCATCAGTCCATGCATGTATAAAAATTGTAGGTAACCCTAGGAAGGAAAGGCTACAACTTTATGGATTAGCTAAACCTCTG
Organism: Allium cepa; assembly: GCA_030765085.1. Classification (NCBI taxonomy): domain Eukaryota; kingdom Viridiplantae; phylum Streptophyta; class Magnoliopsida; order Asparagales; family Amaryllidaceae; genus Allium; species Allium cepa. Next base: position 899,362,259 of record CM060932.1, read on the forward strand.
GCTATGCATCCCATCTCTGGTTTTAGTCATTACCGTTGGTGAGTCTACGTCCGCATTATAGCTCATGCACGACCACTTGAACAATCTCAGAACCACACATGGATTCACATACCTCAACAGGTCTCGGAACCATACATGATTCCAACATCGTAAAAAAGATCTTGGAATCACACATGGATTCCCATACACCAACGGGTCTTGGAAACACACATGAATTCCCACATCTCTTCCAATATCTTGGAATCACATATTGATTCCCATACCCAACGGGTCTTGGAACCACACATGGATTCCAACGTCAAAAACAGATCTCGGAATCACACATGGATTCCTACACCCTAACGGGTCTCGGAATCACATATGGATTCCCACATCTCAACAAAGATCTTGAAATCATCATGCAGGGATTCCCATACCTAATGGGTGTTGGAACAATACATGGATTCCAACATCCAAAACAGATTTCGGAATCACACATGGATTCCCATACCCTAACGGGTCTCGGAACCACGCATGAGTTCTCATATCTTAACAAAGATCTCAATCTCCTACAAGCGTAGAATCGGTATATGGTTTTGGAGTGGTTTCGGTTTTGAGTCATCTCATATAAGTACACTCCTCCGCTTACCTGATGTTCCAAAACTAATCGATCGATCTTCAGAATGATCAACACCGGTTCCTTTTAGAAATAATTGGACAAAACATAAGAGCGAAGATCACCTCTAACTGTTTAAGTTAACGGAATTTCTCATCATTTGTCCTAGAAGAACAAAAAGAGTTTATTCGTACAGTATAGCACCACCGATGGTAACTATACCCTATAATCTCCATGTTTCTCCTAAATATTTCCAGAGCTAAAATCCTTTGGTGTTAAGTGCTGAAATATTTCCGTACCATCGAAATTAATTACATATTTAGGCGAAGATTAGATATTCCATTATTTAACTATCAAATAAACAAATATCCTAAACAAAGATTACAGTTCCACGGAAACCAGCAAGCCTCTCAAAATTAATCTTTCATTGATTAAATCTTTTTCCAAGAATATTTATCAAAATATTCATGTACTTATCTCACCAGGATAAGTATATTTACAAACCATTCCCTTCAAAACTTGAAAGACCTTTTACACATACTTATAAGTATATATGTTCATCACCCATAGAGAGATTTTCTATTTCAAAATCATATTAAAATGATCAAACCCAAATTTCATTAAAACGGAGATATAGACAACCTGAAACACCACCTTTCCATAAATCTCTCTCACTTTATAAATATCTCCTTTATAAATCTCCAAATCTATTTATAAAGCTTCTCTATAAATCTCCAAGTTTTATTTTACAAAAATACTCTTTTATAAAACTTCCCTTTTGACGCTAAACCATTTATAAACCTCTTTTCTAAAATCATCCAAACCCAACTTCTTTTCAAATTCCAAAGCTCTTCCAAATTTATTAACTCCTTTAAATAAATCCTTTTCGTAAAAGAAATCCATCTATAAAAAAATTATTATTTAATATAATAAATAAAAAATTTAACATCATTAAGACAAATTTTAAAGATTTTTAAAAATATAAAATAATAAACTTTGAAGCACATTTTAAATAATATACTAATTAACTTTTAAAACATTTTAATAAATACAATAAAATAACTTTAAACAACTTTCAAAAAATAATTAAATTAACTTTCGAGAAACATATTAACACGATAATTAACTAGTTTTAAATAATCAATAATAAAATGATTTATTACCTTTAAACAACCTTGATAAGTTATTAATTATCTTTAAACAACATTAATAAAATAATTAATTTTAAAACATTGCAAATATAGTAATTAACTTTACCAAAGAAATAATTTTACGAAATACTTTGTAAAATAAAATTAAACAAAAATATTTTGTTAAAATAATAATTGTAAAACATTTTACTTCAAAATATAAAACTTGAAGTTGATTTAAATCCATAATTTTTCAAATGCAAAAAGAGGCTTAGCGACCACAATGATACTTAAACAAGCTACCATTTTATTAAATTTAACTTCCCAAGTTAATTTCTAGGTATTTATGTAAGTTGGCAAATATGTAAACGAAATCCATAATTAATAATCAATTTTTAACACATGACATATCCATCATTAATCAACTGGAACTTAAATGAATGTCCAAATTAAGATAATAGAAGAACATAAATTTATTCTGCCAAATGTATGTCATTCAAAATAAATTCTTCCATTTATTATTAGACGGTATTTATTTGGCCCAAATATATAACACCAAAGAAGTATGCTTTAATTAACTACATTATTCTTTAAACAATGTAATTATTTTAAATCCGTATTTTTCATCACTTTACACATTATTGAATTTTAAAAATGATTATTTATCCAAACTAAACAATCAACAAATGAAACATCATACCAATTAACCAAAATGGTGAGTTTAACTTACTGAAATTTCAATTATCGCCAAAGCATTTTGGTTCCGTCTAAAATGGAACGACGTTCGATTTTAGCTTGAAATTCTATAAGCTCCGGTCTTTGCCAATCCAATTCCAAAATGTAGACCTCGTCATTATGAATCCAACGCGACTGACCGCGTTCGAGTTGGATCTTGTATGGACAAGTTATTTATTTTACAAGATTTACGAATTTAATTATATAGTTAAAACACTAATTACATCATCAATTCTTAATTAACCTTAATCTCGTTCAAATCAGATCCTAGGCTGCCTAATACAACTTCGATCATCTTCTATTTGGCTTCACGATAGGCGTCCACCGACCACCGCATCTTTTTCATCAACTCCCCTGGCCTCCCTGACCTCAACGCCACCAACCACACCAGCTGCCATCACTTGTAGCTCAATCGTGAACCGCAAAACCACGGCTCCATCCAACTTCTGCCTGCGTTGCCACTTTTAAATGATAGCCCACCAAACTTTACCCGAGCCAAGCCCATGACCTCCTCGACCTTTCTCCTTCAGGGTCCTTCGCTTATAGATCATCGTTAATGCTGGAATTCCCAAACTGAGCTGTCGCCGTCAAACTGAAATTCCAGCCACCCAACGATGAACTAGCTCGATCCAAACATCCACCCCCCTCATCTCACCTAGTCGAACATTTTTGTAGTTGGGGTTGAGGACTAATTCGGCCTCTGGTGGTCGCGATTGACCATGGCCATTGGGTGATGGAGGATACAATGGCAGCTAGGGTTTACATAAAGGGTTTTGAGCAAATAGAGAGAGGTAGAGGTCCTTATATAGGAATATTTACGAAACTATTCACGCTTGAAAAATTTTGAACTCCAATCGAGGTTTGCCCACTGACGTTCCTAGCTAAGTACTCATATTTCAAACTCAATGGAACTATTTTCAGGACCTAACTCCAACATATATAGAAGTTAGCTTTTAAAATCAAATTATATTATATTTTAAATTCCTAAAATTAATCGCTCTTCATTTCAAGTTCGCACGACCACACAGTATGCCCGATCGCCACAAAACTCGTCAGCATACAATGGTTCATTATTCTGAATCTAATGGCACTAGTTTCGTCAAAATCTGAGACAGTGCCCTGAATAGCTAATTTCCCATGTTAATTAAAATGAATTATTATTATTATTATCCGTAAAAATCACCAACACCAAAACACTGTTATTGTTTATAAATTAAAAAGAGTTAAATAAGACCATTAAATTTACATTAATTTGAAAATCCAGCTTGAAACACTATTTAAATATTAATTCACAATTTAAATATTTTTAAACAATCCTTGTATTTGAATCCAATTTTAAAACCTTAAAAACAAATTGTTCAAATATTTAAAATTAATTGAATATTTAAATTTAATGACTAAAATTTCTGGTTGTTACATTCTCCCCTTAAAAGAATTTTCGTCCCCAAATTCCAAAGGTATTAAAAATACCCCCAAAACCCTTAAACATTTCAAAATCATTTAGTTGAAACTTGTTATCAAAATTTCTTACTCCTTTAAAATTACGAAAACTTTCGGCAACGTCTCCTTTGCGTGGCTAGATCGAAAAAATTATAATCGCCTCTGCAGGCCCAATCCAATAAAAGAAAACAAAAGCCAAGTAGCGTCCCATATTTGGGGCATAAAACCATCAACCAAACAATAATATAAACACGTACATATTTGTCGGGCGAACTAATCTACTCATGAAAACAAAATCATTAAACTAGCATTTGCTTCCATATACCTGCATCTTATTTACAAATAATATGCAACCATATAACTCATGTCCATATAATTTTGCATTTTCCAATGTCAAATATATAATTTGTTAAACCCATACGATGTATATATACCATCTACACACCATCCATACACAATATCAAATCTGATCGCTCGCTCGATCACACAATTTTACTTCCGAACTAGTGTCGCTCAGTTGACCACTCTGGTGCAGACTCCGATCTGGTTCCTTGGTTAGAAATCTCCATTCTCCTTACATAGCCATCAACTATGATAGAAAACTTTGGACTTAAATAAAAATTCCGTATCCAGTGGTCGCTACCAAGAATCGAGTGAAATCCTAAGTCGAACTGGTGTAAATCATCTCGAGATTGTGTTCTCGAATCCGGATCAAAAATTTCCATTCGAATAAAATAATCTACATACATTTTACGTATTTATTCCAATTGGTTTCTTAACTACACTAATTACCTTACATTTTAAATCACATTCAGTCTTTATTTTTCAACATTCCATTCCATACTAAATTCATTTTTCAACCATGACATAAAACATACTTAAGTGTATAAAAATTTGATAACTTAAGTTTGTATAATACTCCACCATTAATTACAATAGTATTACATTTAATGTTAAAATCATCTATGAATCATTCCAAAGAACAATCACTTAAACTTATTACATCTTATGAAAGACAACTTATATAAATCAGTCACCCTTTAAACTTAAGTTCAGATTTGTATAACACTCTTCTATACCTTAAAAGTATATATACAAATTTTAGATTTGTTTTACTTAACTAGGATATTCAATCAATTTAAACCCGTTTTAATTTACTATTTCGTTAAATTAATAAGTCACAAAAGCTTATCTTCTTTTATCTCACAAAACACTTAGCTTCAATTTCTTAATCCATTTAGAAGTCCAAACTTGCAAAATCTCTGGGAGTTCCATTTCATAAATGAAAATTACCAAACATATCAAAATGATATGTAAAACCAAACTACCCTAATGTATATGATAATGCATCCATATAATAACTTGACTGAAAACTTTAGACTTAAACAGTCAATTTTATTTTAATTCTATTTTGAAATAAATGATATATACATAACCTCGTTTGTATATTAGATCATACTTTTGGAATTTGAAACAAAATGTTTTTATCCATACAACTTTATTGCAAAATACTATAGTAAGAATCCCTCACTTAAAAACTCGAAAATGAACACCGATGATGCAGCAGTCATCAGTGAAATTATTTTCCAACGACTGAAGTGGGTTCAGTGAATTCTATCTCTTTTAAAATCTTTTTAAGTATATTCCTATTCTAAGTATACTTCCAAATATTATTATTATTATTTCTTCTAAAACTTTGGAAAACCATTTCCAAAAACAGCGGGATTTAAGTTCTCAAATTCTCGGTTTTAAATCCTTTTATTACAAAATATATTTAGATAATTTCGCCTTTCTTATGTAAAATCATTTCATAAATTTTATTTTGTTTAAATTAAAATAAACTACTTTTATTAAAATTAAATTTTAACCCAATATCATCACCAAACACCTTATAGCCAAATCGTGAAACTAAATTCATAAGGTGTTCGTTTCAATGTTCATACAATTACTATTTACCCAACCCATGCAGTAAAAGGATAAAACTGCTTCTAATAAACAACAATAGTCAATGCCGATAAACTGGTTGGGCATAACTACTCAATCAACAAACGATAGCAAATGCCCCTAACTGGATGAGCATGACTAATCAAACAATAAAGGATGAGTATTAAATATTATCGTTTAATAACAAACAAACACACTGTTAATAACTATACCTAGTTTATGAAAATTTATTCCCTTATATACAAAATATAAAATCTTGGTAAAATTATTTCATTTGCCAATTTTCAAAAACAATACCGAGACCATTTTCCTAATTCAAGCGTTTAGAAACCCCTATCGAAACCGTGTCGTCCGACGTACTGAACAAAATCTATAAATCACTTAACAAATAAATCAACGTAATATAAAACAATTTAATAATTATTAACAAATATATGCTCTCATATATAATACTGTCAACTAATTCTAGGGTGCTACCGACCCTATCTCTGATGAGTTACTTATTCTAGGGTATTACTAATCTTATCTATAATGAGTTTTAGCCCACCATGGCCTAGGTATTCTCTCGACCTAAGTTCTGATACCATGTGTAACGACTTGCCTTTTCGACCCTCAAAAGTCGACCCCAATACATCCACGATATTCTAGAGTCAAGCATCCAAGTGCCAGAAAGACAATTTGTTAAGGTGAAAGAAAATAAAAGATAGAATAGAATTTCACACCGTGATGAGTAATATATAGTATACAATAGAACAAGAAGACTTAGATATATATAACCATCAAGCAGAGTCAACTAAACAATCATCAGCCTGGAAAGTTATAACAGCATGTCCTTACAGTTGCTGATAAATACAACAAGAAAATGCAACAGAAATAAAAGACAAGTGAATGCGACTTCGAGGCATTCGACTCATCTTATGACGCTCCAAAGCATCCAAACTATAAAAGTAATATGTTCGGTCGGATCCAAGCATTATTAAAAAATAATAATCGGACCAGTCTAGTAAACCAGCGTCAGAAACACCCCTCAAATGGATTTTTAATGCTATAAAACCTTTCAAAATAAAAGTACCTTGTAAGCCCACGCCGCACATAAACACCAACATGTTTTTACCTTACGATAACCAAACCATTTATATTAGAAAATACAGTGATATTATAATAATGTGTAAGGGTGAAAATAATAATAATAATAATAATAATAATAATAATCAAGTAGTTGTGATGCTCATGAGTGTACATCACAGTAACAATAGGTATATAATCGAAACCCATTAAGGAACATTCGCTAATTGTGTAGGATTACATAGAGGTGCCCTCAATGCTTCAATAATAGTCCGCTTACACAAGGATCAGAGTTATCCTTTCGAAGCAAAAATACAACCAAGTTATGTACAATAGGAAATACATAGCTGGCCATGCATGGCCGAATGCATCACTCCATGCATGCATAACAACTGTAGGGAACTCTATAAAGGAGACGACCGCACCTTTAGGGGTTAGCTAAAACCCTGAGTATGCATCTTATCTCTGGTTTAGTCATTAATGTTGGTGAGGCTACGTGCATCATTTCAACTCATGCACCGCCACCTGAATAGATCTTGGAACTACATATGGATTCTCATACCTCAACGGGTCTCAGAACCATACATGGATCCCAAGATCCAAACAAAGATCTTAGAATCACACAAGGATTCCCATACACCAATAGGTCTTGGAACCATACATAGATTCTCACATCTCAACAAAGATCTCGGAATCACATATGGATTCACATACCCCAAAGGGTCTCGGAACCACACATGGATTTCAACATCCAAAATAGATCTCAGAATAACACATGAATTATCATACCCTAATGGGTCTCGAAACCACACATGGACTCCTACATCTCAACAAAGATCTCGGAATCACACATGGACTTCCATAGTCCCAACGGGTCTCGAAACTACACATGGATTTCAACATCCAAAATAGATCTCAGAATCACACATGGATTCCCATACCTTAAAGGGCCTCGAAACCATACATGGATTCCCACATCTCAATAAAGATTTCGAATATCCTCCAAGCATAGAACCCGTATATAGTTTTGGAGTGGTTATAATTTTAATTCGTCTTATATAAGTACACTCCCTCGCTTACCAGGTGTTCCAAAACTAATCGATCTTCAAAATGTTCAATACTGATTCTTTTGGATAAAATTAGACAAAACATAAGAGCAGAGATCACCTCTAATCGTTTAAGTTGACGAATTTCCACATCGTTTGTCCTAAAAGAGCAGAACAAGTTTATGCATACAGTATAGCACCACTGATGGTAACTGTACCATATAATCTTCATATTTCTCATAGATATTTCTAGAGTTAAAATCCTTCAGTGTAAAGTAGGGAAACATTTCTATATCGCCAAAATTAAGAAGGATTACATATTTAGGCCAAAATTTGATAGTTCATAATTTATCTATCAAATAAACAAACATTCAAAAAGAGCTTAGATTTCCCATGGAAACAACTAAGCCTCTCAAAATTAATCTTTCATTAATTAAATCTCTTTCCAAGAATATTTATTATAATATTCATATACTCTCACCAAGGTAAGTGCATTTACAAGCCATTCCCTTCAAAATTTGGAAAACCTTTTTCACATACTTATAAAATAGTATAAGTATATATATTTATTAAACACCTAGAGAGATTTTCTATTTCAAAATCATATTAAATTGATCAAACCCAAATGTCATTAAAACGGAGATATAGTCAACTCGAAACACCATTCCTTTCCGTAAATCTCTTTCATTCTATAAATATCTCTTTTATAAATCTCTAGATCTATTTATAAAGCTTCTTTATAAATCTCCAAGTTTTATTTTACAAAGAATAGTCTTTTGTATAACTTCCCTTTCGAATCGCTAAACCATGTACAAACATCTTTTCTAAAGTCATTCAAACCCAACTTCTTTTCAAATTCCAAACCTCTTCCAAATTTATAAACTCCTTTAAATAAATCGTTTTTATAAAAGAAATCATTTTATAAACAATTTATTATTTAATTATAATAAATAAAAACTTTAACATCATAAAGATAAATTTTAAACATTTTTAAAAATATAAAATTATAAAATTCAGAAAACATTTTAAATAATATAATAATTAACTTTAAAACATTTTAAGAAATATAATAATATAGCTTTATACAACTTTCAAAATATAATTAAAGTATCTTTTAAGCAACATTACTAATACGATAATTAACTAGTCTTAAATAATCAATAATAAAATAATTTATCTTCATTAAACAACCTTGATATGTAATTAGTTATCTTTAAACAACATTAATAAAATAATTAATTTTTAAATATTACAAATATAATAATTAAATTTTACCAAAGAAATAACTTTACAAAACACTTTATAAAATTGAAATTAAAAAAACATTTTGTCAAAATAATAATTAAATAAAACACATATAAAATTTGAATTTAATTTAAATTCGTAATCTTCCAAATGCAAAAGGAGGCTTAACGACCACAATGGTACTTAAACGAGCTACCATTAAATTCAGTTTAACTTTCCAAGTTAAATTACAGGTATTTAGGTAAGTAAACATACATGTAGATGAAATCCGTAATTAACAATCAATTGCTAACACATCAAATATCTAGCATTAATCGGCAAACACTTAAATGAATGTCCAAATTAAGACAATTGCAAAACGATGATTTATTCTGTTAAATGAATGTCATTTAAAATAAACTCTTCCATTTATTATTAGACGGTATTTATTTGGCCAAATAGATAACACCAAAGAAGCATGCTTAAATTAACTATGTTATTATTTAAACAACGTAATTATTTTAAATCGGTATTTTTTATCACTTTATACATTACCCAATTTCAAAGATGATAATTTATCCAAACCAAACAACCAGAAAATTTAACATCCAAGCAGATAATAAGTAAATTTTTAACTGTTATATAACATACTGATTAACCAAAAAGGTGAGTTGAACTCACCGAAATTTCATTTATCACTGAAGCGTTTTGTTTCTGTGACGAAAAGGATTTTCGACCCTCAAAAATCGACATTAATAAATCCACTGTATTGCATTTCAAGCATTCAAATGCCAAAAAAACCGATCGCTAAGGGTAAAAAGAAAAATAAAGAAAGAGTACAATCTTACATGAGGGGAATAACATATATAATTTCAATATATAATCTTTACAGCAGAAATTATAAATACATATATCAGAGTCTATCTCAACCTGGACAGTTATAAATCTTTGTCCCTATTAGTGCTGAATACAAATAGTAAACAAATGCGGTGGAAATGGAAATGGATAACTATCTACAGAGGAAACTCCAACTCCTGCTCTTAACTCCTCCAAAATGTTCCAAGCTAGACTTGACCTATTTGGCTACCAGAAACGGTAGGGGGCCTAGAGTTTAAGAGGAAAGAAAATAAAGTCTGTGTTAGTCATGAGACTGGTGTAGGAAAACTAAAAACACTGATATTTTTGAAAACAAATGGTATCTCATAAGACCACGCCGCACATAAACACATAATAGGTTTTTACCTTATGATAACCAAAACATTGCTATGTAAAATCCAATTGTATTATAACAGTATCTAGTACAAATACTTATTCATCAGAGCTGAAATTGTTACATTTATTAAATTCCATCATACTAGGTTCTACAATCAAGTCCGAAGGCATTTATTAGAGAATGGATTCCATACAATGACAGGTAAGGACTACCTTCCATACAATACATTTCTAGGGAAATGTATCGAGGATCAGCACTATGATTCTCTGTATCAAGCAAGACCATCCTACCCCCTTTTTGATCAACATTATGACTTGGATATATCGAAATGACATCACCCCGTTTGTTACCAACCTATCTGAGATGTCTCATAGCATATACAACATATTCGACATATAGTGAGTAATCTAAAAAGGTGATGACCATACCATAATGGTTGCGAACCACATAGCCATACAACATATCTTGTTTAAGCCATTTCCAGGTATAAGGCCCAAGGTAACGTTTATCTTTCATAGAACACATTCCACTTTGAATGTCATAGCCATTTCTAACAACACACTATTGATTTCCACAATAGTACAACCTATGAGCTTGTACGTCTCAGAGAAGGATGTTAAGTATAAAAGGGGTTACCTCCTATACCATCAAACGTATGTATGTTTATAAAAACTAATGTACCTAGTTTTAGAAATTCAATTCCAGACACTCGTCCATACAAGTTGTCAGAGCATAGGACAAATCAAAGGCACTCTCCTACTACATCCTGTCAGGAATCAACCCTAGGATTAGTAACGAGCAGTCCTTGCATCGAAGATTTTCAAAATGAAGCACTACTACCACTATATATATATATATATATATATATATATATATATATAATATGGAATCGCGGGGCTAGTGGCAAGCAGCCCTACATTATGAAGATCTCCGTCTTCAAAATCATTGTCTTCAGCATGGTTTCACTTTCAAACATATATTGGTTCGAAATGGTTTTCGAATTGGGATCACTCAAATCTGACCTCAGTTTCTCCAATCTAATTATTGATAAAAGATGCCAAGCATATAGTGATTATTATTCAATTAGTCAATTCGTCAATATATTTTACCAAAATAAAATATCTCTTTAGAGATATACATCTTTAAATCATATTTCGTTTTAGCGCATACGGATAATTAAACCTCTTTTATCAAATCCTTCAGTTAATTAAAACCACTTTTTAACTGTGGAAATACCATAACGTTCCATCTTTAATTATTTCAAAAAAGTATAATTCAAATCTTAATGAAGATTTCATATTTCCATAATATGTCTTTAATTACTTAGACAGGTATAATTCAAAATTTAATGAAGATTTCACCTTTCCAAAACATATCTTTAGTAGGTCAAAAACAATGTTATTTAAGACATAGTTTACTGTAAACCCAGGTTAGTTAGTATTGAATAAAAGGGATCCATAAATATTAGATTGATTATACCCAATACTAATCCTGTATTCAACTTGTATTATTCGTCGAATAATAGTGAAATCACCTTTTAAATTCATACGGATAATACAAGTACCCTCCTCATAATTTAATAAGAAGTTTGACTAATATGTTTCATATATCACTAAAGTCTTGTTATTTAAAATCTTGTTTAGCTTTTGGAAATCTCCAAATCTCTTTCTATCTTAGGAAAATTTGGTCAGAGTAAATCAAATTTACTATCCCCTCCGTCGTGCCAGTTCGGATAGTAAGAGTGGAACCCAAACACAAGTTGTCCAAGCTCAAGTCTAGAGACTATCCCTCTATCACCCATAAGATGGTCAAGTTATTTGATCAACTCCAAGCTTTTCAAATACTTGATTTATTATATGAAAAACATTTGCAAAAGATTTAGGAAGAAAATCCCAAGTTTAAATCTTAATTTCAAAAGTCACCAAAAAGTGATCCAATAGTGTTTTAAAGCTTCTTTGATAAAACTGCTAATTTCATTCCACCTATGTCCATTTTAATAACTCAAATCCTTTTAAAACATTTTAATATTTATGGAATTTATTTCATATTTCTAAAGATTTAAAAATACCTATTTTCATGATTTTATCGCGTTGGTTTCCGAACAGCCAAACCGTGATGCTTTTGAAAACTTGATTTGGACATATTTTAAAATATAATATATGAAATCTTGGATTTATTCTTTTTTTAAACACCATATTCATTACGGTTCGAAAAATTCTTATTGCATCGTCCTTTTAATTTCTCAGGTCGTGAAATCACTGACTGTCGAAATGCAACAGCTTATTTTTATTTTATTTTCCAAACTTTGAAGAAATGAATTTTATTGTTTATAAACCATTTATATATCATTTTAAACTATTTTAAAGAGGTCTAACAATGCCATATAAAACATTTCATTTTATAAAGGAAAATGATTCCTTGGTGTAATTCGACATGTATTATACCGTAAACCATTTCTATATCAAACAAACTATCATCGACATCCAAAATTTGATGACCAAACATAAAAAACATCCATATCAAACACATCATATCATTATACCATTTACAAAATTAATAGTAGAGTTCTCACCTTCATTGGTTTCTATATTTTCCAAATTTAACTATAGCTTTGCTACTATCTCGCTGAAGCTTATGGAATCAACCCTGATTCTCTTAAAAAGTGCATGGAATATGCAAGAGAGGGTGGCTACTCCGCCTTGAGTGGTGATGGAGGGTGGACGAATGGATAAAGGGGAAGAGAAGGAGTTTGAACTTGTTTTTGAACTTGATTGATGATATATATATATATATATATATATATATAATTCCTCTTTGCCATTACTCTCACCATTATTTGTTTAAGATAGTAGCCATTAAAATAGCTTAAGAGGAAAGAGAAGATGAAGAAGGTTTATGTTAAATTATAAGAGAATGTGTGGGTGTTTGTAGAAAAAAATGAGAAAAATATCCGAAGGAAAAATTACCAAACTAGCCCTTGCCCAAGCCTCCTCCTCTGCCCTCATGTACGGCCGTGCCTTCCACCCCCACACTCCCTTCTATGTGCTACCCCCATGTGGTATGCAAGTGTGTAAGGCGATGTGAAGTTTTGTTTTGTTTTTGCTAAAATATCTTGATATTTTTCTTCTTCTATATATGTATGTATGTATGCATGTGTATTTGTATGTATACATGTGTATATGTATGTGTTTGGACATGCATGTGTACATTATATATGTGCATAGAACATATAAGCAGCGTTGTAATCACTTTAAACAACTTCCGTTAGTTAAACCGTTGAAAATTTGAAAACCAATTTTCGGTCACATTTTCACTTATTAATTAAATTACATATAAATATAAACAAATTCTAGAAACTATTTTCTCATCATTATTAGTAAACGAGAATGATCGCATTCGAATTATAAAACCATGTAAACTAATATTAAACAAGTGTTTACAAAAAGTGTTGTTATATTGATAAAGCGTTATGAATTTTCTTATATGTTCAAATCCAGTGTATATCTTTATAAAACTATTATAAATGATTTATTATCACTATATTACTAATTAAAATGAATTATTATCATTTTAAAGCAATTATTTAATTATTTAAACTTAATTTAAAAATAACAGAAAATAAATAAAGTTAATGACATCCCTGATGATGTCATAAATATATTTTATTTCCAAAAATAAAATAAATAATTTTTATTTCATATTCTTGCTTAAATGGACAAATATGTGTATGTATCCAATTCCGTGCATGCTAATATTGAGAAAATCTTAATTTTTTCAAAAACTGATTTTCGTCGTTTTTCTAATGAAAATATCAAATATCTATGTTTGTTAATATACCTTTAAAGCAACTTTACCATCATTATTTATAATTCAAAACATCATAATCTGTGTTATAAAATCTTGTATTTCAATATTTCAATATTTCAAATATAAATATAATTTGTTAAAGTGATAAATTTGCAGGTCGTTATAGACTTCTCCCCTTAAAAGAATTTCATTCCTGAAATTACACCTGATCAAAACTCGGTAAAAACATTATTTTTAAATTTCATATACAAACCGTGCGATGTATATAGATTATCTGTATACAACAGCTCATTCAATTTCTTACTCGAATACCTAACTTTACTCCCGAACTAGTATTGATCCCTTGATCCTCTAATGCGGACTTTGATTAGACCCGGAAGCTTTTACTTTCTTTGCACGGTTCTCAAATATGATAGAAAACATAAGTATCCGACTATAAATCCTCATCAATGTTTGTCGTCAAGAATCAAGTGATAAATCCTTTTTTGGACCAGTGTAAAACACCTCAAGGTCTTGTAATCGAACCTTGGATCAAAATCGTGCAACAAAATGATCTAAGTACATACATATTAACCATCCCAAGACTTTTATGAAAACATTTTACAAAACTTTTATTCAAACATTTTTATAAAGATGCTTTTTTGTATAAAATCACTTTAAAAAATTTAACCAAATTTTCTTTATCTTCTTTCCAAAGAAACTATTTCAATTTCAATACTTAGAAAATACTTTTATATACCTAAATCCATAAAAAAAAATTGAGTAAAGCTTCATATTTTTAAAAATACATTTTATTGGATCAAATGAAAGTTGCGTAAAACATCGTTATGACAACCCAAAAATACTAGTATGGAGATCTGAGTAATTATACTTAATATTAATTTTTGATGTTGAACTTAAACTATTTATTAGTTAACAATGAAGCCGATCAAGTAGGGGTATCATTACCTCTCAGACCTTGAATGGACGACATTCTTAACTTATTTACTTAAAGGATAAGAAAAGGTAAAATGAAATAGATTCACTAAGTGCAAAAAGATTATATAATCATACCACCAGATACATAACATAAATATACATATGCCAAATCTCAGCCTTAGTACGTACCACGTGCTTGAGGCCATATCATACATGGTCATATTATAATAAAGTGCCTAATAGACTACAATACTAAAAAAAGGTTATCATAAAGATACTAAAGAAGGAGCTCCTAAAAACTATGATCCAAATAGAACATCACTAACCGTCGGACTCTATGTCCGACAGACCATCTAGGTCTATGAAATTTGGGATCTCCTCTTCTTCCTCCTCTTCTTCTAGCTCATCTTCGACATCCTCGTCCTAATGTAACAACTCCCATCCTAGTGGTTGCCATAGCTGCCATGCTAGGATCCATGGAAGATGATTAGGTCTCCTCCCTACCAATATCTTTTTCGATCTCCTCTGATCCTAGATCTTCAATCTTGACGAGATCGCTGATACTAACTCTGGAATGGGAGAGCCCATCTCCCAAATGACCTCCTCGTCGTCCTCCAATGAAATGTCATCCACCCAGGCATCAAACAAAACCTGACCGCTGGCTACCTGGTTCCTCCAAAACAGGCTCTTCCTGCTCAAAATCCTCCTTGAGATTTTCTCACTCAACGGATCCTCTATCCACAAGTCCGGGTCTTCTGCTTCTGCTTCGTCATCTGAAATCATAATTATCTCATTGTCCTTATCATCTGATATGACCATCGGATCATACAATGCTCTATGCCTACTCCCAAAGGGCTCTCCTACATGAATATCCTCTTCTTCTGCATCGCTGGTAATGTGCTTTTTAGAACCTCTAAATCATCGTACTTTGCAAGAGCTTTCTTACATCTCTCTCTTGCCTCAAGACGCTCTACCTTCGTTGGTTTCTAAAACAAAACAAAATAAAAATCTTAGAACTGGATACTAAGCCTTAGCAAATTTGCAAGGTTCTTTTCCTTACGTAAATTCCATTTCAAACAATTCTACTCCTAAAACTATAACTTATATCTAATCATTTTAAAATTTTCAAACTTTTCCAAAATACCAGGATCAACATATCTTCTAAATCCATTTCTTACAGAATCATTTTATTTTTTGTAAAACACACTTTTATACAACATGCTCGTTTATTATAATTCATTATCGTTAACGTACCATTACTATCAAACACCTTATAGTCAAATCGTGAAACTTAATTCACAAGGTGTTCGTAAAATTAACAAATGATAATAATGAATGTTGTTACTTCCTTCACCAATGTAAACACCTTGATAAAAATTAACAATCACTAATTAATCTATCAATTAATGATTTCCATTATCCTTTTAACTTTAGAAAATTATTTAGATCGATAACTCAAAAATGACGCCAAGAAACTGGACACTGCCAATACTATCATATATTCCCTTAAGAAGAAGGGGAATACTTAAGAGAAGTATTTACCATTCGAACGCATCTCTTGCCCATTTTTACTTACTTTCGAGCCACTCGGACTAGTTGATCGTAATATTTTATTCAAAAATATCAGGATTTAAATCCTAAAACACATTTTATAAATCCAATTTATAAAATCACTATATTTTTATAAATCACATTTTTATAAACTACGTTCATGAAATCGTTTATCTTAAACGGATTCCTTTAACCTTAAACCAATTTTATTTATCGAACACCACATAGTCAAATTGTGAAACTAAATTCACGAGGTCTTGGTATTTCAACTTTTAAATCAAATAAGCAAATTAATCAACGATAATAATTAAATATTATCATTCCCCTAACAGCCAAACAATACATAAATAACTATATATTTTGAAATATATTTCTTAATGTTCAAAATATAATCCTCCATTGCATTTACTAAAAAATTCAATACAAAAATCATTTTTATATAATATTAACAAATAAGTGCTCGTATATAATACGCTCAACTCATTCTACGGTGTCGCTTACCCTATCTTTAATAAGCTACTCATCCTAGGGTATTACTAACCCTATCTCTGATGAGATTTTACCCCTACCATGCTAAGGTGTTCGCTCAACCTAAGCTCTGATACCAAATGTGACGAACAGGGATTTTCGACCCTAAAAAATCGACAGTAACATGTCCACTGTATTGCATACCGAATACTCAAGTGCCAAAAAAGCGATCTAAAAGGGTGAAAAGAAAAATAATGACAGAACAGAATCTTACATGAAGGGAATAGCATATATTATTTCAACATATATTCTTTACAATGGAAATTTTAAATACATACGTCAGAGTCTATCTCAGCCAGGACAGCTATAAATCTGTCCCTACTAGTCCTGAATGAAAATAGTAAACAAATGTAGCAGAAATGGACAATTATCTATGGAAGAAACTCAAGATCCTGCTCTAAGCTCCTCTAAAATGTTCCAAACTAGACCTGACATACTTGGTCGCCCGTAAAAATAGCGCACCCAGAGTTTAAGGGAAAAGAAAATAAACTCTGAGTCTGTCATGTGACTGGTGTGAGAAAACTCAAAACGTGGATATTTTTGAAAACAAAGGGAATCTCATCAGACCACACCGCACATAAACACGAAACAAGTTTTTACCTTATGATAACCAAAACATTGCAACATAAAATCCAACGATATTATAATAGTATTTAGATACAAATACTCATTAATCATAGCCGAAATTATTACATTTATTAAATTCCAGCATACTAGGTTCTACAATCAAGTCCGAAGGCACTTATTAGGGAATGCATTTCATACAATGATAGGTAAGGGACTATCTTAAGTACAGTACATTTCTAGAGGAATGTACCAAGGATCAACACTATGATCCTCTGCATCTGGCGAAATCGAGGATCCCTAAGGCACTCTCATATTATATCCTATCGGGAATCAACCCTGGGATTAGTAGCGAGCAGTCCTTGCATCGAAGATTTTTAGAATAAAGCACTACTTCCACCATATATATATAATATGGAATCGTGGGTCTAGTGGCAAGCATCCCTACATTATGAAGCTCCATCTTCAAACTGATTTCCTTTAACATGTTTTCACTTTCGAACATACATTGGTTCGAAGTGGTTTTCGGATAGGGATCACTCAAATCCGACCGCGATTTCTACGAACCAATTATCGATAAAAGATGTCAAGTATATAACTGATTATTATTCAATTAATCAATATATTTTATCCAAGTAAAATATCTCTTTAGATATATACATCTTTAAATCATACTCTGTTTCAGCATATACGGGATAATTAAACCTTTTTTGTCAAATCCATCTGTTAACCAAAACCCATTTTTAACTTCGGAAATATCAAAACATTTCATCTTTAATTACTTAGAAAATTATAATTCAAATCTTAATGAAGATTTCATCCTTCCAAAACATATCTTTAATTACTTAGAAAAGAATAATTCAAATCTTAATGAAGATTTCACATTTCCAAAAAAAATTACTGGATCAAAAATAATGTTATTTAAGACATCGTTTATTGTAAACTCTAACCAGTTAGTATTGAATAAAAGGAATCCATAAATTTTGGACCGATTATACCTAATACTAATTTCTGTATTCAACTTGTACTATTCGTCGAATAACGTGAAATCACCTTTTAAATTCTTACGGATAGTATGAGTTCCCTCCTTGGAATTTAATATGGAGTTTGACTAATATGTTTCATATATCACCAAAATCTTATTGTTTAAAATCTTTTTTAACTTTTGAAAATCTCCAAATCTCATTTTATCTTAGGAAAATGTTGTCCGAGTAAATCAAATTTACAATCCCAACTGTCGGGCCAGTCCGAGTTGTTAGAGTGGAATCCAAACACTGGTAATCTAAGCTCGAATTTAGAGACTATCCCTCAGTTATTCATAAGATGGTCAAGTTATTTGATCAACTCTAAACTCATGAAAATACTTGATTTATTATTTGAGAAATATTTGCATAATATTTGGGAAGAAAATCCAAATTTAAAATCTTAATTCAAAAGTTACCAAAAGTGCCGCAAAAAGTGTTGCAGGTGGTGTTTTAAAGCTTCTTCAACAAAAATGCTAATTTCATTCCACTTATGTCCATTTTAATAACTCATATCCTTTTTAAAACATTTTAATATGTTTATGGAATTTATTTCATGTTTCTAAAGATTTAAAAATATCTATTTTCAAGATTTCATCGCTTTGGTTTTCGAACTGCCAAATCGTGACGTTTTTGAAAACTTGATTTGGACATATTTCAAACTTTACTAAATGAAATTTTATTTTTCTTCTTTTGTTTGAAAACTATAATCATTATGGTTCGGAAAATTCTTATTGCAAAGAATTCTGACTCATATTCCATTCTACGCGTCTGATTAACTTTTCAAGTTGCGAAATCGCGAACTACCGAAATGCGACAGCTTATTTTTACACAGTTTTCAAACATTTCCAAAATGATAAACCATTTATAAATCATTTTAAACTATTTTAAATAGGTCTAGCAAAACAATATATACCATTTCATTTTATAAAGAAAAGTGATTTCATGGTGTAAATTCAACGTGTATCATACCATGAATCATTTCTACATCAAACAAACATATGAGCAACATCCAAAACATGATGATCAAACATAAAAAAAAATATCAAACATATCATATCATTATATTATTTATAAAATTAATAGTAGAGTTTCTCAGCTTCATTGGTTTCTATATTTTCCAAATTTGACTATAGCTTCGCTACTATCTCATCGAAGCTTATGGAATAAACTTTGGTTCCCTTAAGAAGTGCATGGCCTAGGCTAGAGAGAGTGGATGCTCGGCCTTGAGTGGTGATGGAGGATGGCCGAATGGATAAGAAGGGAGGAGGAGTTTAAATATGTTTTTAAAGTGGATTGATTATACACACACACACACACACTCTTATATAAATTTAATTTATCTTTGGAAAAACATTCACCATTATTTCTCTAAGATAAGTAGCCATTAAAATAGCTTGATAGGAAGGGAAGATGAAAAAAATTTGCGTGTAAAATTATGAGAAAATGGGCGGGTATTTATAGGAAAAAAATTAGAAAAATATCTAAAGGAAAAATTACCAAACTACCCCTCGCCCACACCCCCTTCTCTGTCGTGCCTTCCTCCTCCTATACCCCTCCAAAGTGCTACCCCCACGCGGTGTGTAAGTGTGTAAGGTGATGAGTAGTTTTATTTTGTTTTTGGTAAAATATCTTGAGATTTTTTTTCTTATGTATATATGTATGTATGCATGTGTATTCGTATGTGTATGTGTATGTGTATATGTATGTGTTGTGATATGCATGTGTACGTTATATATGTGCATATGACAAACAACGTTGCAATCACTTTGAACAACTTCCCTTCGTTAAACCATTAAAAATCTGAAAGTCAATTTTTTGTCACATTTTCACTTATTAGTTAAATTACACATAAATGTAAAAAAAATTTGAAAACTAATTTCTCACCATTATTAATAAATTGAAATGATCACATTTGACTTATAAAATCATATAAACCAATATTAAATAAGTGTTTACAAAAAATGTTGTTATGTTGATAAAGCATTATGCATTTTCTCATATTCTCAAATCCAGTATATGTCTTTATAAAACTACTATAA
The DNA here is from genome assembly GCA_030765085.1 of Allium cepa. Taxonomy (NCBI): domain Eukaryota; kingdom Viridiplantae; phylum Streptophyta; class Magnoliopsida; order Asparagales; family Amaryllidaceae; genus Allium; species Allium cepa. The sequence continues at coordinate 899,383,083 of CM060932.1, forward strand.
GTGATTTATTATCACTATATAAATAATTAAAATAAATTATTATCATTTTAAAATAATTATTTAATTATTTAAACTTAATTTAAAAATTACAGAAAAAAATAAAATCGATAACATCCCTAATGTTGTCATAAATATTTTTATTTTCAAAAATCAAATAAATACTTTTTATGTCATATTCTTGCTTAAATGGATAAATAAGCGTATGTATTCAATACTATGCACGCTAAAATTGAGAAATCTCAACTTTTCCGAAAATTGATTTTCATCGTTTTTTGATTCTAATGAAAATCCCAAATATCTATATTTGTTAATATACCTTTAAAACAAGTTTACCATCATTATATACAGTTTATAACATGATAATTTGTGTTATAAAATCTTATATTTGAATATTTCAAATATATATATTCAAAGTGATGAATTTGTGTCGTTATAGGTTCCGTCTAACATCGAACAACGTTCAATTTTAGTTTGAAATTATAAAGCTCCAATCTCCGCCAATCGAATTCTAAAATGTAGAGATCATCATTACGAATCCAACACGACTGACCGCGTTTGATTTGGACTTGTATGAACAAGTTATTAAGTTTACAAGATTTATGAATTTAATAATATAATTAAAACACTAATTACATCATTAATTCTTAAGTAAACTTAATCTCGTTCAAACCAAATCCTAGGCCGACTAATACAACTCGATCATCTTCTATCTAACATCGCTATTGGTCGTCGCGTCTCTGTTCTTAACTCCCATGGCCATACTGACCTCGACGCCCCCAACCGCACCAGTCGTCGTCGCCTGTAGCTCAATCGAGAACCCCAAAGCTACGGCACCACTCAACTTCCCGGCTGCACCACCGTCGACATTAGCCCACCAAACTTCACCCGAGCCAAGCCCACGACTTCCCAGACCTTTCTCCTTCAGGAACCCTCGCCCATAGATCATCGACAATGCCAGAATCCCCTAACCTAGCTGCTACCATCGAACAGAAATTTCAACCACCCGACGACGAACTAGCTCGATCCATGCATCGATTCCCCATATCTCACCTAGCCGAACATTTTTATAGTTGGGGTCGAGGGCTAATTCGACCTCTGGTGGTCGTGATTGACTGTGGCCGTATTATGGAGGATAAAATCATGGCTAGGCTTTACAGTGAGGGATTTGAGCAAATAAATAAGGGTAAAGGTCCTTACATAGGAATATTTATGACACTATTCATGTCCGAAAATTTCCGAACTCCAATTGATTTGTGCTCACTGGCATTCCTACCTAAATACCCATATTCCGAGCTCAATGGAACCATTTCTAGGACCTAATTCCAACATATACAGAAGTTATTTTTTAAAATCAAATTATACTATATTTTAAATTCTTAAAATTAACCACTACGCGTTTCGAGCTCGTACGACCAAACAGTACGTCCGATCGCCACGAAACTTTCTACGGTGCATAAATTCTATTTTTCCAAGAATGTTGAGCTAAACTACAACGATTCTTTATTCTAGATATCATGGTACTAGTTTCGTCAAAATCTGAGACTGTACCTCAGAATGCTAATTTCACATGTTAATTAAAACGAATTATTATTATTATCAAAATTCCAGTTCTATAAAAAACCACCATCAACACCATTGTTGTTTATAAATTAAAAGGAATTAAATAAGACCATTAATCCATTAAATTTACATTTAATTTAAAAACCCAGCTATTTGAAACACTATTCAATATTAATTCACAATTCAAATATTTTTAGACAATCCTTGTATTCAAGCAAGTTTAAAACCTTAAAAATCAATTATTAAAATATTTAAAATTAATTAAATATTTAAATTCAGTAACCAGAATCTCGGATTGTTACATGCCATGTGTAACTTATGCTTCACAAACAAGATTCTTTTGAATTCCAAAACACTTAATGTTTCAATTATGAAATATGTGAGAAATATATAGCATTTTATTCTTATTATGACTGCTAAATGCATGTACTTGGTCTTTATAGGTATTAGACATCCTTCACATAAACAAGTGGCAACATAGCATAACAAATTAGCAATTCAAAGTTCACTTTGATGATCAACTTCCTTTTGGCATGCATGCTTGAGGAAGTATTACTATTTTTGGTCACTTGTGTTTGAACTCGTATTATGAAAATTTAGTGCGCCTTTTGGTTATGTTTAATGTAATACGTTGATTATTCATGATGTTGGCAACATAGCATGTTGATTGTTGAATGTTTTATAAATGTACTAAATATATCATTTTGAATAGATATCGAATAAATTTATAATGTATATCTGGTATTGAAATAGTTATATATGTCAAGACATTTAATTTTGTTTTTACAGATGTTTTTAATTGCGTTTTTACGAACGGCATAATAACTTTTAGTACGTTGGTAGAAATGTGCATAACAAAATGTTGGCAACACGTTTATTATTGTATATTGCTACTTCTTTAGTATTTTCATTTTTTATATTGTATTATCATTATGTGTTTCATTGAAATTAATGAAAACGTTTAATAAAAAATGAAACCTTTTCATAAATATTTTAAAAAAAAAAATTATACGACCAAACGGTCGGTTGTATGGTGGTACTGATGTAAATTGTAACGACCTGGTTTTTCGAACCATCTGCATCCGCACATGTCGGATTTGAATTACTTAAAATATCGGATTGCTAATTTATATTTAGTAAAATTTAGCATATACAGCAAATAAATCAATCACAGAATCACAGACACGGAGTAATATAACAATAAGCAACGAAATAGATAAATAGTAGTTCATGAAGCTGCTATGAAACAATAGAGTTTGAAATAAAATACAACAGAATATCATCAAAACAATGTAGTCTCGAATACAAACGGATGATAAATGCTGAACAAAACAACTGGATAGCTGGTTATAACGTACAAATAACAACTGGATAGCTGAAAGCTGAAAGTTGAATAGTTATAACGTAAAAATAACAATTATATATAACATGTATAAGTTTGGATTTAAACATAAAACAATATATAAAAGCAACATCATATATAAAAGACCTATGTGAACATACTGAGTGAAGTCTGTGTTATACGTCTAGTATACCAAAACAGAGAATAATCAAATATAAACTCCTCGCACAAGTTTATAACTCAGATTTCCACTACACTGGAATTATGTAGTAAATATTATAACAATATGAATGTTGTAAATGAATTACAACAACCGCGTTATACTATTTTGAATAAACAGTATAACAAAATAGAAGAAAGAATTGAGAATTCTAACCGGATAATGTCTGAGGCTCGTCGTAACGATTTCCTTAAGAATTTTATTCAAAATTCTCCCAAGATACAACAAACGTAATCTGCACGAGATTGTGATGTGTATGATCTTCTGTGTGATAGGACTGAAGATGATTTTAAGAGATGAAGGGATAGAAGAGATAATTCGGTTTGGAAAAAAATGAGTGAGGAAAGTGATCAGGTTTCCTCCTTATTTATAGTCGAATTCCCAACTGCTGCATCCGTTGGAAAAAGTCGCATCTCTTCATTTGCAATGTCAAAAAAGCGTTACTGTTCGCAACAGTCACTTCCTTTCATTTGCAACGCTCCAGAACTATTGCTATTTGCAACAGTCGCGTCAGTTCATTTGCAACGGTCCAGAACTGTTGCTGTTTGCAACAGTCACGTCCGTTCCTTTGCAACGGTCCAGAAATGTTGCTGTTTAAAACGTCGCATCTCTTCATCGTTCAAAAAACCTGCATCTATTCAAACAGTAAAACTGTTCACTTTTATTTACCAAAAATATAACCGGGTCGGGTCCGCTCATATTAGACCCGCACCCGGCCCGGTTCGGTCGGTCGGACGGGCGGGCGGCGGCGCGCGCGTGTGTGTTAGTCCATGGCCATATAGGTCCTCCCCCTCGCACAAAATATACTTGACCCTAAGGGCCAATATAGGGGATGAGAGTATATAATATATACAAGAAAATGGACATATTTTTGGTGATGTGGGATATATCTCATTCACCATCTAAAAGGAATTCCAACAATCCCCCACATGAATGATGATATATCTCTCCCCCACACAAAGTGTAATATCACACAGTTCATATGAAAATAATGCTATATCGAGGATAAGTAGATATTTCACTTTGAACTTTCCCTAGTTAAAACTTATCGGATATACTTGGCTAATCGGTGAATTATTTCATCTTGAATCGTCAGCCGTTATTGTATAACCAGACAATAAGCGTTACAAAGCATTATTTCCCTTCACATCCAATCTCTTGGTTGTGTTCATTTTGGTCCTGAACAATTTTTGGTTCTGCGAGTGTTTTTAGAGAATAAAAGCCTTTGAATATTCTCATAGAGCCGACCCAGCTCACACTAACATAGGTGATCGCAACCATTAAGAGTATCCTACATATACCCCACTTGTTATTGTCAAGATATGGTCATAATTAAAAAACATAGTTTTAACCTTTAAACACCTCTGTAGGCATGCATTTATATTTTGCACCATAGGAATGGAGTTGGACTATGTCCACGTAAATGCATTACGTCTTGAGTTATTCAGAACTGGTTTTCCTATTGATCCTAGTCCGTGGGATCTCCAGTCGCTAGGATAGGTTTCCGTATAAGATAACTCTTGATGGTTTAGGCTTTTAAGCCCATTCCCCTCGATGCGCAGTCAATTTTTTCTCTTGATAAACCTTTAGTAAATGGATCCGCTAGGTTATCATTTGTTCTCACATAATCTATGGAAATAGTTCCATTTGAGAGTAACTGCCTAACTGTATTATGGCGTCGACGAATATGTCGTGACTTTCCATTATACACAAAGTTTTGCGCTCTGCTTAGCGCTGCTTGGTTATCACAGTGTATGCATATGGCCGGTACAGGTTTAGGCCAAAACGGAATATCTTCTAAAAAGTGACGAAGCCATTCTGCTTCTTCGCCTGCTTTATCTAATGCAATGAACTCTGATTCCATAGTGGATCGAGCTATGCATGTTTGTTTAGTAGATTTCCATGACACCGCTGCCCCTGCTAGGGTAAAGACATAACCACTCGTTGATTTTGATTCCTCTGAATCTGCAATCCAGTTTGCATCATTATATCCTTCTAAGACGGCAGGATATTTTCCATAATGTAAGGAATAGTTAGTGGTATTTTTTAAATATCCAAGCACTCTCATTAGTGCTTTCCAGTGTTCCTTTCCTGGATTGCTTGTATACCTGCTCAATCGACTTACTGCATAAGTTATATCTGGTCTTGTGCAATTCATGAGATACATGAGACATCCTATTACACGAGAATATTCCAGTTGCATTACACTCTCATTAGTGTTTTTGTGCAGTACTTCTGATGGATTAAAAGGTGTATTTACTCCTTTAATTCCAAAATTTTGAAATCTTTCAATCACTTTCTCTACATAGTGTGACTGAGACAATTCAATTCCATTAGGAGTTCTTATTATTTTGATTCCCAAAATAACGTCTGCAACTCCTAAGTTTTTCATATCGAAATTGCTAGTTAACATTTTCTTTATGGTCTCTATGACTTGAGTATTTGGACCAAATATTAGCATATCGTCTACACATAGACAAATCACCACATATGATTGTCTAATTTGTTTATAATAAACACACTTATCGCATTCATTTATATGAAAACCATTTCTTTTCATGACACTATCAAACTTTTCGTGTCATTGTTTTGGAGCTTGTTTTAGTCCGTATAATGATTTTACTAATCTACAGACTTTGTTTTCATTTTCTTTGGAAATAAATCCCTCAGGTTGCTCCATATAAATCTCCTCATCGAGATTTCCATTTAAGAATGCTGTTTTTACATCCATCTGATGAATCTCTAGATTATAGATGGATGCAATTGCTATTAACATTCTTATAGAGGTTATTCGTGTTACCGGCGAATATGTATCAAAAAAGTCTACTCCTTCTTTTTGACGATATCCTTTGGCTACTAATCTGGCTTTATACTTGTCGATAGAGCCATCTTCTTTCATTTTCTTCTTGAAAATCCATTTGCAGCCAATTGGTTTTATTCCTGGTGGAATATCAACAATTTCCCAAGTTTTATTACTTAGAATTGAATCAATCTCACTTTGGATTGCTTCTTTCCAACATGAGGATTCAGAAGATGACATTGCTTCCTTGTACGTTTGAGGTTCGTGTTCTAACATATAAGTTAAAAAATCCGAACCAAATGTTTTGGAAGTTCTTGCCCTTACGCTTCTTCTTGGTTCAACCTCCTCGTTTTCCTGATGAGTTTCATCTTCACATGTCTCATCTCTGTTATCTCTTATCCTTTTTGGGACAGGATTTCCATCGTTTCTTTTATGTGGGAACACATCTTCAAAGAACGAGGCATCTCTTGATTCCATGATTGTATTTACATGAATATCATTTATATCAGACTTGAATACCAAAAATCTGTAGGCACTACTATTTTGGGCTGGCCCAAGATAATAACAATCTACTGTTTTTGGTCCAAGTTTGACTCTCTTGGGAGGCGGAACAGGAACTTTTGCCAAGCACCCCCACACTTTGAGGTATTTAAAGCTTGGTTTGTGTCCTTTCCATATCTCATATGGAATTGTTCCCGTTTTATTGTGAGGAACTTTGTTTAATATGTGATTAGACATATTTAAGGCTTCCCCCACAAGTTCGTTGGTAGACCAGAAGTTAAAAGCATGGCAGTAATCATGTCTTTTAACGTTCTGTTCTTCCTCTCGGCTACACCATTTTGTTGTGGTGAATATGGAGCTGTTGTTTGATGAATTATACCATTTTCGGCACAGAACTGTTCAAATGGTGATTCATATTCTCCACCTCGATCAGATCTCAATATCTTGATCTTTTTATTTAACTGATTTTCTACCTCAGCCTTGTATTTTATAAACGCTGTTATTGCGTCATCTTTACTATTTAAAAGATATACATAGCAATATCGCGTATAATCGTTAATAAAAGTAATGAAATACTTTTTCCCACCTTTTGTAGGTAGTGACTTAAAATCACATAAATCTGTATGTATCAAACCTAATGGTTCGGTGCTTCTGTTAACAGATTTAAATGGTTGTTTGACCATTTTTGCTTCTACACATGTCTCACATTTGTATTTTTTATCTACTTGGAATTTT